>OX421966.1:24437562-25710062 GCA_949128115.1 Anaspis maculata
ACACTACAATACAACTGCAAAATAATACTAAATGGCAGGGTGGTGGGCGTATCCCGTGTCCGAGTAACACTGACAGAGAACCTAACCCACAAAAGCTGACATTTGCCTCGTTACGCGAGTCGCAAGCGACTAAGTTGCAACCAATCAAACATATCCGCTAACGATGTGCCAGTCCCTTCACTGACAGGTGACGCGAAATCATCTCATAACAAACAAAGCAAAATCAAATAACATGACACCCCGACAAAAAGTACCGTACAACCGGCTTGGACCCAATGACACATGTGCAAGAACAAAACATTGAAAATAGTCAAGTTAGGTTGAGCGGAAGCGGGTAATGACACGAAATACGACTTCCACGGTATTCAGGAAAATGTTGATAAAATAGGTGCGTACATCAAGGCTCGATCATACTCGCAAGTGCCATTTGCAAAGTAACAGTGCGTAATTATAAACAAACAAACAAAAGAAGAAATATTTGAGAACCGGAACAGACGGAGGGCTCTGAATATTGACAAAAAGATCATGACACATCAAGTACGCCTATGGCGTTACGAACCAAATTTTCACACTAATCGTAGGTACCTACACCAATGTCAAACAAACCAAAATAGCCTCATAATAGTAACTGCACATAAAAACTAGAACAATAAAATATAGTCCAGGAGCTTATGTAATCCCGTGGGATTTTAAATAAAAGAGCATAGTGACTATGTGGGATACATTCTTTAGATGACCAGCAATCACACCTCACCTGGTGTTTTGCTCGAATTTCTTGCAGGAAATTCATACAGGGTGATACAGATAAAATGAATGAATATTCGTAGCTCCAGACTGAGAAAAGATGGGAAGCTTAAACTGCATACGTGATTTGATTCTGTTGTTGTCTTGATTTCTGCCGAATTTGGTCCCAATCCATCGGATAAATTTTGAAGAATGAAATGACAAAGCTTTGAACTTTGACATTTTTTAATATTTGACAGATGCCATGCTGAGCAATACTTTCAACAATTTTGAGTACAGTTTTTCAAGGGCTTCCAAAAAACATATCGCGAGTCAAGTTTCGTGACATATGCTTTCTGTCATTTTTGATGGTGACATTTCCGTTTGACAGATGACAACCAAAATGTAACAGACTCATCTGACGGCAAAATCATGTCCGCATACCAAATTTCAAGTCGATCAAATCAACATTGCGGCTGTTATCGTGGAAGATTACAGACACAGACACACACAGCTTAGTAATCTTATCTAAAAAACTTTGCCATTTAATTATTCAATATCCATCCGATGGATTCGAGTCAAATTTGGAAGGAAGCAACAAAACAAAATCATCAAATCAAGCCCACAGTTGCAGCTTTCCACCAATTCCCAGTTGGACGTTACGAGGTTTTAAATTTTCTCCTGGCCGTTATCACCGGAGACGGCCGCTCGTTTGGGCAATACCCGTGTTTGGTGCAGGACTCAACTCATTTGTCCTTTCCTGGTGGGGGATTGACTTTTTTCGGAAAATTCCAACTGATATCGGAAGTAGATTGCATTGGGCGTCGTGTAGGTCCATTTTCAAATCCGACACGGTTTCACTTTTCCGACGATGATTTTTTCAAAATAATAAATTTAATTTTCAAGTTTTCTTGTTTTTCACTCTATTCACCACGAATGTCAATTTTCTAAGCAAAACCTTTAGAAGCATCAAGTCGGGCATCCACCTGGTAATTTGTATCGCTCCACCTTCTATAGTTCACGGAATATAATTTTTTTTCTCCTGTTTCACCCTGTATAAATCCCCTGCAAGAAATTCAAGCAAAACACCCGGTGAGGTGTGATTGCTGCCTATTCAAGGAATGTATTCCACATGGTCGCTATGCTCTTCCATTCAAAATCCCACGGAATGCTTTTTATTTACATATGCTCCTGGACTAATAGCGCAGGCAAATTACGTACAGACAAAATGTAATATTCAAAATTAACTCCAGTTACGTGCCTGATTTGAAGGTAATGAGCGTACGAGGAAAAGGCACTTTTTAAGTGATTTCAGCAGTAAATAGGTAGATCAAACTGACAGAGAATGCTCAAAAAGGGCCGTTCAACGTATACACAAGTGGATAGTTTTAAATATAACAACAGTCAGTGTAGGTACTGTGAGATTCCCCCTTCCCTACATTAACTTGAATAAGCTGTGATACGTCTAGAGACCCTAAGTCATATTTTGTTGTGCCGTAGATTTGTATTACCTCCACCTAAGTCATTTAAATCAATTTCACCTACCTTAATTTCACGTCGTGCTAATACCGCAATCAAACTATAGTAACCTCACGTTCTTTGAAAGGGGATGAATTGAATAAACATTGAAAAATAAACAAAGTCATTTGACCACACCTTAAGTTTATTAAAAATTAAGCAATCATCGCCAATTTAATTCAGTTCACCTTAATTATTCATTTCATAATTTCCAAACTTGCTGACATCAGCAAGCGTTGGGAATTATTCAAGTGTACATTCGGTTTCTGAAAGAAAAGAACACCCTAATTACGCGCAAAAACCCTGCAACTGATTAGTTCAACCCTTCCAGGTTAATTCCGTTCTCATTCTTCCTAATTTGCCGAACTATTGATAAACACATTTTCTAATGCACTCGAGTTTTAATTCCCTGCTTAAATAATTAGTACTTCGTCAAATTTGATTTTCAACCCTTACTTCCTTCTTGCCCATTTTTCATTTTGTACTATAAAAGAAACTTCGATTATTTAATTGTACTTAGAGAGATATTGTTGTTCACTGAGTTTTGTCTTGGTATTTCAAATTTAGTGCCATTATTTTAATTTTCGATCAAATAATTTACATAAAATTGAGTGTTCACATTCCATGGATTTTATATCCGGCTGGTGCTGTAGTTTGAAATGACAGCCTCATCTAGCAGTTTTATTGCACGCTGGGTTGAATAACTTCACACACATCTGTAATCAGTTGTACAATTGTCGCGTTGAGTCTCTAATCAATTAGCTTGCAAAATTGATGTTCTGTTCCCTTTTATCTTGAAGTATTTCGAAACGACACTGAATTCTGTTGGCATTGCTCAAAGGGTTCTCTTTTTTTGAAACTCAACCTTTTCTGCTTTTAAACTCTTTGTCGCGCGGAAGGGTCAAATATTTCATTCTATGGGGTAAGATTTCGCGTGAGAGATGTCGTCCAGACTTGATCCAAATATACAGGGTGGCCCAACGAAAACAGAACAGAGGGGTTCTCGGACATTTCACCTCATTTTTTTGAAAAAAGCTTAGAGAGGTCGATTTTTATATTGAGGGGGACATCTGAAACATACATTGGCGGATTTCTATCTTTAGCCCCCTCACTCCCACCCACCCTAACTTCGAAGTTTCAATTGACACCACCCACTTTGCGATACATCAAATTTAAGAGAATTAAATTCTCTTTCTGAAAAAATATTTCTATAATTTTCAACCCCACCCCCCTTCTCCCTAAAATTGTCAGAGTTTCCAATGTAATATTTTTGATCTCTTAATTCTCTTCAGTACAGTCAACGTCATCCTGCACAGCATCGAGGGAGAAAATTTTCTGTGTAGAAAGTGCCACCCAAATTCACCCTTTCACCTCAACTTCAAAATCTAAAATGACACTGCCTCTTTTGTGATACATCAAATCGAAGGAAATTGTATTCTCTTCCTGAATAAATAATTTTCAGAATTTTCAAAAAAAAAACCTTTTCCCTAAAATACTTCGAATGCTCAATTTATTAGGAGAGGGGTTGAAAATTAAAAAAAAAATGTTATAAGAAAGAGAAATCAATTTCCTTTTATTCGATGTATCACAAAGTAGGTGGTGGCTGTTAATTTTTGAAATTGGGGTGGGGGAGAGGAAAGGGGTGAATGTATATTTCAGATGGGGGGACGCGTAGTGTAATGGACATCGCGCTTGGCTTCGATAACTGAAGTCAAGCCATACACACTGCGGTCCATTTCTGGATGGGTGACCGCCTCAACATGGCGCTGTGGTGGGGTCCACTCGGAAATGGGATACCGGCGCAAAATCCCCCCTCGGCAAGGTTCTGGGCAAACCTTCCGAGTACTTCGGCCCTCGAAAGCTCCTCTGGAATAGTGATGGCTGTTGCTATTCACTTGTGGTTCGGAATCCACTTTAAACTGTAGGCCCCCTATTCAATATGAATAGGCAAAGGAGCAAGCCGAAACCCTCAATAGGTTGTTATGGCTAATGAATGAAAATGAATATTTTAGATGTCCCCCTCGATATAAAAATCGACCTGTCTGAGCTTTTTTCGAAAAAATTATGTGAAATGTCCGAAAATCCCTCTGTTCTGTTTTCGTTGGGCCACCCTGTATGTCGAGAGCGGTAAATTTCCAGCAGAACTGATCAAAGGAAATCAATCTGACGGAAACCAGATCTTTCGAAAGGGTTACTGAAGTTTTCACCATTTTCTGGCGTCTTGAAGGTAGGTAGCTGAAAACGAAGGGGCCGAATTTAAAAGCTCAAGGCAACTACAGAGAATTGAAATCGGCTTGACGCTTACCATGGCTGTTTGAAATATCAAAACAGAACCTACTATCATTTTATAGACAAAATAATTACTTCAAACTCATCAAACAATTGGCCTTTGATTACAAATGGACTTGCCTTAATATCTCCTTTCCTCGTAACTGATGCACTACAAATAATTACAGTGTTTTCAGCCCTCTTTTAAGTTCATTCTTCCTGAAAAATATTAGTTTTCTTCCCCCGCACATCTGCCGTTCTTGACTGCTATCACGCGAATCTCCATCTTCTCCCGCGTCTCTATTCTTGGACCCTTCCTATTACCACCACCGTCTCACGTCTCAAGCCCCTGGCCCACAAACATCGATGCCGGCAAAAATCTATATCTTCGCATTTCTTATCCTATTTCTTTCCTTTCCTATACCGCCCGTAATGCTAATTTATTCCTAAATCTTTAATTCCTTTTATTTTATAATTTTAAGGCGTCCCACCACAGTACTTACATCACAAAATTAAATTCAGGAGGAACCAATATGACGCTTTAAGAAACTACCCTCGTCTTCCGAGCATCCGTTTCTCGAATTATTCCTAGCCCATATGCACCAAGCAATAAAATATGCCCCGACCTTCGCGCGGTGACCCATACACCACCATCAAATCAAACGAGTGACCGGAGAGGTGTTTTTCGCCTCTCTCTTCGAACGCAGTGCGTTTCAAATACACGTTCAGATTGCAATTTTTATACTTTGACCTCGCAAATACATTTGGGGGGTTTTAAAACTACGCGTTGAACGGTGCAACGAAATCATTCTCTCATTATTAAAACCTGGTTTCCCATAGTATAAAGGTGCGTTCAGTCAGCTTATTTAGCCGCAAGTTTTAATTTTAGTCGCAAGCGTAGCGACGCTCATTGGTTCTTACGAACCAGCCTCCTCAGAACATCCAATAAAAGATGCAGCGCTTACGGCTAAAATAAAAACTTGCGGCTAAATAAGCTGACTGAACGCACCTCAAGTCTGTCTCACAAGGTGGCGCCATCCTTAAAGTGATGTGTTCGATGGCAACAGTTTTGAAACAAACGTTGTATCAAATAATTGATTTTTTATTCCTTTTGCTTTCCCGCCCATCTGTCGTACAACTTCAGATTGCAAAATATCCTGATTGTCAAAAAGTATACAATTTCCATTAGAGATAAGAAAGAAAATCCGGTGAAAAGTCCAAGCAGGCCGCCAAAATTGGCCAAGAAATCGGTGGGTCCGAAAAGCTCCTGCCGTTCGGACGACGTAAAGTGGTCGAATTTGAAATACACCGTCAAGCTTGATTGGTAAGCCCTTGAAAAATATCAAAAATGTTATTAGTTATACGGGATGTCCGATGTCCCAGAAATAATCGAAAGAAAAACACTAGATGTCTTATCTCATTTTATGCCACTATACAGGGTGATTAAAAAATGGCGCATTTCCTTTCGGGCACGTTATTATAGTGGACGTTAACGGAGCACGGGAAAAATAAAAAAAATTAATCGGCTTCGATTTGCGAGTTATTGATAAAAACAAATCTGTCCAATCTGGCAGCATCGCATTAGTACCTACCTGGCACCTTAAGATCAAAGAGGTACATCACAATAGCATTATTGTATTGTTACCCTGGAAACTCCGTAGAATCTGCCAGACCATACCAAACATACTTGCCAAATGTATTTTCATGGCGCTTTTGAGGTAAAAGACGAATTTTGAAACTTGAAAATACGACTCAAACCTCAATTGCAAGAGACATTTTGAATCGGGAACTACTTAAGACATGTGACTCTTCGCGAGTAACAATGTTTTGCTTTAAAATCATGCAAACTGAAGAAGTTAAATTCTCAACTTCATCTCTCCATAACTCGAAAGATAAATGAGCCAATTTTTTTTTACTATTTTTTCCGTGCTCCCTCAACGTATCCCACAACGTACACGGGAGGAAATGCGCCATTTTTGAATCACCCTGTATTGTACAGGGTGTTTCAGATTTAAATCGCGTCCTTTCAGGAAACGATTGGAAACGTCAAGAAAAGTGGACTTTCTTGAAAAAAATTAATGAAATGAATAATAACGGAGATATAGGCGATCAAGGTTGAACTTGAAAAATCGATTTCTCGTCATAACTTTGAAATTTCTCAACCGATTTCGTTTGAATTTAAACCGAAGCTTACTATTCAGAATAAGTCAGTATCTATCTAACGATATAAACGCGGTTCATTGGAAATTTTCATGAGCGTGGATAATGGGGGATGCTTCCGATTTTTCACCCCTATTTTTTACTCCTTGAGATTATTTTGTGGATTGTTCCGTTTTTTATTTCTACGTTCGATTTCAAAGAAAAAGTTACCCTTGCAAAATTTTGATTAGAGGCTTCGTTTTCAAGATATTTGGGTTTGAAAGTTTGGAAAACACATTAAAATATTCAGTTTCAAGAGCAAACAATGTTTTTCCTGAAAACTTCTCGTTTCTTAGAAAAACTCATGGTTCAGTAACTTGAAACACCTAGAACAGCTATTTTGATGAAGAATCATCAGTTATCTTGGATTTTACTTTTGTAGGCCTTCGAAAGAGGTGTTTTCGAAATGTTTTCCGAAGTTTCAACTTTAAATATCTCGAGAACGAAGCCTCTAATCAAAAATTTGCAAGTGTAACTTTTTCTTCCAAATCGAACAAAGAATTCAAAAATTTAAACAATGTACCAAATCACCTCAGAGATTTAAGAATAGGGTGAAAAAAGCAAGGGCATCCCCCATTATCTACGCCCCTGAATTTTTTTTGATAGACCGCGTTACATACACACTTATTTCAGTGAGCTTAGATTCAAATTTGAACATAATCGGTCAAGAAGTTTCAAACTTAAGTATGACGAAAAATCGATTTTGAAAGTTCAATTTTGAATGCCTATATATCCATTATCATTTGTTTCTGACATATATTTTTCTAAGAAAGTCTACTTCTTTTGCCTGACAGCTTTTTAATGGTCAATAAACTTTTGATTGATTGATTTGAAGTTTCTCGTCGTTTCTTGAAAGGACACGATTTAAATCTGGAACACCCTGTATAGGTTTTCTCTTAGAAATTCGACTTTTTGCGGCCCTACTTTTAAACCACTGCTGGCACTGATTAGATTCTGGTGCAATTTATTGGTAGATAATCATCCAAAACAAATATATGGCAAATTACAGTCAAATATCTCCAAAAGTTTATCATTTATGGATTATTGATGGAAAACCTATGAAAACTCTAATGGCGGCTTTATAGAACTTCGTATGTCGCCGGCGACAGTGTCTAATAGGACTCGATCTGCCTGTACTCTCCTACCTCCTTCTATAATTCTCGCGACACGAGTTTCTGTCCTCGTGTCGTTCAAATTATTCAACTACAGTGGAGTGGGGAACTGTCGCCGGCGACATGCGAAGTTCTGTAAAGCCGCCATAATTTTGCGCAAACTTGACGTGGCTGTCAGAATATTATAAATTGACTTGCTCAGACGTAGGTACGTTTTCCACGTCGCATTTCACCTAAATCTATAACACATAATTAAGACTCACAATTCTTGATCAGCATGTTCAGAATTCAAGTTGGCTTGTGAAGTTTCAATGTTGTAAATCAAAACGCTGCACAGCGGCATGCAACCGCAGTTCAACATTTCAGATGGCTCGGAAGTTTCCAGCTGGAACCTAGACTGAATTTCTGAAAGTTCAAAGATTTGTGAGGAAGACGCTCTTGGAAATATTTTGGAAACGCACTTTCAGCTTGTCTTACACAGTCGTGCTTTCCAGTGCCACAGATTGGAGTGAATTCATCACCTGTAAAAAAATCAAATTGGTTGGAAGTAAAAATGGTAAACATTGAAGTGTTTTTTTCTAAATAAAAAGCAAATAAAATAGGTATATCGAGAGGTATATGTATAATGGATTTCACGGCCTTTTTATTAGAGCAAGCTATGGAAAAAATATGTGGTTTTGGCCTGAACTATATATTGCCACGTATAATGTGAAAGCTGTCACCGTCATCTCGACATGATGCACCCGCAAGTGGAAGTTCCCGAGACTGCGCAGTGAAAGTAGAGGAACGTGAGCCCCCCTGTAGTATGCCCACAGTGGAAGTTACCGTGGACGACAAGGGAGATCGTCTCTACCATGGTGTGCGGCTTCTCGCTGACGCTGCCAGGTGAGCGGTGGTCATTTGGTCACTGAAGTAAATTATGTCCAAACGGCCAAGCGCGGCAGTACTATGTAAAATGCCCACTGTCTAGTTGCCCCTGTAAGGTTGGTAAAACTTTCCTCAGATGGACAATAATTTTATGCCGATTAGACGATCTCCCTTGTCGACCACGGCATCTTCTATGCGGGTGCATCGCGTCGAGATGACAGTGCGACAGATGTCACAGATGTAACAGAAAAACCATTTTCAAAACTCAACTTTGAAAGCCTCTATCTCCATTATAATGCGTTTCCAATATATTATTTTTCTAGAAAGTCCTACTTGCTTTTTGATGCTCTACCATCTCCTATACTATTGACAAAAAACTACAACACCCTGTACATAGCATATCTATCAAGGCGGCAAAATATAGTCAGCATCGTACGAGGCATCGTACTATTCGTGCCAACACAACACATTTTTTCCATAGCTTGCTCTAATGAAGAAGGCTGTGAAATTATATTTGCGGAATCACCCTTTAGTATGGTTAAAATAAAATAACATTCCAACTCTCTTACGAGGCATGTAGATGGCAACGCATTTGCAGAAATAGGCTGTGAAGTTCGTGAGACATTCCAGCTGACAGTTCAGCTGACTGTAATGTTTGAAAAATTTCAAGTTCCTTTCAGACGAGAAACAACACTCCCGTTTTTCAACGCTGTACGATTTTACAGCCTCAGACGTGGTGATCATTGATGGTTGGACTGCCGTGACTACGGCTTGACTCAGAGGGACCCTGGAAATGGGAGATTGCAAAAGACCAGATTATATCCGGAAAAATAGGGGAAAGTTGGGTAATGAGTTTAAAAACTGTAATTTCCCCTGATGCAAGCGCAAAAAAAAACAGAAATCTCGTTGCTTCCTCAAACCATGGGCGGGCTTCATAACCCACTTGATCGCATTATCCAACTCTACTCTAATTGTCCAACCTGAAGTATTGCTGTTTCAAACGAGGGATGCGATTCGGCTCGTGCAAAAGGACTTTGTAGCCTTGCACAGATTTGCATCTGTAATCTATGTTTTCCTTGAAAGTTCTCAAGTGTATTGAGAAACCGTTGGGGGCTCCCTCGAATAGGGCGCGGCTGGGGTAAGCGTCCACATCCATTTCGTTGTGGTATCCGCGCTCCATCGACCACGATGCTGTCTCGTTGGTTTCGTGGAAATTTTTGTAATGGACTCTGAAGAAAGACTTTTGAACTAGAGGCTTTCTACATGGCTTGATTGAATGGCTTTACACCAAGTCGTTGTAGATGTCGCTTCGGTTCAAGACGTTGAACGAATAGCACACTCCTTCGTCGGTCATTATGGGCACCATGATGTCTGCGCAGTTGAACTCGTCCCCCATGAACTTGCATTTGGTTGCAATTTTTGAGAAATCTGGTTTGATCTAAACAAAAACAAACAAGTTGAAACAAAAAAATGCACTTGGCTGGAACACAACATCAACAAACCTCTTCTAGAGCATCAAAGAAATCCGATGAAAAACTCTCGCTTAAAGACGTATTGTTGGGATTGAAATGGTCACAAATCAGAGACAGGTAGTCAAAATAGCGTTCTCTGAAAAATTCCTCAGTTTTTGAGGCAATTAAACAGTACTACCAGAGCTAGATGGTCTACTCGGATATTGCAAGAGAAATATTCCGGTGGATCATCCAAGCCAGGTGGGCCCAGGTGGAACTACTCTAATTCAAATAAAACACCATACCGGGTGTACCAAAAAATCCGCACTTCCTTATAAATGATACTTTGCATAGGTACGTGGAGTGCTAGAAAAATGTTAAGAGAATGCAATGTCAGCCATGTTAATTTCTGTTATTTTTGAATTTTCAGATTCAAGTAAAATTTTTGAGACAATACTGGGATACGACAAGAAAATTATGTATGTCCTCGATTTTCAATAAACCAGTTTCCCCAACCCCAAGACAAAACGAAGGCAAAATAATTCCATTCATATGAATTGTATTCTCTTGTGTTCTTCATCGGTTATGGGCTGTTTACTGGACAGTTTGCAAGTGCTTTTGAGAAAAGAAATGTAATGTAATTGAATTTTGAAAATTAACATCCCCTCTGGTATCTACTCACAGAGGGTTGCATTACTTGGCCAAAGGCATTGCACTCTGTATCATAAAAGATTGTGGGAGAATGGCACTGAAGTTCTTTTTTTTTGGCCGTGAACGTGATTCAGAAGCTATGGTCCCTCGAACTAGAAAAATATGTTGGTGTTTTCTTCATTTTATACATATTTTCGCTCTTTTACGTGATAATTTACTATAATTTTACTGATCATTATTCTATTTTGAATATTCTACTAAAATCTCCCCAAATAAATAAAATAAAGAGTGCCAATCTTTGAGCCATATCTCTTGTAAAATCAAACTACGTTATTTTTATGGCCCACCTACCGTTAAGGAAGTCCGGACATTTTGGGGCACCTATACAGGGTGTTTGCAAACTTGAGGTAAAAAATTGAACAGCACGTAATAGCCCAAGAAAAATAGGTTTTGACCTCAAAAAAATACTGTAGTCGTGAAAATCACATGTTTTATTCAGAATTTTGTGCTCTTTCCAAATTTTTGGGTTTCAGAATAATCCTAGCCGAGGCCTTTTTTTCTAGAGCTGTCAAAAAACTGAAAACTGATAATTTTAAACAATTTCAATTAAGAATTTCCTGCATGCATTTTTAAAGATAACTAGATTTTCAGATTTTACGATTCACCCTGTATACTAAATAAAATCACAAAATACATACATTGCTTTTTGGTCTGTTGAAATTTTTCTACTAAAACCTTCCAAAATAACGAATATAGAGGGCGTCGAAGGACCACCTTTTGACCCCCCACATTTCCAAAAATAGAAGCCCTAGATTTTTTCAAAATTTTTCTGATACTTTGAAAACATTTCTATAACTTCGGTTCAATTTTTTTTCCCAAGTTTGCAAACACCCTGTATAATCATACCTACTCTTTGTGATTGATTTCTTTGTTGTCTTCTTTTAGGTGCGTTGTCCTGGTAAAATTGTAGAGTTTTCTTGCGGTTTTAGTTTCTGGGCAAATGGTTATGGCCGGAAATGGGATTTGATAGATGAAAGTATCTTTCGTTGCGAAAGACATTATTATCGGAGAAGTGTCATATTTTACGAAAATTTTAAGACTCATCAGATAACAGCCACCCAAGCAAATCGCAAAGATTATCAGCCACCATATCCTGGAAATTGGTTCATTTATGCATTTTTGAACATAAGTATACAGGGTGGCCCAAGTTTCAATGTCGCAATCGATAGAGCATCAAAAAATAATAGGACTTTTTTCATCAGTTAACATTAGTTGTTGTCAGGTTGACATACCGATGAACTGTCAGTGACGACTCTTTTTAGAATAGTCCAGTGGTCTAGATAAGAAGGGAGCTGTAAAAATGTAGGTATACGGTTTTTGGATTTGACGTTCAATTTTAGGGAGACTGTTTCTGCGAGAAATGCGAGTTTAAGAGTTCAAAAACAGTTCGAAAAAAAAATTCAAGGAACTGGAAATTTTAATTTTTGAAATTTCAAGAAGTTCTTCACTAAAATGAGTTTTTCGATTCTTCTACTGAAAACTATTTTTGTAGACTGGTCACATGATTTCCCAAATTTTCATTTTCTTGAAATCGGGGCTTTTGAGGTGCTCTTGAACCGCTCCCCCCTGAAAATTGGACGTAGAATCCAAAAATAGGCAATATTTTTTTCGAAATTTCCAGTGGCGCAGACGTAGAAATAGTGAGTTCCTACAATACTTCTTTCAACCTTGGCCCTGGTGTGATTCTAGTTGGCTGGGAATCTCGCCACGCGTCGCCTTTGGAAAGGAGACATTCGAGAAATTACAGCTCACTCGAATCACAATAGGGTCAAACGCAGTATAGTGAAAGGACAAGCTCCCTCAATATCGTATATATAGAAATTTCGATTAAAAAAAACATTCTTCAAATTTAACTTTGACGGCCTATAATGTTTGTTATCATGCGTTTCTTAAATATGCTGTCCGAGGAAAATTATATCATTTTTCGAAGATCTAGCAACTGTGGATTTGTTTCTGCTAAAACCTGGACCACGACCACCCTGTGTGCTTGTAAAAAACGGGAGATATTTGTTATCCATCAGTTAATAGCGATGAAGAAAATAACAATAACAAATGCAAAAGAGAAATGTTATGGTGACTAATCTGCCTGCAATCAGATTGTTAAGCAAAAAAGAAACTTTTTGAACAGTTTTCAATAGCTACATTCATTCATGCGAGGTTTAACACTGATGCTAACAACAATGTTCACCCTTGTTGTAGTTGTCATCTACTATCGGATAAAATATAAAGAAGAAAACAAGGAACGTACCTCTCAAATGTCGTTCTGTCCTCTCCGAAATACCTCAAACCGTGTATGCCGCTCGATTCGCAGTATTCCTTGAGATACTTCAACACTTGTCCCGAGAACTTCTTATTAAAACTCTTTGCCTTATTCATGATGATGTACTAGTGAAAAGGAAAATGACCAAACGCTTTCGATGTAAAAATGGGCTTCTCTAAAGCCAACCGACCTTATATTAGTAACCTCAAGCTGAAAACAACCTACGTCGATAAAAGTACTGACAAGAGTTCGAAGTACCGCGATTACAGTAGAAGTTTATTTTTGAATCAGTTAATTTTTTTTTCTCAACAGCCCAAACGACCATGATGACTGACGCTATGAAAAGTGGAGGTGTGCAATTATACTCGATTCAGTTATCTTCTAGAAAAGTTACATCAGCAGGAGAACAATAAATTATTATTATTTGTTCGTTCATTATTGTCAACTTTGTGAATTTACAACTTGTCAGTTAAAATGAAACTACAGAGATGGGTACATTTCAGCGATGAAGTATACATAATGATAGATAATAGACTATTGCCAAAGCTGCAAATCTTCGAGACGCTTTAATAGCATTGATTTGTACACTTTTTATTTCAAAATAGTAATATAATCCTTTTTTAACCTTCCTTTGTTTCTGGATAGTCGCCGGCAAAGTATTGTGGTGCCACAACAGATCTTTTTGTTTCGTTCACGAAGATGCTGCAATTTTATTTTAATCTTGCTTTCAATTTCAAACTTTCCACTCGAAGAAATTGGACAGGGAGCTGGTGCCTCAAAACTTACGTCTTAAGGAACATGATTTCAACCCCGTAGGTCTAATGTGCGTTCATAAGGTTGTTGAAAATTTCTTTGTCTTACATGTCAGACCAGGGGCTTTAGGCTGGTATAGGCTTGTCAATTTTCGAAAAATGTTAAAAATTCACGTCATAAGGTACATGAATGGAACCAACGGGCTTTTGTATGGAAACATCCCCTTAATCAAAAATCGGGTCATAAGACAACATTTTTGGGGGCTCTCGGTCCATAAGATAAGTTTGAAACTTTCAAAAAGAGCCAAAATTTACCTTCTTCTGGAGACTTCTCCTTTGACATAATTTTAAGAATGAAAAACGATTCTTACATGATTTTTCACGCATTGAGGTTTTTCACGCAGGTTTCGAATCTATCCACAAATTTTTTTAATGGTACGTCGATTACAGGGTGCAACATTTAAAAAATCTTCTCAAATCGTGCACCCTGTATTTCAACATGGAAATCAATTTCTTCTGTCATTCTGATTACAAATATATATCACACTTAGTGGGTTGGTCAACAAAACGCCTGTGAAAAAATTGATAAATTTTGGTCCTTTTTTGGTCTTTCGGCGACTTTTTCAACAGTGAACATTCGTGAGTGTTCTCTGTCAGTCATTTATATTATGTGTAATGTTATTTATTTTACATCTTGTCGATTTGTTTATTTCTTTGTGCTTATGACATTCACCCATACATTTTATTGTAATGTCCGAGGGTAAAAATAAAGCTTCTTTGTTTATTTATTTATTTATTTATAAAATTTCAAACTTGTCTTATGGACCGAAAGCCCTCCAAAATTTTTGTCTCATAACCAGATTTTCGATTAAGGGGATGTTCCCACATGAAATTCAGTTGGTTTCATTCATGTGGGTATCTTATGACGTGAATTTCTGGCCATTTTTTCGAAAATTGACAAGCTCATACCAGCCTAAAGCCCCCGGTCTGACATGTAAGACAAAGCAATTCTCAACAACCTTACTAATGCACATTAGACCTACAGGGTTGAAATCATGTACCTCATGACGTAAGTTTTGAGGCACCAGCTCCCTGTCCAAATGTCTTGAACAAAAATTTACATACATTCCCGGATACTAGTCTAGGTACTGTGATGCCACAACAGATTTTTGCAATATTTCCAAAACAACAAGGTAGGAATGAATCACTCTCTAGCCACAATCCAAGATTCTG
This sequence comes from Anaspis maculata, assembly GCA_949128115.1. Classification (NCBI taxonomy): domain Eukaryota; kingdom Metazoa; phylum Arthropoda; class Insecta; order Coleoptera; family Scraptiidae; genus Anaspis; species Anaspis maculata. The sequence goes on from OX421966.1 coordinate 24,452,657, forward strand.
TATTTTTTCACATTTCTTTAGCGCCATGCGTTTGATGGCAACAGTTTTGAAACAACATTGTACTAAATAGTTACTGTTTATTCCTTTTGCTTTCCCGCCCATCTGTCGTACAACTTCAGATTGCAACATATCCTGATTGTCAAAAAGTATATAATTTCCATCAGAGACAAGATAGAAAATCCGGCGAAAAGTCCAAGCAGGCCGCCAAAACTAGCCAGGAAATCGGTGGGTCCGAAAAGCTCGTGCCGTTCGGATGTGATGAAGTGGTCGAATTTGAAATACACCGTCAAGCTTGATTGGTACACCCTGAAAAATACCATGAATGATAAATGTTTACAGGTGTCTCAGAAATAATCGAAGGAAAAATGCAGGGGGCATAAAATAAGATGAAATATGTATTCATCTCATTTTATGCCCCCTGTAATTTCTATTCTTTTAGTCCAGTGAAATGAGTCGATTTTTATGCTTGAGTTGGAATTAATTAGGAGCTCGATCGAGAAAATAAGGCAATGCCAATAAAGGGAATGAAAACCGAATAAGAAAATTATACGGGAAAATAAGAAAATCACGCTTCCAATAACCGTCCCGGGAACCATGGTAAAGAAAAATGAGGAAGATGAAAAGACTTGCGCCGCGATCTTCCTCCTGGAATAGTGAGAAAAAGCTAAGATGATGTATGAGTATGGAAATTGAGAGAAACAAAGCTATAGGGAATTCAGTGATCTGGAAAAAGGTCCAGAAGTGCATATAAAGTGCTCAACAATGAAAGTGTTACAAAGCAAAAATTCACCCAATTTTGAACCGCTGTAACTTTTGATTGGCACAAACGATTCTGATTCTGTTTTAAGTACTGAAGAGCCCAATCTTTTGGCCATCTTTCTTGTCAATATGGAATCCATAGAGCCCCTTATAAAATTTCTACAGGGTGATGAACAGAGCAGTGCAAAATTGATGAAAGTTCAACATACCCCCGTTTTCGTTAAAATTTTTTTTCGGGAGTATCAACACCAAATTTATGAAGAATTATGTGTTCCCTCGAAACGGTTTTTGAATTTTCGGGATTCCAGTCAAAAAAGCCAAAATGTGATTTTTTATTGTGAATACTGTATATTGTTCCTGTAGCAACGCAAAAACATTAGAACTTTTCATATCAAGATGACGCCACTTGGTAGGCTTGTTCACTGAACAATTCTGAGCAATTTGACTTGCAAAACGTTCCTATTGTCTAGTGTAGGGGTGAAGAAAAGCCCAATTGGCAGTGTACCTTTTGGTACTACTCCTAAAATTCGAGTTTTTAGCATTGAAAAAAGGTCAATTTTTACTCTCTTTAGTCAACATGGGACTACGTCATTGGAATTGGATTAACAACATTTCCGCCATTTTGGAATTTTTTGCCTTTACCTCAGATTTCAAAACATAGGCATGTTTGGCATCATTTCTTGAAATGTTGGTCCCCTAAATGGGATTCTGTCGATAAGATCTGTCTATCTGTTTGTTTATCTGTCTATCTCTTTCCGAAAAAATATTGATAGAATTTTTAACCCCACCCCCCTTCTTCCTGAAATTCTCTAAGTGTCCAATTTGATATTCTTGGGCTCTCAATTCTTTTCAATGCAGTCAACGTCATCCTGCATAGCATCGGGAAAGATAATTTTCTGTGGAAAAAATGCCACCCAAATTTCACCCTTTCGCTCCCCCCACCTCATCTCAAAAATCTAAAATGGCAATACCTACTTTGTGATACATCAAATTGAAGGAAATTAAATTCTCTCCATGAACAGAATTTTTTCAAACTTTTTAAAACCCCCATTTTCCTCACAAAACACCCCAAATGTCTAATTTATTTGGAGAGGGGTTGAAAATTTCAAAAAAATTGTTTTCGGAAGGAGAATTCAATTCCCTTCAATTTGATGTATCACAAAGTAGGTAGTGTTTCGTAAAATTTTGAAGCTGAGGTGGGGGAGAGCAAAAGGGTCAATTTGGGTAGCAGTTTTTCCACCGAAAATTCTTTTCTTCGATGTTTTCTATGATGACACTGACTGAATTAAAAACAATTGAGAGGTCCAGAATTAAAAATAAGACAGTCAGAGAATTTTTAGGGCAAAAAAAGGTAGGGTTAATATTTTTTTAAATATTTTTTTCAGAAAGAAAATTCAAATCTCTTCAATTTGATGTATCGCAAGGTAGGTCATCTCATTTGGAATTTCAAAGTTGGGGTGAGTGGGGGCGAGGGGGCTCAAGATAGAAATTTGCCAATTTATGTTTTAGATGTCTCCTTTGATATGAAAATCGACCTGTTTTTGCTCAAAGAAATATTCACTAGGAATCGGGAGTTATTGCAGGTGGATAGTTTTCAAATGGTCACCCGGTGCAGTATTCACAATAAAAAATCACATTTTGGCTGTTTCGGCTGAAATCCCGAAAATTCTAAAACCGTTTCGAGGGAACACATCATTCTTCATAAATTTGGTGTTGATACTCCCAAAAAGATTTTTTTGCGAAAACGGGGGTATGTTGAACTTTCATCAATTTTGCACTGCTCTGTTCATCACCCTGTGGAGAATTTATGAAAAGCTCTATGCATTTCATATTAACAAGGACAATTTAACATTAACAATTTCCCCGCTACAACTGGGTTGCTCAAGTTAGAGACATGTTTCACTCCATCAATTGTGCAGAAGTTTGGACAGACTTGTCTCTTACTTCTCTACGCGCTAATAAACATGATCTTTTGCTCAAGTTCAGGGAATCACTTTACACTGAAGACATTGCGGCTCTGGCAGCCTCCTCATACTCCACTCTGTATCCGCGACTCGTTGTTACCAGACTCCCGGCCCTTCACCTCAGCTTCAGAATCCACCGATCGTTCGTGAAGATAATCAGCCAGCTGCGTATGTCCGGTAACAAAATGATGAAGTTCACCACTGTTGGTTGCTGTTACATAATTAAACCTGAAGAGATATGCTCTATCTGTAATTTGCTGAGGGCGGAAACAATTGAACACATAATTTTCGAGTGTCCGATGTATAAAGGCCTGAGGCTGTGCTTCATTGACAGCTTGATAAACCTTGATGGCCTCATTTTTTCCCTCAATAGAATAACCCCAGACTCGGCTCGACTGCTTGGATCGTTTTTGAGTGGAGCGCTCAGGTTACGGTCCTTTTTGCGAAATGAATAGTTTTGTTTTAATTTTTTCCCTGCAACGTTTACTTGGTGACATTATACATAAAGCTTAACAAACTATTTTCTCCGATGTTCAAATAATATCTATTAAGTTCGAAATCGTAACCCTTGCTATAAGATGTATTTTCTTCATGAGCAATATACGTATTATTATTATTATTATTATTATTATTATTATTATTATTATATTAACAAGGAAGATGGCCAAAAGATTGGGCTATTCAGTACTTAAAACAAAATCAAAATCATATGTGCCAATCAAAAGTTATAGCGGTTCAAGATTGAGTGAATTTTTGCTTTGTAAAACTTTCATTGTTGAGCAGTTTATTTAACATCTTTAGTTTAGCCGTTAATCGCGATCAAAGTTGCGCGCCGGTCCAGTAAAATGTAAATATTCTCCTCGTGAAATTCCCTCTTCAACGCTGCGAGGACAAAATATATCCGAAAATTGTGTGTGACGAAGTTGTAATGAATTGAATGATATGTGTAATACTACTAGAAAATGTTCGAATGCAATTATTACTAGCTTTCCTAGTTCAGCCGTAAACCACCTTCAAAGTTACGCGAGGATCCAGTTAACGTAGTGTGGTTCTTTTGGAAAACTCACAAAGATCCTAGACTCGATGGAAAAGGCATGATGATGTAGGGGATGAAAAATGAATCTAAACAACCAAAGTTACATTGTACACCGTCCGCGCGTCCCGGGAAAGCTAAAGAAAGAAATGAAATGCTGAAATCGATGAACGTAAACATTTTTCAGAACTTTCTTCAACAAACCAGTAGAGTATTACTTATAAAATCTATCAAAAAGTCCTCAAGGTCAAATACTAATTTTCTTTGTGGCTAAACCAAAGAGAATGGACATTATGATCTCGCGGATTTTTCGATAGATCATTGAGGTTTTCAAAAATATCAACGTTCATTTCATCGTTTATTGAGAAAGATTGCAGCGACATATACTATTTTTTCTAGGATCTTCGCAGTTTTTTTTCAAAGAACAACTTTCGGAACAACTTTATCATTTGGTTTGTCGCGCACCTTTGAACGTGGTCTACGGCTGAACCAGAGAAGATCTAATAATATTTATAGTCCGGCGGCTTAGCTGATGAATTATGCACTTGTTGCCAAAAGTGAGATCATGTTATTTTTGAATTCTTTGTTCCTAACGGGAATTTTTGAAGGGGAGAGCCCTTCCAATTTTGCCCCTGGGAGAAAGGAATTTTTTTCGGGGGGCCCTTGGAGCCAGTTTCTTGATTCTCCATGAGAAAAGCCGATCCTTATTAAAGTACTCAACAAAATATGTGTCACCCTGAAAAATTTGACTTACTTTGAACCTAGACAGCTTTGGAATGCTACAATGGATTCAATTAATTTTCAGTCCGTTCTCTAGCCCAGTTCCTTTAGCTATTAGTCCGTATTTTTCAAATACATGAAATATTCTGCATCATATTTTTACAGGGTGTGTTCAATAGATTGGTGCAAAATTCCTGAAAGTTTGACATACTCCCTCTTGAGCGATTTTTTTTCCTTGGATTTCAACATCATCGGCAAGATGGAAGAAAAACTTCAATTTACAGATTGACCTCAAAAAGTCAACTTTTTGGTGTTAGGTACAGTTGTAACTTTGTTAGACGCTCACCAATTTTCAACATTTCAAGCTCATTTTGAAGCTTGAGCTTCATGTAGGATCATAGGATCAAAATCAATAACTCAAGGGCTCAAGGCAAACATCAAGAATACAGGGTAACCAGGTAAACCAACCTTACAAAAATCGGAACAATCACTTACTTGTCGATCGCTGTTTGTTAGTGAGTATTAGGCTTCTGTTACTTTGGTTACGAACATTTTTAGGTGCACAAGGGCGATATTCCTCGTTCAAAAGCAGACAGTTCAAATGTGGCTTGTTAACCAGCAATTCTAGTCCAATAGAAGAAAAAATCACCTTGACGTGTTCACAATGAATGGTACTTCAGCAGGTGAGTTGATTTTTATTCGCTTCTCCTCTCAACCTAGATTCCAAGAGAAGTTCAGGTTTAGGTCACTTTATGCAACCCTGTATCTTTAATGTCTGTCGTGAGTTGATTTTGATCCTTTGGTATTCTTACCTGAAGCTTTAGTTCCAGAATGAGCCGAAAATTTTGAAAATCGAGTAACGAGGAAAAGAGTTATTATTGCATCACAAAAAGTTACCTTTTTGAGGTCGCCCTGTAAATAAAAGAGATACATCGAAAATTCAGAAACTGTATCGAGGTATGAGGTCTACCTTTCTGCCTGTAGTGTTGAAGTACAGTAAAACAAAATTTTGTTCAAGAGGGAGCATGTCAAACATTCAGAAATTTTGCACTAGTCTATTGAACACCCTGTAGAAACATTATGTTAATTACTTCATGTATTTAAAAAATACGAAATAATAGCTTGAAGAGTGGGCTAGCAAACGGTCTGAAAATTGATTGAATTTCTTACAGAATTCGAAAGTTGTCTGGTTTCAAAGTTAGGTAAAATTTTGCAGGGTGACACTTATTTTGTTGAGTACTCTAATTTTGTATTTTATGATTTATTTCTGAATTTTTGAGAGGTTGAAGCCCTGTTCAGTTCTACCCTGGGGATTTATTTTTTGGAGTTGCTTGAAAGATTTCCCTTTTTTGCTAATATAGGACTAATTGCGGTGTCTATGTTGAAGTGTTTTGTACCATTTCTCACTAAATTCTACCTTCAGAATCAAAATCCACTGTCAAAGTTTTTGAGGATAATAATTTTGAAGTATAAGTACTGAAAACCAATAGGGCCCCAAAAAACATGTTTTCCCTTGCGTAACTAGTTTAGACGTGTTCATATCGAAATTTTGACAGTGGATTTTGATTCAGAAGATAGCATTCAGTGAGAAATGATACCTAACACTTCAACATGATTCCTAAATTATCAGAATAAAAAAATCGTGCAAACAACCCTTAATAAACCCTCCGAGGCCCCCAAGGTAGAATTGAGGGAAGCTTCAACCTTTCAAAAATTCAAAACTAAACAATAAAATATTATATAGGACAAGGCCCCTCAAAAAAATTCCACTCCGCCTCCGGAGGCAAAATCGAGAGAGATTCTATCCCTCAAGAACTTACGCTGGGACTATAAAACACAAAAATAGAATGATTCCGCTTTTTGCAGAAAATGCACAAATCATCAGAAAGATCGCTTCAAGCCGCCGAACTATTAGCCTATATTTTTCTTTGTAGAATATTTAGTTCTCTACAACCTTGCCATTCACACTTTCCGATATTTCTTGTTTGTGGTTCTCAAAGCATTCAAAAAGAAATGTCACGCTAAAGGTTTCTTCAATTTACTGAGCTGGCGCGCAACTTCGAACGCGAATTTATAGGTAGTGTTTGTAGGTCATTCAATGCCCAACATCTTTGTTACTCGTTTGTATTTTTGTCCTATTGGATGATATTATACATCGGCGAATTTTGAGGGTTTAAGGACAGTGAGTAAAATTTTTTCCATTGTTAACGCACAACGTTTCGCCCCTAATTTGGGGCTTCCTCGGGTGGGTTAGCTATGGTTGTTATTTTAAGAAAATTTTGATATAAAAGGCGAAAAAATGACATTTAATCAAAATTTTTCTATTCCTTTAAATGTCATTTTTTCGCCTTTTATATCAAAATTTTCCTAAAATAACAACCATAGCTAACCCACCCGAGGAAGCCCCAAATTAGGGACGAAACGTTGTGCGTTAACAAAGGAAAATTTTTTACTCACTGCCTTAAACCCTCAAAATTCGCCGATCGATAATATCTTTGTCACTCAAAATTTTCATTTATTCACTGTTCTCTCATCGTTCCAGGAAAAAAGACCGTGGCACAAGTTTTTCAATCTTCTATTTTTTTTTACCATGGTTGCTGGGACTACACAGTGAGAAATTCAACTTTGGTTTTTCTTATTCACTTTTTCATTCTCTACATTGTCATATTTTTTTCATCAAGTCCCTGTTTATTTCCTAAATAGTTGAATCCTCATTTTACTGGGCTATTGGAAATAGGACTTTTTTGCGGACCCTACACTCCGCTCAACTTTGGTTGGGCTGGTTGGATTTTAATCGAGTTTATGAATAGATAATCACTCAAAACCAATATCTGGCAAGTTAAATCAAACATCAAATATGTAGGTACCTTTTTTTAAAGAAGGATTCATGAAAAACCTATAAGAAAGCCAAAACAACTTGAACTGACTCCGACTAAACGTCTCTGTCAGAATATTATAAATTTGAAAATTGAAATAAAAAATTGTTTTTCACGTCACAGCTTACCTGAATCGTTTAACTAAAACTCACAGTTTTTGATCAGGATGTCCAAAATTCAAGCTGGCTTGTGAAATTTCGTTGTTGTAACTCAAATCGCGGCACAGCGGCATGCAGTCGCAGTCTAACATTTCGAATTGTTCGGAAGTTTTCGACTGGAACCGTCTGTCAATTTTTTTGGACTGGAGAATTTCTGAAAATTCGAAGATTCGTGAGGGAGACGCTTTTGGAAGTATTTTCGGAACGCACTTTCAGCTTGTCTTACACAATCGTGCTTTCCAGTGCCGCAAATTGGAGTGTATTCATCACCTGTAAAAAAAAAATGGTTAGAAATAAAAAGGGTGAACATTATTTTTTCCCCAATAGAAGGCAATTGAAAATAATCACGAATTTGAAGCTGAAGCTACTTAAATATCTCATAATAGGGTCTTTTCAGGATTTTTTTTATTGTCTTAAGTGATGCTATGGTAACTGTTCAACATAATAGACTGACTAGTTTTCCGAAAATCTGCATTTTTTCTCATTTGCGAAGCTAGAACTGGAAAACTGTAGGGTAGGCAGCTTCCATGCACTTGGATCCAGACCGACACGCCTTAAGATTACTTTATTCTACTCTAAAAACAGATGGTACCCTGCGTGAAAAAAACTGCATATCATATTGACAGTGGCTTGATGAGGTGTCCAATGTATGCAAAAGACACAGGCTCGTACACAGCAAAGTAGCCGTGTTTTTGGCGCCAAAATTCATTTCAAACTTTGATCTTCATCTAAAGAATGAACAATTTTTTTTGAACAATTATTTCCGTCGAACATTATTGCTACCAACGTTTTTGATGACACTGTGCAGTGATCGTCTTGAAATAAAACGCATCCAAGGACCCTATTTAGTTCTTGGAAAGTTGAATTTTTTTTTTGCATTATTTTCATATTGGGTTGAGTCAAGGAGCTGCCCTTTAGTGAGAAATCACCCTGTCCTCTGTGGCATAGCTACACTAGAATTGAAGTATCAACTCTCTTACGAGGCATGTAGATGTCAACGCACTTGCAGAAATGGGCTGTGAAGTTCGTGAGACATTCCAGCTGACAGTTCAGCTGACTATAATTTTTGAAAAATTTCAGACTCCTCTCAGACGAGAAACAACACTCCCGTTTTTCAATGCTATACGATTTCACAGCCTCAGACGTGGTGATCATTGTTGGTTGGACTGCCATGACTACGGCTTGCCCCAAAGGGACCCTGAAAATGAAAAATTTAGAAGCAAGAGATTTTTTTGCAGAAAAATAGGGTAGAGTTGGGTAATGAGTAGTTTGTAACTAAAGATTTCCCCGCTGTGAGCGCAGTTGCGCAAAAAAAGCAGAACGCTCGTCGCTTCCTCAAAACACGGGCGGGCTTCATTACCCACTTGATCGCATTACTCAACTCTTCTCTAACTGTCCAACCTGAAGTATTGCTGTTTCAAACGGGGGATACGAGTCGGCATGTGCAATAAGACTTTGTAGCCTTGCACGGACTTGCATCTGTAATCTATGTCATCCTTGAAAGTTCTCAAGTATATTGAGAAACCGTTGGGGGCTCCCGCGAATAGGGCGCGGCTGGGGTAAGCGTCCACGTCCGTTTCGTTGAGGTACCCGTGCTCCATCGACCACGATGCCGTCTTGTTGGTTTCGTGGAAATTTTTGTAATGGACTCTGAAGAAAGACTTTTGAAGTATGGGCTTTCGATATGTTATAGTAAAACGGCTTTACACCAAGTCATTGTAGATGTCGCTTCGGTTCAAGATGTTGAACGAATAGCACACCCCTTCGTCGGTCATTATGGGCACCATGATGTCCGCACACTCGAATTCGTCCCCCATGAACTTGCATTTGGTTGCAATTTTTGAGAAGTCGGGTTTGATCTAAACAAAAAGCAAGTTAGTACAAAATAATGGACTTGGCTGTACGCAACTTCAACAAACCTCTTCTAGAACATCAAAAAAATCCGATGAAAAACTCTCGTTTGATGACGCATTTTCGGATTTGAAATTGTCACAAATCAGAGACAGATAGTCAAAATAGCGTTGTCTGAAAATTTCCTCAGTTTTTAAGGCAATGAGCTCTGCAGTGATTTCGGGCTACCTGACCTACTAGAGTTAGATGGTCTGCTTGTATATTGCAATTCCAGTGGATCATCTACCCCTACTACTAATTCAGTTGCATCTAGCCCAGGTGGATTATCCACCCCGAAACGCGGAACTACACACATCAAAAGAATCTAGGGGACGAGCAAATTCAGACGATTTCTAAAATCATCTAACTTTTGATTGCCGCCAGCGATTTCATGTCTGTTTTCAGTGTTCGATAGCCCAATCCTTCGGTTTCATGTCTTGATCACGTCGAATACGAACAATGTTTTATAAAGTTTCTACAGGGTGATCAATGGAACAGTGTAAAACTGCCGAAAGTTCAGTACGAGCGCGATTTCCCAAAAACAAATTTATATGCATTTCAATAGCACAGTTATAAAAACTGGTATTTCAGCTTCAGTAACGTTTTTGAATTTTGAAAATCGAAGGTAAACTGCCAAAGATATTGATCATTTTGTGCCGCCATGTTGAACTCCCAAGAAGTGATCCGATTTCATTGAAACTTGGATCACATTCATGTCTGGTTTCAGTAATTGGAATTTCAAGGTCAAATGTCTTTCTCGGTCACTTTCAAGCCGCCATTTTAAACTTTTATGTAAATGATTCGATTTTAGTGTGTTTCCAGTTTCATTCAAATTGAATCATGTATGTAAAAAGTTCGATATAGCGGCTCGAAAGTGATCGAAAGTGACATTTGACCTTGAAATTCCAATTACTTGAAATAGACATGAGTGTGTTCCAAGTTTCAATGAAATCGGGCCACTTTCTTTTTTCTTGGAAATTCAACACGGCGGCACAAAATGATCAATATCTTTGGCAATTCACCTTCAATTTTCAAAATTCAAAAACGTTACTGAAGCTGAAACATCGATCTTCATACACTGTACTATTGGAATGCATGAAATATTTTTTTTGGGAAATCGCGCTTGTACTGAACTTTCGGCTATTTTACACTGTTCCATTGATCACCCTGTAGCAACCTTATGAAACACTGTACGTATTTGACGTGATCAAGGCATGAAAACGAAATATTGGGCAATCGAACACTGAAAACCGATATGAAATCGTTTGCGGAAATCAAAAGTTATGATGACTTTAGAAATCGTCTGAATTTGCTTGTCCCCTAGATTCTTTTGATGTGTGTACTCTAATTCAAAGAAAAAGAGTGCCTGTACGGGGTGTCCCAAAAAGCTAGCACTTCCTCATAGATAATACCTCACATAGGTACGTAGAGTGCTTGAAAAATGTTGAAAACTTCAATGTCACACGACTCCCACCGTGTCAATTTCTGTTATTTTTTGAATATTCAGATTTAAGTAAAAAAGTTGAGACAAAATATTATGAAAATTGATAAGAAAGTTTTGTGAGTATGTCCTCGATTTTTAGTCAGTCTACTCTACAGGGTGAGTCATGAACTACAAGAATCCAGTTTTCCCAAACAAAGCAAAGGCAAAATAGTTCCATTAATATGAATTGTATTCTTATTGATTTGAGAATGTGTTCTTGACTTGTGTTCTCCATTGGTTATGGGCGGTTTACTGAATTGTTTGCAGGTTTTTTTGAGACAAAAATTGTTAATGTAATGTTAATTTTCAAAATCTACAACCCAAATGGTACGTTATACGGTAAATTATACAGGGGTCCATAACTAGGCCAAAAGCGTTGAACCCTGTAATATGCAAAATTGTGTGAGTAGAGTATGGCACTAGACTGAAGTTTTGTTTGGCCGTGAACATAATTCAGAAGATATGGCTTTGAAACTTGGAAGAAATGTTGGTATTTTCTTCACTTCACACATATTTTTTCTCTTTTATGTAATAATCCGAGACTATAAGTTTAAATGGTACTAATCAGTTACTTTTGAACTTCATTGAAAAAAAAAACAGTAGGTACGCATCCAATGATTCAAAAATTTTACTGATGGTCTTTATTTTTTCTTAAACATTCCACTGAAATTTTTTGAATGAAGAATATGAAGACTGCCAATCTTTGAGCCATATCTCTTAATGCATATATTTTTTTCACAGTGCTCTAGCACCCTGCCTTGTTACTCTTATGACCCACGTTTAGGGAAGTGCGAAAATTTTAGGGCACCCGCACCTGTATAAAATGAGTGACGGAAAAAAGAACGAAAAACAAAAGGTCGAAAACAAAACATCGAATGCATAAGGTCGAAAAAGAAAAGGTCGAATTTACAATATATCGAAAGTGATGATGATCGAAATACATATGGTCGAAAATACATAATATCGAATAACAGAATGTCGAAAAACAAAAGGTCGAAAAACAATTGGTCAAAAAACAATTGGTCGAAAAACAATTGGTCGAAAAACAATTGGTCGAAAAACAATTGGTCGAAAAACAAATGGTCGAAAAACAAAACGTCGAAAAGCAATAGATCGAGAAACAAAAAAATCGAAAAGAAAAGGTCTAGAAAGAAAAACCGTGAAAATCGAAATTGAGCGCGAAATTAGGTGTATGTACAATTGTTGTAAAGACAAATGATTTGAGAGTTTGGGACGGGATAAGAGAAGCACTGAGTTAAAAATCAACTAGCCCAAATTTATTTCTGTGGAAAAACCTAATCAGGCCTTGAAAAAAAAATACTGAACCTGACAAGATCTGTGTGGTGTGTACACCGATTTATGAGTATAGATCAATTTTGCGTCAAAAAAGCGAATCAGTTTTGCAAAAAAATTACTGAACCTGACGAGGTCCATGTACACAGCTTCACGTTTCAGAGTGGATTTTGCGTCAAAAGAAAAAAACGAAACAGGTCTGCAAAAAAAATTACTGAGCCTGACGAGGTCCATGCATGTGTCCAAGTTGATTTTGGGTCGAAAAATCAAATCAGGGCTTCAAAAAAAAAAAAAAAAAAACCTCATGTGCACAACTTGACGTTTCAGAGTTGATTTTGCTTCAAAAAACCGAATCAGGTGTGTAAAAAAAATACTGAACCTGACGAGGTCCATGCACACAGGTTTATAAGTCCAAGTTAATTTTGCGTCAAAACACCAAATCAGGTCTTAAAAAAAAAAAACTACTAGACCTGACGAGGTCCATGTGCACAGCTTTATGTGTCCAACTTGATTTTGCGTCGAAAAACCAAATCAGGTCTTCAAAAAAAAAAAAAACTAAACCTGACGAGGTCCATGTGCACAACTTGACGTTTCAGAGTTGATTTTGCGTCAAAAAACCAAACCAGGTCTGCAAAAAAATTACTGAACCTGACGAGGTCCATGTGCACAGCTTCAAGTTTCAGAGTGGATTTTGCGTCAAAAAACCCAATCAGGTCTGCAAAATAATCACTCAACCTGACAAGGTCCATGCGTGCACAGGTTTATAAGTCTTAAGTTAATTTACGCTGACGCTGATCAGATTTAAAAGAATATACAGGTGCTTCGGTGGCCTTGCATAATACTTTTAGAGGTGATTTATCTCTGACGAATAAGTCGAAAAGTGAGAGTGAAATTTTTCCTCAAGTGCTCTCTGAGAGAGTCACAGCTCCTCAGTCGATCCGAATTGTAATCACATTTAAAACAGGTATTTCCAGTTCGACATTGTGCTATTCGACATTTTATTATTCGATGTTTTGCTTTTCGATCTTTTGTTTTTCGACCTTTTGCTTTTCGATATTTCACTTTTCGACCTTTTGGTTTTCGATCTTTTGCTTCTCGATATTTCACTTTTCGACCTTTTGGTTTTCGACCTTTTGCTTTTCGATATTTCACTTTTCGATCTTTTGATTTTCGACCTTTTGTACTTTCGACAATAGTGCTTTCGATGTTTTGTGGTTTCGTTATTTTGTTTCTCGACTTTATGCATTCGATGTTTTGTTTTCGACCTTTTGTATTTCGATCTTTTTTCCGTCACCCGTATAAAATATACCTACTCTTTGTGACTGATTTCTTTCTTGTCTTCTTTTAGATGCGTTGTCCCGGTGAAATTGTAGACTTTTCTCGCGGTTTTAGTTTCTGGACAAACAGTTATGGCCGGAAATGGGATTTTGTGGATAGAAGTCTCTTTCGTTGCAAAAGACACTATTATCGGTGAAGTGTCATATTTTACGAATATTCTATGAATCATGACATAACAGCCGCTCAAGCAAATCGCAAAGATCATCAGCCACCATATCCTGGAAATCATAGTTCATTCATGCATTTTTAAAACAAAATATACAGGGTGGTCCAGGTTTCGGTAGAAACAATACCGCAATCGATAGCGCATCCAAAAATTATAGGACTTTCATCAGAAAACATATTTTGAAACCCATAAGAGCGGAGATATAGGCCTTCAAATTGGAATTGGAAAAATGTATTTTTTTAATATAACTTCCGCATCATTTAACCGTATTAGTGCAAATTTTCCATAGCTAGTTGTCAGATAACCTATGAACTGTCTGTGACGAGTGACGAGTTTTTCAAATTAGTCCAATGGCGTAGATGTTGAAAGAGCTCGCTCTTTTACCCGTCGTATTTTCTGTGACACTGGAAATTTCAAAAACATATCGACTTTTGTGTTTTGCGTTCGCTTTCAAGAAAACTGGCACACTAAAAAATTGATAGAATAAGCCGATTCTAAGATATTTGAGTTTGAAAATTCAAAAACAGACAAAAAAAAAATGCGAATTTTATTTTGAGAAATTGTAGAAAGTAACTTATTGGAATGAGTTTTCTTGATTCGTCTTAATTACGTGAACATCATTTTTATAGATGGATCACATGTTGTCTCGAATTTCAATTTTCAGTCTCTTGAAATCGGCGTTTGTGTTTTTGAACTCTCATACTATTTTGTAAAAGGCTCTTCTTATCAATTGTATGCTTCCTTTCCCAAATTGAACGTGGAATCCAAAAATAGGATATTTCTCTAATTTCCAAAATTTGAACTAAATCGGTTGAACAGTGCAGAAGGTATGATTGAAAAAAAAATTAAAATTGTATGCCATATCTCTGTTGTTCTGCGTTTCTAGAATATCTTTTTTTGAAGAAAAATCCTTCTATTTTCCTAAGCTCTATAGACTGTGAAATTGTTTCTATTAAAAAACTTGGAAACCCTGTATACTAGCAAAAAACGGGGAAATTCGTTAATCAGTTCAATGATTGACACATTAGTTATCAGTTACTTCAACTATACTCACATAAATATGAACACTGTTCAAAAACACTAACAATCCCCGTACTTTTGGACAATTTTTAGACAGATATAATATTCTTTCCAACAAAAAATAAGAAACTAACCTTTCCCATATGGTTCTATCCTCTCCGAGATACTGAAAACCGTGTATGCTGCTCGATTTGCAGTATTCTTTGAAATACTTCAGCACTTGTCCCGAGAACTTCTTATTAGAACTCTTTGCCGTACTCATGATGATGTGCTACTGAAAAAGAAAATGTCCAAGCGCTGCAGATGTAAAAATAGGCCTGAAGCCCACCAAGCTTACAGTTACTTCAGCTGAATACAACCCATGTCGATAAGTACTGACAAGAACATTCAAAGTACCGCGATTAAAGTAGGAGTTTATTTTTGAAAGTTTATTTTTTTTTTGCTCAATCTACCATAATGACCGACGCTGTGGAAGGTGGAGGTATGTAATAAAACTCGATTTAGTCATCTTTTTCAGAAATTACATCAGCAGGAAAACAGTGAATTATAATTATTTAATAATTTTTGTTATCAGCTTTGTCAATTCACAATTATTTAGTTGAAATAAAACAACTCAGCGATCAATTATTAGTTATTATACATAATAATAGACCAGTGCCAAAGCTGCTACTCTTCGAGGCGCTTTAACATCATTGATTTGTACACTTTTTGTTTCAAAATAAACAGCGCTTTGACTTTAAGCATGAAACAGATGAAATATGACCGAAATAATTCCTTTGAAGCGATTTGTGTTTCAGAAATTGGTTGCGTGTCCGCGATGAGCTACTCAATTTAGATTCGTTAACTTTATATTATTGGTTTTAGCTAATAGGTCCTCTGGTGCTAATAGACGCTATCTGTTTACAACCAGCGATCACAACTTTATGTTGTGTAAAAATAACTGATGGACACGTTCATTTTGACACCCTCAAAATAAGCCGGCAGAATTTTTCTAATTTAAAACAAACAAAAGCTTAGCGTTTGCAAAGTTTTACGTTATTATTAAGGTTCATCAGGATAACTCATACTCAGGTCAGGATCACCTACCACAAACAGCTTGCGTGAAAATAATGGCGTTTTATTACCCACCCAGTAATTCACGAAATAAGTAACGTTAAGATGGTTTTTACATTATAAGACAATGTTTTGGAAAACGAGATTTAGCACGTTCTTTAAAATTCTCAAGTAATGCGAAAAGCACATAGCGTTACGTGTATCGTAACACGCTTTATTTCACCCTCTAATATTATTTCCAAGACAAAAATAGAAATTTTTAGTGTTGAAATCAGAAGTGGCTGATGGTTTGCAATGATTCTGTAATTAGTGAATGGTAACAACTTCTGCAAATAGTTTTGCTTTGCTGTACCTACACATAAAGGCGTGTTTCCACCAAACAGACGTCAAGTTTGGTTTTAATTGAATAACACGAATACTTTTGCCTTTTATAGCAGTGGTTGCCTAGGAAGTGGAGGCAGAACTGGTTTGATTTTTGGAAACTCTATGGTTGAAACACGCCTTATTGCTTACAGAAGAAAAATAAAAATAATTATTTGGTGGCATCCCATTGTTTATATTTTTCGCATGTTTCTTCAAGTATAGATTTTATATTTCTGAGCCGCTATTTATAAATTGAAACACACCTGAAATTCGCTCACTTCATGCATAATCTAAATTTATTCTATCATGACATGAATGAACGAGTAATTTAGTTTCATGCCCGACTTCCTCATGTAATTGAATAATTTTCTCATTCAGGGTGATTGAAAATACTATCGCATAAAATCCCCAGTATCGCGGCTTTTTTCATTAGAGCAAGCCACGGAAAAAATGTATTGTGTTGTAACGAATGGTAGGATGCTCACTTGATTTTGACGCCTTGATAGATGTGCTGTTTATAATGTGACAGCTGTCACCGTTATCTCAACGCGATGCACCAGCAAGTGAAAATTTCCGAGACTGCCCAGCGAAAGTAGAAAAACGTGAGCCCCACTGAAGTGTAAATTGCTGTGTTCGACAAGAGAACATCGTCTCTGCCATGGCTGCCCGCTCCTCGCTGGTGCTGCTGGTGGTCCCTAAAGAAAATGATGGCCAAGCGGCCAAGTGCGGCAGCACTGAAGAGAATGGAGTGAAAGAAACTTTCTCAATCTCGCAGAGGAGAGGCCACTGGACACTGGGCATTTTACATAGTACTGCCGTACTTGACCAACATTTTTGTAGACCACAGCTCACCAAGCATCATCAGCAAGGAGCCGTCAACCATGGCAGAGATGATGTCTCTTGTCAACCACAGCAATTTCCACTCCAGGGGGCTCACGTTTTCCTACTTTCGCTGTGCAGTCCCGGAAATTTCTGCTTGCTGGTGCATCGCGTTGAGATGACGGTGACAGCTGTCACTTTACACATAGCACATCTACCACTTTTGGAACGTATTTTTGACGCATATTCTCTGCAGATAGACGGGATATTTTTTCGGGACGTGATGTCTGACGCTTTTTTCCATTATATTGGAAAATGTAGTAATTTGTCGATCTGTTTTTAATTTTCGCCAATGAACAAATAAATTAAAAGCAGCTTTGACATTTGACAGGTGTCAAAAATATTTTTAACCTCTTAGAGCCGGTTCAACTTTAGGTTGATTCAAACTAAAAAAGTACCAGGCCTTTGTCTAAAGAAGGGGTCCCATGGAATCATCAATCCTTTCACCTCTTGCAGTCTAAAAGACACGACGAATCATGAAGCACTATTAGCAAGACAAGGAACATCTCAGGAGGCCTGCAGTTGCAGCAGGATTTACGTATAAAAAGTTGATTAAACCGAATTTCAAAAAACCCAGCTGCTCAAAGTTGCGTATTGGACCGAAATTCATGTGGGTACCTTCAGTTTGTAATTTGCTTCTGTTTTGAAGCTTGGCGGAACGAGTTTTTGTCGGTCTTGAACGGCCGTCGTCAAGATGACTTAAATTGAAGGTGGCCCCGTAGGGTTCTGGTGTCTAAATGACGGTAATACAGCTCGGATAATACGCAATCCGGTAGGTTGGGTGCAAAATGATGTTCAAAAGCATAAAGCATGTCAGACGTTTGGTATTTGAAAACGTAAATGTCAAAATGTTTTCTAGTTCAAAAAAAGCTGCCCGTCTTTAAGATGTCTTTATTCTCTATTTTCAGCTCACTGTTTTATATCTTCGAGTATGTATTGTGATTCGTCAGGAAAACATGTCTTATTGATTCTTCATTTTAACAACACATACCCACCTAAAAAGATATAAAATATTAAACTAGAAATATAAAATAAACAAGTCTTAGAGACGGAAAACATTTTGACATTTACGTTTTCAAATACCAAACGCCTGACCTACTCTATGCTTATGAACATCATTTTTCACCCAGCCTACCGGATCGCGTGCATATCGTGGGTGTTCTGATGCTACTGTGATGTGTAAAAATTTTGCAGTTTAATTTTTTTTTCGTGTTTGATAACAAAAACGGTGATATTGATGTATCATTATATCCTGACAAGCGTAAGGAATCCAAAAAATATTTAAAAAAATATAGTTGTCATTTGAAAAACAAAAGTTGACTAACAGTGCTCAGAAGCATCATGATGAAAGAAAAATTTTTACTGTCGAGTTATAAGAGACATTATACCATTTGAACTGGTTCTTGAATTTTGAAGATCGGATAAGGAATAATGATGCTACAGTTGTGGCCGTTTTTTATGCACTCCTCTGATGTCGAAACAGATAAGGCACTCAAAAATATGAAAAATTTGTCGTGAACGTCATGGCCATGTTATTGACTTTACAAAATAAATCGTTCAAAAAAAAGTTTCATAAAACCGCACATTATGACACTGGGTTCCACAGTCAGTACCTACCACGATGGAGCTTTTATAAACACAGAAATTAGAAATAAGCAATGCAAATGAATTTTTTTCCGACATGAACATTTAAATAAATACGAAAGCATACTTACCTTCCTGGAATAATTGAGATTTCTTCAATCTGAATGTGATGAAACTGGAACGGTAACAAGCTGATCACACTTGTGCTTGATTAATTTCAACAAACTGAAATTCAAATGCACCATACGTTGCAGCTGTGTAAGTATATAAATTCTATTTGGCTTCGGTTCAAAAACGTGTCCAAAAGATTGGATATGTTGCACTTGCATCATTTGAACTTATCAAACCTATAAACATTTGTTTTTGCTGTATCTTGGAGCAATATCAATTATTCTGCGGGAACAGAAATCTAAATATGTAAGAGCCTTTTAAACCCATCAAAAGACAGTCAACAGTTCTGACGAAGAATCATGATGAGCTGTTCCTGAATACTCTTTGAAAACCAAATACATTTTTTTCAAAATATTATCTTTTAGTGAATCGGTGAATTTTCAAAGTATTGAAATGCAACTTGGTTGTTTTACAGCCAGTTTTGTCATCAATCAAAAATGATCAGTTGGAAAATGCAAGCCTTGCTATTTTCTGAAATAAAACAGTCGTTTTTTTTCTTCGCGACCGCCATCTTAAATCTGCGTTTCACTAAACAGTTAGAAAAGTGACAGCCGATCGTACAAATGGTAGCATTTAATCACCTTAAAATGAAAAAAAAAATCCCCAAAAGCAAGATGATTGAGAATCTTTGAAAATGTACGTCATCAATATTTTTTGTGGTTTTGAATGGATTCTATTTATATATCGCATTGGACTTAGAATGCGATACTTTTGAGACACTTCAGTATGTATTTAAATACATAATAATCAAAAACATAAACATATACAAAAACACTTCACAAAAATTTGATGAAATTTCTGTTACTTATACATATGTTCAATTTTACAATTTATTATTGCAATTTATTTATCCATAAAATTTAACAAAATGAACATCATAGGTAGGTACTTATAGTCGTATTATTTATTATTTCTGGAAATAATTATTCTGCTGTTTATGATCATATTGTTACGTATTTCGCGTACGGGTTCGATTATAATAATTGAGACGATCGTTTCAAAACACACACTGTTTGTTACTGCGTACTGCAATGAATACACGCCAACAATTATCTACTTGGAAATATCGCAGGTACTTCGCTTTTATCCGCTCGCTACCACTTCGCATTCCAATTCGATACTGCTCGTGAGGCAACAATTGATGCCTTATATAGGTCCCGGCTACTTATCTCGAATGTTCCATGCATTCTCCAGTAGTTTCCACAGTGACCCGACATACGGTTTCCATACGACTCCCGAAAAATCTTGCACATTACCCGTATAATTGTGCCGTGCTCTAGAACCGGCGCCTCCGCCAAAATGAGCAGGTGTGCCTTGATCGAGCGTTAAAGGTTCCTAATTCCAAGCCATCGCGTATACTTCTGGAAATGTCCAAAGCTTCGCACTTGTATCTACACCGCGACATAATGGATGGAAGAATCCAGAAAGATCGCGTGTTCACCAGAATGCACGGGATCGCCGCTCGTAACAATATTATGTGGGTAATAGTGGAACAGTGGTAATAAAATAAATACAGCTGCACGATCACTATTATCAATAAAATAAACACATTAACATAAACTTCTATAAATCTTTTAGACTTGCCAATTTTGTAGAAAAGAGGTAAAAGGGTGATAGAAAATTCATTCGACTAGAGATAGAGAAATTTGTGCATATGCAGATGATATAGTCATCATGGCGAAGAATGTCTAAACTCTGAAAGAAATATTTTTGAAGAAGAAAGTGGCAAAGTGGGATTAAGTATTCAACGAGAGTAAAACAATATATGTAAACTTATCTAGAAGTAATCATGGCAGGGTCCCTGAAGACCTGAATATAAGGGGAAAATTCAAATTTGAAGGAATTAAGCAGTTCAGGTATTTAGGGGCTCTGATCACAGACAAAAATGACATATCAGCCAGCATACAGGATAGGATATAAAGTGCTAAGAAGACATACTATGCTCACAGAAAATTGTTTCAATTCAAATTACCGAAAAGAAGCACAAAAATGCGTAAGTATGCTACAATTATTGAGACCAATTCTAACCTGGACGATGACAACAACGAATGGGGACAAACTGAGAACATTTGAGAGAAAGATAATGAGAAGAATTTATAGACCGGTGAGAAAGGGTATTGATGTGAGAAGCAGGATGAACTTTGAGATAGCTGAACTTCTAGGCGGTGAGGACGCGGTCAAATTCATCAAGTCTCCAAGACTCAGATGGGCAGGACACCTGATGAGAATGAACAAGACTAGAGCACCACGTGTAACATGAGAAAATCACATCAACAAGGAACAGGGAACGTCCAAGAAAAATATGGATAGACGAGGTGGAAGAGGACCCGAGAAGTATGAACGTGGGAAGATGGAAGATGATGGCGGAGGATAGAGGAGCATGGAAGCAGATTGTGCTGGAGGCAAAGGCCCACCTGAAGCTGTAGCGCTATTCAAGAAGAAGAAGAAGAAGAAGAAGAAGAGATAGAGATGTCCGTTTCAAAAGATAGGTATGCACATTCAAATTAAGATAAATCACAAGAGAATAATTCGAGAAATAAATAGGAGGAGCAAAATAAATGTCTGTGTAAATAACCAAAAGTTAGTATTCCCTGACCCTCGCTGGTTCTACCTGCTACCGGAGCAACAGAAAACCCGACAACGTTCAATCTGTGAAAATGTTTTGTTGGTTGCCTATTCTGGAATATTCAGCCCCCCAAATTAAATCATTTTTTTGCTATAACTTCACTATTTGGTAGCCTGTTACGCCAGTGAATTATTTTAAAGGGGAACAAGCCTCCAGTATGGGGGGAAATTTTCGCATGATGATCACCCTGTACATATTTTTCTCGTTTCGTTTTCAGATTGATCGAATTTGAAAAGAAAAATCGCTGGCACTACTGTTGGCAGTTCAAGTAAAAGTCTTTACGATTTCAAGTCGCCAAATTTCTGCAGCATCAAAAAAGACAGTAAGATCAGCTTCAGACGATACTCAGATGGTACTAACCGTAGCTTTCCATCATCAATGTAGACTACATAAAATTTCGAAGTTTTGTCCAGGTTATCTCGCAGAAAAAAATAGAATGCGATGAAGAACAAAAGCGTATATGGAAATGGGAAACGCCAGTAAAAAGCAGGGCGTGAGGAAGAGGAAGTTGAAAGAGATGATATTATTTACAGCTCCTGGTTCAAGGTGCTTTGATCCGTATAAACTTTTGACGAAGACGTATTGGGAGCTTGTTTGCTGCAAATGAATCATGTTATATGATCGTTTCGCCCTCGTAATCCTGGTATGAGCCACTTCGAGCGATTTTGAAAAGAGCAATTAGATAACATAGAAAGTATTTCTAACTCAAATTATCAGGGAATAAGTGATCAATAGTAGGTAGTAGGCAATCAAGGTATGGGTCATTATTCTGTTGTGAAGTGCCATCAAAGAGTTTATTAACCAGGAAATAGGAAAACTTGAGACAGCAGATGGGAAGGTGCTAGAAGTTCAAAGAGAAAATATGTATAAAGACGAATCAAACCAATCAATTTACATTAGTGATGTTGTTGGCACCTATCAAAAAAACTATAAAAAAGTGAATAATCCATGAAATCATGTAGAAATGCAAATAAATGGGCCGTGTACTGACGAGGGATAAATGAATACTTGATATAATATTTAGTATACTTGACAAGTGTGTTTGAGGTTTGGTTTCATAATACAAAAGTTCTGAAAAGTATCAAGACAAAATATAAAACAAGAACTTATCTACTTGGTGGTTCCGTACATGTAAACCTTTGGTGTATGGGATTACAACATAGGGGAAGGTGACCGAATGCTTAATATTGACATTGTTTATTGATTAGGGCGTCTGTCTAGGGCCAGATCTGGGAACTTTATATGAATGATAAATGTAATAGAGAAAGCAAAGCTAGTCTGTAGCTATTCAGAACTCGTCAGAGACAAGTTTTGGAGGTTTAGAGGTGAATAAAGAAAAAAGCGATCATCTCGTGAAATTTATATAAACCTATGTTTTCAAAAAATTTATAGTGACATAATTATGCTTATAATAAGGAATCCGCGGTGAAATTTATACAATTTTGCTTCAAAAAGTTTCTGTTTGTAAAGCGTGAAGGGTTTTACCAATAAAAATTCTTTTCTTTTTCCTTCCGAACCATATTGTCATATAATTTTGTAGCACCATAAACAAATTTATTGCGAAGAGCGGAAATGAAACGTGATCGAACAGTTAATAACATTTATTGGTTTTAAGGAAACTCGAACCATAAACTCTATAAAGTGTACTAAAACTTCAATAATACTTAACGCATTAATTACAATAGGTATAATAAGTAATATAAATTCATGATAATAATTGTATCGTATCACATCTTATGGATTGTGGTGTATGGCAATAACACAACATTTTTGCGCAAAATAGGTTGGCATACACAAAACACACCAAAGTGAAACAAACACCAATAAACCGAAACCCATACTCCACGGAGAAAATCCAGTCATTAAACTAATACACAAATTCACGAATATATCAAATATTCAAAAGGGGCTGAAATCTCGTGAATTATTAAAATGGCTTAAAGTGTATCCATCGATCGCTCCATATTCATGGGCGAACAAACACACACTCTATATGGCAGCTTGCTAAAACACGGTGTTCTAGTTATAGAATAACAGCTACTAACAAGTAACAACAATAATTGAATAATCTATCATGATAATCTATAATACGGGTGATACAAAAGTTTCGGATCATAATAATACACGTATATGGAGTCTCTTTGAAGTTCAGTCAAGAGAAGGGTCAAAGGGTCAAAGGCGGTCCCACTGAACCTTTTTTTTCCGCTATTTCAAAAGATTTCAGTCAACTGTTTGCAAGTGCAAACATTATGAATAAAAAGTATCAACTATTGAGTGTTAACCAGATTTTCATTCGCTAGACAGTGTGATTCATGACGTGGAAAAATTCAATTTCTCCAAAAAAATCGTTCAAAAAAGATCTTTGGTACAAAACCGTGGAATCTTCTGCTCCACCCACATCGGTTGAGAGAACAGCCGAATGTTCCAGAGGCACTTTTGAAGAATAATAATTTCCGCTGTTTCTGACTCACCATGTATAGAAAAAAGAAATTATTTAGTACATATCCAGTGGTTGATATTTTTCAATTATAATTACATTCAATCATTAAATTCTTTTCAGGCAACGCAACTAGAAATTTTAGAAGGACTACGCTTTGACACTTCATAACTTCAAAAATTCAAGTCCATAATTTTTTTTCAACATTTTTTCTGGGCTTCATCAAGAATTCTATATACTTTATGTTGTTTTGGTCCGACACTTTTGAATCATCCGGTATACAATGCGACATAGAAAACGAAACAAAAGTCATGGAAGAACTTTTCACGAACGCGCTTCGCCACCCTATAATAATATCGTTACGTTTTATTGACCAGCGAGTTTATCGCACGCACGTGCGTGTATTTTTCATTATTATATCATCTATCTCTCTCGCTCAGCTCGAAATTAAACAACTTGATATCATTACCTAATTGTGACTTATTACCCTAGTTATTATTCACTTATATCATAATAATTCTACTATCGTCCAGTTCATCATAAAGAAGTCCGCTGTGCATAATCGGACAGTATCCATAGGAACAATACAATTTTGACATGTTGATGCCTCCGTGGACGACGCATGTAATTTTTTCTTTCGATATTTTGTAACTGAGCTATTTCACTCGGCCTTGATATTCTCTCACTAAAAAGTCAAAACAATGCCAAAACTGGAAGTGAAGCAATTCCAAACGGTGTATGTATCACTAAACGATTGTAGTCGTAGAGGAAAAGCACAGTGTACAACTCTAATTGAATGCCCATTTCTTCACGCGTATGATTTGCAACACTCACCTTCGTCTCGTGTTCAAACATCAGCCTTGTGAAGAAATGGGTTCCATTCCTTATCGCTCGATGTACAATATACAATCCTATGCGACTCTCGTTTCGCACGATTCGGTAAAAAGATTTCAATTTCCATTTTAACGCTCATTTCACTAGAGCTTAGCAACGGCGCCGGCGTAAGCAGTACACCTCGCTCGAGCAGGCCCGGGGAACACACGTTTCCAAAGCCCATTATTACCCGCTTTGAAGTTATCCTCTAGCCTAAATTAACAACGTAACGGACATCTTTTGTGAGCCGGACAGCATTTATTAGATCAATAATAATAATTGTTTACTAGCTGCGACAGGCCATCTGTGCGTGCAAGAATCGGACGTGAGGTTTCCGTGGACGTTACGTAATTTTCTTTCATTCTTTAGAATTTTCCCTATTATATTATTATCGCGAGTATAGTTTTATTCGTGTCCGATTCTTGTCGCACAAACGGCCCAGTCGCTGATTATGTCTGGGTTCTGTGAGGCCGCGAGCTTAACAGCTGGGCTTCATCAGGAGGTTGGCCAGTTTGAAGATGCGCCACCAGGTCACGAAGAACGGGGTGTGGGTCGGTTCCGCGTTCGACGGCTGGGACTGCTGCGACAAGGTCACGTTCGAGTCGGTCTTGGACGTCTCCTTCTGGCCGTTGAGCGCCGGCGATGTCATGTTGTTGGATGGTGTCCTGAAAAATGCCGAATTTTCATTACAAAGAGAAGACGATAAAGTTTTACAACTCGCGCTGGGCGGGTTTATGGTGGCGCGTTTAGGGCGAATGTTAAACTTGAAGTCGTAAAATGTGAATGAGATTGGTGTAGGCCTGATGCCACATTATAACACCATATTTGTAAAAAGTCGGTCAATTGAAAGTAATTTGTAGATTATAATATTGCTGTCGAATAAAAACAATTTTTCTACGGCCACCTATGAAAGTGACGTTTTCTACATGTTCTTCACTCTTTGAAAGTAAAGTATCATACAAGTGTGATATTTTCGAAAATCGCAAGCTACTTGATCATCTAGGCATCTGCGAAATTGACATTTTCCAGCTTTCAATTTATTATCCATCGACACGTTTTCTCATGCGTACGCTCTTCTTCAAGCATTTAGTCATAAATAACACCTTTCACAATCATTTGAAGCATCACATTATTCACAGAGCACGAATTTCAAATCGAGTCTCATTCTCAAAGGAAAAAAAAGTTGAATTTTGAATTGTTTGGCTTTCCTTGTTTGTTAGGATTCTCATTATACAGAGTGTTTCGCAATTGCGGTTACAAACTTCTAGGGGAGATTCCCCATAAAAAATGAACCAGCAAGAAAATATAACTCCGATGTCCTTGAATGCTTCCCGTTGAAAAGTGAAAAAAACTAGGGGGGTAAAAACTAGAGGGAGAAAATGAGAACACCCCCTCATTATCTATGGCCTTGAATTGATTTTTGAAATACATAACCATTTTCAGATAGAAACCTATTTCGGTAAACTTTGGTTCAAATTTGAATAAAATCGGTTGAATTGTTGAAAGATTCAACAGTCAAAAAATCGATTTCCAAAATTCAACTTGAACACCCTGTAACTTTTCATCAGAACATTATATAACATGGAACACGAAAGTTATATTTTTTCCTCGTCCAGTTTTAATGGGGAATCTCCCCTAGAAGTTTATAACCGTAATTGCTAAACACCCTGTTTAAAAAAACCTAATTGTTGTTCCGATAGATCCCACACTTTACCTATATCAGAACTTGGAATCTAGTCATGAAATCTCATCGTTTACTCATGTTTGCATTGTTGCAATAGCTAAGAACTGAGTTGGCTAGAATAGCTCAAAAACGACTTGATTCTATTTTTTATCCAATCACAGATGTAAATTTTGTTGTGACAAATATGAATTATTCTTCCTAGATGAAGAACTGACTATACATGTCAATTCAAGTCGAAGTGTTTGACATTTTGGAAATTGAAAATTTGCTATTTTTAATCACCACTTTGTACCAAAAAACCTTAAAGCAGAAACAATTTAGGCCTTTTATCCATTTCAATAATTTTGGATTTTCATTTTTTTTTCAATGTTGATATTTTTGGGGCCTACGGGAAATGGGTTCTTTTGTAGTCATAACCGGGTGTAGTTGATCATTGAATTTTTTTTCAAATATACTCATTTGATTATTAAATTTATGGATTTTTTTTGCGGTGGGCGGGGATCCGTGTACTCACTGGCAGTCCCTCCTATGCCCCGCCTTAGTACTCTGAAAGCGGTGCCGGGTGATTCCCACACCACCCACCATTTTATGGACGCATCAACAACGAGGTTATTAGCGCCCTTCTTTCGGTGTCTATCTCGTTTCACTCTTTTTCCCTTGACGTGACCGCGCGGTAGTACACGTCAAGGTACTAGAGAGCGCATGAAAATTTTCAACTGACCCAGGCCGGATTCGAACCCACTATCTCTGGAATTGCTTCCAAAGACGGAGTCCCCCGCGCTACCGGTCGGGTTTTATGGAAAATTATGCTATAACAATTTTTATTTTCAAGAATCATATTTTTGGGATCGCAGGAAAAATAGTGTACACAACTCGTTGAAAGTGTATTTCTTGTACTAGTCGGGTTTCCGCACTTGTCGCAAGTGGCTCGTGCTAAACATCCCACTCATTTGGAAGCCGTGCAAAAACGTTTCTTGATTAATTCTTTTTATGTTTTTTTTGAATCTCAAGTCGACTTTTTAAATGTAGAGGATAAAAAGATAAAAATAGAGGTTTCAATACCTACTATTAGATTTCCGTGGAAATTTCTTTTTAATGGAACACTTATACCTACAGGGTGGCCCAACGAAAACACAACAGGGGGTTTTGGGGCATTTCGCCCAATTTTTTTGAAAAAACGAGGGGGACATCTAAAACATACATTAGCAAATTTCTATCTTTAGCCCCCTCCCCCTACCCACCTCAACTTCAGAACTTCAAATAACACCATCTACTTTGCGGTACATCAAATCAAAGGGAATAAGATACTTTGTCTGAGAAAAATATTTCTCAAATTTATAACCTCACCCCCCTTCTTCCCAAAATTTTCTGACTGTCCCATTTAATATTCTCGACCCCTCAATTCTCTTCAATTCAATCAGCGTCATCCTACTAAGGAGAAAATTTTCGGTGGAAAAAAGTGCTACCCGAATTCACCCCTTTCCTCTCCCAACTTCAAAATTTAACAGACACCACCTACTTTGTACAAAGTATTGTACAAGTTGTATTGTATCAAGGGACAAAAAAAATTGCCCCTTGATGCTGTGCAGATGAAGTTGACTGTACTGGAGAGAATTAGGAGGTTAAAAATATTACATTGGAAACTCAGACAATTTTAGGAAGGAGGGGGGTGGGGTTGAAAATTATAGACATATTTTTCCAGAAAGAGAACAAGGTGGGTCATTTGAAACTTTGAAGTTATGGTGGGTGGGGGTGAGGGGGCTAAAGATAGAAATTTGTCAATGTATGTTTCAGATGTCCTCCTCAATATAAGAATCGACCTGTCCGAGCTTTTTTCAAAAAAATGAGGTGAAATGCCCGAAAATCCTTCTGTTGTGTTTTTGTTCGGTCACCCTGTATATTTTTGTTTGGATTGAGAGATCTCCTTTAAATGGATTCAAAAATATACCACACTCGTGTTTCTACTTCACAGTTAACAAAGATTAGCATTTCACTCTACTACAGCTTCAGAAATTGATTGGAACTAATGTGAAATGTGCATGCGATCGTTTCCAGGAAGATAGGAGGTCAAAGTGTTCACATTACACACGCCCTCGATAACAGGGTGGCCCATCAGTTGTTCACAATGAACAACCAACGCGCCGGTGTTTTGGTTCAAGGTGAAGGTTTGAGGTTTTTGATATTATGTTGAGAAATTGAACTCTACAATAAAACTGGATTGGGTCACTTTTTAAATTTTCTGAAAAATCATTACATATCTCAGTCAAGAACTCCACTGTAGCACTACGTAAAAACCAGAAACCACTTCCAAACTGTCCAAATTTCGGCAAGGGTTTCTTATGTTCACCATCATGGGCTCTGTTTGTTTTTGCGCCTTGACAGCTGAAGGTCATGATGCACGCTTTCCATAAAATACACGTTTCAAATAAAGAAAATGGTTTCTCTGTAATTTTATAGAAACCGTTCCATGAGAAAAAATTGTGTTAGCTGGCCTCTGAGACGACTGACTAGCTCTGTTCAGTGTCTGGAACCCCCTTTAGCTCGGGACAAAACGGGACATGTTGCGTTGGCATGGACACGGCATACATCCCTTCAAAAAGGCGTATAGACAATACAAAGAGAAAAGACCATATGTCGTCACGGATTTTTACGGTTGCGTAGGAACCAGGCGAGTCCATCATTCAAAAAAAGGTTGGCTGATTTTTGATGCCCCAATATCCGTGACTACGGTGGTGATAACATATGGTCTTCTCTATTTGTATTGTCTATACAATTTTTTCTTTGAAGTGAAATTAACGCCTCCGCCACCTTTGAGTCAATTATATAGCCGATTATAAAATAAGCATGAAAAACCTCAATTGAACACAACAAAATTCTCACATTTCAAAAAGAAATACCGAAATATACCTAATGTACCATTGTACCGTCTTCTTACAAGAATTTTTATATGTTTTTATGACCCAAAGAGAAAATTGAGATTATTTAGCTTTAGGTAAATCTCTTCGTCACACTTTCCGTCCTCAGCTTTAGGTACAATTCTCGAAATCAGTCTAAATAACTTAAAGTAGGTATGCTAAATCAGACTGCAAGTAGACTAGGAGCGGTGGTTTCCGGCCTGATTTAGCATAGGTACTGAATTAATTAGACTGATTCGAGAATTCGAGGGCTTCACGGCAGTACCTCGTAACTGAAAAATGGAGCTTTTTAGAGGAGAGCAAAAACAACTGATTTCAAGTCCGGGAATAGTACAGAAACATGCGATATTCAGCAAAGTTATCAAAGAACAGTTACTGTTTACAGTTACATTGCAAAATATCGTAATTTCCTGTACCATTGGACTTAAATGAGGTTCTTTGAGCTTCTGAAAAAAGTTCCATTTTTCAGTTACGAGGTATACTGTGAATGATGGCCTGATCCTGTAGCCAAAGCTATGTCTTTCAGAGGCCGTTGGCCGTTTTGAAATTGACGATTTCTTTTTCAAGGTATCTTAATTTGAATTTCAAGCTAATTTTGGAATAGCCCTATTTTTCGTGGAGCAACTTGGAGATCGTGGAGATACTTGAACTAATGGTATATACGTATATTTTGTCAACATCTTACATTTTTCATATGTTTAAAACTATAAATCTTTTTTTTGTATAGGTAAGTATATAAAATATGTTATAAAAGGTAAAAAATTTCATGTAAGGGTAGGGAAGGTGGAATGGTACCCATTACGCATGCTGCATTTCCCTTTTGTATAGCTAGGCTGATCCTTTGGGTTATATAGCACCTCGATCTGTCTTCTCCGGTGGCATCTGCTGTAAGTTTCCCCAGTTCGTATACAAAATTTATAGCCTCTTGGCACCAAGGGCCTAGGGTCTCAACAGCGAAAGGGACAAAGATGTAATTGTCTTCAATAATTGTTTTGTATTTTGACCGCTTCCGGTTTGCTGCGTTTTCAGCTACTGTCCCAGTTTCCTTTATTGCTGCTGCCATGTTAGACGCTGCCAAGGTGTCGCTACAAGTGGCATCCCAAACTAGGTGCCGTCCGTTTCGCCAAGGGACTAAAGTCATTCCGTCGGGTCTTTTGTGGTCTTCTCTGACAATACCTGTTGGCTCCAGGATTGCTGGCATCTTTGCCGATGCGAGAGCTCTTCTTATGATGTCGTTTAAAATAAAGTGTCTAGACTGTCTACCAGCACTCTTTTGACAACATAAGCCATGTATCCCTTTCTCATCCACTATGTTTCCACATAAACATTTGTGTGATTTACACATGTGTAAACCTAGACGTATTGAGATTGAGATTCTGAACGTGTTGTTGTCTAAAATCGTTCCAAGACTACGAGATGGTAATACGTTTAGCCATGCGCTTGATTCTTTTCTGAGAGCCGCTTGTCGAAGCACATGTGTGTAGTCGCTGTCGCTTTTTATTGACTTGGATATTTTTTCGCAAGCATACATATCCCAAGCATGCTGTCTGTAGATAACAGCTTCTGGAGGAGTTTCTTCATATTGCAGTTTCCATTCTTCTAATGCTTCCGTATAAAACGCAATATCAAACAAGCCCTGTGAATCAGGTAACATTGCTTGGACGAGATTTGATACGCTGTTTATGGATGCAAGGAAGGCCGGTAGTCCAATATCCGTGATTTTGCGAATTCCAATGCCGCCATGTTTGATGGGTAAAGATGCGATGCTCCATTGTTGTTCAGTCAAACGAATGTTAATGATACCCTCTAAAGTGTTCTTCATTTTGGAATCCATGGCTTTGATTTCATTTGTCATTTTCCAAGCTGGTGTGGTTCTCAGCATATAGTTCAATTTGGGTATAGCAAAACAATTGCGTAGTAAATAATATGCCATGTGACTTTTCAGATCTTTTAGTCGTTCAAATAAAGTAAGTACTTCTTTAAATTTTGTTTCTAAGGATTCATTGAATGATTCATCAGTGATTGCTGCTCCGAGGAGACATAATTTTCTATCTGTCAAAATTTTGATTCCTGGGCAGATCATGTTAAAACTTGGAAACTCATGTACCTATGTATTTCACGAGAAAATATCCAAGTAAGTACCTACCTAGTTTCTGTGAATACAATTTTGTAGAATTCTTTTTCCCAATTCTTAAACAGTCTGTACGAAGTGGTTCAAACTTGATGAGCATGGCGAGCCAGTCTATATGCCAACCCTCAACTTTGTGAATGAGAATTTATTATACCCATCCATTCAAATTTGAGAATTTCTGATGATTTTTCAAATTTAGCTTGACTCGAGCCTGGCGCAACGACCTGACCTCATCCTCTAACATTAATAACAAACATTTCCTTGCCATTTCCACCGTCTTCCTGGAGCTGTAGCTATAATTAATGATTTCTGTTCGCTGACGAGAGGAATCCACAAAACCGTGTAGCATAATGAAAAACAAATTAAGTAGGCACCTACCTACTACGATACCGCAACAAAGGAAATTGCAGCAAACAAAGTGTAAGTAGGTACCTACTCACAATACATCGCTGGCTGCCTCTTTTGATAAATTAGAAGAAAAAAACTCGCGGGTTAGCGGTAGGTCAAGCCCATTTGAAGGCAAAATGTGCGACCTCATCGTACCGAACCGCTGATGCAAGAAGGAAAATATGCTTTTGGGGACTTGAAGTGCGTCTTGGGGGGTCAACTTATCTCTCTAAGCAAGAAGAACAATAAGTGTTATTCAATAATTCAGCTCATTTGCATGCGTTTGAAGTCATATATCGTTATGTATTAAAATGACGCAAATTTCTATTAATATTAATTTCGCTGAGTAAATAAAAACAAGGTTTTAGCGGTCGGTGATATAATGATTTCTATCTCCTGTGCTTTTATGATAAAAGCAGGCATGTGGCGGCGTGTGTAGCTGTGTGTAGGTTTGGTGGAGATAGATAAATTTAATTCATACTGACCCAGTTTTACGCGCACATTGCTTGTTATATTTACTATGAAATTTTTAAAGACCCACATTGTAATCTTTTTACGCATGGATAAAAACTTTTTTTTGTCTTATTTGTATTGTTTTAAGAGAAAGCGGTTTTCAGCGCATTACAAAATTTGTTTGTTTGTGAGCAGGGTCGTGGTATCAGATATAGGATAAATTTTAGCGCGTTTTCGGAAGCAATGCGCAATTAGCCGCATTTTGATGTCCGTCCGTCTGTCCGTCATGTCATCGAACTCCTCCTAAACGAAAAGTCTTGGCGCTTTCGGATTTTTCGCAAATGATTGCTTATATCAGGAAATGGCAATAGCCCGATTTCAGCAAGTAACCAACTGTAGTCACCGCCCTCCCGCCCCGGTGTCTGAATCGCGCCTTAGAAAATGCGCTACTGAGTATCGCACCCGTGATTACCTTGCCACTTGTTATTATTCAGAAAGCAGTTTACGTCGAATTTTATTGTCGAAGTTATTTTGTTATTTTGTTATTTTGTTGTTGATCTAGACTGTCTGACGGAGGAATGCTTTATGATTTTTTTAGTGCCATCCCAAAAAGGTGCAGATTACATTGTAGTACCTATGTCTGAGGACCTACTTTGTTTCGTAAGTATTGAACGAATCTTATCAGTAGTATTTCATGAACCAGTTTTCAGGAGCATATATACTTGTAGGTATAGGCTATAGGTAACTTGAACTTAGAACTTGTAACAATAAAACCATAACCCACACCCACACCATCTGTTTATTCTGAAGATGTGTACGTATCTTTTTTCTGATGAACTGTATACAGTATACATATCATGTAGGTACGAGTATATGGAAGAATCTGGGAGAGTGTATCCACTTGGTTAAGGAGTTTTGAAAACCGCTAACGTGTGTGAGGGAAAGCATTAGGAAAATTAGGTTTAATTCACGAGGGAGAAATTTACATGTCCCGAGCTCCCTGGATTAAAAAATGTAGCAGTTATTGAGTAAGCTAAGTGAACTACATGTTATGTATGGTCATGCAATCATTAATCTGTCTTATTATCGCCCTTAATTCATTGTGTATAAGATGTCAGTCCAAATCCTTCATGGTCTTTGGTGAAAGTTATCTATCTGACATCCTCCAATCCAGGAGATTCTATACGGGTTCAATAGGGCTCATGCCAGGCGGTATGGCCGGCCATAACATGCGCGATATTGTTCCTTAAAAAAATATATTTTTTGTGGCACCACAATACGATCTCGGCGAGTATCCAGGGACGTAAGTTTTTCGTTCGTGATGTCCATTTGAGAGGAAAGTCAGAACGTGAATGATTGGTGACTAGCAAGAAAAGCTAGCAGGTTTAGTATCCTAATAGACAGACTGGCGTCTTAGGACGTCTTAGGCGTCTTAGGAAGGACTTCAAAAAACTTGAAAATTCGTAAAAAAGGCAATTCACTACTGACAAATTCTGTCAAAGAAACCTATTCCAACAGGTACTGTGACGTAACCATGGCCCAGTGCATCTGGCGCGAATGCACTAGCCCAGCCGTTCCCAGTGATTTTGCCCAGGAAGGGATTGCCCGCAACATCGAAAATTCGTAGCGCCCAGCCAGGAAATGGTGGAAAATCTTGATTGCTGACTGAAACCTTGTTTCGTTACTCTTGTTTCTTGCTACATTTGATTCAAATCCATCAGGTAGTTTTCCAGTTATCAAATAAAACTTTACTGTTTTATAACTTCTGACAGAATATGACAGATGCAGCAATACTTTGACCGATTTTAAATACAATTTTCTGGACTTCCAAATGCCGCACGTTGAGTTCTGTGTCAAATATCTTCTGTCATCATTTTGTCTTATAGTCACACTTCCGTTTGACAAATGCCAACCAAAAACTTATAAGCTTATTCCAAGATAAAACCGTGCCTGCATACCAAATTTCGAATCGATCAAATCAACGGTTTCGTAGTTATCGTGAAAGATTACAGACGCACACAAACAATATTCTGGAATTGGCCTTAAGGCGTTTCTGATGCCACTCAAAAAGAGGATCAGTAGAATTAACTCTTGGTACCATTATTTAAAAAATAAAGAACAAATGTGTTTGAGATGCGACTTCATTGAAAAGAAATGTATCGGCGATGCTATTAGATTTCCAAATTTTCCAAAAAAATCTGAATTTTTGATTTTACCAAATTTTTGAAAATTGAAGAGCATCGCCCATACATACAAGTGAGTCGCATGCCAAATTTTAATTTTCTATTTTCAAAATGAAGGTGCCATTATTTCTTTTAATTCCCTTTTTCAGTGGGATCAGAAACCCCTTATAGATGTTATTTCCTAGTGTTTTTTTTTCTATCGCGACTCTCGGCTAAACCTGTCTGCCGAAAAAACTGAAAAAAAATAGGGGGCCAACTGAAATGGCTTTGACAATATAATGTACCTATATTTTAAAATTCCAATTTTAGAAAATTCAATGTCTTTCTAAAATCTTCTTATCTACAACCGTATTGTACTAATAATGATATATACTTAATATCTTTGTATAAAAAAATACTTTTATTCTTTGGCTAGTTCCCGAAGAGTGCCTGATTTTCAGATTACAGCCGTAGCTATAACGGAAGGTCGGTGTATGTTGCAGTTTTATAAATTTTTTGACGCTGTCTTGGGAAAACCTACAAAAATGTCAAATATATTCATGCCAAGGATGAAAAACTACATAAACTACAATAAACAGATAGTTGATGTCGCAAAAGTAAAACAAAATTTTGCGACACCCTGTATACAGAATGTTTCAGCGATGATAGCAAAAAATTTTCAACTATGAGTGAATCTCGTCCAAATACGACGAAAACCTCTATACCATTTTGTAAAGTTCGGTTCTTGAACGTGGAATTGCTCGAGAGCTTCGCAACTCGTAACAATACATTGTACGAGTATTATACTACGCCAACTTTAAATCTTTTTTTGGTTGGGCCACTTTGTAAAATTTCAGTGGGACGCTAGAGTTAGATACTGGACTTTTTGGAGTGAATGTTTCGTAAGTGAGTTGACTATCAAAAGAACAGCTCGACCCTTTTCAGCTCATTTCGAGCTGATTCCATACCAAGGGCCTAATAAGGCCAATTATTCTATACAAGGTGTTTCAGCGATGATAGCAAACAATTCAACTGTGAGTAGATCTCGCCATAATACGACTAAAATCTATCTACCATTTTGCCAAGTTCGGCCTATACTGACGAAGATACAGCCCTTGAAATTTTACTTTTTTCGGATTTCAAAAGTTTATTTAGGAATATTTCGACAAAATTATCATAAATTCAACCTAAGGCGGTTTATCGACATTATCCATCAACCTGCCAAATTTTGAAAGAATCCTCGGAAGAATCCAACCAGTAGCGTAGAAATTATGGAGGGTCACCTCAAGTCAACTTTTCTTCGGATGCTTCTGAATTATGGACTCTCGTAACTCCTACGCCACTGGCTGGATCCTTCAAAAATTTGGAGGTCGGTAGATAGTTTACAAACCAGTCTATGGTGAATCTACGTTGATTTTGTCAAAAGGTTCCTTAGTTGAAATTTTTTTAAATCCGAAAAAAGTGAACTTTGAAGGGCTGTATTCTCGTCACCAGGCCAAACTTTGCAAAATGGTACATAGGTTTTTGTTTTTGGTAAGGAGGAAAACAAACCTTTTTTGTCATATATTGACGAGATCTAGCCACAGTTGATTTTTTTGCAATCATTGCTGAAACACCCTGTATTTCAAGTTTCAGAAAATCATTTTTCCCAATTTTGAAATCTACGGATAAAATTATTCGGGATTTTTTCTCCTTCAATTTTTGCAAAGGGCTGCCCTTTAGGTGGAGGGGAATTCTCGCGGTAACATACCCGTGTATACGTATTGTGAAAATTCGCGAAATATTTTGAACTACGAGTAGGTACTAATTTTGAAAATTAGGATACTCTTTAAAAATGTTTATTTCCTACAAGTTAATTATGGCTAGAAAATCTCTTGATTACGGTATACATTAACCCTGGGTTGCACCAAAAAAATAATACGCATTTAACGCTAATACAAGATTGAATGGATTTCAATCTGGCCAATCCTAGTAGGTTGACTTTGGGGAATGGACAAAATCTTTAGCTAATCAATCATTGTATTGTAAAGAGTAATGAGAGAAACCAAGAGAAATTTCACTAATCTCGTATTATATTAATTGAGCGTTGGTGCAACCCAAGGTAAGGGGGGGATAATTACTATGGACATTTTGAAATTCTGAGTTCCCTCTAGAGTTATTATGAACTCATGATTTCCTCTAGCTCATGCTAACTGCCAGAATTGATAGATTATTTAGAAAAACTTCAACCTTTTCGATGGAGTAAAAATCTGTTCGGTATGGAATATAATCATCTATGTAAATATTACTGGAATAATCAGATGTCAATGACCTCGGGCAACCTACGCCGCTCGGGTCCTAAAGAACCCTCGAGGTATAGTCTGTTGCCCTCGGTATTTACCATCGTTACAATTCCTTCAATATATAAATAGCTAATTCGCTATAAGGCCCCTAAAGTCAGGAGCTCTGGAAAAAAATCAGCAGGAACCTAGGAATCCAAAATCAAAGTAACAATTTCATTCTGAACATCTTTTATTTGCTTCCCTGGAAAATTTTCGAAATTTACAGAATTTTGAAAACTGAACCCGATACAGAAACATCTGCAGACTGCTAATTGTGACATTTGAGATTTCATCAAGGCCCTAAATATGAGCCCCTAAACAGTTTGCGGATGACCTTCACCGATGATGATCATGATCAATGATCATCTTATCCATTGAATATCAAATGAAAACTCGAAATGCCAAGACTTGGACAATTTTTAAAATTTTCAAAACACAAAAATCTTCCAATATTGTAAAAATATATTTCTTGCACGAAACTTTTGCGGTCTCGTTCTGTTGAAAACCAAATATGAGAGATACTTTCTGTTTAAATATTCAGCTAATAATCGCTTGGCCAAACGGTTAGGGGCCGAATGATTTTTCAAAAAAATTAGGGGAACTAGGGAGACGTAGAAGATACGTACCTACTCGAAAATCCAGAGCTTTTTTTTGTTGAAAATGTTCCCTAAAAAATATTTCACAAATACGCTGCAAGTAATTGGAATTCCGTTATGTTTTTGTTCCTTATACCTTGTAGGTAGATGCTTATTCTTATTTCCTGTAGGTAAAAATAGGTTCTCAGGGCCGTTGAGAGCCCGTTAGTAGTGCAACTCTGATTTAATAAAAAATGGAACCGAAAAACCGTAAAAAATGCGGGCTTGCAGGCCCTTTTTAGGGCAGTTCAGGATGTATAGACAATACAAATAGAGAAGACCATAATTATGTTATCACCACCGTCGTCAAGGATATTGGGGCATCAAAAATCAGCCAACTTTTTTTTGAATGATGGACTCGCCTGGTTCCTACGCAACCGTAAAAATTCGTGACGACATATGGTCTTTTTTCTTCGGGAATCTACTGGAGGGGGGTGAATTTTATCGTGAACACCCTGTACAATTAAAAGTAAAAAATGCGGAAAAAATTGCGAGTTTTGTTTCTTTCTCTCCAAAGTTACGGGACCATAAAGCAAATAGGGGTGCTGAGTGGGTTAGAACTTGGAGGAAGCTCAACCACTTGAGCGCAAAAGGGTCGGAAGACAGGCATTAAAGTCGATTTTTCGAAAATTTTGGCATAAAATGATGAATATTATGCTAATGATGACAAACCATTTTCATTTATCGGGAGAAAAGCGAAAATCTGGAGATGAGTCATGAAGAGTAAGAAGGTGGAATTAGGGTTCTGCTATAAATAGCTAAAAACGAAAGAGGGAATTCCGGAGATGGGTCAATGAATAAGACAAAACTCAATTATGTTACGTTTTGCTACGCATGTTTTGCGAAGGAATTGAAACAGTCGGTTTATGATGCAAGTTGAAATAGTGTTTTGGAAAAAAAAACAAAATGCGAGGCGACAAATAGACTATAGAACAAGCGTTTTTATGAATTTTCGAACACCGTAAAATCCTGAAACCTGAAACTATGGAATCCTCTTAACCCTGCCTGTATTTGTAAGTAGAAACTGAATTGAAAAATATAAAATTCATAAAACTAGAATCTCTAAACGGAAATAACAACAAAGTGAAAACAAAAGTGTATATATCTGCAAAAGTGAAAATTATTGAAATATGGGACACTGTCGTGACCTGACATTTTACAACAACTTTCGTTTTATTCATAACAAAATTCAAACGACATCAATTTGCAGTTACAGTTACGCAACCGAGATCAGCTGTGAAACGATAACAATCCTCAAAACATCAACTCTGCAGAGTTCACACTTTCATTTTCGATACTTCCTACTACATAATAAATGAACAACAATATAAAAACAAACACCGAGTACGAGTCGAGTACTTACGGAACGTGAGTTTCAAAAACGGAGTCCTTCGACAAGGATTCAAGGATGCGATTGTTTTCTTTTCGATGCTGGCGGCAGGATGGCTGCTCGACGCGTGCAGGACTAGAACTGATGGCAAGGAATATGCGAACCAACCGCTGCTGCTGGGTGCTGCTCACTGACACTTCTGACCCACATTTCGTGTGCCGTGCTGTATGCGTTCGGCTTATGGTGGAGAGGTGGGTTGGTGGGCATGATGGGCTCTATTTCGTCCTTATTTTAGGACCAAGTTTCCGATTCCCGACACCACAAGACTGACCGAACTGGCTAGAACCGAGAAAATGTTGTCGTCCTTGCGTCATCGCAGGCCGCGGGAATCAATAATGCTTGCTGTGGTGTGTGACGCGCGCGAAGGAAGGAGTCGAGGTCCTTTCGGCGGCATCAGCTGTTCATATGGAAGAAGCGTTGTTTTGTTATCAAAACATTGGCGCTTCTGGTTTTTTCTTCTTAATTTTTGGTTGTCGATTTTATTTTATTTAGTGGTTTCAATGTGGTGAAGCAAAAAATGCGTGAGGTTCGAGAGGTTTAGGGATGAGGAACTGTCACGCAAGGGTTATGAAAGGGGTTTATAGCTTATACGTGTCTCTAAAACGCTATTTTGTGCTTGAGCGGGTCGATTGCTGTCAACAGCAGGGATGAGTAATGATTTATTTGTTCATCAGCTATATATCCTCTTGCCGATTTTCAACTTCTATTAGAAATTAGATATTTCCTTGATCATACTCCCCATTCTTGAAATTGGGGGGCTTGACCCTACTGGGCTAATAATTTATCTTTCCGATTAAATAATCACTGAATAAGCTTGAATTTGAAACCATCAACCATCACCGGAGGACGTCAGACTCGGCTGTTGAAATCGCCTTGATTGCAAGGGCTTTTTTTTTTTTTTTTTTTTTTTTTTTGAATGTTTTACGACGCATCAACTACAAGGTTATTAGCGTCGACGGGACATTCAGTGGGTTTTTGGTACACGTCCTCAATTATTCTTGGATTGCCTACTGTTAACTATGTGAGGCCACAGTACTCCGATAGCACTCAACTCTGTAGTCAGAAATCCATTTTTTCTGTAACCGCTGTAGTCAGACAGGTGCAGATATGGCATAGTAAGGTCGGAACAATTTTTGGAATAATCGGACAACACAAAATATCCATGGACGAGGCGGGATTCGAACCCGCGCGGTAGATCACGACTGGCTTGGCGCGGCAACACCAAAACCACTCGACCACCGCCGCTCCGCAAGGGCTTTTAAATACCTTCTTGAAGTATCATGCATGAGGAACAAAATAAGAAAAAATAATTCAATATAAATAAAGCAGCAAATCCAATCGTTTAATTTGAAACTATAGAATTATTAGAATTTGAAGTTCTTTGAGGATAATTTCATGCAACAGTTTTATACGGGATATCTTGGAGTTTGATGCAGGGATAGGTTTTTTCCTCTTGAGCTCGGCTCGCTGTCCCTGTCCCTGTGCTGAAACAAAAGTTTATTGTACCCCTTTGTGCTTATCTCTCAAGCTTCCTTGCCTTGAACAATTATTCATGGATGGGACTTATGGGTTTTTGGGATTTTTTGGTTCAAAAATGGCACAAAAGGGTGAGTGTCTGACTGTTGCAAGAGCAGGACACTCACATAGTATGAGGAGAGAAGGTTCCTTCTCTTCGCTACAGTTACGTTACAGTTACATGTTACATGTCGCTACAGTCAGGATAGTCTTTTATCTTTTTCGTGGTAAGGTGTTTCATAAGGCAGTTTACACTAAACAGGTCAATGGCCCATTTTTAGGGCCGATTTTCATACCAGACAACTTCCGGCTATCCCCCAACGAGAAAGCAAACAGCATGGAAACAATAATTATTGTAACAATTTCATCCATGGCATTCAACTTCCAGGCAAAGTTATCTGGAAATAAGAATAAAAATAATAGTTTGCAGAGATAGGTAGTTCGAAGGGATATTTCGAAATTGCGCAATGTGGTGCGCGGTCTCCAACGAAATTTCAAATATTGCGTGCGTGAATTTCCAGCTGATTCGCGAATTTGCCATGCGCTGCTTCGAAACAGATACGCACATCAGGTAATTACCTGCGCTTTTTGATAGCTTTCGAATTTTTCCCAAGTTCAAAAGTTGTTTGCGGACAATTTTTCATGAAAAGCTGTTATGTATCACTCCAAAAACTCCTTCTTTGACTATACAAAAAGAAAAACAACAAGTCTGTGCTCTTGTGCATCGAGCCCCCCGGAAGCCCAACAAAACACCGAACGAATATCCCTGCAAGACATGGAACGCGCCATCGAGAAAATCGACAACATTTTATCGGAAATTGAAAAAATCAAAGAGGAAACCGAAGGAATCAGAAAGGAAATGGTGGCAAGCGTGGACGCCTGGAACCGGAGCCAGAAAGAGCTGGAAGAAAAGGTGAACGTTCTCGAGCTCGGGCGAGAGTACCAAGACAGGAAAACGCGCAGAAACAACATCGTCATCAAGGGGAGGCTGCCCGATGGACAAGAAGACGACGAAAAAAGCAAGGTGAGCCGCTTTCTGAAAGAAAATCTCCAAGTGAACGTGTCGTTGGGCTCCGTCAAAAAAATCAGAGAAAAAGTGATCATGGTGGAACTGGGCAGTTTGGAAGACAAATTGGCGGTCATGAAATCGAAAAGCAAGCTGAAAACTTCGGACGTTTTCATCGAAAACGACATGACGCAGCAGGAGAGGAAGATACAGTGGTTGCTCAGGCAGAAAGCGAGGAAGGAGAGGAAGCGCGGGAAGAGCGTTCAAGTGTTTTATCAGAAAGTAAAGGTCGACGGTGAGTGGCTCGAATGGGATCCGAAGTCGAAAGCTCTGAGGCCGTGTTATCCAAACACTGAAGACACTCACGAAGAAGGGAGAAGGCTGAATCAAGGTAACGAATAATAACCGAATAAAAGGCGACTGGAATTAGCAAAGCATTATTTCGTTTAGAAAAGCTCAAAGTTGATTTGTTTTAGGAATTGTGATCCGTGAGTGTTGAATACGTACCCACCAGCTCCATTGCTAATTGGATCCCCTCCTGAGTTTTATGCAATCATGTAAAAATTTCAAATTTTGTCTGTTATATACTCAGAATTGCTCGTGTACTCACGAAAGCGAAATGTACCACATGTATCTTCCCCAATAAATCCTTTTTTTTTTCAGATGTTTTTTTTTTTTTGTAAGTTATTGTATACAGTTCCATTGGCTGTGAATGCCTGTTTTGCAGAAAGTGCCGGACTGCAAAAATGTTTCTCTTGACCACATTTGTTTGTATACTATAATATGTTTACTAGAGGGGCACAGCACAAGCCCCGTCATGGGTTTGACAACTTCGGGCCAGCCTCCTGGAAGAGGGGTGTAACCCTCCAAAAACACTGAAACCAGCATTATCTTGAAAAATTTGCATTGAATCGGAAATAGTATATTACGTAACAAGTACGGAAAGTGATACATTACGCATGAGTGTGTAAGTTGATGCACGAGGCGCAGCCGAGTGCAGGAATCACACGAATGAAAGTAAGACACTTTACGGCGAGTTACGTGCACTATTTTTCCTACGACCGGGAGGAAATTACATTCAAATTAAGACGTCATTTTCGTGTTTTTCTGTAAACGTAGATTTTATAAAAACCAGTGGATAAATAATAATTACAGAAATGAAGGTTATTTTGAATGGGTTTATAAAGAAAATGTGTATGTATTTCAAATTTCCAAAAATTATTTGAAAATCAAGTCATTTTTCTTTGTTCGACAACATTCAGACTGACTAACTGAGAGTTGTGTACTATTTGGCTTGTCTGTCATTCATCACGGCCAACTCAATTTTTTGAAAAAACCAAAAAAATAGCAAATTTTGTGAAAATTTCCGATTATCTCGGGAACAATGAAGTTTAAGGGTAAGGTATTTTTGTAAAAATGGAAGAGGATAAAAAAGCTATCAGATAACGTTATAAAATCAGGGGCTTGCCATTTGAAAAAAAAATGAGTTGATACTTTGAAAATTATAAAGTTTGATGTTTTTTTTGTGAACGCCCTGTATCAAGAAATCGCAATTTTTTGACACTGGGCTATTGATCTTTGATTTGACTATGTCAAGTTTCATCTCTTAGTTTTGAAAAGCAAGGCCGCTACGATTTTTTCAAGAAAACTGTGAAAATGCGATTTTTTTTCAGTTTTCAATTTTTAGTTGATAGCACTGTCTACAATTGGAAAACAAAAATACAGGCATAAGACAGTTAAAAAAATTGAATATGAACATGCAAAAAAATATGGGATGTTCCATGAAAAAAAATTTACGTTTTGTTGATCCCGTCAAAATGGGACAGCCTGTATAGCTGAAAATGATTAAGGTTATAGGTTTCATTATACTATATAACTTCTTTTCTACATCTTTTTCTCTACTTGAACGGTAAGACTGCTATGGGATAATTACGCTAGGATAGACCACCCGGTATTTCAATTTTTTCTCGAAAAACACCGCTATTTTCTGATCAAGCCTGTGGCTGTTGTTATGCTTGAGCATCTTACAAGCGAGCGGTACACCGAATTATCGCAAAAAATCAAGAATCCCATTAAAAAAAAACAGTATTTCAAATTTAGATTGCTTTCAAAATTGAACAAATGATCTTTTTCATAAAAAAATTCGAGGAATCAGAAAATATCAGGGCGTTTTCGTCAGCCGGCCAAAAGCGTCATTAATAAAGGACACGAACAATTTCTTTTATCTTTTGAATCAATAGCGACCTAAGGCCCCGGCTACCAGCCGGGAAAGGTACGTTTTGGTCATCAGCAGGTGTATGGGACTTCATTTAATAACAACGTCTGCTAGTGAGAAAATTGAAAATCCAATAATGAAATTAGTGACATTTCAACCGTCATTTTGACATTTTAGTATGCTAACTTGATTCAAAGTATTTGGGTGTATTGGATGGGGCTGGTGCAGCTCATGATTTCTAAATGGACCCCCATTTAATCTTTTATGGTCACATTTGTATTGCTACCAAAGAATTATTCTGCTTCATAAGTGTAGGTGAGAATTTCATTCATAACTTTACAATTACTGTTGTTGAAAGGAAATTATGTAGGATTTGTATTTTTATACATCTCACCGGTAGGGTTAGGTTTTCGATAAGGTTATATAAGCATGTCAAACCCATACTATCGGTTGCGAGGACATGACTGAGGCCAGTCCTGTAGGTGCGAATTATTGTTGATTTGCTTGTGAATCAGAGTTAGGGTATGGTATTGAAGCCGGTTTTTCGAAATTGTGAATTGATCGTCGTTTATATTCCTATTGTTTCGTGGTCCGAATGAACTGTGCGTTATAATAACGCACGGCTCATAACGCACAGGTTGAGTAGGTTGACGTAATTAACAACTTTCGGGCCTACTATAGCGTGTGAAAGGGGTCACTTTCGTAGGTGGTCGTAGGAAAAAATAATAACACCGCTGTAAAGACTATTGAACCAGGTTTAGAATGATGTATCACTCAACCCCAATTGTCATTTAAAATTTTCCAAGGGGCTGCCACCCTGACTACGGGGGTGCAACTTCACGGTTAAATCAACAGCAGTTCAACGTCCCTCTTGAAAACCATCCAACCTTGACCTGTCCAGGTTTATTTTGGGAAAATTAGAGCAAATGCCCGAAAATCTATTGGTTTCGTTTTCGTTGGGTCACCCTGTATACGCTCTGTGCTTTTGTAGTTTTGTATATCAGTCGAATTACCAAATCAATCGACTGACACTCTCTTGTTGGACCATTTTACAATTCCAGATGCGAATGCGAAGCACTTTGAATGTGCACGTTGTGTCGGAAATAAATCTCTTCCGCTCTCGCCCACGCGCTATACCTCTACATCCACCAACACTAGCTGGCAAAAACTATATCCTGAAGACCTGCAAAATTTATCGCCCTGAAAAATTCAGGTCGCGCCTGATGGTTTTCAAGGTTGGCACGGTTGGAAAACGGAGCCAGCTATAT
Organism: Anaspis maculata; assembly: GCA_949128115.1. Classification (NCBI taxonomy): domain Eukaryota; kingdom Metazoa; phylum Arthropoda; class Insecta; order Coleoptera; family Scraptiidae; genus Anaspis; species Anaspis maculata. The sequence goes on from OX421966.1 coordinate 24,497,425, forward strand.
TACATCGTTAGTGAGCTCTTGGCAGTTTCCGGATATCCGATTTCCACTCTCGTCCGTGTGCTCCACTCTTCCGTTTTTCTCTATCCGTGGGCACGCGCCCGCTCGAATCGACTGGGCGTTTTCAAGTGAGGAAGCCAGAGGTCATTACCAAATGTGCTTGCACCGGAAGACACTTTACGACAACTGACACAGTCGTCGGGAGATGGAAAGAATCCACTCGAGAATCCACTTCACCCGAAACTGAGAAGTGATAGATACTGACAGGTATAATGGACACTTTACTGAGTACGCAGACGTCTTTTGAGACAGATAAGTCGAGAAGTAGGCTAGACTTTTCCTGCCTAGGATGGTAAAGTCTTTACAAGACTCAATTGGGCTTTTACCTTAATTATTACATTACATAGAACGCCCTTGATTATTAGACCTCCAAGAATAATACACACTTATCTAAATCCCACTGTCAATGGCAACGGAATAAAATTGATGTAAACAACAAAATCTGACAGCTGTCACTTTGGACTTCTTTTTTACAATAATCATCAAAATATCACTCGTGCTCGAGATTTTCGAGATAACTTTGGCCAAGCGCTTCCCTCGGGCTGGTTGTCTCTAGATGATTTATCGCTACAATTAGCACTCGCGATCGCCTAGCCAACATTATCGTGAAAATCCAAACACCTGTGATATTACTGTAGTTGATTATACCATGTTTCTTGAGCATGCCGAATAACATTACTCAATTTTATGCCGTTGACTATTCTCAAAGTACGGATACGGTCTCGATTCGTTCCCTAGGCATTTTACTCATCCATAAGTAAAATTTCACTCAAATCCAACCCGTGCCAGTGGTTCCAGAGCTAGAGTTGGGAGGGCCTGAGGGGTCATGAAGAAAGTCGAATTTCGAAAAAATATGGTCAAGTCAGCTTGATTTTTGATGGTCTATCCACCCTTAATTATTTTAAGGGTCAATTCGGGACACTTTATTATTTATTGACAATGACGATCGCATTGCGTATACCACAAAAGAAGGTGAAGAAGAATGCCAGTCAATGCCAAATCTATCTTCGATGAATGGATCCATAAAATACTTGTAGAGGAAATGTCATGGACCTGTACCTAAACTGCGGACTAATAATACTGTATGTACAATTGCCATGGCTCCAGTAGAAGGCTGACATGATAGTTACCGCTAGGGGATTTCATTTGCTAGAAATAAAATTGGCCGTCCTGCTGACGACGCCATTTCTTGCTGCCTTGGCGTCATGAACGAGCTATAGCTGTCAAAATGTCATGTGAGCTTCCGCTGTGGTAGAAAATCATTGCAGGGTTTGACCGCCACCTTGACTGTGCTCCATTGTGCTGGAGACTTAATTGGCATCGGCTTCTCCGCTTCGACACAGTCACTGTTCCTGTCGTTTTTGCCTGCCGCATCAGCACGTTGTATTTTTTCACCAAATGACGGAAAATGGATAATTATTGAATTCAGTCATAAATCAATAGCAGACACACACTGGATTCGAATTGAATGCAAAATATCGCAGACACCACATCTATTCGAGACCCGGGCATATGATGAAACCAATTTTTAGTGCTTTAGAGTGTCGTCTGACAATACTACAAAGTCATCGCGAAAAAAAAAATCCATCACTGATCCAAAACCAGAATCTTGATTTACACGTTGTTATCGTTACTGGAAAAACTCTAAAAAAGCCGACTAAACAGCTTGTCGTTGATACAGAAAAAAAAATAACAAACAAAAGTTCCGGACGTCTTCCGGAAAGGTCTCGAAGGCTCTCATCACTTCCAGTATTACTGGCATTTTCCAGCCCCGTCTGCTGAACTGTTCGCGAAAGCTGTAGAAAAGCCTATCAGCTTCGCAAATTCACCTTTCATCTATCTGCAAGAAAAAATGTTCCCCAAAAAACGTGTCTGGAAAAAACGCCCCGCACAAATCCTCCCCAGAAAAAAACGTCCTCGGGACAAAAATCGCCGGTAGAAAACCGTCCCCAAGAGAAACGTCCCCAGAAAAGCCATCCCCACAAAATATCCATAGAAAAATATAAGGGGGCTGAATAGGGTTCCAAAAATCAAAAGGGCTCTAGAAAACACAAACAATAAGGCATAAGGGGGCCCGCTAAGGAACCAAGTGATACAGTAAGAAGACTAAGAAGTAAGAAAGCTCATAATGGATTCGATAAAAAGGCAAAAACCGGGGCCCAGTAGAGCCCTGAACAACCAAGAATACACAAGGAGGTTCACTACAGTTCCGTTAGGTATAGAATTGACAGGGGACTAATTAAGATTAAAAAAAATGACAGATGAAGAGCCAAAAGGGCGCACTAGGGTCGCAGAGGACAGAAAAGGGCTCTCAAGGGAGCTGAGCGAGCAAGGAGCAGGGAATATCACTATGGTTTCTCAATAAAACCGCAACAATGGTGACTCAGTGGGGCTCCGAACAACATAAGGATATACATGGGAGCTATAATTATAAAAGCCCAAGAATACATGGGAGCTACAGTTATAAAAGCCCAAGAATACGTAAGAGGGGCTAATAAGGATTACAAAAAATGAACATTATGAAGATCCAAGGGGCGCACTAGGTGCAGAGAACAGACAAGGCAGAAGGAGGCTGTTTGTTTTCTATAGACGTTTACCGCGAGGACTAATTTTCTGAGGACGCGTTTCTTCTCGGAGACAATTTTTCCTGATGGGGGTCATTTTGTGGAGAACTTTTTTCTTCCGGCACGTTTTGTGGGAGACATGTTCTCCTGTTTCCAGTCATCGATGGACGGCTCCTCCGCCAATTATGCAGGTATCTCGCTTACTTAAGCATCGTAGTCTCCAGCGAGTTTTGTAATAGAAACAGGTGATATTTAGTGCTATTTCTTTTCATGCGCAACCATCCCATGGGATTTGAGAATAATGCCCTAAGCTAACAAAATCATGTAAACAGCGTGATTTCAATTATAGTGATTATATTGAATATATTGTAAAATAAAACGGTTAGTAAAGTAGAAGATGAATGAGTCATTGAAAAAGTGCTTCTTGATATTCCACTTATTTCACGGTATTCGAGACCGGCAATGAAAGAACCAGTTTTAGATGCACAATAGATAGTATCTATTATTCATAAAAAAAGTAGCATAAGCATCTGCTTACATTTCAGAGGAGTTACTAGGGAAAGGTGTGCTTAGTAACTCCTCAAAAAAACTGAATAGATGCTTGTGCTATTTTTATTAATAATAAATATAGTATGTTCACTTGTACCGTGAAATCAGCAAAACTTTGCGGTTGGCTACTCTGGCTTCATTAGACACAATAAGTCACGAAGAGTAACGAAGTCGTTCGGACCACTTTTGGAACACATTTTTTACGCATTTTCTCTGCAGATAGACGGAACATTCTTGCGGGACGTGATGTCTGGCGCTTTCTCCCATTTTATTGTAAATGTATTGATTTTTCGACCTGTTTTTATTTTCGCCAACGAACAAATGAATCAAAGCAGCTTTGACATTTGACAGGTGTCAAAGATATTTCTAACCTCTCGAAGCCGGTTCAACTTTACGTGATTCAAACTGAAAAAATACCAGTCCTTCGTTCAAAAAAAGGGGACCCATGGAATCATCAATCCTTTCCCAGTCGACACGCCGAATCATGAAGAATCATTGGCAAGACATGGAACATCCCAGCAGGCCTGCTGTTGCAGCAGGATTTACGTGTATAAAGTTTATTAAACCGAATTTCAAAAAACCCAGCCGCTCAAAGTTGCGTATTGGACCGAAATTCATGTGAGTATCTTCGGTTTTCAATTTGCTTTTGTTTTAAACTTTGGCGGAACGAGTTTTTGTCGGCCTTGAATAGCCACCGTCAAGATGACTTAAATTGAAGGCGGCCCCGTAGGGTTCTAGTGTCTGAATGACAGTAATACAGCTCTGCGCCCCTCTAGTCGCAATTCCACGTCTGACAAGGTCAGTTTTCCAAGATTTTAATATCAATTTGATAAGAAATATAACTTCACTTCTAGAGAAGTCAGTTTCACACCAGGTAAAAAGGCGTCAAGCCTACAATCCTACAGTAGAATTTGCCCAGCCAACTAGAGTCACATTACAAGTGAACCTACTGTACTACTCCATGAGCGGAAAATATTATGGAGACGTGTTTGTCAATAAGTGTGTTTTTGAAAATACCGTCTTACTTCTAGAATTTTTCAGTGCCTTAGTAATTGTTGCCTACCCATCTGTCAGTGGCATGTCAACTGCAAATTAACAACGGGTTAATAACTCTCTAATGGGTGAAATCAGAGATTTTGTGTTTTTTTCTGTTTTCTCAAAAATAAAAGGGCAGTTTGTTGCGTGCTTGACTGAAAAATGGAACGAAAGAACCACTTAAGTCTCATTGCATGTGTGTTTACAAGAAACACCACCCGCTATGCAACCAGTTATACATCAATAACGGTTTTTTTCTTTCTTTTCATCACATCACGCACATCGACAACATGATCATTACCAGCCTATTCTGTGTTGCATAACATGTCCGTTGACAAACATTTTTCGTTGCGAAACGTGAATGGCTATTCTGTAAATCGAAATCGTTGAGGAATGTTCGTTATAGTAACATATTTGCCGTTTACGAACATAATTTTCGTTGCTGAACGATATTGTCAATTCTATATGCATCGCGGTGACTGAAGTATTTTTTCAGTAATGGTAAAAGGGTAGGAAACACGGTAGTTTTTGTCCGATGTCTGTAACTTTTTCGGTTCTGTTTCTTTTTCGTTTGGGATGGCAAAAGAGGGCGGCGGCTCAAACTATTTTTCCTGTGATGTCGAATAAACCGGGAACACAACGATTTTTCTCCTTTGGCTGTAACTTCTCAGATTCTGTTTTTTTTTTGGTCAGGGGCGGCGTGTAGGAACGGCAAATTTTACCTTTTTGAAATTTGAAATCATTTGAAAAAAAATGATTTTTTGGTACATATTTCTTGAAAGTTCTACACTTTTTTCACAGGTGCGTAAGGATAAAAACGGAATCTATATTCTATTCCCATATATATTGAGATACAGGTGTTCAATTTGAGAGAAATTTTTTGTGTTTCACCCTGTAAGCGATAACCACAGAAAATTTTAGTATACAGATTCAAAGCCTATGGAAAAATCACGTTTTCCGGTCCATTTTGAGCAAACAGCTGACAGGCTAGCTAAACGCTGATTGGTCACAATGGTTATGCCATCCAAAGAGTAATACAAAGTTTTTGTTACGAATTTGTTAAGGTCGGGCTCTCAACAGATTTGTTACAGAATAGACATATGAGACGTGTTTCTGTTGGAAAGATCGTTATGGAACATATCGTTTCGTAACATTATCGTTAGCAAACATGAAAACGACGAAGTGGACTTGTTTCGATCGTTTTAAACTGCCTAAACGTATTTTTATTAGTTAAAGGATCTCTGTTTTCCGTTCGTATGCTGAAATCGTTATTGTTACCAAAGATTTGTTATACCAACGGCTAACCTAAAATCGAAAATCTCTATAGTTTTTGTCGGCCTAGTACCGCAAACGCTTGGTTTCTGACGGATTTCGAGGTGTAGAAACTCGTCAATGACGGACGGAAGTACGTAAAATAATGTGCATCGAAGCGGTCGCGAAATTTGACATTTGAGTTGGAAAATACTGGAATTTGTTGAAGCAAATCCAGTTCAGCAATAAAAATTACTATTAAACGTTCTCATATTGATGATCACTTGTGTTGTTGAGCTCGATTTGACTTATCAAAGCATTATTTTCAGGTCAAATGTCAAACTTCCCAGCCACCCGAGATGCACTTTATTTTGAAACAACGTATCTATAAACGTTTTTCAATCAACTCCGTTATATCTACTTAAATGACATCAAAATGGGCGGTTAGTGCTTAGTGCACGTGTTCAGGGCGACATGTAATTGCGCAGACTGTGAGCTGATAACTACGAAGGCGTAGAAGGGCCAACAATAATTTAACAAAGTTAAAGCAAATTGAGCTTGATCATTGCAATTTCAACCTAAACAATTGTAACTTCGAACTTACAATTGTAACTTCGAACTTACATTGTAACTTCGAACTTACAATTGTAACTTCGAACTTACATTGTAACTTCGAACCTACAATTGTAACTTCGAAATTACAATTGTAACTTCGAACTTACAATTGTAACTTTGAACCTACAATTGTAACTTCGAACTTACATTGTAACTTCGAACCTACAATTGTAACTTCGAAATTACAATTGTAACTTCGAACTTACATTGTAACTTCGAACTTACAATTGTAACTTCGAACTTACATTGTAACTTCGAACCTACAATTGTAACTTCGAAATTACAATTGTAACTTCGAATTTACAATTGTAACTTTGAACCTACAATTGTAACTTCGAACTTACACTGTAACTTTGAACCCACAATTGTAACTTCGAAGTTACAATTGTAATTTTGAAGTTACAATTGTAGGTTCGAAGTTACAATGTAAGTTCGAAGTTACAATGTAAGTTTGAAGTTACAATTGTAAAGTTCGAAGTTACAATGTAAGTTCGAAGTTACAATTGTAAGTTCGAAGTTACAATTGTTTAGGTTGAAATTGCAATGATCAAGCTCAATTTGCTTTAACTTTGTTAAATTATTGTTGGCCCTTCTACGCCTTCGTAGATACCGTATATGAATTAAACAGAGCTCCAAGTACAAAATACAAGAAGTTGCACAGCACTTTTCACACGCCTTCCATGTTCCATATAATTTTTGTTAATTTTGCCATTTCTTTTTAAATCTTGTTAACCGAATCGGAAATATTGCGCCGTCATTGCCAAATCCTAACAAGTGAAATTGAACGGTCTATTATTATATTATTATCTATCAAGAGTTTGCATGGAATAGTCAAGAGAAATTTGAATTGATACAGCAAAGTTTAACACCACTTCCGCGTAGAACTCTAACGCTATATGAGTGCAAAGCTCTGCCGTTCTGCGCTAGGTGGTGCAACCATAACTCTTTTGAACTTTGTTGCCTGCATTTCAAAACACAGCAGTAATAATGTTAGATGAATTAATACATTGCTACTGATTTTACAGAGTACCGTCCTACTTACCCCTCGATGAAAATTTTTCCAACTATTAACCTTTCCCATCTCGCACCTTCATTTGATTTTATATCAATGGTTTTTGTGCAATAAAAATGAAGATATTAAAATTTTACGATATGGCTTTCGCAAAGTCCAGCATGGTGTAATAAAATGCATATTAAAATTCTAACTGTGATTTATAACACCAGTCAATAACTTGCGCATTAATGAAGCAGATGAAGTACTTATTCCTATGTCAGTATATTGTCAATTATCTTCTGTGGGTGTATGATCGATAAACAACCCATGTTAATTAAATAATTAATGTGGTCGATCAATCAATTCAAATTTTTCCCCTACCTACTTAGTACCTACCCTATAAATATGAATGATTTATAAAATTATATTCCTACTTATTAATTTATATTTTATTATCCTGTCGGAATTATTATTCAAATCTAGATTGAATAGAGTAGGTATCAAGATACACATAGCTACCTAATCAAATACCCACTATATTTTGCTAAAGGGCACTGCTATTTTATTGGTATGTTATGTGAAATGAAAACTAAATAAATTCAAACATTTATTGTTAATTAATAATTATACTGTGCTTTGAGCTGCGACATAAAATATATTTCTTTATGTAAATGTAGCAAAATATGATGCATTCATGTATTTGGTTCATCTATGAATATTTATTTATAAATGATAAGTGTATCTCCAACAATTAAAATAAATGAATGAGACACTAAGTTGTTATTATTTGAAAAGTGATGATTCCTAATGGTAATTTAATTACCTACTTAACCAGCTTTTTGGTTTAATGAATTAATTCAGTTCTTTGCAGCTAAGTCAAGCACAAAAGTTGCTAATTTTTTAATGTGCAATATTTATTTGAAATTTTGTCTTTCTCTCATTCGACTCAAAACAGATTTTGGTTTTCTGGGAGCTTTTTTCTGGAAATGAGAATTCAAATTCGGCATGAGATTCAAAAGAATTCAAGTTAGATTCCTCTAAATAGTCTTAATATACATAATATAGATTTTCGCGTGCTCAAACAAAAACCACATCAACTCAAGTGTAAGTGGTATCAGAAGAGTGGGCGGCAAGAAAACTGGGAAAAAATGACCACAGAAGAAAATCTTTCGGTATTGATTTTATTCGCGGGGCGATATGATCTTTTTATTTGGCATCAGAAGTAAGACTTCCTTATTCGATCCCAGAAAAAGGAAAAACTCCGAGTTTTTTTTAACAAAAAATTTAGGCCGAAGAAATTTATTTCAAGATCAATTTTTTTGACCCCTAGATTTTTTTCCGCAAAAGACATCGAATAAGTAGGTAATTAATTCACATACTAGTACCTATACTCACATAAGAATGAGAAATATGAGTGTACTCAAGTTGGAGCGGTGTTTGTTAAAGTGGACGAGAAGGTGATAGAACTGAATAGAAGACTCTTGAGACGGCCATAATTCTGTTTTGACCTAAAATTTCCTAGTTCTTGTCATGAGTGAACAAATATGGAATGAATTCTCGAGAAAATCCCTAATACTGAGGGCCTAAATTGAAATAATGACGATGCTTGTATTCAGTTTTGTTGTTGTTGTTTCAGTAACATCCAAATTACAGACAAAAAATGTAGATCTGAGGGGAATCTATGAGTGGTCGCCTTAAGGACGGAGATATATTGGTAAAATAAGCGTTGCGAAATCAATCCGTGTGGGTTTATTCCTTGACGGATTCTTATCATCTTGGTCTCTTTCGAAAGCTACAAGGATGTACTTTGGTTTGAGCCCATTGGCATTTCCAAAATCTAAAAATAATTTTCCCAAATGTCAAAATTAATATTTTTTCTAGAATTTCGGAAATGCCAATAGGCTCAAACCAAAGTACATCCTTGTAGCTTTCGAAAGAGACCAAAATAGTCAAAATCCGTCTAGGAATAAACCCACACGGATTGATTTTGCAACGCTTTTTTCACCAATATGACTCCGTCCTTGAGGAGAAAATATATATTGTTGATGCCCTCTTATTTTCATTGATCGTTTAATTTGATATTTTCAAAAAAAACTTCCGAAATCGAAGTTTTGATTACAAGATTGTGTAACGTACTACTAAATACTAATGCTGTTTCGGACATCCCACCTCTTTATTCCAAAGTTGTACTTTTTCCATCGGTAGCAATATCCCACGCTTAAATGAAAAATTACACCTTCCTAAAAGTTTGTTTATGCATACCTATAATCATAGGTTGGTATCGCAACGGAAACTCTTACCTATTATAACTTGATTTATGGAAACCCTCGCGCCTCTCAATCAATTATATCCAGTTAATCCCCTACACATTTTGCTACTAATGTTGTAGTTGAACTTTTTTTTCAAATTAGTTGCCTTGACAAATTTTGGAGCACTGTCATAAAAGGTAGGTATTGTACATAATAGGTACTTCACGATAAATTTGTTGATATAGCTTTTTGGATCTTTTTTGTATTTGATGTTGTAAACGAAAGCAAGCTGGTTTTTTAATCTGTGATCATGAGAGAACTTTTTATGTGGTGTAGGTAAAGGTAACGATAGAGAAAAAGATGAAGATTATTTATTGATGCTTTGCTTCAATATTACTGCTTACACAAGTCAAGTAAATAAGTACAATTATCAAGATAAAACGGTATACATCAAGTATAAAGAAACTCTATCAATGAATAACAATAGCAAGTAACAAATAAATAAATTAGGAGCTTAGTAACACACATAAAATTTGCTCACGTACCAATACAGAGATCTTAACATTCAACAGCTTCAAACAATACCTGAGAAAAAAAATTCTCGACAATGTTCAACATTGTATATCCAAGATTGCATAATTTAAAAACTCCGAAATGGAATAAAAAGGGTTGCACAAGAGGTATACTCTCAACCTCACCCAAAACTAGCCCAACGGGATGAGCTGGTCAAACTCACTTGGAACTCCATTCAAAAGTTTGACCGCTATACATTTCACATCTTGCTGTGTTCTTCTTAATCGGTGATTCGGTTATATTGGGTCATCAAACCGTCCCTATTCCGCGTATTATAGAAATGAAAATCAGAGTCCAGAGGTGGAGTCATGTCTATCTTGAAATGCATGAGGATCTGATGAATATAAATACAAGGTAACGTCAAAACTTTAAATCCCCGAAAGAGGAGCTTGCAGTGCCCTCACCGCCCGTTTTTGGATTTTGAAAAGTCGATCAATTTCAATGGTCGTCCCCCAAGCAATTATTCCATCCATAATTTAGAAGGTTGGAAAAATTGTTGTAGTAAAATCTCAGTGTGGTGTCTAAATCAGTGAGTCTTATCAGTCTTCTGGTATGGAAGAGAGCTTGGTGCAACTTTTTAGCCAAATAGTCCGCGTGAGGACGCCAGCTCAACTTGTTATCAATGTAGGTATACTCCTAGCAACTTGACGGAACTGCCTTCCGAACTATGGAAACAAATGATTTGTGTCTTACTGGCATTGACTTGCATTCGTTGGCGTTGAACCAATCAGTAGCTCTCTCTCTCTGTGATGTTTGCTGCTGCTTGACCTGAACCTCGTCCACCGATTCACCAGAAACCAGAAAAGTGGTATCGTCCGCGGATAGAACTGACCTACTTTTCAGCAAAGCCGACAGAAGGTCGTTGATAAAAATCAAAAACAAGATTGGCCTCAAAATTTAACCCCGTGGAACTCCAACAGTAATCTCAACAAGTCCAGATTTTTCACCGGATGGCAGTTGGACGCACATTTTCAAAATTTTTCACGCACCTTCTTTCTCCCTAAAATTTTTCTGAGTGCCCCATTTTCTATTCTTGATCCCCCAATGCTCTTTAGTTTAGTCAGCGTCATCCTAGGTAGCATCGAAGAAGAGAATAATCGGTGGAAAAAGTGCTACCCAACTTGCCGGTATTTGTTAGAAATCAAGAAGTAAAAATCGACGAAGTAAAAAAAATAAAGATCTCGAATCAGCTTACATTCGCTTACATCACGACCCCCTCCCCCGCTTCTCCTGGTGAAAATTGAGAACGGCTTCACCCATTTTATTGTTAATCATATTTCATAGAAAAAGAAATTGCTTTTGGCACGAAATGTAGAATTCATTTTCCGGGACCAACTGAACGGGTTTGGAGGCATTTTTGATGAAAACTAGTTTTCGAGGTTTCTGAATTGTCCTGTAGCGGAAACAAAAATTTAATACACATCCAGTGGATGATAATTTTCTCTTGAGTTTACCACGAACAGTTCAATAAATTCTTTTGGAATAACGAAACTAAACTGCTCAACAACTGGAGTGACGGTATTGAAAATTTTGCCCTTTTTCAAAATGACGTAACTTTGGATTGACACAACCGATTTTGAATTTATGTTGTTTTTAATTCCAATTACTTTTTATATAGGGTGGAATGTAAAACATTGCAAAATTGTGCTGATTCCACCGATCCCTGTTTCTGTGAATTTTTTTTAGAATTCTTATGAATTATTCATAAAGCCTGATGTCGATGTCTAATCTCGAAACAGTTTTTGAATTTCCCAGATCAGATGTCCAACAATGACGATATGATAAAAAGTTGGAAAATTTGTAGTTCTTCCAGAAAGTCCGATTTCGAAAATTTTTTCCTCTAAAAACTAATTCAATCTTTTCTCAAACTTTTATTCCCAGCATGTCTGCACCTACAATGGATATTTCGTGGGGCTCATCGCATTTCGAAGTTTGCACTGCAGTTTATGTTGCCAGCAATGACGCTGCAGATGGCCATTCTTTCCACATCCAAAGCAGCGTGGTCTTTCTCCTCCACGATAGCTTTCTCTCGGTTGGTGACTTTCTCGATCAGCAGCTCCCCGTTCCGCTACGGAACGGTCTGCTAAACTCGACCTATAGCCCAGTCAAATTAGGTTTTGACCTAGAAATAATTCGCCCAAGGTTGCATTTTTGCACATTGACAGTTTGGACCTAGTACAACAACATATCAAAATACCCAAACTTTCCCCTGTCCGCGTCTTTGATTTTCAGGTCCTCAGGTTCTTGAAGTTGAATCGCTGATCTGCGACTCATGCCGTAGCATCATTCTTGGACCGATTAAGCTCAGGCTGGGCTTGAATTGAAGATAGAAAATCAAACAATGATCTTCTGGTGCAAGTGGCCCACATTCAATGCGCGGCAAGCCGGCAGACCCGCGAAATTCAAAATTAACGCTGCTATTTGCGACGACTTGTTACGGAATGCTCGCTTTGTATCGTTTGTCAAGAATTAACAGTGACAAACTATAGGTCAATGCATTTAGCAAATCTTTAGCTCTCCAGCTGTGTATCGTTGGTGCCTGTGGAGGCACCGATTGCAAATATACAGCCCCCAGACTGAACGCGGGTCAGGGTAACGCGATCTCTGTCTTGCGCCATGTAGTACAAGAAAGATAGATTTCAACCTCGGAAAAAATATGGACGTCCTGAAAATTTGATACTCTGTTCAGAATTGAGTGCTCTATACAACATATCCAAAATCGCCAAAAATTGCACCCGGGGGGTTTTGAGTTATTGGAGAGGGGGTAAAAAATTGCAGCTAAAAATAGAGTGGATGAAACTCGTCAATCCGTTGGATGCAGATACATTATGATTCGACGCATCATATCCGGTTGATACCATTTTGGTCAAAAAAGTCGATTATTCTTAAAGAGGAGTCGTGGGGGGGGGGGCTCTGCTAGGTGGTTCATCTTGTTTCCCTGGCTATGTAGAACCGATCATGACAAGTTTGGTATCTTTTCCGACTGAATTCAAACTCCTGAGCTCGAATCCCATGTGTAAATTTGGATAAAAACAAGTTTGAACAAGTTAACTAGGAAAAACTTGTTTTTTCTTTGACAGTTTTGACGAATGATTTTCCTTACTGTTAGAGGTGTTCATCTTTGAAAATATTCCAGGGGCCATTAGATTGGAGTGTATTCTTCACGAAAATCATTCACTCGATGTAAAATTTTGTTTCTCGAGTTCAAAATATCGATTTTAACCTGATCCGGCCCGGCGCCGCATCTACTAATGACCAGAACACTACAGCATGCACCTTCAAATAAAAATAACTCAAGCTATTGAAAAAATGATGACTCATCTTTCAAACTTCAAGGATCTGTACAGAACTGAGTTCTCTATAACATAATTCAAATCGCCATGAATCGCAAGGCAAGATTTTGAGTTATTCGTTATTCGAGGAGGGGCATAACATTTCAGTTAGATTCATACTCTATATTTCAAATGGGAGCTGTTACCTCTACCCTCAAATAACTCAAAACCCTGCAGTGCGATTTACGGCGAATGTTATAGGGAATTCAATTCTGCACAGATCCCCGCATTCTCAAAGATGAGTTCTTATTTAACCAATAGTTGAGACTATTTTCATTCACAGGTGCATGCTGTAGTGTTCAGGTAATTAGTAGACGGTGCGCTGCGCCGGCTCAAGTTCAAATCGATTTTTTGAACTCGAGAAACTAGATTATATATCGAGTGGATGACTTTCGTGAAGAATACACTTCATTCTAATGGCCCTTGAAGTATTTATAAAGATGAACACATCTAATAGTGAAAAAAATCGCCAAAAAAATCGCCAAAATTGTCAAAGAAAAAACAAGTTTTTCCAAGTTCACTTGTTCAAACTCATTTTATCCAAATTTACACATCGGATTCGAGTTCACGACATTGAATTCAGTCGAAAAAGATACCAAACTTGTTGTTATCGGTTCAATATGGCCCAGGGAAAAAAAGAACCGCCTAGCCGAGCTTCGCCTCCCCACGAGCACCCTTCAACAATGATCGACACTTTTTGTACCAAAATGATATCAACGGGATATACAATACATCGAATTACGATGTATTTGCATTCAATGGATTGACGGGTTTCAACAATCGCCTCATATGGCGCAACACAGAGATCGCATCACCCTGACCCACGCTTAGTCTGGAGGTTTATATCTGCAATCAGTGTTTCCACAGGCACCATAGATACACACTTGGAAAGCTGAAGAATTGCTAAATGCATTGACTCCTGGTTTGTCACTGTTTATTGGTCACAAACGATACAGAGCAAGAATTCTGTGAGAAGTCGTCGCGAATAGCAGCGTTCATTTTGAATTTCGCGGGTCTGCCGGCTTGCCGCATACCGGAAATGGGTTTTTTGCACCAGAAAATCGTTGTTTGGTCTTTTCTCTTCAATTCAAGCCCAGTCTGAGTTTGATCGGTCCAAGAATAATGCTACGGCATGAGTCGCAGATCAGCGATGCAACTTCAAGAACCTGAAGACCTGAAAATCAAAGACGCGGACAGGGGAAAGTTTGGGTATTTTGATATGTTGTTGTACTAGGTCCAAACTGTCAATGTCCAAAAATTCAGCCTTGGGCGAATTATTTCTAGGTTTTGTCGATTTTTGACCTAAAATGCCTAGGCTACTATGCCTGCAGTCTCGACGAAGCTGTCCTGATCTTCCACAGCCGAAGCAACGCGGCCTTCCACCAGCTCTTGGCTCGTCTTGGGGTTTGTTCCGAGACAAAGCGTTGAGGATCTCCCCATACATTTCCTCGATCGATTTCTCGGCTGTACGCGAACCTCTAGATTCCTCAACGCCCACCGCCTCGACTTGACGACTGCAAAGCTCTTTGACTGCCTTAGTGCAGACCGCCTGAGTCAGTGCGTCGCTGATGTCGACTGGGTTTTTAATCACCAGCATCTCACGCAGGTCTTGGTGTCGAATTCAATAGACAAAGTTATCTCTTATGATGTCTGTCAAGACGTGCGCTGAGTTCATTGGGTACGCTAGAAGAGCCAACCTTTGGACATCAGCTGCAAATTCCTGTAGGCTCTCTTCGCTTCTCTGCGTTCTTGCTGAAAAATTTAATTGGTGAACGTGCTGTCCGCGATGATCCCCATAGCGGAGTTTCAGAACCTTGAGAAGCTTCTGTAAGTTCTTCTGCTTACTCTCCTGAACCATCTGCAGCAGCTCCAACGCTGGACCTTTTAAAGCAAGGATGAGTGCCTTAGCTTTATCTTCATCATTTCATCCGTTCACCTCGGCAACAACGTCAAATTGTCTCTTGTAGGTCGTCCATAAGCTTTGTCCATCGAAGTTTGGCAGTTTCACCTGAAGATTACCTGTCAAAGCTGTCATCGGGGCCACCGTAATACTCACGGCCGTACTCTGGACACGTCGTTCTAGCTGCACCATGTTTGTCTCAATTGTTGCAATTTTTCTGCTAGCTTCTGACATTGCCGTCGAGGTATCGCTTGTGTTGTTCCATAACGGTTATTATTTCTTCCCTTTCCCTTTCTAGCAGGTTTCTCGATTCCTGTTTCTGCCCTTCTAGAAGATTCTTCAGTTCTTCCTTGTCTTCTGGACGCTCTCCGATGCGTTTCTTTTCTGCTTCTTGAAAAAGAACATTTCAATTCTTCTTTCTCTTCGGCGTGTTTATTTTCCTGTTCCTGCAAAATTTTCTTCTGTTCCTGCATCATCGCCATGATGCTCGCCAAAGTGTCTTCGACATGCTTCTCGTCTCCGGCATTTACTAAATCACGGATGTTCCGAACGTCCTGTAGTCGCAGGCCGAATTACTCTCAATTATACCGCTTTCTGACACTAACCTCGGGTTCCACCAAACTTTTATCAGCATGATAACTTTATCACTCTGATAGTAACTAAGCAACTGGCCATCCTATTGGCTGGTGCATAGCAACTATCAGCGTGATAGATTCAATCTGCTCTTAAAATTTTGGTGGAACCCGAGGTAAGTGTTACGTAGGTACCTATTTCGCGTATAAGTCTGCCGTGCTCTAGAGCCGGTGCCGCTGCCAAATAGACAGATGTGTATTGATCGAGGGTTGAAGGTTCCACGTATTTCAGTTACCAAGCCATCACGTATATACTCTGGAATGCACCAGAACGCTCCGCACGTGTACATTGCGATCTAACGGGAAGAGTCTAGAAAGATCGCGTGTTATCCAGAATCGCCGCTCGTAACAATAGGAATAAATTTCAAGTTAGTACTTCTGCATTCATCACCAAGGCACGAGACATATACCTCCCCTTCCCCAATTAGAAGCCTCCCCCCTGAAAATTTCCAAATCTAGTGTCTTATGTGATAAGGAAAAGCACAGCAACACGACATGGATATCACCTTTGAACGTTCGCGCCACAAAACGTTGAAACCACTCTGCGGTTGTACCAACAGTAACAAAAATAATTACCCTAAATTGTCAATTCTGAAAGAATAGATTTGAAATTTTAACTATTCAAACCAAAAATTTCAAGCCATAACATTCGAAGCGTAGTCTTTCTTAAATTGTGAATGATTTTGCAAGGTTAGCTTATGGTTATAGCAGCACGAAAAATTTATTACAACAAAATGCCTCCAAATCTTGACAGCTCCAAGTAGTAGTTACTTCTGCTCCTATTGATGAATATTTTAGCAGTTTCCTGAAGCATTGATCAGTAATTATTTTCGATTCAATTTTTTGCATTTTGAGCATTTCGTAATATCAAGGTATAGACAATACAAATAGAGAAGACCATATGTTTATCATCACCGTCGTCACGGATATTGGGGCATCAAAAATCAGCCAACCTTTTTTTGAATGATGGACTCGCCTGGTTCCTACGCAACCGTAAAAATTCGAGACGACATTATGGTCTTTTCTATTTGTATTGTCTATACATATACCTGAGCAAAAGCATTTATTGTTAAATCTCTATTCACATCGCCCATTCCTTGCGTTCCAGTTTTTTCGCACAATCTGGCCCTCCGGCTCTTTTGTGTACAAGTAGCATGTGCAAGATTGTGAATAAGGGCTCCTTTTAAATCCTAATAGTGAACAACGGCCGTAAATGGCACTTTCTCTACCGCAGCTTGTCTCCTTTAATGGAGAATGACTACTACTGTCTCTGCAAAAATCGCCTCGAGACGACAGACCGCACTTTTCGATTAGTTAAGTAGGTACCTACATTGAAATATTACACCGCCCCTTCGATGGTGAATTCGTCGCGGAAAATATAACCCAAGGCTGGGACAGGGTAAGAAGGAAGGGTTCAAAATAGAAAGTAATTTTAAAAAATATAGCATTTCACATGCAAACCATAAATTCAACGCAATGCGGAAACGGTGTCTTGGCGCTCGCTTTCAAGTTGAATTTCAATGGGCGGTGTAAGGATTGTGTGTGTCTACCTTTAAGTTTCGTTAGGAGTTGTCATCGCTGCGCTCTAAGTTGCGGTGAGTGGGTGCACGCGGTCGTTTATAGAAGGAAGGCTACTTTAATTGGGATCTTCAACGAAAGGTGAACATTCATGCGAACAATAATACGATATAGACTTTATACCCATCTTAAGGACAAAAATTAAATCGCTTGGATCTTTCCCCGAGGTGTTGTAGTTACTGAAGACCGAATTTTCAGGCTCTTCAAAATGCGAAAATAGGTAGACAAATAGGTCCTAAAAATCTCGAAATAGGCCCCTAAATAGGCAAAATAGACTTTTAAATAGGCAAATAGGTTCTTAAATAAGCAAATAGGCGCTTAAATGGACAAATAATATCTTCAAGATTGAGTTGGAATATTCTTAAAGAATACTACATACTATAATATGATTTTTCACAATGAAAAGACCCCAGCTATCTTCTTGAACCTCTGAATGGGTGGACAACCCATTATACTTCCATTTAATTCAACTTATTTGCATTAAATCACGTTTCCTGCTTTTGGAACCGCTTGGCTGATGATCATCTAGTAGTATCAGGACGACATCCCGTTGTGCCTCTCTTCTTGTTTTCCGATAATAGAGCTCTCGAGATTGTTGAGACAGGTCTGACTACGAGTTTGAACACAATAAGACACAGTATAGGTTTTTAACATAACAGCAATCTATTGACCTCTATGTACAAGTCAAATAGTTCAAATAATTTCAAACATCTTGTTACGTTTTTGCGGCGAAAATTCGGCTTTTTGGGGAGAAAGTTCGAGAAATTTGGTGTGAAATGCCGACCGGGGGGTTTCGGGGACCCAGTATCGTTCGGTGCGGGCCATGCGGTGAGGTTTTTCTTGAAATTTCGCCATATAATTGATCAAATTCGACCACGGCCCGGCCAAAGTGACAGGAACGTCAATTGACGCTCTGGGTTTTGGAAAACTCAACACCTCGGGACATTTCAACAGTGCTTTCGGAAAAAATGACCCTGTCAGGGTACGAAATGTTACCGTAGCGGTCCAGGAGACCCTTGACCGTTTGCCAGGCACCAGAAACATAAGGTCTCCTTCAAATAATAAGGCATTTCGCTTAGATTTCGTAGGCCGTGTCTGACGTTGACGGGGTAATTTCACAAAAACAGGTAAGTTGATGTTGATTTGAGGGTAAAACACATCTGGGGGATACTCACAATTTATTTGCAATTTCCAGCGGCTTCACATTTCGAGAAAGGGGCCTTTTCGGTCCGCCAGAGCAAAGTTCATGTCGGTTACAGGTGTTCCTTGTCGTGACTTGTTTTCTACGGAATCCATGATAATTCCATCGGACCTTCTGGCCAGACCTCCAGAAGGGGTCCGTGTTTTGATGTACGTCCTTGTTTCGGAGTTTTTCTTGTCAAATTTTCCGAAATTTTACTACAAACATTGGCAGCATTATTGAGCGTCGAAGTTGTGTTGTGCCATTTGCAAATGTCAATGTAATGTCACAGCAGTCACGTCACAGCACTCCTTCAAGGCGATTTTTCGCGGACCATTTGGGCCTATTTTTCGCGAGGGCTTTTGAATTCCAATAGGGATTTTGAACTATGGCAACTTGAATTAGACAGTCTGAATGCATCTGTCAAATTTCGATTTTTGACGTTTCGGAAAGCCGCCATATTGCATTGCATGCAACTCTTGCATTTTTCAACCTATCCGATTGGGATCTAGAACCTATACCCACTTGGGTTGGACAACCGAGATGCATCTGTCAAATGTGATATTTTGACAGTTCTAGGGCCGTCACATTGAACTTTTGCAATTTTAAACCAATGCGATTGGGATTTTACACTTATACCCACTTGAGGTTGACAATCAAAATGTATCTGTCTGATTTTGATTTTTGACGTTTCAAGAGAAATTTCAATTTCAAGATATTGAACTTTTGCATTTTTCAACCGATCCGATTGGGATTTTGAACCTATGACCTATGACAACTTGAGATAGGCAATCTAAATAACGTGGACAATCGAGGTGTATCAATCAAATTTGACGTTTTGACAGTTCCAAAAGGCTGTCATATCGAACTTTCGCATTTTTCAACCGATTCGGTTGAGATTTAAAACCTATAACCACTTGAAACGGACAACCGAAATGCATCTGTAATATTCTGATTATTGACGTTTCAAGAGGCCGCCATATTGAACTTTTGCATTTTTTGACCTATCCAATTGGTATTTAGGACCTATACTTGCTTTAGTTAGGCAGTCGAAATACATCTGTCAAATGTCAGTTTTTGACGTTTCTAGAGATCGCTTTATTGAACTTTAGCATTTTTCTGATTGGTATTTTGAACCCATAGCCACTCGAGATTGGCGATCAAAACGCTGTTGCGTCCCTGCACGTTCGGTTGTGCGCGGTGCGGGAAAGGTGGGTGATGTTTATCACAGTCACGGCGCTGTGGAAAAAACAATTGACGCAGATAGTTGACAGAGAAAAAAGGCGTCCGTCCGTCAAGCGGAGCGAAAAAAGTCGGCATCAGCTGGCAAGATCTCGAAAAGCATCCACGACACATCAAAAAAGAGCATCCACGACGTCTACTGCCTGTTCTGGTCTGCTGAGTGTCGCCGGGCCCATGCAGAAGCCTGCGGCGGCGATTCTGTGTCGAGCGTGACATTCGGCACAGCGAGCCGACTTCCCAGAGTGCCTGGATCTCGCCGGTGCCACGTCGCAGGTGACGCTATTCCCGTTGCCCTTCATCCATACAATTAACTTTGGCTTCAATATACATTTTCCCCTCAAATTTCAATCCAGTTGTGTTTCATTCCTCCTTGCATCCCGTGTTTAAGTTGTGTTTTTGTCGCTGAGCATTTTTATCGGAGCACTTGGGAGGTACCTATTCTTAGGATACCTCCCACAATTTTGTGTCCAGCGTGCTATCACGCAGCGTCATAAAACTGGTCCTTCGAGCCGGATGTGCTTCTGGCCTTTTTCTACACGGGGTGCAAGGTGGAATTTCACATTTTTCCAAATTTTGCATCTTTTTATTTTTTTTATATTTCTTTTTTTTTGCGCTCTTTTGGTAAATTTCAGCTTGGCCTTCGTACGTCTCGTGGTCTTTCATTCGGTCCGCTCATCGTGCATCATTTTGCTTCGGTAAAGCCGCGTTCACACTGCACTTTTGCAGATTTTCAACTTTTTCGTCCTTAAATTGCGAAAATTTGTGCCGTTTAATACGCTTTTCACCGGTGTAGGTGTCACATGTCCCTAAGTGTTTCGTGACATTGCTGTGCTGACGCGTTTCTTGCGAAAATCGGGGTCTAGCTGCGCCTTTGAGAGCCTGCTAGTCCGGTCCATTGCGGCCCACGCTCTTTCTAGTTGCGCTTTCGAGCCTTCGAGTTGTCACTTAGCGCCATTTTATCGTTGGTATCGTTTCCCACGATTTTCTCTAAGTCGTCTGGCACTACCGTAAGCTCGTGTTGTGCTTAACTTTCGGTGTGATAAGACCAGTTGGGTACCAGTCGGTATAATTTGCGGACCATACGAATCATTAATTCGTCTATTGTCGCGTTCTTTTCGCCATGGACGGTATTTTGTTTTGCATTCGTTCGGTGGCATCACGCCTGGAATCGCGCCTTGAAGCTGGTGTGCATGCATCTGATGATGTCACGTTGCAACCCGCTTTTGTGTCATCCTTTGACGGAATTTCGCAGATTTATTCTGACTTTCGGACGCAGTTTGAGAAGGCGTCTCAGTTCACTCCTGCTCCTGAACAGGAAGAACACTTTCTTGCGTCCACTACGCGAGTGGATGAACTCTTTTGCAAACTGTCTGCGCTTCGTGATGAGTTTGCTGAGCAGAGAATTCGATCGGGGCGAACTCCCCCTCCATCTCAGCATGGTGGTTCACAGTGGTCTTTAAACCAAAACGGGAATCAGTCTCGTAGCAACGTAAAGTTGCCAAAAATTACGCTACCCTCCTTTGATGGTTCTTTGAAGGCTTGGCCTACATTTTTCGACATGTTCAATACGCTCATTCACAATAATGAGTCCTTGTCAGACATTGAGCGTTTTCAATACCTCATTTCGTCTCTTTCGGGGGAACCTCTGTCATTAGTGAAGCACCTTCCTCTCAACGCGGACAATTACGAGACTGGTTATACTGCTTTAGTAGAACGCTACCAGAATGATCGTCTTCTAGTAACTTTTTATTGGAAGGCGCTTTGGAATGCCCCTGCGGCAACTTCAAATTCTGTGAAGTCTCTTCGTGAATTGCTCAACACGTTTAAGGAAAACCTTGAGGCCTTGAAACAGTACTCTCAAGTTGACTTGTGGAATTTTACACTCCTTAGTGTTTTCCTACAAAAACTGGACAGTTCAACCCGCACGAGGTTTGAGTTGAAATATTCCGGTTCAGATATTCCTCGCTTCGAGGATCTACAATCTTTCATTCTCAATCTATGCCGTGCATTTGAAGCCACTTCGTTGAATTCTGAGACTGACGTGTCTCTTACGCCGTCTAATTTTTCGAAGTCTGCTCCTGCTAAAACCAAATTCGATTCTGGTCACAAGCAGAGATTCTCACAGTCGCTTGTCTCTCAAGCCGATGGTGGCAGATCAGAGTGCTTTTATTGCAAAGGCAAACATTTGCCCTCTCAGTGCAAGTCCTTTCTAGCTCTTTCCCCACGCGAAAGGTTCAATGCTACTCGTAGCAAAAGGGTCTGTGGAAATTGCTTGAGGTCTGATCATAATTCTTTTGATTGTACTTCCAAGTTTTCGTGTCGCGTGTGTAATATGAAGCACCACACGTTGCTGCATTTTCCAACCGCAAACTCGCCGGCATCGTCTCTTTCTAATACGTCACCGGCCCCGTCTGGTTCTGCACAGAGTCCAGCATCTCTGAGCTGCGTAGTCAACCTCACAGCAAACGCTCTCGCGTCTCAAGTCCTGCTCGCCACTGCGATCGTTCACGTTTGTGACCGGTGGGGAGGCTACCGCCGTCTTCGTGCTCTCATCGACCCGGGCAGTCAAGTCTCTTTCATTCTCGACTCTAGTGCACGCAACTTAGGCCTTTCACGTTCTTCTGAACAAGTACCTGTGTTTGGTTTGGGTCTCACTCTCTCCAAATCCACATGTGGTACAATGTCTTGCTCAATCAAAGCTGTGAATTCTCCGCCTCTTCCGGCAGTTGACTTTGTTGTATTGCGCAACATTTGTGGCGATTTGCCGGACACTCGTTTGAATCCGCTGCGGTTGCAAGACGCTCGTCTGCAAAATCTTGCTGACCCAAGCTGGCACACGCCGGGACCGATTCATATGCTTTTGGGCGCGGATGTTTATCCCGCTATCATTCAAAATGGTATTATCTCCACTGGATGTGGGAATCCGATTGCCATTAACACGATCTTCGGTTGGGCTTTGCTGGGTCCTTTTCAGTCGCCCGCAAAGTCTCGCCAGTCATTTCTTGCCTGTATGTCGGCCGGCGTGGACGATGCTCTCCAACGTTTTTGGGAAATAGAAGAAATTCCTAATTCCCTGTCGAGTTCTCGTATGTCTCTTGAAGATCAAGAGGCAGAGGCCGTTTTCCGTGACACCGTTTATCGCTGTCCTTCCGGTCGCTTTGGAGTCGCTTTGCCATTCAAAGTGTCCTCACCAACGTTTGAGAATTCCAAACCCATAGCTGATCGTCGTTGGTTAGCCACTGAACGGCGGTTAGGTAATCAGGATACACTCCGTGAGTTATATATGGAATTTATGCGCGATTATGTTGACTCAGGTCACATGACGTTGTTGGACGAGGAACCTCATAATTCGGAGAGCTATTATCTCCCCCATCATCCTGTCGTCAAAATCGAAAACGATAAACAAAAAATTCGTGTTGTGTTTGATGCTTCGGCGCAAGCGGCGAATGGTCTGTCTCTCAACGAGACTCTTCTCGTCGGTGCTAAGCTGCAACATGATATAGTAGCCTTGCTACTTCGGTTCCGTTGTCAACCCGTCGTGTTCACTTGTGACATTCGCCAAATGTATCGGCAAATTCTTATCTTGCCTGAACACCGAAAGTACCAACTCATTCGTTTCCGTTTTTCTTCTGATGGACCCATCGAAACTTACCAACTAAACACCGTTACATATGGTGTTTCTTCGTCACCGTTCCTCGCTATCCGCACCTTGCTTCATTTGGCTGAACAAGGCGCCTCAGAGTTCCCTTTGGCTGCGCAGGCAATTCGTCGCAGTTTGTATGTAGACGATTTACTTTGCGGTGCGGACTCCGTGGAATCGGCCCGTGAGTTACTAACTCAGATCATCAACCTACTTCAATCAGGTTGTTTTGAACTGCGCAAATGGGCCAGCAATCACCCAGCTGTGTTGCAAAACATACCTCCTGATCATTGTCGTACAAAGCCGTCCACCTTCAGTGATGTTGCTGACAATACGGTCAAAATTCTCGGCCTCCAGTGGCAAGCGAACAATGACGCCTTCTCGTTCACTGTTCAGCCCTCAGATGCATCATGCACCAAACGTGCCATTTTGTCTAAGGTGGCTCGCATTTACGATCCTCTCGGGTTCATATGTCCCGTGTCATTTCTTGCCAAGTGTATCATCCAGCGTTTATGGAAACTTGGACTTGATTGGGATGACACCCCGCCAGATGTCATATGTCAGCAATGGACACGTTTCCAGTCTGAACTTACGCAACTTTCGCAGTTGCAAATTCCTCGTCTATCATTCTCGTCGCCCGTAGACAAGTGTCAGTTACATGCATTCTGTGACGCATCGGAGTCTGGGTACGCGTGCGTTTTATACGCTCGCTATCTTCAGGATGGTGTTACCACCGTTCGGTTCTTGATCGCCAAATCGAAAGTAGCTCCGGTTAAATTACTGACCATCCCTCGTCTCGAATTGTGTGCAGCGGTACTTTTATCCAAACTTGTTACCTTTGTTGTTGACGTTCTTTCTGACGTCATTCGTTTTGAGGAAATTTTTGCGTGGACGGACTCCACCATTGTCCTCAGTTGGTTGCGATCTCCCTCGCACCGTTGGAAGACTTTCGTGGCTCACCGGGTGGAGCATATCCAACAACGGGTCCCTCCCCAGTGCTGGAGACATGTCGGCTCTGCTGACAACTCTGCAGACCCCGCGTCTCGCGGACTTTATCCAGGGGATCTTTCGACGTGTTCTCAGTGGTGGTGTGGACCAACGTTCTTGTTGGCTCCAACAGATTCTTGGCCTAATCATGTGCCATTGCCGCCCTGTACAGATACCTTGTGTGAAGAACGCAAGGTCGTCTTGGTCGCGCGGACTTCTACACCTCGCGGGATAAATGTCGTTGATTTGTTGAGCCGTTTTTCTTCATTGCGGAAAATTCAGGGAATTATCGCCTATTGCTTCCGTTTTGCCCGCTATATCCAATCGAAGAAGAAGATACTGATGGTCGGGCCCTTGTCTGACGTGGAACTTCACTCGGCCATGATTTGCGTGGTTAAACAGGTCCAGCTAGCAGTATTTTCTGTCGAAATGACGAATATAAGCAAGGGTCTACCGTTGGCCAAACCTTTTTGAAAGTTAACTCCTTTTTTGGACCGTGATGGTGTTTTGCGCGTGGGGGGTCGTCTAAAACATTGCCCTGAACTACCGTTCGAATCGAGGCACCCTGCTTTGCTCCCTCAGCGACATGCGCTTACAGAGCTTGTTGTGCGCCAGATTCATTATCGTCATTCCCATCCGGGTCTCAATAATACTTGTTTTCTCATTCAACAAAACTTTTGGATCATGTCTGCTCGACGAGCGGTACGTCATTACTTGTCAAAGTGCTACCGGTGTTTCCGAACTCGTCCTCTCGCGTTGGCTCCGTCTATGGGAAACTTGCCCTCTTTGCGCATTTCGCAGCTTAAGCCATTTAGTTGCGTCGGCGTGGACTACGCCGGGCCTTTCACGGTTGCTATGTCTCGAGGTCGTGGTGTTCGAACCACAAAGGCGTACTTGTGTCTTTTTGTCTGCTTTGCCACCAAAGCGCTTCACGTTGAAGTCGCGTCCGACCTTTCGTCTGATACTTTCCTTGCCGCACTTCGCAGGTTCATTGCCCGGCGGGGTAGGTGTTCAACTATATTCAGCGATTGTGGAGCGAATTTCGTCGGCGCTAACAAACAGCTCAATTCATACGATCAGCTCGCAGCCGAGAGTGAAGCCATAACTTGGCGCTTCAATCCTCCTGCCACGCCCCATTTTGGCGGGCTGTGGGAAAGTGGCGTCAAATCAGTTAAAACCCATCTCTATCGTGTCGTTGGTGAGCAAACGTTGACTTACGAGGAACTAACTACATTAGTCGCTCAGATTGAGTCCTTGTTGAACTCACGGCCACTTTGCCCTTTGAGCACTGATCCCAACGATATGTCGTCATTGACTCCAGGCCATTTTTTGACCCTTGAATCATTGTCTGCGCCCCCTGATCCCGACCTTTCTCACCTCAACCGTGGAAAGCTATCCAGATGGCAGCTGATTCAAGAAATGCACCAGCGCTTCTGGTCACGTTGGCGGGATGAGTACCTACACACCCTGTACCAGCGCAGTAAATGGCACAAATCAAATCACCTCGAGGCCTCTGACGTGGGAACGTTGGTTCTGATAAAAGACGAGAGTGCCCCCCCTCTCAAATGGAGAATTGGACGAATTGTGACGCTTTACCCGGGTAAAGACGGTATCAACCGTGTAGCGGATGTTCGAACCCAGACAGACGTCTTGAGGCGTCCTCTGGTGAAGCTGTGCCCTTTACCCAAAGATTAGTCATTTCATCCTTCTTCACAAGTCGCATTGCGCACTTTGTAATAAAAAAAAAATGCAAAATATTTTCCTTCAACAAATGTTTACTGGTTTGAATAGAGGTAAAATAACATGTTGTTGAGCCGTCTTGTTCAATTTGAAAATACCTATAGGGTATTTTGGTGGGGAGAATGTTGCGTCCCTGCACGTTCGGTTGTGCGCGGTGCGGGAAAGGTGGGTGATGTTTATCACAGTCACGGCGCTGTGGAAAAAACAATTGACGCAGATAGTTGACAGAGAAAAAAGGCGTCCGTCCGTCAAGCGGAGCGAAAAAAGTCGGCATCAGCTGGCAAGATCTCGAAAAGCATCCACGACACATCAAAAAAGAGCATCCACGACGTCTACTGCCTGTTCTGGTCTGCTGAGTGTCGCCGGGCCCATGCAGAAGCCTGCGGCGGCGATTCTGTGTCGAGCGTGACATTCGGCACAGCGAGCCGACTTCCCAGAGTGCCTGGATCTCGCCGGTGCCACGTCGCAGGTGACGCTATTCCCGTTGCCCTTCATCCATACAATTAACTTTGGCTTCAATATACATTTTCCCCTCAAATTTCAATCCAGTTGTGTTTCATTCCTCCTTGCATCCCGTGTTTAAGTTGTGTTTTTGTCGCTGAGCATTTTTATCGGAGCACTTGGGAGGTACCTATTCTTAGGATACCTCCCACAATTTTGTGTCCAGCGTGCTATCACGCAGCGTCAAACGCATCTGTCAAATTTTTATTTTCAACGTTTCGAGAGGCCGCCATATTGAATTTTTGCATTGTTCAACCGATCTGATTAAGATTTCAAA
The DNA here is from genome assembly GCA_949128115.1 of Anaspis maculata. Taxonomy (NCBI): domain Eukaryota; kingdom Metazoa; phylum Arthropoda; class Insecta; order Coleoptera; family Scraptiidae; genus Anaspis; species Anaspis maculata. The sequence goes on from OX421966.1 coordinate 24,524,321, forward strand.
CCTATATTCACTTGGAGGTTGGCGATCGAAATGCATCTGTCAAATTTTTATTTTTGACGATTCAAGTGGTCCCATATTGAACATGCATTTTTTAACCAGAAGTTGATGATCGAAATGCTGCTGTCAAATTTTGATATTTAACGTTTCAAGAGGCCGCCATATTGAACTTTCGCATTTTTCAACCGATCTGATTGGGATTTTGAACCCATAGCCACTTGAGATTGACGATCAAAATGCATCTGTCACATTTGAATTTTTGACGTTTCAAGAGGCCGCCATATTGAATTTTTCCATCTTTCAACTCATCTGATCGATATTTCAGTCCTTTACCTACTTGCTGTAGACAATTGAGATGCATCTGTCAAATTTGTCATTTTGACATTTCTAAGGCTGCCATATTGAAGTATTGTATTTTTCAACAGATTATATTGACATTTCAACAAATACTTAGTCAGGATGGACAATCGAAATGCATTTGTGAAATTCGACATTTTGGCAGTTTGAAGCCGCTGTATTAAACTCTGGCTTTTTTCAACCGACTCCATTGAGTTTTCAAACCTAGACTTGGTTCAGATGGACAATCAAAACGTAACCTTCTTCACGGTTTAGGTTTTCATAACACATATCGTCGCTTTCATTTTCAAAGCTTCATCATGTTTCCAGTATTTTCAGTAGTTACCTTGAACAAAAGTAGAAATACATATATTTATGAACAAAGTAATGGTGTCTCAATTTTCTCCAACAACTCTTCACTGACCAGACACTACTCTCAGTGACATGCGTTTCGTTTACAATATAACCCTACAAGTCAAAGCAGAAATTTCAAAACACGCGAAAAACAAACATTTTCTCGAATTCGTGTTACTCGTACACAATCAATTACTTACACCTCTTGGAAAACTTCACCTGACCAAGACACTATCGACGGACATGGATAAAATTACCAAACTCGCCAAGGAAGAACCTGACATTTGCCTAAAACAACGGAAAATCAACATCATGTATACAGTTCCCTTCCCACTTGTCCGGTGTCAGTGGAACAAATTCCCTGTCTACTTTTCAACCGATGCTGTCACCCAGGCGACGGCTAGTGTTATGTAAAGCTATGAAACTTCACTGGGTCGCCTTGTATCTTCAATATCGTTTGAAGCCCTGCTAAGCACACACATGAAGGCATGAAGGACACAAGGGGCAGTCTCCACTGGAGTTTGGGTGGTAACATGACGACACAAAGAAGCTCATCAGAGTGAGTATCCAGAGTAATTCAGAAGGGAAACGTACTTTTCCAGGAACATCTTTTCCGGGGGACGTTTTTTCCTGGGACGTTTTTCCCCGGGGATGTATTTTCCCGGGGATGTATTTTCCTGGGGACGTTTTTTCCCGGGGACGTAATTTCCACGGGACGTATTGTGGGGGACTTTTTTTCCGGGGACGTTTTGTGAGAGATGTTTTTTCCTAGGCTTGTGCAATCTGTTATTCAGGAATAAAAAATCGAAGGATTACCGTGCTGCCTACTGATCCACCGGACATGAATCCAATTCGTCACTTCTGGGTTCGTATGCACTTTCCATGCAAGTCGAATTGCTTAACCCAGAAGCAGCCACAAGCTCATTCTGTGGCGGCACAGAAGGGATGACAGACACAAGAATGAGCTTGTGGCTGCTTCTGGGTTGAACAATTCGACTTGCATGGTAAGTGGATACGATCCCAGAAGTGCCCAATTGGATTCATGTCCGGTGAATTAGGAGGCTGAACGGTGATCATTCGATTTTTCATTCCCGGAGAACAGATTGCACAAGCCTAGTTTGATAATAACGAGATTCTCGTCTAAAAAGACGAGACTTTGGGGGTGAGAATATTGTTACGGTATTCGGGTTCGCCTAATTCGAAATTGAGCGCGCCGATTGACTTGTAAACAAACTGCGCTTTATTAGCTACTACCGATACAACTAAATAACGCACAGAATCAATAATGGCTTAGAAATTCACAATGTCGCTGAGATGTTAACGCCACGATCGCTCGATTCCAACTCTCCCGACGCCAGGTCGAGTTCCTCTCTTATAGTGACATCGAAGGTTCTGGATGCTTCCTGATGGTGTTTCCAGCACACGAGAATTTTTCTGGTATCTGCATCGAGAATATACGCGTACCTTTTACGGCACCTCCGCCAGAAGTCTCGACGTGTCGTGACCTACCGCTGAAGTCTCTCGATGCAACGCGGAAATCTAGATTTCTCTAGAAAGAGCCGGGATGGTCGCGAGCTTCGTAACCATATTAATTCAGAGCAATATGCAACGTACCAAAATTCAATGTTTGAGGCCTGTAGAAGCTGTAAGTAAATCTTGAAAATCCTAATGAATTGATGAGATTAAGCATCGATAATCACAACATCCGCTGTTATGGATTTACAAGGGATTTTGTCGAGTAAGTTGCGTTTCAGCTTGAAAGCTCTCCGGGTCTCTGCTCCTGCAAACCGGCAGAAGCCGCACCATCGCATCGGCAGCAGCAACAACGGCGTTTCTCAAGACTGGCTTCGGCAATACAGCATCTGGATTAAAAAGCTGCTGTGTGTGTGCCGCAGGAGAGTGATTGGTATATTGAGTCACTTATTTAGCTTTAGTCTCATGCTGTCTCGCGATCGTGTAGGTTCACTTGCCACTGTTGACCCATGCCGGACTCATGAGCGAGTGGGCACACCTCCACCGCAATCATTTTTTCCGCTCGATTTAATCGTCTTCGTCTTCCGCGCGTTGCTCTTTTTTCGAAATAATTTACTGAATTAAAAAAAATATATAAAAATATATTATTAAACCTCGCCGAAGCAAAAACAATAATTACCACGAAGAGTGCGTGGGTGGCGGAGTTGTTCTGCACTAACTAACCGGTCAATGTGTGCTGTGTGCAAAAAAGGAAATTGCTAATTAATATTTTTTTGCTCGTGATGCTTTCAATTACTGCATACTGGATGTACAGTTAAGGAAGCAAAAAACAAAACAAATCAAAGCTCTCGGACATCATCGGTTTGTTTACCTTTTTTTTTTTTGGATGCAGTGAAAGTGCTTAATTTGTGTGCGACATCAAGAAGTGCTTTATGCAAGTAAGAGGTCATCGAAGCCGGCACAGGTCGCATGACATTTCGCCTTGGAAAAGAATCGATAGTAAACATAACCGACCCGAATGACAGTTTTCGTTATTTGCATTATAAGTACTTTCAGTTTTACTCTACCATTATTATCAGTTTCACTGGAAATGACCTTGCTTTGCATAAAATGCGATTAGTGGAACACCTCTAGAACACCTTCAACGATTTATGCGTGAGTGGGTGTGTGTGATAAAACAAGTTTTTTCTTAATTGATAACAATTAACTGCATCCTACTTTGTGCAGTCTTGACCAAAAAAAAATTACGAAAGAAAAGAGCAAGGAAGGTGTCTCGTAAGGTGCAGTGAAAGAAGGACGTTGTTTTTGTTGAACCGTGAGAAATGAGAATGATTCAAAAGTTGTCGGAAATGTTTGCCAATTAAGATTTTAGACTGTTTCTTTTAATTGCAAAAGCTGTTCGATTTATTGCTTCTTTGTAATTGATTCCATTAACAGATTGCAATAGACTATGCAAAAGTGATAAAATCTGATTTACGTTTAGGCGGATAGCGGATACTATAAAAAATCGTCCGTCACGGGACTTTTCATTGCAACAATTCTGTGATTGCAATTTTTTTTATTGCAATTTTTTTTAGATAGTGCTGCTTATTCAATTTTTATTCCTATGTACCAAATCGGGATTTTTATGGTCTCGTGTGTTGTCAATTTAATTAAGCTATTAACTTTTCATCCCAGAGGACCATCAGGTAACCGGCGCGGCGCTAAGAATTAGGGAGAGAAACAACTTCAATTATTCATTTCTTCTTTTTTTGAAATTGAAGGCGGAAAGAGCACCAAAATGCTCCTCCAGATGTCGATGAAATTTCGGAAAGCAAAATTAACAAAATCAAAAAGTCAAAATTGTGAAACCAAGTTTCATAAATACTCCGCTCAGGAGTCATAAGGCCCTGATTCATCGAAATTCTGACTCTGAAATAAACATTCGGTACCAGTTGATCTACATCACGGCGCTGTTTTATAGCAAGCTATATTATGAAGAGGTTGGATATAAGTATCTATGGAATTACTGGAATTATTTTTTCCTTGTGAAATTTTGCAGAAAAGGCTCGAATATATGAAATTTTATTCTTTCCACGAACTATTTTCTCATTTTATTCTTCATTTTTGTACTCCTCCCTGTTCTTACACAATGACGTGGCTGTCATTTTTATAAATGGCATTCTCTCTTTATTTCACAGAACTGGATAGATTACTCTATTAGGTTCAACATAAAACTGGAACAACAATGACTCGAACTTACTGCCTTAGGTAAACACTACTTCGATACGGAACATTAATGGTCAATAAAAATACAATAATGATGATAATAACAATAATTTGTTTTTGAAAAAGAAAATGTATGCAGGGAAAGTATCAGATGAATCAGGTACCAGGAACTTAATTATGTGAAATGATGTAGGTACATCAATACAAGCAAGAATGCGGATTTTAGAACAAAGACATGATGGATTTGAGTTCAGTTTATAGTAATTTAATGGAGTAATAGTAGTAATAAATAAATTGAAAAATCATAATTTGTCCAGTATACGGAAGGGAAGGTACGAAGTTTCTAAAGAGAGATATATTATTAGCCCAGGCATTTCAGATCAAATCTGACCAAAACATAGAAAAAAATAACGTCATTCTGAAAATTGGGAGAACGCTTACATTTTGACCCCTTAACCACATACTGAAAGTCCTAAAAAATCCTATGTCCGCTTTGTCGGTTTTTGGCCGCAAAAAAGTGTAAGTGGCAATAATTTAGAAACTATCTATTAGAATACGCGATGAAGCTTCGATGCAGCTGAAAATTGCTGAAAATGGTCTCCTCGGCCAGTTGAATAACATATTGAAATTCCTGAAAAATCCTATATCGGCTTCATCGTTTTTTAGCGACAAAAAGGTATAAGTGACATTGCTTTGTAAAATAATAATTAAATCACGCATTGAAGTTTCAATACAGCTGAAAATTGCTGAAAATGGTCTCCCCAGTCAGTTGAACAACATGTTGAAAGTCCTAAGAAATCCTGTAGTCCAGAAATTATAGAAAAAATAGCGAACAAAAATAAAAACTGGCCGGATTTTTGTATATATGCTCAGTTAACCATGTAGTTCAACATAGTAAAAGTCCTCAAGAATCCGGTGTGAGCTTCGGCCGTTGTGGCCTCGAGAAGAACTTGAGGATCAGTTTTTCGTGTTTATTTCGTAAACGATGGCACTTGGAGGACAACGAGGAGGAAAAGCATTCAGAACAAAAATGTTGGAAATTGTGTTATCTACAAGAAAGATCCTTACATATTTCATCATAAGTCCACTCCTTCTTCGTCAAAACATAAGAAAAGCTAAATAGTCCAGATGCTCGATGCCGAAGACTGTACGGACCTTGAGTTTTATGATGGCAGGATGCCACTTGGTAGAGGTGTCGTTCGATCCATCCTCTTTTGATTGAAACTTAATGTCATCAATACCAACTATGCCGGCGGCATTTACAGGGTGACCTAAAAATAAAAAGTCGAACAAATGTACCTCAAGAACCAAAATAGGTGAAGACATGTGAATCGCAAAAAATATTTCTAATTTCATGACCATGAAGTTGTCGTAAACTTGAATCAAATATGTTGAGTCGTTTCTGAAATATCTTCAGAAGATATCCGTATTCAGTACCTATATACTTCCGTATATCAGTAATTCTTTTGATATTGAATCGAAACTTTGTGTTTTGAATCGAAACAATGATAAATTACATTTAAAATGAAATTACAGTGAAACACTCTCTCTAGGCCAACTAATTTTAGAAAAAACACAGTAATTTTTTTTCTGATAAGTGGACGAAAATATTTTTTTTTGGTAACAACTTCAGTCTTTTGAAGATATTTCAAGAACGGCTCAAGATACTCAATTCAAGTTTACGACGACTTCATGACCATGAAATCAGAATTATTTATGGCGATTTATATGTCTTCAACCTATTTTGGTTCTCGAGGTACAAATGTTTAACTTTTTATTTTTATTTCACCCTGTATATGCCGCCGGCATAATTCGTCTTGATGGCTTCAAGTTTCAACCGAAATAGAGTGGATCAAACAACACCTCTACGAAGTGGCACTTCGCCATCATAAAATTCAAGGTCCATACCAGTCTTCAGCTTCGAGCATCTGGACTATTTTTATTTTCTTGTGTTTTGACAAAGAAGGAGATGCCTGACGATGAAATGTGTGAGAACCTTTCTTGTAGACAATAAAATTTCCAACAATTTCTTCTAGAGAACTTTTTTTCCAAGTGCTATTGTTCACGAGACATACGCGAAAAATTGACCCTCAAGTTCTTCTCGAGGCCAGAACGGTCGAAGCTCACACCGGATTCTTGAGGACTTTTAGTATGTTGAACTACATGCTTAACTGAGCTTATATACAAAAATTCGGCTAGTTTTAATTTTTGTTCGCTATTTGCGATTTAAACAGCTAAAATTCCTGGACTACTGGCACTTTTGAAGCATTTCCCCAACTGCTGTTCAATTTTCTATCCCAAGTTTTGAAACAGCCTGCACCTACGTTGTTCTGTATTTATTCATACAGGGTGTTACACTTCTTTTGTCAATATTTCAGGAGATAATAGAAAAAAAACTAAAAATTTTTAAAAATGAATTAAACATTACAAAAAATGTGACGGAAGCCAATATGACCAGCTTGTAGGTATATGCATCAACTTACTTTGTGTACTAAATGTGGGCAAGGTCCAGTGATCAAATTAAAAAAAGAAATGTTTTCCTCCTTCTCGGCTTATCAGCGCCATAGGAGTTTATGCTCCTTTTATTGATAACAGTAAATTATTACATTTGAATAACAATATACGCAAATTTTTGAACACACAAAAGTGATCAAATTTGGAGTTATAACAAAAAAAAAACATTTTCAAAACTCAACTTTGGGGGCCTCTATCTCCGTTATACAATAATGCGTTTCCGATATAAAGTTTTTCGAGAAAGTGTACTTAGTTTTTGATGCTCTGTCATCTTCTGAAATATAGACAAAATCAGTGTAACACCCTGTAGGAAATTCTTCTGCTGAAAAATTGAAAGGTTTTACACTTGATATTCTTAAATGTTTTAGCTATCTTGTTGTTGTAGCTATTATGTTGAAATGAACAATAAAATAGAATAAGTTGGCAGGGGTAAAGTTTCATGGAAATTTTTAGACCAGCATTTACACTGACTCAGGTTCAGCTAAGTTGGGTTGAGTAAGGTCAAGTTGGAAAATAACATTCCGTCTTTGAGCAGAGAGAGAGAGGTCTTCGACTTGTAGAAAATGCGGTAGTTGGTATCGAAACTTCACATTTGATAGCTTGTCATTTTTTCACAGATGACAGGCAACTATTCCAAACATGCCTTATCCCTCTATCTCTTCCCCGCTCATGGGCATTTCGGCGTGAATCGCCAGCCTCAAAACGCACCTCTGCTCACGTATTATAGCTCGCGTTACAGTCATACATCAGAATTTTTGAAAAGGGTGATTTGTCATGCGATCTCAACGGATGATAGACGATTCGATGTGTAGATGATGGACTAATTCTTGCTCGTATTCTCATCCCAGGTCCCCCTCGCATCACATCCACCAGCATCACGGCACTTTTCACCATCTCCATCAATCCTCGCTCGGAAGGAATAAATTACTATATCACCTTTTTACCGTTAGCGATTTTTCGTCAAAAAGCAAACAGCCGAGGAACGTGAGATATCCACCTTGACGGTTTTTTTAATCCCGACTCCGGAGAGGATCATCAATAAAATCCGGCCGAATCGTGCATTTTTATGGCACGGCCTCTGCCGATGCCATGCCGCCCGCGATAAAAATCAACGATGATCGAGAATTATTATAAAGTAATAATAATAACTATAATAAAATTTCAATATGAGGTGTGCACGTACAGGGTGATTAAAAAGTGAGTTTAAGCTAACGTATTTATTGGTCTATTCTTTGGTAATGATTTCGTGTGATTTTGTAAAAATATGGTGCCAGCAGAAAGCTTTTTGGTACTGAATTTTTGAGCAGATCCAATCCCTTGACTTATTAATATTATTCAATCACCAGTTACAAAATTTTCAGAAACTCTTGAATTGAAATCATAAAAATCACCCAAGTCAAACAAATCATTACAAAAAAAGCCGACTATACTTCTGAGTCGCCCTGTAGCTGTACCGTTATACAAGCGTTGTTCGTCGTATCATCGTTCGCGGTATAGTTTCATTTAAGTTGTTTAGTTTTTTTCTGTAGTCTTTGTGCTGTGTGTTTGACTCTGAATGGTGAACTAACGAGCAATGGACCTGCAAGTCACGTCCATCAAGTACCCATACCTAGTGAAGTGATTTCCCATCATCATCATCAGCAGCAGCAGCATCGTCGGTGGTGACAAAAAAGTGTGGCGTGCGGATTGTGTACGTTATAAAATGCCGAGATGGTGCTTCAGAACGCAACCCTCACCATCAATGGAGGACGGATCGGAGGCGGCAAGCAGAAGGCGGTGGATGATGGGCGAAGGGAAAGTTTGCCGCCCCAGGTGCCGGTCCGGGGACGATTTGTCGCAAGGTTAGTCCGCGTATATAAATTTGGGGAAAATCGGGTGATGGCGATAATAGCTACAATCATGGCATCGCAGAAGATTGGGATTGGGATTTGGAAAGAAACTCCCAAGATTGCTCCCACGGGAAGGATGCGGATTTGCGGGAATCCTCTGATAAATCGAAGCTCCGAAATATCGACCATCTTTATGGAGTTATTTATCTAGTCATCACGAATCGGGAGCGATATCGCTTAGCGCTTAAGACATTGTTTTGAAGAGTTTAGTGCAAGAACCAGTCATGTGACATTTCCAACTATTTGCCTGATTCCTGTTTTAAAAACTACGCTGCATCGTTAATGCAAAAAAAGTTTACGTGTTTAACTTCTATTATACGTAGGTAGTCGATGAATGAATCGAACAAAATCACTGTCGTAATTCTCCACAAGAGTCTAACTATCGGTTTCCAAAGTGAACTGCTGTCCATAAAGGTATTGCCCAAAGACCAAAAATTACAGCCGCGCGTTCTATTTGAGACTAGGGTGTAGCACCATTAGGAGTCAAGAACGTTATACTGTCAAAGGTCACCGTCGTCTCACCTTTTCTTGGCTTCTATTTGGGACATTCTGATATGCCTGAATACTGGACGATCGTTGCCTTTAACTGGGTGGCGTAGGATTTCACTCGCTTGGCTTTTTCAGTAGGTACATTCCGGGTTAAGTGACGCAAGTTAAATAATCCAGGAAGGGGAACGTTTTAGACGTTTATTAAGCATGGAAGGGTATTGAAAATAAACGGTGGATAATAATTAGATCGCTAGAGTGAGGTACTTAAATTATGAAGCATCCCACGTCGACCCCGTGCATCGCAATGAACCTTTTTTAATTCGCCCTGCACAACTACCACGCGATTGGCCCCGATCAAAAGAGCGCGTTGCTCTTTTCCTCCAAAGGTGTTATCGCCTCGGTTCATTCTTCACCCCTCCTTTGGATTTTTCCATAGAGGTCGGTGGACGGTGTCCTTTGACCGTGCCGAATGTGATTTTGCCCTCTTTGCAAAAACTGCACTTTGCGTTTCCGGTTCATTGCGATGTAAGAGATTCAATGTACTTATTTATTGTATCGAGTGCGCCGTAAGTCGGTTACACCGAGACATACTGGGTAAATCATAACTTAAAATTGTCATTTCCGACAATACTTCTCAATTTGGCAGTTGGTCAATGCAAAATATACATTTTTGCCAAATGTGTGGGTAAGCTGCATAGCCCAAGAGAGCAATGGCATAAACAAAAAGATTTCACGAAAAATGACGACACTTCTGCAAAAATCAAAATATGAACCAAAATCAAAAACCCCACCCGCCCTTCTCCCTCAAATTCTCTTAGTGTCCAATTCAATATTCTTGACCTCTCAATTCTCTTCAATGCAGTCAACGTCATCCTACACAGCATCAAAAGAGAACATTTTCTATAGAAAGAGTGCCACCCAAATTCACCCCTTCGCTTCCCCACCTCACCTCAAAAATCTAAGATGACAATACCTACTGTGTGATACATCAAATTAAAGGAAATTGAATTCTCTCCCTGAATACAATTTTATCGAAATTTTTAAAACCCCCGTTTCCCTCCTAAAATACTCTAAATGTCCATTTTGATGGGGGAGGGGTTGAAAATTTCCAAAAAATTGTTTTCAAGAAGAAAATTTGATTTCCTTTAATTTGATGCATCACAAAGTAGGTGGTGTTCTGTTAAAATTGGAAGTTGAGGTGGGGGAGAGCAATGGGGTGAATTTTTGTGGCACTTTTTCTACCGAAAATTATCTTCTTTAATGCAATTTAGGATGATGCTGACTAAACTGAAGAGAATTGAGGGGTCCAGGATACTGAATGGGACACTCGGAGAATTTTAAAGGAGAGAGGGGGTGGGGTTAAAAAATTTTAAATATTTTTTCAGAAAGAGAATTTAATTCTCTTCAACTTGATGTATCGCAAGGTATGGGGCAAGGTAGGTAATGCTATTTGAAATTTCAAAGTTGGGGAGAGTAGGGGCGAAGAGGCTGAATATAGAAAATTTCCAAAAAATGTTTAAGATGTCCCCCTCGATATAAAAATCGCCCTGTTTTTGCTCGAAGAAATATTGACCAGGGATCGAGAGTTACTGCAGGTGGATAGTTTTCAAATGATCACCCGGTATGTATACTTACATGATGTTGATTTTCCGTTGTTTTAGGCAGATGTCAGGTTTTCCCTTGGCGAGTTTGGCAATTTTATGCATAACCGTCGATAGTGTCTTGTTCAGTTGAAGTTTTTCAAGAGGCGTAAGGGATTGATTGTGTAAGAGTAACATGGATTTGGAAAAATGTTTTATTTGTTTTCCGCGTGTTTTGAAATTTCTGCTTTGCTTCGGGAGATTATATCGCAAACAAAACGCATGTCAGTAGGTACCCTGTGATCCAAACCATTTCGAATTGAGGTAGGCTGTGACATAAATTCCAGTATGTGAAGCTGCTTTTCGCCAGGGCACAGCCTACCCCAATTCGGAATGGTTTATTGGATTGCAGGATTGCACGGTAGTATCTGGTCAGCTGGAATTTTCCAGAGGGCGTGAACCATTGATAATGTGTATTGTGTAAGTGGAATGAATTTGGAATGATGATGGTGTGTCCGTACGTTTTTGGGCTTTCTGGAACGGTGTTTTTTTTTCACCTGCATCAACTACTGTGGTTATTAGCAGGGTAAACGGTTGTGTTTATTAAGCAGCGTTCATAATGGCTGTTAACTTTAACTTAATTCGTAACCGTAAAAGTTCAACAATTGAAAATCAATGTTTTGGTTCCCAATAATAGGATGTTAATTTATGCCGTTATTGCCGTTCTGTCAAACTTGACCAAGATTCAAGTTCTACATCCAAGATCAAGGGACTAGTACCAAATAATACTACTAGCTACTAGTCCTACTATTATACTACCAGTTACCAGTACTACCACCTCGAAAACCTTCAAGTTTGTGTATATTTTCTATTTATAGACCGTGGTCCGTACTGTCAATTTTACATCCTACATCCTACATCCTACGGCATACGGTATACGGCATAAGTTACCGAATATTATGAACGAAACTTTAGCCGTTGTGTTCTGCGTATTGTTCAGGCTCAATTTGAAAGAATTGGAAAATTGAATTTCCACTCGGAAAATCCGAAAAACGAACGAATTATATGGAATTGTTCAAAATGAAATGTAATGAAAAAAACTGAAATTTTATCAAATTCCTAGTTTCCTTCATGGGTTAGTGCCTTTTTAAATTTTGTATTTCCGCTTAAAAATTAGTAACCGGAAAATTCTGCAACGTAACCATATCGTGTTTCGTACTGTCGGATGCGGAAAAAATACTCTATTTTTTGGTGTAGGTTTCATGTCTCCACATCGACCCTGTAGATTGCTGGAGCCTCAAACGTGCAAACTAGTTTTTCGCCTGTATGTTTTTCCGGGAAAATTGAAGGAAAATGTAATTAAATGCAAAAAAGTTATGATCAGTCTTATGGCACCAACCAATTAAGATTACGACGTACGGTTAATAAGTTACAAATGTTTCCGTGTATGAGGTCTTGAAACATCCTGAATTTCCTTATGAATTGAGGAAAATTCACAGTTTTCAACCGAGTAACGTTTGGAAAATTCTGTAAACGGTTTTGGTGTTGAACCGTGGTTGCTCTGCATATTGCTGAGGTTCAGTAAAAAAAAATCGGTTGTGTCACCCCACCCCAAAACTTTCCCGACTAGTATCCAGGAACCTATGTAAATTTTTGTTCGAAACGTCCCTTCAGGTGGGAAGTTGGAATTAGAGGGAAAGATTGAAAAATAATTCCCAGGAAATTGGAAATTTTGTTGAGAAAAATTGAATTTTCCGGGAAAACCGGAATCTTATTCCAAATCATCTTATTGTAAAAATCTTCAATTAAGGCTTCACCGAGGGCTTCACTTTGAACTCCATCATTCAAGTCCGGTCTCGAAAACCCAGGCCGGTTTTACATTGTCAACCGGAAAATTTCCGGGAAATTGGGAAAAAAGTTGGGAAATGTTGAAGAACCAGTATCCTCTTAAAAAAAAATTGTAAAAATCTGTTCACGGGATGAAAAGTTGGAAAATTTGCAGTTTTTCCAGAGAGGAAAACTCGAAAACCGTGGGTCCGATTTCAAAAGTTTTCCCTCCAAAAATCAATTTAATTTTTTCTCCAACTTACATTTCCAGCTTGTCTGCACCTAAATTAAATATTTCGTGGGCTCACCGCATGCCGAAGTTTGCACTGCATTTTTTCAAATTCACGGAATGTGCAGATTTCATTTTGAAAAAATTACTGTCAAAAAACCGAAACCGTGTCGATTTGGAAAATTAGTCTACACGACGCCCGATCCAATCTACTTTCGATATCTATTGTAATTTAAAAAAAAGTCTATCCCTGAGCAGGTATCAATTTTTAAGTGGAGTCCTGCTACAAAAGCGAGTCGCTCTGGTCAAAACACGGACGAGATGCCCTCTCGGGTGGCAACGGCTAAGAGAAATTGTGTGTGTCGGAAAATATTGAATAAATAATTTTGCCCTCTATTCCACGTGTGTGATGGCAGAACAGCCTTATGTCTTTATGTTTAGTGTGAGGCCCTGCGGGCCCTCTTATGTCTTCAAGTATCGTTTGGAACAACTTTTGTGTCTTCTTGTGCTTGTGGCTTTCGGAACTAGTGTGCCCCGTTTGTGTCTCCTTGTGTTCTTCGAAAGCCTACTGGACCTTCTTGCATTTTGTCGTGACTTTCGCACCTTTGGTGAACCCTTGTGTCTGCTCTTGTGTTATTCGGAACCCCAAAATGGGCCCCTTTTTGTCTTATTGTGCTTTCGAATACTTTGATGAGTCCTAATGAAATATCCCGAGAAACATCCCTGAACATTAAGCGCGTTATTTAAATATACTGGAGTAGACAAGTTGGTAGCTTGGACGAATCGGCGGCAGTGTCTCCAATCATTACCTGTGGGGATTCAGGTTCGAATCCTGCGGAGGACGCCATAGAAGAAGAACTATTCTTAGGGAAAAAACGTGCTGTATAGATTGTAAAAATTAGCAAAAATAGGTGCGGAACCTCCTGTGACATGAGACTATGTGGAAAAGGGGTGGAAAATTAATTTTTATTTAAAAATACCCATCGAAATTGCGACGTATTATGTACGTCAAAAAGTGATATCTACGAGATGTGGAATAGCGATGTAGATAGTATGTCACAATTGGACATCATTGAGATATCTCATTCATGTTCTAATTACCCGGACATGAGAGGTAACAGAGATGTCCACTTAACATCGCATAGACTTTTTGGTTAACATCGCAGTTGTGACTTGAACATCCAAGTGATGTCACAGAGATGTTTTCTTGCTGAGTGGGTGCGCTGCCTGCCGGTGATCAGGTGAACGAATTTCATGCAATCACCTTGTGCACTACACCGTCTTCGCTTGGATCGAGCTGACTTAAGCTGTAGCACAGTATTTGGACTATTGAAGTTGGCTGTTTTTAAATTTTCTGCACAGATTTTGACTAATTCCCTTATTTCCCATGACGATGTAATTCACGTTTCCAATAAGAATTGTCTCTCTTCAATCGTGACGTTACTAAATAGACGTCAGCACTGGAAATTTATGTTCGATTTGTTGGTGTCATAAGCACTGGGGATTAATAGCACAAAGAGCCAATTTCTCCAGAACCTTGAGGGGCTCTTGCCGTTTTACCACCGCTGCTGCCATAATAGGGAAATGTCAAGACTACCGTATACGTAGATACAAGATCCTTGAATGAGCAAAACATTCAACAACATTTTTCTCTGACGTGTGACAGTTGCTAAGAAACGCACGGCACTGGTGATACTTCCGTCAAAATGGGGGTCGATATGTATTACTGGTTGCATAGTACCAACGGCAGATCGTCATCTCCTTCGACTGTCTCCAGTTCTGGAACGGCAACCAGTTATACATGATACATTGTTCATTGAGATTTCACAAAAAATTAAAAATCACTATTCGGAGTTTGGATCTATAGCGCCATCAATAACATTACGCTATATCCTTTAAAAAAACACGTCGCTAATTTTTTCGCATAAAGAAGTAGATGCACACATATTAGCGACATTTTCTATGAGACATGAATAGAGTACCTACCTAATGTTATTAATGGCGCTACAGATCCTAATATTGATTTGGCTTTTAATTTTCTGATAAATTTCTAAAATCATCTAAACCATCAACGCCAAACCAAAACGATTTTTTTGTTGAACGCACGGAATTCTGTGAGGACTGACCAGTTTCAACGGAAGCAGAATACCAGAATAAATATAAAACTCCATTCTGAGACGCAACGTTCGGTTTTGTATCCAATTAGGAAGAAGTCGGCTAACACGTTCGATATGCATACTTGTGATGGTCAAAAAATATTGTGGTTACCATTACCATTGCTTTTTTGCGCCTACCTATATGTGGACTTGAGCAAAATATATTTATATACCTAACTATACGTGAAGAAGACAGGACGCAAGCCAAACTTGCTCCTCTTTTCCTAGACATTCTCTAATAAAGCGATTGAATGGCTTTTTGTCGATCTGCTTTTATTGTACAGCGTTAACTCACAACTAGCTACCTGGCTAATTAATTGAAAGCATAAATAAATTATAATGTTATACAATAATTGCACACTGCGCACAGGTTTTCATTAGACCTAGTATCCTGCTGCGTCCCACTCTCGGAGCTTTTAATACCTGAAAGTCATGCAGCCATCTCCTTTTTTTTGCTTTTGAAATAATGTGTGCAACCACCAGGAAATCTCGTACTCACTTGCACGGCTTTTTTTCATTCGAGCAAGCAAGAAAAAAGTGTGTTGGGTTGGTACAATGCTAACTTGACACTAACGTCTTGACAGCTAGTTGTCTGGATGTACCATGTATATGTATATGTATAATGCGACAGTTGTCATCTTTATCGCAACGTGATGTATGTACACACAAGTGAAAATTGTTAGGCAAAAATAAAAAAACGTGGGTCTTCTTGGAATGAAAATTTACAGTCGCTGAGATATAAATCGTCTCTACTGGTAGGTGGATTTTCACTTATATGCTTTAGGTTAGTGGTGGTCACTTGAAAAAATCGCAGTGCTAGAAAACATTGAATGTTGGAAGATTGTCTCAACATGAAACTTTTCCATTTCGTATAATGTATCTCAATCTTCATACCTACTTGTTGTTTTAGTGTGAGCTAGAATAGGCAGTAGAGTACTCAGTGGTGAACATCGTAAGTTGAGGCCTCTGAGCAGTGGGCATTTTTATTCCATTTTCCTTAGTGCTGCCGCGCTTGGGAATCATTTTCTTTAGTAGCCACCACTAACCCAGCAGCATCAGCGAAGAGCCGCCAAGAGCTACTGACGATGTCTCTTATCGACAGCAGCGAATGATCATTTCAAAGTTATTTTATTCCAAGTGTTTCTATTTTCACGTCGCGATAACGGCCACAACTGTCACATTATTCATTGCATATCTAGACAGTTAGCTGTCAAAACGTTAGTATAAAGTTAGCATCATACCTTTCAACACAACACGTTTTCTCCATTAATGAAAGAAAGAAGCTGAAGCTGATTATAGGTATACTCCGTCCTACCACTACCTATCTGCCGGCCCAATAAAACTTTGAGAAGTTAAGCTCGGTGCGCGGGGGAGTAATGAGTTTTTCAGCCCGGACTGGGAGGCGTCTCCGCATGATGAAACTTTGCGCTTCTAATTTCCCACTTTTCCGTAATTAATTTTCATTAGGTAATATGGAGGCCGCTACGGCGGAGAGTTTTTATTTGATTTGTTCCCGGGTTCCACGGGAGAATAATCAAACTTTTGCACTGTATAACAGCATACCCTTGCCCCGCGCGTCAGGACTCAGGAGTAGCTCTGGGAAAAGTTTAATTCGAGTTCTAAACGAGCTCTTGTTACGTTGTGTAGACCTAATTAATTCAAACGGGCGCGAGTGTTTAGTCAAACAAACCGCTGCGTGCGAACATGTTTTATGGTCGAATGGTTGTGGTCTCGCAGGTTTCCGAATAACGAAATAAATCAAAAGACCGTTTCGATTTCTACGAATGAATAAATAGGTGTTTCAATAACAGGTACAGGCCAATCTCTTGTGCGCTGGTTTGCTGGGAAATTGAAAAAAAACTCAAATTGAGTTTATATCAGTGGTAAAAATTTTTACCAGAAGAAAATCGATTCATTTCAAAATCTAATCATGGATTCATTAGTTTGCCTGGATGTGATGCTGATGACCGTGATGAATTGTTAACGTAAAGAAATTCAAACTAGTAGCAAAGTCCTCACGGGCGTGAGTCACATGAGCGCATTTTCGGAGTGCAGATGAGTAAACTGTTCACGGTGTTGTCCAAAAAATGGCGGAAAAGCTCTGCAGCACGTTGTGCAGGACCCTCCAATGAATCTCAAAAAAATGAATAAAAAATCTCAGGGTTCCATTTTTTAACAAATTTTAGTTCAAAACCTGGTCTTCCGATAATTATTCATTTAGTTTCTGACTCACCCTGTACCTAAATAAAAAAATTCAATACACATCCAGTGGTATCTAGATATTTCTTTCTCATATTTCTTTATCATAATTCTGCCGTCAACAGCAAACTGAAATCTATCAATTTTAAATTCAAAAAAACTACAAGGGTTCAAAGAGCCAACCTTTGACCCGTAATAACCCCAAAAATGAAACTTGAAGAATTTTTCATCATTTTTCCGGAGTTCCCTAAAGGGTCTCTTACAACGTACTGGAGAGCTTTTCCGACATTTTCTAGACAGCCTTTATGAATAGGTTGTCCTAAAAGTACCACATGAAATCGATCAATTTTTATATAAAATTCGAGTAGGTGTGCCAAAATTTCTACCTACCATAAGAATAGCCTGTTCAGAAATCAGGGACGGATCAAGGTGAATTGCGCTAGAAGCAAGAGGCCAATTGGCGCTCCCTTCCTCCATGGAATTTTTTTGCTAAGCAAGAAAATGTACCTGATTGAAAAAAAAAACAAACAAAGGTAACAAAAAATCTCGCAAAAAATACTCTCAAATTAATGCGGGTAGGTAACACGACCAATAAGTATTCAAAACAAATGTACCTAGTTGTGATATATCGAGTTGGTAGAATAATTGAAATGTCATAAAATAATCAATAAAGACATTCCGAATTCCCTATACTTTGGATACATAAAACTGGCGACGAGGAAATATAGAGGACCTGCAGAGAAAACAACGAGCAAAAAACAGCTAGAAGAACGTGGGGAAGAAGCAGATACGGAAGTTCAAGCCATGGCGGCGGTATACGGCACGATGCCGGAGTTTAGACAGTGTGATGATTCCAACTTGTACAGTACAAAGATCGGCTAGAACAATTCTTCGTGGCAAATGACATCAAGGAGCCGTTAGCGAGTCAAAACCAATATTCTTAAAACCTCGAAAATTACCTTTGGCTTTCAAAGATAAGGTTGAAACGGAGTTGGCTAGATTGGAAGACGAGGGTGTTATTACTCCTATTTCTGGTTCTCAATGGGGCACTCCATTAGTACCTGTGGTTGAATCTGATGGTTCGTTGAGACTATGCAGACTATAAGACTACAGTAAATCCAACTCTTGAAGATGATAGATATCCTCTGCCAAATATTGATCAGCTCTTTGTAGCTTCACAAGGTGGTGAAAAGTTTACAAAACTTGATTCGAAAAACGCTTACAATCAAATTGAACTGGATGAGGAATCAAAGACAATTTTGGCATGGAGTACTCATAATGGTCTTTTTAGAGTAGAGAGACTGCCTTTTGGAACCAAACCTGCTTGTGCTATTTTCCAGAAGATTATGGATAGAACACTACAGGGGTGTAAAGGTACGGTGGTTTTCCTTGAGGATATAGTAGTTACTGGTGGTGATGACGTAGAACATTTAAAAAATTCAAAAGTGATGTTTTCAAGATTGCTGGATGCAGGATTTCGTTTAAAGAGGAACAAGTGTTGTTTTTTTTTCGAGAAGAGATCACTTATTTGGACATGTAATTGATAAGGAAGGTCTGAAAAAGGGGACGTCGAAGGTAGACGCAATACTGAACTGTGAAACACCAGAGAATATCACAGAGTTAAAGTCTTTTCTGGGAATGTTGAACTATTATTGAAAATTTATCAAGAATGTTACAGGTATTGTGCATCCACTGTATGAATTGTTCAAGAATAATACGAAAGAAGCTATTACTTCAGATGCGGTATTGATTCATTATAATCCAGATCTACCTTTGAAAGTAAGTTGCGACGCAAGTTCATATGGAGTAGCGGGAGTATTATCGCACATTTTACCTAATGGGAACGAAAAACCAATTTGTTTTGCTTCAAGAAAACTTAGTTGATGTGAAATGGCTTATTTCACTTTGGACAAAGAGGCATTATCAATTTATTTTTCCGTCAAAAAATTTTATCATAATCTTATGGGACGCAAATTTCTTCTGACAACAGATCACAAACCTTTAATTTATTTATTTGGAGACAAGAAAGGTATTCCTGTGATGGCAGCTGGCAGATTACAGCGCTGGGCTGTTTTCTTATCTCAGATTGATTTCACCATCAAATATCTGAAAGGTACGTTGAATGGAAATGCAGATTGTTTGTCACGCTTACCTTTGTCTGAGTCTGGCGAAGTGGAGGAATTGAATTATACTTATGTGAATTTCATTTATGATAACCATGACCTACCACTTACGGCAGCAGATATTCGGGATAAAAAAGGATGGAGTTTTATCCAAATTTTTATCTGAAATTAAGGAGGGATGGCATAACAAATTTGAGGGAGATTCGTTCAAGCCTTTTATTAGTCGAAAAAATTAACTGAATGTAGAAAATTATATAATAATGTGGGGTTACAGAGTTGTAATACCGGAAAAGTGCAGAAAGTTGTGGAAACCTGTGAAAACGAAAGAAACCTTCACTTGATTGTTTTGTTTTGGCGGCATTGTAACTCAAATTGAAACGATTAATACTGAGGAACTCTTGAGAAGCCAAAAAAAATCGGAAGGAGCCAACCTTTGTGTCGCGATGCACCTTGTGGGGTTGATGCTTGAAGCAGGCACGTCGCAGGAAGTGAAGGCGAGACGAGTTGATAGACGGTTGATGATGAGGAGAGAGAAAAAAGTGAGTGCTTGAACAGCTGGCGTGCTGTTGTGATTGTTGTGGCGTTGAGATGTTGCGTGATTCTCCAACTTGATTGCAGAATTTGGCGATCTTGAAAGCTGACGATGGGTACCTACTTAGGCCTGATCACCAACCTCGTTGCTTCTGGGTGTGTAGTAGGGTGGGCCGCTGCTATAGGTGTGTTTTTTTTTTGTTTTCATAATACGGACCTCCAATAGCGCGGAAAAGTTGCAGTTTCATATACTTTTCAAATATCTAGAAGCTTTTTGTCCCAAGTTTTCGTCTTCAGCCTCCGCAAGACGTGTCTTCCAGAAATATCTTAACATTCAGTTTTTGCAAGATAACGGATTGAGTTATGAAGAAAACTGTTGAAATACCTTAGTGAAAAAATAGATAAAACTCCTTATTCGACAGAAATTGAGTGATAAGACTTCAATTATCAATGTTTCATCAATAGTTTTTGTTTTAGGTCACTCTGAGTTGAAATTTTTCTGACATACCAATATGGGCATCAGTTTCCTAGATTCATTCTTGCTGTAAATAGAGCCATATCTTGATTCAGCTCCACAAACTGCTGATGCTGCTTCTAAAACTGTTTTCACAAATCGCTCTACTGATTGGGTATAACAGGGAAAACGTGGAAATTCTAATTAAGGAATTATATCGTTAACATTCAGTAATTCTTTTAGTTCATTATCCGACATGTGGTTTTTTGGAAAGGACTCACCTCCAATTTCTCGCTGCACAATTTTTTTCTGAGAAAAAGCTGACACAAGTCGATATTCTTTTTGAGAGGGACATCTAGGACACGTATTGCCAAATTCTTACGTTCAATCCCTTTGCCCCCACCCCCTACCCTAGTTTGAAATTTCAAATTGCATTACTTATCTTGTGATACACCAAATTTAAGGCAATAACATTGTTTCCGTTAAACATACTCTGAAATCTTTAAACTACCCTATCAACTTTTAAAAATTCTTTCATTGTTGATTAAAGGGATGTTTTTCTGTTACCTGCAGATTCTTGAGAAATAGATTTCCCAGCAAAAACGGGGCGATTTTTATTTCGAGGGGAACATCTGAGACATGGGTTTTCCAAATTTTTATCTTCATTGCATTCTCTCCCCAATTGAGACAATCTTTGAAAAGGATTAGAGGGTGATTTAGGCAATTTGAAATTATTTTTGCATAGAGGAAATTTTTATACTTTCAATTTGATGTATCACAAGGTAGATAATTTATTGCTATTAGAATTGAAGTAGTTGGAAAGGGTTGAAAATAAAACTGTGACAACATGCCACCCTCGAAATAAGAACCGACCTGTTTTCGTTTAAAAATATTTTTTCCAAGAATCGGGATAGTTGATAGGATCGAGGAAAGCTTTCCTTCGATTAAGGATAAGAGAATTTTCGCAAGGTTGGGAGGTGACTTGGAAAATTAAAAACTTGTTTGTCAGAAAGAGAATTCTATTATCTTCAGTTTGATGTGTCACAAGTTAGGTAATGCTATTTGACATTTTGAAGTTTTGTTTTTTCATTTGGGTGGTCTCTTTTAACAATTTCAATAACGTTTTGATTGATGTATGATATTATTTCATCATTACTCAAACTCTTGTATGAGAAACAGTTGAAATTGAAGTTTTCGCCCAAAGTTGCTCAATGTTTAATGTGACTATTTCTGCAACTTCAAGGCAACTGGGCTTTTTCGGTGAATTCAATTTCATTTCTTTTTTTGTGATTGAAAAAACAATACTGGAACACGGGTTTTTTGTGCCTGACTGTTGATTTCCATATTTTTTTATTGTAAATATATTTTTAAACATTTTTTGGCCTAATGAAAATTTGCGATTTTTTTTCCAAATATAAAAATTTCAACGTCATTGCGGACCCTGAAGTGATGATTTTTTTTCAAAAACGC
Source organism: Anaspis maculata (assembly GCA_949128115.1). Classification (NCBI taxonomy): domain Eukaryota; kingdom Metazoa; phylum Arthropoda; class Insecta; order Coleoptera; family Scraptiidae; genus Anaspis; species Anaspis maculata. The sequence continues at coordinate 24,546,150 of OX421966.1, forward strand.
TGTAACGATTTCTTTTTGTAATTTGATTATGCATCTTTTCCGCACTATTAGAATAAAAAAATCGAAAATATGATTTTTCGGCCCACCCTAGTGTGTAGGGCACCTCCACGTGGACGGTATTGGCGCTGCTGCTACTCCAGGACGATGATTTGGCGGCGTCTTTCAGGCACGGCCGTGGTACTTCGCAGATGATTGATGCTATTTAGTTGTTGTTATCCGGCTCGAAGGACCAAACTATGATGATGAATCGTGATGAATAATAATGAGAGCGGTGGACTGTACAAACTTTACATTTTCGAACGGTCAACAACTTTCTGGTGGACGGCTACGCCGCGTCACATGGTTCACATTGTTAAAAAAATGTGGAGCCTACTTCGCTCCTCGCGTACACTGTCAATACTAAACGTCAGTCCTGTCAAAGTATAATTGGTTGGTTATAAGCGACTGAGTACTGGTTCCTTGTACCAACGGCGAGGATTCATTGCTTGCAAACTTACCGGCCGGCCGGGGCTCCCTGTCCGTATGGATTTACCGCACAAAAATAATGATGATATCTTCCTTGGAAATGAAGCAATCAAAACATTTCTTTCACTAGAATTTTTGCCATTTCTTCCTGCACATTTCTTTCGCTGGATGCGAGGCTGGATATATGCATGTATCTGGATTGATTCGGAACGTGCTCAATTGTAATGTTCACACCGCAGTTTTGGATAAGCACTCGTTGAACATTAACCGACAAAAAAATCCTTACTTGGGGTTAGTTGAGTCTTGTAGGTGAAGAATGTTTGCTAGTTGCACTGAATCAAAATTAGCGTTCTTATCGAAGATCTTATCGACGCTCGGCCTGACATTTCCAGCAAACAGCGAACAATGAAAGTGAACTGTAATCTATGTCCAATTTGAACCGACCACTACGCGCAATTTTATTATTATTGCTAATTTATGTAATTCTGCCAATCGTGTGCAAACATTATTTGTGCCTTTAGCGACTGTTTATACGTCCTTTCCCAGTTTTATAATCGGTAATTTGTGCAGATAGAGTCCGAGCCCTAATGGTAATGGGAACTGTATCTCACCGGTTTGTCGCGCATGTATCTCCGCTAAGCGTACACCTCGAAACGTCCACGCAGTGATATACCCGACTGTTGACGCAATAAATCCTTTGGCAGTGCCACAGCGCCTTGTCGCACACCGTCCTACATCGAACCAGCGATCCCCGAGCCCATTCTGCCATGCACTTCCTTATTACTAGTTACTGGAGCAATAAATACCCACGTCTAATAAACAACGGATTTTTCGCTGTAAGCTCCCTCTTGCCAGTGCTCAAGCTCGCTATACTTAGCTCTCTTGCGGTGTAATTTCCTATTTCGTTACGTTCCGTTTCGTCATTCTTCTTCTTTTATCTTCTCTCCGGTATGATGCGCCCGCGCGACGCTATGCGGGTTCGACACAGCGAGTTATCTGCATAGAAATCGTGTCCGAAGATTTTTTCGTTAGAAGTTGGAGCATTGTTTAAGCAGCGAAGAGTATCATCTACCGGGTATTCTTTTGCACATTTGCTTTCACCTCAGAAGTCTTGAAATTACGTTCTATTATCCCAATTCTTCTTTCGGCCTATCCTTATTGTGCTTCTTTCTCTTCAATAGGTACTGAAAGTGAACCTGTGGAGTATTTGCAATGAAAAAGTCGGGAAAATAGGAAAGCTCACACTGGATTCTAGTGGACTTTTGATATTTTACATAAAGACACTTTCATGAAAACGCGTTCTATTTTACATCCTTGGTTCCATCTTGATCCAATCAGATTGCTCCCTTCACCCTGTACAGGATCGATGACCGTGTGAAAGTTTTCATCGCAGATTTTTGGCACACTAAGTTGTATATTCGACCGTGCGACGAAAGCTTTAGTCCAGTCATTTAGGCCAGGCAAAACATGTTTCAACCTAGAAGAAATTGGAGAAAAGCTGAAAATTTGAGGATTCTTTAGAATTCGATGGGTAAAAACATCGAAATTCCCACTCTTTCCGAGGCTTGGCATTTTTCATGTAGAAGGTCGAAGGTCCAAGAAATCCTAATTTTTGAGATCTTTTTGTATTGTTACGTATTTCGCGTACGGGTTCGAATATAATTAGGACGATCGTTTTAAAACACACACTGTTTAATACTGCGTACTACAATGAATACACGCCAACAATTATTTACTCAGCAATTATCGCTGTGATTATCGCTCGCTTTTCCGCTCGCTGTCTCTTCCAATCCAATACTGCATCCGCACTGTTGGAAGGTGCTTTTCTATGCCTCTGATTAGCGTTCCCGAGATTTCCATCACCTTCCAACAATTTCCATAGTGGCCCAGCATATGCGGTTTCTAGACCACTCCTGAATAATCACACACATTACCCGTATAATTCTGCCGGGCTCTGGAACGGCGCCTCCGCCAAAATGGAGATATATGTGTCTCGATTGATCATTGAAGTCTCTCCCAATGCCAAGCCATCGCGTATACTTCTGGAATGCACCAGATCGTTCCACACTTCTACACTGCGATCTAATGGATGGAAGAATCCAGAAAGATCGAGTGTTTACCAATATGTACGAGATCGCCGCTCGTAACACTAAATTATTTTCATCATACATATCGAACGTGTCTGCTGACTTTTTCCTAATTGGATAAAAACCGAACGTTGCGTCTCAGAATGGAGTTTTATATTTATTCTGCTTCCGTTGAAACTGGTCAGTTCTTACTGAATTCCGTGCGTTCACCAAAAAAAATCATTTTGGGTTGGCTTTGATGGTTTAAAAATTGGAATACAGCAAATCAGATATTCGCAATTTTGGAGGAAGTACTCTATTATAGCCTGTTTGTCTGTCTTTTTGTCTGTCCGTGTGTGTAAGTCCAACACGACTGTGTACATACAAATTTTTGCATTTGAATCCCTCCTCGAGGAATGAAGTCGGAGCCTTGCAGCTTTTTCCGATGGATAGCTTATGCCCGGAAGAGTGGACATTGGGCATTGTTGTTTTCCAATAATTGTGAACTTTCTTGGCCCTATGAAATTTGGAGCATATCCGTGTCTTGTATATGCGTATTCTCATTTTTGATTTTGCGATCCGACGCCATCTTGGACCGCCATATTGAACTTTGTCATTGACGACAATTTCTCTGAAATTTGAAACGCATTCACGCCTCATCCTAAGAATCGTGAAATCAAGCTTGGTCTTGCGATCCGCCGCCATCTTGGCTCGTTATACTGACTTTTTCTCAAGTGTATCGATTGCGATGAAACTTGCTATTCTGTCTTCGTTTTGTATACCAATTACTTTTGACGTTTATAATGTTACTTGTTACTATACCATACAATAATGCCATGTTCTTTTGTTGCAGGTATGAATAAAGTTATTATCTTTATTCTCCTTCTACAAGTGGATCTCCAACAGATTCACAGATCTCCATCTTGGTAACTACATAGAATTATTTTATCTGGATGACTCTTCTCTCATTCTCCTAGCAATGCCAACGTTCTCAAAATTAAACGAGTCGGCTGATTGTTTCAACTAGGCATTCAGGAATGCCGAACGTGATCCCTGATGCCGAATCAATATCTATTAAATTAAATGAGTCAAAAGCGGAAAGATTGGCAAATTGAAGGCGCTGACTTTTATTTTACACAGATACGCAAGTTTTGTTCTGTAAACTTTTTGGAAACCTATGTTTTTAAATTATTTATGGCGGCTTTACAGAGCTTCGTTTGTCGCCGGCGACAATCCCCCACTCCACTGTAATTGAATAATTTGAAAGACACGACGATAGCAACTCGTGTCGCGGGAATGATATGGAGGGGAGTAGGGGAATACAGGCAAATCAAATCCCATTGGCCAGCGACACTGTCGCTGGCGACATACGAAGTTCTGTAAAAGCGGCTTTACGCGCAAATTCGACTTCAGCTGCAGTGCTGACACCATAGACAAGGGCTGACACTAGTGACACTACTGACAGAACGTCCGATGTTTAGTCACAAACCCTATAGGACTTCAAGCGGCCATCCGGTTGTAGCACCCCAAAGAGCCCATATTTCGACTTGCACACTTTTTTGCAGCGGAGTATAGTCATAGGGTATAGCTCACCTCACGGTAAGCAATCTAGACTTTATATCATGAATACTGGGAACAAATTCGCTCAAAGCTGATTTTTAGTTAAGTGAGTCCTTGGACCATGAGAACTCAGTAGACAATTTTCTCGGACTTTCTCTCGTGTGCTTCATGGTCTTCCAAGTCTTCGAATGTTTTGAGTCGCTGTAAATTGCAGTACTCGCCTGGAATTCGCACCACGGCCGCAAAAATGATCAGACTGAGCCAGAACTGGTCTCAAACGAGCAGAAGTAGGTCATTAAATGTCTCACGATGCATGTGGCTAATGGCGGGCTCCTTCCAGAAAACGCGGAGCCCGCCAAATTCAAATTTTTGCACCTAAGTCAAATTAGTACGGGAAATAAAGTGAAACAATTGTCAAAACCTCAGGAAAAACATGGACGTCCATTTGGTATTCTGTTCAGAATTGAATGCCCTATTACTTATTCAAAATCTGCAAAAACCGCACCTCGAGGTTCTGAGTGATTGCAGAGGAGGGTTGAAAAATTATGACTCAAAGTGGAGGGGATGAAATCCTTCAATCCATTGGATGCAAATACGTCGTAATTCAATGCATCACATCATGTTGATACTATTTTAGCACAAAAAATGTCGATCATTGTTGGAGAGGGGTCGGAGGGGGGGGGGGCGAAGCCCGGCTAGGTGGCTCTATTTGTTTTCCAGGCCATATAAAACCGATTACGACAAGTTTGCTATCTTTTCCGACTAAGCTCGAACAAGCCAACTTAAAAAAAACTTGTTTTTTAATTGACAATTTCTATTCGCGGTTCAATCACGCCACACTGCTTTTGGTAACTTTCGTTAGTGCATGAGAGATTACAATTTTTTTTTTTTTTGAAAAATATGAAAGGGTCAACAGAAAATTAGCCTCGAGTATTTTGGTTACTTAAAGGTATCTCAAAACAAAATTTGGGGAAAATAATCAGTGATCCATTCATTAAACAAGGTGCATGAGATAAGAAATTTATTATGCAGAGTGGTGAGTCATGAATCATGAGAATCTTCTCTTCCTCAAAAGAACTATGGTGCATAGATTCGAGTAGTTTCTGAACCGATCTAGACCACAAGATGACTTGGTCATTTATACAGCAACGAAAATTTCCAAAACAACATTGCATTGCAGTTTAGCGTGATTTTTCATAGACACCGTGAGAAATTGAATATCGCCCCTACGACTCACACCCGACGCTCGCATGCCAATTTCCTTGGAATTACGGCAGATACGTAAAAGTGATACGCATCTTTTTTGTAGACAATTTGATGGTATGGCCTTTTATTTGAACCAATCGTTTTCCGATGGGATCGCTATTTATCGAGATGATTGGAAAAAATACCCAATTACACCAATAATCCAAGATGGCGGCGACTCTACACCTCCTATCAATGATTACTTTTTACACAATAATCAACAAGCTTTCCGAAATCATCCCTACCAATTAACAAAAGTACACGATTAATTTTCGCTATTTTTTCCTCGTTGACGGGGCTAAATAGGTAATTTCATGCTCTTTGACTCACACTGCCTCTGACATATTCATAATTTCATCCAAATAAAGTGTTACTGCTGTTGTTTTGTATCACCCGGTCTATACAAATACACACTTGGAATCATGGAAATTGTGGAGAGAATCGAACTGAACAAAAGAAAAATCGATCTGTTTGTGGTTCCAAGTAAAATCATAGTGATAAAACAATTACCATGGAAAATGCATAGCTTGCATTTGAAACCAATTTCGCTGGATCAGGAAAGTTCAAAAACCTAAAAAATGTCATTTAAATTGTAATCCTAGAACTCCTAGAACCCTGAAACATGACATTTCCGGTTTACTTGCTCCCTGTCCGCCATCTTGGATTTTGAAGCTTCCGGTAAAGTTTTCGAAGTGGAAACTGCGATTTTCATATTCAGCGAGATCGAATTAGTCAATAACGTCATGTTGTCAAACAATCAAACAGTAATAGTAAATGCCGCTGAACAACTCTCTTATTTTCTGTTTTGTGCCTAGTCTATGTTGTTCCCCATCAAATTCTAAAGGGATCCTCAAATTTTCAGATTTATCTTAATTTATTTTGGGTTAAAACTTGAAACCTGTTTTGCCTGGGCTACAAGGTGCAGCAAGCCATCTTGAAATCTCTTCGAACGTTTCTGGAATATCTTGAAAATAGTGAGAACTGTACTTGACTGAATGATATTGCTCAATTACTCACTGATTTTCAAGATATTATTGTGTAACTTTCTCTAACATAATAAATAATGTAAGGAATAAAATAAAATCAGTAGCTATCGTCTACGCTTCCATGAATTTGCAAAGAAAAAAAGCAATAGCGTTCCGACTATGACACTCGAAATTGTAACAAAAATCATGCTGTGAAGTTGTTTGAGAGCGATAAGAGCGGAAAACTTGAAAACCCATTCACGCATACGATACACAGCCCGAGATATACCCTTGATACTACAACACAACAGAAACCATTATGATACGAGCTTTAAAAATGATCCTCGTGTTAAGTAATCGAAAATGCGATATTGTTTGGTTGAAAAATACAATTTGTAGAATTCGAAGATTAGATATAAACTTTTCTTCATTGGAGTAGTAAGTAAGTACCGATACAATTTTTGTCGCAGTAATCGTAGATTTTTGATGGTCGAAGAAAAATTGTTTTGTATTTTGTATAAGTACAGCAACTCAACTTGATTCGTTAGTCATTACTGCTTGTCAATAATCGCAGCAATGAAGGGAATTTTCGTAGTTTTGGTGCTAGCCATTGGCCTAGCTGCTTCAGCTCCTAGGGTAAGAGTATTTTGCATTTAGTAGGTAGCATGGAAGTACGGGATCAGTGTTAGATCCAGTACATCTCAATGTTGTAATTAATTCGAGTTTGGTAAAAGTGAAGTATGTACCTACTATCAAAATTCACAGGCAAGCAAAACCCTAAATTTCCGCAACTTGTACGTGGAACCAACTGGTAAACCAGAACCATCCCCGAGGATTATCGGCGGTCAAGAGGCCACACCGCACTCGATCCCATGGCAGGCATTCCTAGAAGTCCAAGGCCCGGAAGGAGGATGGTATTGTGGTGGTTCGCTGATTTCCCAAACTGCAGTCCTAACGGCCGCTCATTGCGTTGATGGGTAATTTTTCATTTTTTTTTCGTGTCCACCAAGTCTGAAGTACGAAGGCGCAGAGCGGACATCAGAGTTTTTTTTATGCTTTCGAAAAAGAAAACACGAAATTATGGGAATAAAGTCAGAATTCTGAGTTTAAAGTCGGAATTCTGAGTTTGAAAGTCAGAATTCTGAGATTAAAGTCGGAATTCTGAGTTTAAAAGTCAGAATTCTGAGTTTAAAGTCGGAATTCTGAGTTTGAAAGTCAGAATTCTGAGTTTAAAGTCGGAATTCCGAGTTTAAAGTCAGAATTCTGAGTTTAAAGTCGGAATCCTGAGTTTGAAAGTCGGAATTCTGAGTTTAAAGTCGGAATTCTGAGTTTAAAAGTCAGAATTCTGAGTTTAAAAGTCAGAATTCTGAGTTTAAAGTCGGAATTCTGAGTTTGAAAGTCAGAATTCTGAGTTCAAAGTCGGAATTCTGAGTTTGATCTCAGAATTCTGACTTTCAAGCTCAGAATTCTGACTTTAATCTCAGAATTCCGACTTTGAACTCAGAATTCTAACTTTATTCCCATAATTTCGTGTTTTTTTTCGAAATCATAAGAAAAACTCTGATGTCCGCTCTGCGCCTTCGTAGTGGTCTGCGTTCATCTGCAAAATATGAAACGAATCATTGTATATGAATACTTGATGTAAAATGAAACCTATGGAAATAATATCTAATTTGTTATTTCTTTCCTTCGTATTCAGTTTCAGCCTAATGTTGCAATGATTATTCACAGCGCAACAGAAGCCTCAGTGATATTGGGCGCACACAACGTCCAGCAACAAGAAAGCACCCAAGTCGTCGTCGTCAGCAAGAAAACCGTCGCCCATTCCGGCTGGAATTCCCAAACCCTCGTCAACGACATCGGCCTGATCAAGCTGCCGAAAGCCGTATCGCTGAACAGCAACATTGGCCTGGCCAAACTGCCGTCCAGCGACGGCAGTGATTACGCCGGTTCCTCTGCCGTGGCAAGCGGCTGGGGCCTGACCGACGGACATGGTTCCCAGATTTCCTCGGTTCTGAGGAAGGTCAACACTCAGGTGATTTCAAACACCGCATGCGCCCGTCAAATGGGCAACATTCTGAAACCGACCATGGTCTGCATCACCGGATCGCAAAATACCGGAACGTGCTCTGGCGATTCCGGAGGTCCGTTGACCGTCAACGGGGTGCAAGTCGGTGTCGTGTCGTTCGGCGTCGAGTACTGCCCCAAAGGATATCCTTCGGTATTCACTAGGGTCAGCAAGTATTTGAGCTGGATCAAGAGCAACATGTAAATACTGTTTTGACTTCATGGAAAATAAACATGTCTTCCTAATTGAAATATGTACCAGGTCGTCATTAAATTCTGAAAACCACCCAAGTTTTTTGGCAACCTGTTACTCACCTTAAGAAACAAGATTCGATTTTCGATATCAGAGCACCTATATACGGTATAGGGCAATTTTACTGTCAACTATAAATCTACAGATTAGATCTTGCAATGTTTTATTTTTCTTACTTAGTTCTTACTTAGTTCGGTAAAACGGTATGAAAAGGCATTTGGGCAGGACTAATTAGATCGAGATGACCATCATTGATACCGGTGAAGCAAAACCCTTTAAATTGAGACAGTACCCGATGTCTCCTTACAAGCTTGAAAATTTTGAACCAGGAATTTGATGACATGCTTCGATTGCGGGTAGTCGACCATCCAATAGTTCTTGGTCAAGCCCCATTCTGCTGGTGTTAAGAAGTCGAGTGGGGAATATCGGCTTTGTCTGCAGAAAGATGAATGAGGTAACAGAGCATGATGGAAATCCTTTGCCACACATAAACCGAATTTTGAATATGTTGCGGGATGCTCAATTTATTTCTAGTTTCGACTTACATAGAGCGTTCTGGCACGCAAGTTCCTCTTGATGTAACTTCTAAAAAAAATTTCAGTAGCCGAACTAGGGACTTTTTCAATCCACCGTTATACCCTTTGGTCTCTGTGGAATAGTGCGCGAATGCAGCAGCGCCTAGTAGATTCCTTGTTTGGACCAAAGTTCGAACCAAAAATGTTTGATTCATCTTGATGATTTTATTATTATAGTCTCAAGTACTTTCTCTGAACACGTGCAATTGTTAGAAGACGTCTTTGAGCGTTCAAAAGTTGCAAAATCTAAGGGTTAATTTGATACAAAATGTGAATTCTTCAAGACTTCTTTGAAATACTAAATTTGTGGTTGATTCACACAGGTTACAAGCAGATCCTGAAGAAGTTGACTGAGTCATAAATTATCCCAGACCCACAACTACCACGGAGGTAAAGAGGTTTGTGGGATGTGAAGCTGGTATCGGCGTTTTATAAACAGCTTTTCAACGCTGGTTCCACCACTAGATGACCTTTTGAAGAATAAAAAGGAAGATAAAATCATCGTCTGCTACCTGCAGCTGAAAATTCTTACAAAAAATTGAACAGGCTCCAGTTTTCACTCCTATTCTGTGTCCTCCTGACTTTTCTAAACGCTTTATTGTTCAAGCTGACGTCTCGAATACAGGCTTAGTCACAGGTTTTGTCACAGGTAATAGATGGTCAAGAGCGAGTGATTGCATAGGCCAATCAGTCTTTCTAAATCTAAAACAAACTACTCGGTTATACCGAGAAGAAGTTATTGAATTTTATTTTATTTTTTGTATATGGAGGCATTTCGACCCTATGTCGAGGGGGTGAAATTTACAGCTGTTGTAGACCACTATAGTCTATTATTGCTCAATAACATCTCAAATCTCACTGGGAAACCAGCTCACTGGGCTGTACGTCTACATCAACATTCTTTTGATTTAATCCATCGTAAGGGTAGTGGCAACATTGTTCCGGATGCTTTGTCACGCATTCTTAGGAATATTGCCGGTTTGGCTGTGGTTGAGAGCATTCAGAACAACGGAGGTCACTGGTAGCTACCATTCCTTGCGTGACAGAATTCAAGAACAACCTCAATTAGTTCCACAGTGGACTTCGAGAGCCAGACCATCTGCAAATGTGTCTCGTTGAATGTGCTCGTGGAAATCTAAGTGAAAAGAGTGGAAAATCCTGGTGCCCAAAGATCTGCGGATCGTAATGATTTTCAAGTAAGCGACAAGGTCTGGCGAAGGAAAAAGGTCCTTTCCGATGCAGCCCGCAGCTAAATTGGCACCAAAATGTGTCCTTTGCACCTTGCGTCGAAATGCTTCTAACTTGTGTAACTATCTCAATAATCTTAACGGTTCTGGTTATGGGGAGTGGCACGTGAAGAATCTCAAACCATATGTCGGGTCTAGCTTGGACATTTTGGTAGGCTGGACTTTACTTTCATTATCTCTCCTGGAGCTAGGGGTCTAATAATTCTACTCCCGCCATCTCCTGCGTGTGGTAAACTCTACTTATGGACCTCATTGTTCTTGCTTCTTTAGCCTCTAGGGTTTGGTTAAACAAAAAATGTTTTTTGCTTGATTTTTTATTTTCTTTTGGAGAGAGGTAGTGTAACGTTTAATTTTTCTGAGTAATTTTCATAATCAAAATTGTTAACCATTGGTCTTTCGAAATTTTGAAGACGTATATAATTGGTTGCATGGGTTACTATCTCATGACCTTCTGTCTCAAATTCTTTTCATCCCTACCTTCGATTTCAAAATAGAGGTTTTGCCGTCAAGCGCAGGAAAGAGAAAAGATATCGCTCTACAGAGAAACGGAAGAATGGTCTAAAAATTATCTGTCCGAAGTGCACTTCGTTCCTGAACGCACCGTGCTTGTAAACTTTAGACTTTGCTGTTAGAACAGCAACATCAGCAACTGTCAGTTTTGTCTCAATCTAACACACGAAACACTCAAAACAGTCACGAAACAGTGTTCTAGATAGTGCGGGAGCCCACTGCAAAATTCTGGGTCGATCGCTTTTATGAAGAATTTCTGTTTCAATCGATAGTGGGCAATACAATGAATCTTCCGATACCCGACAGCCACCTTCCATCCCCTGCTTTAAGGGTCGCCGCCGGTTTCAAAGATGCCCATTTTGAATCATTTTTCACGCCTCTTGCTTATATAAAAAAATGTCACAATGTTTGACAGTAGGCGAGATGGTCGAGTGGTCTAGATAAAAGTAAACGGATTCAAAGGTCAGAGGTTCAAATCTCCGCGAATACCTTTTTTTTACTTTTTTTTTATTTTTTTTAGCATTTAAAAAGCTTGACGTATTTGAAAATTGCGGAATTGAACGATGTCTCTCAATTTGGCGTAACTTTCGTCGCTAAATTTATTAATGCTGCCGTTTTTTCCACACAAAAAATACGGCATTTCCTAGTATAGTGCTCTTTCTTTAAACGTGAGTGCCATGAAAACCAGTGGAGTGGGAGAATTGAAAAAATAAGGGTTTCCTAAAATCAGGTGTGAAAATGTATAAGTACTTCAAAATTTCAAAATCCGAAAAACTCGATTTTTCTTTAAAATTTTCATATATTTTTTTAAAAAAGACCCTCATTCTCTTGCCAGCTCAGATTTAAATAACTAACTTTTCTGTTACGTTTTTTGCTGCACAGATTTGGCAGTAACTCACGCCAAAAGAATCTATCTGTTGTTTCTCCTCCGCTCTGCAGCTGATCCGCAGTCTGTTTCAGCCGTTTTTTATGATAGCAAATAACATCCTCAACTACTGAAAATGGTATCTTTGTATTAAACAGTGATATGTGTCTGTCAAGCTTTCAAAATGCGAAAAAAAAAATAAAAAAAAGGTATTCGCGAAGATTAGAACCTCTGACCTTTGAATCCGTATACTTTTATCAAGACCACTCGACCATCTAGCCTTCTGTCAAACATTGTGACATTTGTTTATATAAGCAAGAGGTGTAAAAAAATGATTCAAAATGGGCATCTTTAAAACCGGCGGCGACCCTAAAAGCAGGGGATGGAAGGTGGCTGTCGGGTGTCGGAAGGTTCATTGTATTGCCCACTATCGATTGAAACAGAAATTCTCCATGAAAGCGATTGACCCAGAATTTTGCAGTGGGCTCCCGGACTAAGATGATAACAGTCAGAACTAGCCAGAGCTAGCTCCTTGTGTTCAGGGGGTATTTGGGCGGGAAGTTTGACGTCATCCGCACGCGACCCATACTATAAAATGGGTAATCTTTGATATAACTTCGAGTCATTTGAACTTTAAATATGCAAACTATACACACTTGAAGTGAATAAATACAAAGGTAGGTGGACAATTAATTTCTCTTGTACGGGTACTAATCAGTTTTCACAAAATTTACCTTGATGATTAAATTGGAGAATTTCTAGTCTTCTAATTATTTCTGATATACATTTGCCAGATAATGTCGTCAGTTTGGTATGAAGAATTTTCGAGAAAGAAAAAGAAAAAAATACGAGATCACTTCGTGATTTGACGATTAAATTGCCACTGACGATTAAATACGAACAATGTTGGGTGATGAACAATGTAAAATTGCCGAAAGTTCAGTACAAGCGCGATTTCCCAAAAAAATAATTTCATGCATTCCAATAGCACAGTTATGAAGATATGTGTTTCAGCTTCAGAAACGTTCTTGAATTTTGAAAATCTAAGGTGAATTGCCAAAGATATTGATCATTTTGTGCCGCCACCTTGAACTTCCAAGAAAGAATAATGTGATCCGATTTCATTGAAACTTGGAACACACTCATGTCTGGTTTAAGTAATTGGAATTTCAAGGTCAAATTCCACTTTCGATCATTTTTGAGCCACCTATATTGAACTTTTCACATGAATGATTCGATTTGAACGTGAGCTTCAGTGCCTGAAATTTCAAACTTGAAGGTGTCCGTTATTGTTTCAAAATTGAAGCATCTCTTCAAGTTGCATTATTTCAGCTCTTTTATTATAGGGCTCTTCACTATCAGAACGCTGGCACACGATAGATTGCTTAAAACATCTTGACCATACGTGCCTTGGTGTTTTTCGAAAGCTTCTGATCTTTGATGACTTCTTATCGCTCATAAGCTTATCATAAAATGGAAAAAGAAGATAATGTCATGAATACCAGAGTACTTACTACTATAATGCCGAAATGTTAGCGTTAGCGCAAAAGTCATAGCAGCAAGTCTGGCCAAACGAGAAAGAGGACTTATGTTATAGAAACTGGTAGAGATGTAGTTCGAGACCATAAATGCCATCACGTTGTAAATTTAGAACTAGAACTTTTTCAATCAGAAACAAAGTAACAACCTGGAGTGCTGGGGGCTATGGCTACGACTGGCTGCTATTGCAGGTGCTATCAATCGTCATTCTATTTTTACTTGAAAAATTCTTAGTTTTCTTGAGGTTAATTATTTCCAGTTCGATTTATGTCATGCATAAGTACCTGTTTGATATTCTCTTCACTAGAATTATGAACAGAACGTTTGCCATCAGTGGTTATAACGACGACCAAACACGAAGTTTCAACTAGATCGCAAGCAAGAGTCCACTGTGCTTGATAATATAGGTGCACGCAAGTGCTTCACTATTTATCTCTTTATTAAAGCTCCTTCGCCACAACAGCTCGGAATTACATGGCCGAAAGGAAGAGCGATCGAAGATTAGGAGAAATGAGGCTTACTCGCGCACAATGCAAAGGAATCAATTGTCTGGTCAGTTGACTTCACGATTCCGCCTTCATGTCTTCTTCGTCTCCGCAACAATAATAGGTCCACAGTCGAGATTGTAAATGGGTTCATTAGATGGCCGGACATTTATCTGATTATTCTCTGATGCTTGCGAGCACTTGTAAATCGGACTCTTCAATGATGCAATAACGCTGACGGTCCGTCAAATTGATCCCCGACAATGGCGACCGCGTCACGGACGATCTAGTACTTACCAGAGACTCGAAGAGTTTGATGGATCTGTTTCTGCGTCTCGAGAATTGCACAAGTCGTCCAGCTGTGTGATTGAGGCTCGCACGGATGAGTTATGGATCGGTCGCATGCTAATTATCCGACGATGGTTATCTCGCGAAGACATTATTACACAACGTTGACGTTTATTGTTGAGCGGCACAGGCCGGCTGTAAATAAAAAGACAGAGACTCTTCGAATGTGGGCTCTTGACACGGGATTGTTCGGAATTGACGAGGTGCAAATCCAATAAAAAAAACACGTCTGAAGCAGCCGGTGTGTGAATATTCCAGATTCGTATGTGACATAAGCGTGAGTCCGCCAGGCCGACAAGCAAGCCCACACGTGAAAATCCGATTCGTATCTCTGAACGCTTTTGGATACCTTGCTTGGAAAACCCTATCTTTATGGTGTTTATGGACTTGATTGTGTGTACCTACCCGGCTCACCTAATTTCGATCTGTGCTACGGCTAACTGGTACATAGGTAATAACAATTGTTTTTGTTTATTCTACCCCGTGTGTCGGTTGAGTATTTATTGGAATGGCAGTGCAAAGGTCTTTTGCAAGCGCATAACGAACGTAAAAATTAACAGTTTCGGCCTTGAGAACCGCGAGTTTATTGTTGCGTATATGCACTCCTCTATGTGTATTTGTAGCGCTTGCTTGTCTTTTTCTCTTTATTCTTTACGTTGTAGATATTCCTTCGACGCGAGCAATTTATTGCTCCGATGGAAGCTGGAGTCGTTGTTTTTGCTGTAGCTTTATTTCAATATTGGATTTTATTGTATTGCACTGGAAAATTGAATTTATACAGAGGCTGATAAGGCACCTAGCTGAGTTCACAGATTTAGGTGTTCTTTTTCAAGGAGCTAATGTAATGTAATGATTGAAACGTTATTAGAAATCGATTTAAGGACGGAGTTCAATTGGTAAAATAAGCATTGCGAAATCAATCCGTTTGGGTTTATTCCTTGACGGATTTTCACCATTTTAGTCTCTTTCAAAAGCTACAAGGATGTACTTTGGTTTGAGCCCATTGGCATTTCCAAAATCCAAAAATAATTTTCTCAAATGTCAGAATTAAAATTTTTTTCTTGGATTTCGGAAATGCCAATGGGCTCAAACCAAAGTACATCCTTGTAGCTTTCGAAACAGACCAAAATGGTCAGAATCCGTCAAGGAATAAACCCACACGGATTAATTTTGCAACGCTTATTTCACCAATATGACTCCGTCCTTAAGGCTGGAACACAGCTGTAGTGCCCGTGGTTCGATTAAAAATCGAATGGTATACCGCATTTAATGATTAAAGCAAGTCATTTGGTACAGTTGCCCTTAAGACCTATTTGAACGATTTGGCCCGTGGTTCAAAAAAAAAATTTCATGCGGTCTCAAAATTTGGGGGGGGGGAGTGAAAAATTATCAAAAATCTTTAAATTAATTTCTTTTACACTAAAAACGCGTTTTTGAGGCCTATATAGAGCAACTTGCCTCTAACTAGTATGATCTAAGTACCCACCTCATAATCCAGACACCGGAAGTCAAAAAATAAGCGCCATTTTGGAAAAAAATTAAGTCAAATGAGAAAGCAACAAAAGGTCTTGTGTGGGGTGTCTTTTCCAACGTTTTCTGGATCGCTGAGCACGATTATGATGAGTAAAATACGATTTGAGTTACGGGGTTGAGGTTACTAAAACTATCCCATGGATAAGGTACTTGTTGAGGGTAGAAATAGCAAACAGCAATAATACGTAAAGGTATTCAGTCTTCGAAAAAGGTACCTATGCCAATCAACATTGCACAACTAGTCCGGTGGACTAGCGCCAAATATTGCCTAAACTATGCATTTTATGACTACGGAACAATTTTTTGCAGGCATGTTCAGGAACCCTTCCTCTATCATTTGAGAAGTGCTGCCAAGCAATTTTTTAATGTGGGGGGCCAGGGGGACCCCTTTTTTGACAAATTGAATCGTTTTTTGTCGATAAAATCCGTGATAAAAATGCTATAAAAAAAACTTCAACGGATTATAGAAAAGCAACACAAAATGTCACTTATGTGTGATGAGACTTATTACAGGGTGAACAGGTTCCGAGAAAGATGACTTTCCGTCAACATGCAATATGATGAAGAAAAAATTGCGCCAAAGACCTTTTAGTTTCATCATTGAAAGATGCCGATTGGCATATTTGTTGATCATACGCACCTGAACTGGTTGAGAACCGTACCCAACTGCGTCATTGGTGCCGGAGCTATATACAGGGTGGAAGAGAAAAATATTTTTGTTATTATTTATTTCAAAAACCAAGATAGATCAAGTGATCGAAATTTGGGGATTGATGCTTCATTCAATGCGTGTGAAGACACAACAAACCGTTTTGAAATATCTTGAAGTGTTCCTGAAATATTTAGAAAAAACTGAAGAATATCATAAAAATTTTACTTTCTACTTTGATTTCGTATTTTCCATAATATAGAGGTATATACTTGAATTTAACAACAAATCAGGGTGAAAACTAAACAGCCACATCACTCACCGGCATCAATCATGTATGCGTCAATGCGTCATATACAGGGTGTAAGAAAAAATGGTAGTTTTCTTTGCTGTTATGGAAAAATCAAGACATAGAAAGTGAAAAATTAGGGAGGTAAGAAGTTTCCGGGAAAACAAATCAAGCCAAGACACCTAATAAGGTAAATTACTGACGTGAATGTGTAATCCACGCATTTTTTTGCTTGTTTCTTTTACATACAGCAAAAAAAACAACAATTTTTTTTTACACCCTGTATACAACGCATACATGATTGATGCCGGTGATGGTGCTGTTTAGTTTTAACCATAATTTATTGTATATTTGTGTATATTGTGAAATTTGTTGCATAACTTAAGGATATACATCTGTATAATGGAAAATACAAAATCATAATAGAAAGTAAAATTTTGATGATATTCTTCAGTTTTTTTTTATTATTTCAGGAACGCTTCAAGATATTCCAAAACGGTTTAATGTGTCTTCACATGCATTGAATGAAACATCAATTCCTTAATTTTGTTCACTTTATGTATCTTGGTTTTTGGAATAAATTTAAACAAAAATATTTTCTCCGTTTCACCCTGTATATAGCTCCAGCACTGTTGACGCTGTTGGATGCCGTTCTCAACCAGTTCAGGTGGATATGATTAACAAATATGCCAATCGGCATTTTCCAATGACGAAGCTGAAGGTCTTTGGCACAATATTTTCTTTATTATATTGCATGTTGATGGAAAGTCATTTTTTTCGGAACCTGTTCACCCTGTAATAGTTTTTATCACACATAAGTGATTCTTCGAGTTGCTTTTCAATAATCCGTTGGAATTTTCTATTTAGCATTTTTATTACGGATTTTATCGACAAAAAACGATTTAAGCTGTCAAAAAAGGGCCCCCCTGACCCCCCACATTGAAAAATTGCTTGGCAGCACTTCTCAAATGATAGATAGAGGCTTTCTGAACATGCCTGCAAAAAATTGTTCCGTAGTCAGAAAATGCATAGTTATAACCCTAGTCCACCGGACTAAACATAAAAAAATGGTCTTAATCGTCTTGGGGGACCTCAAAACGGATATATCCGGTGAAATCTCAAAACTTTTTTTCTGCACGATTACAATACTTTCCCTCCGTGTTCGTTGGTGGGCCGGGAAAGTAAAACTATTGTGTCATTTCCACTGAGAAAATTTTAACATGTCCATCTTGATCCGACCACTGGAAGTCAAAAAATAAGCGCCATTTTGGAAAAAAAACTAGTCAAATTCAAAAGCAGCAAAGGGTCTTGTGTGGAGTATCTTTTTCAACGTTTTCTGGGTCGCTGAGTGAGATTATAGTAGGTAAAATACGATTGGTCCAATAAAATTAAGCAACAATCGGCCAAAATCCGGAATAAAGTTGGAAGTTGATGAAATAAGGTGATCGATGGAAAATTTAATGTAGAATAGCATACTAAAATTCCCGAAAATTTCAAGGCTTGAAATTTTTTTTTGCCGTCATCCTTGAATATTTCCGGTTTTTCTAACCAGTTTACAAGTTATTCAGAGTGAACCAGAAATCTTCAAAGATAATAACGCTCTTTGATTGGTCAAAAAAAAATCCAAGTCGGCATTACCGCTTACCTTTGCTACTTCTACCCTCAAGAACTAGGTAGGTACCCTATGTTCATGGGGTAGTTATAGTTACTTCAGACTGGTAACTCAGATCGTATTTTACCTCGTATTTTACCTATTCAATTCAGTTTAAAGGTGAGTTCAGTCAGCTTATTTAGCCGCAAGTTTTAATTTTAGTCGTAAGCGCAGCATCGCTTATTGGCTGATCTGAGGAGGCTGGTTCATGACAGCCAATGAGCATTGCTGCGCTTACGACTAAAACTAAAACTTGCGGCTAAATAAGCTGACTGAACGCACCTTAATTCAATTCATGGTTTCTAAAAATATATAGATTTTATAACAAGAGTTTTGGTAACGACAAATTAAGATAAAGATAAGGTTAAATCAAGACAAAATGTGAATAAATACCAATAAAATATTAACCAATGAAAAATGCCAAATTTATAGTCACTCGTTGAGGGCACATGATCATCGGTAGTTTTAGTTTCTTCAACCCTGTAGCATAAATCGTATTTTACCTATCATAATCGTACTCAGCAACCCAGAAAACGTTGGAAAAGACACCCCACACAAGACCTTTTCTTGGTTTCTGAATTTGACTTATTTTTTCCAAAATGGCGCCTATTTTTCGACTTCCGGTGGTGGCATCGTGAGGTGGGTCCTCAGGTCATACTAATTAGAGGCAAGTAGCTCTGTATCGACCTCAAAAACGTATTTGTAGTTCAAGGAATTATTTTAAAGATTTTTCTCTATTATTACTTCTCCCCCCCCCCCAAATTTGGGCCCGCATGGAAATTTTTTCAGGAACTACGGGCCAAATCGTTCAAATAGGTCTCAAGAGCAACTGTACCAAATGGCTTGCTTTAATCATTAAATGCGGTATCTTTATGCGAACCACGGGCACTACTGTGAACTACAAGTTGCCCGCTTGCAAAAGATCGAAAATTTGCCCCATTCGAATTATATATTCAAAGAGTTTCGAGGTTTATATTAAAATATATTTTCAAGTCGGAGGTGCAGTTTTTCCATTCATGGACGTGATTTAGAAGTTACAGTCTCTCGAACTTGCCATCAATTTTGCTGTTCTCTTCATTTTATCAACTTTTTTGCTCTGATACTTTATAATCCGAGAGTACCTATAGGACAGGAGAAGTACTAATTTTAAAATTGTAAAGTAGACGTTTAGAAAATTGACTGTAGACGACAAAAAAAATGTGAGAAATTGAAAAATTAAAAAATATAGAAAATGAAAATTGTCAACAACAATACCATAAGAAGGATCTATTTAGTCGACAAAATTGAATTTCTCGATAACTGGTCGCTAGGCATTTTTCGAAAACCAGCTGCCACAGAAAAAAACGACGAGTGCACAGCACGAGTCGTTTTTCTGTAACAGCTGGTTTGAGAGAATAAATTCAATTTTGTAGACATAAATGGATTTGTGGGGGCTCTCATATGGGCATGTGGCGGAGGAACTGTTGTCTCCCCCGATAGCTTAGTGGTCAGAGTATCCATCCGGCAAATGGAAGACCCGGGTTCGAGTCCCGGCCAGGGCAGACACTTTTTCTCCGTCACATCGCGTCATAAATGGTGACCCCGAACAAAAGCAGCACGCACGCAACATGCAACTCAAACAAAGAGGTACAAAGCAAGCAACGAACAAATAAACAGCACCGCCACTCACCTGTCCTACGTCCACCCACGTCCTATCCGTCGCCCTAGGTGGGGGGTACTGAACAACGGTCAATGATCCGTAAGTACGGCGAACGCAGGGGTACATACGAGGCGAACGACGTCTCTGGAGGGGGAGTACTGTGGCGGCTCTCATATGGGCATGTGGCGGAGGAACTGTTGTCTCCCCCGATAGCTTAGTGGTCAGAGTATCCATCCGGCAAATGGAAGACCCGGGTTCGAGTCCCGGTCAGGGCAGACACTTTTTCTCCGTCACATCGCGCCATAGATTCTTCGAATGATATTTAATGGACTTTTTTTTTGAACGTTTATTTGAATTCACTTGTTATAAGTATTAAAAGTATAGTTGTTGTTAATCAAAGATTTGGGAAGGCTTCGACCAGAGTACAATGCCGCAGCTTCTATGAGAATGGTTGGTTATTTTCATTTCAGTCAATCCAATTTTTCCGCACTGGCTTTTGTCCATTTGCTTTTTTATCCCAGGCGCTGCATTTTCATACCAACACGCATGTTATAATGCCAAATCTTTCAAAATATCGGTAATCTGTGGCACTGTTGTATCTCCGACAAATCATAGTCCCATTCCGCGTGTTTTTCGTGTTTTTCGGGACGATCAGTCTCTCCTTCGTCGAACATGGCGAATTCGCCACTCATCATTAGAAACTGTTTTGTATTTTCTACCCACAAACACTGACAGACAATCAAGCAATGATTATTAAATTTTACAATTTGACATTCACGTTGTCGTTGTCATGGTGAGTGTATCAACAAGCCAGTTTTGTCACCCTGCAGCAGTTTATTCAGTAGCAGCCACGCACCTACCGCAGAGGTTTTGTTGCCCCGCTATTATATACCATTAATTTACATCAAACAACCTTTCATTATCTTCAGGTGAATACTGCAACAAATTAATTAGTTACGTGATACCAAACCGGACGTCCCTCTAGGTGGAACTCCTCTCCATAACATTCGTCATAATTAATTATTCTCTTGTACTTACTAATCCAACCAACATGAAAATCTAAATAACTGCAGTTGCTTTGCACGCTAAAACAAAGTCATTAGTTTCAAGGAGGGGGGAGATCGTTGTCCTAAACCGATTAATAATAACAATTGCGACTCTACGGAAGGGTCCGACCCTGATTCCAACAAACGCAATTTTAGTAATTTCCAATTTCAATTATTAGTTTCGTGACTCTCGAAATTTGAGCAACGCGTATTCAGAAGAATCGCCCAAAAGCTCCGTCTAAGTTCCAACCCCAACCCTTGGACTCCTGGTACCACCTAATTAGAAGTTGAAGTCTACCTCCGTGTCGATCGTGGCTTTCTGGGACATTGCAAATCTCAATCGTAGGCCGTCTACTCCACCCCACAAGATCGCTCCTTTTCCACCGCGAGGTACCATTCTGCAATCACCAGCATCCAGCACCGAAGCCTAGCTCAGCTGAAAAAGATTGAGACGCGACTTCAAAGCAGATCAGGACACATCACAGTGGAAGATCAGGACACGACTCGGAAGCCGATCAGGACACATCACACCGGAAGATCAAGACACCATTCTCAAGTCGATCAGGACACGTCGCCGCGGAGCTTATTATCGGCGATAGATTACGAGTTCTCGATGCAGGTTCCTCTTCCAACAGGCAGCGTTCTCTGTGAAGAGTTTCAACCCTAAGGATATGAAATTATACAATCTCGTCGGAGGCAAATGACGCACTCAGGTATTCCTCGGTTACTCGGCGATACCCACACCGTCCATAGGTTCTTTCTCCAGCTTGAGGAGCTCCCTGGCAAAGCCTGCCTCCCAACGTACAACGCAATTAATCCCGGAGCAAAAGTGAAGTGCGCACTGGTGCAAAATTCAACTGTTGCGAGCGCGCGGCTCCCTATGACGGAAAGTTTGATGTAGACCGGGCCAATCGCATTTAATAATACCGCGACACGGATGGAAATCCCTTCGATGGCGGGCTAGGCTGTGCCACGGTGGCGATGAGCATTTTGGTAATCAGACGTCGGAAAGATTGTCGAGCGCATTTAAATTCGAACGCAGACTATGCAAAATTCCCATTTAATAAGCACGGGACCCGGAGGAATGAAACATTGGATTTCGACGGATTGGAGTGTAGAATACCGCGCGCGACGACCATATGCGGGGGCCCAGGCTCGGCCCGGCAATAGCGCATCAGAGTATGGCAGCATTGGCAGCATCTCGAAGCGCGGAACGCACGTAAATCGGTCGGTCTTGGGAGTGAAGAGTAGATCCTAGAGTTGAAAGTCACGAAAGAATATAGCTAAACCGTTTTATACCACCTCTCGAACTTTCTACGTGTAAATTACACCGCTAGCGACATCTTTGAACCATGTGGTGAATTTGAATACCGCCCGCTGAATTTCCAATCCACTTATTGATTTTTCCTTCGCGTGTTTTTAGATGCGATGCGCTTCAACGTATTAATCTATCTTGACGATATTATCATTTCATCGGAAGACTTTGACCAACATTTGGATATAGCGAGGAAAGCATGTTTAGCGGCTAACCAAACACGTTTCAACTGTGGGCCGATGGAGGTGGAATTTTTGCCGACTGGAGCTCCTATATCTAAAGAATATGTCGTCGATGGTCGTGAACTCAGATTCGATCCTGATGAGTTTTGAGCTTTCCCAGATATCTCAGTATCTACAAAGATGAAAAAGTTTCGTCATGTCCTTCGTGTGGCGGGATGGTATCGACGCTTCGCCTAGTCTTTCTACCCTTGTCGCTCCTCTCACCAAACTCCTAGACATTCCATCACCATGACTTTCAGACATTACCAGTTACTATTGGGAACAGTTCTGACGCAAGCTTCAGAATATGGAGATCATATCATTTGAGTTATTCTATCATCCTGTATAACTCCAAGTCGCTGAACAAATGCTAACGGAATTACAGCGCAACCGAAAAGGAGTGTTTGGCGGTGGTTTGGGTTATTAAAAAGCTGAGTCCGTACGTGGAGGGGGCAAGGAACCCATGTTTTTGTCGTAATGTATCTTTTCCAGATGCCTTGACTCTTTAGAGAACCTCAGTAGTCACAATAAGCGTCCGTTTGCAACAATTTGACTTCTGCATTTCGCACCGTAAAACACAACGTAGTGCCTGATGCGCTAACCGCCATCTGTTCGTGTTTATTTATTCCTTCTCATATCTCACTTCAAAATAAGCACTGCGAGCATAAAGCGCGTTGCGAAAATGGGTGCCAATATATCCTCCGGCTGACGAGCAGTTTGGCTCCTAACGCTCCTAAATAAACTTGTCACGAATTCACTCTATTTGCCCGTAACATCACCCTTCTGGATGCCTTCTGATGCCTGCCTCGCACACATCGCTCCGCGCTCTGCTGTGCGGCACAAATTCATATAATAATGTTTAATCAAGTTTCGTTGCGGTCGTGCACAATGCCGGTTGTGCACACCATCACCATTAAGATCCGAAGAATACGACGGCGACGAGGACGGCCTCTGATGCCCATTATGCCGAGATTCAATTTGTTCGGCGCAGAGTCCCGGGCCCGCGACCTCTTTTCTAACAGCGTGTTATTATTTCGTGACGCTGCGAATAGAAAATCATACAGCACAGCATCTCGGGCTGCATGCAGCAAGAATTACGTAAAGGCGCTGCTCAAGAAGTCTTCTCCCGAAAAAACACATTTCTGACCCCGTACACTTACCAGCCAAAAAACTGTATCGTGCCGGAAGCAATATGTATTTTCCCACGACCAACAGATAGGAAAAGTAAGAGTATGAATGGGAATCAATAGTATTATGCACTCAATTTGAATTGCATAAAGCTCTCTGTTGCTTTTTAAAAATAATAATTCTTGAACACCGGCAAGTTTCCGATCTCGTTTTCTCTCATTCAAACGTCAAATGCGGGTCGCGAACGGGTTTAGCAAGAAAATAAAAAATTCCTTTACCGGAAACGTGATTGCTTGCACCAAGGCTGTCCACTATGTCCAAGCTTGCAACAAACGCGAACACGCTCAAGTACCCGTACAAGAGAAATTAATTGTCCACCCACCTTCGTATTTATTCACTTCAAGAGTGTATAGTTTGCATATTTAAAGTTCAAATGACTCGAACTTATATCAAGGATTACCCATTTTATAGTATAGGTCGCGTGCGGATAACGTCATGCTGCCCGTACGCCGTCCTTAGGGGATATTGGGTGTTGGGTGCTTTCCACTTAGCTCCAAGTTTGATACACCTACCATTTGCGCATGTGCGGGTTCCAAACGGTGCTTCCCATTTACGTGTTCTTACCTGGTTTTGTGCCGTCCCGTGGATCACCTGAAATTTTGTGCCGTCCCGTGGATCACCTAAAATTTTGTGCCATCGAATAGCACACAGGAAACGGATGCGAAAAATGACGTACCGTCAGCTGTTATCCAGCACTCCGTTGTCACATGTCTCTCCTTTGTGTCGTTTCATCCATATGTTTCATTTCATATCTCTTCAGGGATCATGTACGATCGATTACGATTTACGCTGTCATTTCTTCATTTCTAAGTTACCCACATAACTATGTTATCTGTCGCCTCCAGACCAGAGATGTCGCGTCGGTCAACGATGACGGTGCTTTCCATCTAGGTGTACCAAATCGTGGACCATGTTACGTCTGGTGGTATTTGTACCGTGTAGGTGTAAAGCACCCATTTTACATTAGACGTGTTTGACCAAGACCTTAGTAGTCATCAATACATTACTCCCGACTTCTTACGAAAATCGGAGCCCACCATTTTTTCCGATTGAAGTGAGATATGCCAAAAACTTGTGTTGTGGAGGCATAAGGTGCGGGATGCGACCAAGAAGACTCTGATGCGGCAGTGTGGAAAGCATTACTAAGGTGCTATTTTTGCGGGTCCCGGACTAAATACCCCCTGAACACAAGGAGTGGCTAGCTCTGGCTAGTTCTGACTAGCTCTGGCTGTTATCATCTAGAACACTGTTTCGTGACTGTTTTGGGTCTGTTTCGTGTGTTAGATTGAGACAAGACTAACAGTTGTTGATGTTGCTGTTCCAAATAAGTTTTTGAGCACGGCACATTCAGGAACAGTGCACTTCGGACAGATAATTTTTAGACCTTTCTTCCGTTTCTCTGTAGAGCTATATCTTCTCTCTTTTCTGCGCTTGACGGCAAAGCCTCCGTTCCAAACGAAGGTAGGGATCAAAAGAATTTGAGAAGACCATGAGATAGTAACCCATGCAACCAATTATATACGTCTTCAAAATTTCGGAAGACTAATACATAGTACAACAATTTTGATTATGAAAATGACTTAGAAAAATGAAACGTTGCACTATTCCCCTAAAAAAAAAAGGAACAAAAAAGATGTTTTCTTCAACCAAACCCTAGAGGCTGAAAAAGCAAAAACGATGAGGTCCATAAGTAGAGTTTACCACACGCAAGAGATGGCGGAAGCAGAATTCTCAGACCCCTAGCTCCAGGACAGATAATGAAAGTGAAGTTCAGCCTACGAAAATGTCCAAGCTGAGAACCAAAACCGTTAACATTATCGAGATAGTTACACAAGTTAGAAGCGTTTTGACGTCGGTGCAGAGGACACATTTTGGTGCCAATTTAGCCGCGAGCCGCATCGGAAAGAACCTTTTTCCTTCGCCAAAGCTTGTCGCTTACTTGAAAATCATCTCGATCTTCTTTTCAATTAGATCTCAACGGCACAGTCAACGAGACAAATTTGCAGATGGTCTGGCCCTTAACTTCCACTGTGGAACTAATTTAGGTTGTTCTTGAATTCTGCCACGGAGGAATTGTAGCTAACAGTGATCTCCGTTGTTGTAAATGCTCTCAGCCACAGCCAAACCGGCAACTTTCCTAAGAATGCGTGACAACGCATCCGAAACAATGTTGGCACTACCCTCACAATGGATTAAATAGAAAGAATGTTGATGTAAACGTACAGCCCAGTGAGCTGGTTTCCCGGTGAGAGCCATAAAAGACTATACTGATCTACATACAACAGCTGTGAATTTCACCCCCTCGACATAGAGTCGAAATGTCTCCATATACAAAAGATAAAATAAAATTCAATACCTTCTTCTCCGTATAACAGAGTAGTTTGTTCCAGATTTAGAAAGACTGACTGGCCTATGCAATCACTCGCTCTTGGCCATATATCACCTGTGTCAAAACTTGTGACTAAGCCTGTATTCGAGACGTCAGTTTGAACAATAAAGCG
The DNA here is from genome assembly GCA_949128115.1 of Anaspis maculata. Taxonomy (NCBI): domain Eukaryota; kingdom Metazoa; phylum Arthropoda; class Insecta; order Coleoptera; family Scraptiidae; genus Anaspis; species Anaspis maculata. The sequence continues at coordinate 24,572,372 of OX421966.1, forward strand.
TTTAGAAAAGTCGGATACACAGAATAGAAGCGAAAACTGAAGCCTGTTCATTTTTTTAAAGAATTTTCAGCTGCTGGTACCAGACGATAATTTTATCTTTCTTTTTGTTCTTAAAAAGGTCATCTAGTGGTGGAACCAGCGTTGAAAAGCTGTTTATGAAACGCTGGTACCAGCTTCACATCCCCACAAACATCTTCACATCCGTGGTAGTTGTGGGTCTGGGATAATTTATGACTCAGTCAACTTCTTCAGGATCTGTTTGTTACCTGTGTGAATCAATCACAAACTTAGTATTTCAAAGAAGTCTTGAAGAATTCACATTTTTTATCAAATCGATCCTTGAATTTTGCAACTTTTGAACGTTCAAAGACGTCTTCTAACAATTGCACGTGTTCAGAGGAAATACTTGAGACTATAATAATCAAATCATCAAGATAATCAAACATTTCTGGTTCAAACTTTGGTCCAAACAAGGAATCTACTAGGCGCTGCTGCATTCGCGCACTATTGCACAGAGACCAAAGGGTATAATGGTGGATTGAAAAAGTCCCCGTTCGGCTACTGAAAAACCGTTTTTTTTTTTAGAAGTTACATCAAGAGGAACTTGCGTGCCAGAACGCTCTATGTAAGTCGAAACTAGAAATAAATTAAGCATCCCGCAACATGATCAAAATTCGGTTTATGTGTGGCAAAGGATTTCGATCATGCTCTGTTTTCTCATTTAAATTTCTGCAAACAAAACCGATATTCCTCACTCGACTTCTTAACACCAGCAGAATGGAGCTTAACCAAGGACTATTGGATGGTCGACTACCCGCAATCAAAGCATGTCATAAAATTCCTGGTTCAAAATTTTTAACCTTGTAAGGAGACATCGGGTACTGTTTCAATTTAAAGGGTTTTGCTTCACCGGTATCAATCGTCATCTCAATCCGATTAGTCCTGCCCAAATGCCTTTTCATACCGTTCTACCGAACTAAGTAAGAACTAAGTAACAAAAATAAAACATTGCAAGATCTTATCTGTAGATTCATAGCTGACAGTAAAATAGCCCGATACCGTATAGGTGCTCTGATATTGAAAATCGAATCTGGTTTCTTGAGGTGAGTAGCAGGTTGCCAAAAAACTTGGATGGTTCTCAGAATTGATTTGAGACCTGGTACATATTTCAATTAAGAAGACATGTTTATTCTCCATGAAGTCAAAATAGTATTTACATGTTGCTCTTGATCCAGCTCAAATACTTGCTGACCCTAGTGAATACCGAAGGATATCCTTTGGGGCAGTACTCGACGCCGAACGACACGACACCGACTTGCACTCCCTTGACGGTCAACGGACTTCCGGAATCGCCAGAGCACGTTCCGGTATTTTGCGATCCGGTGATGCAAACCATGGTCGGTTTCAGAATGTTGCCCATTTGGCGGGCGCATGAGATGTTTGAAATCACCTGAGTGTTGACCTTCCTCAGAACCGAGGAAATCTGGGAACCATGTCCGTCGGTCAGGCCCCAGCCGCTTGCCACGGCAGACGAACCGGCGTAATCACTACCGTCGCTGGACAGCAGTTTTACCAGGCCAATGTTGCTGTGCAGCGATACGGTTTCCGGCAGCTTGATCAGGCCGATGTCATTGACGAGGGTTTGGGCATCATAGCCGGAATGGGCGACGGTTTCCTTGCTGACGACGGTGACTTGGGTACTTTCCTGTTCCTTGACGTTGTGTGCGCCCAATATCACCGAGGTTTGTGTTGCGGTGTGAATAAAATAGTCAGTGGTGTAGGAATTACGGGGGATAACAAGGACGAGCCTCCCAATATCCACGGCACTGGACCAATGTGTCAAAATCTTGAGGATTCACTTCATAACCACGTATGCAATATTTGAGGCAACAAAAACCAAAAGTCAACTTGGCATCCTGGACATTATGTACTATTGATCAGCATTCACACCACATCGATATCTTTTTTCCTTGAGGAGTTATCCCGGGTACGGACGGACGGACAAAGTGAAGTTAAAAGCGCCTTTTTCCCTCTTTTTAGGAAAGTGCGCTAAAAATGAAATTTGGATCTCAACTTTGAAGCGCAGTATCTCAGTTATTGTACGTTTTTGAAATAAACTTCCTGCAGAAAGTCCACCAAGTTTTTGATGCTTCATCCACTGGCAAAATGTATGCGATTAAACACGTGACACCCTGTATAGAAGCAGTCAGGGTTGCGGCAGATAGCTATTTTTATCGGTTCAAAAGGCTCGATATCACTCTATATCATACGCGATCCTCAAACGCATTTCACACACATTTTCACTACAGGCACACGGAAAATATTAGCGGACGAGGATCGTAGACGCTTTCCTTTGTTGCAGTGCCAAACAGTGTAAGTTTCCGATTTTCTTTTCAATATGATGTCAATCACAACGGTATAGTTCAAGCCAAACACATTTTTCGCGCATTTCCTCTACAGATGACGCAAAATTTTTGCGCATTTCCTCTACAGATGACACAAAATTTTCGCGGGGCGTGATGCCTGACACTTTTTTCTATTTGACTAGAAAATGGCGTCAGTTCCTAATTTTTGCTAATGTTCAAATGAATCGAAGCAGCCTGTGACATTTGACAGTTGAGTAAAATCTATTTATCTACTTAGATGGAAAGATAAGTCGTCCTATTGCAGGAATAGTTGATATGAATGAATGAGGAACCCCGTACGCCAGATCAACTGAGCACCACCAGTACCATCACCGAGACCCGGCAGACACGTACTTTGACCTTATTAGGGTCTCTTCATCGGTGTCAGGATATTCGAGGCAGTGCTCAGCAATCTAAACGTACGGTATCACATATATCACTCACTGCAGAGTACTCACAAGTGAGACTTCCGTGCAGCGCCATCTATGATCGGCACACCGCAAAGTATATACAGAGGTTACAAGTGGCCGCGGAGGCTTATATCAGCTCACTGCACCGACCACTGTCCTCCCCACATTGATGGAAGAGTGCTTACTGGTTTACAGAAGAATAATGAATAATATTCAAATGAAAAGGTTAGTCCTATCGCAGGAATACTTGATATGAATGAATGAGTAACCCCGTACGCCAGATCAACTGAGCACCACCACCGAAACCCGACAGACACGTGTTTCGACCTTATTTGGATCTCATCAGTGTCGGTGTATCGGACTCAGTAGTTGACCTGGCGTACGGGGTTCCTCATTCATTTATATCAAGTATTCCAGCGATAGAACTGACCTTTTCATTTGAAAATTATTCTCCTGTGAACCAGTAAACACTCTCCCATCAATGTGGGGAGGACATAGTGGTCGGTGCAGTGGGTTGATGATGAGCCTCCGCGGCCACTTGTATCCTCCGTATGTGCACCCAAGCAGCAATTTAGGGCCAAATTACCAAGCTAAAGTCAAATTGTCTTAAAGAAGGCGAAATATGCATGAATTTGACATAAAATTTTCCTTATATGACAAATGCTCTACAAAGTCATTATTTAAATCAAAAATTACCAAGATTTAACCTTGCGAAAACCCTAAATTTACCATCGACTTCAAAAAGTTTTTGGAAGTTGGAAATTACCTAGATTCCACCTTAAAAATGCCTTCAAATCCTCTAAAATTTATAAGGCATTATCTAGGGCAAAAATAAGTCCATTTTACCTCTGAGGTTAATTTAAGCTATCAACAGTAGTCGCAATTACTTCGAAATTACCCTAATTTCAACTTTAAAGTCTGGTTATGAATAACCTCTTTATACTAGTCCAAATTTGGTAATTTTCAACTTTATACAATGCCTTCCAGGTCATGGTAAATAACAAGGGTTATTTCAGTGAAAAAGCGGACTTATTCAATTTGAACATTTGACTTTGAAGTCAGAATTACTATAAAAATTGACTTATTAAGGAACACTGGTCAAAAGGAGGGCGAAAGTACCATTATAGTGAACTTTAAAGGAAATCCGTCTTATGTGGCTTTTGAGGTCAGAAAATGAGCTGGCTCTTTGTTGTTTGGGGTTTTTCATGCAGATCATCTCTTGTCAGTGTTACCAGTACCTGCTGTGCTGTGAAATAGTGCAAAGCAAAAAATGTTCTCCAAGAAGTTTAAGCCGTATAGGCACACCGCAGGTTACTATCGCCTATTAAAAAAAAGTGTCACCGGCGCGGCTCAAGATCCAACTCCGCTTTCGTCAGAAATGGCGGACATCGACATACCAGCATCGCGTCAACGTCAACACATAAGGATGTATAATTTTTGTGGGTTAAGGACGGAGTTGAATTGGTAAAATGAGCGTTGCGAAATCAATCCGTCTGGAGTTATTCCTTGACGGAATTTTACAAAAATTAGGAATATTTTTTTTGATTTTTGGATTTTGGGAATGCCAATGGGCTCAAACCAAAGTACATCTTTGTAGCTTTCGAAAGAGACCAAAATGGTAAAAATCCGTCAAGGAATAAACCCAGACGGATTGATTTCGCAACGCTTATTTTACTAATTCAACACCGTCCTTAACGGTAACAACTAACAACACCAGAGATAACAACACTAAATTTCCTTAATCTTCTGCGTGCACTGGACTCCGATTTATTGAGCGCGTAATTTAAAATTGTAGTCTTCATAGTTGAAATTTGGTCCAAATCGGTAATTTAGAGAAAGTTGACTCTGAAGTCGATAACAATAAAAAACCATGAGTAGACTATGAGGTCAAATTTACCTAATTAGGTCAATTTTGACTTCAAAGTTTGAATTTCAAGTAATTTTGCCCTGTTCGAAGGGAAATTTTCCCTATAAGAATATATTATTCTTTTACTTCCTTGTTTATTGTTCTAATTTTGATCTTAAAAGGATGACCCAATTACAGAAAGGCGTGAAGGCGTGATCTACGTAATAAAATTCTTGTTCTTTCGCCGACGTTTCGTCTTTTATTTAGACATTATCTAGGCTGTAAACAATAAAACATAAATAGAACATATAATAGGGAACTGAAAATGTATGGAAATACCGTAAAAAACTTGTAAATGTGGAAAGATTTTTTGACATAAAATAAAATGTGACAAATTCAAAAATTCAACAATAAAACCACACAATATTTTTTATTCCCTATAAGTAAAAAACAATAGTAAATTTGCCCTGAAAGTCAAATTTCGAAATATCACCAGACACGCCATCTTACTCCAGCAGGTTCCACGTCCGCCATTACGATAAAAGCTGTTCTGTAATTTTTGTATTCCCTTAATTACTTGTTTTTCGCCAGGCACCAGGCAAAAAAAGTGTAACTAAGAAACACTGTTCAATTTAAGAGCTTAATATTAACATTTTAGTGCTCTAAACTGTGATTGACCAAAAAAAAATTAAGTTGTTATTTCCCCAAGTTCTGCAAAAAAGCGATTTTTCCAAGGCGCATTGCAATATTTGGAGGTGCAAGAGGAACATTTGTCAGAAATATTTCCTTCGTGTGAATATTATGACCAGGGAGGAGTCACTAAGTCCGCAAAATGTTTCGTGCTATAGGTAGGTAGGTATATTTTGCTATGTAGGACGGAGGTCCGCCATGAAACTCAATCACTTTGGTAACACCAACAACACTATTGTGCACTAATATCTTTTAAAGTCGTATGACCAACTATAAGTCGAGAAAACCCAAAATAATACCACAGTGGATAATAATACCTATTCAAGTCTTGTAAGACACAGGTCACAAATTAGTAAAATAGGTCTTAAATTACTTATTGTTACCAAAAATGTAACTTATTATAGGTTTAGCCGACTAACAGGGTATCTGACCTATAAGTCAAATCGACCTATGTGCCCAATTTTCGACGTTTAAATTACCCACTTATTTTTCCCCACTTACCTGAATTCGACGTCGATTAAACGTAAATCCGACCTATTGAAAATTGGTCGCTGACCAATAGTGAGGTAGATTTTAACCTAATTTGGCCCTAATTTGTTGCTTGGGCATTGCGATGTGCCGATCATAGATGGCGCTGCACGGGAGTCTCACTTGTGGGTAATCTGCAGATAGTGATATATGAGATAGCGTACCTTGAGATCGCTGAGCATTGCCTCGTATACCCCGACACTGATGAAACCCAAATAAGATCGAAACACGTGTCTGTCGGGTTTCGGTGGTATTCTCAATTGATATGGCGCACGGGGTTCCCTATTTATTTATAATTGTCTACTTTTGCCTTACAAATGTATCCATTATTACATCGGAAACAGTGCTCTAATGAAGCATATGTATAATTGAACTGTTTTTCAACCAATAGGAATAATTTATTGCCAATAGGAATAGGACGTCGGCGAACTTCAATCTGAAGTGTCACTTGTTAAATGTTCCTATTTTTAGCAGCCATAATTCCCAATTTCTGGGCGCTTGTCAAGGAAACCGTTGATAATAGTAGTTTACGATACGAGTTGGCTGTTACATAAGTGGTTTTCAGACACGAAGCCGAAATTTGCAGAACGAGGGCGCAGCCCGAGTTCTGTGAGAGGCTGAGTGTCGGAAAGCATCTTGTGTAACAAGCCACGAGTGTTGTACAACATTTTACGTGTTTGTTCCATTGCAAATTGTAAATTTTTTGTAATTTTTGAGGTTATTTTGACAAGTGTCAACTTAAATACATAAACTGTAATTATTATTATTATTATTATTATTATCTTTATTGCTTTCACAGAATTACATTCTCATAGCAATACTTAACTAGAGTAACAAATAAAACAAGATATACAAGAAAAGAAAAACAGTGTGCAAATACAATAAAAAGAAAAAGAAATCAGACATTATTCGTTTCTGCTAAAAGCGCGCAGGCGTAGGACTCCTCTAAAAAATAAAACCAGATCAGAAAATTGATGTGTGTTAGTGACATTCAGTAAAAACTCAACAGAGAAATATGGTGGATTTATTGATGCAAAAATCAGATATTTATTCAAATAAAAGCGTCGAAGATGAGAGTAAATTGGACAAATAAAGAGAATGTGAGCAAGTGTCTCCTCCTCCTGCGAGTTACAAATACTGCACAGTTCCGTGGGGTCAATCGCATAACAGTTGCCGTCCGCGAAGAAAGTTATTACTCTGCTATTGGATGTGCGAGCTTGGTGGATGATTCGCATTTTCCAAAGTGGAACCTGCATCTCCAACAGTGCCATTTGGCTCCTGTAAATGTGACAGTAAAAAGGATTATATGTGGAACTCAACAATCGGGAATGATCGCCCTGGAAAAAATAGTCGGTCAGCTGCCCCAGAATTGAATTTTTGTTTTCTTTAAATAGGTTTAGATCTTGTGTTTCCCAAAGATTCACTTGATTTATGTACAGAAAATATTTTTTTATTTGGGACACCCAGTTAAATTTTATATTATCCTTATTGTCACCATTGCTTAGGGCAAATAACCTATCGTAACATTTTCTTGTCAGTCTACTTGTGGGCAATGATAGCAACTTACAAATCCACCCCAACGCTCTGGATACAGCATTCACAATTACCCTTTTCAAAAGAAATTCTGCTCGAATTATGTATCCCGGCGTACTACTGTTCAAAAAATATAAATATTTGAAAAACTTCACTTGAGTAGTTTCAATTGCATCTGGATAGTTCAATGCCCAAATTTCCGGAGAGTAAAGCAGGACACTCAGAATCATTGATTCGTAAAGGCGGAATATGGCATCTTGAGACTGAATCTTGGATTTAGTGATAATTGAGATGATATTAGGTATGGCAATATTGGCCTTGGTAACCATATTTGCAGAACATCTCTTGAAAAGACCCGAAGAGCAAAAGGGGATTCCCAGATATATGTACTCGTTCACAATTTCCAGTTTCTGAGACTTGTATACAAATTCCGTGTTTGCTGGAATACGGCCACCTCGCCTGAAAATTAGAACTTTAGTTTTTTTCTCATTAACCTCAATGTGATTAGCTTTGCAATATGATTCTAGAGCATCAAGCGCTCTTTGCAGTTTAGGCTGACTGTCCGCGAACAGCACCAAGTCGTCAGCGTAAAAAAGTGCGGCTATATTTGTGACTCCATTAATGCTAACGCCCTCTATACCGTTCTTTGACAGGTGGTCGTGAAAATCCGAGAGAAACAGAGAGAATAATAATGGAGAAAGAACCTCCCCCTGTAAGACCCCTTTAGAAACCTTTATCTTGCTTGACTTTTTGTTGTCGACATCAACGACTATATTGGCTGCGCTGTAGAAATTCCTGATAACTCGAATTAGTTTAGTAGAGAGACCCAGCGTATGTAACTTGTACCACAAGATAGAGTGATTGATGCTGTCGAAGGCACTTTTAAAATCCACAAACGCACAATAAATCTTTCTTTTCGGAAGTCTCAGGTGGCTTCCAATTACAGCATTAAGAATAAAAATATTATCAACACAGCCACGGCCCCTACGAAAACCTGATTGATATTCACTTATTCTCTCAAAATTCTCAGCCCAGTCCATTACTCTCTGATACAACAAATTTGTAAACACTTTTGCTATATTATTTACAAGAGCTATGCCCCTAAAGTTATCAGGAATATTAGAGTCTCCTTTTTTATGTAACAAAATCATTTTTATGGAGGACCATGAGTTAGGTAGCTCTTCGGTATACAGAATGTCGTTGAATAGTTTCAATAAAAACGATTTACCTTCCGGGGGCAAGAATTTAAAAAACTCGTAATTCAAGCCATCAAGACCCGGTGATTTACCCTTTTGAAAAGAATCTAAAATTGTGCACAGCTCCTCCATGGTAAAGCTTCCTTACAATTTGAGTCAAACCAGGGTTCATTATAGCGCTGATTATAATTGGGAGACACAATAATGGTTTTAGACAAATTTAAACTTGTGGCTACGTCCTTCACTGTACCAATGAGTAACTCGTGCATTGCTGAAACGCCCATATCATCAAAATCGGTTAATGAGTTGAACCCAGATGCAATTCCCCGTTGATAAGGCAATAACGCATCCCCATTCCACGAGAATTTTTTCACAGGATCGATTTTATCTTTGTCATAGTATTTTCGGGTCGGCATTGAATCATTGTCTATGATGAAACTTACAAAGTAGGGAATATGATCAGAAAATAGATCGCTATCATACACAAGGCCCGCATCATATATGTAACAAATAAAAGGATAATTTATCCAGCACAGATCGATAACCGATTTACCTGAGCTACTAACGTACGTGAACTGTGCAGGTTTGTCACTGGTGGAGCGTCCATTTAAAACGACTATTCCACACAACATACTTCTGACCAATCAATACGTTTGAAACCTTCGAGTTGAACCAATGAAATTAGTTTTATACTGATAAAACACCACCTTCGTACAGTTTTATACTGATAAAACTGTGCCTTCCTTTCAATAAATAAACATGATACTTGATTTAAAAAGTTCCTGAAAATCGTGCCTGCTATAAGCATTTCAAGCGTCACCTACACACAGTGACACCGCTTCCACCAGTGGCGCTCTACCCCTTCACGGGGGATCCCGTGTTGCTGCGCTCAAGTGTGCTACTGCATGAATCAGCAGGTCGCAGCACTCTCGCTTAGCATGTTCATAAGACTGAATCATTAGATCCTTAATCTCTCCATCGAATGTAGAAATTTCGTAACAATGATTTTAGAGGCCCTACCGAGGCGGACACGACACGAGGGAATCAGATCCCAAGCGTCGTTCGCCCCCGGCGTGTCGGGCTCGCGAGTGGTGCAAGCACCGTCCATTCAGTCGCTGGACATGAACTTAATCGTCACGAGGGCTCGGGACTTTGCAGTGCCGAGGCTCCCCGATCTGATCGTGGTGTGTTTAGATAAGAACCCCTTTGGGTCTCTTATGTCTCCAAGGCAATTCCTCATCATAGTCCGTCGCGTGGCGGACTAGAGGGTTAGCATGGGTGTTGGATGCAGCGAAAAATTTCTCTGCGATCTCTCCGAGATACTCGCTGACAAGCGGCAGCTTCGCATCTCTGTGTAATAGTTCGTTCGAGACGTACCATGGTGCGTCGAACGCGATCCGTAGGTATTTGTTTTGCAGGACCTGCAGCCTATTGATATGGGTTTTCGCCGCGTGACCCCACGCGGGCGAAGCATACGCTAGGGCAGGTCAATGGTCTTGTACAGGAGTAGTTTTTGTTTCGTTTTCAATCGGCTGCACCGATTTACTAGCGGGTAGAGCGCTCCCGTGGCCTTCCAGACTTTTTGTCTGACGGCTTCCGTGTGTGCTTTGAAGGTTAACCTCCCGTCTAATATAACCCCCAGATATTTGGCACTGTTTTGCCATGGAATTGGGGTCCTATCCATGGTAACAGGCAATTCTGGTCGCCTGAAGCGTCTGGAGAAGTAGACTGCGGCCGATTTCTCGGCGTTGATCTGTATTCTCCAGGTGTTGAACCAATCTCCCACTTCGTCCACTGCGCGCTGCAGTTTCCGAATGGGGAGGGCCCGGTTCAACGATCTTGTCATTAGCGCTGTGTCGTCAGCATACATGAACAACTCCGCCCCCGCAGGTTTGGGGATGTCATGCATGAAGATTGCGAACAGGTGGGGTGACAGGACTGACCCTTGCGGGACGCCTGACCTCACAGGTCGCACTGACGAACGGGTCTCATAGATCTTTACACGGAACTTCCGTGCTTCTAAGAAAGAAGCGATAAGCCGGACCGTCATCTCGGAGTAGTTAGCCTCACAGAGCTTGTGGAGAAGCCCCTCGTGCCATACCTTGTCGAACGCTTTGGCCGCGTCCAGGAAGACAGCAGCAGAGCTCAGATTCAGGTTGAATCCTTCGGTCACGAATTCAACCATCCTGTGAACCTGCTGTGTTGTCGAGTGTTTGGTCCGAAAACCGAATTGCTCGTCCGGAACTGTTCTGAGTTGATTCGATTCACGAAGCAGACGCGCAAGTATCACCCTCTCAGCCAACTTCCCCAGGGTGGGGAGAAGGCTGATCGGGCGGTAGCTTTGCGGATTGTCTTTGGGTTTACCCGGCTTGTGGATCAGAATCACATCAGCTTGTTTCCACCTGGTGGGGAAATAGCCGTATCTCAAAATGGCGTTCATGATCGAAACTAGGTGCATAATGGCCTGTTGAGGCAAGAGCTTTGTCACTTTGTTGGTGATGCCATCCGGACCAGGAGCTTTCCGGACGCGCAGTGCTTCTATGTAACCCTTCAGCTCGCCAGGCGAGCAAGGGTTTGGCATAAATTCACCGCTGGCTCTGGCCAACTTATTACGAACCTGTAGGTTGATTGAGTCAATGTGCCTGCGATTGGCGTTTGTGGGGTCCGTAGGACTGCACTGCCTTTCGAGACTGTCAGCAAATGCTTCCGCTTTCTGCAGGGGGGTATGGGCGATCCCATTGTCCCCGCGAATCGGTGGTAGTGAACTTTGCTTGGATTTTTTGAGGACTCCGATCATTCTCCACAATGATTGGTCCTCAACCGAAAGTTCGGAGAGCTTTCGGTCCCAAGCCTCGTTTCTATGCACAATAAGAGCACGTCTCGCTTCACCAGTCAACCTGTTGGCTTCCGCCCGATCTTCCGGGGCCAGAGTACGGTGGAACCGTCTCCTCGCCCGGTTTTTCAGTCGGATAGCTTCAACAAGTTCGTCGGGTATAGGCGATCTGTCTCTTTTTATTGGCTTTTCGCGAGTGTTCGCATTTATCGCATTTGTGACGTATTGCTCAAATTCACCTACGACAGTGTCAATGTCGTTCCGTGATCGGATCACAGGAACGGGCCCAATTGAACTTCGCAAGTCGTTTTTTAAGCGATTCCAGTCTGTAACTTTGTGAGTTCCACGGTTCACCTCTCGGCCACAGGTCAGTGATAGAATCACTGGGTTGTGATCCGAGCTCAGTTCATCGATAACTCTTATAGTGTACTGGTGAGGAATGTTCTTGAACACGGCAATGTCCAGAACATCTGGTCTACAGTTAGTCTGAAAGTGCGTGGGTTCCTGAGGCCCAATCACAACCAGATTTTCATCCTCAGCAAAGCTGTGTAGCGTTCGACCAGCAGGATTAGTACTCCTACTATTCCATGCTGGGTGTTTGGCGTTCAGATCGCCAGCCACGATTTTTGAGGTGTTTGACGCAAACACTGAGGTAAGGTCTCGCACCTCTAGAGGCGTTCTAGGCGGTTTATAGACGGCGTAGAGGGCGAGCGGGGCCTGGTTCGGCAAGTGAACCTGGACTCCCGTCATCTCCATGCTGTCTAGAGCCGGAACGTCCAGCTGGTGATGCTTGATACTTCTTCTGACAAAGACGGCTGTGCCCCCGCCTGGGGGGTCCGGCCTGTCAGTTCTGTATGTCGCATACCCTCTGATTTTCAAGCTTTGACGGGGCTTGAGAAACGTCTCGTTTATCAGTAAAACGTCAACGTTCTGTTGCTCCGCAAAGATCTCAAGTTCGTTCCTGTTGGCTCTCAGCCCCCGGGCGTTCCAGAAGCAAATCTCGAGAGATTTTGGCTTCCTAACGTCGTCCGGCATGCTCAGTTCAAAATGTTATAAATCGCCCGTGTCTGCCTTATAAAGACCAACACTGCCTCGTCGTCCGGCTTCTGCTCGAGGAAGTTCCCGAGCATATCACCGAGGACAGATTTTAACTTGTCCTGCCTTTTATCCGAACCCTGCTTGTTTTGCCGGGTAGTCGCACCTGACGCCTCTTTCTTCGACTTGCGGTTGTCTTGGACGACTGCCGCATAAGTCTTGGAATGACCTAGGCCTTTTTTGGATGCCGCCGATTTCTCAGCATTATCCGGCTTTGGAGAGGGTACTTTGGGTTTGACCGCCGTTTTGGGTTGGTCCCCCTTGACCTTCCCTTCCGCGGCAGTCTTGCCCACTTTCGCCCCTGACGCCACTTTCTTAGACGATGGACCTTTCGCCTTGCCGGCCTTCTTCACGGCCGGGCAGCCTCCGTAGTTTGCCGGATGTTCGCCGCCACAGTTGCAGCACACAGCTGTTTCGGAGGGCAACTTCGTGCACGCCTCAGTGGCGTGCGCTTTGTCGCACTTCACGCACCTAGGATCTGCGTGGCAGTTCCTCTGTACGTGCCCAAAAAGCTGGCACCGATGGCACTGATTTACACGGGACCGGTCTTTCCGCAGGCCTTCCGTTTTCACTACTAAGCCCGCGACCGTCCGTAGTTCAAAGAGGTGGCCCTCCTCCCGACTGGTCTCGACCAGTACGAGTGGCATGGGCACCCTCTTGCCGCCTTTGTGGTGGTTCATCCGACTCACCTTGAGTGGGTGGAAGTTTTGTGCCTCCAAGTCACTTTTCACCTCGTCGACGGACACCTCGCAGGGAATGCCTCGCATTACCACCCTCAAGGTCCGGTCCGCCTCCGGGGCGTAGGTGTGAAAGGGCACTTTCATTGCCTCGAGCTTGTGCACCATGCCCCTGTAGTCAGCAGGGGATGATGGCACAACGGAGATTCCAGCTGGCACCATGCTAGCCTTCGTGTACCGCAAGCGCGCCGCATCGAAGGCGGCCGCCAACTGTACCCAGCCGTTCCTCGACCGGATAACAATCGGCGGCACCTTCTCGCGCCTCGCCTGCTCTTGCGGTAACTCTCCGCCCTGCTTAGGTACCGTTCCCGTTGCCGGCACAATTGGTTTGGGCACTTGCGGGGAGTCCTCCCCTTCAGAGAGGTCATCGTCCCGCAGCCTTTGCCTCTTGCCGCCGGTTCCTGCGGAACCGTCGTAGCCTTCGCCGGAGCTTTCGTCAGTGTCCTCCACACTACTCAGCTCCATCGTCTCAACCGTCTCAAGTGACTGAGGTCCCACCTCAGTCGACTCCGACATCGAAACAGAAGGCCCGGCACTTCCCAAGGATGAACCTGCCGTTTTCTGTTTCTTTGTCCTCTTTCGCCTCCTCCTCGAACTCACCTGGGCCTGGGCCTGGTTGTCCGCCGGCGGGTCCTGTCGCTTGTGGCTCTCGTAGAAACCCACGATCTTGTTCGCAACATCCTTGTTGCCGAGTCCCTCGAGCGCCACGAAGATGACGGACAGGACATCCAGCAGCTTGGTTTCGAGATCGCTTTCTTTTTTGAAGACGTCCGCTATGCATCTGACGGTCTTCCGTTGCTTCTCATCCTGAGAGAGAAGGTCAACGTCGACCCCCGTCCGCACAGCAGCGTCTCCCGTGGTGGCGAGCTCGGCCGGGCTGCCCGGCACGCCGGCACCCGCAAGGGCACCAGCGGCCTGGCCGGCCGAGGCCGCGCCGCCCGCCCGGTCTACCTCCATTGCGTCAGCCGTCCGGCGGCTGCTCACGGTGGTCGGCTTGTCGTCGCTTCTGACTGGGGTGTTGCTAGTCAGGGCTGGTCGGGTGGTTCTGAAATAAAATTTATGTTAGGTAATCACTGTGGCGTTTCGCTTAGACGTTCACTGTAGCACGACTGTTCACTTCGAATGCACCGTAGCGACTGTCTCCACCAGTGGCAGTATTGCAATCGGTATATATACTCATCCCTTGTGTCCAACTAAAGGTGAGATGTAGTTTACTACATTTATGGAATACCACATTTAGGCAGTTTCTTATTCAAATAACTAACAATAATTTTGATCTGCAATGATTATCCATGGACCATTGTGTAATTTCTGTTTGTTATAATTGCCGCATTGTTATTATTTTTGCCACAACGGCACCGTACGTCGCCGTAGGCTAGGCAGCCTAGGCCACCCCACTGCACAGCTGACACATTATTGCCGCATTGTTATTATTTTTGCCACAACGGCACCGTACGTCGCCGTAGGCTAGGCAGCCTAGGCCACCCCACTGCACAGCTGACACATTGACAATGACGTCCGCAATCCGCGCGGGGCACAAAATCGCAGATTCAGCCACAAAAAGGACCTGTTCATCACTTCTGTAAGGTTATGGTTATAGTTTGCGGCCAATGTGATTTGGTTTTTTGAAAGGCAAAGCTTTGGAAGACGTTTTTACGTTGAAAAGCACAATAATAATTGAAATATTAGCTGTTCGTTGGATTGTAAGTGTACTTGATTTCCGAAGCAACTTGATGGATTAGCATGACCTCATGACGGTGTCACAACGCCAAAAAACAAGTCCTTTTTGGATATGGGGTAGATTGGGGATCAAAACGTTTTTATATTTTGATAAATTTCACGTTTTGTGGAATATTCTCCGCAAATACCACTCGAGCTATACGAGTTTTATCAAAATTTTCGAACTGTTTCTCAAGCTTTGTTTTCATGAAGCAATTCAACTCGTGCAAATGGTCACTTTATTATCAAAGACAAAAACCCTCCAGCTACGCTGTCGGGTTTTTTTCAGATAATAAAGTGACCATTTCACACTTGGTGAATTTCTTGAAAACAAAGCTTTCGAGATAGTTCGAAAATTTTATCGATAAAACTCATAGCTCTTGTGGTATTACATACGAAAAAACCATATTCCTCCATGAAAGATGTCAGAGCTCTGCCTCTTGAATTCAAAGTTTGATCCAATGATGTCCTGGTGTCATTTAGAAGGGAGCCCTGGCAAACAAACCAATCCATCTGATTCAAAGTAGATATGCGAGCATTGAAATCGCCTATTATCATAAACATTTTTGTATCAGAGACTGCTAGTGCGTGGTTTAATGACTCACGCAGTAAGTCCAAACAGGTATTGATATTATAGGCCGGTGAGAAGTAAACTAAAATCAAAATAAATTTAAAATTCGCACAAGTTATTCTAGAAATCATATACAGATTAGTATTTTCAATAATGTCAACAGTGTATATTTTCTTTACTAACATAATAAGCCCACCGCTGGCTCGCCCCAGGGATTTCTCCCGTGTGGCAAGCGCTACAAACATACTATATTCTTCAACATTTGAAACAGGTAGTTTTGTAATCCAAGTTTCATATACACACAACACATCAAATTCTGAATTTCCTTTACAAAAACCACTATTAACAAAATGTGAATATCCCTGACAATTCCAAAACATAACAGTAAATCCATTCCCTGAACCATTCACTCCATTAACATTATTCAAGTCTACTGAGAAAAAGTTGACGGATTTTCGACACGCCCCGCTTGAGCAATTAAATCTTCAGTGTCGATGTCTCGACCATGGGAACTTGACTCTGAGCCTGATCGAGACCCAAAGAAATGTTTTATTGTAGCAGGAGCCAAAACTGCCCTACCAGCGCCAGCGGGCTGATGCGTTTTCTTACTTTTCTGTTGCGGCTTCTCAAGGGAGGATGGGGACCGTAGACGCTTCTTTGTGGAAGAATATAAGTTTTTAAGCTCGTCCTCATTCAACATCTTTCCATCAACTTTCACCTTGTCGTATTGGAAAAATACTTTATGGCCATTTTTTCGCAGATGAGACGCCATTGGGCCAAGGTTTTTCCGAAATTCACGCACAATCGGAGGCAAATCATCACTAATGAATAATCTGGAACCCTTAAGAGTAAACGCATTATCTTTTATATACTTTTTACAACTCCAAGTGGCTAAGCCAACCAAAATGGGGCTATCAGGTTTGGAGCCTAGCTTGCGTATGAAATCAAGATCCTGTGTCTTGATTGAGCATTTCATAGTTTTCGTGAAGAGATCAACTAATAACTTTTCTAATGCAGCGTAATTATTCGTTGCTGCACAGTCGAGACCGTAAATTACCAAATTCCGGCGTCTCAATTCGCGATCTATTGAATCCATTCTCATCTCCAAGAAGCTCAACTTTTCACTTGAAGACGTCTGTGAGGTCTGCAGATCATCGAACCTTTTCGCTAGGCTATCAATTCCACACTTCAATTCTTCCTTTATTTTCGATTTAAGATCACTGATCGCTTTCAATATATCGGTTGTTGACGTCATTCTGTGCTTGGAGCTAAAACTTAATGGGTTATGTCGAGCCCTTTTGTTGATTAATAATATATTTTAAAAATTTGGCACCAGCTATCACGAAAGTGGGAACAAAAAAATGACATAAACTGTAATATCCATATACAACTTATATAGAAGTCATTACATCTTATGTATGAACCCAACAAGCACGTAAAATAGTAAATTATACACGTTTAATGAGACGTATTGTCACACGACTGGTTTTGGAGCCCGACAAGCGACGTCGTGATCGCCAGTCTATTTGACTGGTTTTGAAAAAATTGCAATGGTGTGGTTTTGAAAAAAGTGGGCAAAGCGAAACATGGACTTTTTGGGCTGCTGCAGCCAGGTAAGCTATGGAGGTATGTTTTCTCTAAACATCGACCGACACCGAAGGTCTGCGAAGGGAGTTTGATTTCCTCATGAAAAATTAATAGCCCTTTTTTCAAACAAAACAAGCGCCCAGACCTGGTGCATTCGTATAAAATCAACCGCGTGTACTTTGAATTTGTCTATCCTGCTGCCGTTTTGCCACCGCTGCCGAATTTTTGTCGGTGCCGCCTGTGACCGACGTCATTCTGATCTGGTTTATTTTAGACTGGGGTGAAGAGTGGACTTGTTTTCGAGACGCACTGTGACCAGGCTTTCGCACCACCTCATCAAATTTTGAAGCTTGGCACGGCTTATTTTGCACTGCCTTGAAAGCTAAAATACTCGAAAACAGAAATATCGAATCCTCTGAACATGATCAACATGAGGAACCGAGTGAGAAACCCTTCAAGAAACTCCATACAAGCCACTAGAGACTTATTTACCAGACATAAAAGACTTCAGTTTCCCATTAGCAACAAAGTCGAGGAACAATTTCACCCTCTACATTTTTCGCGTCCTTCAACCGTAAAAGAAGGTGAAGGTACAATAATGTGGGTACAAGTACAAGTACAGTATAAAGGATCGTTTCGAAAAAATCCATCAGCGCTTGCATATAATGAGTGGGCGGTAGCAATTATTATTATCCCACCTGGGCCCGCGCGCCACACAGATAACGCACCGGGAGATGAAAAATCTGAAAAAATGAATTCAGGAATGCGCCAAGCTGCAATCCACGCGCTTGCATGTTCGATCGATTCCAAGCACTCAGACAGGCCTTCAATAGATCAGATTGCTATTACAATCAATCCCATATGCAATTCTTATCTAAGTAATAATTGCGCAAACGAAGCATTAAGCTAGCTTAATGATTACTTATAGAATAGAATAGAATGGATTTATCCCCCAACAGGCAATGCCCAATTACAGGAAAACTTAATACATCAAAAAAATAGAATAGAATGAGAAATTATATAAAACAAAAAATTGAACAAGAACACAAAAGAAAAGAATCAAAAGAATATCAATAGCATAAGCAAGTTGACTTCATGGAGTCAGTCATTGCCCAGGACGGAAGACATGATGGACTTGATGGTGCTGAAATTAATATCACAAACATTAGAGATTTTGTTGAACGTATGGCACATAATAGAAATAGGGGAGTTAAAAAGGACGTTGGTTCTGAAACTGGGACTATAGAACGTGGTGCTCTGTCTGGAATTTATACGTGGTATGAAAGAATTGATTTTGGATAGAAGATAGGGACAATCTAAATTATTATACAATAAGGTGTGGAGAAATTTAACAGCTAGCATGGTACGTCTAGTTTCCAAGGAGTGGAGGTTAAACCTGGATAATAACGAAGAGTACTCGATGCCACGAACAGGATATACACCATCCATAAGGAAACTCAAGTGCTTGAGAAAGCGACGCTGTACCAACTCCACACCATGAATGTGAACACCGCAGTAGGGATACCAAATAATAGAGGCATACTCCAGTCGGGACCTGATCAAAGCATAATAAAGAGTAAAGAGAGTGTTAGTATCAGTAAATTCTCGGCAGTTCCGGTACAACATACCATACATTTTATATGACTGATAACTTTCGCTCTATGATCTGTAAAATCAAGCTTTGCAGTAAAAGTAACGCCAAGATCCACAACTGATTCGGAGTGTTGCAAAATAGTACCACTGATGCTGTAGGGATAGTAAATTGTGGATTGGATTTTAGAGAAGGACATGACAGTACATTTCTGGATATTGATATTGAGAGATAGTTAAAAGAAAACAGGCTGAAGTTTGTAGGAGGCAAGAAACAAGGCAGTAAGTGATAAAAACAATGCATTTTGTGATGGAAGACTTTTAATGATACTTTGATATCAAAGAGTAATAAATAGCTGCGAGTACATACTAAAGTGCTCGCCATATCAATTGGCCCACCCCAAAATTTCAGTCGCACTAAAAGTGTCATATCTCCCGAAATTGTAGGTATTTTGAATGATTCTTACTTTTCTGGATAGCTGGCTTCTTGGACTACAACACGCAATTAGTAATTTTCTGTGCAGATGAGCAGATGTTCTCATTAGTTATACAGGGCGACACAATTAGGTGGTGCAAAAATGTAAAAAAATCGACCAGCTCCCAATCCACGAAAACAATATTTACACATTTTTTTAATGGTTCAGGAGAGACAGTGTATCGATACCTCGTAACGGTTTTACAAATTCTCACCTATCTCGCCTAATTACAGGGGTGATCTCAGAAAAACATCTGTTTGGTCTTGTGGTCATAACTTTTTTCATTGTAGACCGATATCCAACATATAGGGCTCATGTTGAAGTTTAAACTTCAGGCAAGAATGTTTAGGCATCAAAATTGACCCATCATGAAATTTGAAAGTTAGGTTAGTTAGGGGGCGCAACGAACGCGACTTAAATGCAAGTCACCTCTGAAATTTCAATTCGAGGAAAAACTGGTATGAATGCTCACATCTCTTGGAAAGACCTATCCAATCTGAACATTTTATGATGTTTCTGTACTTTGATGAGTCAAACATTGTCGCTATTCAATCCAAAACGCAGCACTATGTTGCCGAGAAAAAATCAACGCCGGGGTTTACCTGCGAATTCCGGTAACCTGAGTTACAAAAAGTCAGAACTGGTTGTTTGAGTGTTAGGCTTGTCATTTCGACTAGATCCCCATGAATTCCATCCACGATGTATTCCACCATAATTGTTCATCATGCTTTTTGTAACCTGGGCTACCAAAGTTAGTAGGTAAGCCCAGCCGTTGATTTTTTCCCGAAAACATGGAATTGAGTTTTGGATTCAATAGCGATCATTTTTGACTCATCGAAGTACAGAAGCATCATGGAATGTTGAGATTGGACAGGTCTTTTTAAGAGACGTAAGGATTTATACCAGTATTTCATCGAACTAAATTTTCAGAGGTGACTCGTATTCAAGTCGCGTTTGTTGCCCCCTTTGCTTTCAAATTTCATGATAGGTCAATTTTGATCCCTGAACATTCTTGTCTGCGGTTTAAGCTACAACATGAGCCCTATATTTTGGATATCGGTCAACAATAAAAAAGTTATGACGACAAGACCAAAAAGATGCTTTTTTGGGATCACCCTCTGTAATGGAGATAGGTGGGAATTTTCAAAGCCGTTTCGAGGTATCGATACAATGTCTCTCCTGAACCACTTAAAAAATGTGTAGATATTTTTTTCGTGGATTAGGAGCTGGTCGAATTTTTCACATTTTTACACCACCTAATTGTGTCGCCCTGTATAACTAACGAGAACATTTGCACTACAAATGACTAATTGCTTGTTGTAGTCCAAGAAGTCAGCTATTCAGAAAAATGAGAGTCACTTAAAATAGTCCACAATTTCAGGAAATATGGCACTTGAGTGCGACTGAAATTTCGGGGTGGGCCAATTGATATGGCGAGAATTTTATATGGTGAACTACCCACTCACAATAATGAACCAACTAAAACATTGTTGAATGTCGGTTTGAGCTCCTTAGCGCTACCTACAAGTAGCAATAAGCTCATAAAACACTCAATGTGATTTTCAACTTCACCTTGGCATTCAAGGCTCAAGTCGATTTTTCCCAAACATCCGGCCCAGTTGTGAACATGGAATGGCTCCTGTCTTTTTCTCCGTCACAATATTTTCAAATACCCACGACAGTTACCAAACAAGTTTTTTTGGGAACCGTCTCCACATTCCTATAAATTGTTCTGTTATCCGTGTAGTCCACGACTTCAGAAATACTAACGCTCAGAACTTTGCTTAAGAACATTTCGGCACAATTTTCACTGTCCTCTCGACCCATTTCATTCAATGGGTCTAATTACGGTGGCTCTTGTAACTGAACACTTGTAACACAAACAATATTGTAATTTTTACAATATACTATTGTTGTGACAATCGTAACGATAGCAAAATCAACAAAATAACAATATTGTTTCAATAACAATTGCCAACGTAATTAGACCCAAAGTATCAGCCTTTGTCTCACCAACGCTGGTGTCGTTCAAAGCGCCAACGCAAGGGCACCATTCTGGTGGGACTCCAGATATATTGCAATCTCTGTCCACTGGCACCCGCTCGAACCACGACTGGCAGTCTGGACAACCTTCGCTAGGTTTGATCGTAAAATTATTGAAACCGGAAAGCGTCAGGATATGTTGCAAAGTCATGTGGAAGTCGAAAGTGTTGGTGAATTTGTCGGAATTGAACAGTAAAGCTTCGTATTCGTCCGGAAACTCGTTGCGGAACCATTTCGGTATCGAAATGAGGTTCATGGGCAACCTGTCCTCGAACCAGCCAGTCTTCGTCGCTCGATATCCACCGTTTCGCATACCGTGATCTGCAAGAAACACGACGATGCTCTCGTCAAATATACCGTTTGACTTGATATCCTCGAAAAACTCCTTCACTTTCATGTCCATGCTGAACGGCAAGTTCAACTCGTTGTGACTGAAAGTGTTCATCCAAAATATTCCGAAACTGGGCATTCCTTTGAAGGTCAACGCGAAATCTTTGGCGTTATTCAAGATTCGCTCGCCTTCAGTCTCTGGACCCGCACAGTACGGGTCGAAGTCGTGGGCTATGTGTTGGATTTTCAGTTTTTCAGCGGCGCCAATATAGGCACGAAAATAGTAGTCCGTGGGAAATTTTTGGAAGCCGTGACGGCCGTCGTAGTTGAAGGTGGCAAGGTTGAAGTTGTCTTCTGCGTAAGCGGTTGCATAGCCCAAATCTCTGTAGTCGTACCAAATCATCGGGCATTTGTCGAGACCATCGACGATTGTTCTATTGCAGTGCTTCTGCGACTGGTCGAGGTTGAACCCAGCCAAAAGAGCCATAAAGTTTGGGAAAGTATCATCGCCTACTTTACTGTAGCCCATCATTTCGATGAATTCATTGTCTTTCAGGTAGGCGTACGTGTTGCCCATGGTCCGGATGAGATTCAGTCTGGAAACGCTGTCGAGGACTACAAACAAAACGCTGATGGGCTTCGCATTCGGCGGGATTCTTTTGAATTTTTCTTTGACATCTTCCGTGATTACGACAGAAGAATGCACGTTTTCATACACTGTTTTGGCTTTTTTAGTCGTGTCTGTGCATGTTACCATTACGGGATCATTGTCCATTGGAATTGATTCGGTGTAGCTGAACACTGTACAGTCAGAGATCCTTGAAAAAAACTGCTAGTTGCAACTTGCGAACCTACTAAAAACTACTTACTCCACTCCGTTGTCGGGATCTCCTGTCGTCTGTCTTGTGACTTTGGAATAGCAACATTCCAAATTTTTGGCATCGTCGACGTACAACGTGATGAAATCTTCTCTCACGCGCAAATGTTTGTTGTCAATCCACGTCAACAGCTCTCGGTCCGTACAGTTCTTATAGTCTATTGGCTTCAAGTACTGTCTTGCTTCGTCGCTAAAGACTTCAATGTATGGTATTTTGCACTTGGGAAGGTCGATCAGGTATCCTAAAATTCATTCCTATTTCAAATTCACATTTACTCTGGGTTGCACCAAAAAAATAAAATAATAAGCAATTAACGGTAATACGGAATTAAATGGATTTCAGTCTGGCCAATCCCAGTAGGTTGATCATGGAAAATGCATAAAATCTTCAGCTAATAAATCATTGGATCATTCTCTTTTGTGAAACCGGAATTTTTATCAATCACCAACGAGTACCTACTGACCAAAAGAAATCTCATTGATCTCGTATTATATTATATTGAGCGTTGGTGCAACCCAGGATACACTTTTAACCTCCAGTTCCACCAAACTTTTATGAACGAACTGACCTGATTGCTCTCATAGTAACAGTTACTGAGCAACTGGCCATGCTATTGGCTGTTGCATAGCAACTATGAGCTTGATAAAGTTAATTCGCTGGTAAAACTTTGGTGGAGCTGGTTTAACTGGCAACTAGAACAAATAAGCAGTAATAGGGCCCGGTATAAAAAAATAATGGCATGTCTACAAGATAGGCAAGCGCTGACGCCGACCCTTACTCCTAATCGAGCAGGTTTGGGTTATGGCGTTCGCAGGCGACAGCACTTGCACTTGTATCTTATAAACCGGCCATAACAAAGCAAGAAAGTATTCGGAATGCAGTAAAGCTTGGGATAGTAATCAATTTGATTAAAAATCCATGCAACGAAATGGAGTTCGAAAGGCCTAAAGCTCGATTCCAAGTTGAAAATCAGCCGGCCGTCACCATGGTAACAGAAATAACAATATCATCAACGAATCATATTGCCCTATTTGGTATGATTATTGCGCATCCTCGTGCCGGTCCTAATATGCGTCTACGAATCGAAATTAATATGAACAGTCTTGTCAAGATGTACACAATAATCAGCAATAGTCGAACGAATACCTACCTACAGGCAGGCAAAACATGATGTCTTCGATTATAGTCGAATAGCTGGTGACAAAAAAAAAGTGCAATAGTTTTCTGAAGGCTGAAACTCTGAATATGTCAGATTACTCCATTACATCCATGGAATAAACAGTCAGACACCGGTTCATTAGAACCTACTCAATCGGCAGCCAATAGAAGCCTGGAATACTCGCACGGCTAGTTCTGACAATGCATACCTAGCATTGTTGTCTGACGCATGGTTGTGTCTATGGCGATTCATTCGAACCGTAACTTAGACATCTGACACTGCTGACCGTCAGAAAACAATGCTGTGCCTTGTGCGTGCAAGTATTCCGGACTTCTTCTGGCTACCGATTAAGTAGGTTCTAATGAACCGGCGTCCAACTGTTCATTTCATGAATGTCATTGAGTAATCTAACATATTCCAGAGTTTCAGTCTCTAGAAAACTCTTGCACTTTCTTTTGTCACCAGCTCTTGGACTGTTACTACTGTGTACTTCGAGCTGTAAGTACCTACCTACACTGTAAAACTTACCTCTTTCCGAATTGTAAATCGGTCTGGCAGTTAACAGCACTAGAATAAGGGTTGAATAATAGGCCATTGCAACGTCTCTGCCAAGTGAACGCACTATTACTAGAACAACATGACAACAAACGGGTGGTTGTATTTATACCGTGATCCCTGATTTATGCTCATATTTACTGAAATCCTGGAAAGGCCTGCAGCTTAAGGCCAGTTTATAGTCGACGGATGCATAAACGGAGACGTAAGCGGAAGTGTTCCGCAAAAGATGAACTGGCCTAAATTACAGCTACTGCCTAAATTAGGCATTTCCACATGACGTCACGAGCTCGTCAGTGTTGCCAACCTAGTTGAATTTATAACCCCAAAAGAAGAGTTGGGGAACAACCCGCGTTGTTATGATTGGAAAAAAAGTACTTTCTTGAGATTTTGGATACAGTAGGAAGCAAGTTTGTGCGTGATAATTGTTCACGAAACTCTGGTGCTTCAATCAATACTGATAGTTGGAGATGTGCTGCCCCAAATAGCTCAACAAACAAGAAAGTTTGGTGAAGTGCTTAAATCATTTTCGTCAAAAAAAAAAACCGTGGCTTTTTCGGAAAACTTGATTCCTGGAACAAAAGAGCATCTCAGGAAGTATCTCAAAGTGCCAAGAAATGCGACTCAAAGACATCTGGGAAGGAGAAAATATGCCAGTTTATTATCCTGCCGATAAGGTAAAAAGCTGACTGAATTGTTGGAATACAGAAAAAATGTGAGATGATTTTACAAATTATCCATTACTAAGCGCCCTTCTGATTTCAGAAAGTATGGCTGTGGCAAAAACTGTGATCTGTGGCGATCTCGAAATGGGAAAATCCAGCGACCAAGGAATTTCCAAGTTGACCACAATTTTACCTCAAATCCTGCTTATAAGAAGAAATTTCAGGATTTAATAAGCAATGTGTCTTGACGCGATGAAGCCATCAACTGAAAATTCAAGATTGTCAAGTCAGGTGTACGATTTGATCTTCAGAAGA
Organism: Anaspis maculata; assembly: GCA_949128115.1. Lineage (NCBI taxonomy): Eukaryota > Metazoa > Arthropoda > Insecta > Coleoptera > Scraptiidae > Anaspis > Anaspis maculata. The sequence continues at coordinate 24,597,533 of OX421966.1, forward strand.
TGAAGATACTCGGAGCCGATCCATCTGGTTCACATGTGTTATATCACAGCGAATATTATAACTACAGTGAAGTAGAAAATGGAAACTATTGTCAATTCAAACATCTAGGCTTGTGAAAGCAATGGAGAGGGCTCAATGAACTTGAAAGTTGGGTTGGAGTTTGGAGTGGTTGAATCTTTTTTTTGGCTTCTTCACTGGGCTCGTGAAAGTAAGAGGCACACAGAATGTATCTCAAAGCGCCAAGAAATGGAAAGGAGGAAGGAAGGAATACACTAGAAAAAATATACGGAGGTTGTACCGATAACGATTAGGATGGGTAACTGAATTGCTGTAATACGTTATGATGTTTGCACAAAATTATCTGTTGCTGAGCCTATCTAGTTTCAGGAAGTACCTGTGCCAAAAATTGTGGCCTTCGGCAATCTAAAAATGGGAAAATCTACGGACTGAGGAATTGCTACGTCGACCACAATTTGGAGCCTAGAATCCTCAATAGAACAACAAATATTTGTATTTTTGAAAAATGTATATCTTGACACAATCAAGTTGTAGTTGATAATTCAATATCGTTAAATCAGGTGTAAAATTTCTGTCAAGTAGGGCTCCGGTGACCGAATACATCTTCGGTGGCCGAACAGCTGTTCGAGTTAAACTTCCATGTTTTGCCTCTGTCCATATTCTACAACCGAACTGAAGACATTCCTGCACTTTTAAAATATAAAATATAAACAAAAACTACTGTTTGTTTCTTTAATCCAGCAGTAAAAGCTGGGCCTCAAGTATTTGGGTGATTGAGAAGTTATAATTTCCCCCTGCCAATGACTGAGTCAAGATGTGCCAATAACTGTGCTTTGGGTGCCAATCACTATGGAAATAAGAAATTTTGAGATTACTGCTTATTGGTGAAGCCTGAACAAAAAACTGAGATGCATGAGCAGGTATTTTCAAAAAATTGACTATTCCTGAAAACGGAGACCCAATTTCCAGATTTTTTATGCTAATGTTGAGAAACTATCACGGTTTTAAATAATAAGGATACTTAAGGTGCCAATCACTATATGCCTTACTACATACCTAGCCCCACACAAGGCATATCACTCCAGCAATGCCGGGAATGTAAACCTCCAACATTCAGGTAAAGTTTGGTGGCAAAGTTTATGCCCAATTTCGTCGGAAAATATGGATTTTCACCGCTACCCTCTGCAGGTAACCTAACGTGTTTGGCTTGCTTTTTCTCAAAAAAAAAAACACTTTTCCACGAGAACTTATTTTGCAGGCGCATTAAGGACATTGCTTTGAACTTGATACAAAAGTTTCAAACTCAAACTCAAAAAGATAGCCGAGGAAAAAAATGCAGAAACTGGAACTCCATAAGCGCCCTGTAGTTCAGTTGTCCCCGAACATTATTTGGTTCAAATTTGGCGGGCAATTCTGGACAGTTGGCAACACTGCTGTGACGTCAATGGAAATGCCTAATCAGGGCGCTTATGGAGTTCCAGTTTCTGCATTTTTTTCCTCAGCTACCTTATTGAGTTTGAATTTGAAACTTTTGTATTAGGTTCAAAGCAATGTCCTTAATGCGCCTGCAAAATAAGTTCTCGTGGAAAAGTGTGTTTTTTGTGAAAAAGCAAGCCAAACATGTTAGGTTACCTGCACAGGGTAGTGGTGAAAATTCACATTTTCCGACAAAATCGGGCCTGAACTTTGCCACCAAACTTCACCTGAATGTTGGAGGTTTACATTCCCGGCATTGCTGGAGTGATAATATGACTTGTGAGGGGTTAGGTATGTACCTCTTCGGTTTGTGCTTCCCAATCACCCAAATATTTGAGGCCCAGCTTTTACTGCTGGATTAAAGAAACAAACAATAGTTTTAGTTTATATTCTATATTTTGAAAGTGCAGGTATGTCTTCACTTCGGTTGTAGAATATGGACAGAGGCAAAACATGGAAGTTTAACTCGAACAGCTGTTGGACCACCAAAGATGTCTTCGGTCACCGGAGCCCTCCTTGGCAGATATTTCACACCTGAAATTACGATGTTGAATCTTCAACTACAACTTGATTGTGTCAAGATACATTTCTTAAAAATACAAATATTTATTGTTCTATTGAGGATTCTAGGTTCCAAATTGTGGTCGACGTAGCAATTCCTCAGTCTGTCGATTTTCCCATTTTTAGATTGCCGAAGGCCACAATTTTTGACACAGATACTTCCTGAAACTAGATAGGCTTAGCAACAGAAAATTTTGTGCAAACATCATAACTGTATCACAGAAATTTAGTTACCCATTCTAATCGTTCTCGGCACAACCTCCGTATATTTTTTCAAGTGTATTCCTTCCTTCCTCCTCTCCATTTCTTGGCGCTTTGGGATACATTCTGTGATGCCTCGTACTTCCACGAGCCCCAGCGTTTCGAGAAAACCATGAATTTCTCATTTTTCCTCAAAAAAGAGATTCAACCACTCCAACCCAACTTTCACGTTCATTGAGCCCTCTACATCTCTAGCCATGCTTTCTCCATTGCTTTCACAAGCCTGGATGTTTGAATTGACAATAGTTTCCATTGTCTACTTCACTGTAGTTGTAATATTCGCTGTGATATAAGCACATGTGAACCAGATGGGATCGGCTCCCAGTATCTCCTGATGACCAAATCTTACACCTGACTTGACAATCTTGCATTTTCAGTTGATGGCTTCATCGCGTCAAGATACATTTTTAAAAAATCCTGGAATTTCTTCTTTTATTCAGGATTTGAGGTAAAATTGTGGTCAACTTCAGAAATTCCTTGGTCGCTGGATTTTCCCATTTCGAGATCGCCACAGCCACAGGTCACAATTTGTGCCGCAGCGATACTTTCTGAAATCAAAAGGGCGCTTAGTAGTGGATAATTTGTAAAATCATCTCACATTTATTCTGTACTCCAACAATTTAGTCAGTTTTTTACCTTATCGGCAGGATAATAAACTGGCATATTTTCTCCTCCCCAGATATCTTTGAGTCGCATTTCTTGGCACTTTGAGATACTTCCTGAGATGCTCTTTTCTTCCAAGAATCTATTTTTCCGAAAAAGCCACGGATTTCTTTTTTTTTTCGACAAAAAAGATTTAAGCACTCCACCAAACTTTCTTGTTTATTGAGCTATCTAGGTCAATACAATTCCAACTGTAGGTATTGGTCGAAACTCCGAAGTTTTGTGAATAATTATCACGCACAAATTTGCTTTCCAAGTAATCCAAAATTTCAAAAAAGTACTTTTTTTTCCAATCATAACAACGAGGGTTGTTCCCGAACACTTTTTTTGAGGTTATAAATTCAACTAGGTTGGCAACACTGACGAGCTCGTGACGTCATGTGGAAATGCCTAATTGGTGTGATCGTTTATAGACTGACGCAATGAACGGAAACGGTTACGGACGACGGAAGAAGTTGGCCAACATTCAACTTTTGATGTAGACGGAACACGAACCTAGACGGAAGCATAAACGTGACAATTTAACCAATGAAACAACCCCAGCTATTTTCTTGAACCCCTGAATGGGTAGGCCACCCACTATACTTCGATTTAATTCAACTTATTTGAGTAAAATCACGTTTCCCGCCTTTGGAACCACTTGACCGATGATCATCTAGTATCAGGACGACATCCCGTTGTGCCTCTCTTCTTGTTGTTCGAGGATAAAGCTCTCGAGATTGTTGAGACAGGTCTGACTACGAGTTTAAACACAATATGACACAGTATAAATTTTTTCCATAACAGCAATCTATTGACCTTTATGTTGAAGTCAAAATGTTTAAATAATGGCTCGCTCCTATACCTAGTCCTACCTTCATATCGCAGGCTGAAATATCTAAAAGATCCAAGCTATTTCCGAAAAGATAACTTTCCCCTCGTTATTTCAGACGTCCCCAACACCTCAACCTTCCGACGAACACCTGACTTTACCACCTTGACCGACATTTAATTCTGACTGGTTTTCGCGGTTCACAGTTCTTTTTGTCGATTGAGCACTTGCGTGATTATATGGAGGGAATTGCTTCCAAAGTGATTACAGATCATCACAGGCAGCTTCAGCTGAATTATTAGAAAAACCCTCAAGTTCGCCTGGCGCAATGGAGTCAAACATATTTTGGAATGATTTACCGCAAGGGTAAGGAGCACGTGGCTCCAGATATGTTGTCTTGTCCTATTTTAAAACTTTGATTCCTTTTCCACGTCCATCAGTTCCGACTTTTATAGCTTTAAAGATACTTGGTACTTTGGAAGGTCTATTGAACGGAAGTAATAAAGTTGACTGAAAATGCTGAATGAATGATGAATGTTCTGACGACTCGTGCAAACTACAAGCTTTTTTTTGTCGAGTTCACCAGGCCACAAGGTTAATAGAATACCTCGTTGGTATACACCACGTAATTTTAGACATTTCAACAATTAGCGCGCGCTGTTCAAAACGCATAACAAGTGTCCTTTTGGCATAACACAACGCAAACACACCAAACATCGCGTCGGGTTTAATATTTATGAGAAGATGTTAGCAGAAATTTGCATAGGTAGGTACGCTTATGTTCTATGGACACTATTGTTAACATATACAACTATGCTTACTCCGGATACCGTAAGTTTTCTCTCTGGATGAAATATAACGTTTCATGTATGCATAAGTAGTAGCATGGGTTACCGCGTTTGGGGCGAATCGTGCAGAATAATTATTAAGATTATCGGCGGCATGCGCATTCCATGGACGTCGTTGCTCTGATTCTGGCCCGTACCAAGGAGAGCACCAAATACGCGACACAACACACTATTTATGCTACATTTTGCGTCTTGCATCATCTGGCGTATAATCAGGCTGTTATGTGCCTCTGAGGTCGTCCTCCAGCTCGCTCCGGAGTACCGTTATCGAGTCTTGTCTCGGTCTGGGACGACGCTGAATTTATGAGAACGACAACAGGTAGGCAGTTTCAGCATCAGGACCGACGTGCTGGAGGAAATTATTGATTCCTCCTTCATTTACTGAGCTCTGATGCCCAGTTTCGGCGAGCATAATCACCTTGGTAAAGTTCTAACGTTTTCTCGCCAGTTCCACTCTACCAATTAATTGCAACATCACTTACATAGAAGATAATGAGAATGCCCGTAATTTACTACGAACCCTAAGTCGAGCCCTAAGTAAGGAACGCAATTAAAGTTGTACTGACTATCTTCTGGGGGGCTCGGGTTTACCAAAAGTAGGAGTTTTTGATTTAGGTAGGTACTTCGATCCTCGAGTTGAACTAATGTAGTACAGTACGATATGAAATGTAATATAGCTCACCCCTTCTCTCGAGGGACAAAGCCTTGCATGAAAAGGTGTAAAGATGATGTTTCTGGCGAGCGTGCTCGTGAGATCAACATGGAATTACATATTGATATTATCGTATATTATATATTATTCGAAGAAAGAGAAAGATATTGATTTCATCAAATAAAACATTTTTGGAAAAAAATTAACAAAGATGAAGTTGAAGATTATTTAAAGATTTTTTTTTTCAATTACTATGGGTCAATTATTTGCATCTCCCAGTAAATTTCCTAACAGACTATTTGGCTGATAAACGCTGCATAGAGCGCTGCGTTTATTTGACAAATAGTTTATTCAGAGCTTATTAAGAAGATAACCAATTTACCTAACCTCCCTTTGTAAGTCGACTACTCAGCAAAGGAATGTGCAAAATCCTGACCGCAAATTTTATGCTCGTGAGTCGTGACCAAAATTAGCATAAGGCGTTTGTTGTATTCGTGATTCAAATTGATTTTCCAGTCACAAAATGGCTGTCGAAAACGGATTGTAGTGTGACAGCTGACAATTTCACTAAAGTGATTTAATCCTATTTTTTGAAAAAAATTCTAGTAATTTTGACGAATGATTGAATACTGCGCAGCTTAAAGGGGAACTGTGGGTAAAATTTTGTGTCAATTTTAAAATTTATATAGCGGCGAGATGGCTTTAGTTGATTTTTAGTCAAAATCGCATCGAAAAATTCCAAGCCGTTACGAAGTTATCGTAAATTTTGTGGGCTGATTATGACGTCATACTGCGCACCGGAAAGGACAGGTCGGCAGGGCAAGGCACCACGCCAACAATTACTAGACCTTTATAAAATGAAACAAGTTTACCAAATGGTAGACGCAGGTCATTTGACTTTAATTTCAAAGTACGGTGAACCAAATTTCAGTAGATATTTAAAAAACATAATTAAAGTGCGACTCTATTTGTCAATGAAATAAAGCGGCAACATGGCGAAATCGCGAAATGAAATTCGGCAGCTTGACAGAAGCTTGACAGTATAGGGAAGTCACAGTCTATCGTATAACCCTGAAAACTTCCGTCAGTGAAATCTGTTGGTGCATGAAAATAAGAGATCAGGTATACCAGGCCAAAATGATAATGCTATAGGGTCAGAAACATGATGTCAGGAACGACCAGGACCATTTTCAATAAAAACGCACTGGTGTGGCTGACTCAAAGAAGTATGAACGGATTCTGATATACACTTCTTTCAAATTCCGACCCTAATCGGTAGTCGGTTGTACCACCGATTAGAAAAAAAGTCCTATCAGCGGCAGCAGCCCTAAAATACATTTAATTATTCACTACATTGTTATGTGGAAGCGAAAAGTATACCTGATCTCTTATTTTCATGCACCAACAGATTTCACTGACGGAAGTTTTCAGGGTTATACGATAGACTGTGACTTCCCTGTACTGTCAAGCTTCTGTCAAGCTGCCGAATTTCATTTCGCGATTTCGCCATGTTGCCGCTTTATTTCATTGACAGATAGAGTCGCACTTTAATTATGTTTTTAAAAATATCTACTGAAATTTGGTTCACCGTACTTTGAAATTAAAGTCAAATGACCTGCGTCTACCGTTTGGTAAACTTGTTTCATTTTATAAAGGTCTAGTAATTGTTGGCGTGGTGCCTTGCCCTGCCGACCTGTCTTTTCCGGTGCGCAGTATGACGTCATAATCAGCCCACAAAATTCACGATAACTTCGTAACGGCTTGGAATTTTTCGATGCGATTTTGACTAAAAATCACCTAAAGCCATCCCGCAGCTATATAAATTTTAAAATTGACACAAAATTTCACCCACAGTTCCCCTTTAAGAGAAGTTACCGTTTTGACAAAGCTATAAAGTAGAACTATTTTATTCAAAAAAAGTGTCAGCTGTCATTACAATCCGCATTTGATAGCCATCTTGTGGCGCGAAAATTAATTTGAATCGCTTATAGTCTCATGACGAGCTGTACAAAGGACACAAGCGAAAGCAGCTGAGTAGCCATCTCATTGATCTTTGCCTTTGAATTATCTTCCTTGATGTAAGAAGAAATCATTGTTATCGCTACACGATCAATCATTCCGTTAGCGTTCAGATTGGCACGAGGATTGTAGCTAGCGGTATAGAATATTTTGCATTGGCATCATTTATCGCAAACAGATAGAAATTCTCTAGTTTTCATTGGGACACCATGATCGCATACTAAAGAACAATACCAACGGTTTTTGCAGCACAATGTGGAATAAAAACATCGTGCTTACATCTTTTTGTTCCCAAACGGAAATTAACATCTGTTCCCGACTGGACACGTTCGTGTTCATAACGACTCGACTTCATTTCCAATTGAAGAGTTGGATCTGCCATAGAGTTAGATAGTCATCCGATACCCGACATACCCTCGGCCCCGTGGCGCAGGCGGTCGAGTGACTGCCTGCGACGCGGAAGTCCCGGGTTCGATTCCCGGTGGAAAGTCCGGGTGTTGTGTTGTTCGAAATTTGTACTTTTCTGAATTTGTAAACCTGATAAATGAACGGGCAAACTCCTATGCCGAGAAAAAGCCGACAGGGAGAAAAACAGTCTTTTTTTTAAACACTCATAAAAATGAAAATCAAGTAACGACTGACGATCAATTGGCGAGTAACATTACCGATGGTGACGCTGCTGAGAACTGCTGAATGTAAACAAACATGGCGGATAGTGCACTATTTGTGCCCGCGTCTTAAACAAGTAGCCAGTGGCGCCGAATAGACCTTTTTTTGTGGCGCTCGCCATACCTCAAAATGAGGGGGGGGGTCTGGAGAGGAAAAAAAGGAAAAGAAGAAACGAAAAAAAGAAAAGAGGAAAGAGGGAGAAGAAGAAGAGGAAGAGAGATTTACCCAGCAAATCATTAGATATTAGGATTATTAGGTACACTGAATCCGAATGAATGTTTGTAGGTATGCATCAACTTATGCTGGAAACATGCAGCAAAAATTAAAACTCAACTCCAACTCCAACTAAGAATCCAGCCATCTGATTGGTAAATTTTGACTTCCTGTTCCGAATCAACCAATCTGGTGGCAAACTTCTTAGTTGGAGTTAGAGTTTAGTTTTAATTTTTGCTGCATGTTTCCAGAATTACTTTGTGTAGTGAATTTGGTCAAAATTCCGTGTTTGAAATTGGAGTTATAACCAAAAACCCATTTCCAGAACTCAACTTTGAAAGCCTCTATCTCCGTTATAATGTGTTTCCGATATTAATTTTCTTCAGAAAGTCAATTTATTTTTTGATGCTCTACCATCTCCTAGTCTAGGATCTTTTCGGATAAAAAGCAATGCTAGAGGCAAGTCATGTTAAAGTTTGGCAACATACGTTTTTAGGGTATTTGGACCTCGCTGAATACGAGAATCATTGTTGCCAAGCCGAATTTCACACCGGAAGCCCGCAATAGGGGGGTAAAGGGGGGGGAAGACCAAAAATCACCATTTTCCACCATTTTTGATACCGGGACTGAGACCTGTCATCAATGTGAAGTAAGTTACATCGTATCTTGATTAACTGGAGTCTTATACTACCATCTTGATATGATTACTGTCAAAATTTCCATAGGGGGGCGACTGGTGGGGGGAATGTTGACTGTGAAGATGATTCTTTTTCTCTCTTAATTTTGAGTGAATATAAACAAGTTTGGTATCGTTTCCAACTAAATTCCATATTCCCTATTCAACTGTGTTGTTCAAATTGCAATAGAAGCAAGTTTGAACCAGTTTTTCGTGATAAAACGTGTTTTTTGTCAATATTTTTTTACGTCTTCCAACTGTGTTATTTCACTGCAAATCGGCATTTTTTCTGAAAATTCTTGCGTAGTTCGTTAGTCTCATGTATTTACCACGATATAGGCATCCAATTGATTTGCCTCTACTTTCTTAAATATGAAAAATAAATTTTTTTTCCGGAAATTGTTTGGCCCTACTTTTCAACTTTGTTTTTTGCTGTATGATGTATGTATGATCAAAACTCACGTTTTTCATATTTTAAAAAGTGAAGACACACTTAGTATGTGAATGTATTGTGTAAAATACACCAGACTCACGAATTACGCAAGAATTGTCGGAAAAAAACTCCGATTTGCATTGAAATATCATAATTTATAGAATTAAAAAAAATACGCTAATGAAACTGAAGAGAACTTGGTGCAACCGAAGGCAGATACGTACATTACCCTAAACGTTAGGTTGAATAATACAATTATAGGTTTTATCATTCACATTTATTACATTCGATTTCAAAATCTCTTTATCTACCTCTTCCTTGGGTATTATTAGAGGAATGCGGCTTTTTCGAATATAGGTACATCTCATGAACGTAAATTTTGAGGAGTTGTTCTTTTTGAGAGGTTGATGGTAGAGAACACCTGCCCAAGACGTTCGAAAAGGTAACTTTTCTTGGAGGTTTGATAGATCATCTCACGCAAATCCAAAAAAGGTAACCTTTTTTAGAGCATAATGAAACATACCAAAGAATTTTTTTTTTGGAGCTGAAATAGAACTTCTTGAAGAAGTTGAAGAAAGGTAACCTCAAGGGTAACCTTTGGAGCTTTATAATTTCATAAAACATTTTGAATAAGTTCTAAAAAGGTTACCTTCTTTGGAGCTTGAGAGAACATCATAGAGAAGTTGGAAAAAGGTAACCTCTTTGGAGCTTAATAGAACATCTCAAAGAAGTACAAAAGTGGTAACATTTTTGGAACTCAAGAGAACATCACAAAAAAGTTGGAATGAGGTAACCTCTCTGTATCTTAATAGGTCATATCAAAGCCGTTTGGAAGAGGTAACCGTTTCTCGAGCTCAATATAACATCTCAGGTCTCTCTGAGAGGACTCTTGCCCACTGGGCATCAGGTTCTGACATGAAAAACTCTTCTTTTGAAAAAAAGTACATTCTAGAATATCTCAGCTAAGGTTTTATTTATAATTATGAGGTGGAGGACCACAGTTTTTCATCATACAATAAAATAATAGCAAAAAATAAAGTTGAAAAGTAGCGCCAAACAGTTTTCACAAAAAAATATTTTTTTTATATTTTAAAAGTTGAAGGCACATCAGTTACATGACTGTATTGTGTGAAATACACCAGACTAACGAACTTCGCAAGAATTTCGAGAAAAAAATGCCGATTTGCAATAAATAACACAGTTCAAAGTGGTGAAAAAATATTGACAAAAAAACATGTTTCATCATCCAAAACTTGTTCAAACTTGCTCCTATCGCAATTTTGACCCCATAATTGAACTGAGAATATGAAACTTGATAGGAAAAGATACCAAACATGTATATATTCACTCAAAATCAAGAGAAAGAAAGAATCATCTTCACAATCAACATTCCCCCCACCAGTCGCCCCCCTATGGAAATTTTGACAGTAATCATATCAAGATAATAGTATAAGACCCCAGTTAATCAAGATACGATGTAATTTACTCCACATTGATGACAGGTCTCAGTCCTGGTATAAAAAAAGGTGGAAAATGGTGATTTTTGGTCTTCCCCCCCCCCTTTACCCCCCTATTGCGGGCTTCCGGTGTAAAATTCGGCTTGGCAACAATGGTTTTCGTATTTAGCGGGGTCCAAACGCCTTTAAAACATATGTTGCCAAACTTTAACATGACTTGCCTCTAGAACCACTTTCCAGGCCACTTTTTCAAAAATGATCCTAGTCTATCCTAGAATATTGACCAAAAAAGTGTAACACCCTCAGGGGCGGCGGAATCGGGGGGAAAGGGGGGTCATGGCCTCCCCCAATCCCAGTCTTGAGGGGGCCTGGCCCCTCCAATTTTCTCGATAAAGAATTTTTCTGCATGTTAAAAAAGATGATCACGCCTCTTTTCTGAGAAAATTTCGCCTGCGGCGCTTCTCGCTTCGCTCGCACTTCTTCTCTCTTACTTGTGCCTCCCAATAATTATATTCTTCCGCCGCCCCTGAGCACCCTGTATAAAATAATAATTCCTTAGCACTCTAGACTAGAGGCAAAAGGGTTTTGATCATACGGACTTCAACAGGCAACTAACTGGACTAGGAAAATCTTACGATCTCACAAAAATCTTTCGATTCTTGTGCCTAGCTACATTGCGCTGCACTGTACACTACACCCTATTTATTAGTTTATTACTCTTGATAGAACTGGGACCCAATTTAACAAGAGAGTCTTACCTACTTCTTCCCACAAACTACGCAGCAATATTTTCTGCCACAGTTCTTGAACTTGAAATTTAGCCCATGTCATCTAGGTGGGTTGTACATGAATTATTTCGCTCCCAACTGCTCCTAGAAGGGGTATTTTTAAGAATTTCGAAAATTTCTGAATTTGAAAATATAATGAAATCTATGGACAATTTGGTCAGCAGCTTCCCGTTTTTGGCTTATTATTGTTAATATTATTATTATTCCAAATTTTTTTTGCCTTCGGCGCTAACTGCACAAGGGGCTCTTGGGCCCACCGGCCCGACCGTAGCGTGGCAATAGGGGGGGGGGGTCAAAAATTTTCTTCGCCATAGTAACTTTTTATGAGTTCGGCGCCACTGTAAGTAGCAAAGTCCTCACGGGGGTGAGTCTCATGAGCGCATTGTCGGAGTGCAGATGAGTACCTGTTCACTGTTACCTGTAAACATATTGTTTGAAAACTACCACAAGAAATCATCAATCTTTATAAAAACAGGTGTAGTCTGAACATTGACTCATCATGAAATTTGAATCTGAACATTTTATGATGCTTCTGTACTTCGATGGGTCAAAGATTATCGCTATTCAATCCAAAACGCAGTACTTTGTTTACCTGCGAATTCCGGTAACCTAAGTTACAAAAAGTCAGAACTGGTTGTTTGAGTGTTAAGCATGTCATTTCGACTAGATCCAGTTCGTGCTAGATCACCATGAATTCCATCATAATTATTCATCATGACTTTTTCTAACCTGGGTTACCAGAATTCGTAGGTAAGTCCAGCCGTTGATTTTTTCCCAAAAACATGGCATTGAGTTTTGGATTCAATAGAGATCATTTTTGCCTCATCGAAGTACAGAAGCATCATGAAATGTTGAGATTGGACAAGTCTTTTAAAGAGATGTGAGGATATGGCCGGACGGTGTACCCAATCGTTTTTGTTTCATTCCATACGTCTTCAGCGACCCCGAAAACCTAAGAATCGATACCCAACATATGAGTGATTGACACGTACTTTGTAATTTTGACCTTCAGCTCCAATTTTCAAAAATGACGTCTCAACTTTCTTAACTTGACTTCCGGTGACCGCACGAGAGTTTTAACATTGTCATTGTATCGAAGAGGTTTAAGTTATACCTATAGTTTTGACACCAAACACGCCTCAGCAGGTTTGGATAAAAAGATTTGTATTTTTTTATAGTATTCCCTCTCCCTCCCCAAAGAATACAATCGAAGTTGTCGAGGTTTTGGGCCTCACAAGGCCCTTCTGACTGTTTCACCATTTTTTTGTCATATATTGGAAAGGTGCCAATCTTCAAATAGGCAAAGTTACAAAAAACAGTCATGTGGGGATCATCATCAAAAAAAATTTTTTCTTCTCCACTATCCCAGGTTATTATGATCCTATGAATCGAACAGATGTTTTCGCTTGGAATGGCCTGAAAGTTGCTTCCCGTGGTATCGCGATGCCATCCGGCAGGATTGTAATACGGACCAATGCCCTTATTTCGAACTGTGTCTCTACGATGGTAACCCCTTTGCAGATGCCTACAGAGTGATCAAAAATCGAGAAATTCTGTTTTATGAACCAAAATAGGTCGGAACATGAAAATTAGCACACATACTCCTCATCCGATGCTCATTGATGTGGAACAAACCACTTTGAGATTTCTCAAACTGTTTCTCAAATGTACCTGAAATACAAGTGTTACTCATCATAAAAGGGACGTACCTACTGGGTGGGCCTAGCAAAAACCTGACTGTTTTATTTTCCTCGCCAAATATTTGTTATTCCTCCGATTTCGGCAAACTAAGTATCACTGAATAGTCAAATGAATAGGTTGTAAAAGTCAAGCAACAAAATGAACGAAACTTCAAGATTCAAAATGGCGGAGGCAAGTAAAAATATACCATTTTTTGAGCTCGTTCATTTTTTATAAACGCTCTTGCGATTCTTGCGATGGTAACTATAATGATGGTTTTGGAAAGAACAGATTTCCTCTAACAAACCAAAACAACAACGACCCAAATCGGTTCATCCTGTACAAAGATATAGCGATTTGAAAAAAAGGTTGATTACTTATTTTATTGACTGCGTTTCTATCGCAGCGTTCGATCCGCTCGAGTTTCGATCGGATCCAGAGTGGCCCCAGTCAAGCGCGTTTTTATCGTCGCACGTTCGATCCGCTTCGCTCAATCCTATTTCACTACTTTAGAATTAGGTTAGAATTTATGAGAGACAACAACATGGTTTAAAACGCGTCAAACTGCGCCAACCGGAAAAGATATTAATTTTGAATTTTCTTGGTGTATTTTATTCACAATTACTGGAAGGCATCCCTTGATTTCGTAAAAATAACGCTTTGTTTACAAGTTAGTCATCTGTCACTTCAATCCCATCCCGTTCACATCGGGTGAAATACGAGCGGATGCAAGCCTCGATCCGCTCGACTCAAGTCAAGCCGGCCAAAGCACCGGATCGACTTGAACTCCTCGATCCGATTGAAATCTCAATCCCGACAGTTTATATTGGCCCTTTCAAGCGGATCGACCCGATCGGATAGAGTTTCGATCGGATCCAAAGCTGCGATAAAAACGCAGTCATTGATTAGTTTCTCGCCTGCCGTTTTTATTTATTTGTCAATTCAAACTATATTTGCTTCAGTGCCTATCTAATTGAATCGGCTACAAACACCAGTTTTAAAATGGTCAAAATGTCAGAATTCAAAATGGTGGTTGAAAGACGGAACACTGCCAACCACGACGCTTGGTCAAGAAATATCAAAATTACATAACAAAAGACAGAATTGGGAAGAATGAACTTTGCCTTGCATTTGTGGATCACATCGAGTTTAATCGGTCCATCAGTTGTGGAGATATACCGATTTCAAATAAGTTTGTTGATTACTTTCTTAGATATGCATCGACTATTACTTAATTACATGTTAGTTTCTCACCTGCCATTTTTTCACTTATTGATCGATTTTAACGATTTTTTTTGTAACAGCAATCTACTGAGGTCAGCAGGCTATAAACACCAGTTTGGAAATCGCCAAAACGTCAAAATTAAAAATGGCGGATAAGAAACGGAACATTGGCTAAGTTCTCTTTGGTCAAGAGATATGAACGTTTGTTATATTATATAAGTGATATCATATTATATTGTTAATATTGTAACGATATTTCGCGTACGGGATCTCCGCTCGTAACACTGCCCCCCTCTTGAGCCTGCTCGTCCCGAATAGGCTCATCGTTACTCCCGGAGTAACGTGCAAGGCGATCAAGGTGGACAACTTTCATCCTGGCTTTCGGGGCCCGCTGGATTCTGTACACGACGTCATTGATCCTCTTGACTATCGTGTACGGTCCTTCCCACGACAGATGCAACTTCGGAGACCTTCCTTTCTTGCGCTGAGGATTGTACAACCAGGCCAGGTCACCTGCTTGAAATCCCGTGGAGTTCGTCTTCAAGTCGTAACGCGTTTTCAACTCTCCTCGGCTGCGAGTTCTTGGTCCTTTGCTGGCCGCACAAACCTCGCACTGGCGACACCATGTTTCCACGTCGTTCCGGCAGTTCACCCAGTAGAACCGCTCGCGCACCTTGTCCAACGTCTTGTTCACCCCAAGATGCCCCCCAGTGACGCCATTGTGCATTTCTTCTAGGACCTCCTTCACTCTCTTCTTTGGAAGCACTAATTGAGCCATCTCTTTCTTCCCATCGGGACTCTCCCAGACTCTCTCTAGCAACCCGTTCTCTATTCTCAGAGAATTCCACTGAGCCCAAAGAGCCTTGAAGTGGGGCCCTTCACCAGATATCTCGGCCCATTCTGGTTTTTCCTGGCCAAGTTCTTTCCTTTAAGCAAGCAAACCGATGGCTGGGTTCTCACGCTGCTCTTTCTTGAGCTCAGCCGTAGTCCGATTTCGCGGGGTTTCAAAGACAAGTGCTTTGATTTCGACGTTCCCATTCTGCTGGTCTACCCTCTTGTCGTGCCTGCAGTCCTCGGTGCGTGGTCTTCGAGAAAGACCTTTTGTGTTGCCATCATCATGACTCCTTCCAGGACGATGTTCACTTTCTTGATCAGCAGCTCCCTGTTCCAGCCTGGAACGGTCTGCTGAACGGTACGGTTGCCAGCAATCACGCTGCAAATGGCCATTCTTTCCGCAATTGGAGCAACGCAGCCTTCCTCCTGTGCGATTGCTTTCTTTCGACTGATGACCTCCTCGATCAGCAGCTTCCCGTTTCAGAATGAAGTCTGCTGAAGCGTATCGTCGCCTGCAGTCGCGTTGCAGATGTCCGTCCCTTCCACATTCAAAGCAACGTGGTCTTCCTCCTCTACGATTGCTTTCTCTCGGTTGGTGACTTTTTCGATCAGCAGTCGAGATCGTTCTCCGTTCCGCTATGAAATGGTCTGCTGAACTCGACCATTGCCTGCAGTCCCGACGAAGATGTCCCGTTCTTCCACAGCCGAAGCAACGCGGCCTTCCTCCAGCTCTTGGCTCGCCTTGGGGTCTGTTCGGAGACATGGCGCTAAGAAGTTCCTCAAACATCTCCTTCACCGATTTCGGAAGCATGTGATGCTCTGGATTCGTCAAAGTTCACTTCCCTAAAACGATGAGGGCGCGAAGCATCTTTGGCAGCCTCGATGCGAATAGCTGGGATGAGTGCGTCGCTGATGTTGGCTGGATTGCTGATCATGACCATCTGACGCAATTCTGGATGTTTTATTCCGCCCATGAAAGTTTCCTTGGCGATGTCGGCCAAAACATCCGCTGGATGAGCTGGATAGGCCAGGTAAACCAGCCTCAGGACTTTGGATTCGAATTCCTGAAGGCTTTCTCCGCTCTTTTGTGTTCTGGCCTCCAGCTGGGTTTGATGGATCTGCCGCACATGATTGTCCCCATACCGAAGCTCCAGGACCCTCGTCAGCTTGGCAAAGTCCTTCTGCTCACTCTCAGGAATCGTCTGGAGCAGCTCCATTGCTGAGCCTCTGAGAGCCAGGACTAGAGCTGTGGCTCTCTCATCGTCGCTCCATCCGTTTGCTTCGGCAGCGGCATCGAACTGCCTCTTATAGGTTGTCCATGGGCTTTTCCCATCGAAGTTTGGCAGCTTCACACGTTGGACACCCGCTGAACTGACCATCGCAGCACTGGCGGCGGTTTTCTAAACCTGTTGCTCCAGCTTCGTCATGTTGGCCTTCACCGCTTCCACTTTTTTTTCTAGCTTGCTCACGCTGCCGTCGAAATACCGCGGTTGTTGTTCCACAACGGCTAATATTTCTTCCATTTCCTCCAGGCGTATCCTTTCCTGTTCTTCCAGCAGGTTTCTCAGTTCTTCTTTGTCTTCTAGACGCTGTTCTTGTAAAAGATTTTTCAATCCTTTTTCCTATCCTTCTAGAAGATTCTTCAATCTTCTTTATCTTCCAAACGCCTCTTCTCCTGTTCTTCTTTCTCTGCCTGGCGTTTCGTCTTTTGTTCTTGCATCATCGCCATGATGCTCGCCAAAGCGTCTTTGACTCCTGTCTTCGACTCCTGTCTTCGACATGCTTCTCGTCTCCGGCATTTACCAAATCACGAATGTTTCGAACATCCTGCAGTCGCAAGCCGAATTACTCTCAATTATACCGCTTTCTGACACCAAATGTTATGATATTTTGCGTACAGGATCGCCGCTCGTAACAATATTGTTATATTGTTACTAAACGAAAGTTTGGCAGACCTGGGGATGAGCCAATAACCGTTTCAGAATACAAGGGATCCGTATTGTGACCGACGGATGAAAATGCGAATAACGCTATACAACTTGGAAGCCAACTCTGGAGGATTTCAAGAAGGTAACATTATATGAATGTACAACCACAACGCAAAAAAGAAGTGGGAGGAACCGTACACCGTGATCAAAAGTAAAAACGTCCAGGAATAACGAAGTGCTTGCTCGGGACGAACAGATTTTAGGGAGGGGAGCCAGTACTACGAAACTCGCTGGAGATCACGATGCGCAAATAAGACAGATAATGCATTATTGGTGGAGAAGCCGTTATTTGAGGGATACCAAAATATTCTCAAAGCTGATGAAAGTCTCTAGAGCTTCCGCGATCGGGCTATCAGGTAAACTGAAACCGTGTCAAATTTGAAAACCGGCCTACACGACGCCCAATGCAATCTATTTTAGATATCGGTTGAAATTTTTTGAAAAAAGTTGATGTAAAAGCAGAAAAGAACAGATTGAGTAGAGTCCTGCACCAAACGCGGGTATTTCTTGTCAAAGTCAGAGTGAGCGGCCGTCTCGGGTAGTAACGGCCAGGAAAAATACGTTTTTTGTGTAAAGGCATGCGGACAGCCTTTGATGGATATGATTTTTCACACGTAATGTAACGGATTTCCCTTGTTTCTTCTTCAAGATTGGAAAAGAATTATTCAAATATATTGAAAAATTCAAAAGTTATCTACATCTCAATATCTACCTACTCTGCTATCTGAAAATCCTACAATAACAATTCTGGAGGAAACCCAGTCGGTAGCACGGTGAGCTCGGCCTCGCTTTCGAAGGCAAAGGTCCCGGGTTCAAATCCGCACTGAGCCAGATGGACTTTTTCTCGCGTCTCTTAGTACTGGGGCATCTACTATCGTGCGGTGATGCCCCGGAAGAGGGATGAAACGAAAAAGCCATCGAAACAAAACCCCACTGATAAATCCCCCATACTGATCCAAAGATGCAAATCTTACAGTACTTCGTTGTTATCGTCCTCATTGTTATCGTTAAAGAAAAACTCCGACGGCAAAAACCTGCTAATAACCTAGCTGTTGATGCAGGACAAAAAAAAATCTGAAGGACCAAGCGACATGAAGATAGGCAAGCTGTGATTAATTATTGAAATCAAATGGAAACATGGGACAATTTTGCTGAAAATCACGAAGCTTTTACCAAATAAAACCATTGTAAAAGTCGTCAGTAGTTGAGGCTTTATTCAAGTTTATCATTTGAGTCCGGCTCCGATAAGCTAGGCCAGTTTTGCATTTTCTAATGGGAAGGAAACTCTCGGAAAATCAAGAGAATTTTGACAGAAATTGACGGAAAAGTTCAAGAACCAGTAACGCCTCGTTAAAAAAACAATTGATGAAAATCTGATTACGGGTCGAAAAGTTGAAAATTTGCAGATTCTAAGGAGGAAAACTCGAAATCCGTTAGTCCGATTTCAAAAATTTCTCTCACGAAACTCAATTCAACCTTTTCCCTAACTATGACTTGCAGCAAGTCTGTACCTAAAATAAATATTTCGTGTGGCTTACCGCAGGTCGAAATTCGCATTGCATTTTCTCTAATTCACGAAATGTTCAAGTTTCATTTTTAACAAATCACCGTCGGAAAATGGAAACCGTGTCGAGTTTGAAAATAGGCCCGCACGACGCCCAATGCAATCTACTTTTGATATCAGTTGAAATTTTCTGAAAGAAAGCGATCTACGAGCAGAAAAAGGCATCTGAGTAGAGTTCTGCACCAAACGCGGGTATTCCTAGTCAAAGCCAGGGTGAGTGACCGTCTCGGGTAGTAACGGCCAGGAAAAAGGCGTTTTTGTGTAGAGGCATGCGGGCGACATTCAATGAATATGATCTTTTACACCTTTCATGACAAATTTCCCATGTTTCTCCTTTAATATTAGAAAAGAATTATTCAAATATTTTGAAAAATGAAAAACTTATTGACATTTCAAAACCTACCTACTACCTACCTGATGTGAGTCCAGGCCCAGTTATGAGCTTTTTTTCTTCTTGAAATTAATCACTTCGAAAACAACCGGGAAGTAAAAAATCATGCATAATTGTTCAAAATCACTACCTTAGTAACATTTCGATTTGATATAAGCAATTACGGCAGCTAAACGACCACAATTTGAGAAAAACCTATTGCGCCGGGCCCAAAATTCGCCCAAACCAGATAGTGTCCTTTCGGCTCCTAAGGGATGAATTTTCAGGAACTGCGGGTCAAATTTTTCTAATGGGTCTAGACAACAAATATGCAAAGTGGTTTGCTTGTATCATCAAATGCCACTTTTTTGCGTACCGCTAGCACTATCCCTTTTAAATAGGCTTCCCGCAATACACAGGTTCTGTAAGACTCTCAAGCGTGGGTGAAAGGCTTAAAACATTATTAACTTAAGGCTCTGACAGTGTACCAAATTGCACATTCATGTTATAAAAAGCAAGATCTCCAGACAGCTTTCAGTCTAGCTCTGGACTAGTTTTTTCTTTACTGTAATTTATGTCTTTTTTTACTGCATAAACTTCTTTGTCGCTCTCTGTCTGGAATCTGAACGCAACTATGCAATTTTCGACAACTAAACATTGAAGAGCACTTCCCACTGAACCATTATCATAAAAAATTCCGAGACTTTCGGTTTCAGGCTATCCTCAGTGAGGGATCAAGTATGGGTGAGAGACCCAATATTTTGTATTTTTCATAAAAAAAAACGACACAAATTTTGTTCGAACAGCTTTTAAGAACAAACCTCTCAATTGATAATGGTGAAACTTGGTGGGCTACCTCAAAGTACATCAAGGTTCATAATGCGTAACATATTTCACCATTCCAGATGTTGCAAATGCCATCATGGGCACTACAGCTTTGAAGAGCCAAAAACGCAATCAAAGACACTAGCACCTTAATTAAAACCAAGGGTCAGTCTGTCAGAGAGATGGATGACGTAAGGCTCCTTGGACTTCACCTGGACACTAAGCTGACCTGGGAGTCGCATATTGGAGTTGTGATGAGTAAGCTCAGCTCCACTACATTTTTGATAAAAACTCTCAAGCACTCTGTGTCCGACGACGTCCTCAGAATAGTTTACTTTGGCCTGGTTCAGTCACTTCTTTCTTATGGCTTGATTTTCTGGGGAAATGCCCGCTATAATCAAAGAGTGCTCAAGGCACAGAAGAAGATTGTGAGAACGATGAAGGGTGCAAACGCCGGGCAGCACTGTAGACCCCTTTTCATAGAGTTGCGACTTCTTACTTTACCATCCCTCTATATTTACCTGTTGATACTCTTCATCAAAGAGAATGAAGCTAAATATAAAATTAATGCAAACATTCACGAACACTCAACTAGAACAAAGGGCAATTTACACCATCCCTTTTCGAGACTTTCCGTCGCCCAGAACTCCCCGAGCCACAAAGGAGCTATATTTTTCAATAAAATAAAAACTGTTGTTGATTATCACCCCAACACCAATGTTTTCAAGAGAAGGGTTTTCAATTACCTGGTCGGTCGGGCGTTCTACACGGAGGAGGAGTTCATGACCTCTTGTTGAACCTTGTTTAAAATGTGTCACTTGTTGTGTTGTTTTTTTTTTTAACATGTAATGTGATTGTTCATATGTACTTCAAGACAGGATTCTGTATATAGTTTTTTATAATGCTGTTCATATAGTATTAATTCCTTGACGTGTATAATGGGCATTACTGCCTCTTGCACAAAAAATAAATTCTATTCTATTCTATTCTTTGCTGTAATTTCATAAGCATAAAATAGTTAATGTATGTGGTGAGTAACACGTCTCCACATGTTTCGGTTAATGAAATAAAATTTTTCAACTTTTTTTTCTGTATCACTCTGTATACGCCGCCGGCATGGATGACGCTGATGGCTACCTTTCTGGATCGGAAGAGTATGATGCAAGGAACATTTTCACCGAGTGGCGTCTTCTCATCAAACAATGCAAGGTACTTTCAACTAGGATCCGGACTAAAGAGCAGGGGGTAGAAGACACCAACACTAACACATACAGGTGTCCCGAACTTATTGCAACAAATTCAACAAGGAGATAGAAAATTGAAAAATAGGGGGACTTTCTTAATAAACAAATAATAACGGAGATACAGGCCTTCAGATTAGATTTTTTTTAAACAGTCGAATTCAAATTCGAACCAAAGTTTACTGAAGCAGGTCTTTATCGTACAGTAGCAACGCATTTCATCAAACATTTTTAGGAGCGAAGATAATAGGGGGTACCCTACCTCTTTTTGTCTTATTTTTGACCCCCTGATAATTTTCGGGAATGGTTTCAGTGCTTGAATTCTACGTTCAATTTAGAGAAAAAAGTTTCTTTCGCAAAACTCTGATTAGAGGCTCCATTTTTAAGATATTTGGGTTTGAAACTTTGGAAAATATCTCGAAAACACCATGCAAAAGCCTTAAAGATTAAAATTCAAGAAAACTCATGATTCCCCAATTGATATGAGTTTTCCAGGTGTTTCAAGTTGATATACTAAGACTACCATTTTTGCTGAGAAACATAGAGTTTCCGGAAAACAAATTCGGCCCGGAAAGTGGCGATTTTGCGATGTTTCCCAAAGTTTCAAACCCAAGTACCAAGTATCTCAAAAATGAAGCCAGTAATCAAAATTTTACAAGAGAAACTTTTTCCTCCAAATTGAACGTATAGAACTCAAAAACTGAAACCATTTCCAAAAATATTCAGGGAAGTAAAAAATAGGGGGGGAAAGATCTTTCTAATAGGGTATACCCCCTATTATCTTCGCCCCTGAGAATGTTTATTTAAATGCGTTATTTAAATCATTGTTCAATAGACATCTGTTTTTAAGTGAACTTTGATTCAAATTTGAATAAAATCGGTTGAACGGTTCAAAAGTTATGAAAAAAAAACTGTTTCACACAACAACTTTGAAGGCCTGCATCTCCGATATTATACGTTTGCGTGGGTATGTTTATTAAGAAAGTCCCATCACTTTTCAATTGATCTCCCTGTGAATCCTGTTGCACTGATTTCGTGACACCCTGTATAACAAAATATCTACCCACTAGAATTTCTTTAGCACGTTGAACAGTAAAAAGCTTTCAAAAAAAAATTTTCTTTTTTTTTAAGCATTGATGTCGTAGCGGTACACCAAATTATTCTGCACTTCTAACGATTCCGATTATTTTTGGCACAGATGATCATTGGACCTATTCAAGCGTTTTGACCCGCAGCACCACCAAATTTGCCCCTCAGGAACGGAGGGGTGGGGGTATCTTCAGAATTTGAAGCTCCAGGTCTAGTATGGTCCAATGAAGGTAAGTGAGTAGTCATTTTCGAATAATGTTCATCCGCTGATGTCGACTCTGACGTGAAAAATGAGTTGCGCAATCATTTGACAAAGATAATTGGTAATAATAAGAGATAAAGATGAAATCAAGTGGTCATCTATTGAGCTCTGTGAGAACTTGTTTTTTTGTGATAAATACATTAAACTTTGTGTGACTGTTCATTATTACTTACTCCCCAAATATGGAGGGAGCACCACGCGTTCCGACGAATGACGTCGCGACGCAATGTAAAAAAACAGTGGTCGCCATTTCCAGAACAGTCGATAGAAATATTATAATTTCTTTGATTTCTCCCATCAAGCCATATGCTTTCAAGATTCAATAACATATTTTTGTCGATTTGGGGAAACGGTGGGCTACCAGAGGTAAACCAGGTGCCTGTAAGGGGAACTGTGAGGTTTCTTCACCCCCAAATTCCCGCGGTCAACATCTTCGGATAAAACCGAGGATAAAACTAACTATTTTGAAGTCTGTCCATACGAATATGTTATCTGGTTATCATTTCTTGTGTTTCGTCCTTCCAGGGACTCCTCAGTATGTTTATACAGATCTAGCGATCAAATGAAAGGATCTCAGAAAGGTATTTTTGATTACTGGAAAAAAGTGATCTTTGATGTTGTACCATATTAGGTACATACTCGGTTACACAACTCTTCACAAACTGAACTATAAATTATTATAACGATTAATCGCCTGTTAATATCGATGCCACCGTACTGAAAGAAAGAAATCGCTTTGTATGAGACCGTATCAAATGATTGAACCATTATTGTTTGTTTATTTGTTTGTTTTTATCCTTATCGGCATTTCTTATGTCATAGGAGTTTGCTGAATGTGATTCCCAAATATCACAAGCTGAGAAACTTTGTTTCTATAGCACAAAGCACTGTGCCGGGAATCGAACCCGAGAGCTCTACTTGCCGAGCGCTCACGCATTCCACTCGACTAGCGGGCTTTATTGATTTTATTATTATTGTGGAATACCGGACCAAATGTGGAACACCCTTTTCTTTTTCGCAGAGAATGCAGTTGTCCACATTCAGATATAGGGGTATTTCACATTACCGAACCATCTTTTGGGCTAAGTGGAATTCAAGATTTTTATATTGGTGCTTCTTTCAGACGTATTTACTTCATTCATATTCTGCTGACTTTATTCATACCCTAACACTAGAATCACAGAAATTGCATTTACTCTTTTTTTACCCATTTCAAACAAAACGGTATTCCGAAATCGGTTACTTTACTAGGTAATCTGAATGATCTCGAGCGGTTGCGAAATCTGTATGAACCATACTGAGGAGTCCTTAGAAGGGCAAAACATGGAGAATGTTGAGCAGATGACATAATTATTCGTATGGACAAACTTAAAAATAGTTTTATCCGAAGATGTTGACCGTGGAAATTTGGGGGTAAAGAAACCTCACAGTTCCCTCTAGCAGACACCTGACTTACCACTGGTAGCCCACCGTTTCCCCAAGTTGACAGAAATATGTTATTGAATCTCGAAAGCATATGGTTTGATGAAAGAAATCAAATAAATTATGATAATATATCGACTACTTTGGAAATGACGACCACTATGTTTTTAGCGCATTTTCCATCTCGATGAAAATCGCTATTGCAACCGCTTTGTCCGTCCGTCCGTCCGTCCGTCCGTCCGTCCGTCCGTCCGTCCGTCCGTCCGTTCCTCGAACTCCTCCCAAACTAGACGACCTAGCTTTCTAATTTTTTTACTGTTACATAGCTGCCACTCCCAAAGGAGGGCTAGGCTATATTGGATGTCCATATTGCGCCGCCGACATAGGGAAAACCGCCCCCGATAAACTTGAAATAACATAATATTGCACTTTCTACCAGACCTGATGCTCTGGTGTTCTCATTTTTTGAATAATACATAAGCCAAGAAACATTCCGTCTTCAATATGCGCCGCCGACATAAAAAAACTGCTAAAAACCGCCCCCAATCACTTTGAAATGAAAAACATAAACCCGAAGACATAGCGATCTGATTCTTTCGGTATATAAATAGCTGACTGAAAATAGGAAAAGATAGGCTACTTTTCGTTAGTCGCCGCCCCCAGATTCCGCCCCCAAACGATAAAAACTGCAATTTTCATAAATGTTACTGATTGAGATGTTTTCTTAAACATTTAGGAATTTAGGAATAGGAATTCAAATTGTGCAACATTTGCTCAGCCGAACGCTGCCGCTCCCACACGCCGCCCCCAAAGTAAGAGATAAATGAAAAGCATGAACCCGAACACATAGCGATCTAAGTTTTTCGCTATATGAATAGCTGACTAAAAATGGAAAAGGATAGGCTACTTTTGATATGGCGCCGCCTCCAGCTTCCGCCCCCAAAAGAAAAAAAGTGCAACTTTCAACAATTTTCACTGATTTAGCTGATAATGTTACCTCGAACATTTAAAAACCCTTGACTCAAACTGTGCAAGAATTTCTTTGCAAACTCTGCCGCTCCCACACGCCGCCCCCAATGTGAGAGATAAATGTAAAACACGAACCTGAAGACATAGCGATCTAATTCTTTCACTATATTGATAGCTGACTGAAACTGGAAAAAGATAGGCCACTTTTAATTAGCCGCCGCCTCCAGCTGCCGCCTCCAAACAAAAAAAAATGCAACTTTCACAATTTTCACTGATTGTCATATTTCCCTTACATTTAGAAACTCCCAACTCAAACTGTGCAACAGTTACTTTGCCGAATGCTGCCGCTCCCACACGCTGCCCTCAAAGTGAGAGATGAATGAAAAACATAAACCCGAAGACATCACGATCTAATTCTCTCGCTATATGGATAGCTAACTAAAAATGGGAAAGAATAGGCTACTTTTGATATGGCGCCGCCTCCAACTTCCACCCCAAAAAGAAAAAAAGTGCAACTTTCAATAATTTTCACTGATTTACATTTTAATGTTAACTCAAACATTCAGAAACTCCAAACTCAAACTGTGGAAGAATTTCTTTGCCAAACTCTGCCGCTCCCACACGCCGCCCCCAAAGTAAGAGATAAATATAAAACATAACCCTGAAGACATAGCGATCTAATTGGTCCGCTATATAGATAGCTGACTAAAAATGGAAAGAGATAGGCCACTTTTGATTAGTCGCCGCCTCCAGCTCCCGCCTTCAAACAAAAAAAAATGCAACTTTCACAATTTTCACTGATTGTCATATTCCCTTAAACAATTAGAAACTCCTAACTCAAACTGTGCAACAGTTATTTTGCCGAATGCTGCCACCCCCATACGCTGCCCTCAAAGTAAGAGATAAATGGAAAAAATTAACCCGAAGACATAGCGATCTAATTCTCTCGCTATATGGATAGCCGACTAAAAATGGGAAAGAATAGACAACTGTTGATTAGTCGCCGCTCCCTGCTCCCGCCCTCAAACAAAAAAATATTGATGAGTGAATGAATTTTTATTCAAATCTATTTCATATTGGCAAGTACCCCATTCTGATAACAAAATATCACAATGAGTTTCGAATAAAGAAAGTGGACAAGGAATGGTGTTTCTCCTTCAACCAAATTTCTTTACGTTCATAATATGCCTCTTTGATAAAATGCGCTACTGAGACTCACGCACGTGAAGGCATACTCACTTGTTTGATATTGCGTCGCGACGTCATGCGTCGGAACGCGTGGTGCTCCCTCCATTTTTGGGAAGTAAGTAATAATGAACAGCCCTACCAAGTTTCATGTATTTATCACAAAAAAACAAGTTCCTACAGAGTTCAGTAGATGACCACTTGATTTCATCTTTATCTCTTATTATCACCAATTATCTTCGTCAAATGATTGCGCAATTCATTTTTCACGTGAGAATCGATATCGGCGAATAAAAATCATTCGAAAATGACTTCTCACTTGCCTTTGTGGGTCTTCATTAGACCATACCAGACCTGGAGCTTCAAATTCTGAAGATACACCCACCCCTCCGTTCCTGAGGGGCAAATTTGGTGGTGCTGCGGGTCAAAACGCTTGAATAGGTCCAATGATCATCTGTGCCGAAAATAATCGAAATCGTTAGAAGTGCAGAACTTGGACGATTTCAGGCTCGTACCGCGACGACTATCTTGGTTTATAGTGGGGTCGGTACAGTATTATACGCTGCATTTTTGAGTAATGCAATGTCTTTTGACAGACATGTTCTTAGAACCTGTTTGAACAATTTTGTCCATCGCCGCAAGCAAAATTTTAGTCAGATCCTGTATACAGGGTGAAGAAGAAAAACAATTTAAAAAAATTGCATCTTTTAAACGGACAAAGGTAGAGTATTGCAGGGCATGTCATATGATGCGGAATTTGATAGTTGTTGAGGTACACCAAACCATTTTGATACATCATTAACCGTTTTCAAGATATTTAAAAAAAACTGAGATCTGTCAAAAAAAACATTATCTTCATTATATCGCTTATTTTTGAAGATATCGGAATGAAACTTGATATTTGCTTTATAAAGGACGTCATGAATGGATAACAGCTGCAGTTATTTTCTAGGCCTACTATTCTCCTAAATAAGACAGTCAACTTTTTTGGGGGGGAGCCGCCATCTTGTTTTGTGAATATCAAGCTGATGACCGAAAAAATGACTGATGGTCATTAGGCTAGTATCATGCCATTACCCTATATTGTGAAAGATCACCTTGGATGGACCATCATACCATTTTTGCTGAAAGAAAGATGACGCACTGATTTTATCGGGTTTCTCAGAACTAGAGGACCTACTTCCAGCCATCGAGCCATTGCAAGTAATTTAACACCGCAATTATGACCCCTGATCATTTCTCAGGTTGCTCACCAAGATTCATAGCCATAAATGCAGCGGTTCGGTTTTAGCAGCTGTTTGAATTAAGAAGTGTTGCCTTTTCGTGAAAAAAACAGAAAATTACGAGGTTTCTGGGTCAATTTTTAGGTCATTGGAAATAGATCCTCCACGGAATGTTGATAAATTTATGCTGAATTATCAGAAAAAAGTGCATTCTATAGCATAGATTTGAAGAAAAGGCTGAAAATTGTTCAAAACGGTTTCTATTGTCTTGTTAAAGCGTTAAATTATGGATCTTTTTGACGATTTTCATGCCTCCAGCCTATTTAGATGATGGAATGAAATTTTTCAATTTCTTATCACCCTGTGATGCCATCCGCATAGATCGCCATCATGCCAACATTTCCCAAAGGTGAAGAAGGAATCTGAAAAGAAATTATCCTAAAATACATTGCGGCATCGAAATTTATAAGGTTCTATCCATTATTGGTGTTGCCCTACCACACAATTTGTTCGCTCTCTACCTACTGCAAGATAGTCTTCCATGTTCTTCCTATACATCACATGAGTGAATCCTGTGCCAATTTTTCAAAACCTATACTGAAGAATGCACTTTTTTTCTAATAATTCAGCATAAATTTATCAGAATGCCATGGAGGATCTTTTTTCAATCACCTAAGAAATGACCCAGAGACCTCGTGATTTTCTGTTTTTTTCATGAAAAATCGACACTATTTTATTTAAATAGCTGCTAAAACCGAGCCGCTGAACTTATGGCTATGAATCTTGGTAGACAACCTGAAGAATGATCAAGGGTCATAATCGCGGTGTCCAATTACTTGCAATAGCTCGATGGCTAGCAGTAGATCCTCTAGTTCTGAAGAATCCGATAAAATCCGTGCATCATCTTTCTTTCAGCAAACATGGTATGATGGTCCATCCAAGGTGATCTTTCACATGATAGGGTAATGGCATGATACTAGCCCAATGACTATCAGTCATTTTTTCGGTCATCAGCTTGATATTTACAAAACAAGATGGCGGCTCCCCTCCAAGAAAGTTGACTGTCTTATTTAGGAAAATAGTAGGCATAGAAAATAACTTCAGCTGTTATCCATTTATGACGTTATTTGTAAGGCAAATGCCAAATTTCATTCCGATATCTTCAAAAATAAGCGATATAATGAAGATAATAATTTTTTTGACATATCTCAGTTTTTTTAGAATATCTCAAAAACGGTAATTAATGTTTCAAAATGGTTTGGTATACCTCAACAACCATCAAATTGCGCATCATATGACATACCTTGCAATATTCTACCTTTATCCGTTCAAAAGATGCAATTTTTTTAAATTTTTTTCCTTCTTCACCCTGTATACAGGATCTGAACTGAAATTTTGCTTGCGGCGATGGACAGAATTGTTCAGACAGGTTCCAAAGACTTGTGTGCCAAAGGGCATTGCATTACTCAAAAATGCAGTGAACAGGACTTTTTCCGAACGTGCCGACTCCACAATTATCTTTATTGTTGGTATAGTACAAAACCAAGCAGTATTTAGGCACGCCGGTTTATTTTAATCCAATGGACCTGTCCGCATTCAGAAACAGGCTCAAAACCTCGACCTATGGTGCTTTTGTGGGGCGCGCAACCTCCCCTATTGTCCAAACTGGTCCAGTCTCGTGCGGTAATCTGAATAGCCTTTATTATCTGCTCATAAATCAAAAGCGCAGACAAAACCACGGCCATAATTTAATTTGGTCACTTTGTATTATTATAAAACGGGGGTGAAAATGTTCTGTACCGGACACCGGACCTATCAGCCTTTTGCTTCCATCTCCATTGTCGCCGGAGCCGGGAGAACGGTCCCGAAACGCGATCATCTGCTCGCAAAACAAACAAAATAAAATTACCTTCCCCATTCATCGGACGCGCTTCGGTCAACAAAAAGAGTTATTACAGAAAATAACACGTATAACATGCGTATACATTGTAAGGAACAAACGTAATTGCCAGCTTTAAGGGCATCAATTATTGATATAAACCATCTGCATATTCGAGGGGACTGTAGGATTGAAATTGAGTATATTGTAGTTATTGTATTGTACAACGAGCAAAAAGGAATAAAACCGATTGAAATGGAGAAATGGGAAATAGAGAAACTCAAGAAATGGGCATTCCATTTTAGAGTTGAACACTAGGCTTTTCCCGTAACTAAACTTAAATGTGATAGTTTAATGATGAGAGAGTATCAAGGCCAAAGGAAAATTTGGCCAATAAATTTTAACTTATCGCAATATAATAAAATCTAGTGCTTTTACCACCCCAGTTTTTGTCCTATCTTGAGGTATATAATTCAAGCAATTAAATGGAAGTGGAAGTTTTACAAGTCAGCAATTTCGAAGCAGTTATTTGCATATACAAATGATTAATCTGGAGTAGGCTCCCCCATTTCGCACGATCGAAACTTCAAGATGTCCATAATTTTAACTCTTTGCAGCGTGCAAAACAAAAGCGAACGACGCTTGAACAAGGCCAGCAAGGTTGTTTCGACTTAATTATTTATTTAATGGCCATTGTAGTAAACCCAGCATGTTTTACAGTATTTCAGAAAAAAAAATTGTTGCGAAATATGGTATCGAGTGTATTAATTTGCGAGCGTTGTAATAATATACCTACCTATCCTAGCCAAGCAAAGCTTCAATTACTGCTATATGCGATAATAATAATTGGAGTGGTTATTTGAAATAAAATGGGAGTGAAAATGCAGGTGCTCGTTCAATTGAATTAGCTGTAATAGTCGTTGCGGTGCATATTTAGCTGATAAAAAATGAAATGGAACAATTCAATTGAGTATTGTGCAAACGTTAGTCGAGAGCTGAAACTTTTTCCAATCTAAGCGCAAAGTACAGTTGGCATCAACAAAAAATGCAGTCACTGAAACTGAAATGAAACAGAAGCTCATATAACCTGTCAAGATTTGATGTTTATTTCTTATAATATGATTTTGTCGATAACTTGTAAAGATGTGGTGTATGAAATGATGATGTGTGAAAGCGATGTAAAGATTAACCCGTCAACGGCCGGAGTCTTATGGACAGTGGGGGAGGACCTTATGGGGGAGGACTATATACTGTCCACTGTCCTCTTCCTTATGGGGGAGGACAGTGGACAGTATAGGTTCTGGACTTTTTAAAGAATCCTTCGCGGTATTTCTTGGGCTCGGTGTATTTACCGGGACAAATAATAGACACCCTGAACCCTAAAGGGTTCATGAAACGCATATCAGTTTACGAAAATCACTAATTTCCTTTGGCGTGTCATTGCGGTTAGATGATACTTTTTTTGCGTTTGTCTACCAAAAGTTTGTTTTGGTGATTTTGTGAAAACCAGACCAGTTGAGTAAGAAGTTTTTGTTCTCTTGACATGCTGTAAGATGGAGCTTGTTATGAATGATTTGGTTTCGTTATGTTATCACCCAGTTGTAGTACTTGATACAAGTACTTGTGTACTTGCTGTACACGAGTAGGTACTTCAAGATTGTTTTTTCCAAGTTGAATAACTTGAGTTCGTGATTATGAACTGTGCAATCCACCAGTATTTATAGATGCTTGATTTTAGTTTCTCACCTTTTTACTTGTGCGTAATCGCCAGATGGCTACTAGTCAGTATTTTTCTAATCATTGTTTGATTTTGTCATAAAAAAGTTAGACTTTGGCGTCCTTCTTTTATGGTAAAAAGCAACTTCAACGCCCAGTAGTAGCTTTTCAAGAGAGCAATGAAATATGAGTTTTTAATTTTTTGGCTTCATTCTTGAAGCGGAATCATCCCTTGAAGTTCGCAACAATCAGTAGGTACCCAACACCCTGTACCTAGACATTTGCATGAACAAACAAGTTTGTCGCTTGCTGTAAAAGATAATGTATTCAGAGCTGACGAAGATGTTCTCTGGTCTAAAACTAAATAATCAACAGTTTTGTTTCTTAATCTCTCTTACACTTGTATAAAGGTCTTTATGTGTGTTTCATTTTAAAAACACTTGAACAAATAGCTCAATAAGATCCAAAGATATGATGACGTAAAAGTTAAAAACTACAGTATTGCATGGGCATGGTTTCTAATACCCATTTCCAACATGGCGAATAAATCTACATCTATTTATTATTAATAATGTGGACGTGGCTCAGTACTTGATTCGAGATGAAAATTATTTTGAGCGCCCAGAAACCGTAATCAACCACAGGCTGCCTCAAAAAATTGATTAAGGAATAGTCAATTCGCGATTTTTTCAGGTGGATTCTAGCCAATGACCAATGTAAACTCCGGTTTCAAATCAATAATAATTGAACTAATGATCGGTGTCTTTGAATTTTACGCATTTTCAGTGGTCAATGGTCAGAACAAAATCCATTTTGATCACTTTCTTTGATTTACCAGAGGCATTTACCTATAATACCGGGTGATCATTTGAAAACTATCCACCTGCAATATCTCCCGATTCCTAGCGCAAATGTCTTTGAGCAAAAACAGGTCGATTTTAATATCGAGGGTGACATCTAAAACATACATTGGAGAATTTATATCTCAAGCCCCCTCGCCCCCATTCACCCCAACTTTGAAATTTCAAATGACACCTTGCGATACATCAAATTAAAGAGAATTGAATTCTATTTCTAAAAAAAATATTTTGAAATTTTTCAACCTCACCCCCCGTTCTTCCTAAAATTCTCTGAGTGTCCAAGTTAATATTCTTGACCTCCATTTCCCTTCAATACAGTCAACGTCATCCTGCACAGCATCGAAAGAGAAAATTCTCTGTAAAAAAGTGCCCCCCAAATTCACCCCTTCGCTCCCCCACCTGACCTTAAAAGTCTAAAATGTCAATACCCACTTTGTTATACCGGGTGATCTTGAAAACTATCCACCTGCAATAACTCCCGATTCCTAGTGAAAATGTCTTCGAGCAAAAACAGGTCGATTTTTATATCAAGGGGGACATCTAGAACATAAAAAATTCTGTATCTACCTACCTACTGGAATTCAGTTTTACATCTAAAGTAGGTTCACTTGTACCGTGATTCTAGTCGGCTGTGAGATTTTGTTTCTAAGTTTCCAAATGTGAAATATAGAAAATCCCCAAAACTTTGCAGTTGGCTGCTCTGGCCGGACCAGTTTTGAAACACATTTTTTGCGTATTTCCTTCACAGGTAGCCGGAACATTTTTGCGGGACGTGATGTCTGACGCTTTTTTCTATTTGATTGGAAAATGTAACAATTTTTCGACCTGTTTTTAATTTTCGCCAATGAACAAATGAATCAAGAGAGCCTTGACATTTGACAGTTGTGAAAAATATTCCTAACCTCTTGAAGCCGGTTCAACTTTCGGTGCTTCAAATTAAAGAGTATACAATGCCCTTCGTCCAAAAAAGGGGTCCCATGCAATCATCAACCCTTTCGCCTCTTCCAGTCAAAAATACAAGCCAAACCCTGAAGAATTATGGGCGATACAAGGATCGCTCTGCAGTCTGTCATTGGCAAAATAATTTACGTGTAAAAAGTAAATTAAACCAAGTTTCAAAAAACCCAGCCGCTCAAAGTTGCGTATTGAACCAAAATTGATGTTAGTACCTTCAATTTGCAATTTGCTTTCATTTTGGGGCTTTCCGGGACGAGTTTTTGTCGACTCTGAATGGGCCGCCGTCAAGATGACTTAGATTTGCGGCCGCTCCGTGCTCTTTTGGTGTCTACGTGACGGTAACACAGCTCTGCGTCCCCCTAGTCGCACGTCCACTTATGACCAGGTCAGTTTTCCAAGATTTTAATATCAATTTGATAAGAAATATAACTTCACTTCCAGAGAAGTCAATTTCACACCAGGTGAAAAAGCGGCAAGCCTACAATGCTAAAGTAGAAAATTTGCCCAGCCAACTAGAGTCACAGTACAAGTGAACCTACTATACTAAATATTTTTATACAATATCTACATAAACACACAATATTAATTTACTTTTTAAGTTTGTAATGTTCTCTATTGTTAAGTATTCCTTGTATTTACAGACCATTTATTATAATGGTAGGACGTTATTGTTTACAATAAATATATATAGCGATTTTCTATCTTCAGCCCCCTCGCCCCCACCTACCCCAACTGTGAAATTTCAAATGACACTACCTATTTTGCGATACATCAAATTCAACAAAATTGAATTCTCGTTCTGAAAAAAAAATTTTTTCAACCCCAGCCCTCTTCCCCCCTAAATTCTCTGAGTGTCCAATTAAATATGCTTGACTTCTTAATTCTCTTCAATGCAGTCAACGTCATCTTGCACAGCATCGAAAGAGGAAATTTTCTATGGGAAAAGTGCCACCCAAATTCACCCCTTCACTCCCCCCTCCTCACCTTAGAAATCTAAAATGACAATACCTATTTTGTGATACATCAGATTGAAGGAAATTGAATTCTCTTCCTGAACACAATTTTTTCGAAATTTTTAAAACCCCCGTTTTCCTACTAAAAGACTCCAAATGTCCAGTTAAATGAGAGAAGGGTTGAAAATTTCGAAAAAATTGTTTTTAGGAAGAAAATTTAATTTCCTTTAATTTGATGTATCACAAGGTAGGTATTGTCATTTTAGATTTTTAAGGTGAGGAGGGAGGAACGAAGGGGTGAATTTGGGTGGCACTTTTTCCATAGAAAATTTTCTCTTTCGATGCTGTGCAGGATGACGTTGACTGCATTGAAGAGAATTTAGAGGTCAAGAATATTCAATTGGAATTCAGAGAATTTAGGGGTGAAGAGGGGTGGGGTTAAAATTTCAGAAAGATTTTTTCAGAAAGAGAATTCAATTTTGTTGATTTTGATGTATCGCAGAATAGGTAGTGTCATTTCAAAATTCAAAGTTGGGGTAGGTGGGGGCGAGGGAGCTCAAGATAGAAAATCGCTAATGTATGTTTTAGATGTCCCCTCGATATAAAAATCGACCTGTTTTTGCACGAAGACATTTTCACTAGGAATCGGGAGTTATTGCAGGTGGATAGTTTTCAAATGATCACCCGGTATATCAAATTGGAGGAAATTGAATTCTCGTCCTGAAAAAGATTTTTTCACAATTTTCAAAGCCCCTCATTTCCCACCTAGAATACTCCAAATGGCCAATTTATTGGGGGAGGGGTAGAAAATTTCAAAAAAATTCTTTTCGGAAAGAGAATTCAATTCCCTTCAATTTGATGTTCACAAAGTAGGTGGTGTTTTGTAAAATTTGGGAGTTGAGGTGGGGGAGAGCAAAGGGGTGAATTTGGGTAGCACTTTTCCCACAGAAAATTTTCTTCTTCGATGCTATCTAGAAATCTAGGATGACGCCGACTAAATTGAGAAAAAATAAGGGGTTCAGAATATAAAATGGGACAGTCAGAGAATTTTTAGGAAAAGAGAGGTGGGGTTAAAAATTTTGGGAATATTTTTTTCAGAAAGAAAATTCATTTCTCTTCAATTTGATGTATCGCAAGGTAGGTAGTGTTATTTGAAATTTCAAAGTTGGAGTGAGTGGGGGCGAGGGGGCTGAATATAGAAATTTACCAATGTATGTTTAAGATGTCCCCTCCCATATAAAAATCGACCTGTTTTTGCTCAAAAAAATATTCACTAGGAATCGGGAGTTATTGCAGGTGGATAGTTTTCAAATGATCACCCGGTATATACCGGTATACCTACCTTGCGCTACCTTACCGCTACCTACCTTGCGATACATCAAATTGAAAAGAATCAAATTCTCTTTTTGAAATAATATTTATAAAATTTCAAACCCGCCTTCTCCCTAAAAATTCTCTGAGTGTCCCATTTATTATTCTGGATCCCTCAATTTTCTTCAGTTTAGTCGGCATCATCCTGAGTTGCATCAAAGAAGATCATTTTCGGTGGAAAAAGTGCCACCAAAATTCACCCCATTGCTGTCCCCCACCTCAACTTCAATATGTATCAAAACACTACCAACTTTGTGATATATCAAATTCAACCCCTCCTCCATTAAAATGGACATTCAGAGTATTTTAGAGGGAAAACGGGAGTTTTAAAAATTTCGAAAAAATTTTATTTGGGGAGAGAATTCAATTTCCTTCAATTTGATGTATCACAAAGTATGTATTGTCATTTTAGATTTTTAAGGTGTGGTGGGGGGAGGGAAGGGGTGAATTTGGGTGGCACTTTTTCCATAGAAAATGTTCTCTTCTGGATGCTGTGCAGGATGACGCTGATTGCATTTATTCAAGAGAATTGATAGGTCAAGAATATTAAATTGGACACTCGGAGAATCAAGGGAGAAGGTGGGGTTAAAAATTTTAGAAATATTTTTTTAGAACAAGAATTCAATTCTGTTGAATTTGACGTATCGCAAAATAGGTGATGTCGTTTGAAATTTCAAAATTGGGGTGGGTGAGGGCGGGGGGTCTTAAGATAGAAATTCGCCAATGTATGTTTCAGATGTCCCTCTCGATTTAAAAATCGACCTGTTTTTCCTCGTACTAGGAATCGGGAGTTATTGGGGGTGGATAGTTTTCAAATGATCACCCGGTATGAGTGACGGAAGAAAGAACGAAAAACAAAAGGTCGAAAACAAAACATCGAATGCATGAGGTCGAAAAAGAAAAGGTCGAATTTACAATATATCGAAAGTGATGATGATCGAAATACATATGGTCGAAAATACATAATATCGAATAACAGAATGTCGAAAAACAAAAGGTCGAAAAACAATTGGTCGAAAAACAATTGGTCGAAAAACAATTGGTCGAAAAACAATTGGTCGAAAAACAATAGGTCAAAAAACAAAACGTCGAAAAGCAATAGGTCAAGAAACAAAAGGTCGAAAAGAAAAGGTCGAGAAACAAAAACCGTGAAAATCGAAAAGCAATAGGTGTATGTACAATTGTTGTAAAGACAAATGATTTGAGAGTTTGGGACGGGAAAAAAGAAGAACCGAGTCAAAAATCAACTAGCCCAAATTTATTTCTGTGAAAAAACCTGATCAGGCCTTGAAAAAAAAAATACTGAACCTGACAAGGTCTGTGTAGTGTAACAATGGTAGTGTGTACACCGATTTATGAGTATAGGTCAATTTTGCGTCAAAAAACCGAATCAGGTCTGCAAAAAAATTACTGAACCTGACAAGGTTCATGTACACAGGTTTATAAATCCAAGTTAATTTTGCGTCAAAAAACGAGATCAGATCTTCAAAAAAAAACTACTAGACCTGACGAGGTCCATGTGCACAGCTTTACTTTTTAGAGTGGATTTTGCGTCAAAAGAAACCAAATCAGGTCTGCAAAAAAATTGCTGAACCTGACGAGGTCCTTGTACACAGGTTTATAAGTTCAAGTTAATTTTGCGTCGAAAAACCAAATCAGGTATTCAAAAAAAAACTACTAGACCTGACGAGGTCCATGTGCACAGCTTCACCTACGTTTCAGAGTGGATTTTGCGTCAAAAAAACCCAATCAGGTCTGCAAAAAAATCACTCAACCTGACAAGGTCCATGTGCGCAGGTTTATAAGTCCTGAGTTAATTTACGCTGACGCTGATCAGATTTAAAAAAAATATACAGGTGTTTCGGTGGCCTTGCATAATACTTTGGGAGGTGATTTCTCTCTGAAGAATAAGTCGAAAAGTGAGAGTAAAATCTTTCCTCAAGTGCTCTCTGAGGGAGTCACAGCTCCTCAATCGATCCGAATTGTAATCACATTTGAAACAGGTATTTCTAGTTCGACATTGTGTTATTCGACATTTTATCATTCGATGTTTTGCTTTTCGATCTTTTGTTTTTCGACCTATTGGTTTTCGACCTTTTGCTTTTCGATATTTCACTTTTCGACCTTTTGGTTTTCGACCTTTTGCTTTTCGATATTTCACTTTTCGACCTTTTGCTATTCGATATTTTGATTTTCGACCTTTTGTACTTTCGACAATAGTGCTTTCGATGTTTTGTGGTTTCGTTATTTTGTTTTTCGACTTCACGCATTCGAGGTTTTGTTTTCGACCTTTTGTATTTCGATCTTCTTTCCGTCACCCCACCCGGTATATACCTCCATTCTCTTCAATGCAGTCAACGTCATCCTGCACAGCATCGAAAGAGAAAATTTTCTATGGAAAAAGTGCCACCCAAATTCACCCCTTTGCTGCCCCCTCCTCACCTCGAAAATCTAAAATGACAATATCTACTTTGTGATTCATCAAATGAAAGGGAATTGAATTCTCTCCCTGAACAACAATTTTTTCGACATTTTTAAAACCCCCCGTTTCCCTACTAAAATACTCCAAATGTCCAGTTAAAATGGGGGAGGGGTTGAAAATTTAAAAAAATTGTTTTTAGAAAGAGAATTTGATTTCGTTTATTTGATGTATCACAAAGTGGGTGGTATTTTGTTAAATTTTAAAGTTGAGGTGGGGGATAGCAATGGAAAATATCTTTTTCAAAAAGAGAATTCAATTTTCTTTAATTTGATGTATCGCAAGGTAGGTAGTGTCATTTTAAATTTTATTTTTGGGATGGGTGGGGGCGAGGGGGCTGAAGATATAAATTTGTCAATGTATGTTTTAGATGTCCCCCTCGATATAAGAATCGACCTGTTTCTGCTCAAAGTAATATTGACTAGGAATCGGGTGTTATTCCAGGTGGATAGTTTTCAAATGATCACCCGGTATTGTATAATATAGAGAATAGATTATTATAAAAGACAGACAAAACTTTTTCATTCGACCAAACATAATTTTAAAAGAAATTACATCATTTGTATAGTACAGGTTAGGAACCTTCTCATCGAAGTGCAAATAGAAATATACAATTGGATTTCTTTTACGAATGATAATAACGATGATTGAGAAATAAATTGAACAAAGTTCGAGGAAAAGATGCGAAAAGGATTTCTTCTATTTAAACAAGGAAGCTGTTCCAATAGGCATAAAGCAAAAAGCTTACCAACAGGCTACAGGAAAACGTATATTGATACACTGAGCTGTGAAAGCCTCGCTGTAAGCTATACGGAAAAAGTTCGACCGCCTTCGCGTTACGAACGTGGCGATCGCATGTCCATTATTGAGTTATCATCGACCGGCTAAGTGCATTTCTATCTCGGTTGTGCCGTTCCACACTCGTATACTCACAAATTCCTCGGCGTTCTGCATGATTGATAAAATAAATACCTACAATAATAGAATCCGTAGGTAACTACGTCATCAAACCAAGCGCTGGCAACGTGAAAAGCGATCCACAGCTCGCCATCTAGTGGAAAAAGAATGACTTGGCTATAATCGTCAGGATTT
This sequence comes from Anaspis maculata, assembly GCA_949128115.1. Taxonomy (NCBI): domain Eukaryota; kingdom Metazoa; phylum Arthropoda; class Insecta; order Coleoptera; family Scraptiidae; genus Anaspis; species Anaspis maculata. The sequence goes on from OX421966.1 coordinate 24,636,261, forward strand.
ATATTAGTTGTATTACAAGTGAAGAGTATAAGAGTGACTTCTTACGTAGGTACTTACCTGGCTTATTGGATTGAAGAAGACATAAAAAGACAGCAGAAACTTTTTGCAAACGTTTTCGGTATGTCCAGAAGCATGACAAAACGTGCACTTTGGGCGATTGACCCCCCCCCCCGGTAAAAGACCGATGTCATTTTTATCAATATATGGGGGCTGACCACCTAAATCGCTGCCCTCTGTGCGGCCCAACCTAGATTTTTTTGACGGTTAAGCATGTAGAAAAATTTTCAGAAGCAAAAGATCAATATTTTCAAATTTATTCGCATTTCCATCAAATCCTCAAAGTTCAATAAGCTCAAGACTTCCCATAAAAAATAAGCAGAAGTAGTAAAGAGTCTCACTGAGTCGGAGACTTGGTCAAGCAAGGTGGATTTATTCAGGACCTTTGAGAAACCAAAAAAATCTTAGCGAAAGTTCGACTTATATAACAATAGGTATTACAAAAACCAGAATGTTACAGAACTGTGAACTTCTTGGAACCGAGTTTGGCGCCCCCAAAATGAATTGTACAAGGTGTTCCACTGAGATTTTCCCTCCTCCTGTTGGAATTTTTCCCGTTGGAATAAATTGTCGAGGAAAGAAATTTTTCCAAACCATTTTTCCCGTAGAATTCAAATTTGGACACCAAATTTTTCTTGTATTTTATAGTATAATACAGGGTGTTTAAAAAAATTATTTTCGTCACCTTGTATCTGAATATTGCAAATTATGCGGCTTTTTCTTCTGAGTCCAGATATGTAATTTGATATCTGAGAAAGATCATATACAGGCTGTTCACTTTTACACTTCTTACCCCAGATTTCTCCTCGCCAAATTTTTTTTCAAGAAAAACGCCGGAACAGGTCGATTTTTGTTGAATTTTGTGAATTTAGTTCACATACTATATACTGTTAACCTACTGAGTTGAAGTGTATCATATTTATTTGGAGGTAAGCTATCTGTTTCCAGTTAGCTGGACTTTGTAGCTCGTGGGTTGAATACAATTATTATTACTGGTTACTATAAAATGTGATAAATCGATTGGAACGAAACAAAATGTTCTAGACACTGGTCATTATCCAACACGTGAGGTGAAAATTACGACGATCATCGCCTTGTTAGTCGTTTTACACAAGCTTCACGTATTGGTACGGTATTTATGTGCGAGAGCATAGTACAATTTGCATTTTATTTCAGTATGTATTTATTTCGTTTTTACGGCTGGTTATCTTTTCGCTACAGGCATGAACTCACTTGGGGTTTCCGCCGGGGGACGTTTTTCTGTTAAATGTAGTATGTCGTGATTATGTTGCTACACTTCAGGTATACGTACTGTAGATTGTAAATTTGTAAAACTGTAAACTTGTTGCTTGTCAAAAATTCAATGTTACATTTATTTAAACCTTTGTATTTACGTGTTTATTTATTTATTGTAATTTATATACCTATATATATATATATATATATATATAATTGTTGTAACACATTCTGTGTTAATGAACAATAAATATTATCTTATCTTATCTTATCTTATCTATCTTTTCGCTACGCCAGACACGACCGAGGGTACAAATTGCGACGGCTATCGGCCATCTATTAAGTACGACCCAATGATTTGTCGGTCGCACATTGGCCGTTAGTTAGCAGTAAATGGGTAGTGGCAGTAGCATCAGAATCAGCAGTGAGGTGAATTTATTTCGCGTCAGTTTGTATGGTGGAGTTCACAGGGGAAGATGGATGATAATAATTATTGATTGTTGATTAATGATCACAGACACCTCCCTAATACAATATACGACAAAGATATGATTTTTTTACAGCTAATTTGTTTCAATTCTGCCTGTCACGACCAATTTCATGCAGTAACGCACGATCTACTACTCTCTCAAGAGGCCTGATGTAACAAAGAAAAAGAAGAAGTCACAAAATATGAGTATAGTAAATCAATAGTACTCATGTACTGTCGCCTAATTTCGTTTCGACTTGTGCGTACGGCACTCAGTTGTTTTGATGGGGTAGAGCTAGGCGTACGGTTCCCAGCTGATTTCCCCATTTCCCGTTTATACTATGTCGAACATCCTAAGTACGGTGATTGTCCTTGACGTACATTTTTATAACCGTGCCGATAGTCCTATTATACCTTCCCACAGGGTTCGCATGGGGGTGGTATCTCGCCGTGTACTCTATGGACTGCACTTGAACTCCGCACAAATTTTGAACTGCTCACAAACTGCGAGCCGTTGTCGCAAATCACATTTTGCGGCACACCAAACACCAGAAACACCTCTTTTTTAGGAAACTAACCATTTCTGGAGCTACAGCTTTTCGCATCGGTAACATTACGACGTACTTTATTAAAAGATCGGTGATTACGAGAAGGTAAGAGTAGCCTTGCCAATATCTTGGAGGGAGGCCTTCATATCCAGCAATATGGTTTCCAGAGAAATCTTACTCGTCTACCCCATCAAATTGGTGGCGGGTGGCGGCCTGGCTGCTGGATTTTTGAGCTCCACAAGTTTTGCAGGTTCTTATTAACGGTGAATGTCATCTCGCATCTTCGGCCGGTCGTATAAATTTGCAACTCGGGCATGGGCTTTGCACAAACCGGAGTAAGCACTGGTAGGTGTGTCATGAGTTGAGCTCAATACAATCTTACGCTGCTCCTTAGGCACCAGTAGTTTTCACTCGGGAACGTTACCGTGGGACGGGAGTTTTGACATGATGAATTTATAAATTCGTTCTTCGCGGACCACTGTGGATACTTATCCAGGTCGCTGAGAATTTCAGCTCGAAGATCAATGAATAAAGGGTCGACGGCTTTGAGACTGATATCCAGGGAAATTATGGAAGCGACTGGAGAGCAACGCGATGAGACGCCTGGAACAACATTCAGTTTTCCTTTTCGGTGCACTAGCGTTATCCCAAAGTGAGACAATCGGACGCTCCATTGGGCCAATCTGCCAGTCGGGTCTTTTATTTGGGAATAACGAGTGATGGTCAGTGATGACGGTAAACAGAGTGCCTTCTACGTGAGGGCGAAATTTGTCGACTGCAAATAAAACCGCTAAGCATTCGCGTTTCGTCATACTATAGTTTCTTTCGGCTCTGGATCGCGTGCGGCTGCCATAGGCAGGGGCGTAACTAGGTTCTCGGGGCCCCCGCAGGTAGTCTGTATTGAAGAAAACAGTTCATCACCCTTCACCCTAAACTAACCGCTGAGGGAACCAAACGACGGCTGGTTGAAATTTGTGAAAACCAGACGTCGGTTTTTGACGTTTTTTTTTTAATTTTCGCAAACGAACCGCAATGCAAGTTGACGATGGGGAATTCCCAAAATTTCTGCTGAATTTGAGAGAATTTTTCGAAAATTCATAATTCATTCCAATTTTTTCCAGGGAACTGTCATTTCAAATAATTCTTTACAGATTTCTTGATACCTTTTTGCAGCGAAAACTCGGCTTTTCGGACAGAATCTCGAGAAATTTGGTGTGAAATGCGGACCGGGGGGTTTCGGGGGCCGCGTGTTAGTTGTCCGGTGCCGGCCATTTGGCGGGGCTTTTCTTGAAATTTTGCCGAAAAATGTTGAAAATTGAAGTTCGGGCCGCCCCATCTGACAGGAACGTCAGTTGACGACACTCTCGACTTCGAAAAGCAACACACACAACACCTCGGCTGTTGAACAGTGTTTTTGGAATAACAATGACCCTGTCAGGGTACGAAATGTGACCATAGTGGTCCAGTAGACCCTTGGCCGTTTGCCAGGCAACTCAAACACAAGGTCCCCTTCAAATTAAACCAGATATGGATCAAAATTTCCAGGCCGGCTCTGGTATTGGAGGAGCAATTTGATCAACACATGGGAACTAAGGAAGCGAAATGAATATAAAAGGTACTCACGATAAAGGACCCCGCACGATTCTTATGGAAAATGGCTCCCGGTTAAATTCTCTGAATTTTTGATATGTTGTAGCTCATGAGATACTAATCAAATACCGTGAACCCCAAACTCAAATAATGGACAGTTTTTTACCCACAGGGGGTTGAAGTTAGAGGTTTTGACGGCTTCAAAATGATATTATGACGTTAATAAAAGCTTTTTATTTGGTTCCTCTTCAAGCTGTGTTTCATGCTGAATGTATTTATTTGACAGAAAAATATCAACCCCCTCCTCCACCCCCAACCCCTATCTACTATCATAAAATACGAGATTACTCCCGAAAGCTATGCTGATGGCTTCTATGATTTTAATTATGAATTTTGACACAAAAATTATTTTCCACCCCTAATGTTGGGGTGCCGATTTTCCAATTTTCCTCGGTTAATTTGGCTGAATTTTTGGTATTGTGTACTCCTAATTCTGCTGAACAAAAAGTTCCCATACCAAAACTTATTCCTATGAACAGTTTTTGCTCTACAGGGGACTGAAGTTCAATATTGATGCTCTCAAATATTAAAATTCAGTCCCCTGTAGAACGAAAACTATTCATAGGAATAAGTTTTGGCATAAGAACTTTTTGTTCAGCAGAATTAGAAGTACATAATACCAAAAATTCAGCCAAATTAACCAAGAAAAATGTAAAATCGGCACCCCAACATTAGGGGTGGAAAATAATTTTAATGTCAAAATTCATTATTCAAATCACAGAAGCCATCTGCATGACTTTTGAGAGTAATCTCGAATTTTGTGATGGTAGATAAGGGATGGGGGTGGAGGAGGGGGTTGATTTTTTTCTGTCAAATAAATACATTTACCATGAAACACAACTTGAAGAGAAACCAAATAGAAAACTTATATTCACATCAGAATATCATTTTTAAGCCGTCAGAAGCTCCAACTTCAACCCCCTGTGAGTAAAAAACTGTCCATTTTTTGAGTTTAAGGTTCACGGTATTTGATTAGTATCTCATGAGCTACAACATATCAAAAATTCAGAGAATTTAACCGGGAGCCATTTTCCATAAGAATCGTGCGGGGTCCTTTACACTGGGGCCAGATTTTGGCAGTTCACATTTGCAAAGAAAGTGGCCTCCTTCGTTCTTCAGGAGCGAATTCCTTGGCCAGTGCACACCTTTTTTGACGCGAGTTGTTTGATGGGAATGCCAGGATGATCTGCCGCAGGCTTTCGGCTCTACCACCACAAACGGTTCACCTTTTCATCTGCAAACTTTTTCAGCGCTTCGATTGCCTATTTTTACTAATTTTGGATGTAAATACCGCATTTTTGCCGGTTCGATGTAAACAATGCAAATGTCAAATGTGGCGTTTGGCGTTGGCCGCGTTGGCGTGGAGTTGCCGCCAAGTGGAATAGTCCGAATGGTTATGAATCGGCAGCCAACTTCATGTTTGGTTGGAAATAATAAAAGATTCAGAAAAATTACAAGTTTCACCATAATATAGAGGAAAGCGTCTACAATCAAGCTTCTTTCGTCTTCACGTATAATCAAATCTGTTGGAAATTCGTTCGAAAAATGGCCCAGACACGATTCGTTTATAATCGACCTTTCCCGTGCAAGCCAGACCTTTCGCGACAATCGCGTCATGCAAAGCAGAACCGGTGCATGGTTATGCTGGGTGTATTCGTCTTATTCTCGACTCGCATAGAGCGACACAACACCCTTGAACCATTTTTGTAAGTATCTTCTCAGTTTTCCACTATATATAACACACTTATTGGTAAGAACGAGGGTAAGAACAAGTGAAATAATGAAATCCATGCTGAAATCAAATAAATACACGACAGAGCGCTTGTCAGATTTGAAAAATTTCCCATTGTCAGAAACGAAATGTCATATCTCAAGAAACATAGGGCGCTTTCCAATAACTGCGACAAGACGGATATACAATGTCAAAGTGCACTTGCCAGCTCAATTCTGAACTCAGCCTCGCCAATGTTTCGATTGTGTCGACATGTGGTGCTATTACTGCTATTGGAACGCTAGCTGTGTCAAATTGTGTCCATATGTGTCGAATTGTGTCCTTATACGCCTTATTGGGAAGCGCCCAATGACCTCGATTAACCGTCTCTTATACTTACACGACACTTGTAAGGAAAACACGAATTATCACCTAGATATCTTCTTAGAACAGGCAAAACCATTTTTTGGGGGGCATTGGCAATTGTTTGACATTTTCAAGCACGTGAGTTGTCAACTTGGCAACTGAATTTCTTTATCAATCTATCAAATCCCCAATTCCCGCCAACTCGAACCTGAACCATGGCAACGTTTCTACTGTACCGACCGATGACTGACTGCACCAATATACCCATAATGCACTTATTAAAACGGTCCATAGGACAGCTGACTCGTCAGCCATTTTGGTGCAGATGTCACATTTGCGCACTCTGTCACGCGTTGTGGTGCGTGGATAATGATTAGCGGGAAATTTGAAAATGAATCGTCAACCTCGGAACCTCGTCGTACGAGGTATCAATTTTCAACTATGATGAGCTTCGCCTTGTCAATGAATGAATGCCGACAGCGGCGTGACCCCTCATCTAATTCCACCTACCTAGAGAATGAACTGCAGACTGTAGTGAGACCTCCCAAACCCGTGTCGGATTCGGCAGTTTTGCACCCCGGGAATTCTGGGATCAAAAATCATGCCCCAGAAAACTGAGCTTTTCCAGTTTGTTTTGCACCCTCCAAGACCTTGCGCCCCAGGTCTGTATGAATCCTTTTTGCATCCCGATACCTCGAATAATCCAACAACACTGACACACCCCCTTACTGCTGGTACCCGGAGCGAACCGCACTCCCCGCCCTCCCCTTGGTACTCCACACTGTTACGAATTTGCTTTGGGTACTTAGGTACCTACCTACTTTAATAATTAGGAGGAACGTTCAAACACATATTGTTTCACTGTTTTATTGCTGCATATAGGTACTGCTAATTTACAAGTCACATGAATTGTCGTACGAGGTAAGTATTGTATGTCTGTTCTTCGCGAGCTCGCGAGCATGCAGGCATCAGGCACTTCATTATTCCCTCAGTATTGTGCGAGTCGATCCAGGTGAATAACTCATCTCGGTTGTAGGGGCTCTTTGGTCCGGCGTTCACGACGTCGTTGATATCCTCTTCACCAGTTCACCACCACGGTGTAGGTATGGCCCCTCCCACGACGGATGAGGAACTACATGTCCCAAATTATTCTGTTTTTCATGTAAACTAAGTAAATTACCAGAAAAATCACGATAAGAGCAGTTGAATTGTGCACACTTACCATATCTGTCAGTTTTTCTCTGAAACGTCAACAACGACGCATTTACGGCAACTTGACGTCCATAGCTAACGTTGTCTTCGAAAAACTAGGTTTACTGAACGCAAAAATGACGCAAAAAGACGCTTGACATCGGAACGTCGGACTGACATCTGCACCAAAATGGCTGACGAGTCAGCTACCCTTTTATAGTAGCTGTATCTTATACGCATGACGTCACAGTAAAGAGAGACAACGGAAAATTGGAGACCTTAATTACTTGCACTTGTGGCAGATCAGAGATCAATATATGAGACGTAACTTGTCAAAGTTTGACAAAGTTTCGACAGACGTTTTTTGATTCACAGGCACCCTTGACCCATTTAATTTATTAACTCTCGGTATTATAGGGAAAGGGAAGGATATATGTACCCGCGCGTCTAACTTGCTTGTTGTTATGATGTGGAAATTTTGTAAAGTTTATCGAAGCCCGAACGGAAGGAAAGGGGTTGAAGATTGGTCGCTATGGCAGCATTCGGATGACGTCAGCCCCTGACCCCGTTTTGAAAAGTCGCTCAAGCACAGAATCCGAATGAAGCGTGTTCATGAAAACTTTTTGACACAAAAAAAAACGTGTCTGAGGGTGGTGGTTACTCGTCATACCCCGGGGTACGTGCTCGTTTTCCGCCTGGAAAACCGCCCGCTCTGGCGTGTAACTAACCCGTCGAGCAAAAATAAACACCGATGCAGAGATAGAGCATTTATTTCCACGTAAATATACGTAATCCGCAAATCCATGTCTGGTTGGACGGAGCAATTTGGAGTCTTTTGTTCGTTTCTGAAGCGCCTGCTTACGCTTGGCACACCGAGCCGGCATTTAGTTTGTGAAATGATCCTTGACACCCCTGTATATATCTATGCTAGGTATATATGCGCTCCGGTTAATTGCATTGCACCGATAAAGGGGGCACCTATCTGGTGCATCTGCTCTGATACGTAATGCATCGGGTAGGTAGTGTACGTCAGAGGGGTTGTTCTGTTTGCAACATGACATCTTATTTTGTCGTGGTATACTACTTATCGAAGAGATATGGTCGTGTGGACAACGGCCCTGTCGATATCGTTAGATCATAAAATATAACTTCCTGAAACTGGGGTGCTGGTGATGCTGACGAGGGATTTTGCGAAAAGCTCGAAGCATCTGGTTTTACCAATTATTACAAGTGTATCTCTGTATTATGTGGTTCTGGTATTATGTATTATGCAGATATGATCATTGTAATAGTAATAACAATAACTACCTAAGCCACGGCACTATCCCAGAATTATCCTAGAATATATGTACGAGTGTACCTACCTTTAAGCAGCAAGCTGACCACATTTTACATACAATCATAACTAACCAAGATAACCTACCAATCTACCTAAATTCATGGCCTGCTCCATTTAATTCGCATTAGTAACCGCTAATGCTTAAAATAGGGGTTCATTAATTTCAGTGTTCGCACAGTTTTGAGCATTAGGATCAGCTTATGGTATTCGCTGAAGCATGAAAGCAAACGGATGCGGGTGGAAATGATAATAATTATACTTATAGTACCTACTGATGAAGGACCAGAGGTCAGAGATCCATTCACATTTTCTAAATTTCAGATTCAGAAGTTCGTGAACCAAGATGATCTTCATGATGTAACTTTTATAGACTTTAAATACACGCTTCGAAGTCCGAACCCATATACCTTTTTGATGAATTCTTGCTATGGGCTTGTTTTTGCCAATTTTTTCTATTCACAAGTCTATAGGTAAACTGCTCTCTACTCAACGACTGAATACTTGACTAAAATTTAGACAAAGCTCATCGCCCCTAAGCCGCCATTATCTGCGATGTTGTTGCAAAACAAAACTTCACCAATATGCGGCATCACGGTGTATTAATTCATTAGTAGACACATTTCTGAATGGATTATCACACTTGAATGCACCGAAATACAAGATCCAGTGATCCTATCTGCACCCTGTCTCACCTGGAGCTTTCGAACGTGTTTACATCATCTGTGTTCAGTCACACTAAACGACAACGCGTACACAATATCTGCAGCGCAACCAAATTTGGACGTCTTTCTCTGCAAATTGACGAGCTCCCAATTGAAGCTTTCATAATAATGTCGTTTCCATTATATCTGCTCGGGGAAATGGAAATTTTTCTGACATATTCACCCTCCGCGGCGTTTTGAATGGGGCTTTTACCGAAGAAGGCCCTCCCGCGCACTAGACTAAAATTACGAGCTTCCTTTACCGACCTCATGGTCCTTGATAAGCTCCACCCGCTGTAGCATTTCATGTTTCTGTATGTGTATAGACAGTGACGTTTTACATCAAAAAAGATTCGCGCCACTCAGCCTACGGGCCTCGTAGAAGTCGTAGATAGTGTAGTAAAGTCGATGTGTATATTCCGTGCAGATGACCTGTTTAAGTGAAAATGACTTTTCTATGTATTTACCTCGGTATTTACTCAGTATCGGGGGTTTGAAAAACAACTTATCGTCTATCTGGCAAATGATGACTTGATCGCGAAATCCAAGATAGTGTCTATAATCCAGAAAATTCGTAGTATGTACTTCACTATAAGTATTAATTTGTTGAGATTGAAATTTGGTAGAGACCAGTCAAGCTGGTCAAAGCTGGCTTTTTTGTGAAAGATGTCAAGCTACCTGACTTGATGAAACTCTAATTAGTTTTCATAATGAACTATATTCAACTTTAGCCCAGGCGCCAGGGAAAACAATTAGGAAATAATTGTTCACTGGCTGGAAACTAGCTTAGAACGATCTGTGTAGCTTAGGTTTTGACATACTAGCTTCCCCCCTTTCGGAAATGTCGGCGTCATGTCGCCGTCATCAACAAGAAGTGCACCAGCGTGGATTTTGCCGAATATCTCAATTTTGGGTCATCTGACAACAAAAGATGTGAGTGGTCATTTTGAAGCCTATGAAATTCCTTACAGTTTGAGTTTTAAATCAACTTTCTGCGACCTATGATCTTTGAGATAGAGCTTCTGGGAGCGAGAGTCATTGTCGTGAAAGCTCCATGGCCACTTGACTCGAAAAACTAAGATGTCGATGTGACAAAAAAATTTCAAAATGAGATTACTCAAGAATCCTTCATGCTATAGTTGCGGTGATGGTCTTAAACTCTTCCTCTTGAACCGTAGAGTACGAATATTGAAAAGTAAAAAACGTCACATTGTACATAGACAGGAATCAAATCAGATCAGAGAAATTTGACATATTTCTTCGATTTAGCCTATGCGAAACTCTAAGCACTTATCACGAGTCCAATATCAATATGCATTGCTCTGTAAGCTTCACTTGATACACTTGAAGTGGTCAACTCACAGCTTTTCTGTAAAATGTTTTGAAGGCCCTCTGAAATCATCAAAATTTACAGTAGCAAGAAATGTATGTAACAGTATATCATATACCAAGGAACCAAAGTTAATTTTTGATCCCTTGGGTGAAGTTTGTTGCTTGAGGGCCCTTTGGTCCCTTGGTATATAATATACTGTTACGTGTTTGTTGTGTTGATACATAAGATATAAAGACTTTTATATAAGCTGTATATAGATTTTACAGTTTATGTACTTAATTTGACACTTGTCAAAATAACCTCAAAAACTACAACATTTCCACAATTTGCACTGAAACAAACACGGAATAGTATATTACATAACAAGCAACGAAAGTGATACTTGTCGCATGATTGTGAAAAATTGCGCACGAGCGCCAGCGAGTGCGGTAATCACACGAATGCAAGAAAAGACACTTTCTTGCGAGTTGTGTACACTATTTTGCCTTCGACCGTCCTATTTTCCTTGTCCGACGTCTGCTCATTGACGATCGAAATATCGAAATACTTATGTCAGAAGGCGTCACTTACCGATACTACTTACTGATATCCTATTTTCTAATCTATATTTTTGAATGTTTTTGCCACTTCTCCATTTTTATGTAAATTGAATGAAATTACCGAAAACCAGATGAAGTTCCTTCAATTTTGAGAAATTTGACAACAACCGGCAACGCTGTTCGACATGGACAGTTGCTAGGGATTTTTAGATATTTTGTTTAGATTTACCTAGTTACTGAAACTAAATTATTTCAATCCCTTTTGATCTCAATGTCACGGATTCAGCCAACGTTATCAGGCGATTTGTTTTATTTCTGTTATTATTGATTACTGGAAGTTCTCGACTTTGAACAACGACCACCTACTGAGGGCGAAGAAGTATCCAGTGGCATGCCCAGGGAAGTATGTGGCCCAGGGACGCCCCCAAATTGCTGGAATATGGAAAATCCTTCGCCGTGGAACTATGTTTGGCATTGAAAAGCGAAAGCAAAAGGCACTAGTGACGATATTTTTACTTTCGCACACAGTGTTTGCAATTGGTAAGCTCCGCGCCTACTATACCGTACAGAAAAAAACGTTTTCGTGGGTGGTCGTAGGAAAAATGTTCTACGTGTTTGTTGTGGTCATACATAAGCTGTAATGCCTTTTATATAAGTTGTATATGGATATTACAGTTTATGTATTTAAGTTGACTCTTGTCAAAATAACCTCAAACATTACAAAAATTATACGATTGCAATGGGAAAAACAAGTAAAATAGTGTACAACAGTCGTGGCTAGTTGCACAAGATTCTTTCCGACACTCAGCCTCTTACAGAACTCGGGCTGCGCCCTCGTTCTGCAAATATTGGCTTCGTGTCTGAAAACCACTTATGTAACAGCCAACTCGTATCGTAATACTACTATTACATACATTTCTTGCTACTGTAAATTTTGATGATTTCAGAGGGCCTTTAAAACATTTTACAGCAAAGCTGTGAGCTGATCACTTCTTTAGTGTATCAAATGCAGCTTACAGAGCAAATGCATATTGATATTGGACTCGTGATAGGTGCTTAGAGTGTCGCATATAGGCTAAATCGCAGAAATATATAAAATTTCTCTGATCTGATTTGATTCCCTCAGTACACCCCTGTATATGTACAATGCGACGTTTTTGACTTTTCTATATTCGTGATCTACGGTTCAAGAGGAATAGTCTGATACCATCACCGCAACTATAGCATAAAGGATTCTCGAGAAATTTCATTTTGAATTTTTTTTGTCACATCGACACCTTAGTTTTCCGAGTCAAGTGGCCATGGAGCTTTTACGACAATGCCTCTCGCTTTCAGAAGCTCTATCTCAAATACCATAGGTCGCAGAACGTTAATTTAAAAACTATTCTGTAGGGAATTTTATTGGTTTCAAAATGACTCCCCTACATATTTTACTGTCAGATCGCCCAAAAACAAGATAATCGGCAAAAAACACGCTGGTGCACTTCTTGTTGATGATGGCGACATGACGCCGATATTTCCGAAAGGAGGAAAATTAGTATGTTAAAACCTAAGTCACACAAATCGTTTTAAACTAGTTTCCAGCCAGTAAACAATTATATCCTTATTGAGCTGATTTTTGCTCCCTGGCGCCTCACCGTGGTTCAGATTCGAAAAAAGATGGCCAAAAGTCGTTTTTTATTTATTTTATTTTAAATATTGGAAACAATTGTATTTGGTCCAGAACATGATCAAGCTTCATTTTTAGTTATGATGGGATTATCAAAAATAGTAGCTCTGGAGTGATCAACCCTCAAACTCTCCCCTGCTCCTCCTATATTAAGATTTCTTGTGTGAATAAGGGAGTTTTCTTCATAACATGCAAATAAATATAATTTGCATGGGTGAACATAGACTGACAAAACACAAAATATAGTGCGGAACATGTGGCATTTTATTCAAGTGCTTCACTCTGCTTCACGTAGATGTTATCATTTGATGGAAGTTTAAGATCTGGACAATGACACCGTGAAGAATTTTCTTGCCCATATTTGCCCCTTTGCCAGATATAAGCTACTGGAAAATAGTCAACTTGATGATTTTTTATTTTTCTGCAAAATACTACTACCGTATGATCAAAAACTTTTCTCCTCTAGGCAGGCTGTGGCCTGGCCAAAATCAACCTCGTTTGCCTGCCAATGACCAGGCCACAGCCTGCCTAGATGCGGAAAGTTTTTGATCATACGGTACTATAAACGCAAATAAAATTGGCGTAGGCTTATACAATTAAACTTATTACATAGGAGAAAATGTTGAAATTTATTGAAAAACTATCTAGAAAAATATAATCATCTAAGGGGATGATTCAGGGGGGGGGATAAAACTGAACCCACCGGAAAATTCTAAAACTTCGCAAATGAACTAATTAACTTGCAAAATGTTGAAATTGAGTGAAAAAATTACTTGAAAAATCAAATCATAAAAGGGGGTGAGTTACAGGGGGTGGAAAGAAAAATTGAAAATGCAGTGAAAACTCTGAAACTCCGGAAATTAACCGTAAAAAGGTTGAAATTGATTGGAAAATTATCAAACAATTACAAATCAACCAATGGGGTGAGTAAGGGGGGGTTGAGAGAAAAATACTATAATCCAAAATTCTGAAACTTGTTTCTAAGTGACGAGCTAAAAATTTGAAATTTGGCATGTAAGTTACTATCATGTGATCAAATGAATTCAAAATCCAGACAGGCTGTGACCTGATCAAATTTCGGACCGTTAAGCTACTTTTGGCTAGGGCGCAGGCTGCCTCAATCATCATTTCATTTGATCAAAAAAATTTTCATTCAATTTTTTCTTTCCGCCTCCTTCAACCGTCTGTTTTTTTTTTGTTGAATGTTTTACGACGCATCAAATACGAGGTTATTAGCGTCGACGGGACATTCAGTAGGTTTTTGGTACACGTTTCTGTTACTTGAATTGCCTACTGTTAGCTATGTGAGGCCTCAGTACTCTGATAGCACTCAACTCTGTAGTCAGAAATCCATTTTTTCTGTAACCGCTGTAGTCGGACAGATGCAGATATGGCATAGTAAGGTCTGAACAATTTTTGGACAACACAAAATATCCATGGACAAGGCGGGATTCAAACCCGATCTGTATTCTTTTTTAAATTATTTATTTACGTTTTTCATGACTGTACAATACCCACTGTTGTATTTTTCTCATAGGAATATACAGGGTGGTCCGACTTTTATGTCAATTAATTCAAGGATCGATAGAGAATGAAAAATGAGGGGGGATTTCCTCAGAAAACATATTTGAGAAATGCCTAATAACAGAGATACAGCCCTTCAAATTTGGAAATAAATACATAATCGTTTTTTTTCGCATAACTTTTGAACCGTTCAACCGATTCGATTGAAAATCGAACCAAAGGTTTACTGAAATTATCTTCTATCGCACAATCGTAACAGGTTCCATGAAAATATTCCAGGGGCGTAGACATTAGGGGGTGTCTCTATTTTTTCCCCCTATTTTTCACCTCCCTAGTTATTTTTGGAAACTATTCATATTTTTGAATTCTACGTTCATTTTAGGAGAAAAGGTCACCATTGCAAAAATTTTATTAGAGGCTTCGTTTCAAAGATACTTGGGTTTGAAACTTTGGAAAACATCCCGAAATCGCCACTTTCCAGGGCCCAAATGGTTTTTTTCCTGAAAATTTCTCGTGTCTCAGAGAAAAATGATGGTTTATCAACTTAGAAATTCTAGAAATTCTATTTCAGCTGAGAAATCATGAGTTTTTTTAATTTTAATTTTTAGACCATTGAAAATAGTAAGGCCTCGAATCAAAATTTTGCAAGAGTGATTTTTACTTCAAAATTGAACGTAAAATTCAAAAATATGAATAGTTTTCAAAAATAACCAGGGGGGTGGAAAATAGAGGGGGTAGTAGGGACCCCCCCTAATGTCAACGCCCTTGAAACTTTTTTATGAATCATGTTATGATTGTGCGACAGAGGAGAATTTCAGTAAACCTTTGGTTTGATTTTGAATCAAATCGGTTGATCGGTTCAAAAGTTAAGCGAAAAAAACGATTATTCATTTCCAAATTTGAAGGGCTGTATCTCTGTTATTAGGCATTTCTCAAATATGTTTTCTGAGGAAAGTCCCCTTCATTTTTCATTCTCTATCGATCCTTGAATTTAATGACATAAAAGTCGGACCACCCTGTATATTCCCTTTTGATACCCACCCCTTTTGATAAATTGTTTTTTTTTGATAATTTTCTCATCAGTTTGAACATTTTCTCAATTTATTTTCGACGTTTTAGAATTTTTGGTGTTTTTTTTTCTACCTCTTTTGATTCACCCTACATCCATGCTCACCCCCTTGAATGAATTAATTTTTTGGATAATTTTCTGAAGAATGTCTATAAGTTGACCATCCGTCACCACAGTTTCAGAATTTTGGCCAGCTTTTTTCGAATCTGAACCACTGTGGCGCCTGGGCTACTTGGAAAATGCTTTATTCCTAGCGCAAATGTCAAATTTCGCAGCCGTCCGGGATGTCATTTTATTAAAATTATAATGTTGTAGAATCTCTGTCCTTGATTTCTTTGTATAAAAACTATTCTTTTGGGTTTTTGGGCAGGAGGGTAAAAACAGTGTGATTATTATATTTTTCGCAACGTTTCGCTGATTAACATCAGCTTCGTCAGGCTGAACTTTATTATACAGGGTGAGTCATTGATATGGGCGAGCTCAAATTCACCTACGCCATTAATGATATCGAAATGAACCAAACGGCACTGCAAACGAGAGATCAAAGTGCAGTTTGTAAAATTATTCTGCTCTATACAGGGTGCACCATTTTTGCAGAGCAGTTTTTGAAGGAGCTTTTTTAAATGGCACCCCCTGTATATTTTTGCATATTTTGATTTGCCTTTTATCGGGCATTACAAATTCGTTTAGTTTTTGCAATTCGCTTCAACTGTTCAGAAGTTATTAATTTTTTTCTAAAAATTTATGCGTTTGTAGGCACTAAATAAATCGCAAGGCACTTGGTTTTTAGGTTATCAAGTTGGGACTCTGCTCATGTTTAAGCAATAGCATAGGGTATCTTTTGGCTGTAATATCGCCTATTTCCGTTTCGGTGTCACCTTGCTGTGACACATTGATTTCGGTGAACTTTGAAGAGCCATAACTTCATTTTTTCAAATAGCACCCTCTGTTTTTTATTTCTCATTCGTATCAAGCGTCTCATTTTACATCTTTTTTACCTCCTATGTTTTTTCTCAGAAGTAGTTAGTTTGGAAAATAATTTGGTTTTCCTAAAAACTGGACACAAATTCCATCGATTGAACTTAGCGTGCAATGAAAATCAACTAATTCTGACAACCAATGTCAAAGTGACTTGTATTGTACGTCACTTTAAAATTTTGACAAGTAATTTTGTCATTTCAAACAGTTTTTTCGATTGTGAATGTAGTAGTAAATGTTATTACTATTGATTTGTTGCACTACCTCAATAAATAATATTGTTTAGTTTCTTGTTCGGACATTTTGAGTTTTTTAATTTTTACATAATAATTTCTTGTCAAAATTTGAAAGTGACGTACAATAGAAGTCATATTGACGTTGGTTGTCAGAATTAGTTGATGAAGTTTGGACTTAAAATTAGTTTGATTTTTAAGTTGATTACTTGATACGGTGCCATGGCCTGCGAGGTCACCTGACTTGACTAACCCGATTTTTATTCAGGACTTTGTTTACGATCGGGTGTATGAAGTTCAAGTCAATACAGGGAAAATATGAAAGAAATAATTTGAGAGGCTTTCCGTAGCATTCTTCATATTTTCACTCGATATTTTTTTTGACAAAATTTAAAAGTGACGTACAATAGAAGTCACATTGACATTGGTTGTCAGAATTAGTTGCTTTTCATTGCACGCTAAGTTTGATTGATGAAATTTGTGTCCAGTTTTTAGAAAAACCGAATCATTTTCCAAACTATCAGTATTTTAGAAAAAACATTCGATGTAAAAAGATGTGAAATGAGACGCTTGATACGAATAAGAAATAAAAAAGAGGGAGTGCTATTCGAAAAAATTAAGTTATGGCCCTTGAAAGTTCACCAAAATCAATGTGTCACAGCAAGGTGATACCGAAACGAAAATAGGCGATATTACCGCCAAAAGATACCCTATGCTATTGCTTAAACATGAGCAAAGTCGAAAATAGATTCGATTCGATTCGAAAATAGATTGATAACCTAAAAACCAAGTGCCTTGCGATTTATTAAGTAATTGCCTACAAACGCATTATGTTTTAGAAAAAAATTAATTACTTCTACTAAAAATAACTTCAACTAAAAATTAATCAATTACCTTCTGATTAGTTGAAGCGAATTGCAAAAACTAAACGAATTTGTAATGCCTGAGAAAGGGCAAATCCAAATATGCAAAAATATACAGGGGGTGCCATTTCAAAAAGCTCGTTCAAGAACTGCTCTGCAAAAATGGGGCACCCTGTATAGAGCAAAATAATTTAACAAACTGCACTTTAACCTTCAGTTTGCAGTGCCGTTTGGTTCATTTCGATATCATTAATAGCGTAGGTGTAATTGAGCTCGCCCATATCAATGACTCACCCTGTATAGTTAATTTAAAACATTAATCATTAAATTGAATTATTTTATTACAACTCAACTTTCCACAGCTTGCTGTAATCCAGTGTCCAATCGAATGTCACAATCTGTCATTAGAGCAGAGCTTTCCTCAGGTTGAACGACCGGAAAGAGCTTTACATTTTTTCCACGCAAAATCTTCAATTATTGCACACGCACTTTAGACTTTTACCGGAAAATGAGAAAAGTTACTCATGATGGCAAGTTAATTCCCCGGCAAATTGCTCGTTGATTGTGCGGGAGTCGAGCAGCAGTGTACTATATTTTCGCGCAAAGTTCCGATCCTGTTAATCGGATTGTTTTCGGTCGGAAGAAGATCGGAGTTGTGCTGGTTGCTCCCGCTCTGCTGGGACGTTTTGAATTTTAATTGAATTGACGGTGTCGGAATTCCAAAGGAACAGAGCGAGAAAGACCGGGAAAAGAGAGAAAAAGGTAACGCCGGATGACGTCCGCTGAGCGCAAAACGACCAAGACGCTGTCGATGTCGCGCCTCCACCATCCGCCCTTGTTTCTTTTTCTTATCCTCAAACTAGCGACTTGCCAGACAGTTTTCCAATGCTTTTCAGTAGTTCAGTGAAGTAATCCCGACGTTAAGTCCATGCCTGCCTTCCTATTTCCTTTTGATCTCGCAGATAGTATAACTCATTATAAATAAGCGAACCTATCAGCACTCCTCAAAATCGGACCCTGCTGTCGAGCTTTTGTTTTGCCCGACAGAGATTAGCAAACAAATTATTTTGAAACAGTCCAGTCGAGCACTGAGAGTAGATTATATTCGGTCGAGAATCTAAACTGATTCACAAATTGTATTTCAATAATCTTTTGTCGAAACAATAAAATATCTAGAAACGTTTCAGCAATATCGCGTTTTAAAGTTCAACACCAAAACACACACAACACTATATCTTCGTAATCAATGGACAACTTATTTTTTCTTCTGCGGATCTTGACTTGCTCTAAAGTCCTCTATCTGCCATTGGTGTATGTAAGGTCACTTATGAATCACCCTGTGTAGCACCAGAGGCAGATCGTCTATCTCTTAATTGGAAAGGAAACGAATTTAATGGGATGTTTTCTGCAGCTCGCTCCAAATTGCTTATTCCGCCAAATAATCACAGTTTAATTAGTGAAATTAGGGAGGGGACTGTGCAAGATCCACCAAAACAGCGATGACGTCGCACAGCTTCCGACTTTTAACTATATATAAGCTCGAGATAAACAAGAGTAAAGGCAAGTTTTTCAGCCAATTTGTTCCATTTCTGTACCTAATACACAACACGATGGTCGATGAAGCTTGTATTCACTAACTCTGATGCTGCTGATCTGATGCCATTTCGTAAGGACAAGCCCCCAACGATTACGGATTCGTTGTTTTGTGAGAGAAAAATGCCCAGAGATGCGCCTCTAGCTGCCGGGCGATATCGTATCGTATATAATTTTATATCGGACCCATTACACAAGATTACTATAATCAGGTTAACCGGCAATTTTTTCGGAATTAGTGAGCGCCCATAATTAAACGTCCCTCTGTGTTATTAAATATTTATACGAGTGTTTTTCTGTTACAGGTAAGGAATTTCGATGTGTGCCTATCTTCCGACGTAAATCAAGAGCATCCAGGGACCAGGAATGTATATCTTTACCTAAGTATACCTATAATACGTAAAGGTATGAGCTTTGTTTAATCATCGTCCGCATGATGCTATTTAGTTGTGGTTCCCCGGTGGATTCACGTATGAATGAGCTCGTCGCAATTTATTTACCGGCGGTGAGGTCTGCAGGGAGGCATAATTTCCACCTTCTCTAAGCGAGGCGAAACAAAGTGACATTATTAAAATGTTCCCGGGTATAATTAATGGACCTCTCGGCTGTGGAGTTTCGTAATTTGTTGAAAAATTGCAAAATTTATCATCAAGCTATTTGGGACTTGAAATATTGAGGACGAGAACAGGCCCAGGCCCGCAGGCATCTCGAGCTGAAACTTCTAAAATTCAGGGAAAGCCTCGGGAAAAGCAGACCCGGAAATTTTCAGCTTACGCAAGAGCTATGAAGGCCTCTCTCGGAATTGTTGAGAAGGCGCACTTCTTTGCTCAAGAGCAGATCTGGGGGAGTTTGAATCATGTGCGAGCAAGTTTTAATTTTGATTGAAGTATCGACAAGTTTCCGACTAAATTACATCTTCTGGTTTCAATCAGATACTAGAGATATTGATACGAACAAGTTTTTGCTAAAAAACAACATATTTTTCGGCACATTTTGAGAAAAACAACGCGTTTCATGAGGCGCCCTTTCGTCTCTTTTTTTGTTGAGATTGGGACAAGGCAGAAGGTCTAGATCGCATCCCCCGTGTATTTCAGGAATCGCAAAATAGAGCCACACACGGCTTATGATTGAACCACGTACACAAAAAATCATTAGACTCAAGATCAACAATATTTCCATGCTGGTGTTGCAGTTTTGCCTTATCAAAAATTTCAAAATTCAGAACTCCCTGAGAGTTTGGTCAGAATCAAAAATAACGAAGTCATCTTTTCTGTTTCGAATGCGACGGAAAACGATATTTCTTTCGATCAATCACAAGCCTCAAGCCGTCGAAGTCTCGGAATCTGAAACAATTGACTTTGAAAATTTAAACAGCTTCTATTGCAGAAAGTTAAACTTTCGCCTGTCCAAAATTAGAACAGAACACATGAACGAGAAAGAGGAAAAAGAGAAAACTAAACTATCGTTGGAATATAAAGATATTTTTCATTTTCCCAGTCAAAAACCAAATTTCACAGATTTCGCCAAGCATTCGATAAATCTAAAAGACGATGAACTCATATACCCACACAAAAAGTTATCGCTACCCTGACCTCCATAAGGAGGAAGTCAATAAACAAATTTCAGACATGCTTGACCAAGGAATCATCGAACACTCAAATTCTCTCTTCATCGCCCCAATTTGGATCGTTTCCAAAAAAATGGACAATTTGTCGCGGACAATTCGTCTCACGTTGTCGCACGGACAATTCGTCACACGGACAATTCGTCGCACGGACAATTCGTCGCGCGGACAATTCGTCGCGCGGACAATTCGTCGCGCGGACAATTCGTCGCACGGACAATTCGTCGCGGACAGTTCGTCGCACGGACAATTCGTCGCAAATTTTTTTTTGCCCTTTGCCTTGGTTTTATGTTTCTCTTGCTTTTAGAGTTTTAATGAGCCCCTCATACCTTACTGTACTATTTAAAACCCTTTTGGGCACCCTTGATTTTTCAATGTCTTTGAACCTCTAGTGAGTCCCCTTGCATTACTCCGCGCACTTCTAGTAGTGCACCGAGCTTCCAGAACTCTAATTCGGAACCCTATCGAGCCCCTTGTGTCCTCAAGTGTTGTTTGGAGACCTAATTACCCCTCCAGATTTTTCCATGACTACCAGAAACCCAGCAAGCCCTCTGTTGCGTTCTTGTGCTATCCAGACCTCCATTGGGCCTCCTTGTGTCTTTAGTGCAGTTTAAAGGCTTTGGCGAGCCCCTTGCATTTCTCCGTGACTTTCGTAGCAGTAAGCACCTTTGTGTTTCCATGTCATATTTGGAGCCCTATCCTGGAGTTTCCTCATATGTTTTCTGAGCTCTGCTGAGCCCCCTTGCATTTTTCCGTGATTTTCGGAGCACTAGTAAGCCCTTTGTGTCTTCATGTGGTGTTCGGAGCCCGAAAACCCCCATTTTGCAAACTTGTGTTATCAAGAGCCCCACTGGACCCCAGTGTGATTTGAAGCCCTGCTATGCCCCCTTGTATTTCCTGTGACTTCCGGAGCAGCGAGCAGCGTTGTGCCATCATGTCATATTCGGAGCCCTACCGGGCCCCTATGTTTCTTAAAATGTAATTAGAGAGCTGATAGGCTTCCAGAGAAAATATGTACCAATAAGCCTATTCTATTATACAGATCTCCGGTAGGCCCCATTGTGTCTTGAACATCGATTGAAGCTCTGTTGGGCCCCCTTTTATTTCTCCAAGGCTTTCGGAGCACTAGTGAATCCCTTGTGCCTTCATGTGATATTCAGCTTCCTATCGGGCTCCCCTTGCGTCCTCAAGTGCCGTTATATGTTTCATAGCTTTCAGAATTCCATTGGGCCCTCTTCCATCATCTTCTGGTATCCAGAGCTTCATTGGGCCCTCTTCTTGTGTCTTCAATCTAATTTGAAGACCTGCTGAGTCTCCTTGTATTTTCCGTTACTTTCGGAGCACTAAGCACCCTTGTGCCGTCATGTCATTCGGAGCCCTATCGGTCGGAGCATTAGTAAGTCTCTTGTGTCTTCATATGATATTCCGACCCTTGTTGCCCCCCCCCCCTGTGTCTGCAAGTATAGTTTTAATCAGCCCCGTCATGTTTTTTCATGGCTTTCAGGGTATCAGTCAGCTCAGAGGTAAGCCCCTTCCGCCTTCTTTTGTTAAACAGAACTCTGTTGGGCTCCATTGTGTTGTCTACATCATTTAAAATCCTGCTGAGTCGCCTAGCATTTCTCCGTGAGTGAATGTATCGTGTCCCAATGTATCGTTTGGACTTTGGAGCCCTGATGAGCCTCCTTATGCTTTCCGTAGCTTTCAAAATTTCAGTGAGCCCCCTTGTTGCCCTAATTGCCCTCCAACGGCCCCCTTGTCTCTTCAACGTCTTTTAAAGCCCTGCTGAGCTCCATAGCATTTTCCCGTGGCTTACAGAGCTCTATCGGGCCCTCTTGTGTCCTCATGTATCGTTTGGAGCCCTGATGAGACTCCTTATTCTTTGCGTAGCTTCCAGAATTCCGGTGAGTCCCCTTGTGCCTTCTTGCGTTGCTAGAGGCCCTAATGGCCCTCCAAGAGCCCCATTGTTTCTTTAATGTCTTTTGAGGCCCTGCTGAGCCCCATAGCATTTTTTCGTGGCTTACGGAGCTCCATCGAGCCCCCTTGTTTCCTCATGTATCGTTTGGAGCCCTAATGAGCCTCCTTATTCCTTCCGTAGCTTCAGAATTCCTGTTAGCCCCCTTATGCCTTCTTGCGTTGTTAGAGGCCCTAGTAGCTTTCCAGAAGCCCCCTTGTTTTTTCAACGTCTTTTGAAGCCCTGCTGAGCCCCATAGAATTTTTCCATGACTTACGGAGCTCCATCCGGCCCCTTGTTTTCTCATGTATCGTTTGGAGCCCTGATGAGCCTTCTTATTCTTCCCGTAGCTTTGAGAATATCAGTGAACCCCCTTGTTGTCCTCTAAGGTCCTTTTTGTTACATCAACGTTTTTTGAAGCCCTGCTTAGCCCCCTAGCATTTTTCCGGGGCTTACGGAGTTCTACCGGGTTTCCTTGTGCCCTCATGTATCGTTTGGAACCCTGCGATGAGCCCCCTTTTTGTAGCCTTCAGAATTCCAATGAGCCCCCTTGTGCCTTTTTGCGCTGTTAGAGGCCCTAGTGATCCTTCGTGGGCCCCCATTGTTTTTTAAACTCCTTTTGAGACCCCGCTGAGCATTAGTGAGTTCCTTGTGCTTCCATGTGATATTCGAAGCCCTATCGGCCTGTTTTGTGTCCGAAAGGGTAGTGTGGAGCCCAATTAGCCTCCTCATGGTTTTTCACAGCCAGCGATCTGAATTCAAGCAAACTTCATTTGACGCCCTTGTTTCTTCAACGTGTTTTGAAGCCCTGCTGAGTCCCCCCACATTTCCCTTGACTTTTGGTGTATAAATAGGCACCTTGTGTTTTCATGTGATGATCGGAGCCCTATCAAGCCCCCTTGTGTCTTCAAGTATGGTTTATGGCCTTGATTAGCCCACTTATGTTTTTTCTTGACTCTCAGAGTACTACAGTGAGCCTCCTCTTGCCTTGTTTTGTTATAGAGAGCCCCATTAAGCCCCCTTATGTCCTCAATATAGTTTGAGGCCCTGCTGAGCCCCTTTGCTTTTTTTCGTGACTTCGGAGCTCAGTTGGGCTCCCCTTTGTCCTCATGTGTAATTTGGAGCGCTGATGAGCCCCTATGTGTTAATTGTCCGGCCGCACACATCGAGAAGTGTCGTTCCTTTTGCGACGAATTGTCTGTGCGACGAATTGTCTGTGCGACGAATTGTCCGTCCGACGAATTGTCCGGGTGACGGATTGTCCGTGCGACGAATTGTCCGGGTGACGGATTGTCCTAGAACCAGAAATAGAGCCTAGTGACGTCGAAAAGACGGCTTTCAGTGTAAACAGTGGAGACTTATCATTTCAGAAGAATGCCATTCGGTTCAAAGAGCGCGCCCTCAACCTTTCAGCGCACTATGGATAACATTTTAAAAAGTATTCAAAACGAAACCTGCTTTGTGTGCCTGTATGATATCATACTGCTTAGTACTTTCCTTCAGGAACATATTATCGGACTCCGTGAAGTATTCGAAAGACTCGGGAGAGTCCGTTTGAAAATCCACCTAGGCAAATCAGAGTTTCTTCAGAAAGAGGTGCAATACCTAGGACATGTTGTCACCCCACAAGGGATTGAGCCAAATCCAGACAAAATTTCCCGCCGCAGTACCTCTTACAGCAGTTTAAAATGCAGTCTCTATCAACTGACGAGATACGAGTTCAGTTATCTTTTTACAAAAGATAATGAACGGTGACATTGACTGCCCAGAACTGCTATGCCGCATAAGTTTGGGGGTCCCCAGGCCGAACTCACGCAGTACTCACTGTTCCACTCGCCCGACGCCAGAACTCATAGTCGGTGTGGTACGCGACATAAAATGGCAAAATACCGCAAATGAATTAGACGGGATGCCCTTTGGTATGATGACTACTTATACCAAGGTGATTAATTTTCGCCAAGGATGCGTCAACATTTCCCACTCAAAAAAAAAGATGGCGACGATTTTTGACAGGACCTGAATTTTTGTAAAACATAGGCATGTGGGATATGTTTTCTTACTAATTTTGACCTCGTAAAAACGAATATTGAGTTTATTTTTACATTAGAAATCAAATCTCAAAAATAGCAGACTCTCACTTATTTTCGAATTGAAAATTTTGTGTGCCATTTACAGCGATTTCCAGCCTTGAGCTCGTTAAATAGATCTCATGGAACAAGTTAACAGTGTTGGTTCTGCAAAATAACCCTTCAAACATGGCCAGGGTGCGCCTCAAATCATACCAAAAATGGGCGCTGGGAGAACATTTTGCTGCGGCTGGTTGGGGAATGTAAGTGTGCAAGGAAAAATGTTTTGCAATATGTTTTACTGTTTAATATGATGAGCTAACACATACCAAGCATTTATCAACATACCATGGCAATTTAGAACAAAATATAAAAAACCAATTTTCATGATTTATTGTTCATAACTTTTTTATGACAGGTGACAGGTAGGTACAATTGATACCAAAAAACGTAGCTTTGATTTTGATGATGTTTTTTATCAAGATAAATACATAAAGAGACCTTTGTCACCTGGAACAACCACCCTAGCTCAAAGTTTCATATAATATGAAACATTTTCGTCAGATCCGCGATTGTCAAACATCAGAAAAGCGTCTTTTAATAATTTCAAAGTCCTTCTTTGAACTTGTTCTGGAATGCAACATACACGGCTGATGGTTAAGCTTTGGCTCAAAGTTTTCTGTCTCGCCCGTGAACTCATTCAGGTGTCTAGAAACTTCTGGACTGGATAATATGCACCAACCGAGGCACCAACGGCAAAGGTCAGTAGGATTTTCAGTGTTATTCGTATTCCTATGCCACCAACTTGAAATTTGTTGTCTTGTGTGTGACAGAAGTTTGCCAGAATGGAAGTAATATGAGCTATCAATAGAGGCTCAAAAGCGTCTAGAACGTGGACAAGCCACAGAGCATGAAAACATGCACCATGTATTATTGGTTCTATAGTTGCAAAATAAGAGTTGAAATGTTGAAAAGGTCTTGGTGCCTAGCTGATCACTTTTTCATATGTTTTCCACGTCCGTTTTCTATGCCTGTTCACGTCCTATGTGTTTTTGCACCTTCATTGGAAACACTATACTTCCATTCTCGCAAATTCCAACACACAAGACAACAAATTTCAAATTGGTGCCATAGTAATAACACTAATAGTCCGGATGCTAGTTGCATAAAATGGAATGAACCTTGCATTTTTTGATAAGAAGATGCTACTTGGTAGAAATGTTCTTTGCATCATACTCTTCCGATCCAGAAAGGTAGCCATCAGCGCCATCCATGCCGGCAGCGTATACAGGGTGAAACAGAAAAAAAAAGTTGGGAAATTATATTTAAATACACGAAGCATGTGGAGACGTGTTATTCACCACATACATTAACTGTTTAATGGTGATGAAGTCACAGCAAACCGTTCTTGATTACCTTGAACCGTCTTTGAAATGTAGGGGAAAAACAGAAAAACAAACAAAAACACATTTTTTTTCCATAAATGAGTGATTCTTAGAGATATTCACACAATACTTGGTATTTCTACAAAAAGTAATGTTAGAAATAATATGAGCTGGGTAGCCAATTCCTAAGCCAACTATTTCCAGAAATACGATTGTCAACTTTTCTTCCTCTTGAGCACCATCTTGAATCTGCTTTGTGTGAGGCATCGTTGAAAAAGTGATTGGTTATCATAATAATGATAATATGTAATCATTGCATCGTAAAAACAACCTCCTCATCATAATTTAGTGACCTCTTCGGCGGGAAAGAATTGCCATTCACGTATTTTCTGGCTCTTCAAAGCTTTAGTGCCCATGATAGCATTTGCAACATCTGGAATGGTAAAATATGTTACGCATTATGAACCTTGATGTACTTTGAGGTAGCCTACCAAGTTTTGCACTCATCAATTGAAAGGTTTGTTTTTAAAAGATGTTTGAACAAAATTTGTTTAATTTTTTTATGGAAAATGCAAAATATTGGATCTTTCACTCTTATTTGATCCCTCGTTGAGGAAAGCCTGAAACCGAAAGTCTCCGAAATTTTCATGCTAATGGTTCACTGAGAACTGCTCTTCAATGTGTAGTTGTCAAAATCTGCATAGTTGCGTTCAGATTCCAGACAGAGAGCGACAAAGAAGTTCATGCAGTGAAAAAAGACACAACTTTTAATGCAACGGGGAAATCCTGGAAGTGTCCCTTTTAGATAGACTTCCCGCAATACACAGGTTCTGTAAGGCTCTCAAGCGTGAGTGAAAGGCTTGAAACATTATCAACTTAAGGCTCTAACAATGTACCAAATTGCACATTTATGTTATAAAAAGCAAGGTCTCCAGACAGCTTTCAGTCTACCTCTGGACTAGTTTTTTCTCGAATGTAATTTATGTCTTTTTCCACTGCATGAACTTCTTTGTCGCTCTCTGTCTGGAATCTGAACGCAACTATGCAATTTTTGACAACTGAACATTGAAGAGGACTTCCCACTGAACCATTATCATAAAAAGTTTGAAGACTTTCGGCTTCAGGCTATCCTCAGTGAGGGATCAAGTAAGGGTGAGAGCCCCAATATATTGCATTTTTTATAAAAAAACCGTCACAAATTTTGTTCAAACAGCTTCTAAGAATAAACCTCTCAATTGATGATGGTGAAACTTGGTAAACTACCTCAAAGTACATCAAGGTTCATAATGCGTGACATATTTCACCATTCCAGATGTTGCAAATGCCATCATGGGCACTAAAGCTTTGAAGAGCCAAAAAATACGTGGATGACAATTCTTTTCCGCCGAAGAGGTCACTAAATTCAGACGGGGAGGTTGTTTTTGCGATGCAATTATTTCCTGTTACCATTATTATAATAACCAATCACTTTTTCAACGATGCCTCACAGAGCAGATTCAAGATGGTGCTCAAGAGGAAAAAAAAGTTGACAATCGTATTTCTGGAAATAGTTGGCTTAGAAATTGGCTACCCAGCTCATATCATTTCTAACATTTCTTTTCGTAGAAATACCAAGTGATATGTCAATATCTCGAAGAATCACTTATTTTTGGGAAAAAGAGTGTTCTTGTTTTTTTTCCGGCTTTCCCCTACATTTCAAAGACAGTTCAAGGTAATCAAGAACAGTTTGCTGTGACTTGATAAGCATAAAATAGTTAAAGTATGTGGTGAGTTACACGTCTCCACATGTTTCGGTTAGTTAAATATAATTTTTCAACTTTTTTTTTCTGTATCACCCTGTATACGCCGCCGGCATGGATGGCGCTGATGGCTACCTTTCTGGATCGGAAGAGTACAATGCAAGGAACATTTCCACCGAGTGGCATCTTCTCATCAAAAAACGCAAGGTACTTTCAACTAGCATCCGGACTATAAAGATCCTACTGCCCTTTGCCGTTGGTGCATATCCAGTCTGAAAATTTCCAGACACCTGAATGAGTTCATGGGAGAGATAGAAATACTCATAGAAAACTTTGAACTGAAGATTCACCATCAGCCGTATGTTGCATTCCAGAACAAGTTTAAAGACAAAATTTTGAAATCGAAAGACGCTCTTCTGATGTTTTGCAACCGCAAAGTCTGACAAAAATGTTTTAATTATGAGTCGCTATACCGGAACTTTAAGCTAAGGTGCTTGTTTTAGAAAAGAGCATGAGAAAGGTCTCTTGATGTATTAACTTTGATGAAAAACATCATCAAAATCAAAGCTACGTTTTTACTTTCCCGGCCCCCCCACGAACACGGAGGGAAAGTATTGTAATCGTGCAGAAATTTTTTTTTGAGATTTCACCGGATATATCCGTTTTGAGGTCCCCCAAGACGATTAAGACCATTTTCAGAATGATGTCTGTGTGTGTGTGTGTGTGTGTGTGTGTGTGTGTGTTTGTGCTGCTATACTTGTGACCTCTTGTGTGTGCATCAGGCTGCACTGTGACCTCTCCAACATATTGTGACCTCATACACTCGATGCCACAATATTATTATTGGTTTTTTGGGTTCTCCGCTCAATTTTAAGCCTATAAATACTAGTAAGATGAATGGAGGCGGATTGTGGAGGGATCCGAGTTCCATCCTGGACTGTGGCGCTTAGCATGATGATGATATACAAGTTTGATCAATTATCTTACACAGATGTCACAATCGACCTGTGTGCACGTAGCATACACTGCCGTTATTGTGACCTCAAGATGTTACTGGTCTGGTGGCGCCCCCTATCGCCACACTAATTTGTGTATGGATCAACGATTGTACCGACACTGTGACATCGCATTCCATTTTTAGAGAAGTGTGTAAACTTTTTATGGGTCACATAGCCGCGTAGGGAACTATGCAGTGAGATCTGCTCTTCTCTTCCCTACATCTCCAGATCTATACATTTATATAAAAATGAATTCGTTTTCTATGTCTCGCAAAAGCTCGCAAGTGGCTAGAACGATTTGAATAATTTTTGTTTTGTCTTCATCGTCTCAACATTGGGGTGGTTTGAAAAGAAAAAAAGCCGCCGCCGCCTCCGCCTGCCGCCCCCGACGAGAATCTCAAGAGTGACTCGACCGATTTGAATAATTTCTTTTTTGTTGCCTTCGCCTTAACACTGGGGGTGGTTTGACATAAAAAACCACCGCCACCGCCTCCACATGCCGTCCCCGACGAGGATCTTGAGAGTGGTTCGACCAATTCGAATAAAATTTTCAGTGTTGTTTGCCTCAAAACTAGTGTACTTCAAATCGCCGCCGCCCCTTAATCATTTCAACACTGAACTATCCACCGTCGCCGCCTCCTCGTGCCGCCTCCGATGAGTATCTTGAGAGTGGCTTGACCGATTTGGATAATTTCTTATTTGTTGTGTTCGTCTCAACACTAAGGTGCTTTCAAAAGGAAAGAGAACCGCCGCCGCCCCCGCGTCCCGCCCCCGACGAAGATCTTGAGAGTGGTTCGACCAATTTGAATAAAATTTTCAGTGGTTGTTTGTCTCAAAACTGGTGTACTTCAAATCGCCGCCGCCCCTAAATAATTTCAACACTGAACTATCCACCGTCGCCGCCTCCGCGTGCCGCCCCCGATAAGTATATTGAGAGTGGCTAAACTGATTTGGATGATTTCTTTTTTGTTGTGCTTGCCTTAACACTGGGGTGCTTTCAAAATAGAAGAAAACCACCGCCACCCACGCGTTCCGCCCCCGACGAGGATCTTGAGAGTGGCTCGACCGAGTTAAATTAGTAATTTTGTGTTGTTCGCCTCAAAACTGGTGTGTTTTGAGCCGCCGCCGTCCCTGAAATATTGCAACACTGAAGTATTCACAGCCGCCGCCTCCGCGTGCCGCCCCCGCCTCCGATGAGTATTTTGAGAGTGGCTCGACCGATTTGAAAAATTTCTTTTTTATTGTGTTCATCTCAACACTAAGGTGTTTTTAAGAGAAAAAAAACCGTCGCCGCCCACGCGTCCCCGCCCCTCGACGAGGATCTTGAGTGGTTCGACCGATTTGAATTAAATTTTTCTTGTTGTTCGCCTCAAAACTGGGGTGTTTTGAAACCGCCGCCGCCCCCAATCTATTGCACACTGAAGTATTGACTGTCGCCGCCTCCACGTGCCGCCCCTGATGAGTATTTTGAGAGTGGCTTCATTGATTTGAATGGTTTTTATTCTGTTTTTCCGTCTCAACAGTGGGGTGGTTAAAAAAAGCCTCCCCCGCCTCCGCCTGCCGCCCCCGACGAGGATCTTGAGAATGGCTCGACCGATTTGAATAATTTCTTTTTTGTTGTGGTCGCCTCAACACTGGAGTGGTTTAAAAGAAAGAGACCACCGCCGCTGTCTCCGCGTGCCGCCGGGCGCCCCCGACGAAGATTTTGAGAGTGACTCGACCGATTTGAATAATTTTTTTGTGATATTCGCTAAAACACTGAAGTAGGGGTGTTTTCAAACTGACGCCGCTCCGGCATGCCGCCCCTACAAGTGTCAAGAATCGAATGTGGATCAATACATTGACGCGGCGGGCTGCGTTACGTGTGCGGCGGACTGCCTCACTTGCAAACCGCACTGATGACCAGTGAGCGACTCATTATGCTAACAGTCGTGTTAGATGTCCGCATTTAATATCTCGATTCGAAAATGGTTCGACCGATTCAAATAAAAATTCGCCTCAATATCGGTGCTTTCAAAAATGGCCTGTATCTCGAGAACCGAAGAAAATAGCACCAAGCGACAAAAACCAAAACCAAGAGATTTTGAAGTCAAATGTCACTTTTGGTCATCTTTCAGCCGCCATATTGAAGTCTTATAAAAGTGATCCGATTTCAATGAGACATGGAATACTTTAAGATTGATTTTGAAGTCAAAATGTGGTTTTCTGTTTGTTTTTGAGACGAATATCCAACAGCTCACGGTAGTATTTGAACCTACTACTTCTGGTATGGTAGTCGGATGCGCTGACCACATCACAAGCTCCTCAATCTCTAGTCTGGTATTCATCTTTCCAACGAATATCGCCCTAGTCGGTTACTCACCATTCCGAATATTTATCCGAAATAGAAATTTAGGAGTACTTTTGCCTTTTGTATTGATGTACTAATCGTGAAGCTGTCGCTATCCCAGAAGTCACCGGAAGTAGCATCACAGTTTTTGTATTTTCAAACGTACACAGAAAACGTGTAAAGTGTACAAAAATCTGAAATTATCGCAACTATTGAGTTTTCGCGCGGACAACCGGTACACTTAGGTACTCGTACATGCAGCGCCCAGTGTGCGGATTCACCCGGAAAAGAATGCGCTACTGAGTCTCACGCACGTGAGGGCATATTGTCTCCTTGGAGCAGAACTAGTGTAAGTCCAGTTTTCACCAACATAGGTTTTTTATTTTTATGATGGATTTATTCATTGAGTACCTAAGCCTAGCATTTAGTGTGAAATAGTTGAACTCCCAACTCAAGGCTTGGAATAATAATATCACAGAATAAATCGAAGTATCCCATCTAGCCAAGTTTACTGAGATTAGAGCAGCCAATTTTTTTCTATTGAATTCCGAAAATGTGATTTGGGCCAGTTCTGCTCAAAGGGGATGATATTCACTCGTTCAATTATTATTGTTTTGTCTTTCAATCTACACTACAACCTCGTCTGCTACATTTTGAACGGACTCAAAAAGGAAACGGCAGCGTCATTACGGTCACGTGGTGGAAACAATACGCAATACGATTTTTGTAAGTTTTCCAAAAGAACCACTTCATCAACAGGATTGTCGCGCAACTTCGAATGTGGTTCACGGATGAATTCTAAAAGCTATTAATGGATTTTTTTAATGAAGGCAGTCTCTCTCGCACGACTTACGTCACAGCACTCACAGCCCCACAAGGCCGCAGTGTGGTGCCACGCACATCTCTGTCGGACCAGCGTGTAGAATATTTAAAAAAATTTCCTTTGGAGCTTCCTTTGGAGATATTTGGCGCCGTTATAGCTAGACCCCACAGCTGCGCGGTACGAACACACACGCATCTTTCTCTCTTTTCTGAAAAGATTTCATTGGCCTCGGAAATTTTTTAGTGAAGCATTCAATTCTTCACAACTTTGTCGCTCACAATTTCCGGATATCTTTTGCCGTTCTCGCAGCATTCAAGGAGGTATGTCACGCGAACAGTTTTTTGACTTCACCGGACCGGCGCGCAACTTTGACCGTGAATTACGGCTAAATTGAAGGAATTAGACATATGCCCTCGGGAACTTTTTTATAGATTATGGAATTCCCTATAAATTTGTTGCTGACCATTTTTTCTTATATCTCTTACCATTCTCTCACCGTTCCAGAAAAAAAGACCGCGGTGCAAGTTTTTCTATCTTCTCCATTTTTTTTACCATGGTTACCATGGAAACTTTGGTCTTTCTCATTCAGTTTTCCATTCTCTACATTGCCATATTTTTTTCAACGAGTCCCTGATTATTAGTTCCAAATTAAATCCTTATTTTACTGGACTGAAACGATTAGAATTACTATTATTATGAACTTGAGATTTTTTGTTCATGAAGTGTTTTTTTTGGCAGTGGAGGATAGTGTGTTGCCAGCAAAGTGTATACCTAATACCTACCGTAGGTACTTACCACGATATGGTATAGTACTATTATATCATATCTTGAAACACGAAGATTAGAGTCTTAATAACCATTCTGCTATCCATTTGTGTGAACTTCCTTCAACGTCATCACCCCTGCGGTGAGCTCTGAGACCTTGCTGATTTATTGGCCTGACGTTAGGTACCTACAACCCAGGAATTTAGCTATGCCTCTAGAATATTTGGATAACTTTTCGGCGGGATGCACTTTTATTATCGGGTCTGCGGTTCAGCCCCGTCTGTCGGCCTTTGATCAAGCCTAGTAAAATGCCTTGAATGAATATTAAAAAAATTGGGTTCAACAATACACAGTTTTAGACACTTATGGTGCTATTCCGTAAAAAAGAGACATATCGATGTAAGCGCTACATCGCTGTAAAATGACAAAAGTAATAATGTTTTGCATTGTCACATGTACCATCTTACAGCGATACAGCACTTACATCGATGTATCTTTTCTACAGAATAGTACCATAAAGAGCGGTGTCGGAAAAAGTGTTTGAATAAACCGCTTTTTAACCAACAGGAACAAACAATTCATTGCTACTAGAAGGTAAGCGATGGTCAGTTACGAAGTGTCACTTCTCAAATATTTCATTTTTACCAGCTAGAATTTCCAATTTTTGTGAAATTATTAGGGTATAGTAACTGAAATATATTTGATAAGACTTCATGTCACACATCTTCCTTTGGGAAACAGGTCGTGTGACAATACTACTACCTACGTCTTGTGAAACTCGCCTAATAATACAGGGTGTTTTAAAAGTAAGTACCTAGCTCTATGTCCTCGCATTCAACTTTCAAAAATATGAAGTTTGCGATAAGAATGAATCGCAAGAGGTACCCCCTAAGAAAGTTATGGCCCCTCAAAGTTCAATTTCTAGAATCATTCTTTTACCGTAATTTTTCAACTGTTTAGTCGATTCTAATCAAATTTCAAATAAAGTTGACAGAAATAAGCCTCCATCTAACAGTGACAACGCGTTCTATGAAACATTTTCAGGTGCAGTGATGATAGGGGGTACCCTCCCCTGTTTTCCCCTATTTTTTACTTCCCTAGTAGTGGAAGCGGTACACACCTAAAAACACATCGATACCGCTTTTGGAGTGAAGTAACGAGATTTTGCATAGGCGAACTTTATACCGAGACAAGCGATTTGACCCGCAGCACTCGATATTTTGTCCTTTAGGGGGCCAATGGGGGCCCTTCAAATTTTCAAAATGCAAGAACTTTCACAAAATGATCATTGAGTATCGTCATGTATGTCATAACTGGAGCTTACGGGTCTATTGAAAATGTTTTCATCGATTGTCGTTGTGTCCGATTCATTCTTCACACTTGAAAGAAAAATTTTTGACAGAGGTCAAAAAAACTGTTCTTATTTTTTCCTCTAATGCAAGGAGACGATAAATTCGTATGTTTTGTTGCGTTCCCAACTTAATCGCATTCCCTAAACCTAATCAAGGAGAATTTTTTTTGTAATGGTATTTTTCGGAGAAGTGGCGACCTCTTCTGTAGGTACCTATTTCCCAAGAGCATTTCTTTCTATGTCCCCACGGGATATCACTCGTAATTTTTGCAAGAATGGAGACCTCGAACTCTTTTCTTGGTAGATTCGACGCAACATTACTCTAAAACGCTCAAGGAAACCTGAAAAAGAATTTTTCTGCTGGCCCGTCCAACTTGCGGTACTTTGATTTCATAGTAGGAGAGACGCGAACTAATATTAAATCCAGGCTGCAGGCGCAGGCGATTTGATTCTAGCAGAAAATGTTCTTCCATGCCGTGATTTATTGCAGTGCAAAGTGCAACAGAACGCAGAGTCGTTAGGAATGTGTAGGTATATTTTTCGCTCGAACTTAATCGCCTGGACTGGATCTAATTTATTCGCGCGTCTTCCCTACTACAAAATTAACATGCCAAAATTTGAAGGCTAAGCAAAAGAAAAAAAACTGTTTTAGGGCTCTATTGTGGGTTTTAAAGCCATGTTGCATGGAAATTACCAAGAAAAGAGTTCAAGCTTCTCATATCTGCGAAAATTGACAGACTTATCCAGTAGGAACGTCGAAAAAAATGCTGTTGAAAAAGGTGTACTGGAGAGGTCACCTCTTCTTGAGAAAATGACATTGCAAAAAAATTGATTCTGTCGTTTCCTTGCACAGCAGAAGAAAAAAAAACAGTTTTTTTCACCTCTGCCAAAGAATTTTTCTTTCAAGTGTAAAGAATGGAACGGACACGATGACCATTGATGAAAACATAATTAATAGACCCGTAAGCTTTTGTTATGACATATATGACGATACTCAATGATGGTTTTGTGGATGTTCTTGTATCTTGAAAATTTGGAGAGCCCCCGTGGGCCCCCTACTAAGGGACAAAATATCGAGTGCTGCGGGTCAAATCGTTTGTATCGGTATTCAGTACGCCCATGCAAAGTCTTGTTACTCCACTCCAAAATGCGGTATAATTTTGCGTACCGCGCCCCACTATTTGTACTTAGTTATTTTTAAAAATATTTCCAATTTTTGAATTTTACGTTCAATTTAGATAAAAAAGTTACGCTTGCAAATTTTTCATTTTCGAATCTGAGCTTTAAACTTTGAAGAACATCTCGTAAAACACCACTTTCCAGAGTCTAAAAATCAAAATCCACAAAAACATTTTTTGTTTGTCGTCAGCAAAAATGGTGATTTATCAATTTAAGACACCTGGAGAACCTATTGTAGTAAAGGAATAATCTGTTTTCTTGAATTTTAATTTTTAGGTTCTTGAAAGTGGTGTTTTCGGGATGTTCTTCGAAATTTAAAACCCAAATATCTCAAGTACATAACAACAAGTACATAAAAGGTCAACGATAACATACCGATATTGTATGAATGGTGCGAAGATGAAGTTTGTGTCATGTGTAAATAATAAGTAAATTGTTTCAAAATTCTCCAGATGTCAATATCATATTTGTGATGTTGTCGTGGAAGAACGGACAAAAGAACTTGATGAAAATGTATGGAATAACAGAGCTAATATTAATGGTACAAGGTGAGAGATAAATTAATGGAAGAATGGATGATTAGAAGGAAAAAAGGTTATTTAAATCAAAGGCGTTGTAAAAATGTTCAAAAGAGAAATCTATATAATCATTTAGGCAGTTTTGAAAAGAATTATTAGTTGCTCTACAAATTTCAAGAACCCCTAAACTATAAACTATCTAGAAGCCGTCCTTTCTTACAATCATGTAAAATTTCAAAATTAGCTTCAACTTCAAGGATGACGTCATGATTTTCCTAGAAGGTGATTTTCTGAGATCATAATATGGTTGGTGGAAGATGACGGTGTGACATCAAAATCATCTCAGAAAATCATAACTTCATCCTTGAAACTAATTTTGAAATTTTACATGCTTGTAAGAAAGGACGGCTTTTAGATAGTTTAGAGGTCTTGAAACTTGTAAAGCAACCAACAGGTAATTCTTTCCAAAATCGCTTTAAAGATTGTATAGACTTCCCCTTTAAACATTTTTACAACGCCTTTGATTTAAATAACCTTTTTTCTTTCCAATCAACCATCCTCCCATTAATTTATCACCCACCCTGTACCATTATTATTAGCTCTATCATTTCATACATTTCCATTAAGTTTTTTTGTCCGTTCTTCCATGACAACATAACAAATGTTATATTGACATCTGAATAATTTAAGAACAATTTACTTATCATTCACACAAACTTTATCTTCACCATTTATACAATATCGGTATGTTATCGTTCACCTTTTATGTACTTGTCTGACTGGACTATTATAATAATTTGTGTGTGAAGACGTAATTCAAGGGAGGTGTATTTTTATTTATCCAATCCTATTGAATGATGCACGCATTATCACGCGCATACATGCCTGCATTTTTCAATAAGACTGGATAAAGCATAGTATGTATTCTACTCGCGGGTAATGGCTATTACTCATTCGGATGCTTTACGACACTCGCCAAGGCTCGTGTCGGCAAACTGCATCCTCATGAGTAAGAAGCAATCATTACCCGATTGTTGAATAATATATTATGTACTATTATATCGCAAATTTACCAATTACACTTCTACAGTGTTCCGATCATCAGCCACAATAATAAATATTTTATGCAGATTTCCCGCCTCAATACACCCTCGGCCTTCGCGGGGTGCGCGGGTGGCAGGGGTACGCGAGAGCATCAGCGCTGCACTTGTCCGCTGTATGCAGGCCCTCTGGTATGCAGTACATTACAATTCCGTCCATAGCTCAGTTATTATTCAAGATAAATTTTAATCTAAACAGACCCAAAAGCATGAGAGTGGAAGCATCCCAAAGAGTGGAATGAAAAATGTCATTCAACACGTTACTGAGATATTCAACGTTCTTTGCGCACGAGGCAGTCAAGTTTTACATGTATTCTTATGGCAAAGTAAATGATCACCTTTTTATTCATAAATTATTTACGACAACTTACAGTTGACGGATTTGTTCCAAGCTGATATCAGCTGAAAACTGACAAACTGTAGAACATTTTTTGAAAAAATAGTTTTTTCAAAAAACCGCTGCCATATCGCCCCCACACCGGACGATTTTTTGACAAGTGGATTCTTCATCCCCAAGTCATACTTCATCATAAAAATTGACCCCAACTTTTCATATTTCCGTGCACACGAAATTCCTTATTAAGCACATTTCGCTTCATATTTTCCTCTTCTAGGATGAAACAATGGAATCGCATCTGTGGGCCTTGCCTTGGATATATTTTTCTTTCCATATTCCTCCGAACCCAAACACGCATCTGTTCAAAGAATCGGCGCCAAATGCCAAAAATGAGTCATCGTATCGAATGCGAGAGTAGGGTAATTCTGGCGGGAAAATACCTACGAGAGTGGGCGCCCAACGCTTGATAATTTTTTATCCCTTACGCTCCAGGGAATCACAATAATTGTGCGGTCCAAATATCGTAATCAAAGTAAGATTAGTAGGTACATAAGAGTAATTGATTATTCACTAAGCTTGTAATAAAAGCTATTTAGTCCCGTAAAAGTGAGTTTTGATCCAAAATTAATTCAAAATTCGATGAAAAAAATTGATGGATCGATGCAGAATTCAATCTAGAAAACATATTCAAACTCCTGTACAGAAAACAACAACTAGGCACAGGTATAATAATATATTATACAGAGCTTATTATACTTTTTATTATACTAACTAGATACTTGAGAGTAACTCAAATACTGTATCTAAGATACTTTTTAGATCAGAAAAAAATATCTGTAACCTGGATATTCTGTAAAAGTATCTAGTAACTAGTAACTTGTAGAGAAAACAAGTAACGTATGGTCCGAAAGTTTTGGGATTTTTTTTTAAAGCTAATACTAATTTTTTTAAGACAGTTTTAATTTTGTAACTTATGGTGCGATTCTCTAAATTACATTCCATAAAGGCTCTGTCACGTTGTTATTACCTAGGCAACAGCCAATGGCTGACACGAATTTTTACATAACAGAGGGTTTATGGAATGCTATTTTTCACAGAATAGCACTAATAATATTGCAAAAACTAACATCATCTATAACAATACCAAATTAATATTCAACATATTGAGGATGAGGATGGGCCATTATCTTTGATGGCTCCCAGTTTTCTTCCGCCATGTTTGATCATTCTCTGGACAACAACAGGATTAATTTCTTTAAGCTCTTGCCCTCCAATGTACCGCAAGTTCGACCAATATAAGATTGAGTATTGAGCAGGATAGTATACGACAAGGGTTGGGGAGCTGCAAATGAAGATCAATTACGGCGTCGCATTTTTCAATAACATTAGAGAATTTTACATTGGAGAAATTGATTCTGTAGAATTATGAAACATGGCAGAAAAAAAATTAAATCCATGGAAGATAATGGTCCATTATCAATATGTTGAATATGAATCTGTTATTGTTATAATATGATGGTAGTTTTTGCAGTATCAAGTTGAGAAATGAAGACTATTCAGAAAAAGTTATTAGCTTTAAACAATTTCCCAAAACTTTCGGACCATACGTTATCTTTAGTCACTTTTTAGTAGCTTATTAGATATTTTTACGGTATAGGTATACTACAGGGTATTTCATGGTGAGATCGACATGGAATTAGGACAGATAGAAATTTCCACACCAGCAAACTACATGAAAAATGCTATGATTCTGGCTGATAAAATTGTTTGGCGCAATTGGAACTAAGGTGAAGACGAAAAAAATCATTGCTCGAATTATTATGTAATTTTTAATCTTCAAGAGATGTCATTCAACATGATCCTTGATTCTCGCTCGCCTTGCTAAATGATTTGATTTGCATTTATTTGATATTATATCATCGATGTCGATTTAAAAGTTTGAATAAAAAAAATTATATCTTCTATTGCAATAAAGGAATCAAAATGATTCTTTCACTTGAAATATCTCCATGGATTTGTGAATATTTCGTTCGCTGCATGTATGCATGTATCTTGAACGGTTCGCAAGATTCTTCGATGCAGAAGTTCACACCGTAGCGTTGAATACCTTAAACACACTAAATGCTTTTTAAACTTTTAATTTTTTTTCTTGCAATCGTGTGTTCTGACCAAATATTTTTTGTGCCTATTCCCATCCGCAGACATAGAGCATTAATTTGCAAAAAACCCGATACCGCTACGACTTTTCGTTTAGGAGGAATTCAACTACAAGACGGACAGACGGACAGACGGACGGACGGACGGACATCAAAGCGCGGCTAATAGCGTATTTCCTACGAAAATGCGCTGAAAATTCACTCGAAAATTGAAACTAACTAGACCATTTTTATCTCGAAAATCCCTAAAGCCATTATTTTTTTTTGCCCCAGTTCAATTGCGTTAAACAATTTTATTAGCCAGAATCATAGCATTTTTTATGTAGTTTGCTGGTGTGAAAATTTTTTTGAAAAAAAATGCGTACAGGGTGGCCTCTTTGATGACAACTTGGGGAAGAAAATTTTAGTTCGACCCTGCAGCTTTTGCAGTTCGGTGTATCAAGGGTTAGGCACTAGAATATACCTATCAAATTTTACTAGATTCTATGACTCCATTCGAAAGTTATGACGAATAAAATCTTAATTAGGCGAAATATTTTAAGTCATTAATTTTTCCTTGGCACAGTTCAATGGCCAAGGAGGACTCAGGACTCAGGGTTCATGAGGCCAACTGAAACTTGGAAGAAAAAAAAAATGTCCGGCCCTGCAATTTTTGAATTGACCGATAGTGCAATGTATCAAGTGTCGGTAGCAGAACGTACCTGTCCATTTTTTTTTTCTATCAATTATTCATCTCAAAGATATGGCCGATCAAAAAATCGACAAAATACATGAATCACCCTGTAACTTCGAAACGAAGAGCGTTAGAACAATGTCGAAGCTGGATACTGATTCGCCTTGGAAAACGCTACCTGTTCTTACTCTATGTCGATCTCATCATAAAACACCCTGTATCTATACCTATCTATTAAGTTACTTTTCTCAAGTATGTAAGTTACTTCAAAGGTAACTAAGTAAGAATTCTTGAATACTTGAATAAGTTGGTCGTGAATGTATTTTTGATTAGGCACATACCGCAGAAGTATCTTTTAAATCCCCCATAGATACAGTTCACATTGTATAATTTGAATCCGTCTCGCGATAGCCGGAGAGCCGCATCGAGCTTCCATTCCTAAATCCAAAAATATTTTTTCCAAATTTGAGAATTCCACAATTTTTTTTGGATTTTGGAAATGCCAATGGGCTTAAACCAAATAACATCCTTGTAGCTTTCGAAGAAGACCTGAATGGTGAATTTCTGTCAAGGAATAAAACCACAGCGATTGATTCCGCAACGCCTTATTTTACCAATCAATTCAACTCCGTCCTTGAAGCGACCAACCACCGGACTATTGAGAGTATTGCGTGAAATGTGGCCAAAAATTGACGCGAAGTCAGATTTTTAGCAAGTGGGTAGGTCGAGGGGTACCTAGGTACTAATTTTTAGTCATTTATTTTCAGTGCTAAAATCGAGTGTAGTGGAAGGCAGGTCTAAAATTTAAATTTCTCATAAATATAACATGAAACT
Organism: Anaspis maculata; assembly: GCA_949128115.1. NCBI lineage: Eukaryota > Metazoa > Arthropoda > Insecta > Coleoptera > Scraptiidae > Anaspis > Anaspis maculata. The sequence continues at coordinate 24,677,158 of OX421966.1, forward strand.
GCATTGTGCAAACTCTTCATTACCTTCTTGAGAAGACCTTGGGCCTGATGAATGAAATTCATCTTTTACGGGAACAGTGAAGTGTAAACAGATGTGCACATATCAAAACACGTGATGATCCCTTGTGTGGTGTGTCCTCCGCGCTGGGGCGGGCCAGGGTGAAACACATTGTAATTTGTAACATAAAGCGGACAGAAGAAAGAAGACGGGTATACTAACTTCCTTCTAACTAAAAACAATTTGAACTGGCAAATGACAAATGACTTTTTATTTTGCACGCTACCTTTAACGAAAATTACAATAAACCTACCATAGGTATAAAAAGTATTAATCTTCAGAATAAAGAACAACATCTTGAATAAAAATATAAATATGGGTGTTTCAGTGACCTTGTATGAAATTTCGGAAGGTGATTGCTCTCAAAAAAATCTGTCGAAAAGTAAGAGAAACATTTTTTCCTGGATTGCTTCCTGAGGGACAGTCAGTACAGGCCCTCAAAAGTATGAAGTGAAACAAAGTTTTTGATTATTTGCTGAAGAACCGTCAAGGTGAACAACTTCAAATTTGGTGTAGAAAGGTTTCTCAACATTGTTAATGTTCATGCAAAATTTCAAACAAATCTGGCCAGTCGCGGTGGAAATAGAAGAGGGGGTTGGGGTAGGTTAAACTGTCGGAAAAAAAATGTCTGCGGTCCGTTCGTATTTTTTTTGCACATTCTTGGATAGACTTGTTCAAGACGAAACTTTTATGCCCCTTGCATTTTTTTGTAGGATGCACCGTTCATGAGTAAAAGTGAAAACAAACGGACGGACGGACAAGGTGAAACTAAAAGCGCCTTCTCCCGTTTTTTGGGAAATTTTGCAGAAAAATGTCAATAAAGATTTCCTAATTAACCTTCCAGTTTCAATGGTCAAATCTATAAGGTCTTTTGACTCTTTTGTAACTTTATTAGTCCTAAAACCCCTCAAACCTCAAACAATATTGAAATTTCTTTCATATTGAGAACAAACAAACCAACTTTATTACAGATGAAGGCAGAGGTATACACACATTATTGTGCCTTTATATTGTGACCTCTGTGTAAACAATTCTTGTACGGCTATTATTGTGACAAAAGGAGGGAGGAGGTCACAATCGACGATGATTACACAATTCTTGTAGCGCCGATATTGTGACATCTGTGTTAACATTTCTTGTCGCGCTATTACTGTGGCATAGGGATGTCACAATCGATGTAACCCTTTATCTCCGTTCACATGGAGTGTAAAGCGAATTCGGTCAGATCCAAATTTTTGTTATGGGTTAAGCTTGCTATTGCACAAAAAAAACTCAATGTGGCCACAATCGATGCACAGGATGGTGAGGTCACAATAGCGGCCATACATGTATGTGTGTGTGTGTGTGTGTGTGTGTGTGTGTGTGTGTGTGTGTGTGTGTGTGTGTGTGTGTGTGTGTGTGTGTGTGTGTGTGTGTGTGTGTGTGTGTGTGTGTGTGTGTGTGTGTGTGTGTGTGTGTGTGTGTGTGTGTGTGTGTGTGTGTGTGTGTGTGTGTGTGTGTGTGTGTGTGTGTGTGTGTGTGTGTGTGTGTGTGTGTGTGTGTGTGTGTGTGTGTGTGTGTGTGTGTGTGTGTGTGTGTGTGTGTGTGTGTGTGTGTGTGTGTGTGTGTGTGTGTGTGTGTGTGTGTGTGTGTGTGTGTGTGTGTGTGTGTGTGTGTGTGTGTGTGTGTGTGTGTGTGTGTGTGTGTGTGTGTGTGTGTGTGTGTGTGTGTGTGTGTGTGTGTGTGTGTGTGTGTGTGTGTGTGTGTGTGTGTGTGTGTGTGTGTGTGTGTGTGTGTGTGTGTGTGTGTGTGTGTGTGTGTGTGTGTGTGTGTGTGTGTGTGTGTGTGTGTGTGTGTGTGTGTGTGTGTGTGTGTGTGTGTGTGTGTGTGTGTGTGTGTGTGTGTGTGTGTGTGTGTGTGTGTGTGTGTGTGTGTGTGTGTGTGTGTGTGTGTGTGTGTGTGTGTGTGTGTGTGTGTGTGTGTGTGTGTGTGTGTGTGTGTGTGTGTGTGTGTGTGTGTGTGTGTGTGTGTGTGTGTGTGTGTGTGTGTGTGTGTGTGTGTGTGTGTGTGTGTGTGTGTGTGTGTGTGTGTGTGTGTGTGTGTGTGTGTGTGTGTGTGTGTGTGTGTGTGTGTGTGTGTGTGTGTGTGTGTGTGTGTGTGTGTGTGTGTGTGTGTGTGTGTGTGTGTGTGTGTGTGTGTGTGTGTGTGTGTGTGTGTGTGTGTGTGTGTGTGTGTGTGTGTGTGTGTGTGTGTGTGTGTGTGTGTGTGTGTGTGTGTGTGTGTGTGTGTGTGTGTGTGTGTGTGTGTGTGTGTGTGTGTGTGTGTGTGTGTGTGTGTGTGTGTGTGTGTGTGTGTGTGTGTGTGTGTGTGTGTGTGTGTGTGTGTGTGTGTGTGTGTGTGTGTGTGTGTGTGTGTGTGTGTGTGTGTGTGTGTGTGTGTGTGTGTGTGTGTGTGTGTGTGTGTGTGTGTGTGTGTGTGTGTGTGTGTGTGTGTGTGTGTGTGTGTGTGTGTGTGTGTGTGTGTGTGTGTGTGTGTGTGTGTGTGTGTGTGTGTGTGTGTGTGTGTGTGTGTGTGTGTGTGTGTGTGTGTGTGTGTGTGTGTGTGTGTGTGTGTGTGTGTGTGTGTGTGTGTGTGTGTGTGTGTGTGTGTGTGTGTGTGTGTGTGTGTGTGTGTGTGTGTGTGTGTGTGTGTGTGTGTGTGTGTGTGTGTGTGTGTGTGTGTGTGTGTGTGTGTGTGTGTGTGTGTGTGTGTGTGTGTGTGTGTGTGTGTGTGTGTGTGTGTGTGTGTGTGTGTGTGTGTGTGTGTGTGTGTGTGTGTGTGTGTGTGTGTGTGTGTGTGTGTGTGTGTGTGTGTGTGTGTGTGTGTGTGTGTGTGTGTGTGTGTGTGTGTGTGTGTGTGTGTGTGTGTGTGTGTGTGTGTGTGTGTGTGTGTGTGTGTGTGTGTGTGTGTGTGTGTGTGTGTGTGTGTGTGTGTGTGTGTGTGTGTGTGTGTGTGTGTGTGTGTGTGTGTGTGTGTGTGTGTGTGTGTGTGTGTGTGTGTGTGTGTGTGTGTGTGTGTGTGTGTGTGTGTGTGTGTGTGTGTGTGTGTGTGTGTGTGTGTGTGTGTGTGTGTGTGTGTGTGTGTGTGTGTGTGTGTGTGTGTGTGTGTGTGTGTGTGTGTGTGTGTGTGTGTGTGTGTGTGTGTGTGTGTGTGTGTGTGTGTGTGTGTGTGTGTGTGTGTGTGTGTGTGTGTGTGTGTGTGTGTGTGTGTGTGTGTGTGTGTGTGTGTGTGTGTGTGTGTGTGTGTGTGTGTGTGTGTGTGTGTGTGTGTGTGTGTGTGTGTGTGTGTGTGTGTGTGTGTGTGTGTGTGTGTGTGTGTGTGTGTGTGTGTGTGTGTGTGTGTGTGTGTGTGTGTGTGTGTGTGTGTGTGTGTGTGTGTGTGTGTGTGTGTGTGTGTGTGTGTGTGTGTGTGTGTGTGTGTGTGTGTGTGTGTGTGTGTGTGTGTGTGTGTGTGTGTGTGTGTGTGTGTGTGTGTGTGTGTGTGTGTGTGTGTGTGTGTGTGTGTGTGTGTGTGTGTGTGTGTGTGTGTGTGTGTGTGTGTGTGTGTGTGTGTGTGTGTGTGTGTGTGTGTGTGTGTGTGTGTGTGTGTGTGTGTGTGTGTGTGTGTGTGTGTGTGTGATCTTCCACGATAACTGCCGTAACGTTGACTGGATCGACATGATATTTGGTATACAAACATGGTTGTTTCCTGAAAAGAGCCCATTAGTTTTTGGCTGTCATCTGTCAAACCCAACTGTCACTATCATCAAATGTCAGAGGCTATATCTCACGGAACTCAACTTGCAATATGTCATTTGAAAGCCCTTGAGAAACTGTATTCAGAACAGTTAGAAACATTGCCCTATCTGTCATCTGTCAAATAATAGAAAATGTTAAAGTTCAAAACTTTACCAATTAATTATTCAAAATCTATCCAATGGATTGGAACCAGATTTGGCAGGAAGCAACACAACAAAAGAGTCAAATTGAGGCCGCAGTTGCAGTTTTCCACCATTCTCCAGTTGGGCGTAATGAATTTTCGAAATTTCTCCTGGCCGTTGCCACTCAGGAGGGGCTCTCGCCGGTGTTTCGACCAGCACGACTCGCTTTTGTAGCAGGACTCCACTCAAAAATTTATTCCTGCTCGGGGATCAACTTTTTTTTGGAAATTTCAACTGATATCGAAAGTAGATTGTATTGAGCGTCGTGCAGGTCTATTTTCAGAGTTGACACGGCTTCGGTTTTCCGACTGTAATTTTTTCAAAATTAAATTTGCACATTCCGTGAATTTGAGGAAAACGCAATGCAAACTTCTACATGCGGTAGGCCCCACAAAATATTAATTTTAGGTGTAGACATGCTGTGAATAAAAGTTGGAGAAAAAATTGAGCTCATTTTTGGAGGAAAAATTTTCGAAATCGGATAAACAGTCGCCGAGTTTTCCTCTCTGGAAAAACTGCAAATTTTCCAACTTTTTATTCCGTGAACAGATTTCTTGGAATTGTTTTTTTTAGAGAATAGATAACTGGTTCTTGAACATTTTCCAATCATTTCTCTCCAATTTCCCGGGAATTTTCCTCCTGAAAATATAAAACCACTCATGCGATCGTACAAATTAAGCGGTTCTGTCACGATAATTACCGAATTATTGATCCGATCAAATCGAAATCAGGTACGGAGGCCTAAGTTAAGTCTGGAATGATCTGATTAGACTTTGGGTGGATGATTTTGATCGGAAGCCCTCAGTTGGCACATTGGGTCTGGGTTTGTCTGCTCAAGCTCTAAATTGAAAATATAGAGTTGAAATTTGACACACAGATGCAGTAAAAGTTTTCAATCAAGTTTTTGTAATTTCATCATCATATCTGAAGTAGGAACAAAAATTTCAATAAGGAACCAGCATTGCATTTTTGAGATATCACAACAGTTAGCTACCTAGTTCTACCTTTTGAATCATTTCATCACCTTAGAAAGTTGACCTAACCTGTCATTTTTTCTGTCCGCTCAACAATGGATACAGGATGCCCGCTAAACGCTCGACTAAATAGAATTTTTTCATCAATTTCCAAATCGAATCGCCCCCTCCCAAAGGGACACTTCGATCAAAATCATTACTGACGTCTCTGGATACCGCCGGGAAAGTTTTGTGTCGCCCCACAACAGATTTTTAGTATAATTGAAAAAAAAGTTATCAACAATTCATGAAAATTTATTTTTTTGGTTTTTTATTTGAAATTGCCATTGTATGTTGATAAATGGTTAGTATATGTAAGTTTACTATATAAAACAGTAAAATATATTGCAAAACATTTTCCATTCCACAATTACATTCCTCAATCAGCCGCAGAAAAATGTGCTCCCAGAGCCCATATTTTGTATGTTTTGGGGCGCACCCTGGCGATGTTTGTAGAGTTATTTTGCAGAACTTACACTGTTAACTTGTTCCGTGGGATCTATTTAACATGCTCAAGGCTGGAAATCGCTGTAAATGGCACACAAAATTTTCAATTCGAAAATAAGCGAGAGTCTGCTATTTTTGCGGTTTTCAGATGTGAAATATGAGATAGATTTGATTTCTAATGTGAAAATAAACTCGATACTCGTGTTCAGGAGATCAAAATTAGTAAGAAAACATATCCCACATGCCTATGTTTTTCAAAAATTCAAGTCCTGTCAAAAATCGTCGCCATCTTTTTTTCTGAGTGGGAAATGTTGACGCATCCTTGGAGAAAATTAATCACCTTGGCATGAGTAGTTATCATGCCAAAGGGCATCCCGTCTAATTCATTTGCGGTATTCAAAATCGTAGCACCCCGACTATCATGGGCTGGCTCTTTCTCTTCTTCACGGGATGGTCCGCTCTTACTCCTGCATTAAGACTCGTGATGCTCTTGCTACTTCTGTCTCGGCCATCAGGAAAGTTTTCTTCGGCTCGTTGTCGTGATTGCTTCGGGCACCTTCGAGCTTGTTCTGTCTTCCTCACTGTGTTTCCTACTTGAATTCTGTTTTCTGCATTGAAATATTCTATAGATAAATATATTCATTAGAGAAATAAATAAATGAATCAATAAAATTTCGACAATTGAAAATGTCTCATTCTCAATAGCCAAAAAACAACAAAAAAAACCCAGTCGGTAGCACGGTGGCCCGGGCGAGGGTCCCGGGTTCAAATCCGCACTGGGCCAGATGGACGCGTTTCCTAGTACTGGGGCATCTACTATGGTGCGGTGATTCCCCGGGAAAAGGGATGAAACAAGAAAGCCATCGAAACAAAACCACACTGATAATCCTCACTGTTCGAAAAATGTCTTTGTTGTTATCGTCAATACTGTTATCGTTACTGAAAAAGCACCACAGAAAAACTTGCTGATAATCTAGTAGTTGTAGTGGGGTCGGTACACATTAAAAAACGGTACTATACGGTATTTAATGATACAGAAAATTCCTTTTGCATGAGTCTTCTACAAGGTCTATCGAACGATATTAGAAGGGGAAGCACAAAAGCTTCCTCTTAGGGGGGCCGCAGGGGGCCCTGTCAAGTTGACGGTCCAAGAACTCCTATCAAACCATCTTTCAATTTCGTTGTATCACTCAAATGGGGATGATGTGACTCCATTGTAAATCTCGATAGCAATGGTCGCCATGTCTCTTCCATCCTTCATGCTTGAAAAAATAATTTCGTCGAGAGGTCAGTGAAATCACTTTTTATTTTTTTATACATACAAGAGGATGCCAAGTTGGCATGTTTTGTGTCTCAACCTGTTATTTGGCATTCTCAAAATCCTATTATGAAGTGAATTTTTCGAATTCTCAATTTTGAGTTGATTGGTAGGCTAAGAAGTAGGTATTTTTTAACATCCAGTTCAGACGTACTTTTTTCAGTGTCCAACTGGAGGTTATTAAAATCATCATCGGGGGTGGACACACTGAACTAGTTTTCAAAGATTATGTCGAGAAAATCAATTCTAAACCGCGAATAGACAGTATACAAATTATTTTTCTTTCGGTCGGTCGAATTGCGATGTCTACACTACGCCCGTCAGGGAGAACGCTGAGCATTGCCAGCCTAAACTTGTATGAAAACAGCCTAAACAAATTCAAAAGTGGCTAAAACTCTTGAGTCTTGACTCAGAATTGAATGTTGAACAACATAATGAGTGTTTCAGGCAGTTTTGAATTCGTTTAGGCTGTTTTCATTCTAGTTTAGTCTGGCGATGATTAGCGTTCTCCCTGACGGGCGTAGTAGGCATCACAATTCGACCGACCGAAAGAAAAATAATTTGTGTACTCTCTATGTAGTGTTTAGGATTGATTTCCTCGATATAATGTTTAGAAAATAGTTCAGTCTATCCACCCTTGCGATTATTTTAGTAACATCCAGTTGGACATTGAAAAAAGTACGTCTGAACTCGACGTTAGAGAATACCTAGTTCTTAGCCTACCAATCAGCCTAAAATTGAGAATTTGAAAAATTGACTTCATAGTAGGATTTTGGGAATGTCATATGACAGATTAAGACACAAAACATGCCACCTTTGCGTCCTCTTGTATGTATAAAAAAATTGAAGAGTATATTTTCTGACCTCCCGAAGAAACTATTTTTTCAAGCATGAAGGATGAGAGAGACATGGCGACCAATGCCATCGAGATTCACGATGGAGTCATATTATCCCCATTTGAGTGATACAACGAAATTGAAATATGGTTTGGTAGGAGTTCTTGGACCGTCAACTTGACAGGGCCCCCTGCGGCCTCCCTAAGAGTAAGCTTTTGTGCTTCCTTTTCTCTTATCGTTCGTTAGGCCTTGTAGAATATTTAAGCAGAAGGAATTTTCCGTATCATCAAATGCCGTATGGGAATGGCTACCAACCCCATTATTGATGCAGGGCAGAAAAAAAAACCGAAGGATTTTTAGGGTTAGTTGAATACTATCGCAAATTCATAAAGGGCTTTGCAAAATAACTAAACCTCTCACCTCACAATTGAGAAATGAAACAGAAATCGACGTCGAGGACGAAGATTATTCTGAATATTTTGACCTTTGTAAAACGCTTTCAACGAACAAAAAACTACTTCAATATCAAAATTTTCAACTCTCACTTGTAAACTTACTTGTGACGCAAGTAATCACGCAATTGATGCAGTTTTGTCACAAAGCCGTAGAGGCTTTAACCTACTAATTTTTTATGCATCAAGGACACTTAAGGACCACGAAATCAATGACTCCACTATAGAAAAAGAACCACTTGCTGGTAGTTAACGGAACCAAAATTTTCAGGCAGTACCTCTTTGGTCGTAAATTGAAGGTCATCAATGACCACAAACCACTACAGTGGCTAATTTCGCTCAAAGTAACCAATTGCAAATTAGTGCGTTGCCGACTAAAGTTAAAAGAGTAGGTACAACTAAGAAGTGATGATGTTGACGGCCAATTGGTTTCGATGCGGAAGAAAGACGGAGCTGACCCTTGCTTAGGGCAAAGCAAATTGCAGGCTCCAGAAGGAATCGTTCGGGATCAGGAAGAGCTGAGTTACATCAGGACTATCAGAAGTAGGTATACTTTAGTCCAGATCGCAACTTCTTTCTCCTTCCGGTGGGAAGTCCCGAGCAGTATACTATAAGCAATAAAGCAGGGTCAAGTAAAACAACCCAAGCCTCGACCCTCAATTAGGGCACGCGTTAGACTAATTAGCGCAGTGCGAAAATATTTACGCGTCTCTGGAAACGAGGCAAACACGGACGCAATCCGGCCAGTCCAGCAGAACAATTTCCGGACGACGGATCACACACAGCAAGCCCGCCAACTCTGATTGCACAACGGGGGACGGCGCGGGCAAGTGCGGGCCGTGCGACGGGGACGTTTTGCAGCTCAGAGAGAGCTTTCAGCAAGCAGATATTTCATGAAACTGGACGGGGCCGATGCCGGACGTTCAGCGTGTGGCCGACGGAATATTTCTCATCAATGTTACGTGTGTGCGCCCATTGCCATGCCCAACCTTTGCTCTCCTATAGTGCAAAACTTCCCACGCCGCCGCCATGTCCCCACGGGACGTCTTGCCATTCCTTGTTTTCAATCCCACGCGGTTAATTTGCTTAATTGTTGCTTTTGACCGAGATGAACTTGGCATCATTCGATTTACATCACATTTATTAATGAATTAATCCCGGCGCAGTCTTCACGGGACGTTCGATGTGCAAAAGTTTCGGCGACGAAGAAGAATAATTACTTTCTTGCGAATTTTCAATTTCTTCAATGTTATACCTATGGACAGAGTATTGTTACGAGCGGCGATCCCGTACATATCGGTAAACACTTGATGTTTCTGGATTCTTTCATCCATTAGACAGAAAGTTCGGGAACACTATTCGGAGGCCTTATATAAAGCATCGGCCGGCAGCTGAGGGCAGTATTGAATTGGAAGAGACAGCGAGCGATAATCACAGCGATATTACAAGTAGATAATTGTTGGCGTGTATTATTGTAGTACGCAGAAATAAACAGTGTGTGTTTGAAAACGATCATCTCGATTATATTCGAACCCGTACGCGAAATATCGTAACAGTATTATACATAGGCGAACAAGACGGACCTAATATTTTGCGGTCCGCTAGACAGCAAGTTGTCCGACCAATGTAATCGGTGTGAAAACCAGACGACGGCTGGACGAAATTTGTGAAAACCAGTCGTCGGATTTTGGCGGGGTATATTTTTAAAAATTTTCACCAACGAACCGCAGTGCAAGTTGACGATGGACGATGGGAAATTTCCAAAATTTCTGCTGAATTTGAGGGGATTTTTCGAAAAATCATAATTCATTCCAATTTTTTCCAGGGAATCGTCATTTTAAATAATTTGTCCGAGATTTCTTGATACTTTTTGCGGCGAAAGCTAGGCTTTTCGGGCAGAATTTCGAGAAATTTGGTGTGAAATCGGCGTGGCTTTTCTTGAAAAATTTTGCCGAAAAATGTTGAAAAATCGAAACCATCTGACAGGAACGTCAATTTACGCTCTCGGTTTTGGGAAACTCAACACCTCGGGGCATTTGAACAGTGCTTTTGGAATGAAATTGACCATGTCAGCGTGCGAAATTGAACAATGGCCTAGAGGAGACTTTTAAGCGTCCATCAGACACCAAAAACCAAAGAATTCTTCAAATTCGACGGCACTTTGATGAAATTTCGCAGGCCGGCTCCGGTGTTGACGGGGAAAATTTACCGATACAGGCGACTTGGGTGAACCAAAAGGCGATTGGGGAAAGTACTCACAGTTTTCACACTGGGGGCCGATTTTTGAAGGCTCCACATTTCGAGGAAGGGGCTTCTCTCGTTGTCCATAACACTTTCCGTGGCGAGTTGCACAACTATCTTGCCGCGACTTGTTTTGTAGAAAATCCGTGTTGATTCCAGGCTAGGAGGATATAAGAATAGGGAGGGAAGGTCCGTCATAAAAAGTGAAGCCATGGAAATGTCATATCCGCCATCTTTGTACGCCCAAAATTTTTATCACTTTACCATTGAAACTGAATATTGCCACGTCAATTTCTGCGAGCTGTCGCTCTTGTCAGTGTCAGTCTATGACGCTTGTGCTGCACCAGATCCAGCCACATCCTTCCTAAAGATGATCGTTGGATTTCAATTACTTCTACTTATTGGCATTTTCGTCACTAACTTCGTGGTAGGTGATAGTCCGTAGCAGTAGGAGTTCTACCAAGATAGGTACCTAGATACTTTTCATTGTAATTTTGCCATGGACCTTGGAGTCTACACAGCCCTTAAGATTGGGTGATGATAAGGTTTCCAGAGAGTATCTCTTTCACTGTTCAGTGTAGATCACAGAGTGTAGATCATCATTGGGTCTATCAACAGTGCGCTGACCTCACAAATACGTGGTAGAATCTAGGAGGGTAGAATCGAACTGCTCATTTTCTGCTTATTATTTTTGGAATTTGCTGGTCATTCTCATCCTTGTCCAACCTTCTACTGAAACATCGGGCGACCTTATGCTACAGGTAGGCATCTTCTCTTCGGCTCGCATTGATGGGATATTCTTCATACATCATATTGTATCCAGCGCACGTAGCCTCTGTCTTTCCCACACCTGGGAAAGCTGATCTATTCAGCTCTTATAGATGAAGCACCACCCAAACAAGATTCAGGCACAAAGATAAAAGATATCAGGCAAGACTCATTTTATGACAACCAAAAAAATCTCAATAACCTCAAATAGTTTCAAATGATTTCAATAATGTCAATTCAAATTACAAAAGTCAAAATACCCTTGAGACTAGATGCAATTTTTGGGCGTAGTTGCTACCTCACCCCTTACGTCACCCGGCTTCATTTCCCCCCGTCCACAAGCTGGGTTATATTCCCTCCCTATTCTTATATCCTCCTAGATTCCAGGGGACTTTGTGGCTGCACTTCCAGAAAAGATCCATGTTTTGATTGGCATGCTTATTTTGGACCTCTTATTGTCTAATTTTTCAAAATTTGACTCATAATACAAGCTTCGTTGCTGGCGCTGCACTTGTGGAATTGGCAAATGTGAATTGTCACATTTGTCACAGCCTTACAGCAGTCATATTGGGCGACTTTTGGCAAGCGCTTAAGCAAGCACATTTTCGCGGGTGCTCTTGGTTCTTGGTTACGTTGCAATTTGCAATGATGTTGACAGTTATGAACATTTTCGCGAGTAAATCTAATGACGAATGCGGAAATTACGCCATGTTGCTCCGAATATTGAACTTTTGTATTTTTCAACAGATTATATGGAGATTTTGAATAAAGACTCGGTCATGATGGACAATCGAAATGCATTTGTCATTTGTGTTGTTGATTTCTCATGCCCGATTGCACAAACGTGGTATCAAATTTTAGTTCGGTACTGAACACGGAATCAAATTTTTGAAGTGAAATAAAATGTAAATCCAGTTACTTCAAGGGGAGATTATGATGGGAATACAAAATATGTCTCCAAGCGATTATTTGGATACCAAAACACAGGTGGGACATTCTTTATTTTGGCTTGTAGAACACATCTTACCGGAACTGTCAGATTTTTTCTTTGTAATAAAAATTAACGACAAGTGCGTGCTACCCCAACTTTGTTTCTGTCTCCAAATAATCGCTTGGAGCCATATTTTGTTATCTCATCAAAAACTCTCCTTGAATTAACTGGGTTTGCATTTTATTCCACTTTTGAAAATTTGATCCCTTGTTTAGTACCGAACTAAAATTTGATACCACCTTTGTGCAATCGGGCATCAGTGGATGTCTTTCACTTTGAGGTCACTTTTTTTGTTTGTAAATGAATTGGTCTTGACATTACAATTACTTGATGTTATAACGGTGCCCATTTTCGCGACTCGCCCAAGTGACATTATTGACAGTCTCTTCTCGTAATTACATGACATTTCTATCATCATTACTGCAAGATCCGATTGTAGTCCAGTCAAATTAGGTTTTCATCTCGCATTAAATCATAGGCTTCCAATTTTTTTCAGAAATGTGTAGAGGGTGGTCCTCTGAACAACACCTGATAAAGTCCCTTCGATTTTAGGCGCCGCCGGGCGAGGAAGGGCGTGACAAATGTCACTTTGGTGAGTTTTCACCGTTTATCTCGAAAATGGTGCGTCGCACAGAAATTTAACCGGTCTAATTTAAAACTGATGGAATTCTCTTCAAAAAAATGTATTCACGTTTCACCTAAGTGTTACCGATTTTGGGATATGAGCTGTTGAATATAAAAATAGAATTATGAATAAGGACACTGTCTGTTACCAAAGGGGCCTTGGTCTTGATTGGGCTAAGGTAGAATTAATTCGGAGTTATCACGGAAGTTATTGAGTAGTGAGTTAGAAGAGAAAGCTTGACGAAATAAACGGCTCCACCACTTTTTTGAAAAATTTTCATATTCAACGGCTATATCCCGCGACTTTGATAATGATAACACTTTGGTGAAACGTGGATTCACCATTTGAAAGGGAAATTTCCGTGCGACGCACCGTTTTCGAGATAAACGGCAAAAACTGACAAAACTGACATTTGTCACCCCCTCCCCCACCCCGCGGCGCCTAAAATCGAAGAGACTTTATAAGGCGTTGTTCAGGGAACCACCCTCTACACATTCCTAAAAAAATTACAACCCTATGATTTAAAGCACGATTGGCCGCCATTTTGGGCTAATTTGACTAGACTATTGGTATTTTGAACTTATGCCAACATGAAATAGACAGTCTAAATGCATCTGCCAAATTTAGATTTTTGACGTTCAATGAGGTCGCCATATTGAACTTTTGCATTTTTGAACCGATCTGATTGGGATCTCAAACCTATACCCACTTGAGGTTGACAATGAGAATGCATCTGTCAAATTTTGATTCTTGACGTTTCAAGAGGGCGCCATATTGAACTTTTGCATTTTTCAACCGATCTGATGGAGATCTTGAACCTACACCTACTTGAGATTGGCGATCAGAATGCATCTGTCAAATTTTGATTTTTGACGTTCCAGAGACCGCCATATTGAACTTTTGCATTTTTCAACCGATCTAAACCACGTTTTCCGAAAAGCTTCTGCGCATACCTGTGAAAGTAGGATGTTGCCATATCTCATATCACGACAACAAGTTGACAACACTGTAATACGGTGTGCGTGTGTATAATGTCACGCAAATGGCAGCTAACAGCGCTTGACGTTGATTTGCCGTTTCGACAGACCTAACCTAATAACGCTCTTGTTTCGGTGATCGCCTTGTAGCTCGTTGTGTTTCGTATCACCTGAATCTTTTCTGCGTCTTTTTGCCATACAAATATTAAATGTTGAATGGTTAGGATAGGAGGTTATGTTTGTTTACATTTCGATTATTGATAGACAGTTGCCATTGACAGTGACACTTCGTGCGTCAAAATTGAAATTACCGCGCTCTGCAGGTATGCGTTCTCATGTATGCGCTGAAGTGATGTACGTGATGCTGAACGTGGATTGAGATTTTAAACCTACACCCACTTGAGGTTGACGACCGAAATGCATTTGTCAAATTTTGATTTTCAACGTTTCAGAGGCCGCCATATTGAACTTTTGCATTTTTCAACCGATCCGACTGGGATTCCAAACCTATACCCACTCGAGGTTGACAATGGTAATGCATCTGTCAAATTTTGATTCTTGACGTTTCAAGAGGGCGCCATATTGAACTTTTGCATTTTTCAACCGATCCGACTGGGATTTCAAACCTATACCCACTCGAGGTTGACAATGGTAATGCATCTGTCAAATTTTGATTCTTGACGTTTCAAGAAGGCGCCATATTGAACTTTCGCATTTTTCAACCGATCTGATTGAGATTTTACACCTTACACCCACTTGATTTTGGCGATCAAAATGCATCTGTCAAATTTTGATTTTTGACGTTTCAGAGACTGCCATTATGTACTTTTGCATTTTTCAACCGATCTGATTGAGATCTTGAACCTACACCTACTTGAGGTTGGTGATCAGAATGCATCTGTCAAATTTTGATTTTTGACGTTCCAAAGACCGCCATATCGAACTTTTGCATTTTTCAACCGATCCGATTGGAATTTCAAACCTTCACTCACTTGAGGTTGACAATGGAAACGCATCTGTCAAATTTTGATTCTTGACGTTTCAAGAGGGCGCCATATTGAACTTTTGTATTTTTCAACTTATCCAATTGATATTTCAAGCCTTCACCTACTTCAAGCAGACAATTGAGATGCATCTGTCAAATCTGCCATTTTCTCAAGGCTGCTGTTTTTTCCAACAGATTATATTGAGATTTTGAAAAAATACTTGATCAAGATGGATAACCGAAAAGCATTTGTCAAATTCGACATTTTTGCAGTTTGAAGTCACTGTGGAGAGTTCGATGTACGACGAGTACCGATACACACGTGTGTCTTCACTGATAACGATTTTTCGAGTAAATCACCGTCCAAAAATCAGTTTCTTCAACCGAAACAGCAAAAGGGCGATCCACGGGACCACCTGGACCGCCTGGACCAGCTTGGTGAGCTCGCAAATCCCAAATCAGTCACCTCACAGCAATACGTTCCATAACAATAACAAACATCACATTTCATTTAATGGAGCATACATGGCATTAACGGAGATTCTGGATTCGATAAACCGGGGCGAACAGGCGACGGCTGCGTTTATTGACTTGTCTAAAGCTTTCGACTCCGTGTGCCACAAAAGGCTGCTACGAAAACTGGAAATGTATGGAATTAGGGGAGCTCCGCTGAGGTTATTTGAGTCTTACTTGGGAGACCGTGTACAGCGAATTAAAATATACGATACCCTGTCAGGAGAGGAACTGGTCTCAGATTCTAAAGGAGTCAATAGAGGAGTGCCCCAAGGCTCCATTTTGGGTCCACTGCTGTACATAATTTATACCAACGATCTGCCTGCTGTTGTACAACAAAATAGTCGAAGTGGTAGGCAAAAAAAAACCGCAAATTGTGATACAAGCAAGAAATTTTGTACAGTTGCTCTGGAGAGTATTTAGAAGGATTTGACCCGCAGCGTTGATCGCGCAGTTCTGTCAGACTCCAGATGGCGTTAGTTTTTCAAAATGGCGGAAATTCGGTTAAAAAAGTATTTTCTTGGCAGAAATTGTTCGAGTGAGGACTCGTTTCTAACAATTCGATACCGCCTAATGCATTGGTGGTGACAGAACTCCAATTAAAATACGCGTTCATGCCAAATGATGCCAGAAAAACGTTCTGGCACGAAAGCTGCTGAACTGTTGATTCGATCGACTTGAAATTTGGTCAACAGGCAGGGTCTTGCTGTCAAATAAGTTGATTGGTTTTTGCCTGTCATCTGCCAAACGGAAGTGTCACTATCAAAAAATGACAGAAGCGGTATCCCATGAATCTTGACTTGATATACGTCATTGGAAAGCCCTTTAAAAGCTGTATTCAGAATAGTTGAAAACTTTTCTTCAACTGTCACTTGGCAATAATTTTAAAATGTCGAAGTTCAAAACTTTGACATTCAATTATTCAAAATCTATCAGCTGTATTGGAACCAAATTCGGCAGGAAGCAACATAACAAAAGAATCAAATTAGGTTTGTAGTTGCAGCTTTCTACCATTCGCCAGTCGGGCGTTGCGAGTTTTTAAATTTTTTCCCGGCCATGATCACCCGAGAGGGCCGCTCACTCGGGTTTTGACTAGGGCGACCCGCGTTTGGTTCGGGACTTTATTCAGACGCTCTTTTGCTTGGAGATCGACTTTTTTCTAAAATTTTCAACTGGCATCGAAAGTAGATTGCATTGGGCGTCATGTAGGGCTGTTTTCAAATGCGATGCATTTCCAGTTTTCCGGCGGTAATTGTTTCAAAATAAACTTGCACATTCCGTAATCAAAATAAAACTGCAGAGCGAATTTAGACATACGGTAAGCCCCACGAAATATTCATTTTAGGTGCAGACATGCTTCGAGTCATGACTGGAGAAAGAATTGAATTAATTTTTGAGGAGGAAAGTTTTGGAATCGGATCAATAGTTCTCGAGTTTTCTATCCTGGAAAAACTGAAAAATTTCAACTTTTTATCTCGTGAACAGATTTTCACCAATATTTTTTTAAACAAGAGGTAACTGGTTCTTGAACATTTTCCGACTATTCCATGCCTCAATTTTCCTGGAGTTTCCCACATGAAAATCAAAAACCTGTTTATCGAGAAAGGACTCAGAATGATGGAGCTCCAAATGAAGCCTTAATTGACGGTTTTCACTAAAGTGGCCCATACACACGCATGCAAGTGCTAAGACTTACCTGCACAGGTCTAGGCTCGCATGCAAGTATCAGTGTGTATGTGTCAAAACTGACGGCGCGTTCAGTTCTAGGCACGGCTCGAAGCGAATCTGTCAACGACTGATTTTTAGAGCAAGTGCGAAGGTGAATGTGTGTGTGTATGTTCAGATTACCCTTCGCGCCAAGCCCAGCTGGACATATTCTACATATTTTCGTTTCACTCAGCGGCAGGATCCCCAAAAATGGCAAGATGGTCCAGGAAGCAAGAAGCCGTCCTGAGGGAGTTGATTGAATTATGTAAATAAAATTATTTTTCGTTCATTTTGACAGCTTTTTAACCTCGTTTTTGACTGAACTGACAAATCTTGACGTACTTGCCTGAATCTCGGCCTGAATAGTGTGTGGTGAAAAACACGTTTCGAACCTGCGCGCGGACTTACCTGAACGTGCTTGCTCGCGTGCTTGCATGCGTAGTGTATGGGCCACTTAAGAGATGATTTGAGAAAGACTTGGAAGTTTTTTCCGGAAAATTCAAATTTTCTTGAAAAAATGTTTGAGTTTCCTGCTTTGTTCCATCTATCTCTCTGAACATTGTTTGCTTTTGCCCAAACTATTGATTCAACGATGTTCACAACTTCCTCTCTAGCTATTTCTTTGTCTTTATAAAGAATGAATATCCCAGTTTTACTGCTCATCGCAAATGAGAGGTTCTTATGGTATTTCCTAAGATGAATTTTCCCTTCAACTTTATTCCTTTGTCTATTAATAGTATTGAGACCTGGTGATAATTCCCATATTTATCACAAACAAGATGCTGAGAAAAAAGGTTCTTTCTTGCATTGCGTTAACGCAATAGGTATAAGCAAATGATATGGGTTAAGTCATCTTCTATTCCATCTAAAACTTGGCAGCCTTCATTTCCAACCTGCTTTATCATATCCAACCCAACTAGCAACCTCAGAAACAGTGCTGAACATAAAACTTACAAATTTTGGCACCTAATTATTTTGTAACTTTGCGTATAAGCTTATCGCAACGCAAGATATTGGGTGGCAAGGGCAAGCAATACATTTAAAAGACCTAGGAGTATCCTAGACATGTTCAAGGATCATCAATTGACTGAAAATAGCGCCCCTATAAGGACACACTGGGGAACACACCTACGAGTTCAAATTTGTTACTTCTGAAATAAATGAATTTTCTTCATTTTTTTGCCTCACTGGCATGAACGCGTGTTTTAATTGGAATTCTGTAATCACCAATGTATCAAACAGCATCGAATTGTCAGAAATGAGTCCTCACTCGAACAACTTCCGCCTAAAAAATATTTTTCGAATCAAATTTCCGCCATTTTGAAAAATGACGGTATCTTGAGTCTGACAGGCCTGCGCAATCAACGCTGCGGGCCAAATCCTTCTAAATACTCTCAAGAATAACTGTGCAAAATTGCTTGCTTGTATCACAATTTGCGGTTTTTTTCTGATATTAGGAGTGTACCGCTGCTACTAAAAAGCGATTATGTACGCTGATGACACATCAATAATTTTTCACCGGAAAGACATACAGGACATGACGATGGACATACAGCAGTCTTTTCTGACGCTTGAGGCCTGGTTTTCATCAAATGAGTTAAAGATGAACGCAGCAAAGACAAAATTGATGAAATTCTCACCAACTTACGACGAGACTACACCATGGAGGTTGGATCTGAATGGGGACATCTCCTTGACAGCGGAATCCTGCGTCAAGTTCCTTGGCCTTCATCTGGATCCTCGATTGAGCTGGAAGCATCACATATCGCGGTTAACATCACAGACATCGAAATTCTCCTACGCCCTGGGAGTCCTTGCGAGGGTGGTGTCCGTCGGGGCAGCTAGGACAGCGTATAATGCCTACGTCGCGTCGAGGATACGCTACGGTGTCATCTTCTGGGGTGATTCCATCAGGGTTGAGGATGTACTAAAAACACAGAAGCGGTGCCTTAGGAGAATTTTCAATTTGAGGCAAACCGATTCGTGTGCCCGGTCTTCAAGGAGCAGGGCATACTCACTGTCATCGGTCTCTACGTGTTGGAATGCGTAACTTTTGTGAAGAAGAACTACGACCTTTTCAGTGACTACGAGCCGCATCATGAACATTTCACAAGGAGCGGCCGGAACCTATGCCATCCGAGGCCTCGACTAGAATTAGAAAAAAGAAATGTCACCTTCAACGCAATTAAATGTTACAATAAGATTCCCGGATATATCAGAGACTTACCTACCAAGCAGATGAGAGTGATACTGGGAGAGTACCTGACTGGACGAGCACACTATACACTTGCACAATTTTTTAACGAAGAGATCTCCATGTAGCATGTAGCTTGTTTTTGATTCGTTTGTTTGTTTGCTTCTGCGGCATCGGTGTGTTTGTGTTTTTTTAGTTGTTTTTTGCTATTTTTAATCTTATCTGTTTGTAATTGTTTTTTTTAATTCTGATCTGTTTGTTTATTTATTTATAGTATTTATTTACAATGCTTATGACATGTTCCATGGCGCAATGCTATTTATATAAACCTCTCGTGTGTGTAAAGAAAGGAATAAATAAAGATGATGATGATGATGATGATGATAATTCCCTTATCACCACAGAACCATAAGAAACCTACCGCTCACAAAAACCATCAACAGGCGCTTGGCGCTGCCACACCCTAATCAATCCTACGACAAAAATGCAATCATTTACTTTTCCAAAGGTAAAACCATAAAACATCACCTGAATAAACCCATATAACAATGAATCTCCCACCATCAAATTCACCACAAAGACCAAACCAACCAGTTTCATATGCAAATGCCGCTAGATCAAAACCTCAGCCTAATCTCCCAAAAAGAGACCAAGCTATTGTCCTCGACATATCCAACGACGAACTTCGTCTCACAGACTACGTTACGGCAGTCGGGAGCATAACCGGACCAAAGAATATCATCTCAGCTTCACGAATTTCAAACAACAGAATATGCATCTACCTAACTAACACTAAACTAGTAGAAGAACTTGTCTCCCAACAACAAACACTATATATTCAAGATAAAACATTCAAAATTCGCAAACTCGTAACACCTGCTAAAAGACTGATAATCTCGAATGTGCACAGCGCAATACCACATGAACTAATCGAGACTGCTATTCGTAATAAAGGGTTCAGACCAGTTTCCCCAATAACGACCTTACGAGCCGGAATCCAAGGAGACGAATACAATCACGTAGAGAGTTTTCGCCGCCAAGTGTTTATTGCTCCACCAGAAGACGACTTAGAACTACCCTCATCCATACTTATGTCATTCGAAGAAACCACCTTCAGAATTTTCTTATGTTTCGATGAACTCACTTGTTTTCTCTGCAAAACCCCAGGACATGTAGCCAGCAAATGCCCTCACCCACCTTCAATAGAATCTGAGAGACAATCATCCAGGCGCTCATCAACTGACTCAATTGCACAATCAGCAACCAACGATGAAACTGACGACATTGAAGAAATATCAGATGACGAAATACCCCTATCTCACACAATCACTACAGAAGCCACAGTACACAAACCCCAAAACCAACCTAGTACAGCACAAAAGCGCCAAGCACCGACGAATTCCGAAATTTCCTCAGACATCTCCAGCACCGAAGACATAAACCAAACAGCGCAATCATCTCAAACCAAAGTAACAGACCCTTTTAGACAACCCAATCTACCACCAAAACCAAACAAGAACAAAAACTCAACACAAACACACAAAAAACCAAAAATCGGCAAATCAAGAGAGACAAGTCCAAACCAAGATCAAATCCTCAAAAAATCTTCATCCACGGAATCGATAACAACCAATATTGACGATATACTCGAACCAATCAAAAATGAAATCAAAATAAACCCAAAAAAAATACACCACCTCTTATGACAACTTCAAGAGCTTTATCGAAAACGCCATACAAAGCAAGAACATCACCTCGGAAGCATTAAGATACACTGACAACATCGATCTATTACTGAATATGATAGACGACACCTACGACAAACTAACCAGCAGATCAATGAAAAACCGCTTAACAAGAATCAAAAATAAAATCAAGAGCCAATCTTTTGACACACAACCAAAGCCAACCCAATCAGACACAGAAGAAAACCAACCATAAAATTCAAAGTACTACAATGGAACTGTAACGGGTTTATTACCCGATACGAATACTTACAAAAACTCCTTCGAGACCACGACCCTGACATCTTAGCCATACAGGAAACACACTTCAAACCCAACAAAACATTCAATCTTCGCAACTACGAAATTTTCCGCCTAGATCGAAGAAACGAAGAGCACGCAAGCGGAGGTGTTGCCATCCTCGTTCACAATAGAAACACAGCAGAAGAAGTACCCCTTATCACGAACATGGAAGCCGCAGCAGTCAAAATTACTAATAAAAACCACCTCACAATTTGCAACATCTACATCGCCCCCAATAAAAAATTCAAAGATGAAGACATACGACACATAATTGAACAACTACAACAACCGTTCATACTAACAGGAGACTTTAATGCACACAACATTCTCTGGGGCTCAGAGCACACCGATACCAGAGGCCGCATCATAGAAAAAGTAACAAATGACGACAACATCATCCTCCTCAATAACACCCAACCAACCCATTTCTGCTCTGCTTCTGGGAAATTAACAAACATTGATTTGACATTTTCGGACCTCGTAACAGCAGCAAACTTTATCTGGGACCCCTTGCCCGATCTCTACGGTTCCGATCAATTCCCAATTGAAATCAAAACACAACTCGATCACCACCCAATGACCAACAACACAACTCCAAAATGGAATCTTAAAAAAGCCAACTGGTCGATGTTTCAAGAACTTTTGAAATTCCAAAACCATGATGAACCCTCTCCATCTACCAATATAGACATACTGATTGACGAATTCACCACACTTATCACTACAACAGCAGAAGCAAGCATCCCAAAACACAAACCAATAACCAAAACAAAACCCGTACCTTGGTGGAACATGGAATGCGAGAACACCATCAAAGAAAAGAAAAAAGCGTTCAACAAATTCAAAAAACACTCGACACTCGAAAATCTAATTGAATTCAAAAAAAAGAAGAGCAGTCGCACAAAGAACCATCAAAGAAAGCAAAAGAAAATCCTGGCAAGATTACGTATCTTCTATTAGCAGCTCTACACCACTCACTGAGGTCTGGAGTAAAATCAAGAGAGTAAGAGGCTCCCATCACTACCACACAATTTCAGCACTAGAAACAAACGGAATCACAGTCACAGACCACCAAGACATTGCAAATACCATGGGGAAGACCTTCGAAGACACATTCAGTGACAACCAGTACACTCCTGAATTTCTACACCACAAAAACTTGACAGAAACAGAAGCCCTAGAAATGAATGACAACAACATCAACGACTCAATCAACAACCCTTTCTCCTTTTGGGAACTCCAGTCTGCTTTAAACTCTTGCAAAAACACCAGTCCTGGTCCAGACAACATACCCTTCCAGCTAATAAAAAACCTTCCTTCAGAAGCTCAGCACTACCTCCTCAAGCTATACAACCTCATCTGGACACACCACGTCTTCCCAGAATCATGGAAAAAAGCAACCATCACTCCAATCTTGAAACCTGGAAAAAAGAAAACAGACCCAGCAAACTACAGACCAATTGCCCTCACCTCCTGCATATGCAAAACCCTAGAAAAGATGATAAACAAACGACTGCTATGGTACCTCGAAGACAAACAACTTATCTCTGCGGCTCAAAGTGGCTTCAGACAGCACCGCAGCACAACAGACCAACTAGTCAATCTAAAAACCGAAATCATAAACGCATTTAAAAAAAAACAACACCTGACAGCAATCTTTTTCGACCTACAAAAAGCCTATGATACCACTTGGAAATATAACATCTTGAAAACCATGAAAAGCTACGGTCTAAACGGAAACATCATATACTATGTGGAAAACTTTCTAACCGACAGATCTTTTAAAGTGAAGCTAAACGGAATCTTATCTACAACTTTCCAACAAAAAAATGGCGTACCCCAAGGGGCAGTCCTAAGCACTACACTTTTCCTTATAGCTATAGACAGCGTCACAAAATAAATTCAACCACCCATAATGACATCTCTCTACGTTGACGATCTTTGCATCTACTACAGGGGAAAAAATGAAAAAACTACACAAGATTTACTCCAAAAAACACTTACAAAATTGGAAGATTGGTCTACACATACAGGATTCCGCTTTTCACCAGAAAAAACTAAATGTATAAGATTCGACAGACTGAACAACTACACACCCCCAGACCTATTTTCACATGGGACAAAAATCCCCACCGTCCAAGAAGTAAAATTCTGAGGAGTAACGTTCGACAGAAGACTAACATGGAAATCGCACATCTCTCAACTGAAGAATGAATGCTCGAAAAGGCTTAATATAATGAAAACTCTCTCAAACCTTGACTGGGGTAGCGACAGAAGCACTTTGATAGTCCTTTACAAATCACTCATCCTATCTAAAATCAACTACAGCAGTATAGTGTACGGATCAGCAAAACCAAAGATCCTACAGTCATTGAACAGCACTCAAAACTCAGCCTTTCGACTTGCTACCGGAGCCTTCAGAACAAGTCCAATCAACCGACTACAAAGCCTGGTGAACGAGCCCCCACTTGACATCGTGAGAAGCAAAACGTTACTCATTTATGCACACAAAGTCCACTGCGATAAGAGGCACCCAGCGTATAAGTCTTTCTACCCAATCTCGGCAAAACCCTCCCAAATAAAAAACTGCCCCCCGTCACTAGACACCCAACTCCACAGGTCTTTAATCGAATACCAGTTACAAATCCCAAACATAACACCATACCCAAAACATGCACATGCCCCCTGGACAACACCTCAACCCACTATAAACCTTGAGCTCACCAAATTTACCAAAGAAGACACACACCCACAAATACTCAAACAAGAAGCCACAGAAGTTCTACACAAATACGCAGACTACAAGGAAACCTATACCGATGCCTCCAAGAGTGACGAATCCGTTGGATCAGCATTCGTTACCTATAATCACAAATCAGGAAACAAACTCTCACCATCCAACAGCATATACACAGGAGAACTGTTCGCGATCCTCCAAGCTCTAAAATACATATCAACCTCAGAAGACCAACTACACATCATCATCTCAGACTCCCTCAGCTCAATGCATGGCATCCAACAACCCTACAGCAGAAACACCATCATCAATAGAATCCACAAGAAACTGTACCACCTAAGCGAACAAGGGAAGTCAATACAATTCTTATGGGTCCCATCCCATGTTGGAATCGAAGGCAACGAGGAAGCGGATCAAGAAGCAAACACCAGCGCCTCCACGGGAACCCTCCATCTTATCACAACTCTCGAAGACACCATAAACTTAATCAAAAAGAATGTAGCAACCAAGTGGAACTTCATCAAAATACCAATCACTACCACAGTTTTATCTAATCGAAGGCATGACGTCATACAAAACCGATTGAGAATAGGTCATACCCGCCTCACACACTCGTTTCTGATGGAAAAAACAGAACCACCAGTCTGCGAACTCTGCAACACCAGAACGACCGTACAACACATTCTAACAGATTGTTTGAAGTATCAACGAGAACGAGAAAAAGCCCACCTACCAGGACCAACAGAAGATATTTTTGCAGACCCTAACAAAATCATAGAATTTGTCAAATTATCTAAATTAGAAACACTCATTTAACATGTATTATATTATACAATTATCATAGAATACGAATAGCACAGTACCAAGGTACTAATAATCCAGGTGATTGATGTATCTTTGAAAGTCAATTTTAAAAAAAAAAAAAAAAAAAAAAAGTCACTGTGTATTGAATTCTTGCTTTTTTCAACCGAATTCATTGAGTTTTCAAACCTAGACATGGTTCAGATGAACAATTGGAACGTAACTGTCAAATTTGGAATTTTGCACATATTTTTATTTGATCTCAATTTTTCCTACAAATCATTAGAAAGGCTCCTGAATAATACAAATACACGGTTCTGCTTTTCCTTTCACTACACGGTGTCTTCCACGACAGTACCTTCTTCACGGTTTAGGTTTCCATAACACATATCGTCGCTTCAATTCTCAAAGCTTTATCATGTTTCCAGTATTTTTAGTAGTTACCTTGAACAAAAGTAGAAATACATAATAATAATAAACAAAATAATAGTGTATCGATTTTTCCCGACAACTCTTCACTGACCAGACACCACCCACTGACATGCGTTTCGTTCACAATAGAACCCTACAAGTCGAGGCAGAAATTTCAGAACACGCGAAAAACAAACATCTTTTCGAATTCATGTTACTCTTACACAATCTTAGTTTCTTACGCCTCTTTGAAAACTTCATCTGACCAAAACACTATCGACGGACATGCATGAAATTACTAAACTCGCCAAGGAAAAACCTGACATCTGCCTAAAACAACGAAAAATCAACATCATGTATACAATTCCCTTTCCACTTGTCCGGTGTCAGTGGAACAAATTCCCTGGCTACTTTTCAACCAATGCTGTCATCCAGGCGACGCCGACGGCTTGCCGGCGCCAGTGACAGCTAGTCTGTGAATATAAACTACGCAACGAAATTATTGTCGTACTCCAAATTTCACCCTTTTTCAAAACAAGAGAACCCCAGACTGGTTTGGACAGTTTAAATTCTGCTTGGAGCCATTGAGAGCTTGATTTTCTAGGTATAGAATCGTATCAATGGGGTACTTGCCAATGGAATAGATTTAGCTGAAAATACTTTTGATTGCTAGTATAAGTGGTAAGGGGACTCTACTGAGAATTTTAGAAAAATACCGTCATTTTCTAAAGAGAAAAACGAATTAGGAAAATTCCTACTAAAAGCTTCGCGCCAGGGCAGGGATTTTGAGTGGGGTTGGTCTGACTGTGTGATAATGGAATGATCAAGAATGTCAGGAATTTCACTGTGACAGTGTCATCTTAAACATGCTCGCAAAATCAGTTTCCTATCGAATTCTCTTACCATAGGCATTTTGGGCAATGAAGTCGGGAAAGGTTTCGGAGAAACTGACTCCAGAAACCTCTTATAATATGTCTCAGTCGGGATAATTTATTTTCCAGGGGAAAATCTGGAAGTTCAGCAATAGCACAGAAATAAGAGGTTGAAAATGAACAGTGAGCTTTTATAGGTATCTACGCACCATTAGCATACAATTCAGAATAGGTAATACTTTAGAGCTACAAGAGATCCATTTGAGGAGGACGCGATGGATCTCCAAATAAAATGTGGGAAGCAGGAACACTGATGTGCGAAATGAAGCCGAATGTCAAGCCAGGTCAGAACACGGGTGGACAGCACCTCGGACAGCACTAAAGACTAAAGAAAGAGACTAGTTAGGTTGACCAAGAAATAAAGGAAACGGGTAGGTACTCACCGCATAGATCAAAGCCTCGATCAAAGAAGTCAAAGGCAAAAAAAGGGCACAGAAAGAAATAAACCTACGGTCGGCGGTTTCACGTTGTCAGTCAGACTCAGATTTGAGATGATACGATTTCAAAGTTTGAAGACGGTACCGAGACAACGTTATATCGTTGCCAACCCAACGAGGAAAAAAAGCCCATCTATGTTCTATATCTAATATATTTGTGACGTCACAAATATATTTTTTACACGACCGGGTGTAAAGTGAGCCTTTTTACCCTCATTTTCAGGCGTAAAGTGGCTCATTTAGCCCGAGGGCGTAAAATTTTTACTTTTACGCCCTCGGGCCTTGGTTTTTTAAGCGTCAAAAAACAAATGCCTGTAATTATTATCAAATGTCACAAACTAATAAATTTGTTGAAATGCACAGCTCAGAGGCATTTGGGACACTAGTAGAGGAAAATATGAAGCAAAATGTGCTTATTTGAGAAGTTCGTGTGCACGGAAAGGTAAAAAGCTGAGGTGCATTTTTTATGGTGTAGTATGGCTTGGGGATGAAGAATCCACTTGTCGTCAAAAAATCGTCCAGTGTGGGGGCGGTATGGGGGCGGTTTTGTGAAAAAACAGTTTTTTTAAAAAATGTTCTACAGTTTGTCAGCTTTTGGCTGATATCAGCTTGGAACAAATCCGTCAACTGTAAGTTGTCGTAAATAATTCATGAATAAAAAGGTGATCATTTACTTTGCCATTAGAATACACGTAAAACTTGACTGCCTCGTGCGCAAAGAACGTTGAATATCTCAGTAACGTGTTGAATGACATTTTTCATTCCACTCCCACTCGATTATCTCCGTAACCACTAGTTCAATCAAAAAAGTTCCTTCTGTAAACCATGTTACCTATTCCATTGCGATTCTTGCGGTTTTTTCAGATTTGATTTATCTTGAATAGTAACTGAGCCAGGGACGGAATTGTAATGTACTGCATGCAGCGGACAACTGCAGCGCTGAGGCCCTCGCGTACCCCTGCCATCCGCGCACCCCCGCGAAGGCCATGGTGTATTGAGGCGGGAAATCTGCTGACTTATTATTGTGGCTGATGATCGAAACATTGTAAAAGTGTAGTCGGTAAATTTGCCATATAAATACATATATACCCCTTGAATTACGACGTACGTCTTCACATATCATAATAGTCCAGTCAAAATAGGTTTTAACCGGAAATAAATTCGGAAGTTGACGAAATTTGGTGGATCGATGCAGAATTCAACGTGGAATAACATACTGAAATTCCCAAAAAGCTTGTTTTTTTAGGACCAATAAAAAGGGCCATCCTTGAAAATTTTCTTTTTTTCTGAATGGCTTGTGAACTATTATCTCTTCAGAACACAGCACCAGCACCAGCAAAGCAAATGTAGCCCGTTAAATTCCCAAGAGATCGTACAAAACTCATCACTTTTTGGTCAATAGCCTCTGTGATATCACGTCTACAAAAACGCAGTGAAAATTACTCAAAATATATTTCCGGATTTTATGTAAAAATATGCATGGTGTCAATTCAGGGGCTGTAACGTGGACAGCGAATGTGCGAATTTCAATGTGTTTTACATGCGGGAAAAGCTAATTCAACATTCGGTATCACACTTTTGTCTAGAAGTCAAGAAGTCGCCAACTTCAAAATGGTACTTTTCCTCGACCTGTGAAATCGATACTTGCTGTCTCGAAGAATCCCCCAAACTCGATTTTTTTCATACCATACTATTTGCCTCATTTTTCACTTAGGTAGAGCAAAACCATCCAGGGAAAATATGAAGAATTGAATACAGAAAAAATAACATGTTTTGGAATATTTATCCTATAGTGATGGTTTCTGAGCTGTATGGGTTGAAAGACTAAAACGACCTATTCAGAAAAAAAAAGGTAGTCCGGACACTAACTGCTGAATATTGTACTTGCATTTGATGATTGTTTTTAAATTCTTCAGATGTCAATATAACATTTGTGATGTTGTCGTGGAAGAACGGACAAAAGAGCTTGATGGAAATGTATGGAATAATAGAGCTAATAATAATGGTACAAGGTGGGTGATAAATAATGAAAGCAGGATGATTGACTAGATAGGGAAAAGGTTATTTGAATCAAAGGCGTTGTAAAAATGTTTGAAAGGGAAATCTATACAATCATTTAGGCAATTTTGGAAAGAATTATTAATCATAATCATCTAATCATCAAAATCATCTCAGAAAATCATAACTTCGTCCTTGGAACTAATTTTGAAATTTTACATGTTTGTAAAAAAGGACGGCTTTTAGATAGTAAAGAGGTTCTTGAAATTGTAAAGCAACTAATAATTCTGTCCGAAATTGCCTAAAAGATTGTATATATTTCTTTTTTAAACATTTTTACAACGCCTTTGATTTAAATAAGCTTCTTTCTTTCCATTCAACCATCCTTTCATTAATTCATCACCCACCTTGTACCATTTTTATTAGCTCTATTATTATTTCATACATTTCCATCAAGTTCTTTTTTCCGTTCTTCCATGACAACATCACAAATGTTATACCTACTGACATCTGAAGAATTTAAAAACAATTCACTTATCATTCACACAAACTTTATCTTCACCATTTATACAATGTCGGTGATTCGGTGTGTTATCGTTCACCTTTTATGTACCTACCTACTTGTTTTATGTATTCTATTTTAGACTCCACACTTTGATGAAGAAGGGCCAGAGACCTTCGAAACCGGTCAGAAATAAAAACAATCAATTTGAAGGAAGACTGCGTGCAGATCATTTTATTTATGAAAAAAATCGATTTTTGCGGATTCTTTGGGACATCAAGTATCGATTTCAAAGGTCGAGAAAAAGTACCATTTTGAAGTTGGTGACTTCTAAACAAAAGTGTGATACCGAATGTAGAAAAAACACATTGAAATTCGCACATTCGCTGTCCAGTACGTTACAGCCCCTGAATTGAAACCATGCATATTTTTACATAAAATCCGGAAATATATTTTGAGTAATTTTCACTGCGTTTTTGTAGACGCGATATCACAGAGGCTATTGACCAAAATGTGATGAGTTTTGTACGATCTCTTGGGAATTTAACGGGCTACATTTGCTTTGCTGGTGCTGGTGCTGTGTTCTGAAGAGATAATAGTTCACAAGCCATTCAGAAAAAAAGAAAATTTTCAAGGATGGCCCTTTTTTATAGGTCCTAAAAAAAACAAGCTTTTTGGGAATTTCAGTATGTTATTCCACGTTCAATTCTGCATCGATCCACCAAATTTCGTCAACTTCCGAATTTATTTCCGGTTAAAACCTATTTTGACTGGACTATTATAATATGTGAAGACGTACGTCGTAATTCAAGGGGTATATATTTATTTATATTGCAAATTTACCGACTACACTTTTACAATGTTTCGATCATCAGCCACAATAATAAGTCAGCAGATTTCCCGCCTCAATACACCATGGCCCTCGCGGGGGTGCGCGGATGGCAGGGGTACGCGAGGGCCTCAGCGCTGCAGTTGTCCGCTGCATGCAGTACATTACAATTCCGTCCCTAGCTCAGTTACTATTTAAGATAAATCAAATCTGAAAAAACAGCAAGAATTGCAATGGAATAGGTAACATGGTTTACAGAAGGAACTTTTTTGATTGAACTAGTGGTTACGGAGATAATCGAGTGGGAGTGGAATGAAAAATGTCATTCAACACGTTACTGAGATATTCAACGTTCTTTGCGCACGAGGCAGTCAAGTTTTACGTGTATTCTAATGGCAAAGTAAATGATCACCTTTTTATTCATAAATTATTTACGACAACTTACAGTTGACAGATTTGTTCCAAGCTAATATCAGCCAAAAGCTGACAAACTGTAGAACATTTTTTCAAAAAACTGTTTTTTCACAAAACCGCCCCCATACCGCCCCCACACTGGACGATTTTTTGACGACAAGTGGATTCTTCATCCCCAAGCCATACTACACCATAAAAAATGCACTCCAGCTTTTTACCTTTCCGTGCACACGAAAGTCACAATAGAGTCTCATTTTTCCTCTACTAACACCCCCAAAGGCGGGGAAGGGTGTATGGTTTCACTTATTAAGCTTCTCGTTGAATTGTTTGCTTTGAAAATACCAAGACCAAGGGAAAATACACATATTCGAAACTCCAAAAGTGAGGTTATGTGCGTTGACGGCTCTGGCCGGATTCCTATTTCTCATAGTTCCGTGCTCAGTTTTCTTGAGGGGGCAGGCGAATACTGAATTTGAATAGCCGTTTTCGATACAAGAGCGCGATTTCAGGCCCGAAGCCGCGGTTGCCATCATAAAACGTGTAGCCGAATGAATATTTTGGTTTGTAGGTATCCGTCTGCCTGTCTCTTCACGTAGGCTGTAACTTTGCGGTAAAATCCGTGTCGTCCTTAACTGAAAGGGTTGTCTTCAGCATGGAAAACACGGACCACAAAGTAGAAGGCTTCACCACTTTGGATTTTTCAGCCAAGTATAGGTATACCTACGTTCTCATGTATTTTTTTTGGATTTCTCTGGCAGAAGATCAAGTAGTGTGACTCGAGAAGCCATCGCCATCGGCGGGAGGAGTGCAGCGCCTCAAAAACGAAAATTCTTGCTGGGTGCTTTTCAATAAAAAAGACACTGACACTAGTGATAATTAATAAGTGACAAGTAAAAACAAAATCATAGGTGCCCATAATGTCATTGCTAACTAGATCGATCTATAATCGCTTTTTAGTTTTTCGGCTTTTATGGTTCAAAATCAAATTCAAAAAAAGAATGGGTCGTGTAAAAAACGTTGTATGCAGCTCAAGCGTAAAGCCTGTTTTAGGCCCTCTGTCTGAATGTGCCCTCGCTATGCTCGGGCACAACTTACATACGTCGGGCCTAAAACAGTCGCTTTACGCTCTTACTACATAAATAACTATTTGAACCACGCATTGCGGCCACAATTTTGGGAATTTAGGAAAAAGAAAAAATACGGGTACATTATTTTTTACCATACTATCGATTAAGCCAATAAAAAAAATAGGCAAGTACCCCATTCGAAGATTGATATATTTATGTCAACTTTAGGTGTCTACAGGGTGTTAAAGAAAGTAGTGCAACATTTATGAGGTTTGACATTCTCCCATTTGAAATAAAACTGTTTCTTTTGAATTTCAACATCAACGGCATGTAGCTAAAGTTCATCTGTCGGAACGGTTTTTGATTTATCTCTTTATCTTTTTCATTTACAGGGTGGTATCCAAAAGACGACTCTTTGGTCTTCTGGTGATAACATTTTCCCTTCTTCACCAATTTTCTGAATCCAGGGCTCATATTGAAGCCGAAGCCTTAAGTAAGAAAACCCAATAAACGTAATCGACTCAAGACTAACATTCAAAATATAGGGTGGCATCAAAAGTGACATATGATTTATCTGTCCAGGAATCCGACCGGGTGGAGAATTAAACAAAAATCAACATTGTTTTCGGATGAGGCATTTATTTTGAACACTCTTTGATGTTGCATGATTGATTGTCACCAGAATGATCGATGGAGGGACCAAATTACAATCGAGTGTTTCCGAGAGAGAATCGGCTTTCTCGCTGGTCTAAAAATGTCCGTAACCGACGATACAAAATTCGGAACAATCAAGAACAGACAGTTCTCTTCGCTCTGTATTCCGTAACACTGGTTACGGCATTTGTAGGTGAGTTATAGCGCTGCTTCTCCTTGGAAAACATGCGGCTGCAATTTGGGCCCTGCATCCAAAGTTCTTGCAACAATCAATCATGAAACATCAAAGAGTGTTCAGAATGAATGCCTCATCCGAAAACAATGTTGATTTTCATTTAATTCTCCACCCGGTCGGATTCCTCGACAGATAAATACATATGTCACTTTTGATGCCACCCTATATTTTGAATGTTGGTCTTGAATCGATTATGTTTATTGGGTTCTCTTACCTAAGGCTTCAGCTTCAATATGAGCCCTGGATTCAGAAAATTGGTAAAGAAGGGAAAATTTTATCACCAGAAGACCAAAAAGTCGTTTTTTCGATACCACCCTGTAAATAAAAGAGATAAAGAGATAAATCAAAAACCATCTCGAAATATGAATTTTAGCTACATGTCATTGATGTTGAAATTCAAAAGAAACAGTTTCATTTCATATGGGAGTATGTCAAACTTCATAAATGTTGCACTACTTTCTTTAACACCCTGTAGAAACTCAAGTTAAAATCTGTCGGTCTTTGAATTGATACGATTCTATACTCAAAGAATCAAGCTCTCAAATGCTTTGAACAGAATCGAAATTGTTTAAGCCAGTCGGGAGTTTTCTTGTTTTGAAAAAGGGTGAAATTTGGAGTACGACAATAATTCCGTTGCGTAGTTTAACATCCAGTTAGCTAATTGAGACATTTTCTCAAATGGATTCTAGGTCAGTGCTGGTTGAATAACCCCGGAAAATGCATACAAGCTGTTGTGGTCTAAACATTTTTCCATAATCTTTTGTGAAACTTGTGTTTTCTGTGGTCACTAAGCCAATAATCACCAGAGAAAATGCCTCAATTAGTTAACAATGATTAAATTCGCTGGTGGAACTGGCTATAAACATCGATAATTGCATTGAAAGGCCCGCTGAATTAAAATTAAGTATCTCTAAAAGTCTACCTAAAATGATCCACGTACGTAAGACGGTAATATTCGATCAGGTTTTTTCTACTGGCACTTTCTCGGTATAACTCAAGAGTATTGAAGTGACAATGGTACAAAAACGGGGGACGCGTAATGTAGTGGTACATCGCGCTTGGCTTTGATCATAGAAGCCAAGCCATACACAGCGCGGCCCGACTTTGGATGGGTGACCGCTGCAACGTGACGCTGTGGTGGGTCTCAATCGAAGGCGGAACACCGGCGCCGATCCCCCCTCTGCAAGGTTCCGTACACCCCTTCTGAGTGCTTCGACCCTTGAAAGCTTCCTTTGGAATAGTGATTGGCTGTTTCTATTCACTCGTGGTTCGGAATTCACTTAAAACTTTAGGCCTCCTATACGATTTGAATAGACAGAAAGCAAGTGAAGCGTCGGTGAGAAAATCAGTCGTTGTCAGAGAGACATCATTTGTTTAAAAACGTGTCTTGTAGGTATCAGAGCTGTTATACCTAATTGAAATAACAGTCAAGTATGCATGGCGTAAAGAATGGATATATGGACATGCTTTGCAAGGTTTTATTACATCATCATCATCGGCAGGTCGCTTGTATGCATATGATTTTGAGCCGCCCCTAAACCTGTATTACGCTCAAGAATGTGGCCCCCGTGAGGCGTTTGTTTCTCCAATTAATCATCTCGGGATCGCCGGGCTTTCGTTTACAGGTACTCGTACATATTGCGCCTGGAGATAAACAAATTGTGTTCATGCGCTTTATTGTTGCGCTTAATTTTGCGCCGCTATTAATCTCACATCGTAACTTTCAGAATGCCGTTTATGGTGCTCGGCTGCTGCTATACAGCCGAAGCGCTTATAGGCAGGTAACTTACCTATAAGCTGCTGGATGTTGGACCGATGATGCGGCTGCTGCTGCTGCTTTTTGCTACCTCATGAATATTTCATCGAAGAGAGCTCACTTCCTTCGGTCTTTTCGGTTTTGCGACGCGGATGAATTTGTAGGAAGAACGCTCAAGATAATTGATTTAGCGGAATGGAGACGCAATAATAATTGGAACGTTTAGCATAGACATTAAGGAACTGTTGTGTTGAAGCTGTAGTTATATAGCTTTTGGGAGCAATTTATCGCTTCCCAACTAAACCGCTCAACATTAGGAATATCGTAACTATTTCTTAACCGTATAATCCAAGTCCAGAAAGAGTTTTGTACGCGGCCAGTCGTTTTCGTGTAGAGCGGGTCGCGGGTTCGGTGGTGTGATCTTAATTCTTATTTTATTTTTTTGAGGCGTCAACCGAGAGTAGGTAGACGGCTTTTGACTTTTCAAAGACTTAAAAAAAAAACAGAATATCTCTAGCGAAAAATGGATGTATTTATTGGCAAAAATCATTCTGTATTTCACAATTTGTGTTGATATTTGAAATACAGTGCTCAACAATTGAAGTGAAACACCTGAAAATTTTGGTCAAATTAAAATGGTCGTATTTTCTTGAGAAAAAACCGAATTGCAATGAGCTTTTTTTCCTGGGCAGCTAATGTTTTAGACTACAGCATGATGGAATTCTTTTTTGTTACAAGCTTGTCATATTATTTATACAGGGTAAAGTAGTGAGGTACTGCAAAAAATGTAAAGTTTGCACCTCTCCCGATCCGCGAAAAAAAATTTTTCAATTTTTTCAACCCGTTCTGGAAAAACATTGAGCCCATACCTCGAAACGGTTTTTTGGGTTTTTGTCTAGCTGTGTTAATTACAGGGTGATCTCAAAAAAGTGAAATTTTAGACTTCCAATGATAACTTCTTTCATTGTTATCCGATTTTCAACATCTTTAGCTCATATTAAAGCTGATACTTTAGGCGAGAACGTTGTGAGGTCGAAACTTATTGAAAACATTAATTCAATAAGGGGACGTATCAGAAGCGACCCGAATGTTGAACAGCTTCCGAGTATCTGTTTGATGAAAGAAAAAAACAAATTGAAACTTGTCCTCAGAGGATTTGCTAATTTGGACCATTTCGATTTGCATCTTGCTTTAGTTGTCCAAGAAATTTCCGTGGTAGAATCAAAACTTGACTGCGTGTTTCCGCGAAAAAATCGCATCCCTTATTTACCTGAAGGCGGCCGTAACCCAAGTTACAAAATTCACAACAATTCCAAAAATTCTCCTTGACAATAAAACATGTATACCTGCCAGTTCTGAATCTTGTAACTTGGGTTACGGTCGCCTACAGGTAAATAAGGGATGCGATTTTTTCGCGGAAACACGCAGTCAGATTTGGGTTCTACCACGGACATTATCTTGGACAACTAAAGCGAAAAGCAGATCAAAATGGTCCAAATTAGCGGATCCTTTGAAGACACGTTTCAATTTCTGTTATCTCTTATCTGTTATTTAACGGAAAGTCGGAAGCTGTTTTGCATTCGGGTCACTTTTGACACATCCCCTTATATTGAATTGTTGTCTTCAATGAGTCTTGACCTCACACTGTTCTTGCCTGAAGTTTCAGCTTCAATATGAGCCAAAGAAGTTTAAAATCGGATAACGATGAAAGAAGTGACCATTGAAATCCTAAAATATCACTTTTTTGAGATCACCCTGTAATTAACAGAGATAAACGAAAACCCAAAAAACCGTTTCGAGGTATGGGTTCAAAGTTTCTCCAGAACAAGTTGGAAAAATTCAAAAAAATGTTTTCGCGGATCGGGAGGAGTGCAAACTTCACATTTTTTGCAGTACCTCACTACTACACCCTGTATAAATAATATGAAAAGCTTGTAACAAGAAAGAATTATGTCATGCTGTAGTCTAAGACATCAGCTGTCCAGGGAAAAAAACTTATTGCAATTCGGATTTTCCTTCAGAAAATACGACCATTTTAATTTGACCAAAATATTCAGGTGTTCCACTTCAATTGTTGAGCACTGTATTTGAAATGGGGTATAATCCAATTTTTTTCTCTAATTGGTAATAAGGAGCTGAACACTCCCTAATAAGCATGTGGTAGTTTGTTTCACTTTTATCTTCATAATAGGGCGGGAAAAAATTCGCAAAGAATTCCTTTCTGAGCCAGTGACGTCACTAGGTCGAGCCAGGTTATACCCTGATTGGCAACATCGCGGTTTTGGGTGCGATGGTAACCAATACTTGTTTATTTCTGTTTGAAACAATTTCGTAACAGACGTCAAGTTAGACGTCAAATTGGAGTTTGATCTGATTGAGGTGGATGAAATAAGTGACCCAGCCGTTATTATCTGTTATGGACAGACGACAGAGGCTTTGAGGAAGGGAACTCGAGTTGACGACCATGGCAGATATACGTTCTACTGCACAAATACAAATTTTTCAAACGTGAAAGCGAAGAGGTGAAGCTTCCACAGTTCGTCCAGAATAAGTGAATAACTTTTAATCTATCGGAAAACAACATTCGTCCCCATCAAAAATGCTAGAAAACGGAACGTAGATGGTGTGTGGTGACTGGTGAGCACGGATCTGGTGAGTATCGTTTTGTAAAACGTGCGGTTGATGCTGGCGTATAAGACAGTCACCCTCACAGTCACCCAAATTTCATCGGCCAGACTCTAGACCTGACAGGACAGAACTATTAGGAATAGGTAGGTACTTACTGTGTGCATTACAAAGCAGGTAAAAAAGCAATCTGGACGATGCTGTCGGATATGTCCAAGTGAAAAGAAAGTATCCAATTTGCAAGATAAAAGCGGAGGTGACACCGGAAGATAAAGTTAGTTCAGTTATTTTAAAGTCGTGAGCATCAGAACTACTATCACTTCCACTACTGTCTTCGTCTGTGGAAGGGTTCTGAATACCGACCATTCAGCTAGGGTAGGTATTCACTGAATGTACACAGCGTTCCATACAGTCGACGCTCACCGCTGATTGGGTGCATATTCTTTGGTATTGGAACAACTAGCAAAAAAACATGTATCGTCTTACCCAGGGCCTTACTTGGCATTATTGTTAAGAAGACAAGCAGAGGCAGACCGTGCACAAGAAAGAACAAAATAATAACAGTAAGAACGGATTTGCAGTCAGAGCTGACAGTCTGACAACTGGTTTGAATGTTTAAAACAGATCTTCGTTGCTATCGGAACTCAACTCGCGGGCTTGATCCCTGCTCGCGGGGTTGCCAGTTCAATGACGTCACTAGGTCGTCTCTTCAAACGAACCGGTCCCCTCCTGCTTTTTTCAAAAAATAATTACCGCCTTATTGTGATATTCATGGTAAAATAGGCTATCACAGGCTTATTAGGGGATGTTAATATATAAAATAAATAACTACATAGTCCATTTTTTCAAATTGGATTATACCCCATTGAAGAACAAAACCTGTACCCGTCGATAATCCCTTCGAACTTTATGTAAAGGACGCACTTTCGTCCTGAAAGAAGTGACGCGGTCAAAACCCTAAGAAAGAACATATTTCTGTACACAGAGATACTCACTCTTTAGTCCAGGAATTTTAGCTCCTGGGGTCAAAAAAATTAAATCCTAACATCTAATGATTGATTCTGGTTCTTTACATAGTTTGCCCTAATTAATTTCCGTGGTAAAAGAAAACAACAAAGGGGGTACCTCAAAATACTTGATTCCATCAAAGATATACGTCACCAAACACAGGAAACACACTGAAGCCGCAGACGTTCCAGGCCAGGAAAGTGGTTGAGCTTCTGTGGGTGGTGGGTTGCACCGGCATCTGGTGAAACGTCGCTTGAGAAGCAGCGGTGAAAATTGTGGTCAGACGGTGGGTTGCACCGAAGTCTGTGAAACGTCGCTTGAAGAGCCGGACGGTGACAATTGTTGTTAGACGGCGGGTTACACCGAAGTCTGTTGAAAAGTCGTTTGAAGAGTCGGACGGCGGCGAAACGCTTCAGAAATCGATAGTCCCTTCATCGAACACACTTGTCGGGACAGCGAGCTCCATTGTAGGGTACGCTGGACTTAGGCGACGTGTCTCTTTCGAGTACATAGGTGCGTCAGAAAAACGAAATAAAGAGAAAAACCTAAAAGTCGAATTGTCGCGTTTCAAATCGGAAACGCCCGTCTTCCGGAAATTGTGCCACAGGTGGACGGCGACGCCAGTCGAGAACGAAGAGGTTTTTCATAAAAAGAAAACGGTCGCTAGGACAGAGCGAAACTTTTATGCATCATCAGCTGCCGATGCCGTGGTTCTAGCCGAAAAGAAGGTCTAACCTCAGCGTCCCTTCCCAGCTGCGCATTCCACGTGCATTGGGCAAACGACAGTGCCCTCTGGCGCTTGTCGCGTAAAAATTGAGCAAGGCCTGCACCGAAGGTGTGCTCGACATGCAGGCTCCTTAAATTTATGCCGTGAGGCAGCGACTTGATTTCATAATTCACGAACACAAATTGAAAATTTTCAATTCCTGTAAAATGTGAACGTTACAATATCGGTATCCAAATTTTTTAATGAAATTGAAATAATTTTTCCAAATAATATAACTTCGAATTTTCACTACCACCAAGTTCGATTTTTTCTTCATGGTTCTTCAGATACATCTTTCAGTAAGTTCTTCCGTTGCGTTGGCGAGATTTTTTTATTTTCAAATACACTCTTACAAGGTGGATTGTGAAGCATTGCCAGATTGTGCTTATTCCAACAGATCCCCGTTCTTGTGAACAATGTTTTTTCAAATTCATCCGTGAGTTCCGCCAAAATATTTATCGAGTTGATAGCTAACTCGAGATTTCTTTTGATGGATTCTGGCCAAGTGAATTCAGGTTTCACGCGAAGTAATTAACGGAAAGGTGGTATGCTTGCGATTTAAGGCATTTTCCATAATGAATGTACCAGCATTGACCAGAAAAAAATCCATACGCCCAGTTGCTCACTTCGAGTTTAAACTCGCGTTTAGGTAAACTTGGTTTAGGACTTGAACTTAGTTTATTTTTTTGAGCGTTTCTCAGTCCCTCCCAAACTGTAGTTTTGTAAAACTCAGTTTAATTCTTGTTGGTAATACTTATTTGGTGGAAACCACTAAAAACAGCTAACTTCAACAGCTGCCACTGTGAGTGTTGTTGGCAGATTGTTGTCAATCTTCTGTTGTTAGGTGTCATTTTGAAATCAAACGGAGTCAGAAGGTACGTAAACTGCTGTTACATAATACGTAGTAGGTTTTGTTATCGAAATAATAACTTTTTTTAGGCACAGCATGAGTTTTGGAAATCAACTGGAATTGAATAGTCCGAATCTAGGAGGAATAAAAAAAGATGCAAACTTCTCACAGAAATAGCAACAACTTTCCATATCTCATGTGAAGAACCGCATCACTTCAACGTGGGCAATGCATGGAGCTCTCTATAGCCTATATTTGATCTAACCAGATCAAATCCCAACAATGTCTCTCCCAGCATCTGCACGGACAGTGCTAAACTCCAGATCAAGAGTTTCAAATCCACAACTAGGCTAAACTCTTGGTGCGGTCTAGTTTTCCGGAAATGGCGAATGACCTTCAAGAGTTCGTGGTTTCTGCTTTGACTCACCTACCCCAATGAGTTCCTTCAAGGCGGCTCTTCAACCGACATAAAATAATCACATCCCTGTTTTTCACACAATGTAATATTCTTTATTGATATCTTATAATCATAAATGTATCTACATATATGTGTAAATTGGTGCTTACAAGGCAATAAAAATAAGCCTTTGGTACCGATCTTTCTTCTGATAAACTGCAATTATTCTTCTCATTGCAATTTCACCTAACAGAGACTCAAAATCATCTGATCCCGGGCGAGGTATGAGAATAAAGAAGAAGTGGGTAGTTCCTTATGCCAGCAGCAAAATGCAAGACAACAATAACAGGTGGAGGTCTTGACCAAGCGCCTAAACGGAAAATGGACGAAGAATTGTTGGGGTTATTCGGAAACGCAGAATATCAACCAGTGAAGAAGGATCACTTTGCAGGAAATCGATCGTGATTGTCGGGGTCCCGAACTAAGCGATAATTTTCTGTCACAAAAATCAGGGGGCCAAGCAAAGCAATGGAGGCACGAAACACTTTTTAATACCCTCAGTTTTGGACACGTCGTGATACTTCAACTTTGACGTATGGATCAGATGCTTAAACTAGGTTTAAACGAGGGGTGCTCCACCGTTCAACGTAAACTCGGTTTAAACCAAGTTTATCTGTTAAACTAGCCCTGAGCAACGCAAAATATTCGCTAAACTTGGTTTAACGTTAAGCGAAGTTTCAACTCGAACTGAGCAACTGGCCGTTATCGCTGTTTAGCGTAAACCGCTCTCAAATTTTTTGGTGGAACCCGTGGAAAATCTGATATCCTATCTCGAAACGGCCATCAATTTTTTTAGATCAGAAGTCTAACAATGATATGGTTTTTTTGTCAGTAAAAGTTGCATTTTTGTCATTTTGGTTGGCAATGATATCGCATTTTGATGATAAGAACCTGTA
Source organism: Anaspis maculata (assembly GCA_949128115.1). Taxonomy (NCBI): domain Eukaryota; kingdom Metazoa; phylum Arthropoda; class Insecta; order Coleoptera; family Scraptiidae; genus Anaspis; species Anaspis maculata. The sequence continues at coordinate 24,717,621 of OX421966.1, forward strand.
ATTTCGCATGCTTGTTGCTTGAACAGTTAATAATAGCTGAGCTCTCAGGAACCCCCATTTTACTCTCCCGGTTCTTGTCCTCGAATGGAAAGGAAAATATTGTGAACGATCAAAAAAATGGTTTCCGGATTTCGACGAACATATCCATTTTGAGGTCTTTCAGGCGATTTATTTAGGCTATTTTCAGATACACGTGTCTGTCTCTTTGTAATCATTCATGATAACTCCGAAACGGTAAAACCAATTGAGCATGCGAGCTATAAGATTTTGGTTGAAATCCGCCATCAGCACTTGCACCGTATCAAAATACTCGGTGTCAAGATCGTTGTCATGGACTATCATACTGTTACGAGCGGCGATCTTGTACATATAGGTAAACACTCGATGTTTCTGGATCTTTCCACCATTAGATCGCAGTGTAGAAGTCTGGAGCGATCTCGTGCATTCCAGAGCGTTCGTATATGTGAAACCCAATGGAGACTCGAACGTTCGATCAAGGCACATCAGTCCACTTTGGCGGAGGCGCAGATTCCAGAACACATGGAAAGCATACATACGAGTAACGTGTGTGATTATTCAGGAATGATCTAGAAACCGCATATGCCAGACCACCATGGAATTTGCTGGAAGCAGACAGAGGGTTCGGGAACACCATTATAAGGCATCAGCCGGCAGCTCGCGGCAGTATTGAATTAGATAGCGAGTGACAACAAGCGAAGTGCCTGCGATATAATTCCAAGCGTGAATAATTGTTGGTGTATTTATTGTAGTAGTACGCAGAAAAAAACAGTGTTTGTTTTAAAACAATCGTCTCAATTTTATTCGAACCCGTACGCGAAATATCGTAACAATACAATGAACAAACACAATATGAAAATCTCAAAAATGTCTCGTAAACTGGCGGTTGATCAACTTACAGTCGCTCTCAGAATGAGAGAGAACGGCTCAATAATCAGGGATATTGCAAGGGTACTGGAAACTTCCACAAGAACCATTGAAAGAGCTTTGCTTCGGTGTAGAGAATTCGGAGATATAACTTCCATCGAGTTCAGGACCGAACACGAAAGACAACGGAACAACAAGATCGATTGATTCAAAGAGCTGCAACGCAAGCAAGAAGTTCCACTGCATCCAGGCTCCGCTCTGGACAAACAGTTGGGAGACGCCTGCACGAGGTGGATCTGCGAGTCAGAAGCTCCGCTGCTTGTCCATCACTCACAATTGCCAACCACAATTGAACTCGAAGATTGCGGGGGAAAGAGCATCGCTTGTTCACGGATGAAAGCAGATTAAATATGTAAAAATATGTATATGTATAAATCAGATGGACGTATAATGTTGGTATGGCGTGGTAGGAATGGAAGGTATTTGGAAGAGAACATGGAGGCAAGAGTGGCTTTCGGAGGTGGAGATGTAATCATAATCATAATCATAATCATCTTCATTTTCTTGTTTGACCTTACAAGGTATAAGAAATTGTCAGTAAAATATCACAGATACGCATCATATATACATAAGAATAAAAATAAATGTAAAAATAATAGGACAGAACAACACTTTAAAAAAAAATATATAGATAACAGTTTCTTCCAAATGTTGCTCAGTTCTCCGGAGAAAAAAATTCTTGTATTGAGTAGAAACAATGCATTTGTAAGTGTTGTTTGACTCTAGATTTAAAAACGGAAATGTGGGATAAAACGGGATGTGACTGTTTGGGGTGGAATTTCGATGACTGGTAAGACTGAATTGGTGATTTTGAAAGGAGAAAGCACGAATAGTGAAAGATACATGAATCTGTGTGGAAGAAATGTCGTGGTCCCTTTCACTCACAATTTCGGCGATGATTTTGTTCTCGTGGACCACAACGCGCGACCGCATTGCGCGCGAATTGTGAACGACATTCTAAGGGACCACGATATTGTGCGAATGGAATGGCCTCCCTTGACTCCAGATATGAATCTGATAGATTATTGATGTCTCAATGAAACTTGAGATGAAAGAAAGAGAAAGGCGTATGGAAAACTTGGATGATTTGGTGAATTCGGGAAAAATGGGAAGCTATTCCCCAGAAGTTTATCACAAATCTGGTCCAAGGCATGCCTCGGGGGGTCGAGGCCTCAGTACGGATTGAAACGAACCGTAGGCAGCTCCAAGCTGTAACCTTCGTGTTCTTAGACGGCTGAACATGAATGTGCAGATTTTCAAGTCATCTGCAGATAGAGTATAAGTGAGTTTTTCAAAAGTCACACATCTCGGAACAGATCCCTGTGGAACTCTAAACCGGACCTCAACACTTACTAATTCGTGACTGGACACCATGACGAATCGTCTTCGAAATGTCTACCGGCATTGACCAGAAAAAAATCCGTATAATTTCGGTAAAACCGCTCTTAATTTTTTGGTGGAACCCGTGGAAAATCTAATATCCTATCTCGTAACGAGTTTTGAATTTTTTTCTACACAATTATGTAATTTAATTACATACATAATTACATTATGTAACCTCCAAAATCTCTACCCTAACAATGATCAATGATCCCACATTGGATTGATTTCTATCAGAAAGAGATTGAAATTGTTGATAAAACAAGTAGTCCTCCACCCGCTCTTCCTACACAGTGATCTCTCGTCGCTCTGCTATATTGACACATTTATAGTTTGTCAGAAAAAAAGGTATGTCAAAGTTGTCTTCATTCATCCTAGTACGGAAGTTAGCGGCATATATCAGGATTAACCTTGCATTTCATTCCGATGCAAAACGCTTTTGCACGTGAGTAGTAGGTACTTACAGATAATTTTCAAGAAGTGGTGCCCCGATGGCGTGCTCCCTAAGAAGTCGAAGGTCCAAAAAATTACCATTTTTGAAATCGTTGCTTTTTTATACTTTTTTCGCTGGACTATATATTTTCAAGGTCGAGAAACACAATGCAATAAGTTTCCAGAAAGTGTCATGCACCAGTGGCGTACCAGACGGCTGCGAAGGAACCGAGGTGCAATTTTTCACAAGTCTTATGGTAAACCGTAACTAACACTTTTTTTGACATGTTTGGTATCATTTTGGACCAAATCGCACATTCTGATTCCAAAAATGAGTATTAAATTTTGATAAAGACGTGTTTAAACAGGTTTTATCAGAAAAAACATGATTTTTTTACCTTCAAAATTGATGTTTTGTAATTCTACTTCTACCATTGTTCAATGTTATTATAACTATGATTTTGACTTGTTAAGTTAGTTTGGGCTATTCCACACAAAAATATCATCTGCTGAACTTTTTTTCGGTTTTCACAAAGTCACCAAGTGATTTTGTTTCTTGAGATGTATCATGTCAAAGCTCGATGTGACGAAACGTGCTATTTCACAGAAAAAATTAGGCTAGGGTCGAAATGTACCTTTGATTTGGTACTTTATTCATTAAAAGGCATAAAAATAGTTTTCTCTATTAAACAAAACAGAAAAAACTGGAATCGGAGCCGTATTTCAGTCATGACATAATCTTTATTTCGAAATTGCGGAATAAATTTTTGAAAAAATGCAAAGTTAGGACCTATGAATTTGTCGTTTTTGGGCTCCATTACCATTGTGGTTCAAAACACCGATGATCACAATTCTATAGCATGCGGATTGTTCAATCGAACTATTGTATAGATGAATTTCATACACCAAAAGTTTCTATCGATGTAACAAAGTCAAACGGTAGTTTAATTCCAAAAGATGCATCATGTAGAAATTTAATTCCAAAAGCTCGCAATGTCGGAAGAAAAAGGATGTCATGACTAAAATACGACTCAGAATCCAGTTTTTTTTATTTTGTTGGATAGAGGAAACTATTTTCATGCCTTGAAATAAATAAAGTACCGAATCAACGCTACATTCTGATCCTAGCCTGATTTTTTCTGTGAAATAGCACGTTTCGTCACATCAAGCTTTTGATATGTACATCTCAAGAAACAAAATCACTCCGTGACTTTGTGAAAACGGGAAAAGAGTTTGGCAAATGATATATAAGTGTCAAATAGCCCAAGCTAACTGTCTAAGTCAAAATCATAGTTATAATAACATTGGACAGTGATGGAAGCAGAATTACAAGACATCAATTTTGAGGGTAAAAAATCATAATTTTTCTAATGAAACCAATTTAGACAAGTATCTATCAAAATTTCATGCTCATTTTTGGAATCAGAATGTGCGATTTGGTCAGAAATGATACCAAACATGTCAAAAAAAAGTGTTAGTTTAGATTTACCATAAGACTTCTTAAAAATCGCACCTTGGCCCCTTCGCAGCCGTCTGGTACGCCACTGGTGCATGACATTTCCTGGAAACTTATTGCATTGTGTTCCTCGACTTTGAAAATATATAGTCCAGCAAAAAAGTTTGGAAAAAGCAACGATTTCAAAAATGGTAATTTTTTGGACCTTCGACCTCTTAGGAAGCACGTCAGTCGCGTGTCCCATCGGGGCACCACTTCTCAAGAATTACCTGTAGGTACCTACTACTCACGTGCATAAGCGTTTTGCATAGGGATGAAATGCAAGGTTGGTTCCCCTAACGTCCGTACTATGATGATACAAATTTATGTGTTTGCGGAACAAACGTTGAAGAACTCACTTTAAAAATTAGAAGAGCGATGACACAAACAATCAACTGGTTTAGGAAAAATAAAATGATAATAAACACGAACAAAACTAAAATTATTGGATTCGGGGTAGCTTTTCCCATTAAAAACGTTTCATATACAAACACAAATTTTGAAGTAACAGAGAATTGTAAATTTTTAGGAATATTTCTGGACCGAAAACTTTCGTGGATAAACCATATAGAAAATTTAAAATCTAGATTAGGTTCGGCAATTTTTGTGCTAAAAAAATTAAGATTAACTTTAAATTTAAAAACTTTATTGATGGTTTATCATGCGTATTTTGGATCAATAATTCAATATGGAATACAATTTTGGGGAAACAGTTGTCATATAAAAATTATTTTAAAACTCCAAAAAAAGGCAATTCGAGCAATGTTAGGCTTAGTTCAAAGAGAATCTTGTAGGGAACATTTCAAAGATTTAAACATCATGACGGTAATCTCTTTATATATATTAAATTGCTTGAGTTACATGCATAAACATAAAGGGGAATTTAGTATAGGGACTTCTGTCCATAATCATCAAACTAGAAAAAATAACGAAATTAGGGGGGAAATCCCAAAGAATGACATTTTTCTAAGATCTTTTGTACATCAATCAATAGTATTATATAACAAAATTCCAATCGATATCAGAAATCTCAACTCAAAATTTTTCAATCAAAATTTAAAAACAATGTTAAAATCAAAAGTATATTATTCAATGGAGGAATATATTAATGACACTTCAAAGTGGGAATAAGTAAACTTTTATACAATTACATTTTCTGTTATCATTTTATGACATTTTATTAATGTATAATTGTTATTGTTTTCTATTATTCTTGTATGTTACCTATATACCTAATTGTTATGTATTCGACACCAGTAATGGTATATGAATAAACATTATCATCATTATCATTATACTGTATGAAATTTTAATAATAATAATAATATCTAATAATAAGCTTATTCATGCCTGGATTTTGATTGAAACCGTCTTTGATTCTTCGTATTTTTATAGCGATGTTACCAAAGATTTTCCTTGTAGGTATGCGATTGTCACGAAATGAAATAACGGTCCAACCCATATTTTTATCTAAATCCGTGCCACTTATCCGCTGGGAAAGAAACCTTCAATATAACGTCTTGATGTCTAGCCTTGGTAGCTTATTGTTGGTACGGCTGGATGAAACTCCGCGCAAGTATATTAATAAGCGAAACACACACATACACCCGGAGCATCGGCAAAGAAGCCATTTACAATGCAAATCGTGGCATCCTTCCTGACTCCCTTATTATGTGTACAGCAACAGCAGCAATTTAGTTATACACCACGGAAGCCTAGGGGTTGAGCGCTGAGCTGAAGCTGTCGGGAAGTTTTTCAGATTCCTTAATGGAATTTTCAGCAACCTCTGCATAAACAACCAACCGATATATTATCCTGGCACGCGGAGAGCAACAACCACATTTTACATAATATTATACTTCGTGCCTATTTTTTCTCTTTATTTATTGGTATTTATCACAACTTTTTTATATACATCAAGGTGGTGTTTTGGTAGCATATAAAACCATTTTTGTTAGCCGATAACTATTTATTTCATCAGTCGCGTTATGCTGGAATTGCTTGGTTCTTGAATTCAAAGATTTCAAAGTTGTTGTTCAAGTGAGACGTAAAATTTTTAAGCAGTAGTTCTGCTTTCAGAACAGCTCTTTACAACTTATTATTGAAAGAACCAAGCTTGTATCAACTGCAATTAACTTTAATTGCAAACCGTGATGTATGTTGTATTTTAGTTTTCTTTGTAGCTGGAACTAACATTCTCCGTATTTCGGTACAAGGGTGGTCGCCGCAGTTTTGGGCCACCGCACGCGGGAATGCCTCGGGAGCTTCCCATATTTATTTTCATATTACGCCAAGCGAATGAAGCTTTATTCCGTCATAAAACACGGCATAATATCCTCACTTTAGGGAGGACGAAGTTATGCAAGCCTCTCTGAGGTCTTGTCACATATGAGTTACTTAATGGCCGTGTAAGTTTAAATTATTGCTGAAGGGAAATAAGGATTCACCCGCATGACGTCAATTTTTTTAATAACGCCTTCAATTTCATGTGGATATATGCTTCCTTTTTTTTTTTTTAATAAAAGTTAACTCCTGTTACATTCACTAATAACACGTTTCCCCTTATCAGTTATGCAAATTTTCAACAGTTTCAAAACTTACCACCTCACGTTAAATAAGCATTTCTGTTTATTCCCGAAACCAGACGATTTTCGAATGGAAAACTTTACCATAACATAATGGGTTTTGTTGACTGTTACGGAATTCGCGTAGGGTTCTTTTGTAAGTATTCAGGGAGAAAAAATTAAAACACACTCTGTTTATTGTACTGTTTATTACTAACACACAGAATGAATGATGTGAACGAAAAATGTGGATGGAATAATGACTTTTTTTTTCTTAAATTTGTAAGTTTAATAGCATTGTTCATACATATTTCTTCATGGAAGTCGCATACCAAATTTAAATTTTTTATTTTCAAAAAAAGGTACCAAAAGTGATTTCTTCTTATCCACTTTTTCAGTGGCAAACCCCTTAACCGGAATTGCGAAACGTTATTTTATTGGAGCTCCCGGTTAACCCCTCGAAAAACTCTGATTGATTCTTGAAGCTTAGTAGAGTGGAGTGCTGAATGTTTAGAGCGTTCGCATCACACCGACGTGCTTATTGTCTCATGCGAACACTTCGACCCACTATCTTTAGGGAGGCGATCATATTCAGATATACCTTTACATTCGGGCTTTACGCAGCGCTACTTCTCTCGCACATAGACTAGAGGAGAAGGAATCGAAAAGATCAGTAAAGGCTTAATCTTTTTCCCAAATAATCTCATTCACAAATGTTATCTCCTCAATAATGACGGTATGGAATCAAATCAAATCGGAACTGACGCTTTCGACCCACTTCACAGCGGACGCTCCCGGTTATAGCGCAATGTGAATCTAATGCGTCTCGGGCCGTGCGAGGGGCCATGTAATATTTGTGATTTATACGTTCACAACAAAGTATCGCACTCTTATTCCTTTTCGTTTGTTGACCCATATTTCATATCAGCAGACTTTATGTCTTATTCCTCGAGACCCTGTGGGAAATCCAGGAAGCGGAAACGGACCTCGTCTTGTACTCTTGCTCCTGCTTTGCGCAATACCTTCCTCCCAGCGAGACCTGCCGCAGGAAGCTGGCTCGTACGTTCGTTTGCCACATTTTTTGTTTTGCAATTCAGGTAACTCTGTTACTACTTCAAGCTCCACTAAACTTTCTAGTTGTATGCCATTTGTCTGCTAGTATATCTATTTGCATACATAATAAAACATAGCAGCCCATAAATATTACGCTGTATGGCGTTGTTTCGCCGTATGCAATAGGTATGGAGACTACCTGTACCTATAATGCTACCTCTGGAATTTCTAAACGGGCAAAAGGCAAAACGACGACTGGCGTTACGTAAATACTCACCAGTAAAGTTGTAATTTTCACCGGGAACGCCTCTTTGACTGCGAACCTGATGCAAATACACCTAGGCGAGAATGTGGTCTGGTCTCTATAATATAGCGAAGTAATAGTGTTTTGATATGCTGACAGGTCAAGTTTAACTCAGTCTGATTAGCACTATTATTTTGTTGTGGAAATTATTATTGTTGTACTTGAACTCTTGAGCATTGCATTATTGTAAGAAATCACTTGTAATAAATTGTGATTTTTTTTTCAAGTTGTTGATACAGTACAAACATCACATCGCCATTCATCAGACCAGACAAGGCATACCAATTAGTATAGAAGCGACGCGACTGCTAATTGATTGTATAATAGCAGGATCCGCAGGAAGTCCCAATATACTGCATAAATCAAACCCAGTAATTGCTTTTTTGCTGACTACGGTGTCCGTGTCCATTCCAACCCCAACGCCAATTGATTCAAGCTATACCACTATTGATGATTGCGAGAGAGAAAATCAGGGCTCGTTCGTCCCCTTCTTCACCAGACTGTTGCAGGATTTGTAGAAATGAGATCGATGTAATTTCCAGCAGTCTGTTGTTGCACACAACGATGAGTTGTATTAATTTTTCCGAGATTCTCCGGCGTTCCCATTCTCTTCAAATGACTGTCCCAGGATAAAAATCCTTGACTTGTTTTGCCTCAAAAAACTGTCGCAGTTACTCGGTCATCACTATAGCTTCTTCCTTTGTCCCAGAACATACTGTTACGGATTTCGCCCGGAGGTTGTTTTATAATTGAGAGGATCGTTTTAAAACACGACCTGTTTATGACTGCGTACTACAATAAATAGACGTCAACAGTTATTAGCGCTTAGGTATATTGCTTCAACTTCGCCTTACTATCCGCTTGTTGTCGCTTTGGATTCAATACTGGTCTGTCGGCCGATACATCGGTGTTTATATACCTCCGACTGTTATTCTGGAAGTTTCCACCGGTTCTCTAGCAAATACCACATTGACCGCGGCATATAGCTTCGAGGCGACCCTCGAACAATCCTACATATTTCGCGTTTATTATCAACGTGTTTTCGAACGGCGCTTCCACCAATTGGGCTAATGTATTTCACCCGCCTGTTGATATCTCCATGTATATTGAATGGTCCAAATCATTGCCTTAAATATTTATCCTTCAATATCATCGGAATACGCATTTAATGATACTCTCCAAAAGGCATACTGCCTAAAATCACGTCCAAAAATCTGTCGCTATCTCCCGGTCTATGAGAATTTTCCAAAATTTATGCTTAATTTGTCAAGATTCTCCAAAATTTTCATAATCCATTAATTTTTTCAAGGATATCGGCATTTTAGATAATTCGTTCCAGACATCTTGTTACGGTTTTGCGGCAAAAATTTGACTTTTCGGGCAGAATTTCGTGAATTTCGGTGTAAAATGCCGACTGGGGGGTTTCGGGAGCCCACTGTCGTCTAGTGCAGGCCATTCGGCGTGACTTTTCTTGGAATTTTGCCGAAAAATGTTGAAAACGGTGCACGGCCCAACCAATCTGACAGGAACGTCATTATTGACGCTCTCGGTTTTGAGAAACTCGACACCTCGGAGAATTTCAACAGTGTTTTTGGGAAAAACGTACTGTGTTAGCGTGCGAAATTGAACCATGGTCTCGAGGGGACTTTTAAGCGTCCATCAGACACAAAACACAAAAGCCACCTCTGTATTCGACGGCACTTTGATCAAATCGATTCGGTGAGGAGGTGAATTTCCTGGGACATTAAATAGAAGCATGGTCACGCACAAAAAATCTCATAGATCGCAGTGCAGAAAGGATCCTCCGAGACCAAACGACCACCTCTAATCATCATCATGATCATCATCATCATTGATCAAATTACCCAGGCCGGCTCCGGTGTTGACGGGGTAATTTCACAAAAACAGGCAAGTTCAGGGAGCAAAACACGTTTGGGGGTACTCACAGTATATTTGCACTCGGGCCCGATTTTTACCGAGAAAGGCCCCTTTTTTCCATTTCCAGACACATCTCGTGGCGGCGTCAATGTCTTGTTGTCACGTCTTGTTTTCTACAAGATCCTAGATAATTCCATCGGACCTTTTGGCCAGACCTTCGGAAAGGGTCCGTGCTTTGATCCATGTGCGTTCTATTATGTCTTTGTAGTCCATTTTATCGAAATATGTGTGAAACTTGTCGCATCGATACGGTCGACCTAGCGTCGGACTGCTACTGTCACTTTTGCCAACGGCACCGCGCGGCGGCTCCGTTCACTTGATGTTAACGCGAATCTGTCAAACTCAGAAACTTGATTTACAAACCATCTGAAATACCATGATCAAGACTTCAAAAAAGGGGCCCATTCAAAATGGGCGACACAGCTGTTTTTCTTAAAAATTGAAACAAACTTTTTTTGTGATTTTGACCTCCTGAACATGATGCTGATGATCAATTTTAGTTTTTGATGATGACAGGCTCCCTGGGCTAACATAGTCTTTCTTGTAGCAATAGGATAACTCAGCATCCTCCAAGAGAAAAAAAATCATAAAGTCAGAACCACAGCTCCGATCCTAAAAATTCTGAAACTGGGCGCAAGCCAAAACATCACGCTTTATGATCCTTCTATTTGCATTCATGAAAAAAAATTATTCTGAAAATGGGGGTCCGTTTAATTTGCTAAAATTTTGCACTGTTTTACATTTCACTCTGTTAATATTTCACATGAAGCTTCCTGATCTTCACCTCTTGAAGGTGGATAACGGAAAGACTGATCTCATTAACCGTGAAAACGAAATTGAAATAGTTTGTGTCATTCAAAAGTTATTGTGGTCCAAAGTCGGACCAATTTTTCCCTCGCGACAACATAATTATTTGTTGCGCAGTTTAGACGAACGTCGCGTCGACCAGATCTAATTTGTTGCTTTCTTATTCGAAATTTCATGGTATTTCCTCTTTTGTGAGCGTTCGCTATTTTATTTTCTCAATTTCAAACAAAACAAATTTGCCATTGCCAAATTTCGATTTTTGACGTCTTCAGAGGCAGCCATATTGAACTTTTCCATCTCTCAACCGATCCGATTTGGATTTCCAACTTATACCTACTTTGGGTAGGCAGTCGAGATGCATCTGTCAAATTCCGATTTTTGACGTTTCTAGAGGTCGCCATATTGAACTTGAGCATTTTTCAACCGATCTGATTGGAATTTTGAACCTATACCTACTCGAGATTGGCGATCACAATGCATCTGTCAAATTTTGATTTTTGACGTTTCAAGAGGCCATCATATTGAATTTTTGCATTTTTCAACCGATCGGATTGAGATTTTGGACCTATACCCACTTGAGGTTGACAATCGAAATGCATTTGTCAAATTCGCCATTTTGACATTTCCATATTGTATTTATGTCTTTTTCAACAGATTAGATTGAGATTTTGAACATATACTCAGTCAAGATGGACAATCAAAGTACATTTGTCGAACTCGACATTTTGACAGTTCAAGCGCCGTATTGAACTTCTGCTGTTTTCAACCGATTACATTGGATTTTCAAACCTATTCTTGGTTCAGATGAATAATTGGAACGTAACCTGTCAAATTTTGAATTTTCCACATACTTTTATTCCATCTCAATTTCTCCTATAGGTACATATTTTAAAAGACTCCTAAATAATACAAATACACGGTTCTTCTTTTCGTTCCACTACACAGTGTCCTTCACGGCAGAACCTTTTTCAGACTTCAAGTTTTCATGACACACATCGTCGCTCCCATTTTCAAAATTGTGGTACTCCATCTTATGTTCCCAGTATTTTTGGTGGTTACCTTGAACAAAAGTAGAAATACATAATCATACACTAAATAATGGTGTATCAATTATCTTCGACAACTCTTCACTGACCAGACACCACCCACTGACATGCGTTTCGTTCACCATAGAACCCTATAAGTCGAGGCAGAAATTTTAAAGCACGCGAAAATCAAACATCTTTGGAATTCATGTTACTCTTACACAGTCAGTTGCTTACGCCTCTTGGAAAACTTCATCTGACCAAAACACTATCGACGGACATGCATAAAATTACTAAACTCGCCAAGGGAAAACCTGACATCTGCCTAAAACAACGAAAAATTATTATCATGTATTGACCTTATTCGAAATTCCTCTGCCATCTTTTGACGATATGTTGAAGTGGAGATATCTGGGGGGATTGAGTCCCAAACCAAAATGCACCAGATTTTCTAATGTCAACTATATTTATAATGTCAACACAATAAAAGCGCGCCCGTCGCCAGTGACATAGAAACAAATTAATATTTATCATCACTATGGTATTATTCAGGTCGAGGGGTCGACCACGACCAAAAATCTGGCACCAAAAACCTCCAAATAGAATGAAACCTCCAATATCTCCACCATACCTCCACATATCTCCACGGATCCCCACGGATCCCCACGGATCCCCACGGATCTCCACGGATCCCCACAGATCTCAACGGATCCCCACGGATCTCCACAGATCTCAACGGATCCCCACGGATCTCCACAAGACCTCCACGGATCTCCACGAAACTTCCATGGATCTCCACAGTCTAGCGCATGCGCAGTGTTCACATACATACGTACACACATACTGCATAGGGTTATCTCAAGTGGGGATCAAAATCAATTATTGTCTTCTGATGAAGCGACCAATTGTCTTGTGACTGTGTCATAAAGGGGATCCCGATCCCGATTTCGATCTGTCCAAAAGTAGGAATAGACTACAAACGGTGACCCAGAAGGTTTTTAAAAGAAATTTTGCGGAAGATATACAGATTTTCGAGAAAAAAAATGAAAGGAAGGAAACTACACAGTGTATTTTTGCGCCGGGCGGAATAACGCGTCGTAAAACGAAACAGGGCAGAAAATGGCAAGAAATCGGGAGAAAACCAGGAAGACATTGTTTTTGTGACAATATGCTACCAAAAGACACAAACGGGACCATGGAGCAAAATAGAAGTGTTGGGCGAAGAGAAGCTGGGAAGAACGTATCATAAAACTATAAGAACGGGGTGAAAATTAATTAAGTTAATTAAGCAAGTAATTGTAAGAAAATCAGTGAAAGACAATGGTTTTGTGGCAATACGCTACCAAAAGACACCAACGGGACCAAGGGGTGAAATTGGACTGTTGGGCGGGAAGAGACTAAAAAGAACGCGTCATAAAACAAGAAACAGGGCTAAAAATCGCTAACAATCGTGAAAGAAAACATTGACAAGAAAGAATAAATCACACGAAACGGGAAGAAAGTTGCAAGATAAGGCAGTCGACGCGTGTAAGGAAGGAATGGAGTGCAAGGAAAAAACGGAAGAGCCCAAAAAAGGATATCAACGCATGGAAAGTATATCCCGCAAAAGCATAGAAAGTACGTTTAAAAAGAAGGAATAAAACACGAAAAACGGGAAAAAAAAGTTGCGAAAAATAGGTACCCACTCAGCAAGAAAACATCTCTGTGACATCACTTAGATGTTCAAGCACAACTGCGAAAAAAGTCTCTGCGATGTTAAGTGGACAATTGGACATCTCTGTTACTTCTTATGTCCGGGTAATTAGAACATGAATGAGATATCTCAAAGATGTCCAAATGTGACATACTATCTACATCGCTATTCCACATCTCGTAGATATCACTTTTTGACGTACATGATACGTCGCATTTTGAATGTGTATTTTCAAATAAAAATTATTTTTTCACCACTTTTCAACATAGTTTTATGTCACAGGAGGTTCCGCACCTGTTTTTACTAATTTTTACAATCTATACAGCACGTTTTTTCTCTAAGAAAAGTTCTTCTTCTATGGCGTCCTCCGCAGGATTCGAACCTGGATCCCCACAGGTGATGGTTAGAGGCACTGCTGCCGATTCGTCTAAGCTACCAACTTGTCTACTACAGTATATTTAAACAGCGCACTTGATGTTCAGGGATGTTTCTCGGAATATTTCATTAGGACTCCAAACGATACACCGAGCCCAAAAAGCCTCGCTGGGGCTCGAAACGTTACAGCAAAGCACAAGGGATTCCGTTGGGGCCCCGGACATTACAATAGGTAAGACATGAACGGGAGTCATCAAAGTATTCGAAAGCACAATAAAACAAAAAGGGGCCCATTTTGGGGTTCCGAATAACGCAAAAGCAGACACAAGGGTTCACTAAAGGTGCGAAAGTCACGACAAAATGCAAGAAGGCCCAGTAGGCTTTCGAAGAACACAAGGAGACACAAATGGGGCACACTAGTTCCGAAAGTCACAAGCACAAGAAGACACAAAAGTTGTTCCAAACGACACTTGAAGACATAAGAGGGCCCGCAGGGCCTCACACTAAACATGAAGACATAAGGCTGTTCTGGCATCACACACATGGAATAGAGGACAAAACTATTTATTAAATATTTTTCGACACACAGAGCTTAACGATGACAGCCCGCGAAATTTGAAAAATCTCTCAGTGACTACATCTCATTGACGTCAGTGAGATGTTACACTTCGGCAAGTTGAAAGCAGTAACAATGTGATGTCCGGTAGATGTCTCATGTGTGATGTTCAATTTAAGTTTATTTCGAAACATCTCTCAGACATTACATCGTATAACATCGCGGATGAACATCACAGAGATGTGGAAGTAACGTTCATTGTGATGTTATTTTGTGACATGATTGAGATCATCTCATTTATGAAACATGACATGCTATGCTGAGTGGGTAGTTGACGCGTGTAATTTCTCTATTTGCCTTTCAAATCATATTGCTGTTTTTATTAATGCCAATAACATACCTACTGCGCTATGTGAAGCACATGCATCTTCACATTTTTCGCATAGCTCCTTGAAACGTCAATTGTCAGAAAAGAACAGCGAGAAGAGAGTGTGGTTACCATGGCGACCAGCAAGGAAAGTGGACATTGTTCAAGTGCGAAAATTGAATAGTTCACGTTAGTAAATCGCATTCTTCCGTACCTAGATCGACTCAAAATTATTGCATGAGGAAGGGAATAATGATAAAATTGTTACTGTGAAATGTACGGCTTCGGGTCCCCTTTATGACACGGTCACCTACTTTTTACTTGGTATAACCTCCTGGGTTAAACTTTCGCCGGCGTGCAGTTTACTCCAGGATCTATTCCCGAAAAGTGCTATTTCGCTTTCGTCAAACTAGCCTTCACTCGAGCACTCACCCTGATTTTCTCATTCGCAACGATTCGCAAAACAAGAAAGGGAAAACAGGAGTGACATCCATTACAGGTCGTCTTGAATGGGATAATACAGAATTCTGCTTTAACGATATCAAAAATTTACCGATCTATCAATACGAAGTATTTCCTTACTATTTTCAACTAGAGCTGGCCAACAAATCAAGCTTAGATATTAAAACATTGATCCAAAGTCATCATATGACTTCAAATATCAGAAAAGTGTCCAAATTGAGAAGAAATCTCCACGAAATCTCCACGGATCTCCATAAAACTTCCACGGATCCCCACGGATCCCCACGGATCCCCACGGATCTCCACCAAACCTCCACGGATCTCCACGGATCCCCACGGATCTCCACCAAACCTTCACGGATCTCCACGGATCCCCACGGATCCCCACGGATCTCCACCAAACCTCCACGGATCTCCAAGGCAAGGGACAGAAAACCTCCACAGTGGTTAACCCCTCGATTCAGGTGTTTGTAATTTTTGGTTTCTTCAGTCATTCTGATGTCATTCTCCAGTGGAATGGCTCTCCAGTGCTTGAATCAACTTGGATGGTGCGATGTACCCTTATGAAACGCTGAAGGGTGCAATGTGCAAGCCAGCAAGACGACGGACCTTGGCAGTTTATCGTCGTATCTTTTCTTCCCCGATATAATGAAGTGTACGCCGCAAATCTTGTGGCATTTTGTAGGCTGGCATGAGTTCTTTTCATAACTCCTTTTCCTACGCGATTTACCCAGACCTCTCTCTTCTTTCGTCGTTGGTGAACGCGTGAATTGAAATATTCGAGTTTCGGCTGTGTCCGACTTGCAGCCAGGTCCGTGAGCCAGGTACACAGCACCTTGTATACCCCTTTGCTGATTGCGACTTCCCACCATTGGTAGGTCGGTATTTCACAACATGGATTAACAAATCAAACTCAGTAATTTAGTCGTAGCCACAAACGATAACAATAACCGGTTACAACAGCAGCAGCAATAACAAGACAAAATAACGAAAATGAGAGAAAAGCTGCGTGTACTTGGAACGTAAACGATCCCTGCTCGTAATGACAAATTCAAATACGACACTTGACTGGAAGAAGTCGAACTGACATCTATGCAATATAGTAGTTATCTACTTTACCTACACTGTGGGGACCCGTTTCCCATGATGCATTTCATTTACGAATAAGGTGAATAAAATTCCTTTTCCACTTGTCCGGTGTCAGTGGAACAAATTCCCTGGCTACTTTTCAACCAATGCTGTCACCCAAGCGACGGCTTTCCGGCGCCGGTGACAGCTAGTCACCCTAAACTAACCCGTGAGGGAACCAAACGACGGCAGGTTGAAATTTGTGAAAACCCGACGTCGGATTTTGGCGGAGTATTTGAAAAAAATTTGCAAACGAACCGCATCGCAAGTTGACGATGGAAAATTTCCAAAATTTCCGCTGAACTTAAGGAGATTTTTCAAAAATTCATACTTCATTTCAATTTTTTCCAGGGAATTGACATTCTAAATAATTCGTTCCAGTTTCTTGTTACGTTTTTGCGGCGGAAATTCGGCTTTTCGGGCAGAATTTCTAGAAATTTAGTGTAGAAGCCGACTGGGGGGCTTCGGGGGCCGCGTGTCGTCCGGTGCGGGACATTCGGTGGGGCTTTTTTTGAAATTTTGACAAAAAATGTTGAAATTGGAGCACGGCCCAGCCAATCTGACAGGAAAGTCAATTGACGCTCTCGATTTAGGGAAACTCAACACCTCGGAGCATTTCAATAGTGCTTTTGGAATGAAATTGACCAAGTCAGCATTTAAAATTGAACCGTGGTGTCGAGGGGACTTTTGAGCGTCTATCAGACACAAAACACAAGAGTCACCTCCAGATTCGAACGGCACTTCAATCAAAATACCCAAGCCAGGGCAGACGTTGACGGCGTAATTTCACAAAAACAGGCAAGTTGAGGGGGCAGGTTCTCTGTCACTCCTTTGCCACGGCGAAAACTGTTGTTAGTTATGAAGAATTTTTCCATTTCTAACTTCCCAATCCAGCCTGTACTTGATGATCGCTTCGAAGATTTTTCCTGGGTATGACTTTATCCAATGCAATCAGTCTCCAGTTTCTAGGAATTGTTCGGTCTTTGCGCCTGGTTTTGGGACCATATACTTATCACGCTTGTCTTCCGCTGGGGAAGGATTGAGCTTCCGGCCTCCTGTAGAACTTGGTTGAAAGAGTTTGTTAGGCTGGCAAGTGCAATTTGTGGTGAATCCCGTGACATGGCATACGTTATTCCATCTGCCTATTCTTGGGACTGTTTCCTACTTGTTCCTAAGAATCTTCGTAACCTCTGCTGTTTTCAGTGGAACGCTGAGCTTTGAATAGTTTCTTTGGCCATATTAAGGGCTGTTGAATTTGTTCCGCGGCTGAATCCAAGATGGCATTCCCAGTGTTCAAATCAAGGTTTCTGCGCTTATCACTGATTATTATATCGTTCCTTTGGAGAACGCTTTGATGCAGTTTCATACCTGTTTCGTTAGAGTTTTTGCATTGAATGCGTATTGCATGTAAAATTAATCATTTTTCAATTGTTAAGGGTTCATTCAACCCACCAGTTTTTTTCATTTTTCATCCTACTTATACCTACCATAGCACAGCGGAAATTATTCCAAGCACGATATTTCATGAATACTATTACGACTAGAGATCTGCCAGCTTCCGCATGGTCGAATTACACACTAAGTATACGCGAAATGCTTCCCTTTCAGTATAGCCGAATCTCTCCAAGCTGTTTCCGATTCTATACCTGTACGTGAGCACTCATCGCAAAAAGGCACACACCATCCCGCGTATATGCATTATCGCTTTTTATTTCCATTACCACTTTCATGTAATATTGAATACGAACAGGTGGAATTTTAATGAATCGAAGCGGTGGTTCCCGCTTCAGACAACAAAGCACCTCGGGGGTGAGAAATCGGAAAACAAAAAACTAAAACGAGTGAAATATTGCTCCGGACAGCTCGGCAATAACAATCAGGAGGTGGTGCGAACGGGTTTTCCTCCAGGCTTTGAAAATGCTTGTGCAATTACTCGAACCCCTTCGAATGCGGCGCTCGGCGCACAACTTTACTACTCCTATCGACAAGTGAATATGGTAAAACGCTAA
The DNA here is from genome assembly GCA_949128115.1 of Anaspis maculata. Classification (NCBI taxonomy): domain Eukaryota; kingdom Metazoa; phylum Arthropoda; class Insecta; order Coleoptera; family Scraptiidae; genus Anaspis; species Anaspis maculata. The sequence goes on from OX421966.1 coordinate 24,736,154, forward strand.
TTGAAAGCAAAAGAATTTATGATGGGTGGTTTTGTTACATGCCATCAGGTAATGTAGTATACATATACCTACCTAGTTGGGTTCTTCTCCAGTGCGGTACGTAGGTAATGTAAGGTTAATTACCTGTGACATGCAAATTCTCTCGCGGAGTCTCGGCAATGGCAAGTCTTCCTCTTTATGCTCAGTGTACCTGTTGTGGTCTGCAGTTTGTCTGTACAAGTATAGGCAGACAAGGGGACGTGATTTATCAACTTACTCACGACGGCCTCATTTCTCCACTGCATAGCTAAACTTCCTGTAAATATTTTCTCAGTTTTGAACGTTTGAAAGAAAGAGCTATATAGCCGTAAGATTTGATCAATTATTTAGTTGCAAAATTTTTATGTTTCAACAAAATTAGCATAACATTTGATTGAATTATTAAACAATTATGCGCAAATAAATTTATCATGCGAGTTACGAAAAAATTAATTAAGTTACACTCATTTTACACACCTTTAGCTTTAATTTTACGCGATCGTAAACCACTTATCTAATAACCATTATTAGCGAAATATCCAGTAAAACACCTATTCTGCAATGTGTTTTATTACGGCAATATAAGTAGCGAGAAATTGGTACATTTTCTCACATCCAGAGTGTTAGGGCTCTGATGCTCGTAAAACTAATACTTAGTTATTAACATAACTCGCATACCCCACTCGAACATTACCTCAACAATTTTTGTTTTGGTAAGCTATAGTAGGTATAGTTCTTCTGCAGGAGGATAATGAAAATTTAAATTAATTGAAGTATAGGTATGCCCGCCTGATGTACGTATATGATGCACACGAGCATTTAGATGCCGTGCAGGTATAATAAATTATGTGGGCCTTAATTGTGGGAAAGATTGAAAAAATGTTATTGTTTTCGGTCGCGGTATGTCGATTATTGTTGTTTTTGGGTAAATTCAAACAGCGTATGGAAGCCGTAAAAAAGTGGTCGAGCGGTCGTTTAGGAACATTTTCATTGGGCGAGGCTATGGTTTAGAACTATGGGAATTTCCTGCTGAAAGTGAATTCGTGCCGGTGAGATCGCATATTAATTAATGCATATCAATGTTTTTTTTTTTAGTTTTAAATGACTTATTTACGGAAGTTGTAGGTGTAATAATTTATAATTATGATTTCTAGATAACTACATATTTTACAATAATAATAATAATAATAATAATAATAATAATACGTACCGTGCGTTTTCAAAAAACCGCCTTTTATATTACAGGATGTAATTAAATGAGTGTTACCAAATTTAGGGCTGGTTCCCTATCCAAAGTTAAGTCGAATAATATTTAAACCATTGTCCTCAAATGCTTCCACATTATGTTTCCTGTATCACAAGGTGTTTTTTTAATCGATTTTTTGCTGTAACTTTTGAAAAACCGCTTAGCCTATAATTTTGACCACTTCGACAAGCTTCTGATATGCTAATGCGATTGCTGATGGTTTTTACCTCATCTCTTATAGAATCATCCACGTCTACTGCGCTACGAATCTTCTAGTTTTTTGGTGTCCCAACTGATAGTAGTCGATTCGAAGTAGATTGGCTGAGTCTGGTCAAGCGGCGGCACTATAGAAAACAAACCGGATCAAAAAACACTCGACACAATGGCACATAATGAGATAAATATAGTAACAGCATCGTTAACAGCCGGGACGCACTGGGCTCCACGACAAACGGGAAGGGCAGCGTGTATGAGCCCCTGCATGGTGAGGCTAGGTACATTATTTAATAATAAGATGAAGTTCCTTTTTAATTAAGTTCTAGGTTGGGTAGAAGAGCAGCCATTGAGGCTGATCCCTGTCTTTTGTACTTATTCCTGATACAATTTTTTTCTCTCAAAGTATTTTCAAATGAGTGAGCGGAATAAAAGCGTATTATTATTATTATTAAGTAACAGACGTCAAAGTGACAACACTGCGCCCGGAGGTCATGGCGCGCTATTAACATGTCAAGAAAATACCTCACGATGTAGCAGTCACTAAAATACGTAGACTTGAAGGAAATACAACATAATGGTCTGTAGTGGGGAGCTAAAACATAATTTTTCACTGATACTGCACGACAGCGAGAAAAAAACCAGCTTTTTTAGTGGTAGAGGAAACAGAATGTAAAATTCTGGTGACCAAAACGCAAGGAAAAACTAACCTGAAAGGCCACAAGGCGCCAACCCACAGTGGTCAGTTTTACTTAGACATGCTGGGTCAACAGTTTCGACAAAAAAGAAAAACTCAAACATCGCTGCTCGAGTTTTATAGGCTGTTTTTTTTTCCGAGAATGATAAAACACAACAATGGGGTCGTTCTGTTGAAACGATTCAAGCGTTTTTGATAGCAAATTCCTTTTCTATGTCTCTATCAATAATAAATGTCGTATTATTGCCCCTTGTTTCGCTTTCAATTGTCGGGAAATCGATTTTGAAAATTTCATTATCCGCAGCTGCTGACGTCACCGGCCGGCATCTAGTGAGTTTTGTGTTTCACTGTGGTCGTGTTGCTGTGACTGGTCCGCTGCCGTCAAATGGTCAAACTTGTCATTGTGCGTCATTTGCCATTTGTGCGATTTCATCGTTTGAATCTGCTGTGTTTACAAAGTGCGTTTCAATATCAGTTTTTTGATATTGTGCTTGTTGACTGCGGCCGCTCACGTCATTCAAATCTAGGAAGATTTTTATGGACTGCATTAGCCAGTTTTAATAATTTTTTTCTAGGGTAAAATTGTTTAAGTAAAGAAACACGTAATTCATATTTTTCGTTGGTATTAGAACGCATTAGAAAACGCAGAACGACCCCATTCTAGTGGCGGAGCATGGGTGAGGTAAATTCCGAACGTAACAAAATACTTGGCGCTTAGCATTCTTTCTACCCTGTATTTCATTTTATCTCCTAATTCCTTCCAGGGGCCAGATGTTTTGGTGTTTGGGTTTACACCTACGAATTTGATCACGCTTGAACACAAAAATACGAAAATAGCTATTACTTGAAGACTGATAGGCCAAGAAGTGGATCATCGAATCAGCCCTCAGTGGAAATGTTGACTGACTTTTTACACAAATTATCATTTCGAATTACAAAATCATCAAGGTCTAAACCGGGATGGAGCCCATCAAGCAGCTGTACTATCTCATTTCATCACCTGCACTCCAACAAGATACAAGATGTTATCAGGGGCTGGATCGGATGCTAAAATAAGGCTGGGCTAGGTGAAGCCATCTTCGTCGCCGTTCGTCTTCCCTTTCCGTCGTCGTCTGGGAAGCTGTTCGTGAGCAATTGGCATAATGCTCTTTTGGATCAGAGGCTCTATTTTTGAGACACGGAACATTTGAAGTGGCTAGGCAACCAGGGCTGTGATTGGCTGTCACCTAGGCAAGATACACGGGGAGCTGTTTTCCGGTTCCAAAAGGGAAACCACAGGTGGCTAGTACGTTATATGGATCACAGGTACTCGTCTGGGGCAGAGGCCTTATTCTTGAAACGGGGAACAAGGTTCTCATGCGGTGTTGCTATGCAGGGAGAGCTATGATTGGCCCTTGTCTAGCAACTACGCATGTGAACTCTGTTCCTCGTTTCAAGAATAGGGCCCCTGGCGTCATGCATCTTACATATATCAGTTTTGGCCGATGGATATGTGTGAGTATACACGGTACCGACTTTGACGCCAGTAGTACAAGCGTGGCGGTGGAGCCTTGCGATGGCGTTTGGCTGTAGCAAGAAATACTACAACTTGAAGAAGCTAGACATACGTCATGATCTTGGAGACAAATTATTGCATAGGAGCTTTCCTTAGTCTTACGCCGACCCTAGATAGATATCTTAGACACTTAAGCGGAACTAAAACTTGTTCGAGAATGGCGCATAAATATTATTGGCTTTGAATGTTCCAAGGTATTGAGGAGTATGTGAGGTCATGTAGGAGCTGCCAAAAGTATAAGTTGCTGCAAGAGAGAACGTGCGGAAAAATGTAATTGCCGCAATCCCACGACCCACGGCAAACGGTCTCTATGGATCTTATCAGACCGTTACCTTGCTCAAGTGAAGGCAATGTACACCTACTTGTTTTCCAAAATAGGTTTACAAAATGGGTCAAGTGTCATCCGCTTGGGAAGCGACAAAAACACCGTGTGGCAAGCATACAAGGATTATCATATTGAGATTTGGATGCCCAACCGCCATCATAATAGACAGCACCGTAGTTCGTTAAAAAATTCCTGAAAATGATGAACGAATGCGGGATCCAAAAGATTGACTGAGCCCCATACACGCCCCAAGCAAATCCGATCGAGAGAGTCAACAAAGTATTGAAAATGGGTAATTTTTCTCGTGTTCTTGAGTGGATACAATATACCGCTCTGAACTTAGATTGTGATACTTTTGAGACTTCCTGTAGGTATAAGAGCGAGAGGTCTCAACATTATTTTTTTAATGGCTTACAAATTGTAGTCGACGACGATTTTGTTGTAACATACCTGTACAGACATCTTTGAAATGTTTGCTTCTGCGTTTCTCGACATAATGAATTTGCGAGGTTGCATGGTAGAGCAGCTTATAGCTGAATGCCGCCTCGTAAAATAAGACAATTAAATAAATAAATAAATAAATAAATTTCAAAAGTGGCCTCAATCTCAAATTTTGTAAGTGATAATCGATCAAGGTCAAGATTCATCATGTCAGATCTTTCTCTCATGTCAATGGACCGTCCATGTACCTATACAAGTCTGTTTTAATTTTCAACCAGGTGCATGGTGCAGTAAAAGCGAAAAGCATTCGAATCGACTATACCTTTACCTACTAAATTCGGTATCCTGTGTCCATCCGAGTGCGAATTATTGGAAACTGCATTACTTTGGTGACGCGATGCAATCAGTCAGTTGCATTCGCAGCCTGACGTGCATCGAGCCTGCAAAATGCGCATTTGCATTTTATTGCACAGACAATTTTCAATTTGCATGAGTAATGCGTGTTTGCGGAACGAAACGGACACCACTACTACACAAGGAATCGAAATGGCCCTTTCCTCGTGTAAGCCGAGCATATACTGTTACTGTTATCCAGTTCTGTCATAGATCGAATTCTGAGAGGGATAAACTGGATAGTGGATGTTTGAGCGAGGTCATTACAATACTAATGACAAGGCCGGCGAAGGCAATTTCGAAACCCTTTATGGACGGGACGAGGGCGAGAGCATAGGAAACCCGAGATCGTCCGTAGAAACAGCTAAAAAACAAGAAGTCGGATTGGGAAGCTTCTCTGTGAACTTGACATCGCTCCTGTTATCTTTGTTCTGATCAGTATATAGATATTTTCAGGATAATTATCTTGTCATTCATCTGTACGAAATGAATGTCGCCGCAACGAATTTCTGTTGTATCTTATTTTCCCTGAAAGGAATTAACTCGAAAATAATTTTCCTGGAATGTATTCCATTGGAAAAACATTTCCTGGAAAAGAATTCTGCCAGAACGAATTTCTCTCTGAACCAATTCTATTGATATTTCACTTAGGTATATTTGAGTTTTTGCTCTCAGGCAGCAGTACCCATTGGGGACTCCGACTACTTCCTTTAGTGATTAGTGATTAGACAAAAAGCGAGGGACTCGGATTTCTGTTATCTGATACTCATTGAGCATCCGCTTCCAGGCAAAACAGTAGATGGGTACTGAAGACTCCGTTGACTGAATCCTGGAAGCCTCCTTCCCGATGGCCCACGCCATCGGACTAACTCGACATAAAGCTTTACAATGTGTCTTTCTCTAGCGAAAGATTGGGTCTTCGCCCTTCGCCTTCAGACACCTCTAGCCCGCTGATAAAGCTAAATAAGCTTTTATTTCACTGGAATTATTTCCTTTTTCTTTTTAGACTGCCTTATAAAGCGTCACATGCATGAAACGGAGGAGATGCTACTATGCACTACAATTTCTATAGGAGTTGCTAAGTTGATTGTAAAATTTTATCTACTAAGTGGAAAACATTTTAAAAGCATCATTACTCAAATTTCAGTTGTAACGAGTCCAAAATACGAACGTTCTGATCTCAAATTAATCGTGGGCCCAAAAGCTCCCTTCTGCTATGATTATAACCTTCTTGGACACCTCGCTCGGTCATGCCATGTGGAATAAAGCATCATGATTTATATTAAAATCACCCTTTCTGATAATATAAATACTCATTCAGTTACTATGCAATGATGCAGTGTTGTTGCTCTCATCAGGAATACGATTTGGGAAGAGTGTAAAACGATAATACGAGTTAGTGTGTAGGTATAAAGTATAATACCCCAGGTACTACCAACAGAATTGCAAACATGATTGAAATTTTTATTGTTGCGGTGATCCCGACCCCGCCAAGTTTACATCGTAATTCAAACTTTTTGAGTTTTTCTCATCACTTTCGCTGATATTAGTTTTAGAAACAGTTGCGCCACTTCATATCGCCCCTCCGGCCTCACATAAATTTTTCCCGACGAACGCTCTTCGCCGTCGTCGTGCAAAAGAAAACCTCAGGCGGTATTTTTCTTTCGTGCCTCGTGGGGCTTTGAATTATGAAATACACATTTTACGGTAAAGTGGCAGTTCGGAGGGAATTATACAAGATTTATGGGGAATCTTGTGTTGTTTCTGTTGTATAGTAGATGCATCATAATACACCGTGGTGAATCCATGATGAAAATGTTCCCAGGATTTACTTTGGCTTTCCATCTTTCCTTATCGTTATATGTTATCACTTCCCATCGAAGAAGCTATTATGTGCGACGCAGACAAAGCCGTTTTGTTTACAAGACTTCAATGTACGAAAGGAGTCTTGCAAGAGCCTAGGAGCCACAGTGCATGCTTTTTGGTGTCTACAAAGGCAAGTTTACCTTCGAGACGCTCAACAGCTAACCTGCTACCAAAGGAATGCCTCTATAGCATCCATACCAGGTGTTCCAGAAATTATGAGCTATAGCTTATAATGTTATATGATAGAAGATATGGAGGTGAGTCTAGGTTATCAAAAAAAGTAATGTTTGTCACAATCGAATGAATTTGACAGTAGTATTTTTCTACTTAATGTGTGTCCGCAACGGCGCACCGACCATCGCCTGGTACCCTCGCCTCGCCGATAGCCTCGCATATTAGTAAAAATAGATGGTTATGATTGTAGTTACCCCCCCCCACTTCTACCTTGGACTCTTACCTACGTTTTACTCACGTTGTCGTTTCACTCAGGCTCTACTCTAGACGAGAACGGAACTTTGGGGGATGAGGATTGTGTTGAAAAGTTGAACAGAAAACAGGAATTGACAGCAAACAAAATGAATTTTTTTATTAAAATAATCAGCAAAAATTTAAATGAATCAGATTCTTTTCATCAAACACCTCACAAAATGAAACTGACAGAGTAATATAATTGACAAAGTATTAAAAGGATAAAACGTCAAACACAAACACAAATAAAAAAAGAAAACACAACAAGAAAGTATAAAACATGTCAAACTGCCAGTAAAAAAGCAAAAAGAAAAATTGAAAAGTAAAAAAGTGACGTATTCGTTAACAGGCACACATGGGAAGAACACGCCAAAGAAACCCATGCGTATTGCCCGATTGTGCGCTGAAATTATGTTACAATGTTACAAAATTACTTCAAGTGGAAAAGAGGTCACTGAACAGTGTAAATTGATCACTCGGATTTCAACGTTATGTTTTCAACAAAACGCTCAAAAGCAAAAGCGCACTCTCCTTCGAAAGCAAAAGCAGTCTCTCAAAACCGAAGGGAAGTTAGTAGACTCATGCGACTTGACTAAATCAAGGCTCTGGGTTCCCACAGAGTATTTGGCGTGTAAAGGCTCAGAGAACGCTGAAAAACACTACACCACAGCACTGACATTGTCCTCCTAAAGTTGAGGCCGATCTATCAAGTACCTAAAATTGCTTCTCCCCTTCCCGACCCTCCTGAATCCCGTCTTCACAGAAAACGGACAAATCCCTAAATCCCGTCTTTACAGGAAACAGTCAAATTCCAAAAAAATCCCAAAAACACTCACACACACACACAAGACTCACAAACACACATTAATGAAATTGGCCTGAAGCAGCCAGAGAGTGTTGGCCTTTACACGACTTCCAGGGCCGTCGAAAATGATGAAATGTTAATGGGCTGGTTAACCTCAAGATTCAACAAGGCTCTAACAGACTTCGCTTACGGCTGACATGATTTGGAGTAGCAATAAACACTGACAAGACAAAGTATGTCCAAAATGAAAAGTGATGCGGGAGATATTTTTGTAACATAATAACAAACAAAAGTAATCAAAAAAAGACTAGCATAAAATTCAGTAAGTTCGCAAAATTCGTGAGACAACAACAAACAATGAATCAAATAAGTCAAGCCCAAACCTGGATTTTATTCCGTATACGCACTTAAGCTCGAACCTGGAAGAAACAACGAAATCCCATACGCGTTATTTTTAGAATCGACAATAATTCTTCGCACGAGGCACCGATGTGTGTTCCTTGAGAAAGAAGTGCAATCCAACACAAGTATGATGCATCCATGGAAAATAACGCGTAGGTACCTAGTACCTAACATCGCGTCCAGCGTCAACAGAGCCATTGCCATTGGGCATTCCAGAAAATTAGTGAAATACATGAGACGCGTAGGTTGCCTCCATCCTCGCTTCAAACTAGGCTGTAAAAACCGCGAAAACCCCTTTTAGGTCCTCTTCTTTGTTCTATATTCCCGGAAACAAATAAAATTGACACCCGAACAGGAAGATGCGATTTTAGAAACAAACATTGAATCACCAAAGAAAACTAATGCAGTCACACCAAAAGCGTTTGGAAAATTATGTTGGTGAATAAATGAAAAATTACCCACCTCTGAAAGCCAATCTTGACGGACGTCGTCGGGCACATCTAGCTTCGATCAAGCACGACACAAGAATCCTCTTTGACCCGCGAGAACCCGAATTACTGCCGCGATTTCAGTCAGTTCCTAATATAGAAATGTTTTACTCGCGTCGAAGTATAAGAGTGAGTTTGTAAAAAGTCGCTGAAAATGCGTTCCATCCCATGGAGGCAGGTTGTATAATAAAAGATGCATTAAAAATCTGTTTGCCACGTAAAATGTTGATGTTGCGGTTACGACGCGTTTCGGGCTTACAATTATTATAAGGGGTGAAGAGCCATCTTTCTGAAAGTCAAAGTGAACAATGAAATAATAATAACAATTCTTCATTACATCATTCATTACAATCTTATTATTTTTCCAAAATTTGCTTCAAATTCAAATAAGGATACCTACCTCGAAAAAGAAACGGTAAATTTTAGAACAGTTAACGTTATCCCATAAGACATATCTTTGGCTATAAGATGTCATAGAGGGTTAGGCCATCATTCACATAAGACATCGTATGCAAAATTAGAACGGAGGGTATGTCCAAGAGGTCAATATTTGAACTTTCGTAAAAAATGTTGCAGAGTTTTTCCAATGCTGTCTTTGAAAAACGCACATCAATATCTCGAAATGGTCTCTTATTTTATTTTCCAGCCACTTTTCTGAATAAGTGACATTTTTTTTGTGAAATTTACTACTTTTGATAGTACTTAATTCTATTATTTACCATATTGTTCGCACAAATTCAGCAGAAGCGTATCATTTTACTTTAGAAGCCATCCTAAGGAAAAATCTACACTTGCTGGCCTCTGAGCCCACTTACTTCCGCTCAGTGGCTAGGACCTCTTAGGATCGGGTCAAAATGAGTCATGTTGCATTGGTACAGCATTTATCATACATTTATCAATACAAAGTGCTTCATAGTAACCATGTCACGTTACAAGTACCATAGTAACCATATCAACCCTTTTCACGTCATTTTTAAGGTAAAAAAGCTGTGAAATTAAAAAAAAAACAGACTATTTCAAAAAAGTACCTACAATGAAAAAGCTCACACCCTATAAACGATGCATTCTGTCAATGATGACCTGACCTTGTATGATACCTTGTAAAATATCTCATAGGTTGCAATGCAGAAAGGATCCTCCAAGACCAAACGACCACCTTCAATCTACAATGAATCAATGATACCTTGTAGCCAATGTCAAGATGGGTGAAGGGTGGTTTCTGACGAGGATGGAGGAGGATGGACGAGGATGAAACCGGACTTTTTTGAGGTTGGAGCTCTGCAGCCCACTGAGACTTATTGAGCCGCAGTGCTGTTTGATGTAATATATGTCTTTCAGGATGCTGGTGCTCAATCTGGTTTAAGTGTTTTTCCTTCAATTTTCCAATCAGATCTTCCGTAAGGACGGAGTTGAATTGGTAAAATAAGCGTTGCGAAATCAATCCCTGTGGGTTCATTCCTTAACTGATTCTCGCCATTTTGGTCTCTTTCGAAAGCTACAAGGATGTACTTTGATTTGAGCCCATTTCCCATATCCATACATCAAAAAACTTATTGGATTTCTCCCTCAAAAATGGAGATGAAAACTCAATTTTTTTGTACGGTGTACAGTGTATCCCAAAATTGAGTACTCCTATAGAGCGTTTTTCCAATTATGTGAAAAGAAATATTTTTTGCTATTTTGTTGGCAACTTTTTTCAAAAAACGGTTCTGTACTCAATTTTCTACGTCTCTCAAAATTATAAAACAGTTGATAATTTTTTCATTTGTCAAAAAATGTCCCAACAATCCTTTAGAAACTTTTCTAGTCTTTTAGGGGCTATTGGACTTCTAAAAAAATGTGGGGTATCCAAACGGAAACAAGGACAAACATTTGATGGAATCCCATCAAAGTCTCTATATCTCTTCATCTTTATTTTTGAGAGCGAAATATTGATACCCTGCGTTTACAGCCTTGAGAAAGTATTGTATCGGCCACAACAGATTTTCATTTATATTTCCTGATTTTTCTTGCACATCGGCAAATTGTGGACGCGCAATGTGGTGCATGCGGCGAGTGATGCCGGTGTTATGGAAATGAGACAAGACCATAGCGAAATTATTAATGGTCCCTGCGGTCGCTTTATCTCGAGCATATAGTTTCGGGATAGACTTCATTATGTAATATCTACCTGTGGAGATACAGGCAGAGGTGAATGGATGCGTGTCATCCGTTGTTTGATTAGCGGTAAAAAATTGTTTTGTTATACGGGGCAAGGTGTCAAATTCACACAATAATTTTCCACACACGCATATTATACACACGCCCATCAGTGATATCGGAGGTGACAAAAGGCCATCAGATTTCAGCTCGGCGAAGTTCAACAGAGTTTTGGCGATATCCTCCGGCGCGCTTGGGAGTAATTCCGCGATTTATGCGTTATAATGGAAATGGGCGCCGATTTACAATTTGTCAAACATCTTTCGAATTTCGATTTCACCTGATCAACATTCAACTCCCACATGCCGCTAAAAGCAGTAGACTAATACCGTGGATAAATTGGCTGCGTGGTGCGGAAAACGGGAACCGCGTTTCTCCCGGTTTTAATTCGTGAATTAACAATTCGTTCGCCTGCGGGCATTCTGCAGAATATCAACATCCAAAAGAATAATAAATTAGACCCTGTTTTGTATCCCGTATTTACACTGGCCATTAGCATTCAACAACAACGAAAACGAACATCGCTAATCACTTTATTTTTGTAGAGTTTCGAGTTTGATATTCTACTTTCACTTACACAACATTGTTAATATTAATTATCATACTCCTTGTGCGTCGTTTTCCGTTATTTCTTCAAAAGCACGAGCTCTAACAGACAAGACGGTTTGTCTTTTTCACAGCTTCACGCCTCCTCTATACTCTTATAATTAATTGGATTCTAATTAGACTCATTTACAGTCTACAAGCTCAAAGTATACGAATTAGGATGTGTACGCCATAATGCTCATTATTGAAATTCACAACAAACACTGACCTAGATCTTAACGTGCCTGCTATGCCTTCGGTACATACATGATTATTAATTCAGGCGCTTAATGTTTACGGTTAGAATCAATTATACGTTGTTCACGGTTCAAGAGTCATAATAACATTAGATAACGCTTTGAATTAATAAAAAAAATATGATAAAATATCTGCATATCTCGTATTATACAACATAAGGCAAAGCCGCGAGGCTCTTATGGGCTCTAGCAGATGACGGAATGCTTATGCAGACAACACACACAAAAATGTGAACCCAAATCAAGTCAAAATTTATGATTGTAACAATTTGTGTGCTGTTGGGATCAATACACCTGTAAAAATTGGATTGTGAAATTATGAAACCGTTTTTTTGAAATGGCGGGCACACGTTTATGTAAGTCGATATGATTTATTTGATGCTTGTATTGATGCTCGGACGTGTCGTGAGTATACAAGGCCAATAATTTATTTTAGGGATAAATGTTCGGCTTGGTTTGGAAATTGGAATGATGTCGTTGCAAAAGAGAACACCTGAAACTTGAATTGCTGCAACAGGTACTTCGAAACCAAAAGCACAGTAATGCTATGAAAAACAAAATTCAAATTAGCGATGAGCCGCGAGCAACCAATTAAAAAATAGCGCAAAAGATAAATCCAGGCGGTTACTAAATACTTCAATGATTGAACCAAATCAAATATCGCCAAATGGTGAAAACTAGACAAGATAGGTGGATTGGTACAAAAAGGGCTTTGTTGAATGGCCAGCACGGTCGTCCGACCTGACCCCTCCAGATTCAATAAACTATACTTTGATCGGCCAATCACATTCGAATCATCGCGTCGTCAAGTAGTGTCCCTGTCCAGGTCATTATATGACCAGCTTCTAATAGGTTTGCCATTTCACAAGCAAGCTACCCCTATTAACTTCAGGTGAATCCCCCAACAAAATTATTAGTTTTGCGAGAACAAACCTGATTCTCCTTCAGGTGAAATTCTTCTGCATTGCATTCGTCAGTAACAGAGGCGTATCTACGGGGGGGCAAGTGGGGCACGTGCCATGGGCGCACTTCAATCCTCAGGGCGCAAATGAGAGGAAAAGATAGAAATGTGAAAAAATTAAGAAAAAAATTGGAAAAACGAATCAAAGACCAAGTTCTTTGAACTTCATATAATAGGGTCCTTGCACAAATTTTCAAAATCAGAAATTTCTATGTAGGAACATGCGCCATGTTGTACATAGTCATATAGTTCAAGGAAAAAACTGAAAAAATTTGTTGAAGCTTTTTATTGAAAAAGTAAAATTTCCAATAATTTAAATTTATTTTCGCGCCCAAAAACAGCCATGACGTCAGACATGCTGGGGATATTCTGGGGATATTTAGAACGACAGCGCAGCTGTGTTGTTTCTGCACCAGACTGACTTGGCACTTCTATGCTTGGCACTTTTTTTTGTCACTGTCAGCTGAAAGTGATTGTCACTTTTGAGATCCTTCGCGCAGCTATATTTTCAACATGCCTTCCAGAGTTGTTGACCTCAATGAGTGTTGCTTGATGAGTTGGTGGCCAAACGATTCAACTTCCACACCTGATAAGGGTTCAATTCAAATGCCCCAAGATTCACCACGAAGACAACGTTGAGTCGAAGTGCTCAAACGCCAAGATCTGTCGCCTTATACCACTTTTGCCTCGACTTTTGCCTTTGTGAAGATCATCAAAATCAAACTGTAGGTACATATCCAACGGCGGAGTTCGCATAGTTGTCTCTACCATCAGCTCTAGAAATAGAAAAAAAATTACAGAATAGATCTAAATCGTTTTCACTTAGGCGCCTTCCAGGCATCTGATTTCACAACTACTGATCATGACTCCGTTGAGGTCACCCGATCGAATCTTGTTAGGGGTATCTCATTCTGCTCATCTGAAAAGCGGCTAATGATATCAAAGAAATCAAATATGTACCTGTGAGCTTCGCTGTGAGCTTTGACTCTTCTTCTTCTCTCTTCTTTTGCTGCTTTAAATTTTTCGTTCTTTGCGAAGAACTCTTCCTCCATCACAAAGTTAACCATCGGCAAATGGTCGGATTCCGCCTGAACAAAACCTTTCTCCATCGTCATCCCATTTTACACAAAACACAACACATCGATTACGGCTTTCAAATTTTGTAGCTTGACGTTTCGTTTGGCGGCTGCTGTCATGCTGCGCATTTATGTTGAAGAGGTGTGCGTTCCACTCAATTTCAAATCGTATCAATGAATTTGAAGGATCTTCAGAACAAATAGTCAAACCCTGTTCTGTTGTAATATTTTCATAATGAGGTAAAATGGCATTTTCACACATTTTACACATTGAGGATTGTGAAGTAAATTAAGGCTCCTGAACTTCCTCAAACCGGTGTAGAGGAGGGCGTAAACTTATGCATTTGTAAAAAATGTAAGGATGTTGCCTACACTCAATTTTTTTAAACTTTAATTGGAAATTTGAACAAAAATACAAAGGTATATCACAATTGAGATAGAACATATTATTAAGTGACTCAAGGGCATTCTATTGGAGTGGGAAAAAAAATTCATGCAAGGACCCTATTATATACAGGATGTCTCAAAACTCACGCCCCAGAGAAAATGAAGCAAAACTAGATAGCAGTCAGATGTGTAATACCGAGGAAAAAAATCTACCTCAAATGGTACCTATTCGAGAAAAGACAAAGTTAAGTTAACCAATCACAGACCTTTACATTTGAGGTATGTTACCTCAATTTCAAGTTGCTAGGTTCAAGTATCTAAATCTGGCAGTGTCACAGTTACAGTGAGCCAAACATTTATTGCAAAATGACAGGTAGTTGGTATTACTTTCGAAACTTAGCAACTGGGTTAAATTTTGCAAATTTACCTCGAATTGACCCTATAGTCCAAGAGCTGGCGACAAAAAAAAGTGCAACAGTTTTCTAAAGGCTGAAACTCTGGAATATGTTAGATTACTCAATTACATCCATGAAATAAACAGCCAGACACCGGTTCATTAGAACCTGCTCAATCGGCAGCCAAAAGAAGTCCTAAATGCCCGCACGGACAGTTCTGACAACGCACAGCATTGTTGTTTGACGCATAGCTCTGTTGTCTGACGCAAATATATCAGCAGTGTCAGCTGTTGTCTGAGTTACGGTTCGAATGAATCGCCCGTAGAGACATACAGATCTAGGGGAAAATCAGAGAAGCCTTGCGTAATGAAACTATCTAATAAAGAGAGGTAAGTACTTAGGTGTGGTCATAGCCGTAACTCAGACAACAGCTGACAGCTGTGCGTCGGACAACAGAACTGTGCGTCAGACAACAAGGCTGTGCGTTGTCAGAACTGTCCGTGTGGGCATTTCGGACTTCTTTTGGCTGCCGATTGAGCAGGTTCTAATGAACCGGTGTCTGACTGTTCATTTCATGGAGGTTATTGAGTAATCTAACATATTCCAGAGTTCCAGCCTTTAGAAAACTGTTGCAGTTTTTTTTGTCACCAGCTCTCCGACTACTACGGGATTGGTGGATTCAGAAGACTCATGACTGCTTTATGAAAGCAGCAATACATTTTTTCCTTCCGTTTCCTGGGAACTATTGTCGTCGGCACCATGTCAGTGTTCTCTGGAGCGCGAGTTTTGAGACACCCTGGATAATGTAGATATTTGAACTATTGGGCGCAATTCGTGTGAGCAATAATTCACAAGCGAAATGGGAACAGAGAAAGAGGGAAAACCAAAACCAATACATTCAAACAGACGATCAACTTTTGACTTTTTCATCTGATCTAGGTATAACCTAGAACAGGGACCCTATTTTCGGAACCAGGGAACAGTTCATCAGGTGATGTTGCCTAGGTGAGAGCCTAGTGACAGCCCTGGTTGCCTAGCAACTTTGCATGTGAACGAATCACACGTGGGGGCCCTATTTGTCGTTGGCCCACCTGAATTCTGAAAAACTGCCTGAGGCGCATTTCCCATGGTTTCTAATTCAGGGGCGCAATTTTCATGTTTTGCCCTAGGCGCAATTTACCCTAGATACGCCACTGGTCAGTAATAAAAAAATATCATCTGGTTCTTGATAATCCAACCTGGATGGAAATTGGAATAACTAAAATTATCAGTATCAAGGCAGAGGCGACTATATGGAATGGTCCGAACCCTGATATAAACAAGCTTGATTGAATTAATTCACTATCATAAGATTTCTCGTGGTTCCCAAATTTTATCAGAGCTTAAGATTCTAGAACTCTCCCACCGGGTTTGCCTCTCTGATTACCGCAGACACAACACAAATCACCTAGAAAGCACAAGAGCTCGAATACCTTGTCTGTGAAAGATGCTCACAACAAAGAATGATGCTTAACACTCTTAACAGTGACATAGTGGCAGAGCAGACATCAGCACAACAAGGAGGCAAATTCAGAATACACGTCCAATAGCTCCATCTTAATTATAACCTCAACCCACTAGGGCGTCGACAGAGGGCAACACATCACTCCGAGGCCAAGGTTCATCGATTCCAACCATCTCATCTTCGAAGCTTAGCTCGACTGGAGAAGGCTAGGACTAACCCGTGAAGGAAGCCAAGACTCATCTCAGGGGAAGGTCGGAACTCACCTGTAAAGGAGGCTTGATCTGCCTTTCTCTTGAAGTCAGAACAACTCTGATCGGAAGACGACCAAAAAAAAAAATAGCAGTAAACTTGACTCTTTATGCACGTGAGTGAATCCAAGGTCTCTAGTGATCAGTCGATACGGCTGGCACTTGAGGAGACAGAAAAAGGGAACTTGGGGTCACTAATCACTATCGGGCACTTTTCAGCTTTAAAAATAACGACTCCTGTGACTTTGACTACCGAGTTATCCCGAGTCGTAAAAGGAAGACAACTCAAGACCTATCTTAGTGGAAGGTCTAGGCTCACCCATAAAGGAGATCAAGACTCATCTTAGTGGAAGGTCAAGACTTACTCGTAAAGGACGCCAGGACTCATCCTAAGAGCTCATCGGCGATGAACTACGAGTGCTCGAGACCCAGCTGCTCTTCGTGTACTACTCCATGGCGAAGCCGTCTCCTACCGTACGAAATCTCAACTCCTAATTATTATAATAAAAGCGCCTGTGCACGGGCGTGTCTAACTGGAAACACCAGGTTACGACTCAGGCTTTGGGGAGTTGAAAAGGTGTATATTGTGAAGTTCAGGATGGATCGTTTTGTTGCGGAATGCAAGAGGGGGCTCGTTTACCAAAGCTAGGAGATTTTTCACCGGAGTGGTACAAAACGCTCCTGCTGCAATTCTGATAGCTATGGATTGTGTAGCACTGATGGAGCTGAGATAGGATTTTCTAGCTCTTGTGGAGGCAATTGCCCCGTAGTCGAGTTTTCATCTTATAACATTGTGATAGATCATCAACAATTGTTTGATGTCTGCTCCTGAGGTATTGTCAGACAAGACTTTCGTTAAATTTGAGCCTTACTTAGTGGCATGGCTTCTTGAGTTGTGATAGGTGTTGTTTCCAAGACAGCTTCTGGTCAAATATAACGCCCAGAAATCTGATCTGACTCAGAGAATTTTAAGCTTTTGCCGTTCAGTCGAAGCAAAGTGGAGCTTGTTTCTTTGACCCTACTGAAGTTAATGCAAGCTTTTTTTGCTAGAAATTGAATCCTGAGATCGAGCACCAGTTTTTAATGTTACGCAATGTTGCTTGGAGGATTTGTTGCATCGGTCCAAGATTTTTCCCTCTGTGGTAGGGTACAAATCTCTGCGAATAGGCAACAGCGAACACGAATTTGAATGCGTGTTCGTGTTATTATGTCGTTTATCACTATCAGGAATAGGATCATATTCAAGACTGAACCCTGGAAATACTATTTTGTAATTCTGTTGAGCTTGAATTTGAATGACCTGTCATGTAGAAACTTTTGGATGAACGCCAAAATGTTACCATTTGAGTTCCAGTGTATCCGTTTTTTTTTATTACAAGGCGAGTTTAACTTACATCATAAGCTTTCTCGACGCAAATAAGATGGCCAATTACTGCCAAGACAAACGATTTTAGATATGGTGTGCTCCAAAGTTTTGCACATGTTGGTGAAAGAGATTGGACGGTAAGATTTTTTTCCATCACTTCTCTTGTTTGGTTTCAATATTGGTATAACAATAAATTATTCGGACCACGCTTTAGGAAAAATCTGGATTTGCCAAATCTCATTGTAGATGTCCAAGAGTTTGGATTCACTTTTAGCCGTCAAATTTTTGGAAAAAGGATAGGGAATATCATCAGGACCGGGGATAGGGTCTTTGGCTTATTCGAGTGATTCATCGAGCTCCGATAATGTAAGAGGAAGGTTGTAATGTAATGAATATTGCTAAGATAGTGGTCAGTTATCTCTTGTCTTTCCCTCGGTTTTTAGCTGATTTGAGTCATATAAGTGCGATGCTCTGATAATGAAAGAGGAATAAGATTGATGTGATGGATATTGTTGAGAGAGTGGTCAGTCACCTCTTGAATTTTCCTACTTTTTTTGTATTGTAAGAAGTTTTGGTCGAAGTTTAAGTCACTTGAATTTGTACGAAAGGATTCGGCCAAAACCTCAGCGATGTCAGACCCAAACTCATAGATTTTGCTGTTGTCCTTGAGTACTTTTATTTGAGAGCGGTTGACGAATTAAAGTTTCCTTATTTTATTCCAAACATCCATGATTGGGGTGGATGAGAAGATGGTGGATACATAAATTTCCTAGGATATATAGCTTTTTTCTTTTTTTGATGTTATATGTACAGGGTGTCCGGTGAGTGAACTGACATAGCTCAAGAGTATATCCAGTTTTTCAAGGCGGTGCAGGATCTGGTTTCAGAATTTTTCTGAGGCCTTCCGTTTCGCAGTTACATGGTGTATTATGGTTTTGGTCGAGAACTTTCTATAGTCATATCTTTCGATTGGATCAATATAATTGGATGTAATTCGGCATGTGCATTCTTATGCTTAGGCTCGTTAGAGCGCCATTTCGATTAATTTAGAAAGTTCAGGTCCAGACTGAAATTTTTTTACCCACAAGTTTTTATGGAAAAAGTCACCTTGTAGAAAAGTTTTCTTAAAACTGACATTAGATTCGGATTTTGCATGAAAAATACTACAAGTAGCGCTACTTGACTGGTTTGGCACTAATTCGCTGTTTTGAGGGAACGCTCAATGACTCAAGATTTTTCCAAAACATTCATTCTCAGCAAGGCATATTTAAAAAAAAAAGTTTTATGCAATTGTTCTAACTTGACTCCTCCGATTTTTCCAAGATAATAATACAGCATTTGTCCAAGTGGTAAAAAACACAGAACCGGAATCAGTTCTTTTACAGTAATACCTGTAAATCAAATCATGTGCTTTTTTGTTTGATCATAATGTTGTACATTGTAATTTTCGAACTAACCTTCATTTTTCTCGTAGTAGACTTGACCCCCTTGGATTATTTTCTTTGGGGTCACATGATCACATGAAAAATCTTGTTTATCAAGAAAAGGTCAATACAGTGTCTGAGTTAGGGCAAAGAGTTATTGCGGCGGCTGAGTAAATCAGAAAACAGCCAGATATGATCCGTAGTGCTGTGATGCACTTGCCAAAAAGAGCAAAATTATGTACCTATTGAGAAGAATGGAAGACACTTTGAAAAGGTACTGCAATAAATTATTCGTTGTTTGCATTTGTTAATTGTTGAGTACTGATCGAATAAATTTCTCCTAAAAGTAGGCCTCGGTCTCCTTCGTAGCCATGTTCTTCCGCCAGATTTTCAGGAATCATAGGCGACTTGAGGAGAAATTCATTCCATCACTCGTTACTTCTGATTTTCGTTGATTTAAATCGTTATGATTATTCGATTTATGATTCCGATATGGATGATTAAGAAATAATAATATTAAATGTCTTTATCCAGAAAATAAGTCACTCACTCATGGAGCGGAGTTCAGGTGGACATAACGAAGTTCTGTCCTCGGCTCGTCCACCCAACTCCATCAAATTCAACTTTGGAGTAACTGCCTCAGCAGTTTGACAGCAGATTAAATTTTATTCGCTGTCCACATCCTTACTGGTTTCCAGATCTCTTTTTCTATTTTTTTAACATAATGATCGAACAAAACAAAAAAGCACATGATATGATATGACTTACAGAAATTACTGTAGAAAAATTGATTCCGGTTCCGTGTTTTTTCGCCAATTGAACAAATGTTGTATTATTATGTTAAAAAAATCGAAGTAGTCAAGTTAGAACAATTGCATGAAATCATTTGTTTTATTATACCTCACTGAGAATGGAAGTTTTGAGAAAATCTTGAGTCATTAAGCGTTTCGTCAAAACAGCGAATTAGTGCCAAACCAGTCAAGTAGCGTTACTTGTAGTATTTTTTATGCAGAATCCAAATCTAATGTTAGTTTTAAAGAAACTTTTCTACAGGGTTACTTTTTCCATAAAAACTTGAGGGGGAAAAATTTCAGTCCGGACCTGCACTTTCTAAATTAATCGAAGTGGCGTTATAACAAGCCTAAGCATAAGAATGCACATGCCGAATTTCAACCAATTATATCGATCCCAGTCGAAATATATAACTATAGAAAGTTTTCGACCAAAACCATAAGTCACCCTGTAACTTCGAAACGGAAGGCCTTAGGAGAATTTTGAAGCCAAATCCTGAACCGCCTTGAAAAACTGGATATACCCTTGAGCTATGTCAGTTCACTCACCGGACACCCGGTATACCTTACCCGAGCCCTGAGTCTTTCAAGATTAGCCCATCGATGTCTCATGAAATTGTTGAAGAGGCAATAGAAAATACCGAATGGAAGCTTGTCTCATCAATATCATTCTTGAGAGCAACCTTCCAAAACGTATACAGGGTGATTTTTTGAAAAGTTTCCACCCCTTGTTTCTCGCCGCCAAAATGTTTTACAGGAAAACGCCGAAACAGGTCAATTTCTGTTTCGAGGGGGTCATCTAGAGCACATATCACCAAATTTTTATCTTGAACCCCTTCGCCCCCGCCCCACCCTGCTTTAAAATTTCAAATAGCATGACCTACTTTGTGATACATCAAATTGAAGGCAATAAAATTCTCTTTCCGTTAAACATATTTCAAATTTTTTTAAACCACCCCTCAACCCTTCTGAAAATCCTCTTTTCGTTAATGGAAGGACAATGTTCCCCCTATAAACTCTTGATTCCTGAGAAATAGACTTCCCAGCAAAAACAGGTCGATTCTTATTTCAATGGGGTCATCTTAGACACGAGTGGCCAAATTTTTATCTTCAACCCCTTCGCCCTCACCCTACCTTACTTTGAAATTTCGAATAGCATTATCTATCTTGTGATACATGAAATTGAAGGCAATAAAACTCTTTCCGTCAAACATATTTCTATTTTTTTTAAACCACCCCTTTAAAGTAGGGTAGGGTGGGGGCGAAGGGGTTGAAGATAAAAGTTTGGCCACTCGTGTCTAAGATGACCCCATTGAAATAAGAATCGACCTGTTTTTGCTGGGAAGTCTATTTCTCAGGAATCAAGAGTTTATAGGGGGAACATTGTCCTTCCATTAACGAAAAGAGGATTTTCAGAAGGGTTGAGGGGTGGTTTAAAAAAATTTGAAATATGTTTAACGGAAAGAAAATTTTATTGCCTTCAATTTGATGTATCACAAAGTAGGTCATGCTATTTGAAATTTTAAAGCAGGGTGGGGCGGGGGCGAAGGGGTTCAAGATAAAAATTTGGTGATATGTGCTCTAGATGACCCCCTCGAAACAAAAATTGACCTGTTTCGGCGTTTTCCTGTAAAACATTTTGGCGGCGAGAAACAAGGGGTGGAAACTTTTCAAAAAATCACCCTGTATATTGAATACTTACTTACACAACCATATTCCGTGGCTGACAACTGATCGTTATTACGTTATTTATATGGTCAATTTGGCTGCCCTTCCACATGGAGCTAGGATCAACTCAGCGTGGTGATTGGATGCCAAAAGTTGATGCTTCAGGGAGTTCTAGAAGCCTTAACTTGAGAACCGCAAGTAGCACGATTGAAGTAAACGATTGAAGTGTCAAACTGATATAGAATCGAATGAGCTTCAATTCGCATGAAACACCTAAACTAAAATTAAAATATGTACTAACAAAAATCTTTTCTTCCTGGAGGCGTCATTTTTCAATATGAAAGTGGTAGAGATACAAAGTGGAAAAGTGAACATTCAGAAAAGGCCACTTTGAAGTTTAAATTGATGCCAAAGTTTCAAGAATATCGGATAGCTTCAAAAAACGCCGTATTTTAGCATAATCTCATAAAGACAATTTTGACAGTTTCCCGGTAAGTGTCTTTTATAGAGGTATGAAATGACAAAAGAGTGTATTTGTCTACAAAATAACGTGTCCAATGTTCAAATCTCTTGGGAAAAAAACGAGATACAGCCAGATTCTTGTTACAGACCAAGCCCAAATTTTAATGCATAATATTTCAAAAAGTGACATCATAAATACAATATATAAAGATAAAAATATAAAAGATAGATACTCAAGTGTAGAGCGAGGTGTATAGTATAGTGTATAGTCTAAGTGCGTAAAATGTAGAAAACTTCATCAAATGAGCTTTGTGATGGAAGTATGGCGCCTCCACCAGCAGATGTCAATGTTTTTCCATAACTTTTCATCATGATTTTTAAAATGGTCCAGAAATTGGTTGAGGTACAGCTCCATTATCTTCAAAAAGTCGCACACGACAAAAGTCTTTTTAAACCTTATGCCTCCAGACTAATAATGGGGTATTATACTAAAATTTTTTTTTATTGAAATGAGAACTACATTGAAAAATAATTGACCCGTGTTTTTTTATACAGTCAAAAACCGTATCGTTTAGGCGCAATGAATGAAAAACATCAACTATTTCTGACGTCACAGCGAGTCACCGCCTATACCGCCTGTGTAAATGACGTCAGAAATAGGCAGAATATAGGAATTTCGTTTATTCATTGCGGCCAAACGATACAATTTTTGGCTGAATAAAAAAATACGGGTCAGTTATTTTCCAATATAGTTTCTGATTCCATCGAAAAAAATTTTTTTTTAAAAGTATAATACTCTATTGTGATCGACCAGAGTTTGTTCTTGATTTACTATAAATATCATGTATTATTCATTCATTTTGTATCTCTTACCACCTACAGATCCAACAATAAAATAAATATCAATTTATCAACAATTTAATATTTATAGAGTAATGTTCAACAGCTGCCAGTCCACCGTCCGGTAATCTTAAATGCCCTCTATGTAAAGTCACGAAGATCTTGAAAAATGGAAGTGGTTTGAATATTCATTTGGCTCGATGTCACCAAGAAGGAAAAGAGAAACCAGCAGAGAACGAAGACATTTCGGATTTCCAAGTGATCCTGAATAAAATGAAAAATGGAACAGCTATCCTACAAAGAATCCCACGAGGCGCGAGACAAGCAGTGGCTGAAAAGCTCACCGAGGTCATAAACACGTGTGTACAGGAAAATTCTGACAATGCATCATGGGAGGACCTTTTTCTTTTTGCGTACCGGGTCTTACAGTTACCAAAAAAGAAAAACTCCAATGACAAGTCTTTAACTTCAAAGGTAAAAGAGAACGTTGAATTTTACAATTTACCAATCAATGCCGCGAAGCGAAGAAACAAAAGAGAACATCCAAATTCAAAATAGCCGAAAAGAAACTGGCCGTTGGAGACATCAGAGGAGCGATCCGAATTTTATCTTCTAAAGACACTTTTTGCTCAGATGACGATTCAACGTTTGAAAAACTAAAACTGATACATCCTACCTCGTCAAGAGTTTTAGGGCTTCCTACGGTAACAGGAATTGCAGCTGAAGACGAATATGCTGTAGTATACGAAGATCAGGTTAAACAAATCAATCAAAAGCAAAAAGCAATCAACTCCTTCGCAAATGGTTCGGCAGGAGGTTTAGACGGCATCACACCACAGCATTTGAAAGATCTGATCAGTAAATCTTCGAATGATGCTGGGGCAAGGTTACTGAAAGCAATTACTTCTTTATCAAATTTGATGCTTTCAGGCAAAGTAAACCCAAGTTTTGCACCTTTTCTTTATGGTGCTTCCCTTATTGCTCTTTCAAAACCTGATGGTGGTATTCGTCCTATTGCCGTGGGTTGTACATTCAGACGTCTTGTTTCAAAAATATGTTGCAAATTAATCTCTGATAAACTCTCTTCTTACTTAAAACCCAAACAACTAGGTTTCGCTATAAAATGCGGCTGTGAAGCTGCCATTCACGCAGTGAGAACTTACGTGAATTTGCCAAAATCAAATAATTCCGTAATTTTAAAACTTGATGTGACAAATGCTTTCAATACAGTAGACCGCGATTCTCTTCTTCTGAGAGTGAAGCATATAATTCCAGAAATATACGCATATTTACAACAATGTTATGCCACGCCTTCTAATTTGTTTTTCAAGGGTAAATTGATCAAATCTTCAGTAGGGTGTCAGCAAGGAGATCCTTTGGGCCCTGCTATTTTCAGTTTATCCATCCATCCATCCCTTCATCGAGGATTTACGTTCTCAATTGAATGTCTGGTATCTAGATGACGGAACTATAGGAGGTTCTGCTGAAAATGTTTTGGAAGATTTTGAAAAAATCAAAAAGGGTTTTGGAGAAATAGGTTTACATCTCAATTCATCCAAATGCGAATTGTTTTTTTGTCCCAATTTCGAAGAACAAAAAAAGCTTGAGCTCTCCGAATCTTTTGCCAGCAGAATTCCTGGAATAAATATTGTCGGGAATGGACAGTTCTCATTACTGGGAGCTCCAATTTTGGAAGAAGCCATGCCATCGGTCTTTTCCAAGAAGCTAGACAATTTTTTTTTTAGCAAAAAATTTACAAGAAATTAATCCTCACATGTCTCTTTTTCTGTTGCGTCATAGTTTTTGGCTTCCAAGATTAACTTTCTTATTGAGATGTTGTCCTTTTTGGCTTATTTCCCAATATTTGTGCTGATTTCGATAACCAAATTAAAGCGACTCTTTGTAAAATTCTCAACGTTTCTCTTCTGAGTAATTCATGGAAACAGGCCAGCCTTCCCATGAAATTTGGTGGCTTAGGAATTCGATCCCCATATGATGTGTCTTCTCCTGCTTTCATAAGCTCGGTCTATTGTACGCTTGATCTCGTTGGTCAAATTATAACTCCATCGGTAAACGATTGCGAGATCACGTACATGACAGAAGCTTTGGTTCACTGGGAAAACTACAGTTCGAATGCAGAAAAACCAGTCGCAGTAAAAAAAACAATCCAAAAAGAATGGGACCTCCCAATCGTTAAAACACATTTTCAAGCTCTACTGGAATCGTCTACCCCACATCATCAAGCCATCTTGAAAGCTTCATCTTTACCTGAATCCGGGACGTGGTTAGAAGCCTTACCATCGTCGAATCTCGGTACACTTCTGGACAGACAATCGCTACAAATATCTGTTAGCCTTAGACTTGGAACAGCAATCTGCCATCCACATAAATGCGTATGTGGCGCTCAAGTCGACAAGTTTGGTCACCATGGTCTTTCGTGTTCGAAAAGTGCCGGTCGTTTTTCTCGACACCGGTGTATCAATGAAATTTTAAAGAAGGCTTTCTGTTCAGCTGGTATTCCGAGCATACTAGAACCAGTTGGTATGCTCAGAGATGATGGCAAGCGACCTGACGAAGTAGCAATAATACCCTGGAAAAATGGAAAATGTCTGGTGTGGGACGTAACATGCGTTGACACAATAGCTGCTTCCCACCTCAACAAAAGCCTGATGAGTCCAAGCTCAGCCGCAAACTTCGCTGAAAAAATAAAACATAACAAATATTCACGTCTTGAAGAGAATTATTTTTTCTTAGCTTTCGCGGTAGAAACTTTTGGCCCTTTTGGAATTGAAGCCAAAATCATAGTCAAAAATTTAGGTAAATTACTACATGAAAAAACAGATACCCCTCAGGCCAGGAGCTACTTACTACAAAGAATCAGCATAGCAATTCAGCGGGGTAATGCGGCTAGCGTTTTGGGAACTATTCCTCCGACGGCTGTTCTTGACGAATTGTTTCATTTTTGAGTTTATAATGTAGGTGGTGTTAGAACTTATACCTTGTTTATTGTAATTGAAATAGGTAATAAATATTTATAGAGAAGTTAACATGGATTGACTACTTGTTGAAAAACAATAGAAATTTATTGGTTTTTTGCTTTCACTAACCTTCCGGTTTAAGAAACTCCAAAATTTTTGAAGAGAAATGGAACAATCGATTCCTGTTTCATCAAATGAAATAATTATTAAAACATGGATTTATGGCATGGATAATGCATTTGAATTCCAAATCCCCGCACCGCACCGAATTCACTTTTCTGACCCACTAACATCACACATGTTTTTAAAACATCCATTCAAAGTTTCACGCCAAACAACTTTCGCACACCCTGCACCCTGCTTACATCTCATATATCGCGTTCTCCCCCGAAACGCATAAATTTCCGCCAACTATACTCTGGCGCTCCCTTTAAAACCTCTCTTTTCTGCTAATCCTGCCGCTCAACAGCTCCAGAAATTCATAACGTTGCCGAAATTGTTTTTCATATCCTTCCGCTCGGCGTTATCGGGCCACCCAGAAGAAAAATTGATAAGACAAAAAACGTTATTTTTGAAACAAACACTTGTTGACAGTGTGCGAAAGAGCCGAAGACATCCGCACCATGATACGCGCGTGTGTCCCGCATATGCGATCTTTTAACGGAACGTCGATCCGCCCAGGCTGTGTCCGTCTTCGTTTGCCGTAAAAATCCAACAGCGCGTGAGAAAGAGAGAACAGAAGAGCCCAGGCAGATAGTTTTATCATGATCGATGGGTCTCTTACTTCTCGCTAGCAGGAGGAATATCGCAGGCGGCGGTAGCACAGTTGTCCGACGCGCTTAATCGTAGGCGGCTGGTTTGCGTTCTGGTGTTTCGCCCGGACTTTTTGACAGCGCCAGTGCGGTATCAGTGCGTGGTGTAGCACACCGGCACGTTTCCGGTTTCCCGCACGTTTCCGGGTGCAGGTTGAAATCGCAGCGTGCTGTTTATATTGGGCTGTCAGTTGTCACTGATTTTTTTTCGAAGTGGATTTTGTTTTGTTTTTGTTTTTGTTTTGATAATGTGAACACGATTCTTTTGGATTATACCCCCTGCTCTACCATGCTGAAGATCCAGATGCTGGAACAGCTCGTCAGCAACGAAAACACAGGGTACGATTGTGTGTGGTGTTGTTGAATTGCTGTTTAAATGCTTTATTTGAACTCGAAATGTAATTAAGTGTGTTAAATGGAATTATTATTGTAATCGCAACGTTCCAGACTGGAAAATCAACTGTTTATCATCGCATATTATACGTTTTACCTGTTGATTCAATTAGGCACGGCAAGAAGTAGGAAAGTATGGAATTATTAGGGCGAAGGGGATGAGATAGACTGATACACTTTGTGGCTAATAAGTGCTTATTCTAACTTTGTAGTAGTTAGATACTTAAGTATGTCCTATATCGAGGAAAAAATTGATGCCGAAGAATCGAATAACTTCAGACAACTTATTGCGGATGATACAGATGTCTTATGGCTGTGTACGCAGGGTATCAATTTTTCTCTTTCAAAACTAAAGATCAAGAGATATCAGAGATTTTGATGGGATTCCATTAAATGTTTGTCCACCTTGTTTCCGTTTAGATTACCCCACATTTTTTCAGAAGCCCAATAGCCTTAAAACACTAGAAAAGTTTCTAAAAGATTGCTGGACATTTTTTGACAAACAAAAAAAATTATCAACTGTTATTTGTATAATTTTAAGAGACGTAAAAAATTGAATTCAAAGCCGCTTCTTGAAAAAAGTTGTCAACAATAAAGACAAAACTATTTTCTCATATGATTGGAGAAAACGCTCTGTATCAAATTTTTGAATGCACTCAGTACACCGTATAAAAAAAATTGAGTTTTTATCTTCATAATAATTGAGGGAGAAATCCTCAAAAAAATTTTGGCCTGCAAGGCCGTATTGGTAGGTCACAATTTTTTCACGAGATATTAATATAACTTATTAGTGACTGTTTTATAGAGGGTGATTCATGAGTGACCTTACACAGGCTAATGGGAGATCGAGGACTTCGAGGCGAGACAGGATTCACAGAAGAAATTTTGTTTTCCCCAGTGGTTACGAAAATACAAGGTGTTTTGTGTATGTTTCGTATGAAACTTTGATAAGCGATATTTCTGAAACAGCTAGAGATATTTTGTTGAAATTTAACAGTATTATTTCTCAGTTTGAACTCACCCCGAAGCCATACCGGGTAAGTCAAAATCCAGGGCCGAGTGAGAAAAAATGTGCCTCTTTTTTGTTTCATCAAAAAGTACATTTTCTGACCGCTTACCTAAAAAACTGCTATCGGATTCAAAAAGCTGAGGAAAAATGCTTCAAGAATCACTCTTCAATTTAGATGGCACATCTAAACTGTTTCGACAATAAAATTGAAAGTAAAATTTGTGGGTGAGTTTCCATTTTCGACCGGACATAATCGACTCATTGTTTGATTGATTTCATCAAAATTCATTTCTTGGCTTGTCTCTGTTGAATAGAAGGGCTTGGTTGGAAGAAAAATTCCAGAGCCATTTTTTTCACGACAAAATCGAGAGTGAAACCCAAAATTAGACTCGATTTGGTCGTAAAAAAAAATCTTCGGTCATGGAATTTTTCCCCCAACCAAGCCCTTCTATTCCACAAAGCAAGCTAAAAATTTGAATAAGTTCAATCAAACAATGAGTCGATCATGTTCGGTCGAAAATAGAAACTTACCCACAAATTTTACTTTCAATTTTCATGTTAAACGGTTTAGATGTGCCATCTAAATTGAAGAATGATTCTTGAAGCATTTTTCCTTGGCTTTTCGAATACTTTTTGTTCAAATAACGAAGGGGCGCATTTTTTTCTATCTCGGCCCTGGATTTTGACTCACCCAGTATGGCTTCGGGGTGAGTTCTAATAGAGAAATATTACTGGTGAATTTCAAGAAAATATCTCTAGTCGTTTCAGAAATATTGCTTTTCAAAGTTTCATACAAAACACACAGAACACCCTGTATCTTCGTAACCAATGAGAAAAACAAAATTTCTTCTGTGGATCCTGACTCGCCTCAAAAGTCCTTTATCTCCCATTAGCCTATATCTCGGCCTATATGTAAGGTCACTCATGAATCACCCTGTAGATATGTATACGGTAATACAGTAGAATGACATTTCGTCAAAAATGTGATACAAGCTCTTTGGCCGAATGAAGCTCAAGGTGGCCCATCACATCTAGAGAGCGGATTTATAATTTTTTACATGTTCGATTCGCTAAGTTGGATGCAACTGTCGACTTGCAGCTTGACGTTTCCATCTATAAGGAACCTAACCCAGAACCTAACTGCCAAGTTTTATTTCGCATATAATTTATTATTTTGACTTTTTACCGCATACAAACTGATAGTCCATATAATCGCATATAGCCGCATATTTAGTCCGTATTTTTGCATATAACTGAATATTTGTCAATATTTTGGCATATTTTATCTATATGTGCTAGAAAGTCACGATTTTTTTATTTCAAAAAAAAGAAAAAAATTGAAAATTCGAATTCGAGGAATTTGTTTTTTTACTTTGATGGTCGAAGTTGGTTGGTTGGTTTTACATGTAAATGTTAGGATTAACACTATTTTTGCAGCTTATATCACCTATTTACTCGCATATATTGCTTTATTTGAGCATTTTCACCGCATATTTTGATACTTTTTAAGCGCATACAAACTACATATTTGGAGCTTTTATATATATATATATATATATATTAAAATATATATATTATATTTATATAATTATATATAATATATATATAAAGTGGTCAACAAAATAAGTGTCTATGTCGATATTTGTATAGTTTTTCAAAACTTGACAGCTTTGGAATCTTTCGCGCGATTTTGGATCTGTTTAAACTGGTGGATAGCCTCATTCTTTGGCTATCGGATCCAAGTTTTGCGGATATTGAGAAAGCCCAATAAAATTTCTACAGGGTGTCAAATAAAGCAATGCAAAAGTTTTGAAAGTTTCGCTAACCCCCATTTTGCCAAGAAATTTTTTTTGTGGATACCAACACCAAAAATATGAAGAATGATGTATTCTCTCGAGAAGGTTTTCGATTCATCCCCCTATTTCTGTTTAAAAAAAAGTTATGCCATTTTTTCCTCAATCTACACTTTTCGACAACTAACGTTACAACTGGCCATATTATCGAGGCAAATTTGACAACAATGGGAGGCATGGACGATTTTGCTCCCGCCAGGAGGCGCTGCAGTTGGTTGGGACCTCTAGGGACTTATTCTCGCCTAGATTGCATAAACAAGCGCGTTGTGTCAAATTGTCAAATCAATAAACGTCAAATATTTAGAAATGTCATCGTTCACGATGACATTTCTAAATATTTGACATGTTCCCAATTATGTTCACATAAATTGGGATTTTTGAGTCGTATCGTTGAATCGTTCATGAGGATGCCGTAGGCTCTTGCGACGAGGGTCAGGACGCGGCCCCAAACTCTGGGTAAGCTCAGTTTGACTACCGAAGAAAAAAATACATTTTCATTCACTTTTATTCGTAGACCCGGGCCCGGTATGGTACTCTAGAGAAGTGAATAGATGCTCTGAATAAGCCCTTCCTGCTCCATTCTACCAGACAAATGGAGACAGGAATCATCGAAAAACATTGACATTGCTGAGCTGCATGAAGGGATCTAGGTTATGTTGGCTCTATGTTGAAGTTTTGAACTTGTTCAGTTAAATTATTATGTTCACAGCGTTGTGCGTTGTATACAAAAATTATACACATGAAATACAGTTCTTTAATCAGTCAGGGCATTTCACTTTATTACAATAATTCAAACCATCACTTTACAGAGAGTTTTCCACACTGCTACAAAATTTTGAAGGAAGGGCGACTCTTGTATTGGTGATACCGAAATGTCCTCCTGTTCTCGTATTGTATAGTCTAATTTCTCTCTCTGTTATCCATGTGCTAGGATGAAGCAGGAGTGGCTTATTCAGAGCATCCCTTTGCCTCATCTTCAGTAGATACCTACCATATGGAGCCTCTTGGGTCTATAGTAGTAAACAAAAATGAATTTTTGTCTTGGGCAGTCAAACTGAACTTACCCGAAGTTAAACGGAGCCCTGCTTGAACATGATAGCTTGGGACCACTGTGGGTTGCATTTATCGTCTCACCGGCCGGGATTTTGTCTCGCAAGAACCGCCAGACGGCCCCGCGCTGCTTCGCTCGCATTTGCCCTGCCTTTCAAACGACAAGCACCCGGTACCGATGACACTAACACCATGCGAGTCATGCGACGACAATAAACAATAAAGATAGGTTAGGTTACGCTCTGACAAGCAATGACAACTGCAAGCTTGACCTTGGACTTGACGTTGACATGACGTTGACATTTGGTCCCAAGCCTATGTCGCGCCCTCTGGAATGCGTTTGCGAGAATGCCTCCCATTGATACTTTCACTTGAAAAACTGTCCCATGAAAAACATTTTCTTTACTCACCCCTAAAATGATTATCTACGGTCAGTGCCTTAAGCCCCTGCGGACCGACTTAGAATGTAGCCTGCTGGAGCGGGCATCAGGATGGGATAGTACTGTGTCACAACAGATTTACCACATCAACCATATCAAACCCCCTTTGATATTGTTTGTTAGGGGTTGTTTTCAAAAAATTGGTAATTGATAACTTGAGAAGAAAAAGACCTAGAGACAAAATTTTTATTTCATGTTCAATCGCATACGGTGACACATTTTGCAACGTAGTGGGGGTGTCCTTCTCAGCAACCCTTACTTAAGGGACGGAAATGTTTTTGTAGGAGTGTGTGGTTTCATTTCTTATGGTTTCGTCTCTTCTGAATTCAATTTTGGTATTAAAAATTGTTTTTATTCAACATTATCTCCTATTCGGGTAAAACTCGTTCGATTGGTTTTTCATTTGTGTATGTGTCTTTTTAGCTGAAGAACTTATCGTTTTACTTATGTTACCTTAAAAACCAAACCTTTTTCTTCCGCTATTGTGAGCAGAGTAATTTGTAAAATGCCGCGTTTAAGTCCGGATGAATTAGCCATCGTGGCACGAATGCGAGAGAGGGGCGACACCATCGACAACATTGCGGCACTTTTTAGGACCTCCTCTAGGTCCATAAGTCGTGCAATTCGACGTCTGGCAGCTGGAGACATTAATTACCGTCGTGGAGGAAGAACTCGGAAAACAACCGCTGCGCAGGATCGCTTTGTTCGAAGGGCGATCCAGAGAAAACCGACCACTACTGCAAGTGGCATCAACAACGTGTTGAGGGCCACGACGGGGATCCAGCTATCAAACCAAACTGTCAGACGAAGATTGCACGACTCTGGGCTAAGAGCGAGAAGAAGAGCCTCATGCCCTTTAATGAACCGACGTCATCGCGCCGTGCGTCTCCAATGGGCTAGGGACCACCAGAACTGGGGAATAGCTGAATGGGGTAGATGTTTGTTTACGGATGAAAGTAAGTTCAATTTGTTCCATTCGGATGGGCGTGTTTTGGTGTGGAGAAGAAGAAATGAAAGATTTTTGGAAGAGCACATGGAGGCGAGAGTGGCGTTTGGAGGTGGAGGAGTGACTGTTTGGGGTGGAATCACGATGACAGGAAAGAGTGAGTTGGTGGTGTTAAGAGGACAGAGCATGAATGGAGAGAGATATCGAGATTTGTGTATTAGGGATATTGTGGTCCCCTACGCGCAAAACTTCGGTGATGGATTCATTCTGGTTGACGACAACGCGAGACCACATCGTGCACGTATTGTCACCGAATTTTTGAGGGATCACAATATTGAGCGAATGGATTGGCCACCCTTGTCTCCTGATATGAATGTGATTGAGCATGTATGGAGTAGAATGAAGAGAAATATGAAAGAAAGGGAAGGACAAATTGAAAATTTTGATGACTTGGCGGATGCGATTCAGGTTGAATGGGATGCTATTCCTCAGGAGTTTTTGCGAAACCTGGTGGAGAGTATGCCTCGAAGGGTTGCGGCTCTCATTAGAGCTAGAGGAGGTCCCACCAAATACTGATGAAGATGAACTTATGTGAGTGATTCAAGGATATTTTCATATCCCTCGTGTCTAACGGTGTTTCCTTTTTTAGTCGCAGCCGAAGAGTGTTTTGCGGAGAGACCCGAAGGCAGTTCCTAGTTACACTTTTACTTGGTTTGAGGTGACTAGTGACGTGGCGCACTAACCGAGGAAGAACGAGTGCTTTACGTGTCCTCCGAGACACGAAGACAAGCGAGTTGGCTATTTTTGCGTGAGACTCTAGGCGCGGGCGTATCTCCAACTTGAAATCAAGTCCATAGTTCCGGCTACGCTTGCTCTATAGGTAAACCGCAGTGGAAGTCTGGTGTACACAATGGTGGCGGTCAATGGAAATCACATGGAAGTCAGTAGAAGTTACGTGGAAATCAGTGGAAGTCTTGTCTACAAAATTTTTGCTGTCTTTGATCGCGCCGAGTTTGAAAGCAACTGAAAGTTAAAACTGGGCTGTACCAATTTTTTTCGCTACTGATAGTATAACTCTATCGATTTTATGGAAACATTGTTTTCAATTGTAAACATTTTGTCACAATAAAGAAAAACTCCATCCGAAGTTATGAACTTGATTCTTTCTTTCAAATGGTAACATTTGTTCAAAATCAATTTTAATTGCTAAAATTGCATTCAGAACAGACGAAACCATAAGAAATGATACCAAACACTTGAACAAAAACATTTCCATCCCTTAAGTAAGGGTAGCTATGAATCACACCCCCACTTTGTTGCAAAATGCGTCACCGTATGCGATTGAACGTCAAATAAGAAAGTAGCCTCTAGGTCTTCTCGTTCTCAAGTTATCAATTTTCAATTTTTTTAAAACAACCCTTAACAAACATTATCAGAGGGTTTCATATGATTGATGTTGTAAATCTGATGTGATACAGTGCTATTCCATCTCCAGCTCCAGCAGGCTACATTCTTACTCGGTCCGCAGGGGCTTTAGGCACTGACCGTAGATAATCATTTTAGGGGTGAGTAAAGAAAATGTTTTGAGCAAAGAAAATGTTTTTCATGGGACAGTTTTTCAAGTGAAAGTATCAATTGTTGTCAAATTTGCCTCGATAATATGGCCAGTTGTAACGTTAATTGTCGAAAAGTGTAGATTGAGGAAAAAATGGCATAACTTTTTTTTAAACAGAAATAGGGGGATTAATCGAAAACCTTTTCGAGAGAATACATCATTCTTCATATTTTTGGTGTTGGTATCCACAAAAAAAATTTCTTGGCAAAATGGGGGTTAGCGAAACTTTCAAAACTTTTGCATTGCTTTATTTGACACCCTGTAGAAATTTTATTGGGCTTTCTCAATATCCGCGAAACTTGGATCCGATAGCCAAAGAATGAGGCTATCCACCAGTTCAAACAGATCCAAAATCGCGCGAAAGATTCCAAAGCTGTCAAGTTTTGAAAAACTATACAAATATCGACATAGACACTTATTTTGTTGACCACTTTATATAATCGTAACCTCTTTTACCCATCTGGGTGTCGAGGTGTCGGACGCACCGAGCCGCACTATGGATTTATGCTACTACCTACAATCATCTCGTCCATGTGCGTGTACAGGTAATGGAGCCCCCTTGGGCAAGTACACTACGCTGCGTCCGCTCTCTTCGCGCACAGCTATCCCCACCAGTCACCCATCCAGGTTCTGGCTACTGCCGGCGATGCTTGACTTTCGTTATAGTAGCCTGTATGCATATCCACCCATGCCGTACCGCCGACGGAGCTTGGAGCTTTTTTACCGCATATAAATCCGCTCCCTATACATCACATCACAAGATATTTGGTAGGTAGGTAGGTAGGTACCAAGATCGTGACACACTCCGTAGCAGAGTTATTGTAACCGTCTAATATGGCCCTCACCTTAGCATCCATTAGAAAAAGATCCAAAAACAGATTTAAATGTATCAGCCTAGGTTATCCTACTGTTTAGTGTTTACAGAGATTCACATCTATGGGATATATAATTATTACAGGAGGTTGAGGTGCTGTAATTCCGATAAAATTGTAAGAGGTTAATAAAAACGTTATAATGAAAAGGATAGGACAAGGTGGAGGTCTGCCTCCAGCCACTCTGATGCGAACTGAAGCTTTACGATGATGGCAAAGAAGCACATGGTTTGCATCTGCAATTGCATTCCTGACCCACAGAGAACTCTGTCGAGTTGATTATCCGGGCATCAACTTTTTAAATTTTTTAACAGGTGCACTTAGAGAGCACGAACTTTAAGGTCGTCTTGTTGTGTAAAGTGCTTGCGTCGTATATAAACGAGAAGAAAACGACCCAATTTAACCGCGTCTTGTCTTGTATAAAAAATTTGTTATAGCAAGAAGATCAATGGACTTCTACAATGCTGGCTTGAACAATCGTTATAATAATAAGCCAATTATTATTAGGTACCTACTTTGTACCTACCCATATAAGAATAAAAGTATTGGGAAAAGTTGAAACATCGAATTGCTTGCCAATTTGGAACGCACGTTTGTTGTGGTTTTTTGCAATACACTATTTTTATTGCTCATTGTTTTTGGCAGTGCTTAGAGGTTCTATAAACAAGCTTGCAGGTGCAAAATTATGGATTTGTTGATAAGTTCAGGCAGGCAGCGTTGAGTTCAGGTGATAAGCACAGAGATGATAAGGGTCGTCAGTTTTTACTGGGAAAGCTCTAAAAAAAACCTTTGAGAAACTGATGGAGAAAAATGGTTCAGAGAGTCTCAAAATAGCGTCATATGTAATCTTAGTTGAAGAAAATCTTAGACAGTACTACACACGAATTGTTTTGACATCACTTGCAGTCGCACTGTCAATGAAGATTGCAAGAAAGCCAAAATTTATAAAATCGGTACGCTTCGTGTGAGAAATGTCTCTCCGGTTTTTATCGAAACTGACTGTACCTAATTTGGCAAGCTTGCACAAAAGTAACTGAAAAACTTTGCCTAGTTTGCATTTCGGTATGATTTTACAGAAGTTTTTGATATTTTGATGTTTATTCTACTAATATTTTCCAAGCGACCTTGGTATGGGCGTCTTTTTACGTAGTTGTAAAGTCTCTAATGGTACAAATCTCCATTTGGTAATAGAAATAAGTATTTGTGTTCTATTCTGGGGATTGAGTGGGACTAGGATGAGAAATGATGTGAACAATTAATAAGCCTCCACAAAAAAAAGAACTGCGCTCATCCTGTTTTTCTCTGATTGTATTTTATTTTTAAATTCATTGTTTTGACGATGCTTTTCTACTTTGTCGCGAAAATACGACTGGCAGTTGATAGCCCGCTGAATGTAATATTTATTTATACCGGGTGATAATTTGAAAACTATTCACCTACAACACTCCCGCCGATTCCTAGCGAAAATGTCTTCGAGCAAAAACAGGTCAATTTTTATATCAAGGGGGACATCTAAAACATACATTGGCGAATTTCTATCTTTAGCCCTCTCTGTGATTCACAGAGCTCACACAGGTGATTCGTGATAAATCATACAATAGTCAATAAAACGTTCACCTCAAGTGTGATTCTCGAGGTGATTCTAGTTACCTAATATATTTTGTGTAAGAGTTTCCAGATGTGAGATATAAAAAATCCTCGAAAAAATCCCTGGAACTTTTTGGTCGGCTGCACTGGTTGACGATATTTGGCACAATAATTTATGTTGTCGTCCGGGCCACTTTTCAAAAACATTTTTCGCGTATATCCGCGATAGATGGATAGACAATTCTTGCGGGACATGATATATAACGCTTTTTTCCATTTTATTGAAAAAATGGCGTAATTCTACGATTTGTTTTTAATTTTCGCCAGTGAACTAATGAATCAAAGCAGCCTGTGACATTTGACACTTGATAAAATCATTTCAAACGTCTTGAAGGAGTACGTTTTTTTCACGCCTC
The DNA here is from genome assembly GCA_949128115.1 of Anaspis maculata. Lineage (NCBI taxonomy): Eukaryota > Metazoa > Arthropoda > Insecta > Coleoptera > Scraptiidae > Anaspis > Anaspis maculata. Next base: position 24,773,205 of record OX421966.1, read on the forward strand.
AAATTGAAAAATGCGAAGCCCTTCCTTCCAAAAAAGTCACACAGTAGAAGCATTGACCCATCCACTTATTCCAGCCAAAAAAACATGCCAGCCCTGAAGAATTATTGATAAAACAAGGCCAGAAGCTGTTCAAATAGCCAGCCTGACTGGTATCGCCCAGGAAAAAGTTTGAAAATTCTTAGCGCCTGACTGCGACTGGACAATGGTAGAAAACTGTGATTGCGGATTTAATTGTATACCCTTAATTGTGTTGTTTCATGTCGAATTTGGTTCGAATCTATAGGACAGTTTCTAAATTATTGGTAAACTTCAAAGTTTTGATCTTCAACATTATTCAAATTTTGACAGATGACAGGTGAAGAAATACCTGAGAAGAAATAGGTGGAGAAGCCTCACGAAAGTTTAGTTTTAAATTAGTTTAGACATTTTACATCAGCAATACCTCCTAGATAATTGCAATGCAGTTTGTTATTCCACCATTGAGCCATATTGAATACAAGTTTAGTCTGTAAATGATGTCCGGAATGCTCGTTGTCTCGTTAGTCAGCATTATTGAACCGAAACAGAACTCTATTCATAATTCTCTCGTTAATTGTCTGAAACTGGAGTATTCTGCTGATGCACACCCAAATTTGTCGCTTATAATAAAATTGATTATAATCGCAAGCTTTGGAAAATACACATCAGCTGAACAAACTATAATCATAATAACTATTTATATGTCAAGTGCAATGTGCATAATTACCCAATCAATAAACACTATCATGTAGATTAAAGGACGAGGGTTAAAGGACCATGATTGAAGCGTCAGGCTTTTATAATTTCCATAATAAAAATATGTTCTTGGTATAAATAGTGCCCGTGGTACATACAAGTTTTTATGTATTACTGGCTGCGTTCCGTTCCCTGCTCCAGTTTTACTTCTCAATCCCAATTTATCGCACTTGACCCATGAACTTGATTTTTAATAATGTATTCTCGAATATACAGGATGATTTTTTGTGAAAGACCCCCCTCGAATCTCTTGCTGCACAATTTTATTTAAAAAAATGCTGAAACAGGTCGCTTTTCTTCTCGAGGAGGACCATAATTATAACTAGCGTATTTTTATTTTTTCCGTTTCACTCCTCTGGGCAGGGTGACTACCTTTTCAAAAGTTTCAAATGGGATTACGAGTAGAGATGCACATCATTTTAAATGTAGTTCTCCTCACAACATCAGCAGTTGAAAAAAATCATAATCCATGTATCCATCATGAAGTTACGAATTTTTTAACATCGTATTCTTTTCCTATTTTTTGTTATGATATTGCATTTGAGAAATCAGTTGATTCCTTCAGTGAACGTCTTAGATTGAAAGAAAACACGGACATCAGATCTAAGCAATCATTTTTTACCCCATCATGGACATGGCTGCAACTGAGCTAGGGTAGCGGGTGGAAATAGCCGTTCAGAATTTTCAATTACATCAGGAGCTGAAATAAAATAATACCCTCCTTTCAGACACCTCAAATCCTTTTCCAAAATTTAGAATAAGAAGTTAAAAATTAGCCCCAGACCCGTTCTACTCGACCTGTTTCAGCGGTTTTTCCAGAAAAAAATTGTGCAGCGAGAAATTAGAGGTCGGTCCTTTCTGAAAAATCACCTGAATTATTACGCTCCCAAATTGGTTCCGTATAATTAGACCCCATCGACCATTCTATTGCAATGTTTTGGAAACCATCAGCTGTAGTTTTCATTGTGAAATTTGCAATAGATGGTGATAGTTTCAGAGATTTCAATCATCTTTCAGTTGATTTCGGACTCTGCATGCATCACCGACAAAGAGCAATGAGCAATTGCAGGTCCTGTACGATGGCAGGACGCAAACGCAATTAAATCGCCCCAACAATGCCACACCATACCTGCCTGCCACCAGGTCGTCTGTTCCATAGGGACTGAAACCTAAATGACAGCTCGACCTTTAACAATGGAAGAACAATATGCGTACATTTGCATCAGGACGCTTAATTGGAAAACTAATTAATGGCACAACCAGCAACAGCAACAACGAATGCGTATATCACTTACGGTGAAGAGGAATTCAAATCAGGAAGCCCGTAGAAAGACTAGAAAGTCAGTCTATTTTTTATCTAAGTATAATAATTCTTACACAATTTATTTGGACATGGACTTGTCTATATTTTGAGTTTCGAACCAAATCGGCCTCGAAAGAGCGATAGCGGATTTTTACTGACAACACATCCATTATTATCAACAAACCGTTAGTCACACAAATCTCGTTCATATAAGTATCTAACATAATACTTACGAATTTATAAGAATATCATAAAAAGGTAACTAAGTACTTACAAGTTGCTCAGCAATTTTTCACAACAACTTCCAGAAAAATGCTGGAATTCAAATAAAATGTAACTTATTGGTAACAAAAAAAAATCACCATCACGTTTGGTGGTTCTCAATATCAATTGGTAAGCCTGATGATGGAGAAAGTCAAACAGTCTATACGCAGTCATGTCATGATCGTCATATCGAATCACGAAGTTATTTAACCTACAAACAAAACGTGTCGCACCGAAACAATACCTAAAACGATTTTGGTCTTGGAGGTCGGGTCGTCGTCCAAGTCCTGTTAGCCGTCCATTAAACACGCGCAAATTTAAATATTCTTGTCAGTCTGCTGCTGGCTGATGGCCTGATAAAAGCTCGAAAGCAGAGGCTCCGCACGTATACAAATCAAAACAAACACTTTAGGGAACCGTGTTGTAATTGGCGCGAGTAATTTGCGTAAAAGTTGTTGTTCACAGGCGATTTAATCCATTAAAGAGCATCGCAGCAGCACAGCAGCGCATTCTTTTGTTGCGGTGGGTACGGGCTACTGTGCTGTCGGATTTGCATGCAAAAGGCAAAAGCAAGCAACAGTCGAAAAAGAAAAGCACTGCTTCTGGTGTTGCTGCTCGTAACGGGTGTTCGTTATGAGAACGCTTTATTGATGATGATGTTTAGTACCTATACAACAAACTGTACAAGACATTTGTTCCAGTTCCTGCTTCACTTAATTTTCTTCTAAAGCTGCAGAAATGGGAATATTAACATTCGGACGAATTTCAGTTTACCACAATCCAATGAATATCCCACTTGTGATCGCGCTTGACTTCGCGTTTGATCTTCTGGCAGAATTTCGCTTTTCTTCGTCACTGCCTGCCTCGGTCAAAATATACGCCTTTTCACAAGCGAAACTAAATATATAAATAATTTATTCAAATAAAATAAATTAACACCTTTCTATATAGAATAGATTGCCTAAGACAAAGGATACCGCATCATAGTGAATTTTCTAATTAAGTTGAATAAATAATTTGATAAGTTGGAATTTATACATAGAGTTAAATTTTAAATTGAGAACATATGGTGTTTGAAAATTCTGATGGAATCCTTGAGTGCGGATAATGCGATATCCTTTGCCCTTCTGGTCGATACATTAAATAACTGACAGAAATTTGTGATAAAAAATTTGGGAATGGTTCCCCGAGCTCCTATAAGGTACCCGAACACCTGAATACTATCTATATCATATTTTGTTTTAAAATAAGATATAGTCGGTTCATAAATGGTTCGCTTTTCAACATGAACAGCTTCAGGTTGTTCTTTGCTATCTTCAAATCTTATCTCATTCTAGAAAGTCCTTGAAGTCCTTTCGTTATGGCCATTATTCAATTCCGGCATATTCCTTCTTGAATATGCAACTTCAAAATTATTTCGACAAATTCTCGATTTCGGCTCCTCCTCCAATTATACAGTTTTGTAGCCTATCCTTGAGCTGGAGTCTCCAGGCAGTATCGCAACATTATAAATTTGATTTATGAAATCACATTACTTGATCCTTATAGCTGCATGCTGGAAGAACGTTTCTTCAAGATTCCGCTTTTATCGCACCTTATATTTTTTACACGTATGCCTAGACGAGGCCGTAGACTATTTTAGTTTCAGATATGAACTTGAAATTTCGTCAGATTTGCTAAACATTTCAACAAGTCGAGTGTATAACTTTTTTCATGATTTTACCTAGTCTACTTGAAATTTATTTTGATTGATAAAATTGGGAGCGGTAAGAGCGAAAATGGGAATCTCAAAAAATGGTCTTTCCGGCACACACTACTGGATATAAGGATATGCTGCCTTCAGGATCCAGTAATTCAACTCCATGAACAAATCATATTTAATTGTTTTGATATTGAGTGGAGATTTGGATTTAACGATAAGACACAAAACCTGCACAATTGGCGGAGGAGCTGCATATCGCGAACCTGCCAAAATAATGGCAAAGTTGATAAACTTTTCTTGAACTCTCGCGATTAGAATATAAAGTGTGATCCAACATGTGCTGTCGTTGAGCGTCGTTGAGCCAGGGGACTCGAGTGGTTTCCACATTGGGGACTTGACGTGTCATACCCTTTTGTATTCCCCACAACACCAGCATGAAAATAAGCCATGATGTGTTTTTGTATCGAGTAGCTTAAGACCGCCATCTTGGAAAAACCGCGTCAAATATGTAGTTCTTGTGGTTTGTATTTTTTTTCGCATCAACGGCACCTCCAATTAGAAAAATAAAACTGGATAAAATAAAACAACCAAATTTACTATGAACATCGTTTAGCACTGTTTTTTTTGACAGGTCTCGTTACTCCAAATATGACAGTCCATAGTTTAGCTGTGGCAAATTTCTTTATTCAACATTTTCGAGTACACCCGATGATATTTGTACAAACCGAGCCTCACGTCATTGTCTTCCTAGCGTACTTTACTTGAAATGCTGCTCTTAGCGGCATTTTGATGTTCGTCTGTTTGTCTGTCCATCAGTCTAACTGTCTGTCTCATCAATTAATTTCCCCTGAACTAGAAGACCTATCGAAAATTGACTTCTTGTGTGTAACATGTAGTCACCGGAGAATTTAGAGAAAAAATTTTCCTCAAACCGTCGCCATCTTGATCCGCAATGTCAAATTTTCTCAAAAGTGATCCGATTTTCATGAAACTTGAAATACACTCATGTTTTTGTATGCAAAAGTATGATTTCAATGTTTTCTTTTTGATCCACCGCCATTTTGTCCGCCATGTTAAAATTGGTTAAAGTGGTCCGATTTTGATGAAAATTGGAAGTCTTGTGTATGCATCGATGGTTTTAATGTTAGTTTCACGATTGGCACTATATTGACGTGTGTCACATGGAAATTAATCTCCAGCTGTCAGTCCATAGTTCAGAAAATCGATTTATTCAAATATTTTCTGAACAAGGGGTTTCCGATGTGACTGAAAAACTTGATGGATGGAAATTGGTTCTTGTTAATTTTTTTCTACAAGTACAAATTTCTCTAGAAAAAATGTACGGAAAATGCTATTTAATTTTCGGAATTTGCAAAGAAATTTCATTTTTTTTTTATTTTTCTCTTTGAAAATTTGAAAACCAGATAGCAACGCCTATACATCTTTATTCAAGAAAGTCGCATACCAAATTTGAAGTTTCTATTATCAAAAAAAGGTGCCAAAAATGGTTTTCAAGTGAACATTGTGAAAGGAATTAGTAGAAACCATTTTCAGCACCTTTTTTTTAATACAATTTTCAGTACCTTTTGTTTGAAAATGAAAAGTTCAAATTCGGTATGCGACTTTTTTGGATGAATATGTATAGGCGTTGCTATCTGGTTTCCAGATTTTCAAATTTCGAGAATTTAATAGCATTTTCCGTACATTTTTCTTCGGAGAAGCTCCTACTTGTAGAAAAGAAAATCAAAAATCTACTAACAAGTTTTTCAGTCACATCGGAAACCTCTTGTTCAGAAAATATTTCAATAAATTGATTTTGTGACAGCTGGAGCTGTGAGCAGCAATCCAGCTTTGTGAGAGCTGGATTGTGGTCAGAATTTTCATCAAAATCGGACCACTTTAACCAATTTCAACATGGCGGACAAAATGGCGTCGGATCAAAAAGAAAACATTAAAACATTACTTCTTCATATAAGACATAAGTGTATTTCAAGTTTCATAAAAATCGGATCACTTTTGAGAAAATTTGACATTGCGGATCAAGATGGCGAGAGAATTTTGAGAATTTTTTTCTCCCAATTCAATTCTCCGGTGCATAGATGTCACACACAAGAAGTCGATTTTCCCTAAATCTTCTCGTTCAGGAAATTAATTGATAAGATGGACAGTTAGACCGATAGACAGACGGACAGACGGACATCAAAATGCCGCCAAGGGCAGCATTTTTAGTGAAGTACGCTAGAAAGACAATGATGTGAAGTTCGGTTTGTATAAATATCATCGGGTGTACTCGAAAATGTTGAATAAAGAAATTTGCCATAGCTAAATTATGAACTGTCATATTTGGAGTAACGAGACCTGTCAGAAAACGGTGCTAAACGATATTCATAGTAAATTTTGTTGTTTGATTTTATTCAATTTCATTTTTCCAATGGGCTACTTGCCCAAATTTTTTTTATTGGCTTAATCGAAAGTATGGGCAAAAATATTGTACCCGTATTTTTTCTTTTTCCTAAATTCCCAAAATTGCGGCCGTGGTGTCTGTTTTAAAAATATATTTGTGACGTCACAAATATACTAAAAACTAAACGAACAGCACTGTTGGGTTGAAAACTCAAAAAACAGTTAGAGTGGCTTAACAATATTTGAAAAATACAGACAGAAAAATTTCACTAAAGATTCCCGACTTTTACCAACCTTTTGAAAAAAAAAATCGAAAAAAAAATCTTTTTAATCAATGGATATATTTTCCGGAAATTTTCAGAAAATACTATTTATTACTCTTGTTGATGATTGAAAGTGTTTCCAGTCAAATCTGTTCCATTGGCAAGTACCCCATTGGAGGTGCCGTTGATGCGAAAAAAAAAATACAAACCACAAGAACTACATAAACTGCGCACAAAATGAAGTGACAATTTTATTTTTGGAGGTTTTTTCAAATGTCCGTAACTTTTTGAAAAATGATCGAAATCTGAAGCAGCTTTTACTGTTGTGAGGATACATCCTTCTATTTTGTGAACCCTACATATCCGAGCCATTCATAGTAAAGGTATGTCTCATACAGGGTGATACAAAAAGGCGTGCAACTTTCTGCTCTTTTCATCTTGGCACCGGAAATTTTCACGACATCCTGTATATACGAATGTGACTTCGTCTTGTAGCCTGTAGTATCTGTAACTAATAACTGTTTAAGTTTTTACTCTACGTTGTATACTTGGGGAGATGATTTTTCTTGTACGAAAGTACCAATTTTTTCATCGAGAGTATTGATGGTACGAAAAAGTTTCCCTAATTCAACCATAATCATCTCAAGATGGGATGATTTGTTCTCTCTCCAGGAACCACAAATTTTAATGTCAATAATAGCAAAAAAAAGAAACATACAGGGTGATGGGAAAAGTCGGCGTTTTTTTCTTGGCGCAGGCAGGGATGGTTCTATTACTCAGTACAAGTACTTGGATTGACTGTATCTTGTAGCTTGTAGTATCTGTAACTCTAACAGGTTGCCTTTTTACTCTGCATTACGTAAGTACCTCCATTGGTCAACCGTCGTCCGAGTCGCATGCTGCATGTCCATGTTCTCCTGTCAATCCGATGAACCTGCCATCACAGGATTATTCCAGGGCACTTGAAATATCTCCGGGTCCGTAGTTAACTTTGGTGCAGTGATTTTTTAATAGTACAGGCCAAAATCTAAATTCCTGTTCTGTACCTCAATCTTCTTGAGCTTTGATCCGATTGCCAACAATTGCCAAAAATCCATTGCTTAGATACAGAGATACGACTTTTTATTGTTAGCTCTTTGTTGGTGACAGTTTCATGTGACGCAATTGTTGCTGTTGAAAAGATTGCAAATTGGCATTTTTTTACAAGAAAAATCATATTTCCGTCAATACATAACATAGAGTGAAAAACTAAACGGTTTTGAGTTATAGATACTACAGGCTACAAGATACGGTCACATTGGTACATACAGGATGACGTAAAAAATTCCTGTGCCAGGATAAAAAGAGCAGGACTTTGCACGCCCCTTTGTATCACCCTGTATGAGGCATTTCTCTGCTTTGGATGACCTGGATATGTATAGTTTACAAAAATAGAACAATGTATCTTCAAAATAGTGCAAGCTGTTTCAGATTCCGATCATTTTTGAAAAAGTTATGAATGTTTGAAAAAACCTCCCAAAATAAAATTGTCACTTCATTTTGTGCGCAGTTTATTTGGCGCGGTTTTTCCAAGATGGCGGTCCTCAGCTACTCGATAAATGTATCATGGCTTATTTTCATGCTGATGTTGTGAGGGAATCCAAAAAGGTATGACTATTACCCATGACAGCAGTGAATCTTTTCAAAATGAAATTGAGTCCAGATACTCCAGCAGAACTGAATCTGTAGCTAAAGCTAACAGTAATATTGAAATTGTTCCGCTATATGTTAGATATAGACCCATTTCTGCTCAAATATCTAGACAAAATCCCAACTTGCGCGTCTAGGATGTCAGTTTTGAAAACCAAAGTAGTAGGTGAAGTGAGCTGGTCCTGGTCCCACCACCACAACCAACACCACTGCATAAAGGAAAGTGAGCTAACCTAAGTTCACCCGACCATGTGAGTGACAGTTCGGCGCCATCTTCAAGTATCTGAAAATTAAGAGAATGACCTGAATCTCTAGAATTTTTCCATATTTGTTAATCAACACGGTGTGGGGAAGTTTCCGTCTGTGATTTTTTGTTGTTGTAAAACGGTTAGTCTGCAAGACTAACGAGCAGCTTAAATTTGGCATTCATAATGTAATAATAAATAATAAAGTAACTAAAAGTTCACCCAGTGATTTCGTTCAGAGTCTTGACAAAAAAATCGATAAATAAATAAATACATGAATGATGAATGGATCAAACTTGAGAACTTTCGTATTGTGTTCTACGAGCAATATACTTTGCTTTTTCACATCACTCAAACTGCACCAAGTCAGACGGCTTTGTCCTGTTGAGTCTTCGCGTCATACAACAATTGTCCAAGAGCTCAATGGCCTCTCCATTATAGTATGTGATCCAGCAGTTGATCTCTATGCTTCCGCGCCAACCTTTGGATTTTTTAGGTCACCTTTTTCACTCCTAGGTCTCTGTGTAGATCGACGTTCCGGATATGCCATGGGGCGTTAACAGTATTCCTCAAGACTTTATTTTGAAACCGTTGAATGATGTAGGTATTGGCTGGTTTGATGCAACTCCAGAGTTGCAGCCCGTAGGTCCACACAGGTTTCAGGACTTGTTTATAAAGCATGCAAAACTTCATTATGGATTGGTAGTTGAGACTGTTTTCCCATTTCAATAGTAGTTCTTCTTTCTTTTTTTTGACATGTTCTTTCCAGAGTAGCTTTGCATCAAGATTCATGCTCAAGTATTTATAGCCACGTTATCTATCGGAACTGCGTTCTTGTTGATCACCACAGGCAGATGTACGAAGGCACAGAGCGGGCAATGTGCCAATTCTATAATGTAAAACAAAATTCGAAATTCTGATAATCAAGTCAGAATTCTGAGTTAAAAGTCGGAATTCTGAGTTTGAAAGTCAGAACTCTGAGTTTAAAAGTCAGAATTCTGAGATAAAAGTCAAAGTCCGAATTCTGAGATTGAAGTCAAAGTTCTGAATTTAAAGTCGGAATTCTGAGAAATGAGTCAAAATTCTGAGAATCAAGTCAGAATTCTGAGTTTGCAAGTCAGAATTCTGAGATAAAAGTCAAAGTCCGAATTCTGAGATTGAAGTCAAAGTTCTGAATCTAAAGTCGGAATTCTGAGTTTGAAAGTCAGAATTCTGAGATTAAAGTCGGAATTCTGAGTTTACAAACGCGCGCGCACAATTCCGAGTTTCAAAGTCGGAATTTTGCGCACGCATTGGCAAGAATGAATCGAGAATCAAGCCGGTTGATTAAATGGCGACTGGCGACTCTTCTTATTCACACAGTCACACAGTACGGAACTTGCATTTCTCTTGCAGACAGCGGAAGGGTCACCAATTGCCATTTAATCAATCGGCTCGATTCTCGATTCATTCCTGCCAATGCGCGCGCAGAATTCCGACTCTAATCTCAGAATTCTGACTTTCAAACTCAGAATTCCTACTTTAATCCCAGAACATTGACTTTAATCTCAGATTTTGACTTCTAATCTCAGAATTCCGACTTCCATCTCAGCATTCTGACTTTCAAACTCAGAATTCCGACTTTAAACTCAGAATTCTGACTTAATTCTCAGAATTATGAGTTTTTTTTTTCGAAATTACAAAAGAAACTCTGATGTCCGCTCTGTGCCTTCGTACAGATGGTTGATTCTTTTGATCGTGAAATTCACATGAGTTGACTTACTTTTGTTGAGTTTGATACGCCATCTCTTTTCCATGTGCTGATTTTATTGACTGCACTCTGCAACCTTCGTTTCGATTCTCCCACAGTAGTACCAACCGACAAAATCGCAGTATCGTCAGCGAACGTAGCCAGTGTCATTTAGTCCATTTGTGGTATGTCATGTGTGTACAATAGATATAATACTGGGCCCAGCACACTATCTTGTGAGACACCAGCGTGAATACGTTTAAGCTCCGAATACTCTCCATTTTGTTTGACACGAAATTATCTGTCTGAAATGTATGATGTTAGCACCTGGCTGAACTAACTGGGTAATAATGCTTTTTCCAATTTGTATTTTAAGCCTCTATGCCAGATTTTACATCTCTAGAGCCTCTATTACATCTTAAAATATTGTTGGACATATTTTCTCAATTCAGAAGCAAATGCAGCCTAAACCTAAAGATAAAATGGTTTTACTAGAAGTTGCAACGGTTGCGGCCGGCGGTGCTGACCGCTGTGGCCCAGCTTTTGAGGTTGGCGATTCACAGTGAAGAATAGATAGATATAGAATTTTTCTCTGCGATTTTGGCGCTACCAGTGCACTAAATGCAAAAAAGAAAAAAGGTATTTATAATACTGAATTGGCCAGTTCAATAGCTATTTTTGTGATTTTTTTCCAAAAAATGTACGGATTTTTTTTGAAAATTTTTAGCAACAAGAACGAAAAATTGCTATTTGACTAGACAATCCAATTTCGGAGACCCATTCTCATCAATTTTTTTTCGAAGCACTGATGGCAATGCAGCCGTAAGAAGAAAAGCAACATTCTGGAAGACCAACCTTAAATTTCCCTTTCGACTTTCAGGCCATTTTAATTCAACTGAAAAAATGCAAGTCCAATTTGTTCCTATTTGCAAACCCATTTTACATCTACAGTTTATCCTTCAATCACTCAAGTTGGAAAAAGCGCTCCGCGTTTGATCTCTCACCTCTACCTACACCAGCTTGTCCATTTACCAACCTTGTTTTCTCCCAATCTCCTTAACTGTGAATTTATCCGATAACGATCTCAAATCTCGGATTTTCGGCTTCTCTATCCGTATGTATTTATGTATAGCTCCGACTCTAAAGAGTCGGAACAAAATATCAAAATTGAACGATCACAGTGTGAGCCGTCAAATTAACTAGATTTATGAAGAGAGTGTTCAGAACCGAACGTGGTAATTAGCAAAACGTTCGTGTAATCCAAACTTGTCAAAATAGTTGCGGGGACATAAATCCTGCTAAACAGGAATTAATTGGTGCTAGTTAGCTGCGACAACTTTTCACTTCGATTTTTTGCAATACACAGAGGTTATCTCCCATCAATAATTAGCTGGAGGAGCATGGCCGACGATCGAAAATTTCGCGCTTTGTCGGTTGCGAAATTGGATTGAATTGTAACGTAATCGAAGTTTCTCTTGCATATTTGTATAGGTACAGGATGAAGGGTAAGAAAAAAACTGAATTCTAACAAATTGAAAAATCTTGTAGTTTGTTTAGCTGAAAGCCGTTTGCTTGTTGCAGTTTCGTCATGGTGTGATGGTGCTCATCATAATGATGCGTTCATTTAGCGATGACTAAGCACCGCTAAACGCAAAAATCATAGGTACCTACTTATACTCAGGTATGAGTACTCAGGATATAGTACTCAGGTATAAGGTATCATACTTGAGCTCATGGACACAGACTCCATGGAGGAATGAATAGTGAACTTAGCTTATTCAGAGCTCCTAAAAGGGGAACAATTATTACTTGTTTAGGTTGAGCAAAAAAAAATCAGCTGATCCTTCAAACAGCTTTTAAATTCTCTATTAGTTACTTATTGCTATCTTCGTGCTTCGAAGGCTTCAACTTGGGCTTATGAGCTATAGAATGGGCTTTCCATTCAAACCAAGAATCTAATACCGTATGAAAAAAATGATCGGAAAAGAAGTTATGATTTCCAACATCCATTATTCCGTGTTTCAATATAAACACGCACTATTTTAGATACTTTCAATTAATTCCCTGCACCTTTTCACGGCTCATTTTCATTTTATATTGCCACTTTATACACTTTTTCTCCGAGTTTTTCTCTCCCTGTAGGAATTAAGTTAGCGAGTACGTGCACTTTTTTCCTGAGTGCTAAAGCAAAAAGAACACGCATCCGGATGTTCAACACGCAATAAAAAGTAATGCGCTCCTCAACTTTCGATAAGTGAGAAACGAGAATCGCATCAGGCAACAACAAACGAGAAGTAAAATGGCAATACACGAGCCATAAACCTTTGAGCATAAACCGATAATTAAACCGATCGCATTTCGGATTGAGAAAGTACGCCTAGTAGTGTGCACATTATAGCGTGATGGAATGGGCCTTTGAAAAAACGTGAATTGCTTCCAGTAGAACACACGAATTTTTTTCGATGCGACGCTTTCGCAAGTAGCCAAGTAGATATCCGCAGCACTATAGCACTAACCGGTGATTACTGTAGCTAACGTGGGTTCGTAAAAGTATTCCGTTTCTGGCTTCATCTACGAACGTTTTAGAGACCGTCCTCTCTTCGCCAAGGCTGCATATCCCGAGATTACAGGGGGCGGTGTGCCGGAAGAAAGTGTTTTTTTTTTTAATTTCTGCTTAAAATAATAATTTTATTATATACGAGCGCCCTACGTTCTCGTACGTCATTCTGGAGAGTCCGCGAAGAATTTCCTTCCGCCTATTATTCTAATTCCGGCATATTCCAGTATTTGTGCTACTAGTAGCAGGCCTACTCCTGAATACGTGGCAAACCATGTCACTGTCAAACTTTCGGAACCTAAGGGCCCACCCCTTGACCACTCATAAACTGAAAATCGGTTGTGTCACTCTGAAACTTTTCCGACTAGTATTCAGGAACCTATGGAAATTTTTGTTCGGAACGTCCCTTCGGGTGGGCAGTTGAAATTAGAGAGAAAGATTGGAAATAATTCGCAGGAAATTGAAACTTTTGTCAGGAAAATTTGAATTTTCCGGGAAAACCTCGGATCTTATTCCAGATCATCTTATTGTTACTTCAAGATCCATTATTTGAGTCCTGTCTCGAAAATCCATGCCGGTTTTACATTTATAACAGGAAAACTCCCGGAAAATTGGAAGAAAAAATGTTGGAAAATGTTACTCTTGTTTAAAAAAAGATGGTGGTTCACGGGATAAAAAGTTTTGAAAATTAGCAGTTTTTCCAGAGAGGTAAACTCGAAAACCGTGGGTCCGATTTCGAAAGTTTTTCTTCCAAAAATTAATTGATTCTATTCTTCAACTTTCATTCCCAGCATGCCTGCACCTAAAATGAATATTTCGTGGGGCTCAACGCATGTCGGAGTTTGCACTGCAGTTTTCTTAAATTCACGGAATGTGCAAATTTCATTTCAAAAAAATCACCGTCGGAAAACCGGAACCGGGTCGATTTTGTAAATGGGCTTTCACGATGCCCAATCAAATTTGCTTTCGATATCAGTTGGAATTTTTTGAAAAAAGTCGATACCTGAGCAGAAATGAGTTTTTGAAATGGGGTCTTGCATCAAAAGCAGGTATACTGCAGTAAAGATTGGTTTTGGGGTTGAAAAAATTAATTCATGAAATTTTAAAGCTGTTATCGATTCAGAATTTCATCCTCTACCATGTACTTGAAATCCCCGAAAATCCCATCTGAGCATTTTTCTTGCGGCCCTGTCAAAGTATATCATGTTTGCTGCAACAAGTCCGAAAATAATTGTATCCTCGCTTTTGTCACATTAGAGCTATATCGTAGTTCAGAGCTGTTGGTATATACTCCAGGACATGACCAGAACGTCATCTGAACCGCTGAAATCCTATTTCCCACAAAAGAAAACACGTAACTTGCTTTAATCTGCAATTACCAGTGGTAATCAAGTGTAGTTCGGGGATTAGTGACCAAATTTAATAAAATCTGTTCTTTTTGTGATAAAGGCATGAAATTTCGTATGAGTAGTCTTCATGGTCCCCTTTTCAAATGTAGACATGGCGTCTCGCCCTATTTTGGTTGGGAGGCTTAGGGACCATCTTGAAAATTTAAGTTGCAGAAACTCATACAAACCATCAATAAAATAATTGTCACCCATCTCAAAAAGTAATCATTTGACTCTACGTTAAATCTCAACAAGAGACACACCAGTTGTCACCATGTACGCACTGTTCTCCATAGTGAGGAAAAAATCTTCGGAATGTCAAAAAAAATCGGGTTTTTATATATTTTTTTTGTAATAGAGGAATAAATTCATCATCCGCATATCATTATCCACTAATTCGTATCTGCCGAAGCCATTGATGAAGTCCCTTTCTTCGTATTGACATCTAAAAGCAACAATTCCAGATGAAACCAGCCAATTCAAGTGCTCAGTTCAGCAGCGTTTTTTTTCAATGTTACGAATTGATATGAATGAAAATTTATCATTGGGTGGATAGCTTCTACTGTTTTATAATTTTATTAAGTATAACTAGATGAGGAGTGATGCGCGAAAGCCCCGAATTTTTTTTTTAAACCCCATCTATCACTGTTTGAATTGCACCAAATTTCATGCTACTTTGGCGAAACAACAGCAAATACAAACTAAAGAGTATAGACAAACGTCAATACGATCTGCAGTTATCAAGTAGAAGGCACGAAGAATGAGAATTGAGGCGTGGAATACTTCAAAGCACTCAGTTCGAGTAAATACATGTTATAGTCCGGCGGCTTAAAGCCATATTTAAAACGAATTCTGCATTTCGTGCCGAAGCCAATTTTATTTTATTTTAGTGAAATATGATTATTATTGAAAGTTTTGAGGGGTGGAGCCATTCTCAATTTTCACCAGGGGGGGAGGGGGAGGGGGTTGTTCTGGCTTTTTGGAGGCTTTTTGGATCATTTCTTTTGCACTCGATGTTGTTAGCAGAAGCAAGGTGTTTCCTAGATCTGTGATATATCCGGATTTTTTTAAGTGGTGTAGCCACTCCCTTCCCCTCTTGGGAGGGGGCTGGGGGGATCAAGTTGACATATGTGGGCAATTTTCACTTTTTCTTTGATTTCAAACCAATATCGGCAAGTTTGGTATCGTTTCCGACTAAATCACATCTTCTGAACTCAACCATGACTCGAAAAAATTGATAGCAACAAGTTTAAACAAGTTGTGCAGGGAATATCATGTTTTTTTGTGCTCCTATTTGAAGAATTTTTTTTGGGGGTGTTTTAGACATTTGTGGCTGAAGTCCATTCCAGGTCTATTATATTAAACTATTTTGAGCCTAAGGAACGTATTTTAGCAGAGTCTTTTGTTTTGGGAAAAATAAAAAAAAATGTTTTGTAAACTTGCTTTGAGCAAATTTTTTGATAATTCACCAACAACGTCTGAAAGGTTATGAAAGTTTATAGTCGTGGTCTGTGGTCTTCTTGAAGAGTCCTGCGAGGGTGGAAAGAGACCGTAATACCAAAGGGCGTGAGCCGCCCTTGATGGGGATGTAGAATTCTGAGGGGGAGGGGGGTGGAATATTTCATTCATAATTTATGAACGGGCTAGAGACAATCTTTTCACGGTTTCTGATCCTATTCATTCTCGTGAAATTGGTCTTAAACTGAACTCAAAAGGGGGGATTCAATTTTGGGCTTGGTGACTATTTGAAAATCGCTACTGCAACAGCAGCAACCCAAGTTTGGCGAGGGTGATTAGACATTTTTCCACCAGGTCTGTGCACCATCGAACGCTCAAGCAAGGACTTATAATTTATAAACAGGCAATTTTCAATTTATGAAGAGACAATTTTTCCATGATTTCTGATTTTATGATCTTATTGGAGTATACTAGTGAAATTGGGCCCACATCAATCTCAAGTGGAGGGGATTACTTTCGGGCTTGCTAGCTGTTCTTGTTGCTATCACTCTCATCTTCTTGAAGAGGGGTAGTAGGGGGAGAGATTTTCTGATTTCGACCTTGATGGCTACTTTTGTTGTAACATACACAAGTTACACAACATGGGAGGCAAAAGGTTTGTATGCTATGTAATCTAGTAGAAGGATTTTGATAAGGGGAGGCATTTCCATTCTTCATTGATTGGGAGAGGTGAGAGGTTCATATGAGAGGTTCGGCAGTTTTTTTTTCAATTCAGAGTCTAGGAGTTTTTCAACAGCAGAGGCGTTTCTCAATTTCGTTAGGGGATTGATTTTTTCTCTTCATTCCGAGCTTGTCGGCTATTTCATGGTTTGCAGTGGATGCGAAAATGACAAATGATAATTAAGCGCTTGTCCATATTTAAAATACAGAACACAGTTGAGTTTCTTTCATATTTCAAGCTTTTGCCGATGTGTTTTTAAGAAGAAAGCTTTGTGGATCAGCTGCCGTTTTTTCAATATAGTTTTTTGAATTACCTTATGTATGTGTAAAAAAATTGTTGCTGATGTTGTTGGGCGTTCGAAGGTGCACAGACCTGGTGAAAATGTCCAATCGTCTTCCCAAAACCCACGCAGAATTCAATTG
This sequence comes from Anaspis maculata, assembly GCA_949128115.1. Taxonomy (NCBI): domain Eukaryota; kingdom Metazoa; phylum Arthropoda; class Insecta; order Coleoptera; family Scraptiidae; genus Anaspis; species Anaspis maculata. Next base: position 24,790,123 of record OX421966.1, read on the forward strand.
CATAAAATATGAACAAAGAAAATCTCATTTTCATACACATAAACGCGGCAAAAGTCAAAAGTCGTAGTCCTCACCGTGGTGGTGGTGGTGGTGACTGGACGCTGGACGTGGGTAGTGCCTGATGCGAAGCTGTGTTCTTCCAGCCTGCATGGCGAAGGCATCAATAGAGGACTGAAATTCTCGCGTCTTTTTTTTTCATTGTTCACTGTTCTACCAACAGGAGGTGTCGATTAATATTTCTACTGCGTGTACGATTATTCAAAGTAGGTATCATTTCGGGTCTGTGTATCATCGAGCATCCTTGCTTGGAGATTCTTCCCTCACTGATGAGGCCCAAAAGGCCGAACCACGTATCTGAGGGTTCTTTACTTCCGTCCCTGCTCGAGGGTTCGATGGTGCACAGACCTGGTGAAAATGTCGAATCATCCCTGCAAAACCCACGCAAAATTCAAGTTACTGCCGCTAGTGCTGCTGCAGTAGCGATCTCTGAATAGTCACCAAGCCCAAAATTGAAAGATTCTTCCCCCCTTCCATTGAGTTTAGTTTAGGATCAATTTTAGCGAAATAAACAGAAACAGAAAAACAGAGCAAAGATTGTTTCTAGCCCGTTAATAAATTTTGAGTGAAAATTTTCTCTCCTCCCGCCCCCCAGATTCTACACGCCCCTCAAGGCTCCCGCCCTCTGGGATTATGGTTCCTTCCCAACCCGCAGAACTCCTTAGGAACACTACAGACCACAATTATTAACTTTTATAACCTTTCAGACGTTGTTGAATTATGAAAAAATTTGCTCAAAACAAGTTTATAAATTATTTTTTTAAATTTTTTCCAAAAACAAAAGACGGTGCTAAAATACGTTCCTCAAGCGCAAAATAGTTCAAAATAATACACCTGAAATGGAATTCAACCACAAATGTCTAAAACCCCCTCAAATAATTTCTTCAAATAGGAGCACAAAGAAACATGATATTCTCTGCACAACTCGTTTGAACTTGTCGCTATCGATTTTTTCAAGTCATGGTTGAGTTCAGAAGATGTGATTTAGTCGGAAACGATACCAAACTTGCCGATATTGGTTCGAAATCAAAGAAAAAGCAAAAATCGGCCACATGTGTCAACGTGAGCCCCCCAGCCCCCTCCCAAGAGGAGAAGGGGGTGCCTACACCACTTAAAAAAATCCGGATATATTACAGATCTAGAAAACACCTTGCTTCTGCTTACAACATCGAGTGCAAAAGAAAAGGTCCAAAAAGCCCCCAAAAAGCCAGAACAACCCCCTCCCCCTCCCCCCCTGGTGAGAATTGAGAATGGCTTCACTCCTCAAAACTTTCATTCTTAACCATATTTCACAAAAATAAAATAAAATTGGCTTCGGCACAAAGTGCATAATCCATCTACTAAGCCGCCGGACTATTATAGAAATATTTTCAACACACCCTAGGGGCACAAATTTTATGATGGTGAGCGACTCGAAAAGAAATTGTTCCTATGCTTTTGCGTTTGGTTTCGCGTGTAGTCATATAAAATTAAGTTACAGAACAGTTCCAGCTATCCGTCTATTCATAAATTGTCGATCATATTGATTGGGAACAATTGAAAAACGCTGTTGAACTTCACACTTGAATTGGCTCATTTCTTCGGGAGCTGTCCTCCCTAGAATGACAATATCAAAAAACAGACTTTATGAATTGCTTCGGCAAATATAAATTAGTGAATAATGATACACAGCAGATCAACTCACCGTTTCTTAGAATAAAAAATCATTAAAAACGGTTTTTTTTTGACACTCCGAAGAAAAATTTTTTTAACACGAAGAACAATGCGTACATGGCGACAACTGTTGTGTCTCTTGTCAAAGTTTGGTGTAGAGTCAAATGATTACTTTTTGAAATGTGTGACGATATCTACCGGTGGTTTATGAGAGTTCCTGAGACTTCAAATTTTTAAGGGGGTCCTTAGACCCCCCTAACCAAAATATAGCGAGGCGTCATGTCTACATTTGGAAAGAAGACCATGAAGACCACTCATACCAAATTTTATGTCTCTATCACAAATCAAACAGATTGTAATAAACTTGGTTACTAACCCTCGGATTATACTTAATCAACACTGTTGATTGGAAATTAAAGCGACTCCCGTGCTTTTTTTTTCCGGAAAATACGAGTTAGAGGTTCAAACGAAGGTCTGGTCCGGCCCTGCAGTATATACCAACAGTTCTAAGCCAACAATGTAGCTCTAGTGTGACAAAAACAAGAATGCCATTTTCGGAATAATTGCAGCAAACATGATATACTTTGACAGCGTCGCGAGAAGAATGCTCAACTAGAATTTTCGGGGATTTTGAGTATGTGGTAGAGAATAAAATTCTGAATCGATATCTGCTATAAAATTTTATGAATTAATTTTTTCAAGGTTTGGGGTCTTTTTTGACTATCTTTACTGCACTAGTAGTCCTGGTTAAAACGCGGGCGAGAGGCCCTCTCGGATGGCAACGGCCAGGATAAATTTTGAAAGTTCATAACGCCCGGCTGAAAAATGATTGGAACGGCAAACTTAATTTGACTCTTTTGTTCTGCTGCTCCCTGCCAAAATTGGTTCCAATCTATTTGATAAATTTTGAATAAATAAATGGTGAAGTTTTGAACATTTTCCAAGATTTAACAGATGACAGATAGACAAAGAGCTTTAAATACAGTTTTCCAAGGGCTTTCAGATGCCACATTGCAAGTCAGCTTTCGTGATATATGTATAACTTTTGTCATTTTTTGATTGTGACATTTTTGTTCAGCAGATGACAGCCAAAAACTAATGGGCTCATCCAACAGCAAAACCATATCTGCATTCTGAATTTCAAGTCGATCGGATCAACGTTGCAGCAATTATCCAGCAGATTACAGACAGACAGAAAGACACACAGACAGACATCACTCCAAAAATGTTCTTATCGTCTTATAGTCCGGGTACTAAGGAAAAAAACTCTGCACTGGTGATAATGTTTTGAAACTTGACACACATGTTCTTTGAATTATTCTCAACAAACCTGGATGTGGGGCAGACTTGACAGGTAGCGTATACAGGGTGAAAAATAAAGTTGAAAAATTTAAAATTTTTATCTGGAGAGCCAAAAGTGCTGGAGTCTTGTCAATCAACATATGTATGTGTAATTTAATGTTCATGAAGCTGCCCAAAACAGTTTTGGAATATCTTGTTTCTTCCCTGAGATATTTTGAAAAAAGTAAAAATGCTCGAAAAAATGACTTTTTGTCCATTAATCAGCAAATTCATTGGTCAAGATTTTAAAGTGCAACTTGGTATTTCTACCATGTATGACGTTAGAAATGGAATAAGACCTGAAGCCAATTTCTAGGCCTCCTATTTTCAGAAATACGGTAGTCAACTTTTTGTTGTCTTCATGGCGGCCATTTTGAATTTTCTTGTGATTGAATATTCCAAAACGTGGTCGGCAATTGTGAAGGGACTACATTGGACCATTACATACAGAAAAAGACATTCTGCAAGAGGAAGTATCTAGTGATTTTTACGTAAATTAAAATCAGAGTTAAAATCTGTAAATCTCTAGTTTTCCTTGGTTTTACACATTTTCAGTGTGGATGACGGGTGACGTGGTACTTGCGGAAGTGAAATACAACCAGAAATTCAAACCTTCATCTTTTCCGAGATCTTGTGCCAAAATTCATCATCATCAGTTGAAAAATTTCTTGTGAGCGACGTCTAAATAAAATATTACACTTTTTTAACAAAAATGAAAATCTCATAGTCCTCTCCACTCCATTGAGAAATGTTCCTGTTTCAGAATGTCTTTTTCTGTATAAAATGGTCCATAGTAGTCTCCTATACAATTGCCGACTACGTTTTGAAATATTCAGTCACAGGAAAATTCAAAATGGCCGCCGTGGAGACAACAAAAAATTGACTATCGTATTTCTGGAAATAGGAGGCGTAAAAATTGGCTCCTGATCTTATTCTATTTCTTACACACCACACATTGTAGAAATACCAAGTTTAAATATGGTGATTCGCAAGACGACTTCGACGACGATTCCAGCATTTTTGGTTCTTCAGATACAATTCTTTGATTTTTCAACTTTATTTTTCACTTTGTATACGCCACCTGTCAAGTCTGACTCACATCTAGGTTTGTTGAGAATCATTCAAAGAACATGTGTGCCAAGTTTCAAAACTTTATCACCAAGTGCAGAGTTTCACTTGAATTTGTCCCTTAGTACCCGGACTATCTTGGGAGACCTCAAAATGGATATATTCGTCTTCATTTAGGAAAAAATTTCAGCGCGTTCACAATACTCCCTCTTTTCATTGGGTGGGGTGGATCAGGAAAGAAATATTACAGCTACAGACAAAAAAAAATTCATCATCTTCAGCTTCCGAACTGTGACTCAAGCAAGTACCCCTCAGACTTTGAACACGCTGTATGGGTAGAATTTCTATCCAAGTAGATAATTTTCCTTTGCCTTTATAAGGGAGACACACAGACTAGATTAGGGACCCACACCAAACATTGAGTTCAAATTTTGGTATACAAAGTTACCTATAAGATACAGAGTATCATCAGTGCGCTTCCATAAACAGATAACACCTGGAGTATTCTCCGAAGTCTGAACTTCACTAATGATAAACCAAATTCCATTCCAGTATTTACCGATCGATCGTTCCCTAGTGCTATGTGTCACCTTTTATTTTCGTTTTTATCTTGCACAAACATCACTTCACGTATGATTTACCGGGGCTTGACCGAAGATAAGCGACATCCCCTCAATAAAACTGCCAAAGAAGGAAAACAAAACTGTGTGTTATTGATAGATTGGCTGCCTCCGGGGAAGGTACGGCGTGAAAGTCTTTTTTTCCAAGTTAATCGTTCAGACCTTCATTCAATTTTCACGCGCTCCACCCTGTATTTTGCGAGTGTATACCAGCGGGCACACAATGCTCAATAAAATATACAAGTCAAGGCTCATGTCTTGTAATTATCAGTACTATATGCGTTCCACAATTTGAATGACAGCGCATTGGAATTTGAAATATGGAGTTATGCGTAAGCTGCGGCCGCTCTTCCAATTTCTTCGCTTCGTAAAAATGTGAAATGAGAAACTTCCTCTCGAATAAATTGATCGGCGTCGCTCTCCAACTCAAATTCTGGCTTTTGTTTCGTGCGTTCATAAGTCTCGAGTATCTTTGATTTCGTATACCAGATTGAATAAGCGGACAATGCACGTCCCGGCTTTAATGGATGAGGCTTTCACCGGAAGAAAAATAGAACACCTCTTGAGTTCCATTAATCAGCGCGCATCTCTGATGAGTCTGATGATGGTGTCTTTTTGACCTTGCGTGCGCTTAGATCTGTGCTTATAGGCCCTCCAAGACCAAGAGTCACAGAAATTGCGCCGACAAAAGCTATAGACCGTTTGTCTGTCTGTGAGAATTGTATATTCGTTTCAGTTCCATCAATTTTTTATTATCATAAGTACACTCATGTTGAACCACGCATAGGTACTTCCGTCATACTTTGGCCTTCTGATGATTTTTTTTCTCTAAATCCTTGCCCGAGTTGGTATACCTAACCGCATTTCACAACAATACCTCCTATTATTATTAATATGTATTTGACGTTACCTTATTACGCAAAGGCCGAACCGCGTGCACTACTTTATTGTATCTCAATCTAGTTTCGTAACTGGTTCACGATGTATAAGGCACCTCGATAGGATACAATAGATCTGCGAAATTTCATTTAACGCATATTGTTTATGTTTTAATCTCGCTAAGGATGAAGCCTCGGATGGAGCTTTTCCTTAGTATGACTTATAATCAGTTGCACGACTTTTTTCATTGTTCTATGAAAAAAATGTATTGCATGGTACGAATGGTAGATACCATACTAAATTGAAGCTCACGTTTTGGCAACTATAGTAGTTGTCCATAGTAGGTTCACTTGCACTGTGACTCTAGTTGGCTGGGCAAATTTTCTACTTTAGCATTGTAGGCTTGCCGCCTTTTTACCTGGTGTGAAACTGACTTCAAGTAAAGTTATATTTCTTATCAAATTGATATTAAAATCTTTGAAAACTGACCTTGTCATACGTGGAAATGCCACTAGAGGGGCGCAGAGCTGTATTATCATCATTAGACACCAAAACCCCACGGGGCCGCCTTCAGTTTAAGTCATCTTGACAGCGGCCATTCAAGGCCGAGAAAAACCCGTTTCGCCAAGCTCCAAAAGAGAAGCAAATTACAAACTGAAGGTACTCACATGAATTTCGGTCCATTACGCAACTTTGAGCGGCTGGGTTTTTTGAAATTCGGTTCAATTAACTTTTTATACGTAAATCCTGCTGCAACTGCAGGCCTGCTGGGATGTTCCTTGTCTTGCCAATAGTTCTTTATGATTCGTCATGTCTTTTCAACTGCAGGAGGTGGAAGGATTGATGATTCCATGGGACCTCTTTTTTGGAGGAAGGTCTAGTACTTTTTTAGTTTGAATCAACCTAAAGTTGAACAGGCTTCGAGAGGTTAGAAATATCTTTGACACCTGTCAAATGTCAAAGCTGGTTTGATTTATTTGTTCATTAGTGAAAATTAAAAACAGGTAGAAAAATTACTACATTTTTTAGGTCGAGGTCGGGAAGAATGCCTCAGATGGACTAAGATTTATCGAGTTGGAATGCAAAAGGCAAGGCACGTGCATGTTATAGTACATTACGTAACAAGTACGGAAAGTGATGCATTACGCATGAGTGTGTAAGTTAATGCACAAGGCGCAGCCGAGTGCAGAAATCACACGAATGAAAGTAAGACACTTTACGGCGAGTTACGTACACTATTTTTCCTACGACCGGGAGAAAATTACATTCAAATTAAGACGTCATTTTCGTGTTCTTCTGTAAACATAGATTTGATAAAAACCAGTGGATAAATGATGATTACATAAATAAGGGTAATTTTAAATGGGTCTATAAAGAAAATGTGTATGTATTTAAAATTTTCAGAAATTGAAATTTTCAAAAATTAATTTTTTTTCACAATTTTCAATTTTTTCTCGAAAAACACCGCTATTTTCTGACCAAGCCTGCCTGTGGCTGTTGTTATGCTTGAGCATCTCACAAGCGAGCGGTATACCGAATTATCGCAAAAGAATCAAGAATCCCATCAAAAAGCAATCTTTCAAATTTTGATTGCTTCCAAAATATAAAAAATAATTTTTTTCATAAAATTTTTTTGGGGAATCGCAGGAATCGAACTCGAGCCTGCTTAACACACGCTACGCGCCTGTGGCAGCAGCGTGGTGGCAGCAAGTAAGGTCGGAGGTGGCGGCTCTCACCATTAAGCTGTCAGGGTATTTTCGGCGGCCGGCCAAAACCGTCAATAATAAAGGACACGAACAATTTGTTTTATCCTTTGAAGAGCGATAGCGATCCAGGGCCCCGGCTACCAGCCGGGAAAGGCTCCTAGGGGAAAGGTACGTTTTGGTCATCAGCAGGTGTATGGGACTTCATTTATTAACAACGTCTCCTTGTTAGAAAATTGAAAATCCAATAATGAAATTAGTGACATTTCAACCGTCGTTTTGACATTTTAGTATGTTAACTTGATTCAAAGTATTTAGGTGTATTGGATGGGGCTGGTGCAGCTCAAAATTTCTAAATTGACCCCCATTTAATCTTTTGTGGTCACATTTGCATTGCTACCAAAGGATTATTCTGCTTTATAAGTGTAGGTGAGAATTTCATTCATAACTTTACAATTACTGTTGTTGAAAGAAAATTATGTAGGATTTTTATTTTGATACATCTCACCGCTAGGGCTAGGCCTTCGATAAGGTTATATAAGCATGTCAAACCCATACTTTCGGTTGAGAGGACATGACTGAGGCCAGTCCTGTAGATGCAAATTATTGTTGGTTTGCTTGTGAATCAGTGTTAAAGTGGTATTGTTGAAAGCCGGTTTTTCGAAATTGTGACTGAATCGTCGTTTAAATTCGTATTGTTTCGTGATCCGAATGAACTGTGCGTAATAATAACGCACGGCTATAACGAACATGTTGGGTAGGTTGACGTAATTGACAACTTTCGGGCCTACTATAGCGTGTGAAAGGGGTCACTTTCGTAGGTGGTCTCAGAGGAGAAAAGATTGTCTTTCATATATTGACTTATTTGAACATTTTTAGCGCATATTTTGATATTTTTCAAGCGCATAAACACTGCGTAGGGTGAGCTTTTTTACCGCATATAAATCTGTCCTCTATTCATCACTTAGTCGCTTGATACCGCCAGGAAAATATTGTGCCTCACACAACCCATTTTTTTGTAATTTTTCAGATTCCACAATTTTCTTCTCAAGTTGCCTCTTGAAGAGATGCCTCGAACAGAATCTTCTTGATTTATACTTCCCTGGATAGCAATACTCAATACCTAATGCTCAATGTACCAAAAGTTCAAATTCTAATTCGGCACCAGCTTCGGGAACACTGTAACGACATGAAGAGTAACGACTGACTAAATTGCATTTCCGGCCGCGTCACACGTCCTCCTGCCTTAATTTATTTGTATGAAAGCTTCTCGTTACAGTGCGGTGCGCTCTGTACTTATTGTCTATCCTGTGACGTCACGAGAAACTCTCGAGTAGAAAATACACACATGTAAACACACACATGTTCTTTATTTGGCCATTGCCCGATAAGAAAAAGTGAATGAACATGGGCACTCAACGGCCGCCATGTCACGTGTCGCTCTTTTCCTCTTTTTATACTTTGCTCAGATCGTCTCGTAATTCTCGTCACAAATTGTGCTCTCGGTTTTGCCCTTGACTGTGGGACTCCATCCCACAATTAATCAAACTCTGAAATGAAAAATTGTCGGAGATTTCGCTTGAAACCAGGAAATTGCCTGATGGATGTACGAGCACAAAATCAAGCTGGAGAACTGGAGATTAAACTCAATGAATGGAAACTGTGTGTGGCTGGCTATCTCTATGTGGGTGATTGAAGTCAATAAGTATTACACAGAACATCGTAATAACAAGAATGTTTTGATGATGATAATAATAATTAATAATAACTTCGGTTATGCGATATTATGTGAGAACGCGGTAGCAATAAGGTTGCATTATTATTTAGAACCCAACAATGCTTCAATGAAACCAGTTGGCTGCGCGGACCCACTTACTTTGGTTGTTCCATTGTTCGAATTACGAACGTGAAAATTGCGATTGGAGCAATTACAAGCAGACTTTCCGAAGGAAAATTACAACATTTCCATTCTTTCTCGCAGGCCCAATTTAAGCCGATTGATCGCGCTGCTGCTGCTGGCAGCAGCCACGCTTATTATACAAAGTGAAACGACACACAAAGACGATGAGAGTGACCCCCTCTCGAAATTTATTAGCTTCGGCACTTTTTGCATCCAGCCTCACAATTATGCGGTCCGCAGAATTCCATTTATCATCCCAATTACCGAATCTCGGAGCCGCAGAATAATCAATTCGGAGCAATTTTTTGCGTCCTTCTGTACAGGACGTCCCAGAATCACAGCACCAGAACAGTACATACTACGTATATGGGATCCTTCACGAAGCCTACAAATGTAATGAAAAAATCCTCGACTTCTATTTTCAAAAATATGAAGGTTCAGAGGGTTGTCGTTCGAACAGTTTCGTCATTCCAAAAGATTTTAGAAAACCTGTTGATAGCAGAATTAGGAATTGAAAATCTCAACTTTCTATTTACTAAGTATACTGAGTACTGAGTGAGTGTGAGTCATGGAGTAAAAAAATCAATTTCTCTGAAAAATTACCTGAAAATATTCTTTGCATCTTTTGAAATAAGGAAACCGAAAGGATTCTAAGGACTACCCTTTGACGCTTCATAGCTGCGAATAAAGTCGAAGAAATATTTCAATATTTTTCGGTGGACCTCCTGAAATATTCCTTCTAAGTAGTCCTATTCTGGTACAATGATTTTGGGACATCCTGTACAACAGTTTCGCAGATTCATTAGTGACGTGCGGCATCAGAGAGGAGAACGACGGAAAAGACGTCCGCGCGGGTGCAGAAAACGGAGCCGTTGTCATTTATATTGTCAACTCGTTATTGTTGGAGCTTTTCGCTCGTCGAAACAGTGGAGGATTAAAGGAAACTTTGAGTCGTTATTTCGCAGATTGGTTCAATTGTTAACGGGGATCAAGAAAAATGGTACGGCGGTGGTGGCAATACAAGAAGCCAGCTTCCGAGCCAGCTTCGTTCCCGTCCCGTTCCTCTCTTTTCTTCTCGCCTCCTCATCCCCGCAAGAAGTCCCATCGATTATGGCTGGGATGTCGTCGTCGCGTCGCGTCGCGTCGTTCGGAAGTGAAATTGTTGGATTGGATTAAATTTAGCGAGATTCCGATGTTGCTTTTGGATTTATTGCAGTATTTTTATGATTTTAACTTCTTTGTTCGTCGATAGTTGTTGTTCACTGGGCCTTGCGTAACTAAGGAACGCTGGTGCAATTTTCGAAGCTAGTCGTGCATGTTCGGGGGGGCTCCATTTCGCAGTACTTAGCTACCTACACTACATATTAACGTGAGGTCTCAATTCATTGCACAAGTAGAAGTGTAGTGCAAAGTAAAAACTACTTATTCTGAATTTTATTAGATTAGAACACAATCATTCCAATCAGAAGCGGAACTATAAATACAGGTACCCAAGGCTTAACCGATCAAGCTTCAAAAGAAGATTATATTATGCCTCTCACTCGCTTCCTAATAAGAATACGGGGTGTTAAAAATCACAAAAAAAAACATATTGGGGAGTTTGCGTGCACACGTACGTACGACGTAACGTAACTTTCAACGTGAAAATTGACGAGGTTGTTCGAAGCAGGACAACTTGACGCCGCCGACTTGACACCGGTCATTTTGACGCGGGAAAACTTGACGCCAGGACAACTTGACGCGGGACAACTTCACGCCAGAACAACTTGGCGCTAGGAGTTATCATAATTCCGCAACTCTAGTTGACCAGTTTGTGTCTTTTTGTCCCCCAATTGGCCCCTTTGTGTTTCCCTGTGTTTTTTTGGAACGAGCAAGCCCCTTATGCCTACTTGTGTCTTATGTTTTTGACTACCAATGACCTCAGTTTGTATAACTTGAAGTCACCGCCCCTATATGACTTTATGTGTCATTTCAAGCCCTGATGAGCCCCCTACCTGTGTCTTCGTGTTGTTTTCGAAAATGTACCGGAGCCACTTTGTTTTTCCATAGTGTTTTTGAGAACCCTGATAACCCCCTCGATGACCTTCTTGTGTTTTCATGTGAAGCTCTAAATTCTATCGAGCCCCCTTGTATCTTTTTGTGCTCTGAAACCCTACCCCCATTCTTTCTTGCTGCGGGTCAATCTGGGCCATGTGTCTATGGTGACGCTTCCAGCCCCGCAATGAGCTCCATTTTGTCTTCTCATGTCGTGGAATCCTAGCGGCCCTTGTTGTGTCTTGCTATGTTCACGGAGACCCAATGGACCCCCTTTGTCTGTATTTGTCGTTTTGAAACCTGAGAATCCTCCTCGGGTCTTCATGTGGGGTTGTGTGGGGCCCTGATGAACCCTCTTGTATCTCCTTGTGTTTTTAGCGCACTTCTCCAAATGGGAAGGCGCTTTTGTCCTCGTTTTGTCCGTCCGTCCGTCCGTCCGTCCGTCCGTCCGTCCGTCCGTCTGTCACAGCATCTAGTCCTAGACGAAAAGGTTTTTGCGAAAAAATTTCACTCCATTGGGTAGCTCATGACCTTGTATCCCGAACCAAGAAAAATCTCGACGAAATAATAATGAACAATGACAACAATAACAATTTAGTGTGACGCCGCATCGCCGTTGAATGCTGCATTTCAGAAGCCGGCCTGATCTCGAAAGTTATCACATGCGAGGAAGTACCCGATCTTATCATTTTACCATAATACATATGCGGAGTTATATTTAGAGGATGATTTGAACTTCATTTCAATGAAAATTTCACATCGGTGCGAGGTGCAGGCCAATAGTTATTAATTTTTGAAAATGACTCCGAAACTACGGCTCGGCCGCAAATGATTTATTCGTTGCTTGCTGGTGCTTGATATCCTTTCCTCCGAACAAAACGAAATTCAATACAGAAAATATTTCAACTCGAATGGGTAGCTCATGGCCTTGGTACGCGAATCAAGAAAAATTTTGCCGAAATAATCATGAACAATTACAAAAATAACATTTTGATGTAGGGCGGCTTCGCCGATCAAGTGCTGGCATTCGCGGTAAGATGTAGAAAGTTGCGATATGCAGGCAACTACAATTTCTTGATGAAATACGTCACTGCATGTACGGCATTATATTTAGAGAACAATTTGAACTTTTTTTTGACAAAAACTTCACTTCGATCCGACCGTCGGGTCAATTGTTATCAATTTTTGAAAACGACCGCAAAGCAACGGCTCGGCGCATATTACACGACCCTACAAATTTAAAATCAGACGTGCCGAAATAGTAATTGAACATTTTGAAATAGCCAATACTAGGTACCTGAAGGATAATGGCACTCAAATTACAAAACATGTTCGCTCAATAACAAAAAAAAAGTAGGTAGGTATCACTAAAAATCATGTGACAGGCTACCATTTTTTCGGTTTTTCGATAAAAAAGAAATGTTCCAATTCAAAGGTGAACCCGATATTCGTGTTCAGGAGGTCGAAATCAGTCGGAGAACATTTTTTTATATAAGTAACAGGATGACGCTTATGTGGCCGGTTTGTCTGTCTGTCTGTCTGTCTGTCTGTCTGTCTGTCTGTCTGTCTGTCTGTCTGTCTGTCTGTCTGTCTGTCCGAGTCCGTGCAGAAATTAAGACGCTGTACTCCTTCTCGAGAATTGAAACAAGAGTCTTGGAACTTTTTTCCGATTAATAGCTGATGTCCCCAAGGGTGGCCAATGGGCACTATTTTTGTTATCCATACATCGTTATCATTATTCTCAAAAAACAGAGATCTCCTGTGCACTTCGATGAAGTTGAACTTCTCCTCGGGAAATAAAGCTACAGCCCTTGAAGATTGAACTTTATCCTGTGGATAGTTTAGGTCCTCAAGGACCAAATAGGCAGGTTGGCTTTCATAATTCGGCCGCCATCTTGGCTGCCATATTGAAATTTCTTATTAGTGGAACGATTGTCATGAAACTTGAAACTTATCCTTGTCTAGTACGATCATTCTTATTTTCAAGCCAAATTTCATAATTGCTCCACCATCTTGGCCGCCATATTGAAATCTCTTATAAGTGGAAGGATTTTCATGAAACTTGAGAGTTACGTTTGTCTCGTACGATCATTCCTATTTTCAAGCTGAGTTTTATAATTCTGCCGCCATCTTGGCCACCATATTGAAATCTCTTGTTAGTGGAACGATTTTCATGAAACTTGGAACTTACCCTTGTCTAGTACGATCATTTTGATTTTCAAGCCGAATTTCATGATTCTGTCGATATTTTAGCCGCCATATTGGAATTTTTTGCCCAAGACGGTAGAACCCTAATCACTCAACATCTTGCGTTCACTAATCCTCCAAAAAGGAAGTGCGCTACTGAGCCTCATGCCCATGAGGCGTATTCGCTTGTTTTACTTTGGAGCCTTACTGGCCTTCATTGTGTCCTTTTGTGTCGCTTCGAGCTCCCAATGAACCCTTTGATGTTTTCTTAAGGTTTTCGGGAGTCTAAGCGAGCCCGCTCATGTCTTCTTGTGTTTTGGAAATCTTGAGGCCCTCATTGTGTTCTGCTGTGTAATTTGGAGCCCCAGTGAACCCCCTTGTGTCTTTATGTGTCGTTTCGACCCCCGATGAGTCCCGTTTTCTCATTTTCTTCGAATGTTTCCTTACTCTGTTCTCACAAAATCCCTGGCGCAAATCGTCCGGCGTCAAGTTGTCCCGCGTCAAGTTGGTCGAAGCAAGACAGCTTGATGCCGGCCATCCTGACGCGAGACAACTTGACGTTAGGACAACCTAACGCGTGGACAATTTGATGTGTCGCTTCAAGCCTTGACGAGCCCCCTTATTGTGCCTTCATGTTGCTTTTGGAACTCTATCGAGCCACAATCTATCTTTTCTCTCTCATGCAGATTCTCAGATTTTGTACTTAGTTCTTGAGTTTTTCTTTGTCAGTCGGAGCCCCGATGAGCCTCCGTGTCTTTTTGGGTCGTTTCGAGCCCCGATGAACCTTTTTGTGTTTACTTGAGGCTTGAGGTGTTCGGAGTTCTGAGGAGCCCTCTTATGTCTTCCTATGTTTAGGAGCTCAAGCGGCTCTCATTTTGTCAACTCAATTCCAGTGGATCCTTTTGTGTATTTAAATGTCGTTTTGAGCCCTGATGAGCCCCCTTGCGTCTTCATGTTGCTTTCAAAATCGTAGTAACTACCCTTTATGTCTCCATATTGCGTTGTAAGCACTCTCATTCAGAGCCCAATTGGACACTCGTGTTTTAAGCCCCTTATGATTCTTCGCCTCTCCAGAATTCCAGTAAGACTCCTTGTGCCTTTTTTGATTCTTAAAAGCCCCACTGGTCCCCTTGTTTTCCGTGTCTTCGGGAGCTTTCAAGCAATCAAAAGCATACTTGTGTTTTCGTCTGGTATTCGAAGCACTATTTGGTCCGCTTGTGTTCTCATATGCTCAAAAAGGCATATTTTGCTTTCATGTGTTGTTCATAGCCCCATTGAACCTCATTGTGTTTTCAATGATGGTGTTTGAACCCCTGCTGAGCCCCCTTGCATTTTTTCAAATTACATTTAGTAAGCACTTTTGTCTTTTGTGCCTTCGTTTGGTATTCGGAGGTCTATCAGACCCGACGTTGCGTAACGTCGTACGTTTCTTGAGATCGCAAATTCCCTACTTTCTGTCATAGAAGTAAACCGGGCTTCAAATAAAACCAAAGAAAACTTGGAATAGAAATTTTCGCGGCAAGCTTTCTCAATGAATTCTGAAATAAACAGGAATAATTTTCAATTCTTCACTAACAAACCCGCAGAGAATTAAATTTTATCTTGAAAAATCCTGAAGGTCATCCATCCATCTTTTTTGGTTGAGCCGCAAAGGCCTGTCAAAGTTGGGCAGCAATCAATCATTGGAACCAGGGGCGGCTTCAGGGGGGCTCCAATATCTTTGCAAAATGCCTATTTGCAAATGCCTATTATGATGTCGACGATTTTTTTGTCTGTTGACGATTTTAATATGTACTCTTTTTGATGTTGCCTATACTTATTGTTAATTTATTTATTTAATTATCTTTACTGACAGGTTCAACGCCTCCACAGAGGCATTTTATGATGTAAGCCTGTCTTCATTTTGAACAAATAAATGATTCTATCTATCTATCTAATAATTCGAAAACTCACGACCCACAAAACGAAATACTTTAGAAGAAGAAACATCCTCTTTCTCTGGGCTTTCCATTGATGTGTCGCCGATGTCTGTACCTGGCCCAGTAAGCCAGATATTCTGCCTCACAGCCCAGCAAACACAAGTATTTTGTTTTGTCCGTCATGAATTTTTGAATTCTTGTGACTCGCCCGATTCAAACTGAATTTTTTTGGAAACTAAAGCACCTACAAGCATCGGTGACCCCTTAGATGAAAGCTAAAGGGTCAGGCTCCCCCCAATCGAGACATTTTTTTGTTGCCTTGACATTTTCTGAGAAAACGCGCTGGGTTGTTTCAGCTGGGACACCCTGTAGTAAAAACTAATTCAATTGGGTATTTGAAGCAAAAGCACAATGAAAATTGAAACTCCAGATGTATATTGATTTCCATAAAGCCCTCTGCTCACATTCAAATTAGGTATAAAGGTACTGATGGTCCTTGAACGGTAAACGACCCCTCATTAACCCAAAAACAGAAACCCTAATTGCCGGATGACCGCAACCCTAAATGTCTCAATTTAATTCGCATACCCATACTGTTGGCTTGCTTCGCTCACGTACATGTCTATACGACGTTCCATCGCATTTAGAATTTTAATTGAAACCGCAGTAACCGCACACTAATCACTAAAAGAAACGGCTTTGGTTGCGTATCTCTTTCTTTCTCTCTCTATCTCTTTCTCCACCGTAATTACACATGCCAACTTTGTGATGTTTTAATACAATGTCACAAAGTCTGAGCGAGAGGCTTTTAATTAATGACTTTCTGGTTGTTCTCTCCGCGCGCCGTTTGCCACCCGCAGCACCGAAGAGAAGAACCAGCCAACCTTAGAGTCATCATCGGCGAGGAACAAGAAACAAGATTATGGATGTGTAACTTGCTAAACTTCCGTCAGATGAATCGCTCTTCGAGCCGTCTCTGCTCTTGATGTTCTTGCTGGGCTGGTGGGAAAAAATTGCGCTTTGTGTGCATTTGGTTAGTTACACGAGGAGTAAGTTATAACTTGGCCTGGCCCGACTGTGCATATAGTCGAAGTTGGAGCAAATACGAGTTGTAAGCACTTGTGTGTGGGAGGCGCGGTTTATCCTATATCAACTGTGGATGCAACCGGGAGCCATTAGCCGCGCTTTTTGATTAGGCGAAGTTGGCTTTTAATTAAGTACCTACGAAAATGAGGTTGGAGAAGTAGCAGGTAGTTTATTTTCAACATTTATAGAGCAGAGCAGCGAAACTCGCGTCACAACTCACGAGCTATTTTTCATGTATTTTTCAAAAACTCTTCAGGGTTCTCGAAAGACGGTCATACCGGTGATTAATTTCATCTCACTATTTTTATTTTTCTTCAAGAAAGTACTTTTAGGTAGGGGATCTGTTATGTAGGGTGAGAGTAAGCAGCATTTTCCAAGGCGAATCAGGATCTGCCTGTAAAATTCTGTTCTATTCGATCTGCCTGTTCGAAAATTGCAAATCCAGACTTGAATTATGTACCCCTCAAGTTTTCCCACAAAAAATCACCTTGTAAGCATACATTTTTCTTCGAAATCTTTTACTTCCCCGATCCACCACCCAACGAGGAGGGGAAGTATTGTAAACGCGCTAAAAATTTTTCTCGAGATATCGACAGATATATCCGTTTTGAGGTCTCCTGCAACGATCAAGTTAGTTTTTGGCTGTCGTTTGTGAAACTCTTCCCTGGACAGCCAACCTACTGGCCTACAGATATAATAGAAATGAAACACCTGACGTCATCGATTTTTGCGTAACCAAGAATATTTCGAGAAACTAGGTTAGTACCTCGATATTGAGTCTTGTCTGGATCTCTCGGCGCATCATACTCCACTGCTGGTTACTCTACAATCGCAGGTGAAGAACAAATCGAAACTCCCTACACTGAAAAGCGTAAGAACGAACTGGAACGCATATCGTGACGTTGTTGCAAGCTGACTGAATGTCAGTCTCTCTTTAAAGTCAGAAGGGGAAGTTGATGAGGCGGTTGAGTGCCTGATCAGATCAATCCAGCAGGCAGCATGGTCGGTAACTCCAAGAACATCATATGAAAAACCTGGTTACTATCCTGGTCACATCCAGAGGAAGATCGAAGGAAGACGAAGACTAAGACAGTGCTGGCAAACCATACATTGTCCACAAGATAAGACTAACTACAATCAATCAATCGAGCCACCGTCCAGCTGAAAAGAATGTTGAGTAATAATGAAAACCAAGGCATAAGTAGGTTTCTAGAATCACTTTCACTTACAGCGACAAAAAATCATTAATCATTCTTTATGGAAAGTTGCAAAAAAGATCAAACACGCTCAAAATATACAGCCACCCATAAGAACTTGAGGTGATAGCTGGGCGAGAACTGACGACGAAAAGTCAAGCACGTTTGCCAAACACCTTAGTGAAGTTTTCAAGCCCTACCCAAGCGAAATCCTCCCAGAATAAGAATTCATACATCAAGGCCTTGCTGCTCCGTTTCAAATGGACCCTCCGATCAAGCCTCTGAAAATTTCAGAAATTGAGTCCATGATCGAAGGCCTTAACCCAAAAAAAGTACCAGGGTATGATTTAATTACAAGGAAGATCCTAAATGAGCTACCACAAGAGAGGGCCTGAAGTTCATTACCACCATCTTTAATGCCATCCTGAGATTGCACTACTTTACTGCACAATGGAAAGTAGCACAAATGATTCTTATTCACAAACCTGGCAAGAACCAATCAACTGTAGCTTTCAACCGTCCAATCAGCCTGCTGTTAGTGCTGTCGAAGGCGTTCGAAAAAATTCTGCTAACCAAAATCCAGCCACTTTCGGAAGAAAAGAAGCTAATCCCAAACCATCAGTTTGGTTTTAGAGCCCGACCGACACTCCACAGTTGAGCAGGTTCATAGGGTTGGAAAAAGGATAAGAGAGGCTCTGGAAAAAAGTGGTATTGTTCAGCCGCCTTCATAGACATTTCACAATCTTTTATTTGATAAGGTGTGGCACATGGGCCTCCTCCGCGAAATCAAAGCAAAGTTACCCCAACACTACTATCAGATCCTGAAATCTTATCTGGCAGATAGATAGGTACCTTCTGGTGAAGGTTGGTGAAGCATAGGTACTTATCGCTGATGCCCATAAAATCAGGTGTGCTACAGGCTAGCGTTTTGGGACCTCTCCTATACCTGTTATATGTATACTGCTGATCTGCCAACTAACACCACCAACAACGAAATTTCCACTTTTGCTGATGACACGGCCATAATGGCTTCACATCAGGGTCGCCTCAAGATATCTGCAAGGGCATCTGGGCAAAATGGAGCGATGGTTGAAAGTTTGGAGAGTGAAGGCCAACAGTACGAAGTCCACACATGTCACGTTTACACTGAGAAAAGAAACATGCCCCGAAGTGTTCTTGAACAACATCAAAGTTCCACAAAAAGAAGATGTCAAGTATCTCGGTCTTCATCTGGACAGACGTCTTACGTGGACAAAACATATCTGGAACAAGAGACTGCAGCTGGGCCATACCTACCGTAACATGTACTGGATGATGACTGCAAACTCTCATCTTAATATGGAAAATGAGCTTTTACTATACAAAGCAATCCTCAAACCGGTCTGGCTGTATGAAATTTAGTTGTATGAGCGACGGCCAGTGATTCAAACATTCTGAGACTCCAAAGCTTCCGGTCCAAAACGTTACGAGTTATATGTGGTGCACCTTGGTACGTCCCAAACGATTTGATGAAGACCCGGGCATGGCCACAGTGAAAAAAGAAATTTCAGCCAGAAGTAAAAAATATCAAGATCGCCTCATCGGTCACCCAAACCCTCTGGCCACTGACCTTCTCTCTATCCCTGATGTCAAAAGACTGAAAAGGTTTCACCCTTTAGACCTACTAGGTCATACTTGGTACAGCGCCAAAATTCAAAGATGTTAATAAAAAAAATCTGTGAAACGGAAGTGTCATTATCAAAAAACGACAGAAGCTATATCTCACGGAACTTGACATGCGCGATGTGCCGTTTGAAAGCCCATATAAAATTCAGAATTCAGAATTCAGAACAGTTGAAAGTATTGCCTTTTCTGTCATCTGTCAAGTAATAAAAAATGTCAAAGTTCAGTACTTTACAAAATCTATCAGATGGTACAAGTTTGGCAGAAAGCAAGACAGCAAAAGAGTCAAATTAAGTCTGTAGTTGCAGTTTTTTTTACCATTTTCCAGTCGAGCGTTATGAATTTTCCCAATTCCTCTTAGCCGTTGCCACCCGAAAGTGCCTCCCGCCCGTATTTTGACCAGGACGACTGGCTTTGGATGCAGGACTCCACTCAAAAACCCATTTCTCTTCGGGTATCGACTTTTTTCAAAGAATTCCAACTGATATCGAAAGGAGATTGGATTGGGCGTCGTGTAGACCCATTTTCAAAATCGGCACGGTTCCGGTTTTCTGACAGTTTTTTTTTTTAATGAAATCAACACATTCCGTGAATTTCAAAAAACTGCAACGCAAACTTTGCTTGCAGTGAGCTTTACGAAATATTCATTTCAGACCTGCTGGGAATGAAAGTTGTAGAAAAAATTGAACTAATTTTGGGGGGAGAATTCTAGAAATCGGACCCTCGGTTCCGGGTTCGAGTTTTCATCTCTGTGAAAACTGCGAAATTTCCAACTTTTTATTGCGTTAACAGATTTTCACTTTTTTTTTAAACAAGAGATAACTGGCTCTTGAATATTCTCCAACAATTTTCTTACCAATTTCCTGGGAATTTCCATGTTGGAAATCTGAAACCGACCTGGCTTATCGAGACCGGACTTGAATGATGAAGCTCAAAGTGAAGCCCTAATTGAAGAAAATATCTCAATTGTTCAATCTTTTCCTTAAATTCAAACTTCTCACCCGAAGGGACGTCTCATAATGAAATTTCCTTCCGTTCCTTGCTACTCGTCGGGAAGTTTTGGGGTGACACAACCGATGTTTTCACATTTGGAAGCTACGAGGAAAATTCTACAAACCTGGTGAATCAGTTTGTTTGTTGCAATCGAAGTTTTCTAGGAGAAAATATGTATAACTGGAGATGCTTATTTCCAGGATTTCGGTTTGGCTTTTGATCACATGTCGAGAGAAGTGACAGATTTAAAGTTGGGGGTGATGGCCTGATATTGAAAAGTGGAATAATAGATACCGCCTACTGGTCAAGCACTTGCATCTTGATACCAAGTTCTAGGCGCAAAGTTGAGACGACGCAACCTCCCAGCGATCTGTTTGGTTGTTATGTTACTTGTCATTGCTATATGGTAACCCCACTGGTGGCGGTTCGAGCCTCAATTTGGTATCGAGCTCTCAGACGGAACTTGATACGGGCCTGCCTATTTCATAAATCGTGACGTCTCTCTCAGGCGCTACACCAGACATCTTCAACCACCTCTTCCTTGTACCATGTGTACCTACATATACTAATAACTATCATTGTTTCAGGTATGTAGCAGTCTGACATCGAACATGCCCCATGCGTGTGACGAGTAAGAAACTTCTATTGTAATATAACGGTCTGCACACAATTTTTCCATTTGCGATTGCATTTACACAAAACGCCTTGCGTTAGACATCCTAGAACCGTTAATTGGCGATTATCTCTTCGCACACCTACGAGTACCTACCTACCTGTCTTCTGGTACTTTCATCGGACGTTATAATGTGTAGAAAATCGTTATGATTTCTAAAAGGAAATCTCAATTACCAGCGCTCGCAGATGATCCACAATTAAAACGGCTTTTATTTATTGTCACATTATGCTCCAACATGTGTGATATGTGCTAGATAACAATCATCAAGCCAACGCGTCAAGTGGTCCAATAAATCAAATCACTTTGAGGTTATTCTCTCTTTGATGGTGGTGTTTGCTGCCGGTTATATGCGATTGCCATCAGTTGTTATGCGGCATTGACATTTTAATTTAATCAGACAAACGAAGGCTTACACGAATTATTTCAGTTCTAGTTCCCATTTCTTTGGTATAACAAGAGAACTTAGGGCCAAGGTTTCCTTGTCGGAATAATTTTGGAGCTTCCATCACTATTGAAAAATGTTTTAGCATTTATTCTCATGACAGAATTATTCCGAGATAGAACACTGTTATGTCTTCAGTGTGACAGCCGCATTGGTGTTCTTGATTGAGGCGCCAGAAATGCGTTTCATTAACACCCCGTATGTGGGATCGTACATCGAAAGGCAATTCACACTCAAAGCGGCTCTTAGAAGCAACCGGCATACCTCTCATTACCCATTCCGACAGCACACTATTCCAGATAGATGGATGATGACTCATTGGAGCAGGTCAAAATTATGGACAATCCTTCAGAGACATGCCTCACATAATTGATTGTTATTGTATTGTAATTAATGGCACTGTCGCTGACTCTTAAAACATTACGTATGATAGGCGTTGCTTGGATTTCCATATTATAATCATAATTATCTTAAGTCTTCGGTTAAACTGCTACTAACTGACGTATAGGTACTCGTACTTATACTGCTGGAAAGTTGCAGATCATCTCTGATCAAATTTTTGAATAGCCGTATCTCAATATACCTCAATTTTTTTGAAATTATTTTTTTATAATTTTTTTTATTCTGATTTTTGGGAAAGTATGGATAAGAGAATATTGTCCTGGATTTCGAGTTCGAACGGATTTATTCAAGAAACTTGAGCAACAAATCACACAACGGTAACTCAAAACACTCGTAAACTCAATACAGCAACTCGATTCGCGACTCGGTTTCGCAGGCGTTCTTTCTGCTTCAGGCTTCAGGTATCGCTGCAGTTATAGACTAACTTCACACGCGGCTGGCTTTTTATTCATAGATCCTTCCCCCACTTCTTACTGCGAGTCAGGAGATGCCATGAACCCCCCAGAAAATGCGAGAATTTCGATCGTTCTGGAAAATGACAGCGAACAGCGGAATCTAAGATGGAACGGAATGACATCTACGTTATTAGGAGATGACTGCCTACGGGATGGGGCCCCTCGGAGCGGATTCAAGCGGATCTACTCCGTGACGACTTCTTCAACGCCGGAAACCAAAGTGACGACCTTTCTCCCACTCTGCCGTCACCCCGCTGTCAAATCTGACATTGACAGCAATTCCCCCGACTCACTACCCCAACATGTGCCGGCACAGGGCCGTCCCCAGGACGCGACCGAAACCCAACCGTTACAATCCTTTCACAAACTTCCGGTAATAGCTGCATAACCCAAGGGAACTCTCAACTTCTCGAACGTTCCCTGGCGTCTTCTAGTCCTTTACAGTTTGAATTTTGTCTTCGTCGATTTAAACACATCATCTTTTGATATTACGTAACCCAAATACTTCACTTTTCGTTGGAATAGGTGACATTTTTCTGGATTGAGCTCCAAGCCTGCCTTCTGTAATTTCCGGAAAACTTGCTGGAGTCGGTCCATTTCTTCGTGAAAAGTCTTGTCATAAACAATCACATCGTCCAAGTACATCAGAGCAGTTTTCCATGACAGTCTTCTCAGGACCTCCTCCATCAACCTCTCGGAGGTCGCCGAGGCATTACATAAACCGAACGGCATGACTTTGAAGTGCTAAAATCCAGGACACGGAACAAAAGCGGTCTTCTTCTTGTCTTTTGGGTCCATTCCCACTTGCCAGTAGCCGCTCTGTAGATCTAACGTAGAAAACCAGCTTGCTCCAGAGACGGCGTCAATTGTGTCATCAATTCTGCGCAACGGGTGAGAGTCTTTCTTGGTAACGTCATTGAGCTTTCGGTAATCAACGCAGAAACGTGTTGTTCCATCTTTCTTCTTCATCAAAACAATTGGTGAGGCCCAAGGGCTACACGAAGGCTCAATTACTCCTCGCTTCTTTATATCGTCAATCAAATTATCTACTTCACCAATCCAGGTAAATGGAATTCGGTAGGGAGGGGCTGCTTGATTGGCTGAGCATCACCAACATTGATCCGATTTTGTACTATTTTTGTTCGTTCGAAGTCTCCCGAGTGGTTGGAGAACACGTTTTTGAATCTCTTCAGTAACCCGGAAACCAATCGTCGCTGACGCTCGTTGAGTTTAGCAGAGCTTTGCCGGAGTAGATCTTCTAACACGTCTGGTAGTTTCTTCGACGGATGCTGTTCTATAGATGTTGTGTTAGCTTCCTTGAAAATGCTGGCCACAGGTTCACAATTACCAACCGGAGTGCCTTTCTTGAGTTTAACCGGCTTCTGCGATAAGTTCATTATCCTCAAGAGCTATGTTGAACTTGTCAGCAACACTCTTGGAATAACAACCTCTTTAGCTGCGCTCACGCTTCGTTCTGGCTTCAACAGGAAAGTGAACTTATTTGATATACCCGTCAGCTGAATAGGAACGATGCATTCTGAAGACGGTGGCAGTGTGATACTTCTTGGTGGAGTCAACATTTTCGGTTCCAAAGCGAGTCTTCCGGAGTACAGCGGAATTTCTTCTTCATCGAGATGTCTTCATCGTGTTCCCGGGTAAATTGAGTCTGCATTGAATCTCACGAAGGAAGTTCATTCCTGATATGCATCATCCACTACTGTCGCAATAAGAGCTCGATGCCTTCGGGTTACGTTCTCAATCCTGAATTCCATGATCATACAAAATTCCAAGAACAGGAATCTTCTCACCAGACGCAGTCCGCAAAATCATTTTCTTGTCATTTTCTATCTATGACGGAGTTTTCGAACTCTGGCTTAAAATTCTTGGATAAGACAATCGTGCAATGCCACCCAGTATTGACCAACATATGACAGAAAGACGGTAGGACTCTACTCCGAGCCTGATAGCATCTTGATTTCGATGACTCCGAGGATTTTGCGATAATGCTCAACCAATCCTTGCCCCCTAAGGCTGGCTCGTTCTAGTTTTCCTGTGTGCGATGATGGCGTACTGATCCGACATAGAATTTTTGTGGTAACTTTGAAACGTAACTGCTATGTTTCTTGAATAAAGGAAGGCTCAATCAATATGTGAGAGCATGCTGTTTCTCTTCAACTATCAACACAAAATTTTAAAAAAATCAAACGTGAAAATTGTAACAACTAGGGCATCCAATCCCGAAGCTTGAACAAAATCCCGGGATTTCGGGATTGAAAACTTCAAATCCCGGGATCCCGGGATTTTCGGGATTCCTCAAATGATGCAGCTTTTTACCTCAGTTGAGTGGAAAACAGAGTCAAAGAAGGAAACACAGATCATTCAAGTGAGAACATCATCATTTGACACCAATATCAGTATTTTATTGTATTTATTTTGCATAAATAGAACATTACAGTTGCATTGCAATCATGCGTGCTTTCTTCGAGGAAGCAAAAATTACTTGCTGAGACAAAAGAAATATTTTCATTTCCATATAACTTTGCCTGGAACTTGAATACCATGATGTTTGGTGGTATGGTAACCGGAAGAGGTATCTGGTGTGGGAATACAGGCTCTAAGTGTAATGTACCATGTATTGTACATAATTATCTCACCTATCAATTCTGATATAAGTATTATTATCAAGTACCAATACTATCAATTACCACCAATTATTAAACAGCAAATGATGATTGGGTACTAGCTTTATTTCAGCAAAATAAATATGATAATAATTATTACTAATGAATAATGTTTTCAATTTCAGTGTGCTCACTTGAATAATCTGTGTTTCTTGCATTAACGTCATTAACTCTATTTTTCATTCAAGTGAGGTGAAAATATGCATCATTTGAAAAATCCCGAAAATCCCGGGATCTCGGTGGAAAAATCCCGGGATTTTCGGGATTGGGAATCTAACGGGATCCCGGGATTGGATGCCCTAGTAACAACCAACCCCGGTCTCCCCTACTCAGCGCAGATCGGTAACAGTATATTGTTATGTACGCACCAAATGAAACAAAATGAATATCTGAATTGATCTCGACGCAAGCTACAAATCGTTATTCATGAAACCCCACATTTCCTCGTTATACGGACGCGCGGCCATAAATGTGACGCCCATTTTACTGACTGTTTGACTCACATATGCACCGTACACTAGCACCATAAACGTCACCCGACTTTGAAGTTACAGTGCACTCAAAAATGTTAAAAACTTTGAATAACACAGCACTGGTACACAGTTTGAACCCACGGTCAATGTGAATGTTGACCTATAAAACTAAATTACAAATAATAAGCGAAAGCAGGACCGTCTTCAGGCATTTGGCCGCTCTCGTGCAAAAACTGCTCCGCTCTATCGACATTTATGCCCGTATTCATAGTCGTTGTCAAGTGCGCCTTGTCCAAGTACCACTTTAAATCAAGCTGTAACTCAATAAGTACGAATTCTGTTGAAGCTCTAAATCTTCAAGCTTGATCAAGTGAAACATCAAAATTGTCGAGATTGCTGGCTTCACAGGCTCCAACAAGCCTAGAAATTGCGCTGTTCATACTGCTAGAGAAAGTTTCGACTGACTGAAAAATTCCAAAATGTTGAATGTTATGGCTTCAAAATCGCAAACTCCAAGTCCTTCATGAGACAGTTTTCATTTTTGAAATTGCTCCAGGAATAGGGCAGCTGATGGGGGGGGTCAAGGTCAATCTTGACGTGAACAATGAACATCCTGTATATGTGATTAATGTGAGGAGAACTATCAGACCATCGAACCGACTAAGCAACCACCATCAAAATCCAGCAGACATGTGTTTCGACCTGTGTTCTTCTGACCTGGCCTTCTCATCAGTGCTGAAGCATTCAAAGGCAGAAGCTCGATGGTCTAACGGTCCAAGAATTCTCTATATGTGCTCACCGAGGGTACTCACAGGTGAGATAGCCGTGCGGCGCTATCTACTAGCGGCTTTCCGCAATGTGTATGTCGAGGCAGCAGTGGTCACGGAAGCTAGTTAACAGCCGACTCATCAACCACTCTGAGGCCTCAGCTTCTGCCTTTGAATGCTTCAGCACTGATGAGACCCAAACAGGTCGAAACACGTGTCTGCTGGATTTCGATGGTGGTTGCTCGGTCGGTTCGATGGTCTGAGACTTCTCTTCACATTATTCACATAATCTTGTTCTACGCTCGGAGGTCAGAGAATCGTCTTTCTTTCATAAAGGCATCGACACTAATCACCCTGTATAGTGTATATGTACTTTAAGTAACGCATATGTGGTGAGATGTTTATCAACACCTCCTGGTGGCAAAACGGTGAAATGCATCGGTGTATATTAAAATATGCTAAGGTAAATGTGGAGTGGTGAAAATGTTCGATTATTATCCTCGCAAAGCCCATGCAAAATTTATTGTATTAATAATTATGATGGACCAAGAAGAGCTCACTCTCATACCGAAATTGATGTGATAAACTTCAATTTGCCGTTTGCCTACGTTCTGGGGCCCGCGCGAGACGAGTCTATATCGGCGCTGCCTTGAAAGAGCCCATGCAGTTTTTGTATCTGAATGACGCCAACACATCTCTGCGGCCCCCAGTTTCATTTTCCACTCATGACACGGTCAATTTCCATAAGATTCCAACATTTTGACGTCAGTTTGACGGGCAACATAACTGAATTTGAACCGGATCACTCGAATCAGACTCACCTACGCTGGAAGGCCTTTATTACTTCGGGAGTTCGAAATGTGGGAAAAGATCAAGACGCGCGTCAATCCAATCTGCGGACTGATCGTTTCACGATAATAATGAGGCTCTCGAAATTCGGTATTCGCATGTTTCTCGCAACCTCTCCTGCAGCCGTGTTTATAGTAGTGGCTTGGGAGCCGAGACCCGAAGGCTAAACAGCATCGGGGACCATTACCGGATGCGGAGGAGCGTGTTGGTGCGAGATGCCCCTTGGCCTGGGGCCCGCGTAATCATAGGTTCCGCTCGTAATATGCCATTACACGTGACGTGTCCTCTCAGATTCTCGTTGGTTATTTAGACCTGCTGGAGTATAATGATCCAAGAACTGCATACGTAGCTCACAGCCGTATCGGTTGCAGCATTGCGGAAACAAAGCTCATCGGAAAAGCTCCCCTCGTGCCCAATGAATTCTTCAATATCAATAGAGTCAGAACGGATAAATTACACCCTTGTGACTTCGGTTAGAAACCAATGCCGCCCTCGCCAAAAGCAAGCATCGCGTCATTAGAGTTATTGTATAAATTACTACGCAGCTGGATTATAGGTAATGGAGAAAGCATCGGCAGAGCAAAGCATGATGTCAAACTATTGAATAATGCCGGCCGTCGACGTGTGTATTAATGGGAATTTATTTATTGCTCATTTATTAATGATCACAATACAATAGTGGGTGCTTTCGCAGTGTTCACATCGAAAAAGGACTGATTCCATTATTAATAGCAAACAATTAAAATGTGAAAAACGATCACACTTAATTAGCGCGTTTCGCCAGCCAACAACTTTTCTAATAATGCAGAAACGTGTGCTTTGATATCTGATTGTCTGGAGCGTGACACAAATACGTCTGGTAAATGGGCATTAAATCTCCAATTAGAACGAATTTTTAGGCGCGCGGTTTGCAGGTGTTCAAACAGCCAAAACTCATAGATCATACACCTACAGTTTTTTTTAGCATAATTCTCCAATTTTATAAAAAAAATTCAACAAGTGGCACAGTCATAAGTAGAGTTGATTTCATTCGCATGAAATTGAAAATCTTTGATTACTCTCGCAGAATTCTAATAAAAAAGGCATGAGTAACTAGTGTTCGCATCGCATGGGCGCAAAAGTTGTTCATTGCGAACAGCAACTGATGATCAGTAAGAGTGAGAGAGAATCATGGTTGTGTGCTATGTGAAGACTTGGACCTTTTCTGGAAACGACGGCATGTGAATTCCACCTTGATCACCAGAATAACCATTTTGATTAATACCAATACACTATACACTCCTGAAGCATAGTGAACTAAAATGCTAAGAGTGTTCGCATCACACCGGCATGCTTATTGTGTCATGCGAACACTTCGACCTATTATTTTTCGGGAGACGATCGTGTCTAAATTCACCCTCAGCTAACCCCCCAATTATTTCCGGGAATTTCCTAATACATTAGAAGCCAAGTTAACAAAGATCTTAAATCCCTTAGCTTAAAAGCGAGAATGGTGATTGATGATGCCAAGATTTTATTTCAGTGGGCATAAAATCCACAAAATCCATGTCAATAGATGAAATTTTCAGCTATATTTTTGAAGCGCCACCTTCTTCATGATTTATCGAATTAAAGGAAATCAAACTCTTTTTAAGAGAATATTTAAAAAAAAATTCACTTCTTTCTCAGCAAATTGATCATTTGGAGAATTCTATATAGGAAAAGAAGGAGAAGCTTGAAAATTTCGAGAGTATTACTTTCGGAAATAGAATTCAATTTCCTTCGGTCTAATATGTCACAAAGTAGGAGTTGCAATTTTAAATTTTAAAGTTGGGGTGAGTTTGGACACTTTGGACTCTAAGAACTTGAACTCAGACTTCAAACATGGAAAACTTTCCATTTTAGACACGAGAAACTTTCTATTTTAATCACAAGAAACAGGAAACTTCGACTTTTATCTCTAGAAAATTCGACATAAATACAAAATTTCGACATTGAACTTGGAAAACTTCGACTTCAAACTCTAAGAGCTTTGACCTAAGAGACGAAAAACTTCGGCATGAGAACTTCCACTCCAATCTTGAAATTTTGGTTGTCAATTAATTTAAACTTCGAACACACTTCGTCTTTGAACTCGAAAATTTTCGATTTTTAACCCGAAAAACTCCGCTTTTCATTAAGTAGTTTCGAATCTGAACGCGAAATTTTTATTTTGAGCACGAATAGTCTCGACATTGTTCTTAGTTGGATTGTTGATTTCAAACACCAAAAGACCTGCAACTTTGAACACAAAAAACTTTGACGTTTATGTCGAAATTTTGACTTCAGCCTCGAAATTCATAACTTTAAACTAGTGATCAATTTTGTTTTCATTTCGAGATTGAGAACATGTTTTGTCTTTGTCTCAGAACACAAAAATTTTCGACATCTTCTCAATTGGGAATTCAGACTTCAAAACGAACCGAGCGAAAAACTTTGATATTAAACACGAAA
The DNA here is from genome assembly GCA_949128115.1 of Anaspis maculata. Taxonomy (NCBI): domain Eukaryota; kingdom Metazoa; phylum Arthropoda; class Insecta; order Coleoptera; family Scraptiidae; genus Anaspis; species Anaspis maculata. The sequence goes on from OX421966.1 coordinate 24,819,638, forward strand.
AACTGCGACTCTTATCTCAAAGTTTAGATTTTGAAAGCAAAATTTCGACTTTGAACTGACAACCTTCAGAAACAGAAAACAGGAGACTTCCATTTGAAACAAGGAAAACTTCGACTTTCATCTCTGCACTTGGACTTCAAATACAAACTCACTTGATCACTTCGAACTATGAAAATCTGAATCAAGACTCACAAACAAACAACTTCGAATTTGAGCACGGATAATTTCGACTTCAATCTCTAACAATTTTGAGACTGAATACGAAATTTCGACATTGTATACATTATTTCGAACACTGGAAAGGACCCCGCACGTTTTATATGAAAAAGTGGTTTCGGTGAATTTGGCTAAATTTTTTATATGTTGTAGATCTTGATTCAAGAAATATATCCCTGAAAAATTGGACCCCTCCTATGAACAGTTTTTCCCCTACACCCCTAATAAGGCCAAAATTAGGAATAGTCTCAAATTTTTTGAAATTCATGAAACTGGTCCAAATCGAGCTCGTGATCATGGGAAAAATAATATAAAAAATCCAAGTTATGAATTGGGGTAGTTATCAAGGGGGTTGGGGGTCGAAATTGAGAAAATAAATTGAAATTCCGAATTTTTTATTCTTATAAAATCTGAACAGAATAATAATGGGGAAATAATTTTGGAAAACCTAAATCAATTAATTGGGTGTTATTCTAAAGAGGGCTGGGGGTCAAAATCAAGGGAACGGAGTAACATTCCGAAACTTGCGATTCCCATTATTGAGAAAATAATTCAAAAAAATCTAAACCAATGAATTCTGGTGTCATTGAGGAAGTAGAGGGTCGAAATCAGGACAACAATGAAATTCTGGACCTTACAGTTCATCTAAAAATTGATCTGGGTGAATGACAAAATGATGATAAAACCAATCTGCATAAGGATTGAGTTCTTCATTTCTCGACCATCCCTTTTCCCACCTACCATAATATCTGCCTACAACCATGTCCTAGTCCAAATAAGAATTTGTCTCAAGCATTTTAAAATTCATGAAACTGGCTCACATTAAATTGAAGAATAAAAAATATAAGTTGTGAATTGGAGTGATTATCGAGGGGGCGGAGGTCGAAATCGAGTGAAGGAATTGGCATTCCAGGAATAGGGTAATGGAGAAATAATTTAAAAAAATCTGAATCAATAAATTGAGATGGTTACCTACCGAGGGGACAGTGATCAAAATCTAGAAAAAGGAAGAAATTCCGAAACTTCAAATTCATAATGTAGGGGTAGGGTCCTTCAGTGAGAGTGATAGAACTTCAAATTGAAATTAAACAAATTAACGAAGAACAGTTTTTGACATTATGTGTGGAAAATAACATCTAGTAAATGGCCTCCTCGACTTTGTCTAACGGCGGGCAGACGGGAAGTCCAATTTGTAATGACTTATTTCTGGCAGATATCGGGCTCTATTTCAGTGATAACATGCACAATATTGTCCCTCAGGGCTTCAATGGTTCTGGGCTTGTTCTTGTATACCAGGGACTTCACATAACCCCACAGAAAAAAGTCCAGGGATGTAATATCGCAAGATCTCGCTGGCCAACTGAAATCGCCATTCCGCGAAATTGTTCTTCCTTGGAAGTTTCCGGCCAACAAGTCCCAAGGTTTCTCCTGCTGTGTGGCACGTAGCCCCGTTTTGTTGAAAGAAGATGATTTTGTAAGATATACTCAGTATTTATGTCAAAAAATGACAGTAAAATCTTATCAAAGTTCTATCACTCTTTGTTAGCGCGGTACACATAAAGACGGCAGCCTTCCGATGAAGGCTGCATTAAAACAATAACTCTTGGATTAGGAAAGCAACAAGCGACAGTCAGAAATAAAATTCACAACAACAATCAAAAACTTTAATGCAAAACAAAGAAAAACACACAAACAGACAGAATTACAAAACAATAAAAAAAAAACAATGTGAATTAAATGAAATGAAAAATCCGAGTGGTTCTGATCGGGGGCAGATTCGCTGGCGCCGAGTGGCGTCGGGATCTTATTCGGTGGCGGCGTCGTCCTGGCGGAGTCCGAAGGCGGCGTCGTGGTGGATGGCCGTTCTGGTGGTGGATTTCCTGGTGAAATGCACGAGTGCCCGTGTTCGTCACCAAAATGGCGGACGAACGACTCGATCCCGTCCGAAACTGGAGCTTTGTGTGCGGCTGGCTGATCCAAGCCGCTCCCCGGTGAAAGCGGTGAAAACTGCCGCTTTCTGGACTTGGAGATGCTGCAGAGCTCCTCCAGGAGTCACTATCGGACGCGATGGGCCTTGGATGGGCTTCTGGTCGAGTACGAATGTACGCCGATGGCACGACAAGATGGCCGCGAGAACGATGACCAAAAAAAGGACGGCGTGGCTTCCCGCTCGACGTACGGAGATCAACGCCGCTTCGAACGAAGCGGCAAAGGCACGAGCGGAAAGAAAGCCGAAGAATGCCGAAGACGGCCGAAGAAAGTGCTGGAGCTCGTTTACGCTTGCGCCTGACAGCCAAGTGCCAGGCACACCGAACAGGGGGTGAGGGGTGAGGACTTGGACGACACAGGGATATTTTGGGTTGCATACCCTCAATGCACACGAATGCAGTTTTCAATGAACGGAGCCGAGACACTCTTATTGAAAGACCCTTTAGAACTGAAAATTCAGATTTGAAAAATTGAGCCTTACTTCCAATATCGATCTATTTTTGGAATCTCATTGAATCAACCAATGACCAAAAGCAGGATTTATGTTTATTTAAAAAAAGATGGTCCAGTCAATTTTTTTTTGACACAAGCTATATGATGGACAGCACACAGAACCGTGGAGAGCTTCTCGAGAACTGTAATTATAATGCTGTTGCAAGTAGTCTCGATTCCACCCCCCTCCCCTCATTGTGGTTGTGGGTAGGTATCATAATGGTTGTACCCAGAGCTTGGTACCCAGATACCTGGGTAAGGGGTGAGGATGATCGAGAAACGATGAACTCAGTCCTTATTCACATTGGTTCTATTATCATTTTGTCTCAATTTCGACCCTCTACCCCCTTAATAACACCCGAATTCATTGGTTCAGATTTTTTTGAGCAATTTCCCCATTGCTCGTAAAATCATATATTATGGGAACCGCAAATTCCAAAATTTCACTGCGTTTTCTTGATTTCGACCCCCAGCCCCATTTAGAATAGCCTCCAATTGATTGATTTAGATTTTCCAAAATTATTTCTTGATTATTATCCTGTTCAGATTTTATAAGAATAAAAAAATTCGGAATTTTCATTTATTCTCTCAATTTCGATCCCCAACCCCTTTGATAACTACCCCAATTCACAACTTGGATTTTTTCAATTATTTTTCCCAAGATCACGAGTTCGATTTGAACCAGTTTCATGAATTCCAAAAATTTTGAGACTATTCCTAATTTTGGCCTTATTAGGGGTGTAGGGGAAAAACTGTTCATAGGAGGGGTCCAATTTTTCAGGAATATATTTCTTGAATCAAGATCTACACCATATAAAAAATTTAGCCAAATTCACCGAAACCACTTTTTCATAAAAAACGTGCGGGGTCCTTTCGACTTCGTACTTCAAGAAGTTCGACTTGAAGAAGGAAAACTTCCACATGAAACCCAAAATCTTCCATCTTCTATCTCGAACTTTCGGTTAATGTCTATTTCCGACTTTGAACATGCTTCGACTTCAACTCAAGAATTTTGACTTCAAACACAAAAAAATTTCGACTTTTATCCTGAAATTTTGACTCTGAACACGAAATTTTCAATTCAATACAATAAGCTGCGACACGAGCTACGACATTTTTTCATCCGAAGTTTCGATATTTTGACGACAAACACGCAATCTGACTTCAAACACAAGAATTTTGACTTGAACCTCAAAATTATGATCTTTAACTCGTAATTTTGCTGTTGTCTCGTGATTTCCATGGTTGTCTATGGATTTCGGCATTACATTGATCACGCTTCGACTCCGAACTCCAAAGACAAACTCTTATTTCAATCTTAAGACTTTAAACAAGGAATTTTGACTCCGAACACGAAAACTTTCAAGTTCTATATCTACATTTAGACTTCAATTACGAAACGTGATTCAAAACTAAAAAATTTCGACTTCAAACCCGAGAAATCTTAAATTTGAACAGAAAAACCTTAAATTTTGATCTTGAACACGGCGGAATGTTACGACCTCTTCCTCAAAATTATAGCTTGAAACTTGAAAAGTTCCACATTAACACAAAAAAAATTCTCCATCTTCAATTTGATTTTTTTCAAGTTTTCCATCTCCAAATTGCGACTTTGAACAAAAATTCGAATTCAAGCGCTTTGACTGTCACCTAAAAATTTTGACTTCAATTGGATGTATCACAAAGTAGGTAATGCTATTTGAAATTTCAAAGAAAAATCGACCTGTTTTCGCTAGACAGTATACTTTTTTTTAAGAATCAGGAGTTACTGGGGGGAAGCTTCCCTTTGATTTACAATAAGAGAATTTCAAGTCATTGACTGAAATTTGACAGGAAAAGAATTTTATCACCTTCAATTTGATGTATCATAAGATATGTAATACTGTTTGGAATTTTAAAGTAGGGTAGGTAGGGTTGGGGCAAAAGGGTTATGAAGATAAAAATTTCAATAAGGAAGATAAATTCATGAATAATTACAGAGTGTTCATCGTCAATCTTTCCACCTCATATTTCCTAGAAGGATTTTCTAGAGGACCTGTACCTATTGCCAAATTTTTATCTTCAACTCTTTCGCCCCAACCCTACCTTACTTTAAAATTTCAAATAGCATCACCTACCTTGTAATGCATGAAATTGAGGGTTTGAAGTATGTAATGTAATAAAATTCTCTTTCTGCTAAACGTATTTAATTTTTTGAAACCTTTCCAAAATTATCTTATTGTTAGTTGAAGGACATTTTTCTTCCTATCAATCCCGATTCTTGAGAAACAGATATTCCATCACAAAGAGTTCGTTTTTCTTTTTGATGGGGACATGTAAGACACGTATTGTCGAATGTTTATCTTCAGCCCTTTTGTCCCCCGATCAAGAGAATTTTTGAAATGGGTTAGGGGTGGTTCAAAAACTTGAAATATTTTTTTACAGGAAGATAATTTTTTTACTTCTAATTTGATATATCACAAGGCAGGTAATGCCGTTGGAAATTTTAAAGTAGGGTAGGGTTGGGTTGAAGGGGTTGAAGTCGGGAGAAATGAAAGTCGACCTGTTTTTGCTGGAAAATCTATTTCTCAAGAATCGGTTGTTCATAATAGGGGTGGAAATTTCTTTTAAATAACAATGAGAAAATTTCAAGAAGAGTTGGAGGGTGATTTAAAAAAATTCAAAATATGTTCAACAGAAAAAGAATTTTATCACCTCAAGTTTGGTGTGTTACAAAATATGTACACTGCCATATTAAATTTCAAGGTGATGTAGGGTGTATCGAGGGGGTTGAATAATTTACAAATTTGACAAAACGGGACCTGGATGTCCTGCTTCAAATAAAAATCGACCTGTTACAGCGTTTTCCTAGACAAAAGTTTGGCGCCGAGAAATGTGAACACCGCGAACAAAAAATACACTTTGTTTGTAGCAATCCAAACTTACATCAAATTGAAAAGAAGGCAAGATTTTGGGAGCGACTTTTTCGTAGTTTGAATGGAACCGACTCTGCATAATAGGTGTGTTCTTGAATCTCTTTTGTCCGTCATCCATTCACATTGGCCTTGTTTACGCGAGGTTTAAAGCTGGTGTTAAGGTCCGTAACATCAATGTTATCGTCCGCATAAACACCTCTAAACGCAAGTTTCGCAACAGCTGTTAAGCTTAGCTAAATTTGATTTTAAATTGCATTTAGTAACCAAACAAGTGTTGGAAATCGCACGTAAACGCCCATGCCCATCCGCAGTACACTGATGTAGCGAATGTTGCCTAAAATCGTGGTTTTCAGGCAACTTTCACTACAGAAGTGTACTGCGGAATGTATTTTACTGCCAGGGACTTTTCTCACACGATTCAAGAATAGCGGCCTAGGTTAAGGGGCTGTCGGCTGTCATTTTGGTCGGCGCGCGTAAACACTCCTAACTAACCACTGTTAAAATCTCTGCTAAGCCTCGCGTAAACAAGCTCCTTGATGCTTTACCACCATCCAGGTAGGTAGTATTAGGAATATTTGCGAATCCATAGATACTGTTTATGCACTCAGTTTTTGCACAATCATGTCTCTCCCTGTTTGTGGCTCTTTTGAGAAAATTACACAATGTCATGCGGTTCCTAGATATGTGCCTATTGGGTCGCCCGCTGGTTTTATGGGTTTGCGGTAATTGCAGGTAGGAAATCAATTTCCGTTTGTTTCGGAAAGGACTATACATGCATACTAGTAACTTTGACAATGGTTTTTCGCTGTTCAGCATAATGTAGGTCTTGTACGAGTCCTTGCAGGCTATTATAGTGGTATTAAATTATGTATGTATAAGAAGTGTAGGCGTGGAGTTGGAATACTTGAGATAGGCTATCATTAGCCATCTACAATACCTCTTGACTATCCACTTGGTTATCAATTCGCATTCCTGCATTGTTTGCGAGCCATGAAGAAACGCGGCGGCCCGGCGTCTTGGACGTTATGTGGGTCAGTACCTAACTGTTTATTAAATACGTACCTACTATACACACAATATTAATACCTACGCCATATGTGTGTGTGCGTGATGTCGTTGGAACAAACAGTAATTATAGGTTATGGGATGATTGGCGCTACCACTTGTCCTGAACCAATGATGATGATGGACGTTTGAGCAATCTGATGATGTTGATTCACCTAATGCCGCATACTGTTGCGTATAGCGTATAGCTACAATCGCAGTTATCACTGATCATCAGTATATTGTAGGAAAATAATTTTTTTGAGCATATAATCGCATTATTATCATACGAGTTTCATATCACGTCTTATTAAACGAGTGTAATTATGTACTATTTCATTTACTTCACCTCAATACAGGGTGTCCCAGCTAAAACAATCCAACGTGATTTTCTCAGAAACTATCAAGACAACAACAGAAAATTTCATTTGGGGGGAGGCCTGAACTTTTAGCTTTCTTTTAAGGGGGCGCCGATGCTTGTAGGTGCTCTAGTTTCCAAGAAAATGCAATTCGAATCTGGCGAGTCACAAGAATTCGAAAAGTCATGAACGACAAAACAAAACACTTCAGATGAGAAGAATCCTCTTTCTCTGGGCTTTCCATTGATGTGTCACCGATGTCTGTACCTGGCCCAATTAGCCAGAAATTCTGCCTCGAAGTCCAGCAAACACAATAATCGGAATTCATAACGATGTCACCGATCTCACACTTGTTGATTTTCACATCAGCCAGTATTCATTGCTATGGAGAATCCAGGTATGTTGAGTGGAAAAGTTTTAGCAACGGCTGGTGTTAAATCAACAAGTGTGTGATCGGTGACGTCACGGATTCCGATTATTGTGTTTGCTGGACTTTGAGGCAGAATTTCTGGCTTATTGGGCCAGGTACAGACATCAGCGACACATCAATGGAAAGCCCAGAGAAATACAATGTTTTTTCATCTGAAAAGTTTTGTTTTGTCGGTCAAGAATTTTCGAATTCTTGTGACTCGCCCGATTCAAATTGCATTTTCTTGGAAACTAGAGCACCTACAAGCATCGGCGCCTCCTCAAAAGGAAGCTAAAAGATCAGGCTTCCTCCCAATTGTAAGAATGTTTATGTTGCCTTGATATTTTTTGAGAAAACAGTGCTGGATTGTTCTAGCTGGGACACCCTGTATAATTGCGCAGAAATTGGGAATTCCGCCTGCTACAAAAATATATTAAGGTTTGACAAGTGACACTTTTCCACTGACGTTCACCTTCTTCCAGTAGCAATTGATTTTTTGCTCTGCTCAAGAATCAGTTCAACAAAATGCTTCTTTTCGACATCGCTTTTAGCTGTGCTTTTATCAATATTGAAAAATGTCTCATATGAAACGAAAGTAGATAAATGTGATTCCTTTATTCCTTGTAATAACCTTTTATTCCTTTATCCAAATTGCTGATGCAGAATTGAACACATGAGATTATTGATAGTAATTTCGATTATTGCAATATGTATAATTCATTATCAGAAACAGTTTTGCAATATAGGACTAACTAGGGGATTACTGGTCCATGGGATTACCTACTGCACAGACCTATACTGCATGATATTTACCCATTAATTAAATAAAATAATTCATTAAACCGGAGCGAGTCGCATACATTAATCAAAATTCACTGTTTGTGCTTACAAAGCTTATAAAATTAAACACTGAAGAGTGGAGCCTGCTCATCCACGTTTTATTCAATATCAAATGGTTCTCAGCAGACATTGTTATTAATTCATTATTCCATATTCAGATTTATACATTCATACTGAATATACACATGAACTTTTGACGGTTCTAATGTTCTGAATGAAACCTAACGACAACTTTAGATTATTGCATTATTACACAGTCAAAACGATGCAAAATTTATCCAATTCCATGCAGCAAGCGTGGCATTCTCGAGAGCTTTAGCGACGCTGCATGCGGCTGCAAACCTAATGCCTGCAAACATCTCGAGAGACAGCTTGAATTTCTCTTGCTCCTCTGACTTTGAGTTTTTGCATGTCCCATGCGTTTAGGATGTACCTAATATGAAAATTGAGTTTCGCATGTTCCCAGTGGGGCTTACTTTGGCGGAGTGCATCTCATTTGTGCTATATACAGACAGCCGCACACTGCATCAGTCAAGCCAAATTGACAAGTGAATTTGGGAGAATGCAACTCGAAACCGTCAAGTAATATTGCAAGTACGTACACTCAGTATGTATAATAAAAGCTCGAAACTCTATTGAACATTTCAAAACTCTACCCATTGTACCTTTGTGCTCGTATATGGATCTCTATAAATAACTTTATCTATTTCGGTGTAGGTAATACTGGCTACTTTTCGACACTAAAAGCGGTGTAATGATAATTCTCGTATTTTGTGCAACCGTAAGGCAATATCTACTGTCGAATTTTCGAATTTCTATCAAACACTCCAGGCAAAATAGATAAAATGATACCGTATGATCAAAAACTTTTCTCCTCTAGGCAGGCTGTGGTCTGGTCATTGGCAGGCAAACGAGGCTGATTTTGGCCAGGCCATGCACAGCCTGCCTAGAAAAAGAAAAAATTTGATCATACGGTATATTACACTTGTTTAACAAGACGTTTCGTCACACTCCTTCCTTTGGGACCCTCCTCACTGCGTTCGTCGTGCCCCAAAAACAGTCGTGTGACAAACTTCGTCTTATTACCTAAACTTGTACAATAACATACTAACTATCTATTTCGGTGTGATGCTGGCCACTTTTCGACACCAAAAGCGGTGTAATAATAATAGTAATAATAACATTAATAATAATGATAATAATAATAATAATAATAATAATAATAATAATAATAATAATAATAAAAGACACGTCCCACTTTGCGATACATTAAATTCAAGAGAATGAGAAAAAAATCTATAAAAAGATAAAGATGAAGGAAAAATATTGAAATATTTTTTCAATATTCAGCCTCATCCCCCTTCTTCCTGAAATTCTCTTAATGTCTTATTTAATATTCTTGACCTCTCAATTCTTTCCAATGCAATCAACGTCATCCCGTACAGCATCAAAAGAAGACATTTTCTGTGGAAAAAGTGCTACCCAAATTCACCCCTTTGCTCCCCTCCCCCAATTTCAAAATCCAAAATAACACTACCTTCTTTGTGATAGTTCAAATTGGCGGGAATTGAATTCTCTTCTTGATAAAATATGTTTAAAATTTTCTGAAACCCCCCACCCTCCTTAAAATACTCTGAATGTCCAATTTAATGGGGGAGGGGTTAACAATTTTGAAAAAATTGTGTTCAGAAAGAGAATTCATTTCCCTTCAATTTGATATATCAGAAAGTAGAAAGTAGAACGAAAGTAATAGTGTCATTTTGGGTGTCAAGTTGAGGTGAAGGAGAGCAAAAGGGTAAATTTGGGTAGCTTTTTTTACCAAAAATTCTTTTCTTTGATGCTATCTAGGTTTAGGATGACGCTAACTAAACTGAAGAGAATTGAGGGGTCCAGAATATGAAATGGAACACTCAGAGAATTTTGAGAAGAAAAGGGTGGAGTTGAAAATTTAACAAATATTTTTTTCAAAGAGAGAATTTAATTCTCTTTAATTTTGTGTATCGCAAGGCAGTCAGTGTCATTTGAAATTTCGAAGATGAGATAGGTGGGGACGAGGGGGCTAAAGATAGAAATTACCAATGTATTTTTTAGATGTTCCCCTTGCTCTCGATATAAAAATCGACCTGTTTTTGCCACAAGAAATATTCACTAGGAATCGGGAGTTATTCCAGGTGGATAGTTTCCAAATGATCACCCGGTATAATCAAAATCATTAAAATCTAAAGGCCGCACAAAAAAATCGATCTAAACTGCGCAACAAATATGTTGTCGCAAGGGAAAAATTGGTCCGACTTTGGACCACAATAACTTTTGAATGACACATGTCGAAACCATGTCGATTTTGTTTTCACGGTTAGTGAGATCAGTCTTTCCGTTATCCACCTTCAGGAGGTGAAGATCAGGAAGCTTTATGTAAAATAATTACAAGGTGAAATGTAAAACAGTGCAAAATTTTATCAAATTAAACGGACTCCCATTTTCAGGAGAAATTTTTTCCACAAATGCCAATGAAAGGATCATGAAGCGTAATATTTTGGCTTGCGGCCCGTTCTGGAATTTTTGGAATCGGAACTCTGGTTCTGACTTTATGATTTTTTTTTTCTCTTGGAGGATGCTGATTTATCCTATCGTTACAAGAAAGACTATGTTAGCCTAGGGAGTCTGTCATCATCAAAAACTAAAATTGACCATCAGCATCAAGTTCAGGAGGTCAAAATCACAAAGAAAGTTTGTTTCAGTTGTGAAATTCTGATCAAATTCAGTTTTTAAGAAAAACAGCTGTGTCGCCCATTTTGAATGGGCCCCTTTTTTTGGAGCCTTAATCAAGGTATTTCAGATGGTCTGCGAGTTAAGTTGCTAAGAACCATTTAAGCAACAATATTCGTGAATTGCAATCTCCCATCATCAGAGTAACATAGTCTTCTTTGTACCGATAGGACAAATCAGCATCTTCCAAGAGAAAAAAATCATCAAGTCAGAACCAAACTTCCGATTTCAAAAATTTTGGAACTGAGCGCAAGCTAAAACATAACGCTCTATAATCCTTCCATTTGCATTCAAGAAAAAAAATTATTCTGAAAATGGGGGTCCGTTTAATTTGCTCAAGTTTTGTACTGTTTCACATTTCACCCTGTAGATATTTTACATGGAGCTTCCTAATCTTTACCTCCTGAAGGTGAATAACGGAAAGACTGATCTCACTAACCGTCAAAACAGAATCAAAATAGTTTTTGTCATTCAAAAGTTATTGGGGTCCAAACTCGGACCAATTTTTCCCTCCCGACAACATATTTGTTGCGCAGTTTACTTATAAAGCCGATTTCTGGGCGTTTCTGAGTGACCAAGATCCCTCAAAAATTTGAAGGATGTTTGAATTTCACAGAACAGCTGTTAATAGGAGTTGAAATACTGTATGAGACCACGGTAAAATTTGAAAGTTAAAAAAAAAATTGGACTTATCATAAAGCCGATTTCGATGCCCTTTTAAATTTTAAAGTGTGTTCAAATTTCACAGAACCGCCACTAAGGGCCAATACTACCGGGTGATCATTTGAAAACTATCCGTCCGTAACAACTCCGGATTTGTAGTGAATATTTTATCGAGCAGAACAAGTCGATTTTTTTATCGAGGGGGACATCTAAAACAATTATTGACAAATTTCCATCTTTAACCTCTTCGCCCCCACCCACTCCAACCTCAACATTTCAAATGGCACTACCTACTTTGTGATACATCAAATTGAAGACGATTAAATTCTTTTTCTGAAAAAAGTATTCTTGAAATTTTCAACCGTACCCCTTGATTTTAGTCAGTGTGTAGCCAACGCGATCCTGCATTTCATCGAGAAGAGGGAATTTTCATATATAATACAACCAGAGACTAAGTAATTACCAGAAATTCTGGAGCTGTAAAATACGAGTGCCTGTTGGTAACTGAGATGTATTCAACAAGCACGAATTATTGAGAGCCAAATATTTCCTGTAATTACGAAGTCTCGAGACGTATTTGGCATGACAATTCGAACGAAACGATTTTCCATTTTCATCTTCCATAATTGTATTTCCGTACCGGAAATTACACTAGTGCAATTTTCATCTAATCATAGCCTGATTGGTGGAAATTGCTGAAATAACCCTCCTTTATTGGTTACATTTTTGACAGTTGAATTATTGTCAGTGAAAGAGGTTTTTCAAAATTTGAAAATCACCATGTAAGGTGTGTAAGACATGTGTAAATAAGGTGATACATCAAATTGGTAGGTAATGAAATTTTAAATTCTGAAGATAGGAGGGGGGGGGGAGCGAAGGGGTGAATTTGGGTAACAATTTTCCCACTGAAAATTCTCTTTTCCCGATGTTATGCAGTCACGTCGACCATATTGAAGAAAATAAAGAGGTTAAAAATATGAAAGTGGACATTCAAAAAATTTTACGGAAAATGGAATTGGGATTAAGAATCCTAAAAATATTTTTCCAAGAAAAAGAATGTGAAGACCTTTAATTTGCTATATCACAATGTAGGTAGTGCCATCCATTTGGAATTGTAAGAATAAAGTGGGTGGGGTGAAGGAATTAAATAAAGAGAATCGTCATTTTAGATGTCCCCCCTCAATATAAGAATCGACCTATCTTTGTTGGATGGAATGTTCACTAGGGAGTGACGGAAAAAAGAACAAAAAACAAAACATCGAATGCATGAGGTCAAAGAAGAAAAGGTCGAATTTACAATATATCGAAAGTGATGACGATCGAAATCGTATGGTCGAAAATACATAATATCGAATAACAGAATGTCGAAAAACAAACGATCGAAAAACAAAAGGTCGAAAAGGAAAAGGTCCAGATTGGAAAACCCCGGAAAAAAACATAGAAATTAAAAAAGCACTAGGTGTATGTATAATTGCTGTAAAGACAAATAATTTGAGAAGTTGGAACGGGAGAAAGAAGAACCGACTCAAAAATCAACTAGCCCAAATTCATCTCCGTCAAAAAACCTAATCAGGCCTTGAAAAAATACTGAACCTGACAAGGTCTACGTACACAGGTTTACAAGTCTAAGTTGATTTTGCGTTGAAAAACCAAATCAGATCCTGCAAAAAAATACTGAACCTGACGAGGTCAATGTACACAGGTTCATGAGTGTAGGTCAATTTTACGTCAAAAAACCAAATCAAGCCTTCAAAAAAAAAAACTAAACCTGACAAGATCCATGTGCACAGCTTTACGTTTCAAAGTGGATTTTGCGTAAAAAACCGAATCAGGTCTGCAAAAAAATTACTGAACCTGACGAGGTCTATGTACACAGGTTTATAAGTCCAAGTTAGTTTTGCCTCGGAAAACTAATCAGGTCTTCAGAAAAAAAAATACTAGACGTGACGAGGTTCATGTACATAGTTTTATGTTTCCGACTTGATTTTGCCACAAAAAGCCTAATTGACATTAATTTCATCTTACCTTTTGTATCTACCTTCCTTTCTCCCAAAAATGAGTTTTGTTGTCACCTAGTAAATTCAAATAATTCTGGCGTTTTAACGTCAACAAAATACAGGCGGGTCCTTGCCTTGTAGCCGTAGAAAAGCGGCTCATTCCGGCCGGGATTCAAAAACCTGGATCTTTCGGTAAGTGTTTTTTTCCTTTTTTTCCTTTTTATCCTTTTGATTCAAATAAGCCTAATCGGGTCTGCAAAAAAAAAACTGAACCTGACGAGGTCCATGTACACAACTTTATGTTTCCAAGTTGAATTCGCGTCAAAAAACGAAATCAGGTCTTCAAAAAAAATATACTGAACCTGACGAGGTCCATGTACACAGATCATGTGTTCAATTTAACTTTGCGTCAAAGACATCTGATCAGATTAAAAAAATATATACAGGTGTTTCAGTGACCTTGCATAATACTTCGGGAGGTGATTTCTCTCAGAAGAATAAGTCGAAAAGTGAGAGTGAATTTTTTCTCAAGTGCTCTCTGAGGTAGTCACAGCCCCTCAATCGATCCGAATTGTAATCACATTTGAAACAGATATTTCTAGTTCGACATTGTGTTATTCGACATTTTATTATTCGATGTTTTGCTTTTCGATCTTTTGTTTTTCGACCTTTTGGTTTTCGACCTTTTGCTTTTCGATGTTTCACTTTTCGATCTTTTGGTTTTCGACCTTTTGGTTTTTATATGTTAGGTTGGTCGCTCAATTGCATTTCGATCTTTCCTCATCTCGACATTTTGATTTTTGACCTTTTGTACTCTCGACAATAGTGCTTTCAATGTTTTGTGGTCTCGTTATTTTGTTTTTCGACTTTACGCATTCGATGTTTTGTTTTCGACTTTTTGTATTTCGATCTTTTCTCCGTCACCCGTTCACAAGGAATCGGTGTTATTACGGGTGGATAGTTTTCAAATGATCACCCGGTATGTGGATGGACCCCACATAACATTGAAGACCATCAAAAAAATTGATTCTTCCATATAAAGCCGATTGCTAGATGACCATTACTACCATTAGGGCTCTTGAAAAATTTAAAGGATGTTCGAACTTCACGGAATTGGCACTTGTAGCTCCAGAAGGCATTTTTTCGGATCCATTTCCTAGCAACTTCTTTTGTAAAATAGCCGCTGGAATCGCCTTGAGACATGTTTCGCTATTATAATCAAATATCCTATATATTGAATATTTTCCATATATTTCTAAAATCTTTTCTTTTTTCCAGGTGAGGCTCCACCTTCAATAATAATTATCCAAAAGTGCGAGATTCCATGGAAAGGTAAGGTGAGTTTGCAACAAATTAGTTATTAGTGTGGAACGTAATGAAAACTGTCATAAGGTGCGTACAGACCTGAGCACTTTTTCGCGGACGAACAGTGCTCGCGGACACGTGCGTGCGTGTGGACGGGTCACACGCACGCATGATGTTCGCAGACGCACAGTTTCAACGCACAGAGCCCGTTCCGAGGCACGGATTCGTGTTCGCGACGCACAATGCCGTCCGCACATGAAAAACGCTCAAAATTCAGGATGGACTAGGAAACCCAAAACATACTCATTCGATAGGTATTCAAAATGGGCTTGTACCATCTTCTTATCTTTCACTCACCTCACGGATTTCCGTTGGAATTACCGTTTTTAGGTTCTTCTAGAAAATATCACGAAATCCCGTGAATTTGAACTAAACTCGTCGAATCTCAAGAACTAAAAGCAATATCAGAAAAATTCCTTCGCTGGCGCTTAGAGCCAAGTTCTGCGGTGCTCACGTTGAGAATATTTTCAGGTTCACGTTAAGAGGTGGCCCCACAAAAATTGGAAATCAAAGAATTGCACAGCCAAATAATGAAAATGACGCGAAATCTTCGACCAACGATGGACTATGTTAAATTTTCAAAATAGAGGGGTATATATGCGACGTTATATTTGAAAAAGACATTGAAAAAGTTTTATCCTCAAAGAAAATGACAATTTGGTGTGTCCTCTGGAAGGTACTGATTTTCAAAGGTAGATCTCGGATGCGTAATTTTAGGTTTTGAAATATTCCTTGCTTTTTGGATCAATATTCAAAGTAGTTTACACCTAAAGATGCCAACACGTTTTCTGAAGAATAGAATAAATGGTGGAATAAGTGAGCAGTGGTTCTCTGATCCAAAGATGGCTGGTGGCGTATGTCTTCATGTTAAATAATTCTTGAATAAAGAATCAATCCTTCCGCCAAAGTTAGAATGATGAGCAATTTTTTTCCAATGCCCAAAGTGTTATTGCCTACAGAGTTGAAACGTCCATTGTCCCTCAGGCTCTTTTCTATTTTCTTGTGTCATTATTAGTGTTATCAATAATTTGTGCTTTTGCGTTCCATTTTGCTTTCCTAAATTTCTTTCGAATACATATTTATGCAGTGGAGACATAATTATTGGAACTTGACTGCTGAATCATTATCATAAGTATCAAGGCTGACTCTTTGTCAAATGGACTTGGCAGAGTCCTGAAAAATTTCAACACTAAAATTGAACCAAAAGGTCATCGATGGTATTTCATTGTACAAGCTAAGCGCCACAAATTTTCGTTCAAGCACAAATTTTGGTCATTACTCGTTACTGAAACGATTTTGATCTGCTTGAATTGCCTCTGTGCAGTGTTAGACAATGTGGTGTATTTGAATTTTAGAACAAATGAGGTTACGTGAAATTGTTTCGAAATAGGACAATGCAACTTTTAATCAAAAACACCATGCGATACAGGCCCTACTAAGGATGGTTTGCAAATATTAGGCCTCATACATCACATAGCTTCGATAGATTATATTATTATATAGAATAAAGCTTCTTGAGTACAAAAATGTAAGTAAAAAGTCTTCATTTAGTGCCGCAAATGAGTACTGACGCTGTAATCAAATTGTTCACGAAGAAATGGGCGGCTCTGCACCAGATCAAGCAAATAATGTTATTGGATGTTATTGTGTCGGTCCTTCTCTCAGGTATTATGTTGTGAAGGAAGGTGAAGGATTAAGGTTCTTTCGCAAGGAACACTGAACATGAGTCCCATGAAAATACGCAAGAGGCAAAAAAAAAGATTATTGCCATAATTTTTGAGTCTGTGAGAGAATCTTTCATATATAAACTTTGAAGGGAACTGGGGCATAAGTTAATCTTACATCATACAACTTAAACGACCTAGAAAACTTATTCCAGTTGAGGAATCATGAGTTCTCTTGGATTTTAATTCTTAGGCATTTGAATGTCGCGATTTCGAGGCATTTTCCAAAGTTTCAAACCCAAATATCTCGGAATAGTACAGGAATTTTAGCTGAAATATCACTTCAACCTCAAAAAAAATACTGTAGTCGTGAAAATCACAGGTTCTGTTCAGAATTTTGTGCTCTTTCCAAATTTTTGGGTTTCAGAAAAATCCCAGCGGAGGCTTCTTTTTTAGAGCTGTCAAAAGTCAGAAGACTGATAATTCTGAACAATTTCAAATTAAGCTCTATTTTTCATGAGATTTCAAGTATACACAGTTATGTGGAGACTGAAAATGTTGAGAATAAACATATGAACAATTCTGAACCAAACACGATGAAAAATTTCATAGTTCTGTTGGAATATTTTGATTTTTTTTGTCAAATGTATATATATAATACAGGAAAAAAAGGAAAAAAATTGCAAAAACCTTGGAAAAAATATGAACGTCTTGAAAATTTGATATTCTGTTCAGACTTGAATGCCCTACTACATACCTAAAATTGACAGAAATCCCACCCCGGGGTTTTGAGTTATTGGAGGGGAGGTGATCAGTTGCAACTCAAAATGGAGGGGATGAAGCCCGTTAATCCATTGGATGCAAATACATCGCAATTTGACGCATCATATCTCGTTGATACCATTTTGGCACAAAAAGTGTCGATCATTGTTGAGGGGCCGTGGGAGGGGCGAAGCTCAGCTAGGTGGTTCTTTTTGTTTTCCTGGTCGTATAGAACCGATCACGACAAGTTTGGTATCTTTTCCGACTAAATTCAAACTCCTGACCTCGAATCCGATGTGTAAATTTGAATAGAAACAAGTTAACTTGAAAAAACTTGTTTTTTTCTTTGACAATTTTGACAGTTTTTTTTTCACTTTTAGAGGTCTGAATCTCTCGAAAATAGTTCATGGTCCATTAGATTGAAGTTTTTTTTTTATGAAAATCATCCACTCGATGTGCTATTTTGTTTCTGGACATTAAAAAATCAATTTGAACCTGTGAGTCAATCCGGTGCGGTTTCTACTAATAACCAGAACACTACAACATGCACCTGCAAATAAAACTAGCTCAAACTATTGAACAAATGATGACTTATCTTTGAAAGCTCGATGATCTCTGCAGAATTGAATTTGCTATAACATAAAACAAAATTGCTATGGATTGCTCTGCAGGGTTTTGAGTTTGAGCTATTTATATTTGCAGGTGCATGTTGTAGTGTTCTGGTCAGTAGTAGATACCGCGCCAGATCGATTCACAGGTTCAAATTGATTTTTTAATATCAAAAAACAAAATAATACGTTGAGTGAATGATTCTCGTGGAAAAGACAATTGAATCTAATGGCTCTTGAAATATTTCCGAGGATTTCAGGCCTCTAACAGTGAAAAAAAAACTGTCAAAATTGCCAAAGAAAAAAACAAGTTTTCCCAAGTTAACTTGTTCAAACTTGTTTTTATTAAAATTTACACATCGGATTCGAGGTCAGGAGTTTGAATTTAGTCGGAAAAGATACCAAACTTGTCGTGATCGGTTCTATACGACCAGAAAAACAAAAAGAACCACCTAGCTGAGCTTCGCCCCTCCCACGACCCCCCCCCCTCAACAATGATCGACACTTTTTCTGCCAAAATGATATCAACGAGATATGATGCGTCGAATTGCGATGTATTTGCATCCAGTGGATTAACAGGTTTCATCCCCTCCATTCTGAGTTGCACTTGATTACCCCCCCTCCCATATCTCAAGACCCCGGGGTGGGATTTCTGTCAATTTTGGGTATGTAGTAGGGCATTCAAGTCTGAACAGAACGTCAAATTTTCAGGACGTCTATATTTTTTCCAAGGTTCTAGCGATTTTTTTACTATTTCTACTATATCATACACATTTGACAGAACAAATCGAAATATTCCAATAGAACTATGAAATTTTTCATCGTGTTTGATTCAGAATTGTTCAAATGTTCATTCTCAACATTTGCAGTCTCCACATAACTGTGTGTACTTGAAATCTCATGAAAAATTGAACTTAATTTAAAATTGCTCGGAATTATAAGTTTTCAGATTTTTGACAGCTCTAAAAAAAAAGCCTCCGCTGGGATTTTTCTGAAACCCAAAAATTTGGAAAGAGCACAAAATTCTGAACAAAACCTGTGATTTTCACGACTACAGTATTTTTTTTGAGGTCAAAATCTATTTTTCTTGGGCTAGAAATGAAGCCTCTATCCAACATTTTACAGGAGTTACTTTTTCTTCTAAATAGAACAAGGAATTCAAAAAAAAAAAGTATAATTTCTCAAAAATATCCAGTGGCGTAGAAAATGAGGTGGGAGAAGTTGAACAATTCCTCCGTATCTACGCCACTGGACAATTTTGACAAAAGTTATCCACGTCAAGTGATGAATATCTATTCTGTGATCATTTGTACCAAACTTGGTTGAAATCGCTCAAATGACTTGAGAGTTATTGTAAAGAAAAAGATTTTAAAAACAGAACTTTGAAGGGCTCTATCTATCCTATCTATCCTTAGGACGCGTTTTGGAGCAAAATTAAATTATGCATGTCGACCTAGTTTTCGACGGACCATCGAATGGTAAATTATTGCTGCTATAACCTGGACCGCACCGTATAGCGTCTTGTAATCGAGAATATTCCATCTTTTGTCAGAAAAGCCGCCAAGGTTCTCGTCGCTCCCAATCTCGTTGCTGTGTTCTCCAGCATTAAGCGGCAATTCATTCGCAATAGCCCTGGAAAAGTCGATCGGCTTCGCGAATATTCTGGCAAGTTTCAGATGCACGGCTGCTCCGCCATTTATAATTGTGTAGGTACGTGTCTTATTCGCGCGTCGTGGTCTCCAACAAGTTTCGTATCAATATTAACATTGTTGTCATGTCCGCTTGTCTTCGGATGATCTTCAACTACCTACTTTTAAATGACATTTCCTATTTCCATAACCATAATATCGATTCATGGCCGTTTGGGAAGAGGTGATCAAAAACCTTATCTTTTTTTTTTCTACAGACCCGTTGGTTGGCGTCTTTGGGTAGTCGACATAATTGCCAATGACTTATTATTGGTCTATTAGGAGATCACAAAATATTGTTTCTCAAGGTACTTATTCTTCAGATGGTCTAGGAGGATACAAAATACCGTTTCTGATGTTCTTCTTCAGATGGTCTTTCAATCATTTGAAATTTTCGGGAACATAGTTTTCTAAGCCATTGGGTGTTCTTGACAAGTTCAACCACTTGCTGATAACTGACTTGCAAGTCCATTTCATGGCTCCGCAACCGCAATGCGTTCCACCGCCGTCGTATGATTTACTGGAGATGTTCAAAATTAGATTTTCAGGGCCGTTGGTGTCTTCCGATGCCCAGTCATTTTACCTCCAATAGCCTTCTTCAGATGGTCATTCTCTCCATTGACAACTTCTCCATCTTCTCCAGGATCGCTAGTTATTTGGACGGCATCGGCACTCGTGTAATATTTTCAAGTAAGGTACATACGCGTCGAACACCCAATTTTAAGTTCTGCATGTCCCATTTCTTCGGTCTTCCGCAGATGGCTTTTTTATGGTTACTTTTTCTTCTTCACAGCCATTGGCTTTTTCGTAAGGTTCAATTATTGGTGAAACCACTCTGGTTCTTCTGCTTTCCTTTGTTACATACACTGACTCGTTGAAAATCTGAATGACGCCAAGGATCAAGTATCACTCCACATGACCTTAGCTCTGCCTTCTCTTATTTTGTAAGCTTCATTTTTTTCTCTTCAGTAAGGTTTTGAACTTTTTAAGAAAATTATCATGCGCTCAATATATCGAGAGAAGCCTCGCACTGAACCTATTGGACATCTTCATTGAGGCAACGAAATCAATATTAAGACCCATCAATAACACCAGACCTCTCACAGTTGAGTTGAATCGAAATAATTACTGAAATTCGGCATCAATTTTTGCACGCACATAACAGCGTTCGCACGCACTAAAAATGTGTGTTTGTTGTTTCCACTCCACGGAATGTCCGCCGCGAACAGTGTTCGTGCGCGTTGAAATTCCGTATTTACACTTCCAGACCTGAGCATTTGTGCGCGCACGAACACTGTTCGCACGAACGTTCGTCCGCGAAAAAGTGCTCAGGTCTGTACGCACCTATAGACTTCTAGAATGCCAGCAGGAAGGGCATGATTCGCGTAAAACTTTGAATTTCTCAAGTTTTTAGAGAATGAATATGGAATTCATACAGAAAACCGCACCTCGATATCTTGTGAAATGAGCACGTACGAGGCTTGTGAGCTGCACAGTGTTTCTCGAATCGAGCCTTTTTCCACTGAGGCGAATACACGCTCCGGTAAAATTTCGAGTAGAAGATTGTTTTTTCATCACAATAGTTGCTTTGAAACTTGTTAACTGATTTTGCTTGACTTCAGAAGAGATATTTCCAATAACCCAATATGCTTGGAATTCAGATTCGCTTGGAATTCAGATTCGCTTGGAAAAAATTGAGTAGCATCTTTGTTCTGCGGAGTAATTTGGAGATGAACATTTTCAAAATATCTGTGTGAACATTCATTTCCTGACTCTTGATAATTCTTCAAAATTCATCCTACAAAACTTCAAATACACTGTATCTGTTCTATGTATTTTCCGGCGTAACAGATATCCTTGCAATTTACAGTTTTGATATTCCTTGATGGTATGCTTTGCACGGTGCAAATAGTTCTTCTTCCCTTACAGATTGGGCGCTTCTGCGACGGCGTGGACAATTAGGTAATAGCGGTTTATTTGATCAGGCCATAATTCCGAACAAATGATCAATTTTACCATTACAATTAACAAATGGATGCATGGAGTGCGTCAAAATTTGTGCTAGAGCATGAAAAAGTATAACATTTTGCTAGGAAAGTAAGCAAGAAACTAAATGATTGCTTGATTTTTCATATATTTCGATATTAAAGTTGAAAATTTGTGGTGAGATTCTGATCCGAGGATGGACTGTATAACTGGTTGCCTGCTCGTTGACCGTTTGCCCTCTGTTTATGTTTTAAACCCACGTCCCACGTGCCATGTACCATGTGTTAACCTCAAATATTTGTCCGAGAAAAGTCATCACATCAGAGTACATACATCAGAGAAAAGTGTCCGTCGATTTAAGGTAAACGATGGACTTTATGCTTCAATTTTCACATGGTTTATTCGTTTGTGGCACGTGTGTCAGTACTGTCAGTTCGGAATGTTCGGATGTAACATTGGTTGCCTAATCTGATGATAAAATAATACAAAAAGGCCTGATCGCTCACTGAACCTTCTCGTATCCCTCTAGCATTCATTATTTAGCTTCTTAATGACTATTTCACACTAAAAACAACTCATGTGATAAGAAACGCAACGTTTTCTAACGTATTGTACACAAATTTTCCAGTTTGTTCGAATGTAGCACAAGTTGCCTAATCAAAAGTTGCACTTGCGTCTAGAACACTATGTATAGGAACAGGAACTATTGCAAAAGCAAATTGCACTTGCACCCTGGGTTATGTTCAAGTCACTTGTCATGCTACAATATCTACAGCAGTGAAACGCTTATGCTTAACTAAGTGAACAACTTCAAGCTTCATACAATTTTTGATTATACCTGTTTCTCAACAAATCGGCATGGAAGCTAAATCATAGGCTACAAAAATAGTTTCCGTTACATCCACTCGCGTAAGGCCTGGCTTGAACGGCATCAGGAAGTAAAACTATTGAAAAGCATTTTTTTGAAATCCTTTTTTGCGGCCTCAGTGCTCACCAGACGTAACTTGACGCGATTTTTCTTGCAGTGCGTATAGAAAACCGAACACATCGGTGCAGTTTGAGCTGATCCAGCTTCCATAAAACGGGGATAACGATGAAACAAACTGCCGGGTGTTTGCGATAAATTTCGCTGCCATAAAGTCAAGCGAAGGAATGAAGTTTCGAATTGAACACCACAAGAGGTGCAAAGAACGTGAACTGAACGCTCTTCTAAAGGAAAGCGTACAACAACACACACACCATTACTAGACATTATATAGGCACTAAAATGTTCTCACGATATGCACCGCAGCAGCGCCGAGAAGAGAAGTTGCACTCACTTTGAATCTGATTCCGTTTGCGCGCCGGTTCGATATAGGTAGAGGTAGGTATAGGTACTTAGGTATTGGTATACGGTATACGTTAAAATACAAAATACGTCTTTACGACGGCGAGCACCCATATCTCTACAGATACCTGCGAGAGTATCGAGCGAGGTCGTGAACATCCCCGGGATAAGTTATCGTCCTGTTTGCTTTTCGCCATAATATGTCCAGCAGAGCGACCGTGAAGCGGGAGCAGCCGATAAATACGAGACGCAAAAATCACCGTCAAGTGCATCTTTTCTTGCAATGGTTTTGAAGGTTATGCCAATTTTCTGTTGACACCAGTAGTTTGCAATCACTTTGTCCTATATTATTGCGGCAGCCGTACGCTACGCCCATCAAAATTCAAACTTACTGGAAGTGTGGGAGATCTACGAGATTCGTAAAATTTGGCGCCCGCAGCGTGGGGCCGCATATTTGTTTGCATTATTCTACACTCTGAAAGTGGCCAAGGTAGGCACTTGTAAAGTAATTGGGAGTCGTTTGTGGAATCAAATACGGCCAGTTTGAGGATCTGTGCAAAAAGGAAATGGAGCAATTGGCGCCCAACGTGGGGCCGCGTATTTATTTGCGCCAGCACGTGGTAGCTTATGGTGGAATATGTAACAATACAGCTGGTGAGAGACTTTTGTATAAAAATACAGAAGATAATAACAGAAATCAATTGAAATACTGCTTATATAAATTGGGTATTAAATCAAGTTGATGAGTTTCATCGCACCCACGTGTGTACCTACGTGTGTGATATACCAGAAGTTGGTTCCGCTCGTGCGCCCCGTATGTCTCTGTGCTGTTCCGTACCTCTATAATAAACCTCCACGTTATATCGTCTTACAAATTCGCAACGGATAAAGAGTTATGAATCGGCCGGTTCTCTTCCAATGCCATCTGTTGCGCCAACGCGCAAGTTAGTATATCCCACCAGGTAATCGCCGCAATCGATATTTATTGCTTTACATGTAATCCGATGAATGTTGCTGGAGGCACAACGTGAGCATACAAAGTGTCTCTTCGCGCCGTCTTCCAATCCACTACTTAGTAGGTGAGGGTTTTTGCTTAAGGTATAAGTACATTACGTCTGCATAAAATCGAATTAATAGAATTTATAGATTCTGTATATCAGAGGTGAATGGTCGTAAATCTAAAAAAATTAATTTTGAATAGTTGTCCAAACCAGGGTCAATCCAATTTTCAACACAAGATTAATACTTATTGACGGTATTTCATCTTCTACCACAACTATTCCACACAACATACTTCTGACCAATCATTGCGCGTGAAACCTTCGAGTTCAACCAATGGAATCAGTTTTATAGTGATAAAACACGAGCTTCGTATAGTTTTATACTGATCAAACTGTGCCGTCCTTTTTATCAATAAACATCGAGTTTAACTTGAAAACTTTTTTCTATTTTGCGTTCAAAAGAAAGTCATTTCGATACGAAAATGGCATCATTCGCGTGTCGTAAGAGACTTCATTTCGATAAGCATTTTTTTTAATCCCAAATGTTGGCAACATCAGCGAGCATGACATCGACATGACAGCACTTACTGACAGAAAAGACAACTTAGGTGACATCACTTCGCAGGAGTTTGTTTCAGATTATTTCATACAACGCCCTTGATTAATAGACCTACAAGGATAATATTCACTTATCTAAATCCCACTGTCAATAGCAACGGAATAAAATGGATGTAAACAACAAAATCTGACAGCTGTCACTTCGGACTTCTTTTTTGTAATAATGATTAAAATGACACTTGTTTTCGAGATTTTACCAGATGATTTTGGCCAAGCGTTTCCCTCGGGCTGGTTGTCCTTAAATAAATGCCCTTCTCCGACGGAGTTGGGCATTTATCGCTACAACCAGCACTCGCGATCGCCTAGCCAAAATTATCGTGAGATTCTAAGCACTTGTCATATTACTGTTGAAAAATCCGGCTCATTCCTGATGATAAACTGCTTTCACCCTCAAGAGCAATTTCCACCCATTTTGCTAGCAGAGGCACATATTTTACATTTTTTTATTGAAAAAGCATGAAATAATTGCAAAATAGAAAAAAATTTATATAACACACGATCTATAAGACCTATAGACCGAAGAAGTGTGACGTCACAACACGGCAACATGGCCGGCGCACAGTGGGACGAATGGCTACATTGACTGGACAAAAGTATTCCGATCCAATTTTCAAATTCAGAGCAGGTTCGAATCCTGGCGTCGGAATTTTTTTTTTCAAAATTTTCTCGAAGAAGCTTGCTCAAATGTTATACTTTTTTTTCAAAGTAGTTTTTATGAGCTACAATACCACGAAGTTTCATTTAATTATGATCAGTTTTGTAGAAATTATCTCGTGTTTCGATTTCAACACGCATGGCCATGAAAAAATAGTTTAGGCAGTAACTGGCAGCCAATTCTTTGTACACATGATCAGGAAGGATCAATCTGTTCAGTAAAACAAAAAAATCATTGGAAACTCGTGGAAGTTTTTTATAACAAGCTTCCAAAGTTTGACAAACATTTTCTGAACGTGAGTCATAAAGTTAATGTGGACCAGAAAGAGTGAAATATACATGAGCTTCTGATGAATAAGACCAAATTACCTCTGTTATGGACGTCCATTTCATGAAATGAAGCCACTTTTCAAAAATGTATTACAGTTTTTGAGCTGAGATCGTCAAAATCTCGATGGACCCAATTTCTGAATAAATGGTATATCAATGTTTACTGATCTGTTAAAGTCGTTGCATTTGTTTCAGTACCTGTCTATCATGATTTTTAATACACTACAGGTATTGGGAATAGAACCAAAAGAATATACATCAAATCCCAGTGTCTTGCATTTCTTGACTTTTGTCCAGCTAGAATGATGATTTAGCCCACTGTGCGGCGGTTGACATTTTCTGGAGGCCAATGTCAAACGTGACATGACCTTGGGATGCACGCGTGGCATGCACTTGACGTTTCTCTGTGTTTGTCATGTGTTTGTCAAATTTTTGCGAAGGTAAATAACGGAAATGGATATAACAAAAAAGATTCATATTTTGGGCTATATCAGGTGGAGGAAATCAAACTATATTGCTATAAACTAAAAACTGCTAACTATAAACTGCACTGCGATCCATTGCTCTTTGCCTCTGAGCATCTCATGAACGAGATTGTCGACGGCGATTCTCCTGCTCAGTTTTTCTTCGAGATCTTCTCGCTGCCTTGATGGACCGTTACAATGAAAACGAGCGTGTTCCGCGTTGTCCTGGCGCTGAGGCTTTTGAGGCTCCCCAGTATTTCTTTCATCCAACTTTGAACCAAGGCGTTCCACTGCTCGACGAACTGCTCTCTGGCCTTGTTCCTGCTTTCTG
Source organism: Anaspis maculata (assembly GCA_949128115.1). Classification (NCBI taxonomy): domain Eukaryota; kingdom Metazoa; phylum Arthropoda; class Insecta; order Coleoptera; family Scraptiidae; genus Anaspis; species Anaspis maculata. Next base: position 24,846,126 of record OX421966.1, read on the forward strand.
ATTTGCTGGTGGGCACTCCTAGGCTTGTTTCCTCTAATCGCAAGCATCAGGGCGAAGGGTGGGATACCCGAGAGCGCTCGTGCTGCATCATGCGGAACCGTTCTGTAGACACTGGTGATTCTGAGTGCAGCTTTGCGCAGCTCTCTGTCAATGAGTTGGGCTATGTCTGGCCTTTTTGCAACCAAGTCCGCCTGTATGACGCTGGCTGTCTCTTAGGCTGGCAATTTCAGCAATGCTCACTGCTATTTTGCACTGACTTTTGTGACTTTTGTTGTGAACCTCCAGAAAATGTCATGCCAAACCTTGTGCCAAACACAACCAAACATAGAAACGTCACGTTCATGTGACGTTGGCCTCCAGAAAATGTCAACTGCCGGCCATGTTGCCATGTTGTGACGTCATCACTTCTCCGGTCTATTGTCACACTCGTCAATTGGACGAAAAGGACAAGTTTTCCGCTCGAAACGATTTATATAGCTTGCGCTTATCGCCAAAAAACTCCACTGAAGAAAACACGAGCCTGCACGTCACACGTTGAACGGGTGTTGGCAACACCAAAATTCCCATATCTCACCAGAAGTAACCAGGGAATGACACACGCGCAACTGGTGGTGTGCATTGAAGCGAACCACCGTTCGTGCGAAAATCCGAACGTAACACAGTCTTTAACTCATTTTCATAGAAAATGAAGCTACGATGTATCACTCCTAGGTACAGAAATAGTATTTATCAAACAAAAATAATGAAAGTTTATTCACAACAGATGAAAGCTCAGACACAAGAGAAATACATAGATACAAAAATTTTACTGGTTGTCATAATCAGACTCGATAGCTTTGTACGACAAAATGAAACCTCCTCCGGTGATTTTTGAATCGGAAAAGAAACGTAACCTGATATCTCCAGAATCCACCAGGTGGTCGAACGGAATCTGAAACATTCAACTTGTAACCGAATCAGACTTCCGTAGCCGTGTCAATCTCACCTCGTCACCGCAAAATTTCTCGTATGAAAGCTCCGTAGATTCCGCCTTGCTGTAAAACATGACGTAATCGTGATCGCATTTCCACGTCTCCTCATCCTCTCCCTCCAAATCGAACTCCAAAAACTCCACGAACACGTCGTATTCCGAAGACGTGGAAATGGTCCAATCGCAGACCTCGCTGTGCGGATACGATGCGTTTCCGTAGTCGGCGTGGCTGTAAATCAGCTTTGGCGTGGTGGTCGCCTCCAGGACTCCCCCGCAGACCGATCTGTGCGTTGCCGAGAACCCGGAGCGCTGGAGCGATTGGTCGGTTCTGAAGACCATGTGGAGCTGATTGCCGGCAGATAGCAACGGCTGCGGGAGAGCGGTGCCGCAGAGTTTTCCCATGGAAAAGGTGCCCGCCGAGGGGCCGTCGAAGAACTCCACGAAGTCATTCGGGCAGCCGTAATCTACGCGTTCGAGGTCAAAGTGTTCGAAAACGATCGAAACTCTGTGACCGGGCGTCGTTTCGAACGACCACACGCAGTCAAGGTTTGGCGGGTACTTGTGGGGATAGTTGAGGCTTTGAATCGTGCCATACGGCAAAGTGATGTTGTGGTTGCAACGGTTGGGTCTACAACCGTGGTTTGTTTCGTCCAGCTCGAATCCATCGAAGCAAGTGCAATGGTACGAACCCAAAGTGTTGACGCAATTGTGCTGACAACCGCCGTTGTTTTCCGTACACTCGTCTGGATCTGGAATCAGCACAGGCTCCTAATTACTTCAATACTTGCAATGTGAAAATAATATGTTTGTTAAAAAGTTGTATTTTATATTATACTTATAGGTTGTACTGTGATGGCCAGCTTGAAATCATAAAGATAAAATAAATTTCACTGAATAAATTAGTGCTAGAAGCAATACTGGAAAGTAACGAAGGAATAGGGGAAGCGAGATAGGAAGGGCCCAATCCAAGAGAAGGAGCGGAAGTGGCGTGGGTGCATTCGACACCAACGGATGTGCGAAAGGAGAAATTTAGCATTCGTGAAGAATAAATTAACAATAGTGCTAAAACCATTATTATTAATTGTGGTGCATCATTTACGAGAGAATATTGCATCAAGGCAAGTCTATCTTCTATGTAAAAATGATAATTGTTAAAAAAAGGTGAAATGATTGTAAATTGAATCAACTAATCCCTTATTGTTAGCTGGAGTCAGCACGTATGAGAGTGTGTAGTGAATAATCAATTCAATTGAAGTAATTGAGGTAATTCAGTTGAATTGGCGATTATTGATTGATTGATGATGTAATCAAGGATGAAGTGTAGTTTTAATGATTTTGTTGATTTTGCAACATTTGTTCAATCGTCCTATTTCAAAAGAACTTGGGGTACTAGCATGACGGGGAATTAAGGAAGTTGGGAATTTATTCAAATGATTCAGTTAAACGAATCATAAAACTACGGCACAACAAAGTACACAACGTAAGGGTCAGGTTGATAATTGTTTCGCGTCTAAATAATTAGGGAAGGGAAGTGTTATCACAGTACCTGTGAAGAAAACAGCAGCGAATCCAGTCCTTTGTATGGTGCGGTCTGTTTTGAAAACGATCCACAGGATATTCTTCATTGATACAATAGGCGGTGGCCTCCTCGTTCCGCAATAAATTCCATGTCTTGTTACGGCATCATCGTCGTCCGAAGAACTCAACACGTCCACGCTGTCAAACTCGCACGGTTGATCCCGGACATTGTTTCCCTCCAAATCGAAATGGGTAAAGTTGAACATGATTTGGTAGCGATCCGGTGCGACGATTTTCCAAATGCACGACTTGTCTTTTGCGTACAGATGGGGAAAGTTCGGCGACGTCACGGTTCCTTTAGGTATGTCCAGTACTCCTCCGCATCCAGCTAAAGTTTTATTTAGTACCTGCTCCTACTGATAATAAAGATTTGAATTACCTTGACAACTTTTTCCATCCGAACCCAGTTCGTAACCAGGTCTGCAGCTGCAGAAGTAGCTGCCCAAAGTATTGGTGCAGATCTGCTGGCATCCGTGATGTTTCGAACTGCACTCGTCGTACTCTTTCAAGACCTTGGCGGAAAATCCAGCATGCTCCGCCGACTTGTCGCTGGAAAACTTGACCAGAATTTCACTGCTGTTGGAAAGAACATCCCACGGGTCTCTTTGTCCGCAATAAGTTCCGATGATTTCGCCAACTTTTTCGTCGACGATTTTGACGTAATCAAAAAGGCACGATTTGTGGTACTCGATTTCGAAAGCCGTGAATCTGAGCACGATGCTGTATTCTTCTGGCACTTTGATCTTCCAGACGCAGTCCTGGTCGCCTTCGTAGCGTTCTGGGTAATTTGGAGATTCCAAATGTCTCTCGCCGTCTACCAGCAAGTCGCCACCACATCTCACTAAAATTACATGTATAGGTAAAACTTTTTTTATCAAGCTACTGGTATCTACCTTCAAAATTAGCAACGAATCCTGCATGCGCCCATGAATTTGTCGTCACGTACGAAATAATCATGCGACTGCCGAGTGTGACCATCGTTGGAGGAGCTTTGTAGCCACAAAATCTGCCGAGCAACGGCGAGGTGGGTAAGTACCCATCGCGGATTTCCAAATAATCAGTTTTGCAGTTTTTCGTCCGTTTCATGTATAAAGAAGTTATGCGCAAGGTTATTGCTTCACCGTGAGTTGCGCTGATTCTCCATTCGCATTTTTGATGGCCGGTGTTTTGATTGTCGATGTAACGTGGTGAAGAGAATTGGCCAGATTTGGTTTGAAAGGTTCGACCGCATTCTGAAAATCAAACGACTGAGCTGTACAAAATCTAGAAACGAGCTGCTTTTGATGGAAGGATATCTTGGTCGGTACATTTTTTAATCAAGGGGCAAGGTTCCTTATGGTCTTGATGAGAAGGAGAAGAAGTAAAATCAGAATCAGGAGCAAGAGTATTTTGGATGAGGAGCAGTGGTTACAAAGAATCCGAGGGAGTGAGAGCAAATGGCAGAACTGAGAACAAGAACATTAGAAGTACCTAGGACTGAAGAGGTATGAGCACGATGAGTTGGCGTAAAATAAAGACTAGGGGGGAGAGTGGAATAAAATTATACTTGAAAACTGTCTGTCAGTCAGTACCTATCCAATGAAGACAGACGGAGAGAAAATTGTTTCTTACAACAACGTAATAAGAGTTCCTACTCAAAGAAAGTCTAGAAAAGTCTAGTAAACCTTGAAGAAACTCGATCAAAAATCGAGGAGAAAACCAGTTTAAAAGACTGTTGAAGAGATTGAGAAAGAAAAGAATTATTTTAGATTGTTCTAAACATGGAAAGTCTGGTTTTTTGTTTTGAAAATTCCATGAGAAATGGTATGAAGCGGTGGTGGCCGAGTGGTATAGGTGATGGCTGAGCCACTCGCTCTACGCTGTGTGGGTTCGAATCCCGTTACATCCATGGATATTTTGTGTTGTACCCGAGGTTGCATGGTAAAGCAGCTGATAGCTGAATGTCGCCTTGTTGAATAAGTCGATAAATGAATAAATTCCATGAAAAACAGAAAACGTCAAGGCAAAGGAAAAGTCAAACTTTTGGTGACAAAGATTTTGGAAAATGTCGACCAAAAATGAAAATAATTCAATGTGTGACCTTCTATTCGTCAATAAAGGTTGCAGTACTGTTTCTAGTTTATAATTGGATTACGCTGGTCTTTTTGATCTTTTCCTCTAAGATCATTAGGGATCAACGAAGAGTTATTCAAGGTCATATGTAAAATTGATTCTCGCAACATATCCGATAGATATTTGATCGTGGCGATAACCAAAAATTGCAGGGGCCATCTTAACACCTTGATTTGATGCTGATTGAAAAATTTGGAACTATATTCTTCCAGTCTTCCACCTTAGATCGAGTAGGTTTTGTTTTTCCAAAATACAGCATTTTGTTAAACTGTGACCGCCTGTGTGACAACAAAATAGGAGAGCTGTGCATTCTTTATTATGCTGCCGTGGATTTCGATATTCAGGTCAATTCCAGCTCAGGCCTAGAGACAAGAAACCAAAATCGAGTCCAGAACATCTTGGTGTTCTACAGCTTCTTAGATGGAACTTCCATGATTTGACCCAAAACAAAAATTGATCAAAGAATGGATCCCGTATCGGCGAAAGCCAATCTGGACGCTGGTCGGCACTAGAAGCAGATTCTATATGGTTTTGTTGTTATCCAGGCGGTTGGAGTTCAACAAAATGTTGTCTCCTGGCATAAGAATACCCGATCTGAGGTCAAAAGTAGCTGCCTTTTTTAACCCAGCAATAAATCAAGGTGCTACGATTATCCCCACACCGCGATCAAATATCTTTTGATTTGCGGCAAAGATCATTTTTTTAATATAGTGTAACCCTCCATATGACCTTGACCAAGTCTTTGTCCATCTTTATTGGTTTCATGGAAAAAATCAAAATGTCTTCTGCAATCCAATTTCAAGCAAACAATGGACCTTTTTCCATTTTTTTTTTCATCAGCAAGATAACAACTTTTTTCTGATTCAATATTTTTCATATTTTATGGAACGTTCAAAACTAAAAACATCTTGCATTTAAACAAATCCTCAGACGTTCCTGATGTGTGTAGAACTGTAGATGCCCAAAAAACTTTCAAATGAAGTCCGCGAGATCGCAAGGAATTTTCGATCGCTTGTTTCTACCCATGAAGTTGGTTGACCTACACGGAATTAATGAATCACTTGGTATATTCCATTTTCACATCAGCGTGTAGTCTTTTGTCTCAGTAATGCATAAAATTGTTAATTTCGGCTTTGCGTCATTGTTTTTGACATATTATTGTTCTTAATGATCGACAAAAAAAATCGAAAATTTCAAGAAGGCTCCCAAGGCAATAAGAACCACAAAACATCAACATTTCAATGATAAATAAGACTGCCTTCCGCTCATACAATTTCTTGCCATCTTTGTGGCATACTTCATTTGACATTATCCATGATGTCAAATGGAACGGCCATCCACTTCTTCATGCAGAGCTTCTCGTAACGTCTGAACCCCAGGTGGTTGATCTGAGCGATTAACCATTTTCCTTCTGCATCAAAGCAGAGTACTCCAAACGTGCTCGATGAGATTGAGATCTGGAGAATTGACTGGCCAATCCATTCGTCAAATGTTTTCCGTTTCAAAAATTCATTAAGATATTCGCCGGATGCTCAGCTTCCATACATAAAGGACCAGCGGATACCATCACAATTTTATATTCAAGAAACCATCCCGCAGTCGAAGCAATCCAGCAGATGATTAATTTGATAACACTTACCAAAACTCCATTTGTTCACAAAGAAATCTTTGATGTTTCATCAAAAAATGACGCAATGCCATAAAAATAATGTGTGTCTAAAATAATGACGTAGAACCTAAATTCAAAACACTCTACGCATTACTGCGGCATGAGACTATAAGCGGGCCTAGTACGTAGCTTAGAAAGTCCATAGCTTAGAATGTCCATAGCTTAGAAAATCCTCAGCTTAGAATGGTCCGTAGCTTAGAAAGTCCATAGCTTAGAATGTTCGTAGCTTAGAAAGTTCTTAGCTTAGAATGGTCCGTAGCTTAGAAAGCTCACAGCTTAGAATGGCTCGTAGCTTAGAATGTCCATAGCTTAGAAAGTTCATAGTTTAGAAAATTCATAGGTAAGAATGTTCTTAGCTTAGAAGGTTCTAGCTTAGAATGGTTCGTAGCTTAGAATGTCCATAGCGTCCAGACTACTAAAGATGACGTTTCATCTAGACAGATTGGTGTGCAAAATTGTTGAGAAAGTAAACAATCTCATTGCTAGATATTCCGATTGCGGGTCTACAAAAAAAAAACTACTGAACCTGACGACATCCATGTACACAGCTCGGTGTGCCAAATTGCTGAGAACTTTTGAGAATTTCAATTTCTAGTATACCCACTCTGTGCGCGCAAGTTTCCATCGGATTCTAAGCTATGAACTTTTTAGCTACGGATCATTCGAAGATATGATCTTTCTAAACAGACATATCCACGCCGTCAACATTTTAAGCTACGAACTAATCTGAGGTGCGAATTTCCCAAGCTGCGACCCATTCTAAGCTATGGACCATTCAAAGCTAAGAACCTTCTAAGCTAAGAACATTCTAACCTATGCATTTTCTAAGCTATGAACTTTCTAAGCAGTGAACATTCTAAGCTACGAACCATTCTAAGCTGTGAGCTTTCTAAACTATGGACCACTCTAAGCTAAGAACTTTCTAAGCTACGAACATTCTAAGCTATGGACTTTCTAAGCAACGGATCGTCCCCATAACAGCTGACGTGGAGCTACAATATATCGAGTGACACATTCATCCCGTGTAGGCCAACAAACTTCATGGTGGAAACATGTGATTACAAATAATCCTGTGTGATCAACATCAGCGATGACAAATTGATGGATCTATTCAAGTTAATTAGCGGAATAACGACCTTTTTGATACCTTGGTTTCATGTCATATCAAATCCTGTCAGGTCTTGTGAGGTCATAGCCATAAGCCATTTTGACCATCTGAAATCATGTGAATTCGTGTGAAGTCCTTTTGAGTCGTGATTAATGGTGCAAATCACTTTAATTGTCGGAAGTCTATTTGATTCAGGCGGATTAATTTGATACTGTTGAATCATATCATCTGCAAGTGTCAAGCAACTTTAACAGGTCAAGTCAAGCCATATTATACGGTCGTGTCAGGTTGTGCGATCACGCCAATTATAACTGCAAATTCAATTTATAACATGAACCTATTACTGAAATAAAGTTTTGTTGAAACTAAGAGCAACTTACTCGGACATCGGTAAAGAGCGTTCGTTTGAGCAATGTCTCCCTCGCTGAGTCGTATTCTTTGTCCCATCTCTAAAATTCTGCTGAAGTTCTGGATCGGTTCGATTGTGTTCAAACTGAACCATCTTTTCGAGTACTGCTTCTGGCCGTAGTGCATTATCGAATGGTAATCGTACGCAAAGCCTAAAGAGTTAACTTGACTGTAGTTGGCTTTGAAGAAATTCACTTCTTTCCCTGAAAGTAGGTGAAAAATAAAATCAAGAATACTTAGTATACCTGGGCCCAGGTACTTGTTGTGTGGGCAGGGTATTTTTCCGAAAATGATTCATAGGATAATTTCATTTACATCATCTTATTTTTATTTTCCAAAACCGAACATTTTCCGTCAAAGGTTTTTTTTCGATATTTTTGCTAAATTTATGAGCTCATTTTCGAAATAAATAGTTCCGTGAAACTCAAGAGTTTTGGGCAAACATGTCTTAATCAGACCTCTGCAGACGAGCGAAACTGAAGACGCTAGTTTAGAAAATCTCCATCGTTTACTTAACGACCTTTGTGGTCGTTATTTTTACGACAGATCCAAACGAGATCGTTAATAGTGAATGATACCACTGCCGATACAAAACACGATTTCACGAATTTTTACACACGATGAAAAAACAATCTTCGGGAAAAATTTGGATCTAGAATCTGAAAAAAAATCTTCAACTAGAATTAACTAGATCTAGTGTAAAGTCACTTTACTTACCACTCATAATGTTTTCTTCGATAATTTCGACGTAGTCATCTCGATCGGGTCTGCTCTGCTCGTGCCAGAATCCCAGAACGTGCCCTAGCTCGTGGACCACGATGCCATATTCGTCGCATAGTGGCCCTATGCTGAGGCCTTGACCCCCACCTCCTTGTCGACCCAAGTAGGAACAACACCTGTGAAAAAAATTGAAGGTAACTGCTTACCAATTTCATATTTTTTTACGCGGCCCGAATCCGTGTCGGGCAGTTATCGTCACAACCAGATCTCGCGATCGCCCGGCCAAAATTATCGGGTATAATACCACGAGTGCAATGAAAATTACCGATAATTCTGAAAAATGCGTGTTGCCTGAAAACTGCATGAGTTTGTTTTCTCTGTTCGAAAGCTAAAAGAGCCCGACCCCGCAGTTCTTCTTTCGAACAACAGAAGAAAACAAACGAATGCGGTTTTCTTATGGCAACACGCTTTTTCAGAATTATCTGGTCCATTTTCATTGCAAGAGTGGTATTCGGAAGAATATTTCCCGAATCATTCTACAAATTATTCACCTATTATTTCACACGACAATAAAATTGATGATACATGAATAGCCACCTAACCGTACTGAGCCGCAAAACAGAAAAGAGAACCAGAGGCTGACGTAAAAAATGTGAAATCATTATGACTGCGCAATCCCAAATCGTTTCAATTTCTTGCACATTCCTCTGGGTCCTTGAGTACTCGCTTGAGCATGAGCATCCCCATACATTGTCCAGAGTCCAACGCTAACACTGGACACGCATCATGTTTGTTTGACAGTAGGTGTTTAAACAATGACAGATCGATTGAATTATCGATATGGTCTTTCGGATTATCGCTTATTAATCCTTAAAATTTGAGTCCGAATTATCGCGTTTTTGACGTATGAGGGAAATATTCGTGAAAATCTAAGCGCTTCTGATATTACTGTTGAAAAAAATCCTCACCCACACGCGCTCTCATTAAAAACTACGAAGTCTTTGTGCAGTTTTTCGTCTCTTTCCACGAACTGCACGCAAGTGTAGTTCTCCCAGTGTCGCATGGCTTGTTTAAACAGCGTCCGGTGGGTTATATCAAAATTCGGGTCGATCTCATAAGGAACCACCCCGTATTTCCATAACCGTTCGCTATCTGCCATTGCAGCTCTCTTCTCGCGGTTTTTCCTCGGCGGATCCGACAGGGCGATATCTCCGAGGAATCGTTCTGCAAAAAAGAACGACTTAATACTCAGGTAATCATTGTGCAACAAAACAATTAGTGCGAAACTTTTGTCCCGTTTTTCAGGTGTAAAATTTCGCTTCGAGGCGAAGTCGAGCTCAAACACACGCTGTATACGGGAATATCAATTTTCCCAAGTGTTTATTCATGCGTATTTCTTTCTACTATACTCTACTATTGTGTCTTGTTTGCTTTTTGCTCCGAAATTGAAATACTCAGGACTCAGGAGTACCCACAAAAGAAGAAAATAACTGATAAAAACTTACTGGCTTTGCAGGGGTCTAGGTATCCGTCATTTGAGGTGTTTCTTGGAAACTTCGTGGTGAGCAATTGCTCGATAGTGAACGCTTGGTAATTCTTCCGCACATCGTTTTCGAATTCACATTTAACGCACAACACAAAAACAAAACAGAACTTGATAATAATATTCCACATTGTATAGGTTTCTTTTAGATGAAGATGATGTGACACAAACCAGGGCTGAAATGCAACTGGCACTCCTACAAATATACTTTGCCTGCCTCTCAGGTAAGGGGTAAGTGCACAGGTATAACGGGACCATTATTGATGAAAAGAATTGTACCTATATGTTTTCAAAAGGTGACATGTACAAGGTGTTCACCTGAAAGTTGATCATCCCATTTTCCAAGCAATAGAGCATGTGCAATTGTGCATGACAATCAGTTTGAAAGTTAACAGTGTGAGGGTGCCACCAGTATCATTGGTGGATTCAGAATTTGACGTATGTCGTGTTTGCTGCGTTTGTCTGTGTAGGAAACACTAGAGATTTAGGGAAATCCCGTACACTGAAACCAGCTGGTTTTATCCCAACTGCTGTGCTGAATCATGTAGCTCGCCAGCGAGCTCAACACTTGGTGATGCACTAGAACCATTCCATTGAACGAACACTCTGTGCATCCGTGTGTTTTGGCTTCGTCGAAAAACTCGTACTGTTTACATTCGTACAAGACATAAGTGGTCGTATCCTGAACGAAAATCAATTTAGTGCGTTTGTTTCGAGTGTTCGTATACAAACAGTTCATTATTTGCATTCGAACACACACAACAATGAACACCGATTTCGACATCCAATCGCTGAACAACGCCCGCTTTGACGTATAACTATCTCTCTTCCAAGTCGGTCAATTTTATTCATCTTCCTTGACTTTGTGAGGATCAAACTGTCGACCAGTGCTAACGTCACATTTGACAAAATTCCATCAGCGCCACCAAGGCGCATGCACATGCTCTATGTTTTTCCAACTTCTTGAACATGTCAGTTTTGATTTCGATCTTATCATGTGAAAGAGCGTGTCTTTCTTTTTTTGTTTTGAATCATGGGACATCCTTCACTTAAAAATTGTAGCCGATTTGGTTTTTTCCCGATTCCACAAATAAATAAACCTATAAAAGTTTATATGATTTTTAAAAAAATGAGCTGTCAAAAAGTCGACAAATCTTTCGACCTACGGTCTATTTATACCTACATATTCGATTGTATGTCTGTGACCATGTTCTTGTTTTTTTCCACGTGTTATTACAAGAGGCGAAGTCTTTCGAAACGCAATACAGGATGTCCCAGCCAAAACAATCCGGCGCGATTTTCTCAGAAAATATCAAGGCAACAACAAAATATCCTCAATTGGGGAGAAGCCTGTTCTTTTAGCTTTCTTTTGAGGAGGCGCCGATGCTTGTAGTCAGTAGCGCAACTAGGGGAGGGTTAGGTGGGTGCGCTCACCTACCTATGATGATTTTGCCTGTAAAGGCGCCTTTTTTGGCGTCATGATCAATTTTTGTTTCAAATATTGAAAGAAAAAAAATACGTTTTTTGAGGAACGTTTCACAGGTAGATTTAATTGAAAAAGCTTCCTTATTGGCGCCTTTAGATTCCGATAATTTTGCAGACGAAGACGAAGCGCAGGTAAACGGTTTGAAGGACCTTATTATTTTCATTTCACAAGTCTGATCTTCCAAATTCAGAAATCAAAATGGGCATAATATAAGAAATATAAAACATTTGTTTGGTACTCAATTAAAATTTAGGTTTTCGGATAGGTAAAAAATAAACTTATCATACGAATGAGAAAAAGCATTACGATAAGAATTGCTCGGTGTGTTGTACGCCAGCATAGATGGTCGCGTTGTGCGCCGGTAGTTTATAATTTCTAAAGATTATTAATTTTCCGTTTTTACTTTAATTACCTATCACGCGCTGTGCGAAAATTCTCCTCATTCCTTATTTGTGTGTGTGTACCTGTTAACCCCTTATACCCTTCGACGTCCGTGCACCACCAGAACATCCAAGAGCTCTTGCCTACACGAGAAGACGCCGGACGTCAAGGTGAGTCCTTTATTCTTTTTTTCGCACCTTCTTTTCGGGTGTATCCCCAACAACATTGTTTTTGGAAGTTTTTTCGGAAATTGCAGAAACAAAATATTTCGAAAAATTGATCGTTCATCTTGGTACTCTAATAGTTTGATACTAAAGATAAAGATATAAAGATATAATATAATATAATATCTATATAAAGTAATTCAAAAATTGTTGTTTTGTATAAAATATTTTTGATGTTGCCTATTACATCTGCTTCCGCCGAACGGTCTTTCAGTCGATTGAAATTAATGAAAAGTGGTTTGTGTCCAACAATAAAAGAAGAGAGGCTTAGTTCTCTGGCGATCTTATAGCCAGTTCCACCAGCAAATTTAATCATTGTTAGCTAATTGAGAGATTTGCTCTGGTGAATATTGGCTTGTTGACCACTGAAAACACAAGTTTCACGAAATATTATGGGAAAATGTTTAGACCACAACAGCTTGTATGCATTTTCCGTGGTCATTCAATCAGCACTGATCTAGAATCCATCAGAGAAAATGCCTCAATTAGTTAACAATGATTAAATTCGCTGGTGGAACTGATGTCAAGCTTTGGAAGAAATATGTGAGAGTCTCAACTTTGACGCAATTTTAGAAAAGTTTCAAAATGTCGAAGAAGGAAGGCTTCGGTTCTAGATTTTGGATGTCGTCTGTTTTTTCGTTATTGTATTTCTAGTCTTTAGTGTTTATGCTGCCTTTGCTGCTTATGCAGTTAATATTTTGGTTTGAACAAAATAAAACTGACTAAGACAAAAATCTTAATTGTATTTTTGGTATTTTTATTATTTTGTCTTTAAAAGATCTAGTTTCGAGGGTTTTTTGAATATAAATAAAAAATTAGAAAATATCGGGAAGAAAAAAAAAATGTTGAGAAAAAACCAGAGATCAATGGCGCTTTTTTTTAACTTTCGTACCTGCCTGTGAAATATCCTAGTTGCGCCACTGCTTGTAGTTCTCCAAGAAAATGCAATTTGAATCTGGTGAGTCACAAGATTTCGAAAATTAATGACCGACAAAACAAAATACTCCAGATGAAAAAAAAATCTCTTTCTCTGGGCTTCTCATTGATGTGTCGCCGATGACCTGGCCCAATAAGCCAGAAATTCTGCCTCAAAGTCCAGCAAACAAATAAGTCAACATTGATATTCTGACACTAAATTGACATTTTTCATTGTGCTCCATTATAAGAATGACAACATTGACAATCTAGTGTCATAATATCAATGTTGAGTTGAGTCAATGTACATACAGAATAGTCCCGAATATCTAAAATTGATGGCTAAATTAAGACTGCTGATGTCAACATCGACCTAAAAGCCATGCCGATTAACTGTGATATCTTAGATATTCTGGTAATGCGATAAAAAATCGTTCCGATTCATAAGGCCACGATAGTACTTACTTGATGACTTAAAAAAAAAACAATGAATGAAAAATATCAAGTGGCATCATTGCAGACACTTGAAATCGAGCCCTTTATTTGTTCCTTTAATCCTCTTGTGCCTCGAGATTAGCGAAGGCCATAATCAGGACAATAAACAAAGCGTGGAAATAGAGTGCGCTAAGGAAAACAACAACGATTCTGATGTTGTACCATCAACGAGCACACTACCACCTTATCAGAAAAGACGTCGTTGTCTCAATAGGTAAAGCCAGGCCGGCGAGGCGGTCAACACCCATCGGAGATCTAGAAAACAATAAATCTCATTACATGACCGTACCTTATAGTAATTAGACGTTGTTAATTACAAACGGCTGGTTCGTAACGCACCCACCCTATACCTACCTGTGTATACCAGTGGCGGCTCGTCAGGTGACGCAGGTGAAGTGTTGCTTCACCAAAAATTTCCAACTGCCTTTTTTTCAATTAAAAATTATCCCGATTTCTAAATTTGTTTCGATATATGAAAAAAATACATTTATCCTCTTGTCCCCTACTTTGGGGCATTAGAAACCTACGCCACTGGGAGTTTCCTATTCCCCGTGATGTTCAGCGTCCCTGCCTACTAGTGCCAATGCCGCGCACGTGAAGCATTTCCGAGCGTCGCAATATTGTTTCATGTAAACAAGTCGGTTGCCATGACAACGCGCCCGCATCTGATGTTTTTTGTTCAAGTCGGCCGGCCAACTTGACGCCGAGAGACGCCGGCTACGCAACATATCCCGGTGCGTCTCGAGTGCACACCAATCGGTGGCGTTTATGTATACGTAGGTATATGCCGGAACAGTTTGAGTTTTTTCCTCGGTTTTTTCCGAGATGTTTCCTTTTTACGATGTGGTCTGTGTCCTCCTGCTAAATGCATTTTCGAGGTGGGCCAATTCAGATAAAAAAGACTTTCTCGGCAGTGAAAAACCTATGCCTATACTGAGTGTGGCGAAAGCTACGAAAGTGCGAGATAAAGTGTACAATCGGGGTTTTCGGAAAGCTTGGTATGCAGAATTTGACTGGTTGTGTGGCAGTTTCTATTTGAACAAACTTTTTTGTGTGCCATGTCTTCTCATCAGTGCAAAATCGAATGTATGCTACATATTTAAAAACGTGCTACCCAAAGGAGTTTACTGATTTCCAGAGACTGAGAAATGAATTACAACTAATTTATTGTGATGAGCAGTACAAAAATATCGACTCAACAAAATTTTTGGAAATTTTGTTCGAAAACAGAAACATCTTTAAAGAATCATATAAACTGTTGTGTTTGATAATTACCATTCCGTCCACCAGTGTGTCAGTCGAAAGAAGTTTTTCTTGCTTGAAACGGATCAAAACCTATTTGCGAAATACAATGACAGAAGAGAGACTTTCCAGTTTAGCAACAATTCCATTGAAAAAGAACTACTCAACGAGCTGATCAGTACACAGCCATTTTTCGAAGACATCATTAATAAGTTTGCCAGTTTAAAGAACAGAAGAATTGATCTTGTATTTAAGGTATAAAGTATTTAGACTCAAGCAGAACAACGACAATGTAAGTTTTATTTGTAATACATTCTATAAATTTTTTCTAAAATTCTTTTTGCGTGTCTTAATTCCGAGCTTGTTGTAGATACCAAAAAAAACTCAAAGTTTTTACAAGGTAACATTTCAAATTATTGGAAAATATTATCTTGAAAGTTTTTTTTTCCTTCTTTGTTTTTTCTTTAATTTTCGACCTTTCATTTTTTAGATAATAATTCAATTGATGTCATTTTCCATGTTAATAGCAATGATTAAAAATGTGTATTATTATCAACATTATTATTATTATTCTCGAGGGATTTTCGCCTGCAGCGCTGCTCGCTTCGCTCGCGAGCCCGTTTTTTACTTCAATTCCTGACTAAGCTGCTTCACCTAGTACTCACACCACGAGCCGCCACTGGTGTATACGTATCCTACCTTTACAATATGCATAATAATTTCAGAGTCCCATCATACATCGGAGATTTACGATTAAATAAATATGCAAACAACCCAAGGTGAGTAAACGTGGACGACGACGACGACGACAACGGACTCGACGGCAAAGACCGTGGTCGTTGGTACTTTACTGCGGCTCGTTAAAAAACAATAACAGACATTATGCGAAATCACGACTGCATCTAGCAGTTTTATTGTTGTTGTGTTCTTAGTTCTTGCGTCGTTGTTCTAAGAAGTTGCGATGCCTCTGGCGTGAATGGTGTCTCGAGTCTTGACTTGCGCTATTTTTTAGCGCAAGCTAGAAACTAGCCCCGTCAAATGTTGTGCTAGATTTTTAGGTCTTCATTTTCGTTCTGCGAGCAAGTGTGTTGATTACAAGAAGTCGAGCAGGAAAACGAAAACTATAACTAAAAACGATACCCGATAAAATTTATCAGTTTACGAGGATGCCTTTCGAGTTGCTCAATTCTCCGGTATCTGTTCAACAGCTGCTGTTGGAGTCGACTTGCTCCGTATGTCTACCTGGTAACATGATTGTCTATTCCTCGCAATTTGACGACCATCTTCGAGCTGCAGGCTCTCGAGGAAGTATAATAATTCATTCATAAAATCTCCTTGACCCCTTCCGAGCCTCTGCTTTCAAAGTCAGCCTAATCAATAGCAGTCCGTCTTGCACCGTATTTTTTCAGTTTCTGATCATCAATGCTCTGGTAACCTCCTCTACAGAATCATCTCCGCTTTGATCTTCCCCTTGGATCTAGTTTATTCGGCCTCCGTGTACAAAATTCTTCTGATCATTCGTTCTTGCTCTATCCTCGCCAGTGGCCACATGAGCCGCCCATCTCGAAATCGCTTTCCGCTACATCATATCCACCATACAAGTCTTGCAACTGTCAACTCATAATTATTGTACCTTGATCTCCGTCCTCCGTTAATCAAGAGCATACCAACGCCAATATAATGTTACTTATTCTCCAGCTTGATAATCAGTATCGATATCTGATCGATGGTGAATCTATCGCTGAAACTCCCTTGGTTCTCCGCTATCAACCCCATTACGCCTCCAAGAAATCTTTGGTTCAAGAAGGCTTTGGTGTCCACCACCATCTTGTCGGGATCAGATTTTTTCATGCCATTCACCGTGCAGTGCGATGCATCGAGCACCGGATTGGTTGCCGTTCTTGAGCAGGTGATCGATGGCGGGGAGCGCACACTGTCAAGAGCTGAACGAAACTGCAGCGTGACCGAGAGCGAATGCCTCTCACATCCGACATTTGTAATGACAGGTTATAAACGACAGTGTCTACAAGTTCGTTCCAACCAAAATTCTATTGATTTCCCCGAATGAAAAATTCTTGTTCCGAAGGAGCGACGCGAAGCCATCATCAAGGTCACACACGACGAGCCTACACGAGCACAGAATTTGGTTTCGCCAAAACTTACGCCCGTGTAGCAACAAGCCATTATTGGCCGAAGATACGGAGCGATGCAGCTCGAACTTCACTGTCTGTGAGTCACAGAAGGCAACGGATCAAGCTGCCACAGGACTGACAGGGTGATGGACGCAAGTCCGTTTCCTGTGAGAAGTGGTCTCGATCGTGGGTCCACTGTCAAAAAGCTCACGGAGATTCTGCTATCAAGTTGTCGTGACTGACGTATTCCTCGTTTACCGGAAAGTACAAAGTTATCACAATCTGGTTAACTGCACGCTACCATCCTTAAGCAAACCTCGTCGAAGGTTCTAACAGCACCATCGGCACGGCGATCAAAGCCTACATCAAGGAAAACCATCGTAAATGGGAATTCCACTTGCTGGAAATTTCGTATGCCGTCAGCTCACCCCACCTAGTTGCGTCGCGAAGTTATCGGGTCTTTCAGAACGACTACTTTGAATGTTGGTACCGCCGATTGGTGCCAAATACAAATGGTATCAGCATTTTGGGCAAACAAGACTTTTGTTCTGCATTACCTGGCATAGTCGACTAAATGGCATGGCATTAATGCCGCCTTGCCTTTACCACGTCGCACTGGCATTGCGGTGCATTTTGTCCACGGACATCTATACCGCAAGGAAGCACACAATAACTTTGTATCGTTCTATACTTACTAACTGCGCCACCTACCGCTTATAAGCGCCATTCGATAACGTTGTTAATGAGTTAATCAAATCGAACACGAAAAGCTACTCACTCACACTCGAGGAAACCCGCACTCAACCGTCAAGTACCTACCTAAGAATTTATATTATCGAAGCGTCATCTAATGCTCAAGAATCCGATGCTAAACATCGGATATACTGCGTCGTCGTGTTTCGCAACAAAAAGCCAGTAATTATTGCCATTAGGTGCGTACCTTTTTATTTTTCAACAACGCACGAGACGACATAGTCAATCACAATTTCCAGGAAGCCACGCATGCCACGCACTTGCAGAACGAACGAACGACGTGCCGAAGAACAATCCAAAGATTAAAAGCTGCAATATGTCGATTGCAAATTGAAACTCGATAGGTACGTGATCACCGCTACGTGCCTGTGGAACATCAGGTGTAAACGAAAGATATTTATTTCAGTTCTTTTCATACGTTTTTATGGTTCGCGTTTTGTGAAATTCTTTTTGTTTCGCAATCCAATCGCGATAAAAGGAAAGTTCATGATTGTCTTTATCGTCCGCTTTCCTTCCAGACGATCGGATGACATTTTCCAGGGCAAAAAACTGCAGCGAAAGAGAGAGAGAGAGAAAGAGCGACAAAAAGAAAATCTGAAAGGTAACACGTTGTAATCAAAACACACATCACTGAGACGTCACGGTATTGCGTGCCCGATATGGCCAAAGGATTAAGACAATAGCCTCCGCTGTATTTATGTCTGATGGCATAAATCCTCAAAGTCGCGCGCCAAAGACGATTTAACAGTCGACTAGGAATGGCGGAAAATATACACGAAGGATGTGGAAAAATGTAAACGATGGATATACACGCCAGATAACCCGGGGTGCTGCTGGCAGTTATACGAGGCTCGTGATTTATTTGGGCAATGGAACTGGTGAATTTTAAATGGTCATCTGATGAAATTTGGGAGGATGATATTTGAATCTCGATTAGAACAGGAAAAGAACTATACAGGGTGTTCCAAAAAGTATGTGCCATACGTGAATGGCAGATGGAGGATGTCAAGGCGAGTTGAGATCAAGAAGAGAAAAAAAATTTTGGCGATCGGTCTCGAAGATACAGGGTGTTTTGTTCTTTGGTCACAATTTACAATAAGCGATATCTCTGGAGTTGTTTGATATAAACAAATGAAATTCACCTGTTACATTCCTTTTCTGGTACCTGATCAAATGCCATAGCTGGTAGAAAAAAAATCAGGTCCGGACTTGAAAAAAAAAGTTTTTGAGTTTGCCTGTCAAAAAGTACATTTTTTGAGCAGATTTCGGAAAGAACACTACCATATCTGGAAAGCTCAGGAAAAATGCTACAAGAGTGACTGTTCAATTTTCACGGCACACTTGAAATCATCCGACAAAGAAATTGAGAAACAACTCATACCAGTGTTACTATTCAGAGTGAAATTTTTATTAGACGCAATAATGGATACAATCCGGTACGATCACTGCAGATTATTCAGTTCTATCATATCTTTCACTAAGACTCAACATGTCTCACAAGGGAAGACATTTAAAAAAAAATCTCGAGAAAACCAGAGCTCTCGCCAGAGTTGGACTGTTACAATTTCGTTCTTTTGTTTCATTCAAATTTATTTGAATATGCAGAGTTCACGGATTTTTGTTTACAACCTAGAAAAAAATTGAATTTTTTTTTTTAATTTTGCCTGTCGGAAAGTACACTTTTTTGAGCGGATTTTGAAAAGGAAACTACCATATCTGTGAAGTTTAGGAAACATTCTACAAACATGAATTCAATTTTCACGGCACACTTGAAATCCTCTGGCAAAAAAATTGAGAAACAATTTTTATCACTGCTACTATTCCAGTAGATTTTGAGTGAAGATTTTTATCAGGTGTAACAATGGATACAATTCGGTACGATCAATGATTCAGGAGCTGATAAACTCTGAAATAAACCAAAAAGTAGAAAAAACAAAACGTTTATTCGATAAATCAAACAATAATAAACGCTTAAATCAGGTTCTCGATGTGCCCTCCTCCAACTTCATTGCATTTTCTGCATCGCACCAACAAATGCCGTGTGGCCTTTCTGATTATTTCTCCATCGGTTCAAGTCATTTTTGTAGAATGTTTCCTAAACTTCACAGATATGGTAGTTTCCTTTTCAAAATCCGCTCAAAAAATGTACTTTCTGACAGGCAAACTCGACACTTTTTTTTCAATTTTTTTTCTAGGTTGTTGACAAAAATCCGTGAACTCTGCATATCCAAATAAATTTGAATGAAACATAAGAACGAAAATGTAACAGTCCAACTCTGGCGAGAACTCTGGTTTTCTCGAGTTTTTTTTTGAAATGTCTTTCCTTGTGAGACATGTCGAGTCTTAGTGAAAGATATGATAGAACTGGAGAATCTGCAGTGATCGTACCGGATTGTATCCATTATTGGCCTAATAAAAATCTCACTCTGAATAGTAACACTGGTATGAGTTGTTTCTCAATTTCTTTGCCGGATGATTTCAAGTGTGCCGTGAAAATTGAACAGTCACTCTTGTAGCATTTTTCCTAAGCTTTTCAGATGGTAGTGTTCTTTCCGAAATCCGCTCAAAAAATGTACTTTTTGACAGGCAAACTCAAAAACTTTTTTTTTCAAGTCCGGACCTGATTTTTTTTTACCTGTCATGGCATTTGATCAAGTACCAGCAGAGGAATGCGACAGGTGAATTTCATCTGTTTATATCAAACCACTCCAGAGATATCGCTTATTGTAAATTGTGACCAAAGAACAAAACACCCTGTACCTTCGAGACCGATCGCCAAAAAAAATATTCTCTTCTTGATCTTAACTCGCCTCGACATCCTCCATCCGCCATTCACGTATGGCACATACTTTTTGAAACACCCTGTATAGTTGGATGGGCAATAGGCGTTTTTACATGTTACACTGTTGACTACGCTCCGTTTTGCACATCAGGTACTGCCGGATATAGGTGAAATTTCCGTGCATGGCATTCATCAGTATTTATAATTCTCTTGTACCCACTTAATAATCCAACCAACCAGGGAATTTGGATAACTTCAGTTGCACGCTAAAACAAGTTGTTAGATTCAGGGGGGGAAGGGTTGTTGCCCTAAACTGATTATTATTATCATTTTCATTATTGTAATTGTGATATTTTCCGTGGTTCTCAAAATTCAGCGAAGTATAAACTTCTAGAACTGACCCGACAGGTCTTGCTCTCTGTTTACCGCAAAAACAACGTGAATCACCCAAAGGATCCAAGGGCTCGAATATCTTGTCTGTGAAAGATACCCAGAAAGATTTCTTGAATAGCAAAAGACGCATGAAGGGCCAAAACAGAATGGCAACGTGAAAATTTCGAACTGTCTATTCTCATATTTGTTTTCCACTTCCATGAGGAGTTTTTATCTGAATAGATTGTGAATGGATGATAGTTGATATTAAGCACTAGAGCTCTACAGACCTGGATGGCCCCAACCTTGCTTATCAGCTAACTTGCCTATTCATATTGATAATAGAAGACCAACCGTGAACCGTGGACTTCGAATCACGAGTGGCTAGTAGGAACTATCACTATTTCCAAAAAAGCTTTCTTGGTCTCTGTACTCGAACTACTCGAAGGACTTGACCAGAGTCTAGCGGACGAGAATCTGCGCGACCTGCCTGCGAAAGGAATGAATGGATGATAGTACTTTGTGCTAATAATATCCCTGAGATGGAAGATGCTCATGATGATGAATAATGTGCTGGCAAAGTGTGTTTGTTTCATTTAACTAAGTAAACGCACGCTATTTTAATTAGCGAATTAGTTGCCGGCGACGTTGGCGGCGCAGTGCCGTCTCCATCCCTTGAATGAATTAACTGAATGCTGACGATGAATAAATTTTCAGGTGGGTATAATGTTAGATTTTGGACGCTCGCCGGCTCGGTGCTGGAAATCCATATTAATTTTTTTCTTCTTCAGGATTCAGTTTCTTAGCGTTCTCAAGCATCCAAGAAAAAAGTTCGGGCGGGTGAGGGATGAGGCATAATTATTTCAAATTAGCAGATTCGTGATTCGCTTTCAGAACGGTATATTGAAGATTGAAAAAAAAGATGAAATTCGCTTATGTAAACTTAGCAAACGAGAGAATGGAAAACCTGAGAAATTGAATTAAATTGATAAAAGTTGGCAGCTTTATTATCATTTTGTGGAGGCTTTTGTCAGCAATATAATAAGTCAATTGTGTTATCGTACAATGTAAAATTGTTCGGCTTTTTTCAAAAACAAAGTTTTCGCGGCTAAAAATTGAGACCATAATAATACCATTTGCTTGGTTATGCCGAACGCTACTCACTAATCCACGATTCCTTGACACTGTCGCAATCAGCCGTAGCTAAGCTGATGAGTTTTCTTTTGTTTTGTTTCAGGTACGTACCAAGCAGTATTGGTAGGAGTTCCCGAGTTCTCAAATACTGCCCAAAGACTACCGAAGGATAAGCATACAAAACTGAGACCGAAGTTGAGACTGGAAGAGAGTGAGTTTCCTAAGTTTAGTGGCATATCATACAGGATGTCGCAAAATTCGCTTCTTCGGAGTCGGAGTCTAAAGTTCACGATAATGCTCAAGAAGTCAAAAGAAGGTCCTTCGATCCCTTCTTCCATTATTCAAAAAGATTCAAGCAGACTGGGACAGAACAATGCGTAATATATCACGTAACAAATACGGAAAGTGATACATTACACATCAGTGTGTAAGTTGATGCACGAGGCAGAAATCACACGAATGAAAGTAAGACACTTTACGGCGAGTTACGTACACTATTTTTCCTACGACCGGGAAAAAATTACATTCAAATTAAGAAGTCATTTTCGAGTTTTTCTGTAAAGATTTTATAAAAACCAGTGATAAATAATATATACAGAAATGAAGGTAATTTTAAATGGGTATATAGAGAAAATGTTTATGTATTTCAATTTTAAAAAATTAAAATCTCCAAAAATTTCATTTTTTCCACAATTTTCAATTTTTTCTCGGAAAATACCGCTTCTCTGACCACGCAGATTTAACAATACTACAATTTTTTCATATAATTCAATTTTTTCTTGAAAAACACCGTTATTTTCTTACCAAGCCTGCCTGCGGCTGTTGTTATGCTTGAGCATCTTACAAGCGAGCGGTACACCGAATTATCGCAAAAAAATCTAGAATCCTATTCAAAAACCAGTATTTCAAATTTTGATTGCTTTCAAAATATGAAAAATGATCTTTTTCATAAAATAAATTCGGGGAATCGCAGGAATCGAACTCGCAGCCCTCTGGACACACGCCTTGCGGTGGCCTCGCACTTGTTGCAGCAAATAGGGTCGGAGGTGGCGTCTTTTGCCATCAAGCTATCAGGGTAGTTTGGTCAGCCGGCCAAAACCGTCATTAATAAAGGACACGAACAATTTCTTTTATCCTTTGAAGAGCAATAGCGGCCTAAGGCCTCGGCTACCAGCCAGGAAAGGTACGTTTTGGTCATCAGCAGGTGTATGGGACTTCATTTATCAACAACGTCTCCTTGTGAGAAAATTGAGAATCCAGTAATGAAATTAGTGACATTTCAACCGTCATTTTGACATTTTAATATATGTTAACTTGATTCAAAGTATTTGGGTGTATTGGATGGGGCTGGTGCAGCTCAAGATTTCTAAATGGATCCCCATTTAATCTTTTGTGATCACATTTGCATTGCTACCAAAGATATATTCTGCTTTATAAGTGTAGGTGAGAATTTTATTCATAACTTTACAATTACTGTTGTTGAAAGGAAATTATGTAGTATTTTTATTTTTATACATCTCACCGCTAGGGTTAGGCCTTATATAAGTTTATATGAGCGGTTGTCCTCTCAGGCGGTTGAGAGGACATGACTGAGGCCAGTCCTGTAGGTGCGAATTATTATTGATTTGCTTGTGAATCAGAGTAAGGTGGGCCGGTTTTTGGAATTGTGATTAAATCGTCGTTTAAATTTGTATTGTTTCGTGGTCCAAATGAACTGTGCGTTATAATAACGCACAGCTCATAACGCACAGGTTGGGTAGGTTGACGTAATTGACAACTTTCGGGCCTACTATAACGTGTGAAAGGGTCACTTTTGTAGGTGGTCGTAGGAAAATAAATTTTTCATATTGCAGTTTCCACACATGTATACAAGGTCTTTCAAATTTAAATCGCGTCCTTTCAGGAAATGATGGTAAACTTAAAAAAAAATAGACTTTTCTCAAAAAAGAAAAAGTCAGAAACAAATTATAACAGAGATAGAGGCGTCCAAAGTTGAACTTTGAAAATCGATTTTTCGTCCTAGGTTTGGAACTTCTCAACCAATTTTGTTCAAATTTGAATTGAAGCTTACTGAAATAAGTTTTGATCAAACAATAATAACGCGTTCCATCAAAAAATTTCAAGGGCGTGGATAATGGGGGGGTGCCTACGCTTTTTCACCCCACTCTTCAAATCCCTTAAGTAATTTGAGTAACTGTTCATATTTTTGAATTCTACGCTCGATTTGGAAAAAAAGCTAGGTACTCTTGCAAAATTTTGATTTGAGGCTTCGTTCTCGTGATATTTGAGGTTGAAACTTTGGAAAACATCTCGAAAACACTACTTTCGAAGGCCTACAAATTAAAATCCAAGATAACTCATGATTCCTTATTGAAATACGTTTTCTATAGGTGTTGCAAGTTGTTTAACCATGAGTTTTTCTAAGAAAAAAGTTTTCAGGAAAGACATTTTTTTTAGCTCTTGAAAGTGGATATTTTGAACTTTTTCGTTAAAATCGGAAGCAAAATTCAAAAATGTAAACAATCAACAAAATTATGTTTAGGGGTAGAAAAGTGGAGGCATCCCCCATTATCCACGCCCCTGAAAAAATTTTATTGGACCGCGTTATTGTCGTTAGGTATCGACTTATTTCATTTTACTAACCCTGGGGTTGTACCAGAAAAATAATACGCAATAATTGCTCATACCGGATTGAACAGATTTCAGTCTGGCCAATCCTATTAGGTTGACCATGGGGAATGTGTAAAATCTTTAGCTAATCAATCATTGGGTCATTTTCTTTTGAAAAACCAGAATTTCTGTTATTCACCAACGAGTACTGACCAATATAAATTTCACTAATCTCGTATTATATTAATTGAGCGTTGGTGCAACCCAGGGTAAGCTTAGTTCAAATTTTAACAAATTCGGTTGGGAAGTTTCAAAGTTATGACGACAAATCGATTTTTAAAGTTCAACTTTGAACGCGTTAATCTCCGTCGTTATCTCCGTTATCAATTGTTTTTGACATATATTTCTTGAAGTTTACTTGTTTTGACGTTTCCCATCATTTCGTGAAAGGACGCGATTTAAATCTGGAACACCCTGTATTGTACAAATAAACAAGGTGTCCCAGAAATTTGTCGGATTGCAACCGATGCAAAGTTGGTTTTTCCTGACAGATAGGACCTTCCCGTAATTTACCTATGGAATGTTGAAATCGGAGGACCAGAGTCCTCGAGTCCTTATACAGATATAAGTCTTGATAGTTCACAGCAGGTGATATGTACCGTATGTTCGTTAAAATCATGAATTAGGGCAGGCTATGGAAGTAAAAACGTATGTCGTGAAATAATCAATAATCACTCAAATTTGATGTCAACATGATGAGCTGTCGTCATGGAATACATTTTGGACCAGGGGCGGCGGAACCGGATGGGGGGGCAAGAGCCCCCCCCCAATCTCAGTCTTGGGGGCCTGGCCCCTCCAATTTTCTCGATAAAGAATTTTTCTTCATGTCAAAAAAGACGATCACGCCTTTTTTCCGAAAGGCGTGATCCTTCACTCCTTTTCCTCTCACTTGTGCCCCCTCAATAATTATACACTTCCGCCGTCCCTGTTTTGGACATAACGTTCCGAAATTCACAGCCTGCCCTAATTCATGATTTTAACGAACATTATACGGTATAGTTAAAATCTTACATCATACGTACATAACTTATTTTCAAGAAAAATGTCAGAGACCTACAACTTTGTCTACCCAATATTAGAAATAAACCTGATACTTGGTTATGGCTCTTTTAGGCTATTTATTTGGCCATGCCCTGATACCAAGTTTGTGAAAATTAGTTGAGAAAGAGAAATTTTGGAAGGAAAATAAAGCAGAGCAGTTCTTTTTTGGTTCACCAGAATAGTACATCAGCAAAGATGTAAAACTCCTAGCTTTACAAATCACCCTGTAAATTCAGTATCAATGAAGACAAATTGATGCAATAATTATCTTGCACCTTCCTTGCTGCTGAAAGCTTTGAAGGAACGCTCTTTCCGACGTTTCTCTTTTTCAAAATCGATCCCTTTTCAAAAGTTATAATCTATCAAAGTGGACCAATTTCTCAAGCGAATCATAATAATTTTCAATAATTTGCTCAGTTCACAATTTACAAAACTTTGCGTTAAAAAATTAACTTTCAAAACAAAGATCTTTCGATGTTCATGAGGTCGGTGGTAATTATTGAGCATACCGCGTGATCGCGGAGCTATAGAAAATTTCAAAACCAACATGCTATCACCTCGCTAGCCAGCGTAAAACTGTGCATTGCCAAGCCAAGCTCTGCTTTTATTATTGAATAAACATAAACAAACACTTTCACTTCCTATCCCAGTTGCGAGCTAAACCTGACGGATGGCGCCACCGGTACAATACGTATTATTCACTATCCCTGCAACTTGTTGAATGAGTATAGCGCGAGTACCATAAAAGCGGCGCTGGTGTTCTCCCGGCGATATACCAGAGAAACTTCAACGATCGATCGGAACACATCGAAATAAGAAATAAAAGCAGCTAATTCTGGTGGAGGCGCCGCCCGGAGAGATTTGGGATTGAAACGTTTCCGATATACGGGTGCCCCGCATATTTAATCATAGTTATACTCTACTCCTTCCTGACTCCTACTACAATACTGTCAGAGATTTACAAAGCCCCATAGGAACACACCTTGCGCCGAAGCCTCCCACACTTCTTCGGCCAGCACATGCGTTTTTGCAAGTGTCAAGTGTCTAATAACAACTTTTCAAGTGCACCGCAATAAATAACGAGTCTTAAATACAATGCGGAGGTTCTTATGGGTTTGTGCGTGTATATGGTGGAGGAGATTATAAGACTAACTTGGCGGAGAGAGAGACACTAGAGACAGGACAGGACATCAGGCAAATATTGCGATCTTTCCTATTAATTTCAGCCCACCATCGAGCTGATTTATATTCAGAGTCCGGTGAAGGACGCAATATACTCCCATTATTTATAACGCTGCAACTTGGAAGTCGTCGCTGTTGATGCGTCTTTTAACACAGAGCAGTGTACGCTTCCCAGGACTTGTGTTTTAGTTTTTGCCCTCTGTAAAATTAGTTTTTGTTTTTCTATAGTGTAGTGGCATGCAAGTGGGCAGCAGGTTGCATTTTTAATTGACGCGCCGTATACTTGGCGCGATTATGTCATCAAGGCAGCCTTGGGTAGCGGCCTACTGTAATTGCAAGAGCGCAACCTGTCGCGTTTCCGGTATGCTCTAGGTAACGCGCGCTAACGCCCGGTTCCACCAACAAATTTAATCGAGTTATTCGAAATCATGAAAATTTATTGTTTTCAGTAGCAATATCCACTAATTATCTCTATTTTATTTCATATAATCAATCTTCACAATATCATGCCATTTTATGAGTTTTTCTGAGGAAGGCAAGTATTGTGGAAAAAATCATTAGGTAATAAACAGGTGATCAATTGAACTGGTCCACCCAAAAATTTCACGCTACTTTAAAATCGAAATTCTTGTCAAAAAACCAACCAATTTCAAGAAATGTGCAGAGGCCGGATAGGTCATCCTTCTGGCTACCAAATACCATGCTTTGTCACGTGGACGTTTACATTGTTTACCATGTACAGGGTGACAATAAAACCACTGTCAAAAAGGCTAATTATCAACAGTGCATAACTTTTCGAAAAACAATCGTAGATTCTTTCCCAATGAATTTTTGGGAAGCTTATGGACACTGGACAGGGAGCTGGTGCCTCAAAACTTACGTCATAAGGTACATGATTTCAACCCTGTAGGTCTAATGTGCGTTGATAAGGTTGTTGAAAATTGCTTTGTCTTACATGTCAGACCGGGGGCTTTAGCCTGGTATGAGCCTGTCAATTTCCGAAAAAATGGCCAAAAATTTACGTCATAAGGTACATGAATGAAACCAACTGGATTTTGTGTGGGAACATCCCCTTGATCGAAAATCTGGTCGTAAGACAAAATTTTTGGGGGCTTTCGGTCCATAATAGCTGTATTACTCTACACAATTTCTCGTACAATTTCTTGTACAATCTGCCAAAATAGTGTCAAAAATCAATGAACAAGGTAATATAGGTATGCAATGGATATCTTCAGTTATTAGGGGATGATTTTTTGGGAATGTGGGGGACAATTTCTGAGCACCTTGGAATGTTACGAGTGATGTCAGAATATTGAAAACACAATCATGAAATTGCTCACATGTTCAAAATCTCGAAGTTACCTCTCAACTCCTCTTATAGAATGATGATTTCAAAACATCCTCACAGTGCTGAAATGTTCAGGATCGTATCGCAACGAAGAATAAAAAATTGTCTTTATGTTCCATCGTTCGGGAGATACAGGCTGCGACCTTTGTAAGTTCAACAGCCCTTGACAAAAATTAGAGAAATGGGTTGTAATGATCTAAAGGGGACTTATTATGCAATGGATTGATACTATTACGGGTTGAAATCGTAATTAAAAGTGATTGATTCCGAGGTAGAGATAGTTGGGATTGAGAAAATTAAAAATACAGAATAAACTACAAAAAATCAGGTTTATGATGGGGAAGAAAAGGTTCAAGAATATTCACAATTCAACTTGACATGGTGTGTTACCAAAAATAAAGGGGCGTTGCGCAGAGGACGCCAGTAGAAAGGGTGAGCAATACCGCGAGAGTTGGCTTACAAACTATAACGTAGGTACCTACCTTATCGATGACGCTGCGAGAACTCGAAGGGCCCAACGAAGCTCCAGCGACGACACTGAAACAGAGTACCTACACGTAAAGCAACATACTGCCGTCCTACCCTAAGGGCAATGGGTGTAGTAAACCGGTATAGCTACCCCTAATAACGTCTCTTACTTCATGCAGAGACAACAATAATACATATAACAACAACACGCTTAATGTCAAATAGGTATCCTATTCTAAAACAGTAAAATTAAAGATAAGAGACATCACTTGGTTTGCCCATCAACGAGTCTTGAACGCATGAGCTTCGGGACAACCGCAACGATTAGCAGGATCTTGATCTGGACCAACTGACAACGTTGGTGAAGACGCCGATTGGACGGTATGGTAGTGAACTGATTTGGTACCTTTGAACATTTCAGAACCTCACCATACGCTCTGGCATCTGGACAGACAAGAGAAATAGGACCGAGATGGTCACTTCAACGAAGTTGGCGATTACTGACAGTTGCTGTCAACCAAAGGCGGCGCGGAGTTCTAGGAGTGGCGTTCAGCGCCGCTTTCGTTGATTTTGGTTCTCAAGGCACATCACATGACTGGTGGTACTGCTTGCCATCAACAGGAACAGCAGAGAAACACTGAATCGCTACTCGGCCGATGATTATTGTATCTTTCTTTGCAGAATCAGCCCGAGCCTCCGAAAATAACAACCAACTCTCTTTTGTTCTTTGGTTCCCCTGCTTTCATTATTCTGTATCGCCAAGTCGATTTTTGAAACCGTAACAATACTGATGGTTAATTTGAACAGCCCTGTGATGATAAGGATGCAAGGTATCAGTAGACCGTGTCCTATTTGTAACAGACTGCAAAGGGGGTTGCAGACATTCACAGGGGGTAGCGTTCCTGATGGTCAGTGGGATCAAATTCGATCGAGGGTTGATTTGTAGAGCAAAATTATGCACTTCCACCGCATTTGAGCCAAGAACATGACCTTGGAGAGAACGGGCATCATAAAACGTGATTTTGTCAAATATTGACATAACTTCTTTGAAAATTCAGATGGGGGGATGAATCAAGAACCGTTTCGAGATATTGTGATAAGCTTTCCAGAAATTCATTGGGAAAGAATCTACGATTGTTTTTCGAAAAGTTGTACACTGTTGAAAATTGGCTTTTCTGACACTGGTTTTGTTGTCACCCTGTACATGGTAAACAATGTAAACGTCCACGTGACAAAGCATGGTATTTTGTAGCCAGAGAATGACCTATCCGGCCTGAGCATTTTTCTGGAAATTGGTTGGTTTTTTGACGAGAAGTTTGATCTCAAAGTAGCGTGAAATTTTTGGGTGGACCAGTTCAATTGATCACCTGTTTACTTGCATTCATAGGGTTTCATACCATTTTTTCATTCGTTTAAATAAATGCAAAGAACAAACTGAGGTCACTACAGGCATGAAAACGTTTTGTCTCAAAAGTACCTACTTTTTCAGAAAAACATGTTGAATGTTCAGGTGAGAACGGGTGGAGTCTGAACTGAAAGACTGATGGCGTGGTTAACCTGTTCTGCGCTTGCGCACTAGGTGAGTCATCTTGTAATATGCATTCACCGTTGTTGCCGGTTGTGTCTGATAGGCAATCTACAGCTCAAGAATATTTTACTACTCCTGATAAAAAATCACGGAAAAACAAAACAACACAATGCGGCATCTTTTTGTGTATTGTGGAGACTATATCTCATCAGGAAACAATTCAGTTTTTGGTTTCTGGTAGCAGTGCACTAGAAATTTGGCAATTATGCATCAGAGAACCGGTAAACGTTGCCGAGACGTTACCATCAAGTCGTTATCGTATCGTTCTTCGCTCTAACACATTATTTCCATAGCTTACTCTAACGAAAAAAGCTGTGGAATTGATTACATTTTCTTCTTGTCTATATGAACTTTTCTGTGCCGTAAAATCTTGCAGAACACTCACAAAAAACTTGTAAAAATTAGCACTTAGCCAGCTTTAGTCACGATACCTCTCAACACGTATCAATGCTGGACAATAAACATAGGTAATAATCGAATATCAGAAAAACATAATTATTATTTTTAGCTCTTCCTTGCAGTGTTGCATCGTAGAATGGTATTTTGTAGGCATCTGTTACGAACTCTTTTTTTTTCATTTTGCTTACATCTCGGCTGTCAAAGTCAGATTCAACTGAAAGAGTCACTTTTCATCACCCTATCTTGACCCTATTCTTTGAAACTAACACCTTGAAATCAACCTTAATAATAGATCTGGCAATGAACTGTTGAGTGAAAAATTGTATGAGCCGCCACCGATGACATTCTGACACTGATGATGATGGTTTTGTTAAGGCATTTGCTTGCTGCGACTTGATATGATGAGGTGAGAACTGCGGCTAAATCCTGAAGGACTTTTTCGAAATGGAGGGTCAACCAACAGCGGAATAAAGTCCTTTCTGTACTTTACTATTTATATTAGAAAACGATCCGCTGCATAGCTGGTTTTAAAAGTTGCTTGTAGCGTGGCGTGATCTACCGGCCTATATGACAAGGCACCGGTCAGTTTAAACGGACTGTTATATATAAGTAGGTCAATGAGGCTTGGTTGAACCGGGCCTTAGTTGCACCGCAGTCTGTCGGCGTATGTGCTTAATTTTTTACGAAAGGGTCAATTAGCGACCGCAAGTATCGTGTTTTAGTTGCGCGCATCCGCAGCGGAAACGCCGATTTTCCACAGGGAGCGGGGTTCCGCTGTTTTGTTGTTGAATAATTAAGAATGTCTGATGTGATGTGCGCGTGCTGTAAGTGCTTCAACAGCTTTGCATCGGTAATTGCAATATATCTTATGCGAAGATGATGAGTGCTTCCTCGTACTTTGAACACATTTTATACTCGCCCATTATACGCGTTTTATACGAACTTGAATGCTTGAATGCAGAATTCTTGGATGGAAACACGTCGTTTATTCAGCAAACTTCAGAGAAAACCTCGGAGCAAACACAAATCAGCGCCGGATAATGTTCACTGTGTTGCTTCTATCTTGGAATGCATAAGTATAGCATTTTTACGACGTTTTCGTTATCTCTCCTTGGCAATTTCAGAGTTTTGATGGGGCCGTTCATGTTTTGTGCTCTGTGCTCATTGCTCGGCCATTTATCGGTTGAATTATGAAAATTGTTCGGAGGAGAATCTCAAGATTTGTGCCAAAAATCTGGCGGTGACGCGCTTGGAATTGCTTTTGTTTGCATGACTCTGTTGTTATCAGTCCGTTTTCATGAGTTTCATGTCCGTTACAGAGAGCCGTCTCACGATTCCAGAATTCACAAATGGTAGTGGTTCTCCCCGTTCGAGGTTCATCGATGGGTATTCAGGTACAAAACGGAGAAAATCTGTATAATGATATGAATGATATGATCTCCAATTAGTACAAAAATGTTATACTAGACCCATTTTTTCATCCGTATACGCCTCGGTGATATTAATAACATTCCAGCAAACCATCATTAGAACTCTATAAAAGTACTATAAATACACCATCAATGATGTATTCTTTGCGCAGGACTTATTTCTCTTCATATTCATTGTTCGTTTAGGAATTGAGTACTTGTTGCAATATTTTATTCAATCACCTTGTTACGTGCTGAAAACGCATTGTGCATTTTCGGTGTGACTAACCTATACGGTTTGTCTCTTTCAGGGACACGGTCCGCCACCTGATCAGTGGAGAAGGCCGGGGTTCATTTGATGATCTAGGGGCGCCACAGTATTGTAGGCCGTTTTCTTCAAGATAATTTAAGTACCAAGCACGACTCAATACAACACTGAAGATAGAGTAGTATTTGGATTATGATCATACATTTTTATTCACAAGAAATCGCCGAGTTGATTTATCACAATTTATGTACAAAATTTATGAATTCGAATCTATGATTTTCCTGTTTGGTAGAAAACGAGGGAACAGACGAGCGTGGACTTGTCGTCCTGTGAAGAATACAATATTTACAGAATTTCAAATCACGCACCATGAAACAGGCACACGAAAATTTGAAGCGGCGAAGCTGTGAAGCCCACTTACGATGCGATATTATTCAAAAAGCGGTACACTAAATGTACGACCGGACAGACGGCCAAATTTCGCACGTGTCGTGAATCAAGTGAACTTCATACCTGCACTTCGTTATCGTTATCCCTTTGTTTTTAACCTATTTTTCCCTCATCCCAATAGAAAGGTACTCATGGCAGACGTGAATGCACAAAACCACACGCTGGTGATAGCTCTTGTACAGTATCGATTCTGAAAAGAACTCGATTCTGAACGTCCCCTACCTTTATCAACTCTTGCCGGTCGCGGTGGTAGCCAACGGATTATCTACTGCCAATCAAGAGATGCGACGAAGGATTTTACTTCAGTACTGCCACCACAAACTTCAAAATTCCCACGGACTAGGAAGCAAAACGGCTGTGCAGAATTGGAATAGCTCAGTCAAACTACCAAAGGATAGACCAAGGCAGAAAACGACGTAACAACCAACAACTTTTGTTTGTTCACTTCTTTTCTTTCACTTCTTTTGTTGATGGGTAACTAACATTTATTGAGCTTCGAAAAATGAGACAAAATTAGAGAGGGGTTCGGCCTACAAATGACACATGAAGGCACAACGAGGTCAATAAGTTTTTCACCCTGGCCCTGCATCAACTACTAGGCTATTTGCAGGTTTTTCAGTAACGATAACAGTAATGACGATAACAACGAGACATTTTTGGAATAGTGGGGGATTCATCAGTGAAGTTTTGTTTAAATGGCTTTCTTGTTCCATCCCTTATCTTGGGGCATCACCGCGCGATAGTAGATGCCTCAGTACTAAGGAACGCTCGAAAAAGTCCATCTGGCCTAGTTCGGATTTGAACTCGGGACCTTCGCCTTTGAAAGCGGAGCCGAGCTCATCATGCTACCGACTAGGTTGATAGGTTCTGATAATTAGGAGAAAGACATTAATGAGCTCCCTAAAGTTCTAGAAATCTAAAAAAAAAACAAAGGGGCTTATGGGGTCCGAGCGACATTTGAAGACAAAAGGAAGCCCCGTAAAACTTTGACCAGCAAAGGATAATACATCTGGTTTTATTAGAGTTTTAAAAACCGCGCAAAGGACACGAAATTGATCAGAAGAGCTCAAATCAACACAGTGCAGACACAAAAGGAAAATAGGCTTGATAAGTAGAGCTGCGAATAACACAAGAAACATAAGGGAGCTTGTTGAAGCCCCGCCGCATACGACACTTGGAGACACAAAGGAGCCCTATGGGACTCCGACCAACCCATGAGGACACAAGGGAACCTACTAGATCTTCGACGAAATAAATGGGGGTACAACTGGACTACACGTGACACATGAAGACACAAGGGGACCTTATATACGAGTAGGGTTTTGAGCAACTCAAGAAGACAGAAGACAACTCCTCAAAGTTCTAGTACCTTCAAGAAAGCACGAGGAAGCTCATCATCAGGGCTCCAAATAAGACTTGAAATATAGGGGGGCCCGTAAGACTTTGGCCAAAAACAGACAGGCGCAGCGAAGCTCCAGAATTCCGAACGACATCATCATGACTGCCAATTGGGCTCCAAGCGACACCAAAAGACACATCGGAGCCCAGTAGGGCTCCGAATAATACTAGAAGCCACAAGAATGCGGCAGGGGGTCTGAGGAGCGAAATCCACCGGCAGAGCGCTACAGGAAACTGGAGTGAGAAATTTCTTGAAAATTATGGTCTAAATGGTGGTTGGAACAATCTCAAAATCTTGAAGACTCAATCTGCGGTATTGTTCCAGATAGCCCCCGCCAGGCTGTGGTCGACGTGATCAGTACCATTGCCACTGCCAAGTAAGGCAAAGACAATCCCTTTTTTTTTGTGTATGTCCATCAGTAAAGCGAAAGTGGGCAGCCAAATATCGCTATAGTGTGAAAAAATTGGAAGAAAACCGTGCTAGAAACTTCCTAATTGACTCTCATGCTCACTTTCCGAAACAACGTGCATTTGACAACTTAAAACTCGCCATCTGTCTCATATCTCTTTCCCGCCACCAAATCAGGCTTCTTTCCTACGGAATCAGAGTAAGTGAATCGCACTGCTGATTTTTTTGTCTTGAGCCAGGGTTCGGACATTTTGATACTTACCGTGGGTTCCACAAAACAGATAATACGAGATTAGTTGATTTGCGATTTTTGTTGGTCAATTTGTAGCTGGCTGATCAATGGAAATGTTGGTTTATCCCTCAATAATTTAAAAAAGATGGGTCCAGTACAGATTTCAGGCATTTTTTGTGAGTAATCACCTAGCGTTCAGCAGAAAAAAGTTCAGTTAATCTACAATCAACCTTGATCGCTGATCATCTTTTTTCTGGAACTGACGGTTAGTTCCAAAGATCCGTATCTGATCATTAGACCCTCTAACCACTAGCCATGTATCCAGGATCTCCAGACAGAGATCTCTGGACAACCTGATAAAATGCCCCCTTAAAGTTACTTAGGACAGTCGTTACATATTCCAACGTAGATGTTGATAATATAATCTCACCCTGAGCGTTCTCCAAAAATGCATTGTTTGTGAACTTCCGTCCCTAGCCACCTCAATAATAGTGATCGAGGTCATCTGCAGGTAGACCAAAATAGAGCCCCGGTGACCACCTTCTTCTTTTTCTTCTCTTCCTTCTCCTCCTTTTCCTTCTCCACTCCCTACTCCTTCTCCTCATGAGTGAAACTGCCAGCTTCATTTTTTCTCACCGTATATAAATTTTTTAAATAAATAAATAAATGTTTTCTTCCTTATCGGCCTGCACCGGCCATAGGAGTTTTTGTCCTTTATTATCATATCACATTTACATGAAAAATTGCAAATTGGACAAACACAAACATCCAGACTTCTTCCGGGAATCGAACCCGGGGCTCTCGCGGCCGCAGGCAGCCACACAACCACCTGCGCCACGAGGCCGTCAAATTACCAGGTTGCTGCATCATTTTTTGATCAGCTGCAACCAACCTGAGCTCATC
The DNA here is from genome assembly GCA_949128115.1 of Anaspis maculata. NCBI lineage: Eukaryota > Metazoa > Arthropoda > Insecta > Coleoptera > Scraptiidae > Anaspis > Anaspis maculata. The sequence goes on from OX421966.1 coordinate 24,881,915, forward strand.
GAAGGACGCATCTGCTTGCAATCAATGTGCATCCATAATCATGGATTATTACCTACCATATCATAGATGATTCTTTGGAACTAGACTATTAGGTTACTTTCGATTCCTGATAACAACTACTGTTCTATAAAGCTGGATTATTTTGCATGTTTCATTTTATTATGGAAATACGATTTTATTAACCAGATATAAATAAGGAGACAAGACACTAAGATATTATGTAAATCAAAAGTTAAGTATTATCTAGTTTTTATGGGACATATCCACTGTTGTTAATTGCCATAGCAATAATTTTCATGAGATAATAGCAATATCTTGTCCTGAGAATGCATTGGTTCCATTGAATTATACAAGTAGTTAGATCATAATTGAAGGTCGCAGCATTAAATTTGCAATCTCATTTCCGTATGCCACAACTCCATATGCAATAAAATATGAAAACATGCTGTTCCGAGCCCATTTCAGGTCTTCCCCAAGCCGATCTTTAACCTCCGCGGTCTCTTTTACGGCTTTTTTTTTCGCAATACAACTAACGGGACCTCTTGATGGTAAAAATATTGATTTAGCTTCTTCAGAAGGCACTCATCTCATTGGTATGTCATCAAAACTTGCGATTTATTGCTTTTGCCTCTCCGCCGCCAATTTTACACCGCACCAGAAATAATAAGAGGCAAGTTCAAAAGGTGAATTTGCGCCCGTCAGTGATGAGGTTTTATTGCCACAAATTCCGTCCGATTGAAATTTATCGTCCGGCTTTAGGGGCATTTCTCTCTTTCTCTCCCTCTCAAGCGGACATAATATCCTTATACAGGTCTGGTCATCGCATCGATTGTAAATCAAGTCGAAAAAAATCCGATTTTTTATTATCCCTGATGATGGTTAACTGTAAAAGTCAAAGTGTTCTTGAGGATTCTCGAAATTGAAGCCTGGGAGGCTTCGATTTTCGTCGGGTTGTCGCGCGCTTTTGAAGAACACTTGATGGCTCGGTTGTACGGTGTTTGCATTGAGATGTCTTGGCGGATTTTTCCGGGAAAAGTTGCGTTTTCAAATTCAAATGTTCGAGTATACAACCATTCACGATTTTTTCTCCGGAGCACACCTCAATTAAGTCGTTCCGGAAGAGGACATCCCAACGACCGAGACGAAATAATTCCTTTCTCAAACAATGGATGGCGTACGGAGGCGCGGAGATTCCTCACCTTCGGGTCGTTCCATTGTGCGACACCTGACCGATCCAAATATAGTTAAACCCCGGCGTGGAAGAAGAGATAAACGGAGGAGATTACCACACGAGGGACATGGTCTAATAGTTACTTACGACCGAAATTTGCATTTTACGGCCTCCCCGCGCGTCTATAATGAGCGTATTATTTTAATTTTGATGACGTCTGGGGATCTTATCTCGAATCACGGAGCTTTTCGAATATTTTCGGGTTTCAGCGCAAAGTTTTCCTGAAGAATTTTCTCAAAATTTTATCATGTGTTGCTGAGCTGCTGTTATTTTATTACTGGCGGCACAAAGACGAGTCGCTGTAATAGAAGACTCGCGGAGATTTACAACGCGGTGCACATCATGCCACACGTTAATTGTCTAGCCATTATAGCTAATAACTTGATAGTCATTAGACCATTAGTTCGCAAACCACTTGTTAACTGCTTGGCTCTATCGCATCAATCATCATTTTCTTGGTCTGATGCACCATGAGAATAGACAAATCGCTCAGATTTTCATATGTCCTGTAGAGCTTTCTTTGAGATTGACCTCACACTCTATAGGGTGTTTAATTTACGTTTGTGGGTTGAATGGTACAATTCAGGGAGAATTTATGCGGCACCCTCTACGAGTATACTAGGTATACGACGAGTACAGCAAAATGTCATTCAGGGATTCAAAATCTTGGAGAAAAATTGTTGCGGAACAGTTTTTTATTTTTTTCTCAAATACTGCAAATCCTATTCACCTATAAGCTAGGAGGAGGTGGTCAATTCTCGCGCAAACACCCTGTTGCGGAAATTCTACCATTCAGAAGACAGTTTAACTTCTCCCATGATTCCCACAATCGATCGTTACTGTGCCAGCAGAGTCCGATCTGTCCGACGATTATCCTGCGCACCGAGAAGGGTTGCTGGTTGTTGGAACAGGTTTCGAAGGGTGAAACTTGTCCACTGGACCAGTGGCGTAACTAGAAGTGTCCAATGGGGGGGGGGGGGGTCACGACTGAAGAATATGCAATATTGCGAGAAAAACAAACAAAAAAGCGCCGCATTCGATTTTTTTTCAGGAAAGTCGATGGCTAAGGGGGGGGGGGTTGACCACGAAACCCCTCCTCTAGTTACGCCACTGCACTGGACTACACGACGTTGATCAATCGCATCGCAAGCTCAAGCCCGATACCGAACCAGTCAAACTGCGATAATACCAACTTTTGCTAGGGCTGCAAAGCGACGTCAACACTGAACTAAATCGGATGTTGGAAAATGGAGTGGCAGAGCTGTCAACTTCTTCATGGTCATCACCGATCGTAAAGGTGAAGAGGGGCTCTGACTAATATTGCCTCGCGCTTCCCCTACACCTTCAACATTCTGAACCAGCTCGGCAGAGTGGAGTACCTTTCTTCTCTGGACATTGAAAGTGCCTTGTGGCAGGTGCCGATGGATGCTAGTTCTAAGGACGCAACATCCTTCACGGTGCCATCAAGGAGACTCTAACTATTTACCAAGATGCCGTTTGGCCTCTATAATGCGCCAGCGACGTGGCAGAGGCTGAATATTCGGATCATGGAAGTTCAGTTGCCACCCTTTGTCTTCGTCTACCTTGGCGACATCGTGATTACCACATTGGACTTTGATCACTACCTGGGGAATTCTGGCAAAGTATTCCGACGACTACAGGATGCAATATTGATGGCTGGTCGAGGCAAGTGTCACTTTTATCGGCCTCAATCTAATTATCTGGGCTATGTGGTGGATGAACAACGCTTTAAAATTGACCCCCGAGAAGAAACAGGTGATTTTGCTGGTACGAACCCCAACTAGAGTTAAAAACGTGAGAATTCAGGGATAACAGGGTGGTACCACCGCTTTGTTACAAACTTTTCGATTTTGATTGCCCCAATAAGCTGTTTGCTCCGAAAGGGCGTCAAGTTCGAGTGGACGCAAGCTTGTATGAACTGGCCTTCAACACCCTGAAGCAATAGCATCTAGTGACGACTCCAGTAGTCAGATACTCGACTTTTCTCAGCCAACGGCTTTGCTGTCGATCTTGCTCAGTCTTTCAATCGCGTCGATCATGTAGTCAGCTACATTAGTAGGTTCTTGGCAAGGAGCGAGAGGAGAGTAAGCGCGACGGAGGAGTGATTGGGGGTACTCGGGGCCATCGAGAAATTGAAGCCCTCTGCGGAGAGCAGCAAGTTTGTCCCATCACTCATCAACAACCACTTTGCCTTACATTGACTCCACAAACTGCACGAACCGGACTATGGCTCGCTGAAGCGTGAGGCTGCAGCAGTATTTTCCGGTGGTACGTCACCGCAAAGAGGATGATGTTGTACAGATGCTGAAGAATTGCCGGGATATTGAGAGATATTGACCTCCAAAGTCGAACCATTTTTCCGATACCGACAACTTCGTTGTCCAGCAGTTAAGTTGGTCAAGGAACGTACCTTTGTCGTTCGCTTTTTTTTGGGCTGCCAGCAAGACCTTAAGATCAGCTGATCTTCCAGGAGAAAAAGGTGGGAATGTTACGGGCTTCACCGCTACATAAAAGTCTCTTCTTGCCGGAACGTAACGACAGGAGTTGAGGAAAGTGAAAGATCTTTGTCCCAGTCTCTGTGGTCTCAATCAACGTAGGATAGAACTACTGTACCAACCACGCGGTTTATACGTTCCACCGCATCAACCAGTGAGTGATATCTTGGATTGTATCAAGTCTTAGCGTGATGTTGTCGAAGAAGATTCTGGATGGAACCAGAAATAAAGACGGCAGCATTGTCGTACATGACGATCTGCAGGGCTCCGTACATCAGGAATACCTGTTCCTTAAGGACTAATCGATGCAGGCCGAGGACGCCTGACTCATTGGGTGGATCACAGAGTATTTTGTGAAATGATCAGACACTATTAGCACATAGCTGGAACCATTTTTTTTTTACCGTGGAAGCGGTCCCATCACGTCGATTAACATTTATCTGCTCTGGGTAAAATGCCCTCTTGGGGGTTTCCCGTTAACCCTGGCCGTGCACTTTAAGACACCTCATGTGTGCCGCGCCTGCATCATCCTTGGCCAGTAGTTACAACTCTTTTATTCTCTTTAGAGCCGCTGATCATGCAGCTCCGCCCAGACAATCTCTCGACGTCTTTTAGCGCGACGATTCTCCATTCGGGTAGGTATGTTAGTAGCCAGAACTGAAGTGTTCGGCATAAATTTGTATGAACGTCCCTTCTCCACTTCTTAGTCCGGAAACCTGTCTAGAAATCTTTCAACGCTTTGCCTCTGGTCTTGATACCAGCGATCTTCCAGCAAGTCATTCTCGTCGTAGATCACGATATCAATGTGTAGCGGTGCCTTGATAACACATCCGGTACCACGTGTCATTTTCGCTTTAGGTGGACAATCTCCATATCATATTGTTGCAGTCTCATTACTAACTTACTCAGTCGTCCACATGGGTCCTTCAAGCCCTTGAGCCGCAACAAAGCGGAGTGATCTGTTACCACTGTAAAAGGCGCTCCGTCGACGTACGGCCGAAATTTCTCGACTACAGGGGGAATTCCTATCAACTCGATATCTGACACTGTGTACTTGCGCTCTAGATAAGTTAGAATTCTAAAGGCGTAAGCGATTGCAACTTCTTAACATCATCTTTAAACCATCATCTTGGGTTTGGATGAAGCTGCTCCGACCCCTATGCTGGATGCATCAGTGTGGATGTGGAGCCGCTTTGAAAAATCCGGTGACCCCAGTACTGGAGCCGAAACAAGAGCCTCTTGATTTTTTCTCTCAGCCTCTTCCGTCCACAACACTTTTTGCGACTTCTTAAGACCCTTTTTCAGTTCCGTAATCGGTGCCGACTTACTTGCCATTCCTTTCACGAATCTACGATACCAGCCGCACATACTTAGAAATATTTTGATTCCGGTGGCTGTCTTCGGCTGGGGATACTACAACATCGCTAGGATCTTTTCGGGGTTAGTTTTCACTTCTGTTATGTCCTTGTTTACTATAAATCCGAGATATTTCAGAGATGGCCGACAGAATTCACACTTGCCGATATTGATGGCGAGCCCTGCCGACGCAGTCTATCTGGAACTAAATTGATCATTTTGATGTACTCGTCAAAGTCTGTAGTGGCAGTGATAACATCATCTGGATAGGTGAAAACTGAGGGCTCAAGTTCAGGTCCCAAGACCAAATCCGTTAGCTTCTGTTGTGCCTGGGCTGCATTACACAAGCCAAACGGCATAACGGTGAACTCGAAATGATTTTTTTTTTCAGTGGCACCTGCCAAAAAGCGGCCTACCCGCTGCTTGTGAATCGTCACAAGGGCAGCTTCGGTTAATAAGATGAGGTCTTCTTCGTCCCTCTTTGGCAACACAACGAAAGCTTCCTAGAAGTCAATATTTTCAAAGTCCACTTTGAACATATATTTTTTGAGCTTACGTTTCTGTGCCAGGAATAATTCAAACAGCTCGATTTAACTTATTGCTGTGAGTTTGATGTTCACATTTTTATTCACAGGTTACTGCTTGCTGATTGACGTTGTTTCTAATGTTTAAACTGTCACTTTATTTGATTTATAGTTGATAGGAAACCGACAAAAAGTCGCAAGCGGATAAAACGGATGTAGCACTAAATGAGCGCAATTCAGATACTTATACCATGGACCTGTACCCCAACTAGAGTAATAATCATGGTGCATGGTTTCTAATTTTTTGTATAAAAAATTATTCCCGTCATCATCGGTGAGTAGCATCCGTAAAAGTGTTTCCCGCCTGATTTGGATCAGTAAAACATGCAATCGTAGCTCGAGATTATAACGAGTTTGGCGCTTTGCTAACAGGTGGCAGGAGCAGTCGTAGGCATACGAATTCACTAACTAAATGCAATAAAATTAGCGAAACGCAGACTGTTCAGTCTGGTTTCATTGTGGGTACCTATTTGTTTTCTATAGGTACCGACTTAAGTCTAAATATAAGAGAACCTTTGGTGGTAATTTTTCACCTGTTCATTACTCGGTTAAGTACATTTTCTAATTTTTATAGTGAAAGTAATAATGTCTACTTAAGAAATAAATATGTCTTAATTTAAACATGACTAATGTTCATCATCAATGATACGAAACGCAGAGCCCCTCATTATCATCCATCCCAACAATATATCAAGGAAATGCCTCATTACATTCGTTACAGCAGTTAAAGGGTGTAAATCTCATTAGTATATTCCTTAGACAAGGTATTAGATGGTGCCTGTATTTTATAACGGCCGGGAAAGTCTCTGGTGCGTGTTAGGGAAAAGGCGAAGGAGCGAATCGTCGCCTCGACTAAAGAACTCAAGTTTTTACAAATTGAGAGGGTGGAATTAAAGTGTTTCTTGTTTCTTGAGACCGCCACCGGAAGGAAATGGGCACGGTCGACTTGATACCCGCACAATTTGTGTCATACTTTTACTTATGAAAGATGGTTTGTTATTATTGTTCTTGGTTCAGCCCTTTCTTCCCGTGTGTAGGTACGTCTTCTGTCAATAACCGTAAATTGGCTTGGTGCCTCGGCACGCGTAACGCTAATTGAGAAAAAATATTAATAGTAATAATATAGTTACGGCATTAAATGAGGAGAACGTGTAGATAATGATCGTGTGTACAGGGGGAGAGAGCCACCTGTATCGTAAGCTTCATTGCTTTTGTTATTGCAAGGACGCGCGCTCGCGGTAATTGGGTTGTTTCGTGAATAACTTTTGTTTTTCCGTTGTTTGTTGTTGGTGTGGTGAAGAGAAAAAATTATCGGATTTTTGGTTGATGGACGGCGATAAGTATTTCCGTGTCATTTCACAAATTTATTCTTCGTCTTATTCCCACGTTACGTATGACAGATGTTTGAGGAAGAAATAAGAAGCAAAAAGCGCTATACAGCTCTCGAAAGAAACTAAAGCGTTTCCCACCTACTCAGGCGTTTAGTTGGTGACATTATTATTCAGATTTGATTATAATAGGTGCTAATTGGATTGATATTAAAAATTAAAATGTCGCATAATTAACCGGTAGTGAACTAACAAAGCCTTGGACAGTCCTTAAAATTTCAGAAACTAGTGTATAATGGAAGTGAAGATAAATCATACCGTTCACGGCCGTAAAAAATTCGATAATAATTATTGAATAAATCCCTAAAATTGCGTCATGCCTCACGTTTTTTCCGCACCTTTGCCAAATAACGTTTAGGTAGGTATAATAATTTACGTTGCTGCTATAAAGTAAAATTGATCCGAATTTATGTGATTCCGGGCCAGTTTTCCAAAAATGGATTGTCTGCCTCGCTTTCGGTGGGCCATCAGGATAGAAAAAGTGGTCTAAATTTACGAGAAAGCTGCAGCAGACAGACACAAACTCGGCGATTATAGGTCACGTCTGATGCGAATCGGCAATTCACCTAATTATCGAGCATCGTAATGGGTCGCCATGTCCATATCACATGTCCAATTAATTAATTCGGTTCATTTCGGACGCCGGAAATTTGAAATTCAAATGGCGACAATAATCGTAAATAATTCGATCTGACGATGATCGTTATATCCCATATCCCGGAACACAACAGGTAAAATAGGTACTGCTATGCTTTTTTTGGGTGTCTTTTGACCGTTTTGAAACGAACGGAATCTTTCGGGTCAGCTCATGATGCGGCTCAAGCGAGGTCTGAAGCTCAAGCCCACTTGATACCTATGTCAATCGAAACAGTTGTCGGATTTAGCAATTGTTATGTCACGACGTGGTGTCCGCGATTGTAAATTTTCTCGCCGGACCGACCTGGGACAGTTCATACGTCGACGAATAAATTATTTATGGATACATCCTTGGGAAGCATTACCTATCTCATCGCGGGCAAAAGACCGGAGATTTGAATTTCAAATCGACACGTTCAAGGATCGGGCCTTTTAGGATTAGGCAGTGTAACGTAGAGACACGACGGATTACGTGGCGAAGGATACGGCCCATTAGTTTAGGTCCATTTACTGGCGGTTTCGCATCAATCGTGAAGAATTATTATTGCTGGTGGTAAGGTTATCTTTGCTACCGTAGGAATATCTTACAAAATGTCATTTGAAAGCTCTTGAAAAACTGTATTTAAAATATTTGACAGTATTTCTAAATCTGTCATCTGTCAAATGCTAACAAATGTCAAAGTTCGAAACTTTGTCATTCAGTATAGGCGATTGACCTTATTGGGGAAAATGGCCGTTTCGTCGAGGAAGTTTTAGGGAATTAATTTTTAGAACTGGTATAAGTTGCCGTCCGGCAACGGCGGTGGTTACGTCAATTGGTGGCATGTCAAAACTGTCACAGCAGTACGCTACAAGCAAACTTTCGTTCCTGTGAACCCTTGGGACCCCATAGGCTCGTTATTGGGCCCCATGTTGATGACCAGCCTCGTCGCAGACCTTTCTCTAAATCATCCATAGCTTCCGCCCAAGGAAGAGCAACAGACTCTGTCACACCCGCACGGAGGGAAACACACAAGCCCGTCGACCAGCCTGCCAGCCAAGAAAAAATCACCTCGGGCTGGCCGTGCAGAGTCAACCACCACCTACCTTTTTTCCTCGCTTTTTTCTAAAGATTTCCTGCTTCGACTTCAGCTGGAGATCCGCATTTTTCATTCTAACAAGCTCGCCGTAGCTACCTACCTCTGTGTTCGCGACGTAAACGTTGTCTTTTTTTTATCGCAATAATGTAGTGCATTGCTGGGGGCGTAGTCTTTCAGCTGCGCACCTCTGGAGCTAGATCTACAAACCTGCTAAATACGCCTTCCATAACATGAAATAAGAGACACAAATGCAAACCCCTTTTTCAGATTATTTCTACTTGTCAAATTTCCATGTCAATATGTGGGTATTACAGGTATCCACTAGTGCCCACCTAGGCTACTAGACGTCGGAGTATGTTTTCCTCGCAAAAACGTCCTCGACGATCAAGTACCGAGCTCTACACCAGGTGGCGTTTTTTAAATGTAAATCGCCTATAGTCATTCAGAATCTATCCAATGGATTGTAACCAAATTAGGCAGAAAGCAACACAACAAAAGAATGTAATCGACCTTGCAGTTGGAGCTTCCACCGTTTCCCAGTCTGACGCTTCGAATTTTCAAATTTTATAACTCATCGAATTCTTCGAAAAATCAGAAGGTAATCGAAAAAAAAATGAAAAAATTTTATTCGTTTTTTTGGGCTAAATCGTCGAGATCTGTCAAAAAAAAGTCCGTGTCGGTCGATCTATTAATCTTCATGTATGGTATTATTTCTGAACCGTTTAACCGATTTCAACCGACCGACCGGTATACACGTAGGATCTATGGTGGAAAGGTGGAAATAAGCTTTTCAGCGTGATCTGTCACAGGGAAATGTTATTGTCGATGGATGACAGGTAGTTTTGACGTAACGATTTTGATTTTTGATAGATCATTTTGAAATCTTTGGAAAAACTCTATTCAAAACACATAAAAGCTATGACATAGGTGTCATTTGTCAAATAATAAAAAATGTCAAAGTTCAAAGCTTCACCATTTAATTATCCGAATTCTATTCAGTGGACTGGAACCAAATTTCAACAAAAGAGTCAAATTAAGTTTGCAGTTGCAGTTTTCCATCATTTTCCAGTCGGGCGTTATGAATTTCCAAAATTTCTCACGGCCGTTGCCACCCGAGAGGGCCTCTCACCCGTCTTTTGCCAATAAAACTCGCTTTTGTTGATGCAGGACCTTACTCAAAAATTAATTTCTGCTCTAGGATCGACTTTTTTCAAAAAATTCCAAATGATATCGAAAGTAGATTGAATTGAGCGTCCTGTAGACTCTTTTTCAAAATCCACACCATTCCGGTTTTCAGACAGTAATTTTTCCAAAATGAAATTTACACGTCTCGTGAATTTGAAAAAACTGCAGTGCAAACTTCGACACGCGGTGAGCCCAGGTGAGCCCCACGAAATATTTATTTCAGGTACAGACATGCTCGGAATGAAAGTTGGAGAAAAGATTAAATTAGTTTTTGGTGGGGAAATTTTTGAAATCGGACCCACGGTTTTCGAGTTCTCCTCTCTGGAAAAACTGCAAATTTTCCAACTTTTTATTCCGTGAACAGATTCTCACCATTTTTTTTAAAGAATAGATAACTGGTTCTTGAAGATTTTCCACCAATTGTTTTCCAATTTCCTGGGAATTTTTCTGGAAACCGGCCTGGGTTATCGAGAGCGGACTTGGATGATGGAGCTTGAAGTCAAACTTTAATTGATGTGAAAAGATTGGAGATTTTCCCAGAAATTCAAATTTTCCTGACAAAATTTTCAATTTTCTGCTAATTATTTTCAATCTTTCAATTCAATTCAATTTTATTAGTTCTGAGGAAAGCATTTTGTATGTATGTACAGTATTTGTATATATAAATAAAACAATACACTACATGCTATGGAATACTTAAAAAAACACCTATAACTAAAATTAACAAATATGTATATTACAAACACGATAGTAAATATCACAGTGGTTATTCCCTAAATACCGAGTCATCATGGATGAACTCGCTGATCGAGTTACTCGTTCTCAGTATCTTTTTGAGCTTCTTTCGCAATGTGACCTCCGGCATCAGCCTCCGGCACAGCGGCACCCTGTTGTGGACAGAAATCACAAAAGATTTTACGTTTCTTTGAAGGTAAGTGTATTTCAATTTTTCGTTCCTTAAATGATATCTGTTTCTTGTCTTGTATTCATGTTGAAATTTGTTTTCTAAAAACAATTCTGGATTTTTTATTGCAAAAATGATGCCCTCTAAAATTGCCAAGCTGTACAGTGTTAAAATTCCGTTACGAATAAAGTGGTTTCTGCAACTTTCTCTATTTTTTAGACCCAGAATGCGCCTCAAAATTCGCTTTTCAGTCAGGAATATCCGGTTAGCCTCCGTGGAGCTAATCCACAAAATTACGCCGTATCTGATTCTCGACTCCACCAGCGAATGGTATGCAGCGAACGCAGCGTCAGTGCTCACCATGTTCCTTATTGTACCAAGAGCAAAACAATATCTGGATAAGTCACCGGACAGGGCAGCTATATGACTCCTCCAATCTAACCGCAAGTCCACCGTTATATCAAGGAACGGGGCAGCCTGTTGACACTTTATGTAAGGTAGCTGGAGTAGCTCATTATTCATGTAGTCAAACTTCATGACACTGGTCTTGTTTATATTGAGCTTCAGGTTATTGTACGTGAACCAACCGTCCAGAGCAATCAACGAGTCACAGATATCTGATTCTAAATCTGACAAAGATGTTTTACTGAAGACAATAGAGGTGTCATCAGCATACTGTATTATTTTTTTGTTTAGGACTGAGGATAAGTCGTTTGTATAGATGATGTATAGTAATGGGCCCAAGATGGAGCCCTGCGGAACGCCCTTTTTAATGAACTGCCTTTCAGATTGAAGTTTCGTCCCTGCGCTGGTGTATTCGATAACTGTTTGCTCCCTACCTTTGATGTAAGACTCAATGAGCTTGAGAGCAATTCCTCTAACACCGTAAGCTTCAAGTTTCTGCAGCAGTAGGTCGTGGTCCACGCTGTCGAACGCTTTCGAGAGATCGAGGCACACCAGCGCAGTTTTCCTTCCGTCATTCTGCGACTCAACGATCTCACAAATAGCCTGATAGGCCGCTCTAACGGTTGATCTACCACTTCTAAACCCGTTCTGACTCTCGCTCAATATACTGTGTGTCTCAAAAAAGTCACTCAATCTCCTATATATTACCTTTTCAATAACCTTACCTATGTTCGATAATAGAGCAATCGGTCTATAGTTAGATATGTCCTGTTTGCTGCCTTTTTTGTGAATGGGCTTAATTTCTGCGACTTTGAGATTTAGAGGAAAATTTCCCGTGCTCAATATTAGATTGATAATGTGGGTCAATGGTTCCTTAATGTCATCCACGATGTACTTCAACGTTCTAACACCAATCCGATCCTCACCAACTGAGGATGTATTTTTTAAGTTCAGGATAATGCTACGTACTTCCTCACAGCAAGACGGAGTCAAAAATATACTGGAGTTGTTTCTTTTTATTGAACCTGGAGGTTTTACGCCGGTTTTGTTAGTATTTTCTACACAGTTGATGAAGTTTCTCTCTAATTCCTACTTTCCACCCTAAGGGACGTTTCGAACAAAAATTTCCATATAGGTTGCTGGATACTAGTCGGGAAAGGAAAGTTTTGGGGTGACACAACCGATTTTTTTTTATTTGTCCAGCACTCCACTTCCTTTCGATACAGTGAAAGGCAAAAGTATGGAACGAATTCAATAAAAAATTCTCATTTTTTTCGCGAAAAATTCCTCGAACAGGTCGAATTTGTTTTCCAATTCGGCACATTTTGATGTGACATTTTCATATTTGCCGCAATTTTTGTAGAAGCTGTGACCTCATCAGGTATTTTTTCAAACCGAACCCCTTTCCTTTTTCTGCAGATTCGAATAGATGATGAAATTCTTATTTCAGCAATATGCACATTATACTTTTTGGGCTAATAGTTTAGGGTATAGTCAAATTTCTTGATTTAAATGGGACTCCTCCATTGGATCAAATGTTCAAACTGCCACCCGTTAGTCCCTTGGCAGTACTCAAGCCTGTCCGAAAATTCTCGGATAACATTTTGGATAACTTCTACGCTGATCAAGGGACATTCCTCACGAGTTTGATCTCTCAAGTCTTCCAAATTTTGTGGTCTGTTGATGTAGACTTTTGATTTGAGTATTCCCTAAGAAATAATCGAGGGGGGTGAGATCCGCAGATCTCGCGGGCCACTATATCGGTCCTCGTCTGTCAATCCACTTTTCAGAAGAACAGGTGTCCAAAAGCGCAAGGACAAGTTGCGCATAGTGACCTAAATTAAAGATTAAAGGGCCTAAAGGGCGACTAGAAAAGTTTGACCTTGGACTTTTTTTTTATTTTGTCAAAACAACATGAAAAAAACTAGAAATTTATCACCTTTGATAATTATTATCTTGGAAACTATCAGTTCAAAAGGTGTACATGTGCATATTGCTGAAATCAGAGTTCCATAATCTATTCGAATCTGCAAAAAAGAAGAAAGGTTCAATTCAAAAAAAATGCTGATGACGTCACAGCTTTTACAAAAATGGCGGGAAATATGAAAATTTCACATCAAAATGTGCGGAATTAGAAAACAAAATCGACCCGTTCGAGGATTGTCTCGAGAAAAGAAATGCGAATTTTCTAGTGAATTTGTTCCATACTTTTGCCCCTCACTGTATAGCGCACCTTTCTTCTCGGTCATCTGTTCTAGGACACCTGTATAATCTGGCACCAACCTTAATCGTCTTCCCAATCGACTTTATACCACAAAAAAACCTTTTTGTTTGATACAAAATGAGTCGAATGAGAAGACTCAAAGACAATATTAAAATGACTTAGTAGACGGCCCCGTTGCACAGGTGGTCGTGCATCAGCCTGGGATACGGTTGGTTCTAGGCTCAATTCCTAGTCATGTCTGGGTGTTTTGTGCTGTCCACATTTTGCGTCAATCAAGGTTTTTTCCAATGTTTTAAATTAAATAAATGCAAATAACTCCTACGGCGTTGAAGAAGCCGATAAGGAGGAGAAACAAACTTTAAACTTCCAAAAATGACTTAGTACCTGCAACAATACTTCATTGATCAAAAGTCCCCAACCGCAAGTGCCACAACTTCACTTTTGGCGCGAGATAAACGACAAATCTGTCTTCATTCGCACCCCAGACGAAATCGCCCTCCACTATTATTGGTGATAAATTTCTTTTTTAATCAATTTGTCCGATTTGCTTGCCCCACAAATCACCACTCTCACTCCCCTTACATTCGCAGACTGATAAGAAGCGAATTATTCTTTATGGCTTCGCTCTTTTCGGCTTATTCGCTTCCATAATGTAAAATAGGGATCTCCGCTGGTGCCACACCAGCCCTGATGCTCATCCCTCGGCATACAATGGAAAACCATTAACTTAATCCTCAATCAATTTGCTTGGCGAAGCTTCCTCAAACGCGGCGAAAAGTACATTGAAGCTCTTGTATATTCACTGGCTTGATCCGATAGCCAACAACAAATATAAACACCTGCCGCAAATTTGTTCTCGATTAATTATAAGATGTAATTACTTTCTTGACAATGTATGAAGCCGCACATGGTATTTTCGTAACTGGAATTCACGTCAATCATTTCGCAGAGTTCTCGCATTGTTGCAGCTTGCGTTTATTGGCAATCGAGCGAAGAAAGTGTTCCTCTTGGCCTTAGATGAAAAAAATAAAAGAAACGTAACACTTTTTATGATGACCAGGCAAAAAATCGGCAACAATACAGGTTTTAATTGAAAGAATCCACACACACCTATGGTTATGTCAATAACAATAATGGGCGGCCGTTGCGTAATTCAGCACGTTCGTGAATTAAAATGATAATGGATATAATATCGTTCCATCAACACGACGAGCGGTAATTATGTTTCGGCCTTTAGTAATAGTACAACAAAAGCACGTCTGTTCGAAAAAACTCGAGACATAAAGCTTCATAAAGTTGTTGTACCTTCTATAGTTTTTTTTTTCTTGAATAAGTCTTTATCATGTCGGAGCACTACTGGTAATACTGCAGTATACCTACTCGTACATAGTAGCAACGTTTCTTCTCACGTAATCTCATTATATGGGATCAGGTTCGTTTCTTTTCAATGCACTTCCTCTCAATTGAAAAATGTGGGTTAACAGTGTCGCGAGATCTTATCCAGTGTTCCTCTAACACCTTTTTTAACGTATATTTACCATACACGCACAGCGTCTGCATCCGGAGGCGGTGTGGTAAAAATGACCGGTCACTGGCGATGGTCAATTATTACTTTGCAAAGAGTAATAGAAAAGGAATAGTCAAAGGGTGCCAAGTCGCATAGAAAACGCCAAGGGGTCAAGCTAGAGAGCTAGCTGGGCAGCAGGCAGAGTTCATTCTTAGAGCAAATGTTACATAAAGGCAATTCTATTGAATAATAATGTTTCCTATGCGAAGTGTGTTTGAGACTTTCGTTTGCATATGTCAGATCTTGTTTCCTCTTTGTACCTATGATTTTATTTTTCAGTACAACGCATCACTCTTTTCATCTTGAAATAAATACGGATGCCAAAACCAAGATTTTTTCCGTTGACTTTATAATCAGTGACGTAGTAGTGTACAAAAGACACGGCCCCGTAGCTTTAAGGGGACCGCATAAGACCCCTTATAATTCAGTTTTGCCGCTAACAAATCATTTTGTGATTTGAAGAACGTATAATTTGGGCCCGTAGGAACAGTCTACACTGTAGATATCAGTTTAGAAATACACCTAGATACGTTTTTGTCTGTCACAGCATACCTAAGGCCCATGGGATAGGTTTTATGTCTCACAATTTTCCGCGATTCATCATACATTTACTCATTTACATTCTCTACATTATTAGTGAGTGAAACTAGTGGCAGCACTTAAAGTTAAAGTTTCAAAATGCAATAAGTTAATCGCATTCCACTAGACTCCGTAAAATTTCAGATTAGCACATTGGGTCGTAAAATCTTGCGCAAAACTCGTAGTCGTATCACAAAACTCGTCATTGTTACACTAGTTTTACAATATACTATTGTCTCTATATCCCGTTTACTTTTTATTTGCAGTAAAATGGTTTTTTGGAGCAAAAATAAAGTGACAAGCTGGAGCGCTGGGAGGATACGGCTGATGGCCGCTGATAGTTTCGCTCCAAAACTTTGCAGGTGCCATCGGTCGTAGCCGTAGCCCCCCAGCTTGTCACTTTATTTTTGCTTCAAAAAGTCTTTCTACTGAATTTTAAAACGTGAACGGCATATACTACATGTATCAGTGTCATCACCATGTTTTTATCGTCGTCGATCTCGAAAATACCCAGTTGACTGAGTGATCATGATTGTAATTAAGTGATATGCTCACACCTACCTGATTAACATAGATCTTTATTGTTTCAGGTATGTACCGATCATGTGAATGGTACTATAGAAGTTCTTCAATTCTCAGGCCGAGAGAGTGCGGTGAGGATATGTTTATTCCAATAAATAAGGTACTTAATTATCAGATCTTTTTGGAAAAGCCTTAGATAAGGTCCAAATTCTTTATGGAAGAGTCCGTTTTACTTTTTGCTTCATAGTTGTCATATTTTATACATTCTGCAAACTGTATCCAACATAACGGTTGAACCACTCATCAGGGTTTATATATTTTTTTTGATATTTATTCATTTATCTATTTACTTATTTGCAAAAAAATTTTTTTTTTTTTTTGAGGTCTGCAGCTTTGGTATGACCTAAACTAAACGTTCACAAAGGTAGTGGCAAAGAGGTAAATTTTCGAACTTCAACTTTCATGAAAATGCCCTGCGCCGGTGGGTTCCTGATCTCGTCAGCCTCCTCGATCAGGCTGCCGGTTTTATTTTACACATTGCCGTACTGCCGGTTACAGGATTGTTACGAGTTGCGAGACTCTCGAGATTTTCCAGTGTGTTTGAGAACAAACCCGGAGGTATACTCATTACTCATATATGTTTTTAGTTTTCAAACATGTTCAAGAAGAGCTACAGATCGAGACGCGCTAATAAGACAGATCTGCACAACTGACGGAGATGCGTGCTTCCAGAGCTTGGCGGAATATGTGCGAGCCGAACAGATTCTCCTAGAGCCGCGGCGAATGTATTGACATTAAATGCTGGAATATACCAGAAGACGCGTGGAATGTTCTCGAATATAGCACTCGAGTATAAAAGGTGCTACGCGGGCACGGGCAGGAAGAAAAAGAAATCAGATTCAAACTCGCAGCGACAGTGAACACATCGGCGAAGTTAGGCAAATCGGTATCGGTGACTAAGAGCGCTAATTTAACTGACGTGTTGTCTCAATTAATCAAGTATTCAGCGCAAATTCGCAACAATATTATGACGTCAAATGACTGCTCGTGAACCAATCCCTGACTGCATTTCTTGTTGTCATGGGTTAAGTTGCCTCTGAACTGAGACCTGGAACACTGACTTTATTGTTTTCCCATCAACCGCACTCATTGAGCCACAATGTATTGCCTGGATGTTTGTTAGTCGGCCCTTCAAGCACTGGAGCCGACAAGCGCATGGTTGACCTGGACTTCGTCTTTGACCCCCGAAAACAAGTACGGTTGTGACTACCACACCCCACGGCCTGCGCCGGTACGTTCCTGACTTCGACAGCTCCCTGACTGCGCTGTCGGTTTTCCTCTACACATTGCCGTACTGCCAGTTGCAGGCATGTTGCAAGTATACTCGGGGGGTTTGCCCAGGACCACCCGAGAAAGAGTTTCAGCTGGTCTAGAATCAGAGGGAATTTTTCGCGAAACCTTCGTAGATACTTGCATTAATGATGTAAGAAATGTCATGTAACTACGAGAAGAGACGACTGTCAATAATGTCACTTGGCGAGTCGTGAAAATAGGCATCGTGATAACATCAAGTGATTTCAAGGTAAATTTTGTTTACAAGCCAAAACGTAACGACTACTTTCCAGTTCAGATATGAACCTGCTGTGGTGCACCTTTTTGAAGAGTAACTCTTTTGTTTCGATCAGGCAGTGGGATAATTCCAACAATTTTGACGTACATATTTGACGATTGACACCGTTGGCATTGTAATGATGTTGCTCTTGATGAGAGTAGTGATGTTACAGTTGAACAACATGGCGCGATTTCCGCTCTTATCATTACATTTACTCGCGAAAACGTTCGTAACTGTCAACATCATTACAACGTAACTACGATCGTAATTACGAGCGCCCGCGAAAAATTGCCTCCGATGAGACCCGCCCATCGGCTCGTCGACTGGCACTTTATACCGGCGGTTTCCCATCCAACTCTTAGCCTCGCTCAGCGTTGCTGCGGTCGATATATCACCCGACTGGAGCGGTAATCTACACGATATGCACTCCTTCAGCGTAACTTTACATTTTGACTTTGTAAACGTTTAGTTTAGGTCATACCAAAGTTGCAGACCTCACAAAAAAAAACAATTTTGCAAATAAATAAATAGATAAATGAATAAATATCAAAAAAAAAAATAAACCCTGATGAGTGGTTCAACCGTTATGTTGGATACAGTTCGCAGAATGTATAAAATATGACAACTATGAAGCCACAAGGTGTCTACCAGGTGTCCACGGTTTGAGTGCTCTAACTGTGAAGTTGTATTCTTTGGCCAAATGCAAGAAAATTGTTCTGATAATTTTTTTGGTTCTGGGCTCCAGTTTCCAAGTTACAGGGTGTCAAAAAATTAGAAAATAAAATCTTTTTTTTGCTATAACCTAGTAACTACTATTTTCACGAAAACCAAACTTGGTACGATTGATAGACTATTAGTCAGCTTTCATTTAGGGTTCGCCATTACTTTGTTGAAAAACCAGTGGCGTGGGCATTAGGGTTACCCACCAATTAATCCCGGTTATCTGCACGCCACTGAAATAAAATCAATCTTTGATAATATTTTCTGAAATCCCGTACAATTCTAAGCAAAAAAGGTACTCCTGGTCCGAAGCTCTCAAGTGAACCATTTCCGAGAAAAGCGGCATTTTATGCTGAAAAACATGAAAATCGATCATAACTATAAATTGACTGATAAGACTGACTTTTGTGAGCTGCAGTATTATTGAAAGTATTAAAATGACTGAAAAGAAGACTTATTGGAAATTATTGCTCTTGTTTAGTATTACTTACACTAATTACAAGATAATTTATTGAAAAATAAGTCATCATTTTTTTTTCTAATTTTTTGAAACCCTGTAACTTGGAAACTGAAGCCCGAAAAAAAAATTGTATGGGAAAAATTTTCTTGAATTTGGCCAAAGAATACAACCCTACAGTTGAAGCACATAAACCGTGGACACCCTGTATAAAGTGCTCAACAAAAAGAAGGTCACTCTGCAAAGTTTGACCTGATTCGGAACTAAAATACTTTTCGATTCCCACAAGCGATTTTTTTAATTTTTTGATTATCCGCTAGTCTAATCCTCCAGCCATTAGTTAGTATCTTTGCAAAACATAAAATACTTCACATAAAGTTTCTAAAGGGTGTTCAATTGAGTGTTCAATAGACTGGTGCAAAATTTCCAAAAGTTTGACATGCTCCGGCTTGAACACAATTTTTTTTTCATAGATTATGCCACCGTAGACATAGAGGTAGACCTCGGACCGGTTTATCTCTCTTATTAAAGGAGTAACCTCCAAAATCTCCATCCTCCATTAACTCAAAAGAAACATTCAAAATACAGGGTTGCATGAAAAGTGACACAAACCTGAACGGCTACCGGAATCTGAGTGGAGAATCAAATGAAAATCAACTTACCTTCTAGAGAACCATTCATTCTGAACACTTCATATCAAGGTGTTTTTTTTATGCGACTAGAATAATAATTCTTGATGGACAAGCCAGATCAGAACTGATTTTAGTGAAGTCTTTAGAACAGACTAAACAAAAATTGAACTTTTCAGTACTACATGTGTATGCAACATTCTCATTCACAAGACTCAAAGATCCTCAAAATAACAGCTCGCAACAAAAATTCTATGGACACGAATCATTTTACTTTTCCTGTCTTACATCACATTGGGGACGTCTGGAACTTTTTTCAGTTGTTGTTGTTGTTGTTGTTAAAAAAAAACTTTTTGGGTTTTTGAGTTTATGACTCACCGTGTATAGTATTTCAGAACTCAAAACACACTGAAAAGTAAAATTATTTCCTGATCTGGCTCAAAAAAATTATTGAAATTTCAATAGATAATTAAAATAAGAGAGGGCAAAGCCCCACCCTTCAACCTCTTCTATCTCCATAAATTGAAACTCATTTTTATTTTTAAACGTTTTTTTGATATTTTGATGATAATTCATTTGTGTGATATACAAATTTCGTAATCAAGGATCAGGGGCGGCCTTGAAGTCGAAAAATTCGGTGATGCAGCCAATCCAATTGCTCCACCTGATGGATATTTTGCTTCCAAAGCCTACCCCAGTTCCAAATTGGATGGATATCCATTTACCGGACATCATGTTTATTCTTCGGCCGATTCATTTCCTAATTCTATCTGATGGCTGGTGACTGTGGCTGGTATCGCTATCGCAACCAAGTTCTCCCGACTAATTATAAAAATTTGCGCTCATGTGTGGGTAGATATTCACGTAAAATATTCACCCTCTTTTGCTTCATCATCCCCTAAACATCATTTAATGAGAATTATTCCGATCTGATGTCGCCAGAAACCGACCAGACTGGGCCAGCCAGACGCTTGCCATAAGGCACGACGGCACGCATCAGGCGCACCCAAACAGAGACCAAACACAAAACGGCTGTTTGTTTTTGTTCTCCCGATCGGGACTGCATCTCTTCAATCATGCCCTCAATGACAGATTTGTCAGTTGGTCGCGCGTGTGCGACATGGTCCGATGGCCACCACCTTTGTGACATAACACACCGGCTTGCCGGGCCATACGACAAACAATGCCCCATTACCAGATCGCACCGCAGCAAACCAAGACTTCGGTTGCTGATGAATAATTGTTGTGAAAGCGAACATCCTTGAGGATAATTTTGTAATAATCCGAATATCCTATCGGTAGGTAAGTACACAAAAACCCATCATCGCGGCTGAATCGGATTACCAAAGTGTGAACGAAACAATTTCGGAATTATTCATCACAAGCACGGCATAGGCATGCATGCAGATAGGATAAAGGCATGCCCACGCAAATTATACTGTTAACAACAAAGATCAGATGAGATGAAAATTACCTACGTAAAAAATGTTAATTTGAAACTTCCTTACGTAGAATTTTATTCGAAATGAAAGGTGTATGACGGACGCGGGCTTTTGAAACATTTTCTGAAACGCTGTGGTAGGTCACTAGGTAAAGGTAAAGTTGATACTCATAATAAATATTCAGATATTCAGGCGAAATTTGGTACAATGCCCAATGTTTTGCTTATTATTTTACAGAGCAGCCCAACTTTGAGTGATCCCAGTCATCGTCATGCCGCTCTTCCCGACGTAAACTACTTGACAATTGAAGTGGCTCACCCAAAATGTTTAATTAAGTTGAAACTGCTCTACTTCTATGGCCTCCGTAGACACCGAAATGCTCTGGTACCTACCAATTTCAAAATGGCGTCGTTTCAAAATGACGACCATTTGATTTTGGCAACATGGATTCACACTCAACTTACGCCTATTTTTGCTCGACTCGAACCGATTTTTATGATTTTTCTTTTGATCAGGTATGGATTAATGTTCTCTATTTGCTTTTGTCCGAAATTCGCATGTGTGCCAAGTAGTTTTTCCAAAAAGTGAAAAAAACTATAAAATCAGTGATTTTTACGATCCCTATTGACTCAGGTGCTGTGTGCTTCCCCGTGAGAGGCATGCCTAACAAATATTTTTTCATTATTCTCATAATGTATGAAGTTACCAAAATGCTTTGGTGCCACTTTCAAAATGGCAGCGTACCGATTTGACGGCCACCTGGATTTTGATAATGCAAAAATTCCAACTCGGTAATCAAAAGACTTATAGTGTTAAAAGTCACAAGGTAGATTTACAATTCAATGCTTGTTGAGATAAAACAAACCGCATATCCATTTCTTGAGCCGTTCCTGGAAAATCCACTGATTTATTAAAAAATGTTAATTTTTATGCAACTGACCACTAATATCAGAATTTTTTAGGAACGGCTCAAGATATGGAGATGCGATTTATTTTATCTTAACAAGCATTGAATTGTAAATCTACCTTGTGACTTTCATCACTATAACTCTTTTGGTTACCGAGTTGGAATTTTTGCATTATTGAACACCTTACCAAAATTCAGGTGGCCGCCAAATCAGTACGCTGCTATTTTGGAAGTGGCACCAAAGCATTTCGGTAACTTCATACATATGAGAATAATACAAAAATACTTGCCAGGCATGCCTCTTATGGGAAAGCACACAGCACCTGAGGCCATAGGAATCGTAAAAATCACTGATTTCCTAGTTTTTTTTTCACTTTTTGGAAAAACTATCTGGCACAAATGCAAATTTCGGACGATAGCATATATAGTCCGGTGGACTAGGGTTATAACTATGCATTTTATGACTACGGAACAATTTTCTGCAGGCATGTTCAGAAAGCCATCATCTATCATTTGAGAAGTGCTGCCAAGCATTTTTTCAATGTGGGGGGTCAAGGGGGCCCTTTTGACAACTTAAATCGTTTTTTGTCGATAAAATCCGTAATAAAAATGCTAAATAGGAAATTCCAACGGATTATTAAAAAGCAACTCGAAAGGTCACTTATGTGTGATAAAAACTATTACAGGGTGAACAGGTTCCGAAAACAATGACTTTCCGTCAACATGCAATATAATAAAGAAAATATTGTGCCAAAGACCTTCATCTTCGTCA
Organism: Anaspis maculata; assembly: GCA_949128115.1. NCBI lineage: Eukaryota > Metazoa > Arthropoda > Insecta > Coleoptera > Scraptiidae > Anaspis > Anaspis maculata. The sequence continues at coordinate 24,904,630 of OX421966.1, forward strand.
TTGGAAAATGCCGATTGGCATATTTGTTGATCATATCCACCTGAACTAGTTGAAAACGGCACCCAACAGGGTCAACAGTGCCGGGGCTATATACAGGGTGGAAGAGGAAAATATTTTTGTTTTCATTTATTTCAAAAACCAAGATAGATAAAGTGAACAAAATTAAGGAATTGATGTTTCATTCAATGCATGTGAAGACACAACAAACCGTTTTGAAATATCTTGAAGCGTTCCTGAAATATTTTTAAGAAACTGAAGAATATCATCAAAATTTTACTTTCTACTTTTATTTCGTATTTTCCATTATACAGATGTATATCCTCAAGTTATGCAACAAATTTCACAATATACACAAATATACAATGAATTATGGTTGAAACTAAACAGCACCATCACCGGCATCAATCATGTATGCGTTGTATACAGGGTGTAAGAAAAAATGGTTGTTTTTTTTTGCTGTATATAAAAAAACAAGCAAAAAAACGCGTGGATTACACATTCACGTCAGTAATTAACCTTATCAGGTGTCTTGGCTTGGTTTGTTTCCCCGGAAACTTCTTACCTCCCTAATTTTTCACTTTCTATGTCTTGATTTTTCTATTACAGCAAAGAAAACAACCATTTTTTCTTACACCCTGTATATGACGCATTGACGCATACATGATTGATGCCGGTGAGTGATGTGGCTGTTTAGTTTTCACCCTAATTTGTTGTTAAATTAAAGTATACACTTCTATACAGGGTGATTCAAAAATGGCGCATTTCCTTTCGGGCACGTTATAATGGACGTTGACAGAGCATGGGAAAAATAATAAAAAAAATTAATCGGCTTCGATTTGCAAGTCATTAACAAAAACAAATCGGTCCAATCTGGCAGCATCGCATCAGTACCTACCTGGCACTTTTAGATCAAAGAGCTACATCACAATAGCATTATTGTATTGTTAGGATTGTTACCCTGGAAACTCTGTAGAACCTGTCAGACCATACCAAACATACTTGCCAAATGTATTTCCACGGCACTTTTGAGGTGAAAGACGAATTTTAAAATTTGAAAATACGACTTAAATCTCAGTTGCAAGAGAAATTTCCAATCGGGAACTACTAACGACATGTGACTCTTCGCAAGTAACATAGCTTTGCTTTGAAATCATGCAAATTGAAGAAATTAAATTCTCAACTTCACCTCTTCATAGCTCGAAGGATAAATGAGCCAATTTTTTTTTACTATTTTTTCCGTGCTCCCTCAACGTCTCCCACAACGTACACGGGTGGAAATGCGCCATTTTTGAATCACCCTGTATAATGGAAAATACGAAATCAAAGTGGAAAGAAAATTTTTTATGATATTCTTCAGTTTTTTCAAATCATTTCAGGAACGCTTCAAGATATTTCAAAACGGTTTGTTGTGTCTTCACACGCATTGAATGAAGCATCAATTCCTGAATTTCGATCACTTTATCTATCTTGGTTTTTGAAATGAATAATAGCAAAAATATTTTTCTCTTCCACCCTGTAAATAGCTCCGGCACCAATGACGCAGTTGGGTACGGTTCTCAACCAGTTCAGGTGCGTATGATCAACAAATATGCCAATCGGCATCTTTCAATGACGAAACTAAAGGTCTTTGGCGCAATTTTTTCTTCATCATATTGCATGTTGACGGAAAGTCATCTTTCTCGGAACCTGTTCGCCCTGTAATAAGTCTTATCACACATAAGTGACATTTTGAGTTGCTCTTCAATAATCCGTTGAAGTTTTTTTTATAGCCTTTTGATCACGGATTTTATCGATAAAAAACGATTCAAGTTGTCAAAAAAGGCCCCCCCCCTTGGCCCCCCACATTGAAAAATTGTTTGGCAGCACTTCTCAAATGATAGAGGTAGGGTTCCTGAACATGCTTGCAAAAAATTGTTCCGTAGTCATAAAATGCATAGTTTGGGCAATATTTGGCGCTAGTCCACCGGACTAATAGAGAACATCAATCTATACCTGATCAAAAGAAAAATCAATAAAATCGGTTTGAGTCGAGCGAAAATAGGCGTAAGTTGAGTGTGAGTCCATGTTACCAGAATCAAATGGTCGCCATTTTGGAACGACGCCATTTTGAAATTGGTACCAGAGCATTTCGGTGTCTTTAGAGGCCAGAGAAATAGTAACTGGAAAATAACAGGTATACCTACTTCCTGAAAAAACACACGGCACTTTCCTCCCTCATTTCACCATTTTTCGTGAATATCGCTCTTTTTTACCTACTGTATCGCTTGTGGCCATTATTGTTCCAGCAAGCTAAGTTTTTTGTTAACTCCGTTCATTGTAGATGCTGTTAGGATCAATACAACTTAAATTAAGTTGAGAAACAGTCGAGAAACCTTTAGGACTACAAGTCATCATAATTTTCAGTTTTTTCCTGATTGCGGTCAAACAGATTGATATAAATGATAACCGATGACAGCAGCGGATGGAGAATATGGATTCACGTATACATATTTTTACACAGAATAAAAGATACTTACTTACTTACTTACTTACTTACTTACTTACTTACTTACTTACTTACTTACGTATTTCTAAAAAACCGGAAACAAACGGCCGCCATTTTGAAATGACGCCATTTTGAAAGTGGCACCAAAACATTTCGGTATTTCCACATATAGGACTATAAGAAATTAAAGGTCTCTTGCCCCCTTCACGAAGGAGCCCACGGAATACCGGATGACCCCTGACTAACATATCATCATACAAAATTCGCCGGAAAAGCTGAAATTTTTGGTTGTTTTCGCTGCTTTTTCTCATGCTCCCACTGCTGATGAGTGATACTGATTGTTTGCTATGTATTGCTAGCTTTGCTAGATCGAAGATTTCATGAATGTGCCAGAAATTTCGCATTTGCAATTTGTCATGCCTCGCGCTAAGTTGAACTGTTTTGTGCTTCTCCTTCACGTTTGAATTTCGAAATGGAGCATTTACAATACCTACACCAACACGCTTGTCAACATCTTGCTACAAGGGGGTACCGTGAGAGGGTCGCATTATGGTGACGTAGACCCGTCCAATTCGTGATCGATCACAGCTCCATCAAGTACCTGGAAGACTTTCCCAACTCCAAAGTCCACTATTTCGATATCATGAAATATCTGATGCAGGCCAGAAGCCCTTACAGTGACAAAGAATTACCTGCACAGTAAGAATCAATGTGTATTCACTTACTTCGTAATGGAAACGTGGATTATTGAATGTTGAAGATGAACATAAAATACAAAAAGTGCTTCTTCCATTCTTTGATTAGTTTCACACTACCTGAAAACATTTCCGTATCTAGATGTTTCACTTTTAGAGGACTAAAATGTGGCTGAGCTATTGGCGCTGCAACACTGCAACCTTCAATTGGAACGCCTGTAAAAGTTAGGTCGAGTCGATCAATATCAGTCAAAATTAGCTCGATGGAAATTGAAAAACCACTTGTCTGCCAAGTGTCGATGTTCAGAATACATAATAGCAAAGAATATGAAAGGTACATACACACCACATGAGCGTAACACATGTCGGAAATAAAGGGTTTCGAGTGTATTGCAATTAAAGTTAATGAGAGTCTGCGGTGCGGAAGCAATATTTAACTAGCAAAGCAAGTATAGGTGTATGCAGCACATAGCTGCCGGACTTCAATGTTTGCTTGGAAACTCTTCGCGCAAGTTCCCCTTCTGGATGCTCGCTCAAGTCCCATTGCAATCAAAAATCGTAATGACCATTTTAATTTTTCAAACTTTTCCCCCGACTTGTTGTAAGTTCCCTTCTGTGTATGCTCGAGACGACTTTGCTAAGTTATATCGAACGGGAAAAGTGAAAAGTTTTTCCACCATGCCCATTTCTTTGTGTGAGTATCACCTTTCACTGATTGACCTTTCCTAAAACTAACACAAATATTGATTGACATTTCGACTACGCGTTCTTTGAAATAATGGACGTCTCTGTATACGTATAAGTCAATGTTACGAAATTGCACGTTATTGTTGTTGCGGCTCTGATGTTCGCTGATTTCGTTTTATTCAAATTATTGGAAATAGTGAAATCTTTGACAGTGTATAGGTAGGTATTTGTTTACTCACTGTAGTAATAAAGTGTTGTGTGTTACGAAGTATGAAGATCTATAACGAAATGTATATTCTAGTCCATTTTATGCATAATTTGGTAGGTTAAATCCAATTAGTTGATTTCAAGAATTTGAAAGGAAATTTTAATTTGTTATTAGCATGTGCTATATTTTTATTATAATTGATGTCCCAGCGCGATTGTATGAAGAATATATGTAGCTACTATGTAAATGATTTGAAATGAGTTTAGTACGTTTGGCTGAATCGGCGGGTCCCTATAGACAATTTTCTGAAACATCTCAAGCTTTTTCGATAGGACTGAGATCCAGTTTTCGAGCAGGCCTGATGATATTGAAATGTGGTGTTGCTGCTGGTGTTCTTCAAACTGTTTTTCTAAACAAAAACAGGTAGATTTTGAGACATTTGGGTGTTCATTCTAAAATTCATCAATACAAGGCGTCGACTACAAAGAAATATCTGTCGTAGGTAAAACTTCGTCTAAGCTATTGTTGCTCGGCCAGATACACAGGTAATTCGATAACTGCCATCTGTGATGTTAATATGCAAATCTAACTGTAACCACTTCTATCACAGTTTTCGAACGCCCAAATCGCCAGAACAATTGAAATCGCATTTACCGACCATAATTCCATCATAATAGCTTCCTGCCGTCTTTTGTTGTATAGGTAGGTACTAGGTACTGTTGGATTCATCCGAGGGATTTCACTGCTTTATACCTGCGATGCCTACTTACGCTACCCAACTGAATTTAATTTGTGGTCCGTACTCCGTTCGATGAGGGGCTCATTAAATTATTTTGCGGTTCAAGTATGCGGTTTGCGGTTCTCGCTAACCCTCTTGTAGCTGTTGCTGTTTAATGAAATGAACCTCATACAACTTTTTCCTATATTTCTCTCCAACATGTAAGGTTATATTTTTCTTTCCCGACCCACCCTTCCACTTGGAATGGATCCTGGAAACCGGAAATAACATAACCGGAGAAAACTGAAGCTCCCAAATTCTTTTGCTCATGCGCCTGGATGGATCGGCAACCCATTATACTCCAGTTTAAATCAACTTATTTGAAATTACGACTTTTCCCCTTCTTGCGGACGGCTTGGCAAATGGTCATCTAGTAGCAGGGCGCCATGCTCTTGTGCTTCCTTCTTGTGGTTCGAGAATAGAGCTCTTGAGAGTGTTGAGATCGACTTAACCACTGCACTCACTAGTTTGAACACAATAAGACACAGAAATCATTTGTAACATCACGGAGAAAAATGCTTTGACGGAAATCTGTAGGCGTTACAGGCTCAGGTCATTAAATATCTGAATTGCTACCAACCATTTTAATACGTGAATATCCAGGTGGTCAATATTTATCAACTTTGGTAGTGAAGATTGGGTTTTTGGTGGTAATTCAAGAAACTACTGCCTTCAGCATTATCCAGTATCACCCCAGGATAGCAAATATTACAGTTCACTGTTTTCCGAACCGGCAGGTAGTGACCATCACTGACTCAAGTAGGTAAAATGTGTATAGACAGGTCAGCGACAAATGCAGACAATTGTTGGCTTCAATCAGTGCTGCACCAAAGCTGTAATTATTACATACCTGAAGTCTGTAACTAAGACTACTCCTTGCCATCAATAATACTGTGCGATGAATGACTGCGACGCTCACACTCCTGGGACCATTAGAAATTACATACCCCAACTTGCAATTCTTTCTGGTGATGACCGGGATATGTAATGACCACATTTAGGCAGATATTCTTTTTAGTTCGACTGGAGCAACGGCCAGACTGAAGCCAACGCCAGTCAGTCCGCTAGGCATCGTCTTCGAGTAAAGATACAATGACCCAGTGGAGTCAAATACTGTGCCAGTGGGCACTTCCAGAACAAACACTGAAGCATTTGTCATACCATAGCTATAGTGTGAAAGCTCGCAACGAATTTCTCATTACATTTCAATATGAGTTGGCTTGGAGCCGGTATTTTCATATTCTAATCAAGTTGGTGCCTCACAACATTATTCGGCAGATAAGTTCCAAGAAGACCATGTGCATGGTGCATGTAGGTACCTACTTTTGAATGTATATTAGCGAATCTGCGAAATATGCGCCACTATCTAGTCGTCGCTCTGGATCATCAGATATTACATACCTGGCTTTAACTTTAAGCGGTTACATACTTGCGCCGTTATCCAGTCTTCCCTGGGTCATTAAATATTACATACCTGGCTCTTCACTCGATTACATGCCTGCGCCCTTCTTTGCTGCTCTCTGGATCTTCAGATATTACATACCTGAGCCATCAGCGTTATTACCTACCTGGGTCATTGATTTTCACAACCTTCATTTTTTCGAAAACGAGGTATGTAATCGTTACAAACCCACATACGTTGTCACCAAAATGTTTTCTGAACCACTAGGAATTACATACTTGAGCTTTTAAAAATTGCAGACCTACTTTTTTCCGTGATGGAATCAATGTATTGACTTCTGTACAGGGTGGTTCAGCTTAAACGTCCATAAATTGAGGGATCGATAGAGAATCAAAAATTAAGGAGTTTTTTTTTCAGGGGCGTAGATATTAGTGGGTGCCCTTTCTTTCCCCCCCTTTTTTCCACACCCTAGTTATTTTTGGAAACTGTTCTACGTTTACTACGTGTTCTACGTTCACTAATTCTACGTTCAATTTACACAAAAAAGTCACTCCTACAAACTTCTGAAAATGGTGCTTCCGAGATGTTTTCCAGACCTTTAAACCTACTACATTTCTCCTAAACGAAGCCTGTAATCAAAATTTTGCAAGTGTTACTCTTTCTTCCAAATTGAACGTAGAATTTAAAAATATAAACAGTTTTCAATAACTAGGGGGTGAAGAATATGGGGGAAAAGAGGGGACACCCCCTAATATCTACGCCCCTGGAACTTTTCATAGGATACGTTATAATGGTTCGACAGAGGATAATTCAAGTAAAGTTCTGGTTTAAATTTGATCCAAATCGGTTGAACGGTTCAAAAGTTATAGGCGGAAAAGACGATTATATATTTCCAACTTTGAAGGGCTCTGTATCTCCGTTATCCCCTTTATTTTGATTCTCTATCGATCCTTGAATTTATTGACGTTGAAGCTGGACCAGTCTGTATACATGTGAAACCTCGGGTTCCACCAAACTTTTATCAGCGCGATAACTTAATCACTCTCATAGTAACTAAGCAACCGGCCATCCTATTGATGGCTGGTGCATAGCAACTATCAGCCGTGATAGATTTAATCTCCTCTTAAAATTTTTGTGGAACCCGAGGTAAGTGACTGAATAAGGCTTGTTCCTATACCTATTTTTTAGTCCAGTCAAATTAGCCCCAAATGGCGGCCAATGGTGCATTATAGCTGTATTATAGCTGTAATAGCTGTATTACACTACACAATTTCTTGTGCAACTTCTTGTACAATCTGTCAGTTAAACAATCAAGTTCATTGTTTTTGACACTATTTTGGCAGATTGTACAAGAAATTGTACAAGGAATTGTACAAGAAATTGTGAAGTGTAATACAGCTATTGAATCATAGGGTCTCAATTTTTTCAGGAATATGTAGATGGTAGTCCCCTGAACAGCGCCTAATGAAGTCCCCTCGATTTTAGGCTCCGCGGGGCGGGGGAGGGGGTAACAAATGTCAATTTTGTCAGTTTTTGCCGTTTATCTTGAAAACGGTGCGTCGCACAAAAATTTCGTACCAATCTTAATTAAAGCTGATGAAATTTGCTCCCTAATGGTGTATCCACGTTTTACGTAAGTTTCACCGATTTCGGGATATGAGCCGTTACATATGAAAATTTGCCAAAACAGTGGTAGTCATAAAAGGGGGTTGTTTGTCTTCTCCAACAGTAAAGCACAGTAAAACTTTTTCTTTTACTGCAGTTTCGGCTTTTATTCAGTGCGAAGCCATCATCAAAAGTGAGTGTGAAAATAGAAATATAAATTTGACATAAATTATGACATAGTATAGAGGTAACAATATAGGTATAGATAGGTAACAATAGTATAGGTATGTATCTAATTTAACAATAATTAACGAATCTCTAATGGTGGGAATGTGATGATTAATTTAGGTTATCGAGAATTAATGGAAAAAAAAGGTGTTATCAAATTCTAGTTGTTCATTAATAAGTTTTTGCTGGTTTTGGAAATGTTGTTTTTCAATTTCTAATATCTCGAAAAACTCAATACTTTTACGACCTTCTAGAAGCCAAATAGGTTTAGATTTTAGACAAACAGGTGAAAAATTGTGATTCTTTTCAACAATATGTTTCGCAAAGTTTGAAGTGATATCATCGGAAAATTTTGTTAATTGTCTGGTATGTTCTTTAAAATGAATTTTGAAATACCTGATAGTACGACCAATGTAAATTTGTCCACATTCGCAACTCAGTTTATAGATGCCACTACGATCAAAAGGTTCGATAGGATCTTTAGTTTTTACCAATTAGAGAATTCAATGTAAAAGATTATCTAAAATTGATATTAATTTTTGATTTTTGAAAAATGTTTGCAATTTTCTTAATATTTTATAATTTGAAAACACCTCCCTTATTCCATTAATTCTTGATAACCTAAATTGATCATCACATTCCCACCATTAGAGATTCGTTTATTATTGTAAAATTAGATACATACCTATATTATTGTTACCTATACCTATATTGTTACCTCTATACTATGTCATAATTTATGTCAAATTTATATTTCTATTTTTACACTTACTTTTGATAATGGCTTCGCACTGAATAAAAGCCGAAACTGCAGTAAAAGAAGAAGTTTTACTGTGTTTCACTGTTGGAGAAGACAAATAACCCCCTTTTATTATCATACACTCCAATTATAAGAATATGGATCCCTACAAGAAATACAGTGGTAAGGCCCCTTTGGCACCAGACAGTGTCCTTATTCATCATTCCATTTTTATATTCAACGGCTCATATCCCCAAATCGGTAACACTTAGGCAAAACATGGATACACCATTTTAAAGAGAATTCCATCAGCTTTAATTTAGATGGGTATAAAATTTTTGTGCGACGCACCGTTTTCGAGATAAACGGTGAAAACTGACCAAATTGACATTTGTCACCCCCTACCCCGCCCGGCGGCGCCTAAAATCGAAGGGACTTTATCAAGTGTTGTTCAGGGGACCACCCTCTACACATTCTTGAGAAAATTGGAACCCTATGACTTTATGCGAGATGAAAACCTAATTTGACTGGACTATCATAAAATGCATAGTTTGGGCAATATTTGGGGCTAGTCCACTGGACTATTCAACATTCTGATAGTTAAATGCTTGTCACGTGAGTAACACACAGGTAAGTTAGAGCTCTTGATAACACAAGACTGCAAAAGGAGCCTTATACTGGAAGTCTGAAAACTATGCAAAAAATAAAGGGACTTATAAGGTCTCAAAAATTAAATAAGAGGAATGGGGGGTCCGATAGGGGCCAAATATTACATGAAGGTAAAAAAGGGCTTTTACTAGTGCTCCTGCTGAAGTTCGGTGTACGAGCAGAAATGTTCTGGATACTTACGCTCGTTTTGAGCCCTGATAAGCCTCCTTGTTTCTTTATTTATATTCAGTTTGCAGCCTTGATGAGCTTTAATAATCATAGTTTTTTTCTGGGGACGTAATTTCCAAGGAACATAATTTCATGGAGACGTAATAGGTAGGGGATGTAATTTCCAGGGGACGTAATCTCCTGGGGACGTTTTGTGGGAGATTTTTTTTTTCGGGGACGTTTTGTGAGGGAAGTCTTTTCCGGATTCGCAATTACTTATCTGGTGGGTCTGAAAAAAAAGACGATACTTGAGTGAAAAATGTACTTCTTATCTGGTGAGTCCAAAAAGAAGGATAATGCTTGAGTCAGAAATCAGTTCGTTATCTGTTGGGTCTGAAAAGAAGGATGATACTTGAGTCGAAAATGAGCTCCTTGTCTGGCGGGTCTGAAAAGAAGGACGGTTTATGAGACGACAATAGACTCGTTATCGGGTGGATCTGAAATTTTATATTTATATCTAAATATATCTATAATATATCATATATATTTTTGCTCGGAACATTATTGGAGGGGATATTATTGACAGAGATATTTTTGGCTGGGATATTTTGTCGCCGCACCGACGGAGCTTCATCTTTGAATGCCACCCCATGACGATGCCAATATGGACGATAGAGAGGTACTATGGTTTGAGCCTAAAAACATTTTCAAAATGCAAAAAATAACAATTTTTGAATTTTTCTGGATTTTGGAAATATTTTCAGGCTCAAACCATGGCACCTTCCTATATAACCTTCGAAAGAGACAAGAATGGTGAATTTCTGTCAAGGAGTAAGCTCGCTGGGATTGATTCCGCAACGCCTCACTCCATACCAATTCAACTACCTCCTTATCCCTAAGCCTAAGAGAACATTGAAATAGTCCATTAAAAAGACTCCATTCTGGGGATCCGATTTGATGGCGAATTGTAGAGCTCGCATAATAATGGATACACTGCGTTATTGCGCGTAATCCCAGGCGCAAATTGCCTCAGCGCGCTGTCATAAATTCACAACAATAATATTCTCGCATTGCTGCAGTATCATAATCGGGAAACGCACCTCGGTCGTGAAAGTTCTTATTCTAATTATCGCAATCCTCGCAACTATTACCGTGATTGTTATTATTGCCATTATTGAGGTGAGAGTGTGCACTTTATGCATTCGGCTTCGGAATTGGCACAATGATACTGTGCGCGTACACTTTTACACACGCTTTGTGCTGATGATGGCTCCGATGCTTGGAACTGAAAGAAAAATTTTCGCACGATTTTATAAGAACTATGCACAGAGTTATCCATACCCCATACCGTAATTTAATGCGATGCCAAGAAGAGAAATCACCGATTAGAGCGCGAACAACAAACCCGAAATTATGGGAACAGGAACGCGCGCTGGTGATGGTGATGCAGAAGACATCAGATGTTTGAATGATGACAGCCAAATTTGCGCCTTTGAAAAATGATCTTGAACACCTGATTTTGTATGGTTAGAAGCGCCTCTGCCTCTGGTTAATAAGAGAAAATTTTACTTTTCTCGGCGAAGATTGCTTGTGCATAATATTTAGATAATAGAATATGGGTAGTCATTAAATCGGTAAACTTGTAGATCTGAAATTTCCGTTAATGCAAGTTTACCTCTGTTTTAAGGCTCCCAAAGTTGAACTGTGGTATTTTTCATACTGTATACCTATCACGTATTCTAATAAGTTTGGTGAATTACACTGAATTTCATGCAAGAGATTTCCATTCATAGACTGCTCAAAATCCAGCTGAAAACTCATCACTCCGTAAAGCAAACTCAATAATAATTTTGACATCAATATTTAGCCGCATAGTTGTTTGATTTGTATTAGCTTCTTCAGTAATTGGAACGTTAAACGGTATACCTACAATCACACACTAGTGAATAATGAATTTATTGATGATGTGTACCTACCACCAATTTACAATTCACAATCTAATATCTCACTTTTAGTCCCCTATATGGGCTATGTACTAGACACGTAGCGCCGCGTAGAGCACGAGCGTAATGTGAAGCTTTGGTGGTATATTGCCTGGATACACAAGAAGTACGCCGGCGTGATGCGAACACTCCAAGCATTTCCTCCACTCTGCCAGTCCCAAAAGTGGTTGTTATTTTCACCACCATGGACTCTGTGTGTCCTACGCCTTGATAGCTGAAGGTCATGCACGCTCCATATAGTCAATATATGGATAGGCAGAAAAGCAAGCTGAAACCTTTGATAGATTGTTATGGCTGAAAATTTGATTTTAATACATTTCTGTCTGGTCTTGACAGAGCTTTAAGTTTTCTTATCGATTGTCGGCCATAGATGCTCAACCGTGCTGGATACTTCAGACGTTCGATCCCTTGATGCTCTTTATGGAGCTTTTGTAGCACTTTCACATGTAACTTGCGAGGAACTACCCTACCACTCTCTTCATGAACATGAGTGCGTTCAGCAGGACGGACAGCGATTCTCTTCTCTGGTAGAAAATCTTTAAAATTTGACTGTATATCTCTGGCGTCCAACCTTCCTGCTTGTATGTACCTGATGGGTGATGACCCTCTGTAGATGTTCGTCTCTCATCGTTTGCCTCTGAACCATGAGGAACGTAATTAGTGTCGACGCCAGTTTTCTCCAAATCCTATTCCAGCTGTATAGACCCGATGACGCAATCCTCATCTGGCTTGGAAAAGTACTCCATGAGCCTCGACAACATGCCAGCATATCCGAACTGGTCATTCTTGATCATATTCGATCTTGAAGTCATAGGTGAGTAAGGTCGATGCCCACCTTTGAAGTCTATTTGCGTTGTAGACAGATATTACCTTCTTTGAACCAGATATTGCAGGTGGAGGCTTACGGTCAGTTTGCGGGGTAAATGATATCCCATATCATTTTGTGTAATTTGACAACACCAAAATAGGATTGCTAATGCCTCTTTCTCAATTTCACTATAATTTGAGTCTGCTGAAGTTGGCGACCTTGACGCATGATGAATGGCCTTGACTTTTCCATCCTGAAACCGATGCAAGATAAACGCTTTCACTTTGTGTGTCGAAGCGTCCGCCGCAAAAATGATCTCGAGTTTCGGATTTGAATGCGTCAAAGTCAAATCAGATTAGCTTAATTTCGGAGACGGTGAAGACGGTGTCGTCGAAAGCGGCAACTTTCAATCTTGTGTTTGGCATCTAGATTTCTGGATTCCATTTTGGGGAGTCGGTGGAACACAGTTTCACCTGGCACGTAGGCCTCATTATTGGGCCCATTGTACCCCTCTCCCAGACTAGCTGGACTCACCGAGCCGCAATGTGGTGCCTGGATGTTTGATGGTCGGTCCATCCAAGCACTGGGGCCGACAAGCGCACGGTTGACCTTGACTCCGTCTTTCACCCCCGGAGCGCAGGTGTGGATGTCCGATACATCCTCGCTCCCTGCGCTGGTGTTACTGACTTCGTCTGCCTCCCGACCACGCTGCCGGTTATCCTCAACACATTGCCGTACCGCCGGCTGGAGGCATGTATACTCGGGGGGTTTGCCTAAAACCACCCGAGAAGGAGTTCCAGACCGGCTTCGAATCAGATGAAAGACACCTAGTCACCCATCCACTCTTGGCGGCGGCCAACGTTGCTGCAGTCGAGTTATCACCCGACTGGAGCGGCCTGCTACACGCTACGCACCTGTTTGGCATCAAAAATGCATCTAAACGAACCTGAATCGCCACCCCGCAAGTGTTGACAGGACCGGACTTGATTGGCATGAGCTCGAATGAGGCAATCACTCCGAGCATGATCCTCCAGAAGGATGTTATAGATGATGCTGCCCACTTTCCCAACTACTCAGTCTATAACCTACAACCCAAGTGAAACTTCTAGAAGTGAAATGATTTTTGGCATAAACTTAAACGTAAACAGAGTCGTGTGGAACAAAGACTTTTTGTCCAACTCCACCTTCACGATCGAAATGATGTGCTTGAGCTGCCTTGACGTTGTCGATCTTGCTAGCATTCTCCTTCGGCTTCGGGAATGGTTTCAAGACCCAATGTGGTTCTCACCGGTCGGCGGTCTTACAAGTATTACTTCTGCTGGTGATTGGCTTCCAGAAGAGCTTCTGTTTGGTATACTTCTTTAACTCTTCCAACTTCCCCCGTATCAAGTTTTTTTTTATGGCTATCTTGAAAGTGTCTACGAACCGTTCAGCCTGTACATTTGATTCTGGGTGGTACGGTGGCGTGCGGAGATAACATACTCCGTTTACGATGCAAAAGGTCTTGAATTTTGTCACAAAATTTCCTGCGTAAGAAACAAAAAGAATTCTTTTCTAGATCGGAGTTGTCCTGTCAATGAAACACAGGTAATTACTAGAGATGCAACGGATATCCGTTTACTATTCGGTATCCGGCCATTTAATTAGTATCCGGCTATCCGGCCGAATAGTGTTTTGATATCCGGCCGAAACCGGATAGTTGCAAAAAATGAGGAAGAGTGATACATTTAATTAATCACCACTTCCCCATCTTGTTTTCCTATATTAACATCAACAAGTATTTCGTATATTCCCTGAAAACGTTGGAGAGCGTCGCGAAATGAACAGCAGGTACCAAGTACCAACTCTTAACAGGTTTTTTTTTTATCTTTTTATCAAGTATAAGTACATATTACGCGTAATGAGGGGGGGGGGACGCGTAATGTAGTGGTACATCGCGCTTGGCTTCGATCATAGAAGCCAAGCCATACACAGCGCGGTCCGTTTTCGGATGAGTGACCGTTGTAACATGACGCTGTGGTGGGGCTCACTCGAAGGCAGGACACCGGCGTCAAATCCCCCCTCGGCAAGGTTCTGGGCAAACCTTCCGAGTACTTCGGCTCTCGAAAGCTTTCTCTGGAATAGTAATTGGCTGATGCTATTCACTCGTGGGTCAATCGCAATCCACTTTAAACTGTAGGCCTCCTATTCCCTATTTTATATGAATAGAAATCTGTTGTGGGGCGACACAAAACTTTCCCGGCGGTATCCAGAGACCTCAGTGATGATTTTGGGCTAAGCGTCCCTTCGGGAAGGTCAGATTTAAGTAGGACATTGATGAAAAAGTTCTACATAGTCAGTTGAGCGTTGAGCGAGGATCCTGCATCCATTGGCCGCATTCGTAAGTCACAACAGTTGTGGAGCACTTCCACGCGATTCGTCGAAATTTTAATTTTGACCAATGGCGTTGAAGTGCTCCACAACTGTTGTGACTTACGAACACGGCCATTGTTTGGCCGACAGAACAAGTGACAGGTTAGGTTAGTTTTCCAAGGTAATGAAATAATTCAAAAGGTAGAACTAGGTAGCTAATTGTTGTGATATCTCAAGAACACTGATGCCCGGTTGCAGGAACGTGGTAGCAAATTTTGCGACGTAGCAAATTGGATCGGGTTGCAGGAACAGGGTATCAAACGAGGTAGCAAACAGGCTGTGGCTAAGGTTATCACGCATTTGAACTACTTGCATCTTTTTATGCGTATGCACGTACCTAAAAGCGCTAAAAGGTCTGATTCGACACTTTATTTTGAATTTTCCAACGTCTCCGATTTTTATTCTTCTGAAGAAGAACAAGAAGTAGAAGATGCAGTTCGTTGTGTCATTGCCGATCAAAAAAAACCGTCTCGTAGATAAGATGTACCTACCTCGCGTCGCAAGCTGTCAAAGTCAAAGAAGCGTCAGGAATTTCAGAGGTTAACAGCATTATTTATTTCTTCGAGTTTTGAAGAATAATATGCAAATCATTGCGTCGAATTGAGGCATAAATCCATGCACAGGCTGTCGATCAGGTGAATATGACAAACTGCCTCCGTAAATGCTATTATGTCGATCAACAATTCCAGGTTCAGGCGATGGGAGTTACCGACTGAAATTGCGAACACTTGCTGGGTGCCTCCACGAGCCCTGTACCTGTACGGCGGAAACAAAGCTGTTGTTTACACCAAGAACGCGGAGCTCTTTATTGCAAAGTATTGCTCAGTCAAAGTATGAGTGCTTCGGTGACAACGATGAGTTACAGGAGTACTGGGACTGTGATCCCGTGACGAAACTTGAACAATTTTGGGCCGCTAGTGACACTGTATCAAGCATGTGTCAAGGTGATATTCAGTGCTGATTCAGTAGCTCCAGAACAGCTTTTGACGACAGGAAATACTGCAGGAGTCGTTGGCATGAGCAACAGCAAAGAAATTGAGAGAAAGGAATGAAACTGAATTCTGGATTTGTCAAGTTTTTCTTTGGTACAAAAATAGACCTCACACACTGAAAATGGCTGCCTCTTTTCTCTTGTCTTATTGTCTCTTGCCCTAACCCTTAGATGTGCACATTTAGGTAGTTTAGGTCCCTTGCCCATCAGGTCCCAACACGACACACGACTCGGCAACTGCAATAAAGAGTTAACCGGATCGAAACGTGTGGTGGACGGTTTGTTGTTGACCGGGCCGTCACAATATGTCACGCTGTATGCGTATCTAAAATGTCTGACTCGGCGCTTTCTGAATTTTCGGAAGTCTCCGAATTTTCCTCTTCTGAAGAAGAGCAAGACGTTGCAAGTGCAGTTCGTCGTGTCAATGCTGAGCGGAAAAACCTCTTCGAGTTTTACAACGACAAGGAATTTAAGGAGCGATATAGGTTCACGAAGGACAATATGTTGCGGATCGTGGATCTCATCGGAGTTGAAGACCTAGAGCTATCTTCTTCGGTGTATTTCTTTCCGCGCACCATTTCCACTCTTCAAATTTGCTTGACTCTTGACAGCTAGACTTCAACTGTTTCAAATGTCCTCATACAAACAAACCTGTATAACTGATTGCCTGCACCCATCAGCCAAAATTCTCTATTTATGAGCACAAAATGTAAACCCAAACGTATACTAGGTTTGAATTAGGCACACCAGTGCTTTTCTCACTCACAATATCAGCTCAGCTTTCCATTCCCATATTTTATTCAATTTTTTGTTTGACATATTATGTCAGTCGTCACCCTAGACACTCCTTTTTTTACGCCTACAAATAGCCTATCATTTGATACCGAGTTTGGTACCGAAGCTAATTTGCGACGGAGCAAATTTTAGTTTCTTGCAACCGGGGGTCAAGAATGCATGCTAGTTTCTCATTGAAATTTTTCTTCCTACTTTAGACATGATGATGAAATTACACAGACTTGATTGAGAACTTTTACTGCATCTGTGTACCAAATTTCAACTCTATATTTTCAATTTAGAGCTTGAGCAGACAAGCCCAGACCCAATGTGCCACCTGAGGGCTTCCGATCAAAATCATCTACCCAAAGTCTAATAAGATTATTCCAGGCTGAACTTATGCTTTCGTACCTGATTTCGATTTGATCGGATCAATAATTCGGTCATTATCGTGGCAGAACCGCTCAATTTGCACGATCGCATAAGCGGTTTTATATTTTCAGTAGGAAAATTTCCGGGAAATTGGAGAGAAATTATAGGAAAATGTTCAAGAACCAGCCAGTTATCTATTCTCCAAAAACAAATGGTAGAAATCTGTTCACGGAATGAAAAGTTGGAAAATTTCCAGTTTTTCCAGAGAGGAAAACTTGAAAACCGTTGGTCCGATTTTGAAAATTTTTCCTCCAAAAATTAATTCAGTCCTTTCTCCAACTTTCATTCGCAGCATGTCTGCACCTAAAATGAATATTTCGTGTGGCTCACCGCATGTTGAAGTTTACGCTGCAGTTTTTTCAAATTCACGGAATGTACAAATTTGTTATTGAAAAAATTACCGTCGGAAAACCGAAGCTGTGTCGATTTCAAAAATATATCTACAAGACGCCCAGTTCAATCTACTTCCGATATCAGTCAAAATTTTTTCGAAAAAAGTCGATCCTCGAGCAGGAATGAATTACTTTCCCGGCCCCCCACGAACTCGGAGGGAAAGTATTGTAATCGTGCAGAAAAAAAGTTTTGGGATTACGCCGGATATATCCATTTTGAGGTTTTTCAAGACGATTGAGACAATTTCCAGAATGATGTTTGTCCGTGAGTGTGTGTGTATGTCTGTGATCTTCCACGATAACTGCCGAAACGTTGATCAGATCAATTTGAAATTTGGTATGCAGACGTGGTTTCACCCTGAAATGACCGGATTAGTTTTTGGCTGTCATCTGTCAAACAGAAGTGTCACTATCAGAAAATGACAAAAGCTCAATCTCACGGAACTTGACTTGCGATATGTCATTTGAAAGCCCTTAAAAAACTGTATTCAGAACAGTTGAAAGTATTTCCCTATCTGTTATCTGTCAAATTATAAAAAATGCCAAGGTCTGGAACTTTGCCATTTAATTATTCAAAATCTATAGGACAGATGTGAACCAAACCCGGCAGGAAGCAACATTACCAAAGAATCAAACTAATGCTGAAGTTGGAGTTCCCCACCGTTTTCCGGACAAGCGCTACGGATTTTAAAAAATTTTCCTAGCCGATTCCAGCCTCGCTTGCCTGTTTTTTGCCATATTCAATTTTTTTAGCAACATAGCAACCAAACCGGTAGGTAACTACGTTTTTGTTACGAATTGTATCAATGTCATAGTGACAACATGAACGCTGTTCTCGGCAGGTTCTCGGTGTTTTCTTTAGTATCTTCTTGCATCATTTGAGGCAACAGTGCGAACCGATCCTTTGTGTTGTTTGGGGCTCCGTAAATCCCCTTGTGTTTTCTGTAGCTTTAGCAACTCCAGTATGCTCATTCCATTGACGTATATGTACAAACTGTGAATGTGTGCAGTTCCCTTATTTGATTCGGTACCAGGGCCCCATCCCCATGGTGTCTGCCGTTCAAGACCCTGATGGGGCCCCCATCTGTGTCTATCAGATTTTGCCGTTTCAGGCCAAAACTGCGGCCTTGTGTCTTATTGGGTTCGTTGAAGCCCTCTAGGCTCCTGGTGTCTACGGGTGTCTCTTGAAGCCCCACTGAGCCCCCCTTTTTTTTTTAGTTTTCAGAACTATCGTGCCTTCAGGTGTTTCGGACCAAACTTCTTGATGGGCTCGAAGTCTCATTTCAGAGGTCACCACTTCGAGGCCCTGAATTGCAATTAATTAGAACTCTGCCCCAGGTTTTCAATCAGCTACTGATTTTCACCAGTTATTTTCCAAACAATAATTTAGGTTGCATCATTAAAGGCAACAGTGCGCCCCGATTATTTGTGTCTTCAAGTGTTGTTTGGGGCTGCGTGAACCCCCTTGTGTGGAACTAGCATTCCATTCTTGAG
The DNA here is from genome assembly GCA_949128115.1 of Anaspis maculata. NCBI lineage: Eukaryota > Metazoa > Arthropoda > Insecta > Coleoptera > Scraptiidae > Anaspis > Anaspis maculata. Next base: position 24,923,579 of record OX421966.1, read on the forward strand.
ATATCACAACAGTTAACTACCTCTAGTTCTATCTTTAGAATTATATCGTCATCGTGTACCTACTTCATAATGCGATCGCGCAAATTAAACGGTTCTGCCATGATAACTACCGAATTGTTGATCCGATCAAATCGAAATCAGGTACGAAAGCATAAGTTCAGCCTGGAATGACCTGATTAGACTTTGGGTAGATGATTTAGTTTGGAAGCCCTCAGATAGTACGGTGGTTAAGCGCCAAAAAAAGCTCGAACTATGCATTTTGAGCTTAAGCAATGCGCTTTTGGGGTTCGATTGGGGATCCCCAAACCTTAATTTCAAGAGTTGGAGACATCGGTGCACTCGATGCGGAGGGGGTCTGGGGGGCCCTTGAAAGTTGAAGGTGCGAGGCTTCCCACCAAATCGCCATACCACCACGTAATTCTTACTTGGATGTCATCAAACGACTCTAACCTACACATTGACAACATTTGTTACCATGTCCTAACAGTTCTTCACACTGAAAAAAATTAATTCTAAGACTAAATTCTAAAACTAAGACCAATTTTCTTCCATTCTCCAGTCATGTCAACTACCTACCTTCTTTTAATAAAATTATAATGCATTCTACCGATTGCATCAGTATGGTCATCGAAAATTCCTGTGATACTAACATGATTGGTGCAAACTGTGATAATGCCCCAGACTGTGATAGCTGTAACTGTGATAACTTTATAAATTATGCTTTCGAAATAAAATATTTAGGTGTTGTGATTAGTTCCAATATGAAATGGGATAAGCATATTGCAATGTTAAATGGGAAAGTGAGGAAGTTGATTTTTGCGTTTTATAGTATAAGAGAAACATTCCCGTTAAAAATATTGAAAATGATATATCGATCTTTGGCTGAATCCATACTTCAGTACGGAATTTCCATTTGGGGTGGGGCTGGCGATGGCCGCCTGAGGAAACTAAAAACAACACAGAAGTGGATTCTTAAAATAATGTACAATCGCCCTAGGCAATACTCGACGGAAATGTTGTTCAGGGAGAGTAGAGTTTTGAACGTCCGGGGGCTCTATATGCTAAACGTCGTTAAACTCATGCACAGAAAACCAGAGTTAAAAAAACAGGTTGAACATCAACATAACACCAGAGCTAGAGAGAGGGGCATGTTTTTGGTTCCGCAGGTGGCCAGGACACTATCTCAGAGATTTGTCACATACATAGGGCCGAGGCTCTACAATCAGATTCCTGTGGACCTCAAAAATATTCAAAGCCGGAAAGAGTTTCATCGCAGTGTACAAAGGTACATTCATGAAAATTCAGAGCGACTGAAAAGGTCGCTCGTCTTCGACGTCTGATCCCGCTCCAGCTTCAGGGCTGTGTAGCTGAGTGAGTGAATGAGTGATTTGTTAGTATGGATGAAAGATTGTATGGATGGATAAAATTAGATATAAAAGATTCCATCGTGGATATGGTGTGTTCTGCGGTATTTTTGATTGGGGGGGGGGGGGGAATTACCATAACAACTTTTCATTCAGTTAATGTATAGCACAGTACGATCTCCTGAAGGAGATCAGGTGCAAATGTTTATTTATTTTAATGAATATTTCAGTTATGTACTTCATTAGGAAATAAAATTACTTACTTACTTACTAATTCTTATGACAGATCGGAAAAAACTGTTTTTCTCAATTCTTCATCCCCACAACGAATAAACTGCCAATTTTGATGTCATTTTAAAGTAAACGGCATTCTCTGATTTCATTCACCAAGTCAAAATGTTTGTGAGACCACCGTGCAAAGAATGGCACGCCATGAAGTGAGCATTTTTGAGCACCTCATTCAACAGTAGTTTCTTGGCTGATAGCAATCGATATGATTGATAATTTTGTCATGGATCAATAACTTGAACTCTTTTGTAACAGTGATGCATGTGAATGAATCTCGACACGAGCGTGGAGGCCTGGAAAAAATATTTTTCTACAGCGCTCGAATTTATTTCACGCCTACTGAGCGTTAGTTTGTTGGGCTCCGGCAGGCAGCGTTTGGATAGGTTTGGAGACAAAATTTCCATATCTGTCTATAAAGCTGAGTAGCATAATTCTGGAAACTGATATGAGAATCATCAAAGATTATTTTGACGGTCACTAGGTACCCCCATGGGAATTAACTGCACAGAGATCATGGCTGACGACGGAGGGCATTCAACTTTGAAAGTGTTATTTTCTTCTTTCCTCTACCAACCTTCAAAGTTGTTATCATTTTGTACGTGTGAGTTTTCTTATGTTTGGAGAAGAAATAATTTTATAAAAACAACCGTGAAAATGACTGTCGGAGTGGCAGAGAATAAGATCTTGGGCGTTGAATTCCTTCCGCCGTTAGCCATCACTTCTGCAGTTAACTCCCATGTGGGTACTGACCGGCAAAACAATCATTGATGATTCATAAATCAATTTCCAGAATTAAACTGCTCAAATTTTCAGATAGATATGAAAATTTTGCTTCCAAAGCTATCCAAACGTTCCCTACCTGAGCCCTGCAAACTGACGCTCAGTAGGCGTGAAAAAAAATCAGACCTCTGGAGAAAAAAAAATTTCACAGGCCTTTACGCTTGTGTCGAGTTTCATGCACATGCATTACCGTTACAAAAGAGCTCAAGTTATTGATCCACAACCAAATTATCAATCATATCGATTGGTAACAGCCAAGAAACTACTGTTAAATGAGGTGCTTGAAAATGCTCACTTCTTGGCGTGCCATTCTTTGCACGGTGGTCTCACAAACATTTTGACTCGGTGAATGGAATCAGAGGATGCCGTTTACTCCAAAATAACACCACACTTGGCAGATTATTCGTTGTGGGGATAAAGAATTGAGAAAAACTGTTTTTTCCGATCTGTCATAAGACTTAATTTTTTTAAGTGTGAAGAACTATTTGGACATGGTAACAAATGTAGTCAATGTACAGGTTAGAGTCGTTTGATGGCCTCCCAGTAGGAATTACGTGGTGGTATGGTCATTTGGTGGGAAGTCTCGCACCTTCAACTTTCAAGGGCCCCCCAGACCCCCTCCGCATCGAGTGCACCGATGTCTCCAACTCTTGAAATTAAAGTTGAGGGACCCCCAATAAAACCCCAAAAGCGCATTGCTTAAGCTCAAAATGCATAGTTAGAACGCTTAACCACCGGACTAAGATGGCACATTGGGTCTGGGCTTGTCTGCCCAAGCTCTAAATTGAAGATATAGAGTTGAAATTTGACACACAGATGCAGAAATTTCCCAGTCAAGTTTGTGTAATTTCATCATCATGTCTAAAGTAGAAACAAAAATTTTAGTATGGAACTAGCATTGCATTCTTGAGATATCACAACAGTTACCTTCCTAGTTCTACCTTTCGAAATATTTCATCACCGTGAAAACCTAAGAGCCTGTCATTTGTTCTGTTGGCCCCCCACGAACTCGGAGGGAAAGTATTGTAATCGTGCAGAAAAAAAGTTTCGGGATTAATTAATTAATTTGCACGATTGCATATTGAGTACACAACAGATTTTACTTTCCCGGCGCCCGGCCCCCCACGAACTTGGAGGGAAAGTATTGTAATCGTGCAGAAAAAAAGTTTTGGGATTACGCCGGATATATCCATTTTGAGGTTTTTCAAGACGATTGAGACAATTTCCAGAATGATGTCTGTCCGTGAGTCTGTAATCTTCCACGATAACTGCCGAACCGTTGAGCTGATCAATTTGAAATTTGGTATGCAGACATGGTTTCACTCTGGAATGACCGGATTAGTTTTTGGCTGTCATCTGTCGAACAAAAGTGTCACTATTAGAAAATGACAGAAGCTACATCTCACGGAACTTGACTTGCGATATGTCATTTAAAAGCCCTTGAAGAACTGTATTCAGAACAGTTAAAAGTATTTTCCTACCTGTTATCTGTCAAATTATAAAAAATATCAAAGTCTGGAACTTTGCCATTCAATTATTCGAAATCTATACGACAGATGTAAACCAAACTCGGCAGGAAGCAACATTACCAAAAAATCAAACTAATGCTGGAGTTGGAGTTTCCCACCGTTTTCCGGACAAGCGCTATGGATTTTTAAAAATTTTCCTAGCCGATTCCAGCCTAGCTTGCCTGTTCCTCGATTTTTGGCCTATTCAATTTTTTTTAGCAACATAGCAACCAAACCTGTAGGTAACTACGTTTTTGTTACGAATTGTATCAATGTCAAAGTGACAACATGAACGCTGTTCTCGGCAGGTTCTCGGTGTTTTCTTTTGTATCTTTTTGCATCATTTGAGGCAACAGTGCGAACCGATCCTTTGTGTTGTTTGGGGCTCCGTAAATCCCCTTGTGTTTTCTGTAGCTTTAGCAACTTCAGTATGCCTATTCCATTGACATATATGTACAAACTGTGAATGTGTGCAGTTCCCTTATTTGATTCGGTACCAGGGCCCCATCCCCATGCTGTCTGCCGTTCAAGGCCCTGCTGGGGCCCCCATCTGTGTCTATCAGATTTTGCCGTTTCAGGTCAAAACTGCGGCCTTGTGTCTTCTTGGGTTCGTTGAGGCCTCGGTTGAGGCCCTTTAGGCTCCTGGTGTCTACGGGTGTCTCTTGAAGCCCCACTGAGCCCCCCTTTTTTTAGCTTTCGGAACTATCGTGCCTTCAGGTGTGGTTCGGACCTAACTTCTTGATGGGCTCGAAGTCTCATTCCACAGGTCACCACTTGGGGGCCCTGAATTGCAATTAATTAGAACTCTGCCCAAGGTTTTCAATCCGCGACTGATTTTCACCAGTTATTTTTCAAACAATAATTTAGGTTGCATCATTAAAGGCAACAGTGCGCCCCGATTGATTTTGTCTTCAAGTGTTGTTTGGGGCTTCGTAAACCCCCTTGTGTGGAACTAGCATTGCATTCTTGAGATATCACAACAGTTAGCTACCTCTAGTTCTACCTTTTGAATTATATCATCACCTTGTACCTACTTCATAATGCGATCGCGCAAATTAAACGGTTCTGCCATGATAACTACCGAATTGTTGATCCGATCAAATCGAAATCAGGTACGAAAGCATAAGTTCAGCCTGGAATGACCTGATTAGACTTTGGGTAGATGATTTAGTTTGGAAGCCTTCAGATGGCACATTGGGTCTGGGCTTGTCTGCCCAAGCTCTAAATTGAAGATATAGAGTTGAGATTTGACACACAGATGCAGAAAGTTCTCAGTCAAGTTTGTGTAATTTCATCATCATGTCTAAAGTAGGAACAAAGGAACTAGCATTGCATTCTTGAGATATCACAACAGTTAGCTTCCTAGTTCTACCTTTCGAAATATTTCATCACCGTGGAAACCTAAGAGCCTGTCTTTTGTTCTGTCGGCCCGACAATGCAGGATGCAGCTCGCTAAACGCTCAACTCACTGGAACTTTTCCAATCAACTTCTCCATCGAGTCCCACTTTCCCGAAGGGACGCTTAGATCAAAATCATTACTGACGTCCCTGGATACCGCCGGGAAAGTTTTGTGTCGCCCCACAACAGAATTTTTTGAGTGGAGTGCTGCATCAAAAGCGAGTCATCCTAGTGGAAATCCGGGTGAGTCGTTCTCTCGGGTGGCAACGGCTAGGATAAATTTTGAAAATTCATAACGTCCGACGGGAGAATGGTGGAAAATTGCAACTGCTGACCTAATTTGACTCTTATGTTTTGTTGCTTCCTGCCAAATTTGGTCCCAATTCATCGAATAGATTTTGAATAATTGAACGGTAAAGTTTTGAACTTTGACATTTTTTATTTTTTGACAGATGACAGATAGGGCGATATTTTTAACCATTCTGAATACAGTTTTTCATGAGCTTTCAAACGGCATTTTGCAGGTCAAGTTCTGTGAGATATAGTTTCTGTCATTTTTTGATAATAACACTTCCGTTTGACAGATGACAGCCAAAAACTAATCAGCTCATTTAACAGCAAGACCCTGTTCGTATACAAAATTTCAAGTCGATCAGACCACCGGTTCGGCAGCTATCGTGTCAGAACGTTTTTCCTGCATCCTGCATCATTACATAACTTCCCCTTGGACGGGCCGGGAAAGTAACAGAGAAGCAAGTCAAAACTCTTGATGGGTTGGGACCATGGGACCATCATGAGTGAAGATCGCTCTTTCTGTCAATCCGTGCTGTTTTCAAATATGTAAATATCAACCTCATTGGGAATTGTACTCGGAATTGTACTTTTCTCCAAAGTTGTTGTCTTCTTGTTGGTATTTTCCGCTGCTACCCCGTCAAATTTACGAATCAGGAATGCCCAATTTTGGCCGGATAGTTCGGCCGGATAACCGACTATCCGGTCAAGAGGTACCGGATATCCGGTATCCGGATCCGGTCAAATCACTATCCGTTGCATCTCTAGTAATTACGACTATACTAGCGATGTCAGTCTATGCAACAGCAAAAGAATAGTGGTAGTTCAAAGGTGGCGATAATAATAAGACAAATAATGAAAACAAACAACAAATCTCTCGGAGCCTGAAGGGTCTCCTCAAATCCTCAGTATATCACTAGAAGAATGAACATAATATAAAGCAAAAGAAAGAACGCTCAAATTTAAGAAAAAAGGAAAGCTAGAAAAACAATTGAATACACTTTGGCTAAGATCAGGCTTAGGCCCAAAGGACCCTCGAGTAAGAAACGCCACCCACGGGATTAAAAATTCACTTTGGTCTCTTGGTATACAGGGCGGCCCAACGAAAACACAACAAAGGGGTTTTTGGGCGTTCACTTGACTTTTTCAAAGAAGCTCAGACAGGTCGATTTTTATATCGCGGGGGACATCTGAAACATAATTGGCAAATTTATATCTTCAGCCCCCTCACCCTCACCCATTTCAACTTTAAAATTTCAAATCGCACCATCTACTGTGCGATACATCAAATCAAAGAGAATCAAATTTTCTTTCTCATTTCTTTTTCATAATTGATTCCTCCCCTTTCTCCTTTCCTCGTAAAATTCTCTGACTGTCCCATTTTATATTCTGGACCACCCAATTTCCTTCAATTCAATCAGCGGCATCCTAGATAGCATCGAAGGAGAAAATTTTCTGTGAAAAAAGTGCTACCGAAATTCACCCCTTTGCTCTCCCCCACCCCAACTTCAAAATTCAATACGGCATCCCCTACTTTGTGATACATCGAATGGGGTACTTGCCAATGGAATAGATTCAGCTGGAAATACTTTTGATTGCTAGTATAAGTGATAAGGGGACTCTACTGAGAATTTCACAAAAATCCCGTTGTTTTCTACAGAAAAAAACGAATTTGAAAAATCCTCCCAAAAGCTTCGCGCCAGGACAGAGATTTTGAGTGGGGTTGGTCTGACTGTGTGACAATGGAATAATCAAGAATGTCAGGGATGTCACTGTGACACTGTCATTTTGAACATGCTATCGCAAAACCGGTTTCCCATCGAATTCTCTTACCATGAGCATTTACACAATAAAGTCGAACAAGGTTTCGAAGAAACTGACTCCAGAAACCTCTTATAACATTGTCTCAGTCGAGATAATTTATTTCCAGGGGAAAATCTGGAGGATCACCAATAGCACAGAAATAAGAGGCTGAAAATAAACAGTGAGCTTTTATAGGTTCATCATTAGCATACAATTCCGGATAGGTAATACTGTAGAGCTACAAGAGATCCATGTGGGGGGAACGCGATGGATCTCCAAATAAAATGTGGGGAGCAGGAACACTGATGTCCGAAATGAAGCCAAGGGTCAGCCAGGTCAGAGCACGGGTGACAAACATGCGAAAGGCTTTTAGGTGGACAGCACTGAAGACTTAAGAAAGAGACTAGTTAGGTTGAACAAGAAATCAACAAAACGAGTAGGTACTTACCGCGTAGATCAAAGCCTCGATCAAAGCAGTCAAAGGCAAAAAAAGGGCACAGGAAGAAATTACGGTCGGCGGTTTCACGTTGTCAGTCAGACTCAGATCTTGTTGTTTGAAAACGGCACCTTGGCGACGTTATATCATTGCCAACCCAACGAGGAAAAAGAGTCCTTCTATGTTCTATATCTAATATATTTGTGACGTCACAAATATATTTCTAAAACACGCATTGCGGCCGCAATTTTGGGAATTTAGGAAAATGAAAAAATACGGGTACATTATTTTTAACCATACTATCGATTAAGCCAATAAAAAAAAATTAGGCAAGTACCCCATTAACCCGTAACCACTGAGGTGGAGTCTCACAGACTCCGCGCCACCTTCAGCTCTCAACCCCATTCCCAATTTTGATCCCATTAGTCCACTGCCTCTAGTACCTTCAAACTAAGGGTCAGTCTAGCCGTGCACCAGAGGAGAAAGGCATGCCACGATTGCAAAATTTTTTAATAAAAGTAGAAGTGTAGCAGGAGTCTCGCAGACTCCACCTCAGTAAGAACGTAACTTTTTTATTATTTTCACTTGTCTCAAAAAATGAAATTTTTGGGACAAAAACTGAATGAAAGTGAATCCCAAGCCTGAAACTTCCCGACACAAAGTTACTCCCCTCGATATTGACTTTGAAGACATGCGTTGGGTTGGCTTGATGAACTTGACAGCGATCTAAGTGAAATTGCCTATTTCCGTTCCTGTTCCTGGAAAATAGACAATACTGGGGATAGGGATAGACCCTATCTATTTAGATTTTACAGGGAGACGAAATACATATGTGCTGATTGTCGGGAGCCAATATGTCTCTCGGATGTTCCAGAAAAATATGTGCAACCCGTGTCGAAAAAAGGGGTGAGAACCACCTGCACAATTTTTTTTGTGAAAAAATTTTTCTTTGTTTTTTACATTTTTACTATCTTTCAAGTTTGATTACCTTATTTACGGAGTTATGTAGCTTAATTTTTTGTTTCAAAGTCATAAATGGCTTAAAAGAAATATGTGTCTTTTTTGTGCAGTAATTTGCAAATCAATATTATTATAAAAATGTTGCGGTGTTTTTTGTTGGAAAATTAATAAATATACCTCAAAAAACATCACTCTTACTAGTGCAGTACATGGCTTGCATTTATTTCAATTTTTGTACCCTAATTAGCCCAATTTATTAGTCGGAGTCTGTGAGACTCCACCTCAGCAGTTAAAGGAAAATATAGAACCTCAGTGGTTACGGGTTAAAGGGACTTGAATTCTCTTTCTGGAAACAACTTGTTTCAAATATGTAGATTTTGAACTTGGGATGGGGGAGTGAAGGGGTTGATTTGGGTGGCTTTTTTACACAGAAACTTTTCTACCTTGATGCTGTGCACGATGACGTTCACTGTACTGAAGGTAATGGAGAGGTCAAGAATATTAAATTGTAAACTCGGCCCCGTGGCACAGGCGCAGGTGGTCGAGCAGCCGCCTGTGGTGCGAAAGGCTCCAGGTTCGATTCCTGGTCTTGATGTCTGGGTGTTGTGTTTGTCCATGATTTGCGCTTGTTATGATTTTCCAGCTGTTCGTATAAATAAATAAAATAAATAAATAAATAAATAGATTTATTGTTTCTATGGACTTGACATCCAATAACAAGGTTACACACAAAAAGAAAATCCAAAGTGTGGTGGTTACCAGAAAAAGAAAATTAAACCAAATACATATTGACGACAAATAGTAAATAAGACACAATTTTATACAGAACGAATTCAGCAATAGAGTTGGAATAAAAATTAAAATACTCATATTTCGTTAATTATTGCCCTGATCCTAAAAACATTCCCCATGAAGTTATATAAATATTTCCACAGACGTAAATCGGTTCGAGAAATCAGCTGGTGAACATCCTGAGAGAGGCTCAGTTGCCGGTTGTCCCTGAATTCGGAGTAGATAGGACATTCGTAAATAATATGGGAGAGTGTTTCTTTACTTTTCATACAGCAGCTTGGGCACTCGTCACTTGACATAATTTTGTTTGAAATTCGATTCACGTACAAAGTACAGGAGTCTGTTTTAGCTGTTCTTAATTGGAGTACAAAAATTCTGAGGTAATGTGGAAAACTATATATGAAATTGGAGCCCAAGTTTGAAAGGTGTTTCGTATAACAATAATAAAAGCGCAAAAACTCTAATGGCGTGATGAGCCAATAAGAGAAAAACATTTTTTTCATTAGAAAAAATGGGAAACCCGGAGAATTCTAGGAAGAATGAAGAATTTAATTATTTTTAATTTTATGTACCGCAAGGTGGATAGTGTTATTTTGAATTTCGAATTTGGATTGGGTGGGGGTGAGGGGGCTGAAGATAAAAATTCGCCAATGTAAACATGTTTCGGATGTCCCCCTCGATATAAAAATCGATCTGTTCGAGTTTAGATCGAAAAAATTGGGTAAAATGCCCAAAAACCCCTCTGTTGTTTTTGTTGGGCCATCCTGTATAATATACTACTGCAGGTCTGCCTATCAAAGAAAATGAAGCGGATTTAAATTGGATTAATGAGACACAATTATTGGGTTGTGTGGATGCGCTCTGTACTCCTGAAAAGCTTGAAAGGAAAATCACCCACCACATTGCAACGAAAAACTGTGTAGGGTGACGGTCAAATTGCGTGGCCATGGTCAAGATCACCGCAAATTTCACCCGTAACAATGTTTCGGTTGTAAACTGTTTTGTTATTCAATGGATGACCCAATTACTGGAAGGTGCGAGGACAAATGAACTCTTTGCTTTTATGCCGACATTTCGTCCTTTTTTTTGGACATTTTCGACGTTTTCAGTATTCACTGCTTGATTGATGCCCATAATCTTTCGGCTATCTATCAGGTTCATGCAACACCCAAAACACTTGCAACTTAAATTTCTACAGGGTAGTAAATAAAATTATGCAAAACTGCTCAGATCTCAAGCTGATTTCAGATTCAAATGATTCGCGAATATTTTCACCTCTGCGTATAAATAATATCACCCAGTTATCTTGCAGTATGATTCTTTGCGCGCCTGTGACCTTCTGTTGGAAAGACACTCCACGCTTGCTGAGCTAGTGCCGTCAGTGGCTTGTAGATTATTCAGAAAGTTATTGAATTGCTCATTCCGCTGCTCTATGTATTCCTCGATGTATTCATACAACTTCCGCAAATCTGGGGCGTGAATGTGACAGCACGCGCTTCGATGCCACGTCCATCTTGCCACACGAGCAAAAAATCACCCCCCTAAAAAATTAAACGACTGCCACAAAGAAGAACTAGTCCGACTTTATATCCCTGATGTGCCGCGCGCTGTAAAAAAAACACAGAGTCGTCACCAAAACCAGACCACCCCTTTCTGGGGAATTGTTGCTGCTGGCTGCTTCGGTACTATACATGCAGTGCGAGGCCTGATGGCACGCCATCAACCCTCCTTGTTTCGGGTTTGATTTATGCCGACGACTACATAAAAATATCGCTTTGTTTCCTTTATTTCCGTCGAGTGGATAGGATGGTTTATCGGTTTGCGCTCTCTTGTCATTCGACAGCCACCCAAAACTGCGAAGAGTACGCCCCATAACAATTTCACAGCTGGGGTTAGGCTCATTATAAAATAAATCCAAAAAAGGAAGCCGCTGTCCTGAATTATACCTCTAATATGCATGGAACTCTCATATTATTGGCTTTCAAAACTCGGGCGAATTTCCAAACTTTGAGAAATATTGCGGCTACGACGACAAAAGAGCCTCGAACCGGTGTGAGTGTGTGGCTGTGGCAACAATCGGCGATGAAATTGGATTATGGCAAGCGAGCGGGCGCGCTTTTGTTCGAAAACTTTACGGTCGCGTTTTCGGGGATATAACAAAAAATCCGCAAACACGAAGCTCCCCGGCCAATCGCGACCCTTGATTGGCACCTTTCGATCTGACGGAGGGGGCGAATGGTGATCCGCTTGCTTCTTGCTTGACATATCGCTCTTGAGAGTTAGTTGCGCAAAATTCGCAAACATTCTCTCCTCTGCCACGCCACAAAATTGCTATTGTAAAACAAGCAATCCAACTCGAGGGAAACTGTCGTTAGACCAGAAGCCCGTTTAGTGGCAAAGTTTAACGCCATCCAGCATCGAACGCCACCAGCCACCAGCACTACTGGCGCGCCCGCAGAATTTTGGAGAGCATATAACACTTTTGCCGGCAACGATGCGGTTTCTAACACGAAGAGGAATTCCAGTTTCGCCCCTTGTACTCTAGCTTGGAAACGTCTCGAAGCTGCGGAATTAACTCTGCTGTTTCACCTCAATGTGTGCAGAACTTGACGACCGGGCAGCGTTCCAGTCAATAAGCAAATTAGCTAAATGCGAGCTCTAAGATAACTTGGAAGCTGGATGCAGAATAGAATGACCCTCCAGAATACTAGAAAATATTAGGCACCAATTTCACTTTCCCGAACCCCACCAAATTGGAAGGGGAAGTATTGTTATCGTGCATCAGAAAGAAAGTTTTCAGGTTTTACCGGATATATCCATCTTCAGAAATTTATCCGCCATGGTTCACAGTGGGTATAGAATGTAAAAATATATGAATGAAGGGCGGTCTTCCCACAAAACGTTTATAAAATGTTCCTGACTGCAGTTTCGGGAGCCTCTAGCCTCCTGTTGTCAGAATTGAAGTAAATATGTGACATAAATAAGTAAATATATATACATTGTAAATTATATAATAATTTATGTCGATCATATTCACTCCAATTCTCTTTTACCAAAATATTTTACAAGCTTTTTACTATTTTACCTCTGACGACGGGAGACTAGAGGCTCCCGAAACTGCAGTCAGGAACATTTTATAAACGTTTTGTGGGAAGACCGCCTTTTATTCATATATTTTTGGATATATCCATTTTGAGGTCCCCCAAGACGATCAACCGTGGGTTCCACCAAAATATTTAACCATTTGATAGCTAACTCGAGATTTCTTTTGATGGATTCTGGCCAAATGATCAATGTAATTTCAGGTTTCACGCTAAGTAATTAACAAAAAGGTGGTACACCCACTTGCGACTTAACGTATTTTCTATAATAAACCTACCACTAATGACCAGAAAAAAACATTTAAACTTGGTTTAGCTTAAACCACTCTTCAATTTTTGGGTGGAACCCGTAGTAAGACCATTTTCAGAATGATGTTTGTCTGTGTGTCTGTCTGTGATCTTCCACGATAACTTCCGAACCGTTGACCGAATGCGAATGAGCCCATTAGTTTTTGTCTGTCATCTGATGTCAGAAGCTATATTTCACGTAACTTGACTTGCGGTCATTCGGGGGCTTGTCATTTAAAAGCCCCTGAAAAACTGTGTTCAGAACACTTTAAAGTATCTGTCATCTGTCAAATAATTATTAAATGTCCAAGTTTAAAACTTTACCATTCAATTATTCAAAGTCTATCCGATGGATTGGAACCAAATTTGGCAGGAAGCAACACAACATAAGAGTCAAATTGAGCCTGCAGTGGCAGCTCTCCACCATTTTCCAGTCGGCCGTTATGGATTTTCAAAATTTCTCCTAGCCGTTGCCACTCGAGGGGCCTCTCGCCCGTGTTTTGACCAGGACAACCCGCTTTTGATGCAGGACTCCACTCAAAAAACTCATTCCTATGCTCGTATCGATCGGGGAGCTCAAAGTGAAGCCTTATTTGACGATTTCTACAATAAGATGATTTAGAAAAAGATTTGGGGTTTCCCCAGAAAATTCACTCTGATTTCAACTTCCCACCCAAGCGAACGTTTAGACAAGATTTTCCATAGGGCCCTGGATACTAGTCGAGAAAGTTTTGGGATGACACAACCGATTTTTTTGTCGGTGTTTCTGGTAAAACTCCAGTCAGGTGTACCAAATGTGATTTTTCGTGTTACACTTCTCCGGCCTCCCATCAGCATGGAGAGCAAAGTAATGTAATCGTATAGAATTTTTTTTGAGATTACGACGGATATCCTTTTTGAGGTTCCCCAAAACGATTCTCAACAGTCAGCCACCACTCAGCCGCGTAAACCCTTCCCCTCACGCCTTGGTGTATTTATTATCCTGGCAGTGAAGACGGAAGTAGCAAACATTATAATATGAAGGTTTTGCCGTTTGAGAATTCCTCTGTCGAATATATCAAGTAGGCAAATAACCATAACAAAAACCGCCTTCGTTCTAATCTCACGAAAACGGATCGCATGTCTCCTGCTCCATATGGTATAATCCCAAAAACTACATCTTCCGGTACAAACAGCCAATTAAGCACCGAAGAAACGTATACCATTTGCTTTGCGGTTCCGTATGTTCAAAGAAAATCGTATCATTCTACAAACTCTATACTATGGCACAAAGAAAAACCGTTTTTCTACAAAACTGCCGTGATGGATTGCAACAATGAAACCAGAGAGACAAGCACGAAAAAAAAAACGTGTAATTGTCCCATTGAAAGGGTTATGTCCCATTCAAGTGTCGTTCTTTTCAAGCCGGCGCGATGTATCTATACCTACGGAAAAAATCACGCGCCATCTCTTCCGTGACGGATCAATTAAACGGTGTCGATGAAACCCTTTGATGGTCCTCCAAATTTACATGTGTCACTCAAACATTCGTCACGGTTTGGTGACGCTTGTAGGTATCCCTGATGTGTCCAGATGTTGTATTCATTAACCTTTGGGGCTTTGGGTTATTATATATTTTTTCAAATTGGTCGATATGCCTACAACGGAGAAAATGCCAGTGGATGAGGGAAAGAGAAACTGAAATGTCAAATGTGTCGTACAGCAGCAGCAACGCAAGGGATGGGGAGAGGACCCTAATTTTGCACCCCTGATACACAGTGGCGTTGTTTATGGGGCGCGTCGCGATTCCGTGTGAGGTGCGATTTTTTTTTGCTCTCGTTTTGTGTGAATGGGCGTCTATTGTTGAGCCACCGTTTGATAATAATAAGTGCTTCGCTTCTGTGGGTACTGTCCGTATATAGGAGAACGCTTATAATAAATCTTGTGATTTATGTCGATTGGTCTGGAGGAGGTGATGGTTTCGAGTTTTGTTGTTTGTTTGATGGTCGTCCAGGAGTTTTTAGATACCCACATGGCGCCGTGCCGCCAATTAGCACTGTTTAGGTGGCTTTAGTGGGGCTTCTTGACTTTCTTCGTACAGGCAAAACATCTTTGTTGTGCGTCAATGTGTGATTTCGCATCTGGGTAAATCTGGATTATTGAAAGTTAATTAGATTCAACCGTTGGTCATGCTGTTTCCCAAAACCATCGAAGCTTTTTTAAAAAAAAAAGACATTCTGTGTGCATATTTTTCAAAATTCATTTTTATATTCAGAAACCACATGAAACATGCTGATAATATCGCAAAAAAATTGCTTGGCACCATTGAGCTGTCAATAAAATAAAATTTTGATGATCCTGAAAATTTTTGAGGTTAGGATTTTTTGTAAATTGATAATTCAAAATATTTGCAAATGATCTATTATGGCCTTGAATTTCAGCCGTTTCGTCAAAAAAATTGAAAAAAAAAATTTCACGTTTTTTCGGTAGCAAAAAAAATTTCTTCAGAATTTAAAAAAAATCTGTTACGTCTCTCAACTTCACTTCTATCCCACATTGAGCTGCAATTGAGCGACGTGACATGAATTTTTCGAAAATTTTAATCAAATTTTTTGTTGCTCCTAGTTAGTTACTGAAAAACGTTGAAAAAATTGTTTTAATTTTTTTTGACGAAACGGCTGAAATTTAAGGCCATAATGGATTATCTGCAAATATTTCAAATTATCAATTCACAAAAAATCCTAACCTTGAAAATTTTCAGGATCATCAAAATTTTATTGACAGCTCAATGGTGCCAAGCAATTTTTTTTGCGATACTCATAGCATGTTTCATGTAGTTCCTTAATGTGAAAACAAATTTCGAAAAATATACATACAAAACATCTTTTTTGAAAAAAACTTTGAGGTTTTTTTATCAAGGCCGGCCCTGGAAATTTCGAGCTACTTGATTAGGCAATGTGTCAATTATCAATAGTAAAATT
The DNA here is from genome assembly GCA_949128115.1 of Anaspis maculata. NCBI lineage: Eukaryota > Metazoa > Arthropoda > Insecta > Coleoptera > Scraptiidae > Anaspis > Anaspis maculata. The sequence continues at coordinate 24,939,549 of OX421966.1, forward strand.
AACTCACAAAATTTCAATCGAATCCATTGGATCGTTCTAAAGATATGGCTTATTTAAAAAATCGACAAAATACATGAATCACCCTGTAACTTCAAAACGAACAGAGTTGGAAAATTTCCAAAACAAGATCGAGGTTTGCCTGGAGAAACTGGAGCCACCCTCAGGCTATGTTCATTTGGTGGTGAATCACCCTGTATATTGCCCAAATATCACTATAGGCCAAGTGAATGATTTGAAATCATGAACCCGAAATATTCTATACATACCTACAGTGCGCGTCAAAAGTTCGGAATAATGGATTAATTTTCTTTCCTGTCCGGAACATCGGGAAACTCTTGGACAGAAGTTCAAATTGATTTTTTTTTCGAAGAAACATTTTCCAGTAATTTTCAATTGTCGACCTCTTTCTTTTCAAGTGACGTCATCGATATCTTCTCCTTCTCCAAATAGCAATCCCCTATTTTTTCCTTAGATTTGAATAGATTATAAAATTCTGGATTTCCAAAATATGCACATGTATGCTATTTGGGTCAATAGTTCTGTTGAAATTAATTTCTCGATACTTATCGAAAACAGATGAAATTTTGAAATTGAGCCTTGAAGCAATAAACAAGATTTCATTGCGAGAACGATATACTCGCAATGAGAACGAGTCGAATTTCGACTTTAGACTCGAAATTTTGACTTGAATCTCGAAATTTCGACTTCAATCTCGTCATTTTGACTCTAATCTCGAGTTCAACATTATTCTCTAAATTAAGAGGTGTAAAGGGGGTCTGTGTGGAACTTCTCCTTAGGCCGTCCTTTTGTGACATTTCCCTCGTCCGATAAATTAAAATTAAAAACAAAAATTTGGAATGAGAAGTATGGATAAGATAATTGATCGAAGCGTACACGAGTAACGAATGCCTGAAGAGCGGTTCCAGAGAGAGCGATAGCTTTGTGACACAATAGCGATTATTATAAATAATCTGAAGACCCTCTGGTTTAACTAACTGAGCTACCGACCCCTGAAACCCATCTGACAGGACCAAAACCCTTCTAGCACGCGACATGGCGGAAGCGCCGGGCTTCAAGGACGGAGTTCAATTGGTAAAATAAGCGTTGCGAAATCAATCCGTCTGGGTTTATTCCTTGCCGGATTCTTACTATTTTGGTCTCTTTCGAAAGCTACAAGGATGTACTTTGGTTTGAGCCCATTGGCATTTCCAAAATCCAAAAATAATTTTTTCAAATGTCAAAATTCATTCATCTTTTTTGATTTCGGAAATGCCAATGGGCTCAAACCAAAGTAGGTACATCCTTGTAGCTTCCGAAAGAGACCAAAATGGTGAAAATCCGTCAAGGAATAGACCCACACGGATTGATTTCGCAACGCTTATTTCACCAATATGACTCCGTCCTTAAACGGCACCCATTAGAATCCATAGAACCTTAACCCGGGCGTACCTTCGACGCACCACTATAGGATGGAGCCACGAAGCCAGCCACACCAGGAGGGCTTGGTCCGACACAGGCCATAGGGAGAGCTAAGAACGATGGCCTTCCAAACGACATAATCAAAATTTTCAAAAAAGCCAATGTAACAAAGGTTGAGCAGTGAATCAGTGCACTCTTTTCGGAAATTACGTCTCACAAGTTGAAAACTCAACTGATGAAGTACCACGCAGGATATGAACTTCTTTTATAAAAATAGCACCCTGGTGTAAGATAACGCGATAACCCCAACAGCTTGCTGGAAAAGAGCAACGAAAGCGACATCTTCCACACTGCAAGCCGACCTTGGATTACAACACGACCTTGGTGTGTATATCGATTTCTCTTTATTTTTTGCATCATGTATAAATGAAAATACAGTTCAATTATATTTCAAGAAGAAGTAATTGACTGAATTTAGGTGGAAAGAATGAATGAAGAGTACGAATGGAACTGGCGAATGGCGATAGCTTCAAGACAATTCAGTGATTTCCAAAAAAAAAATATTTTTGCTAATACCGGGTCATCATTCAACGGGCGAGGGAAATGTCACAAAGGGATGGCCCTTCTCCACTGAAACAAGATAACGTCAGTGGAAAAACACAAGAGTTACGTGCGAGGGAACTGGTGGCACAATAGTGGAACGGTAAAGATATAGGAAGAGAGCAAATAATGGATAAATTGATCCAAGCGTACAAATCGGGGAGAATGAAGTCGGTATCTGAGCTACGAGTGGAGTGCCTTAGGAGCGGTTCCACAGACACTTCCATTGAAAGTAATAAATTTTTAAATGGAATCAGAGTTGAAATTTCGAGATCAAAGTCAAAATTTCGAGTTTAAAAGTCGGAAGTATGCTAAAAAGTAGTATGTTTGCTCTGCGCTTTCGTGAGTATCGATGCTGAAACTCACAAAAACCGTTTCAATGGGGCCTTGCAATTGAAAAACTCAACGTGAGGTCGCCACTACCGTAGGGGGCGCCTACTTCGATGAAGCGGCCGTAACGACGGGAAAAACAGGGGAGTTTGAGTAGTTTGACCAGTAACTGACAGTGACTGGAGACGTCAAGCAAGAAACAGAGGTTATCCAAATTTCAAATCAAGACATAAAATGACGGACGTTGGTAGCTGAAGCGTCAACGCCGTCAAAATTGTCGAATTTGCCCCCCAACGGTTGTGGCGCCCTCGGTGTGTGAAAGTGGCAGTGCAAGGCCCCATTGTGATGTCTGGTGCCTGCTTGCCTAATAGCCCAGTCAAAATAGGTTTTAACCGGAGATAAACTCGGAAATTGACGAAATTTGGTGAATCGATGCAGAATTTAACGTAGAATAACATACTGAAATTCCCAAAAATTTCCAGGCTTGGCTTTTTTTCTAGGACCTATAAAAGAGCGCCATCCTTGAAAATTTTCGATTTTTTCTGAATAACTTGTAAACTATTACCTTTAGGACACAAAAACCGTAGCAGCAAATGTAGCCCGTTAAATTCTCAAGAGATCAGTCTAAACTCATTACTTTGTGGCAAATAGTCCTTGAGATACGATACAGCGTCTGTTAAAACGGAGTGAAAATTCCTCAAAATTTATTTCTGGATTTTCCGTAACAATTGGCATAGTGTCAGTTCGGAGGCTGTAAGTGGAAAGAAAACCTGCCGATTTCGATGTGTTTTACATGTTTGGAAAGTCAATTCAACATTCGGTATCACACTTTTGTCTAGAAGTCGCCAACTTCAAAATGGTACTTTTCCTCAAACTTTGAAGTCGATACTTGATGTCTCGAAGAATCCCCAAAAATCGATCTTTTTTATACCATGCCATTTGCTCAAATTCCCGAATAGGGCAAAACCATCCAGGGAATATATGAAGAATTGAATACCAAAAAATTACATGTTATGGAGTCTTTTTCCGAGTGATGGTTCTTGAGTTATATGGGTTGGAAGACTGAAACGACCTATTTGGGAAAAAGATAGGTGATCCGGACACCAACTGCTGAATACTGTACGGACCTTGCATCTGATGATACAAAATGCCACTTAGCAGACGTATTAAATATACTTATGTATTTTCCACGTCTGCCAAGTGGCATCTTACACCTCAAATGCAAGGTCTTCACAGTATTCAGCAGTTAGTGCTTGGACTACCTCCTTTTTTTTTCTAAATCGATCGTTTTAGTCTTTCAACCCATATAGTTCAGGAACCATCACTAGGAAAAAGATTCCGAAACATGTTGTTTTTTTGGTATTCAGTTTTTCATATATTCTCTGAATGGTTTTGCCCCACTTGCGAAATGAAACAAATAGCATGGTTACAAAAAAATGATTTTTGGAGATTCTTTGGGAAATCAATCATCGATTTCAAAGGTTGAGGAAAAGTACCATTTTGAAGTTAGCGACTTCTAGACAGAAATGTGATACCGAATGTTAAATTGGCTTTCCAGATATGTAAAACACATTGAAATGCGCCCATTGCTGTCCAGGTTACAGCACCTGAACTGACACTATGCAAATTGTTACGTAAAATCCGGAAATAAATTTTAAGTAATTTTAATTGCGTTTTTGCAGCCGCTGTATCTCAGAGACTATTGACCACAAAGTAATGAATTTAGTACTGATCTCTTGCTGAAGTTTGCAATTATTTTAATAAAAAATATTTTGGTGCTGAACTTGTAACTTAGGTGGATCGGCCGGCGGGGCTTCATTGAATGGCCAGCTCGGCCCCCAGATTCGAATCCATCAGACTTTTCCTCATGGGGCTACATCAAAAACAAGGTTTATTTCAATCGGCCAAATAACATCGACCAGTTGAAAGAGAGGATTGGGACGAAATAAGAAGAATCTCTCCAGAATGTTTGTTTCGAGTTTCAAGTTCGATTTGCGTACTGCCAAGAGGAAAATTACCTTCAGCCTTCAGCTGAAACATTTACTTTGACCAACTCTGTAAGAGAAACACACATTCTAGTATCATTTTTATATTAAAAAATTGTTGATTTTTCGTCGTGCTGCTGTCATATCTTCACGCATAGGTAAACCTTTTACCTTTTATACCTGTACCTATCAGAATGAAAAAAGTTACAAACAAAACGCACATAAAGCCCAGAGATACAGCCGTTGCATTACCGTAAACAGATGTTGCAGTCGGTCTGCAGGCTGTGGCGAAGAAAAGAATTATTAATGCACGGACCGTCACTTTGGGCACGTTTCGGGCCATTTTTTCGGCGAGGCGAAATCGGATAAGGCTAATGATTTATACTCATTATTTCAAAATGACGTCGTTCCCGCGAGACCACGGCTTAATTTTGTGTGTGTCTCTCCTCTCTCGTGCACCACCGGGCTGCAAGAGGATGGAGATGGGAGAAAAGAAGAAGCGCGCGGCAATAAAAAATGCAAATTCGCGACGTTGTACGGTTTTTATATTCCATTACCGAGCCTCTCGGCCCCTGTTAAATATTCATTCGGCGCATCATTTCCAAAAGCGCACTCTCCTTACAAAACTGATGGCGAAAAAAATAAATAAAAGGACAAGAGTGAGGAGACTGGCGGACCTGTTGTAGAATTGAGTAAGGGCGTGCAAGTGTCTGTACATCGTTGGATTCGTGCACCGCCTCTAGTATGCAAATCGTCTGGAACATGTCTTTAAAACCCTCGGAACGTTGCGGAAGTGCATTTATATACACACACCTCACAGAAATGTATAGGTGGATTATTGAGATGTAAGGGAAGCAAAACAGCCGACTGAAGGGGTAGATCGTGTTCCTAACGCCTGACTAGCTGTATGGCATACGAAGACGACGTCAAAGCTTTGTATCTCCACTGGTTATATACTTGGGTAATTCGATAGAAACTAGAAATATGAATATGGGGGCGGTTTTCATGTCATTCAGTACCCTGATACCTATGATATCAGGTAGTTTCTACATAGATTGCCAAGAAATTTCGCAGTTCGGAATAGACTTTCGAAAACGTACGCGATAGTGAAAATTTTCGAGAATATGCGATGAATTGTCAGTTTCCTTCAAGTGATTTGCAGTGTGGACGATAAGGGACATTGTTTCCACTGGTTGATGGGTCTTCGCCAAGGCTATTAGGTTTTTGCCGGCCACTGAGAAAATAATGCCGGAAGTCCGTGATGCTGTGAATAAATGTATGAATGAATGTAAAAAGAAAAAACCCACTGCCCAAGAGGAAACATATTCTTCAGATGGACAATAAGGATAGTAGGACAATAATTTATGGAGTTGAACTGTACGGAGACGAGACAATTTGGGCGTGAATAGGTAGGTACACTGTGTTGTCTGCCAGTATGTGTCTTCATACCTTGCTTGCTGTTGCAGTAGGTATAATAGATAGAGCTAGAGCTAGAGTAGGTACCTAGTACTCACTACTACAGTGATGTGCATTGAAAGATGTAGCCTTTGGGTGGTGGGCCTTTCCATCCAAGAAGTATCTTGCTGATATTTGACATAATTCATTAGTAGCCGCCAAAAACCTAACAACCTTGGCGGAGACCCACCAACCAGTTAAGACAATGTTCCTTATCTTCCACACTGCAAAGCACTCCAAAGAAACTTACGATTCCTAGCGTATGCTCAAAAATTTCCACTTTCGCGTACATGACACCTCAACACGGTGACAAGGTGTCACATTAAAATTTGCACGTGTAGGCAACTGGCTGGCATCCTCTTGTCATCGTACCAACACAACACAATTTTTTCATAGCTTGCTCTAATGCAGAAATTCGTGAAATTGATTAAGTGTATGTACTAAACTTAGAAGATAAAATGCCAAATAAACAAGCAGTTTACGAAGTCTCCGATGATGATTATCAAGAGTTTATATCTTCAAAAATTAACGTAATATATTCTTTTATCTAAATGTTGAAACAAACCAGTTCCGGCTACTTTTTTTTTAACTTAAAGATGAACTTAACTAGCTAATAACTAAGTTAGGGTGAGTATTCTGACCTCTCCTGAATCAGGAGGTGTCAATAGTATGGTCACCCAGGCCAAAAGGCTATGGCTAGGGGTCGTGCTACAAGGGGTACTTTGTGGTACCACATTCTCCGGAAGTGTCCAGACGTTTATCATCTCCTACGTCTTCTGGATACGTCTACGTCAGGAGGAGAACTTTCCACCAACTGCAGATCGTCCTGCCGTATCCAATGATCCGCGATCCGTATTCTTGGATCCGCGATCCGTTCACGGATAAGGTCCTGAGAGCGTTTTTGCGAAAATCGCTATCGCAGTCTCTGGAGACGCCTTAAGATTTTCGTCCCCTACGCCTCCAGAATATGTCTACCCCCGGAGGAGTTGCCACCAACTGCACTAACTGCAGATCGTCCGGCCAAGTTCAACAATGTCCTTGAATCCAGGATCCGACCACCAAAAAGTTCTTGTGGCTCCGTTTCAAAAACTGCCGTTTGAGGATTTAGCAAAGGATGGCGCCACCGTCACAACCACCCCATCGGAAGTATTCCACCTATCGTAAAAGATGTTAGATAGCTTTTAGCGAGTCCGAGTAACTTTTAAGGAGGGCAGGGGAAGACGGAGAAAGCATAACGTGAATCCTGATCCTGGCTGCTGACACTTGCAAGAAAACTCTTCACAGGTGTGTAACCCGACGGCGAGTCCCTCGCTGCTGTCTCGCGATGGCCTTGAGGCTATCCCATCCCACGCTGTCCTACTAGAAGGTCTTCCCGATGATTATCTGGAACGATCCAAAGTCTTTTAGGGGAGAGTTTTACACTGTGATGTCCAAGAAGCATTTAGGGTTTTCGGAACCAGTACTGTTTTAGAAGAGCTTTTCTCGGTAACCAACTTGTATTGACACCCAACCTCCTGCATTTGCGGTTGCGTACTATTCACGCTTGAGGGCAAATCAGGGACGAAAACATTAGAACACCCGCCTGAAGTCTAGCCCATTTTCGGTGTTAGGAAGGGTTCAAATAGAGATATTCATATTACCCGCCCGGCTTCTGCTTAAAGAGAACCATGTTTGGGTAAGCACGCCGGCCCATTAATCTTGAACGATGAGAGACAACTGGTCAGGGACAGAGAAATAGGGACTTAGCTGAACAAGGAAAGATGCCCGTTCAAGATGAAACGAAGTGATCTCCCGAACCTTTGTTCGACTTTTCAATTGCTGGAGATCGGACAAACACACCACGACACAATACACATACATTACTTACCTACACCAACTGTGAATACCTGTGAAGTTCCAAAAAGAGTTGTTGTAGATCAGTAGCTTAGGTGGGGGAAACCATCACGGGTACCAAAAGGCATCAAGTGTTTTAACTGTTCCATGAACGACTTTGGCCGTCTGATAATCCGAGGGGTATATTTAGTTCACGACTCCTAACTTCTTGAACTCTGAACATACCGGTTTGAATAAAAGCCTTATGAAATCTAAATTTGTGTCCAGAGTTCTTTTTTTATCCTGATATTATAAACGTTATCCAACGATCATGATCCTACCATTGTAAAGAACATCACCATCTCTACGAAACGGCACTTCAAGAGTTTGCAGCCACTAGAATTTCACGAGCCAATACGACGAGAGGTCTTCAACCTGACGATATTCCAATTAGTCAAAGTCACAATATTTTTTTCGTGTTTTGAGTAGAATCCAAATATGGCTCTGGACCCGGAATGCGATACTTTTGAGACACCCTGTAGTGATTTTGAATAAAATCATTTCCGACTTGTCAACGACAAGAAATTACCAATATGTATCGTTCATTATGCTTAACAACATCCCGAAAACCGGCGAGGGCCGAGGGCATAAAAAAAAAACAAATTATACCACCTTTTCCTAATCAAATTGGCGCCCAACACGGTTCCATATCAAGCCTGAACGAGCACGAATACCCCAACGCGAATTATTCGGCAACGGGTGGGCCCCATTTGGAAAATTCAACTCTCGACAAAAAAAAAACCATACAGTTCGTTCCGATGCGGAATAAGTAGTGTGTAGGTACAACAATGAGCCAAGATTAATGATGAAACAACGAGTGACAATTGACTCGAGCAAAACGAAGAACAAAAGCGGCGACCGTCCTTTGTCATTGTAATCGCGGCGTAATGCCCTTCGGGGGTTTGATATATTTAAATAATATAAGAGTAGTAAGCCCCTTTTTATGCAGCGCAGATTACAAACGCATTGTGTCGGAGGAGGGGGCCCCGACAATGATGGAAGTGCGCTTTTTTATTAACAGTGCGGCATGAGGTAGGTACCTATACATATGCGATAAAGGAAAGGTGACATCCGAAACTTTGATTTTTTCGGCCCTCGCGGCGTCCATGTGCATCATCATCGACTCGTTAGCGAAACATTACCAAACGGTCGCCAAAAATATTCTTTTGTTGTTCGACGACCCGGCGTTGGTTCAAATTTAGGCTTGTTCGGTCCAAGGATCCAGGGCATCGTCGGTTATTCTGGAGTTGAATTTCATCTTTACTTCAATTCAGTTAATTCTGTTAAAATGGGTCTGTCTTTTACTTCAAATGGTGCATGAACTAGGGTAGATGGGAGAAAATTATCAACGTTGAAAAAGTCATAGCTTTTTTATTTTTACCTATCAGTGAAAATCATCGGAAATACGGTTTAAGGTCCTTGATATGCCACAGCCCTACATCAGAACCACTTTTACTTTTGTCATCCAGTGCATACACTAATCTGGACATTTCCTTCCTGACACGACACAGAGCATACCTTAGAGCATATTTTTTAGAAAAGTTCTTGGAGGCATCCGATAAAGGTAATACCTTATTATTCTTTTAAACGCTATTTCCGACAGAGAACTTACCGCAACGTTTCCTAAGATTGTAAACTCGCGAGTTGCACTCGTGCGCGACTTGCAACTTTTTGACGATGGTTCATCTCAGATTTTCTAGTTTTAACAACTCCTTACTGTACTTGTCGCATTCACCTATTCGAAGTTACACACGATATTTCTGAGCCCTTCCCGTAGTAATCACCACTGCAACGTACAATACGCCAAAAATCCAAAAGAGCCGCTCTATAACTTGTTACGTCATTAACAATCTTCGGGATTTCCTTGGCCCATTCTTCGTGATTCTCTCCAACATAGTTCCGCACGGCTGTACACATTATACGGTTATAACGTTCAACCGGGTTGACTTGTGGTGTATATTTCGCAGTGTACCAGATTTTTTGTACATTATACCTCCTTCACAGATTTTGATTCTGAAAATCGCCTGAAATGAATTAATGACCGTTGGCTCCATAATGTCCACAGAAATGGCTTTCTAAGAAAAGTTGACTTCTCTCTGGTCTCCGATTGAACCCATTGGCGCAGAATTCGGCCATTTCTATGCATTGCAGCTTCTACAAGTTTTTGACTTACTGCATAACATCACGGCGCATCTTCGGCCATTAATATTATATCGAAACGCGTGATAACGTTTACGAAAACCCGAACTGAGATGCCATAGGGACGTTGTGACATTGATGTAAGACCAGTCGCCATTTCGAGATGTTAGTGAAAAGAGGTAATTTGGGCTGGGAAAAACTTATAGACGCGGTTGTTGTGGACCTGCCACTGTGGATAATTGATTATTGTCTGGAGAAGTAGTTTTGATATTTGCTTCTAGTTTGGTAAAGAAATGGTCTAAATCATCGAAATTCAACTCAACAGGAGTTTCAATCGACTCGATTTAAGGAACTTCAGTACGACTTCGTGATAACGCGTCTGGCACGACATGGAGCTTGCCCTTCCGGTGTTTGAGATCTAAATCAAATGACTGCAGTTTAACATTTCAGCTCACTAACTCTCCTGTCGGGTCCTTCATGTTTTTTAACCAAAGTAACGACTAATGGTTGGTGCGATGACTTTAGATCGGGTCTCTTCTACGTAGGGTCGAAATTTAAATATAAAGAAGAATACCTTGAGACACTCGTGCTCTGTAGTTCTATAATTTTGTTCGGTTCTTGTTGAAGTGCGATTTGCATAAGCCATTTACCTCTCCTGACCATCAGTCTAATGTGTCAGTACTCCTCCCAGGCCAGTATTGGATGCATCGCACTGAATGCAAAATGGCTGGGAGAAGTCTGGACTTTTAAATGCGGCTCAAGCCCAAGTGTCGTGAGTGTCAAAGCCATCCAATAAGCCTCAGAAGGTCGAATTAGGCATATGGTACGAATTTTATCAATCACACCCGCAGACATAAATTCGCAAAATCGCATGGTGAAATGAAATTGCGTCAGGTTGGTACCATGCGTTTTGTTGACTGTCAATGCAATGTCAATAATTATTGCTATACGCGTTATTAGTGTGACGTCAGGATCGCCATTTTTAAATGCCGGATCCAACAGTGGTCCGAGAACAAAGGAAATTTCAGAAATTATTTTTTGGTTTCATTACCTTGCATATTCTTCAACTATATTGGGGTACGACGTGACAAACTACAGAACCTAGAGGTCATTTTGGAGCATATTCCAATGTTTTATCTTTTTACTAAAAGATTTTATCAGCAAAAGAACTTTGAAAGTGACAGCGATGACAGCATATGTTGGCGCGACATAACCTCAAAGCGCAAACAACACTGCACCTCCACCAGACAACAGCGAGAACCAGTCAACCACACAGCAAAGTGCAGAGCTGCAGACGTGTTGGAGAAGTTCAGAGTTGAAATTTACCAACATCTAGGTATGTCAAAAGATTCTTCGATTTGCTTTCTTTCCGTTTCGTCTTTTGGAAATGTGAGGAATTCACATTTTCGTCGCTCATTGTAGTGTTTACAATCTGATGATGCCCAACACATTACTTTCCATTTTCACTACAAAATGATTAAATAAAAATTACGAAAAAGCTTCTCCAACTCCAACACGTCCGCAGCTCTGTACTTTGCTGTGTGGTTGACAGGTTCTCGTTGTTGTCTGGTGCCTCGTTTGGTGCAGGTGCAGTGTTCAATGTTGTTTTCGCTTTGAGGTTATGTCGCGCCAACAAACACTGTCATCGCTATCACTTTCAAAGTTCTTTTGCTGATAAAATCGTTTAGAAAAAACCCAATATAGTTGGATATTGTTAAATATGCAAAATAATGCTACCAACAATTAATTTCTGAAATTTTCTTTGTTCTCGGACCATTGTTGCATCCGGCATTTGGAAATGGCGACTTTGACGTCACCACTAATATCGCGTATTGCCACATTCTTTGATTGCCACAACCACAGATGGTCACAACTCACAATTTATAATGAATTTACCATGGCGTCGCCCGGACGTCTCCTAGTCCTACGCCGCGCCGGCCGTGACGGCTTCCAGATTCCAGAAAATAATGACGTGCATTATGTGACAGCACATTGTAACGCCAAAAAGACGCCAGCCTGGAAATCTCGGTAAAGAGCTCCAAGGTAAGAAGATGCCTCATGAGTGGTAGATTTGTCGGAGAAAAAGGCAAGAAAAGCAGGTTCAAAGTCCGATCTATTTATTACCCTTCTTACGATCTGGCCCATTCGACAAAAAGTTTGTATTTTTTTAAGATTTGACACAATTTCTCCGGCAGCAGATGCAAAGTTGCTGCATTTGCAGCTTCGTCTATTTCCGACGGAGTTTCAGAATTGTATGAATCACTCGTTTTTCTTCATACAATGATTTCAGAGAGTGAGAGATAAAGAAGAATTGACAGGATTGTCTTGTCAAGTTTGTTTGTCATTGGTAACTATGTTTTTATAAAAATGCAAAGCATAAAATCAACAATAAATGGATGAGAGTGAAAACTGATTATTTTCATGATTTTTTTCTGTGAATCGCCTAAAAAATGTTGTATGGACCTCGGCCGAAGAACCTTTTTTGACCTCACCTGATTTGCAGCCTCGACGGCCAAAAAAGATCACCTTTACGGCCTTGGTACATAAATAACTATTTTAGCACGAATGCATACACTGCTTTATGTGCAATCGCAACTTTTTACAATAAAAAAAATTAGCAAAAATATCGAGAAGTTGTATATATCTAATACATTTATAGAATGTTAATATCCAGTTGCCATGGAAAAATAGAAGACAGTCTTGACATCCTTCAAAATTTATTTCGCTGCAAAATGTCCGACGATTCAGGGAGCAATAACGACGTCCCCCGAGAAATTCTGGGAGCTGCGTCCTTTGGTCTTTCTTTTCTACTCTTTTGCGTTCACGATTCGTATTTCTCGACTGCGGCCACAATAATTGACATTGACCTGATATTTGCGTTGACATAACAGTGCCAAAAAATGACCTTGAAAGCATAACAGTGCTAAAAAGTGACATAAGAGTTCCAAAATGTGACAGAAGAGATCTGAAATCTGTCTAAATACGAAATACTGAAAAATGCCACTTTCAAAACGGTCTTTGTTAATGATAAAATGAGCATCAAGAGACAATTGCACATGGAATGTATTTCAATCTGGCCTTCCCAAGCCACAATTTAAATGCTAATTGTAGTTTAATTGAGGTTTTATGAAGGAATTGAGCTTGCTAAATGATTTTGAAATAGATTTTGAACATCCAAAGCTCTTGAGAACTCTTTGATTTGATTGAAAACTCCTCAGAACCTGTTCAACACCTTACGATTAAATCTTTGAGCTGGCCTAGGAGCATTGAATCAGTTTTGTTTTATAGAGGTCTTGAGTTAGTCTTCACCGGGGTCTTCACTCACACCATGATAAAACTATCAAGCCCTCGCTAAATCCTTCTCTTACCATTTTGTTTTATAATATTTTTATTATGGATTCATGTCAGTTTTAATTTGTTCTTGTGAAAATTGTTTTGAAACCGGGCATGCAGGTAGTTTTATAGAAATTTTATCATTGAATCTTCACGACAGATTCAAAGTTACTTTATAAAAGCTTCCATAAAACCTAAATAAATTCGAATTGAGTAGGTAGCGGATGCTTCAATAAAACTGAAACAAAACCTGATCAATTTTACTTCTCTGAAAAAACTGTAATAAAACCAAAATTCCTTATTTGGGTAGCGAAATGCTTTCATAAACCCATTATAAAACTGAATCAATTTTGGACGTTCAAGTCAGTTAGGTATTGTTTATTGATGGCGAGAGAGTGATTAGTATATTGATATTGTTTACAACGTACAGAGCTTATTTATCTCTTATTCAGTGAAAATGTCCATCAGTCCTCAATTCAATTCGGGGTCACAAACTCACAACCACAATAACCAAACGAGCAGCAGATACTCAGTGTCATCGATCACCGCCTGTGTCAAAGGCTTGTGTCAAACTTTGAGGTTAGTTGTGCATTTTAGACTTCGGCTAGACCGTCATAAAACCTATAGCTCTGGAGGTAGGCACTGAATAAAACCAAATGGCTTTAAACAAGACATAAAAGTTTTGAGTTCGACCATATAGGCCTATATGAAGCCTGAATAAATCCTAAAACACTAGGAAAGCTTTTATGCAGAACATAATAATCTCAGCTAAGACGAACAGTTTTATCTTGGTTTATATGGAAAGCGACAAGTTTAAAAAAAACGCCATATTGTTCCGATTCGCTTGAGCCGCCATGATGAACACAAAGAATATGAACACGTTTTTCCAGTTTCTTGCAGTTTTGACAACGAAAATTACGCCCATTCGTGTTTTCATGGATCGCAAGGGCTTGAGGGCCTATTCTCACACGTAATTGTTGTTGTTTCTGAGGTTATGTTTTTTTGTTAGATTATTCAAATATTAATTAAAGGTAATTTTGGAAGGGCTTTGCTCTATTTCGACCTAACTTACCGAATATATTCAATAAAAATTCTGTCGTTTATCAATTTTGGCTTTTACCTATCTATCTTAGTGGGAGCGGTACGCAAAAGCATACCGCATTTTGGAGTGCAGGTACGAGATTTTGCATGGGCGTACTGTATACCGAGACAAGCGATTTGACCCGCAGTACTCGATTTTTTGTCCCTTAGGGGGCCCTCCAAATTTTCAAGATGCAAGAACTTCCACAAAATGATCATTGAGTATCGTCATGTTTGTCATAAGTGAAGCTTACGGGTCTATTGGAAATGTTTTCATCAAATGTCGTCGTGTCCGATTCATTCTTCACATTTGAAAAAAAAAAATCTTTCGCAGAGGTCAAAAAAACTGTTTTTATTTTTTTTGCTGTGCAAGGAAACGATAAATTCATATGTTTTGTTGTGTTCCCAACTAAATCGCGTTCCGTAAGTCCAAATAGGAAGACAATTTTTCCGCAATATCATTTTCCCAAGAAGAGGTGACCTCTTCAGTACACTTTTTTCAATGGCATTTTTTTCAATGTTCCTGGTGGATAAGACTGTCAATTTTTGCAGATATGAGAAGCTTGAACTCTTTTCTTAGTAATTTCCATTTTGGCTTCAAAACACACAAGAGAGCCCTAAAACTTTTTTTTTTCTGCTGGGCTGTCAAATTTTTGGCATGTTGATTTTGTAGTAGGGGAGACGCGCAAACGAATAAGATCCAGTCTAGGCGAGTAAGTTCTACCGGAAAATATACCTACTTACACCTAACGACTCTGCGTTTTGTTGTACTGCAATAAAACACGGCATGGAAGAATATTTTCTGTTGAAACCAAATCGCCTGCGCCTGCAGCCTGGATTGAATACTGGTCCGCGTCTCTCCTACTATAAAATCAAAATATCGTAAGTTGGACGGCCCAGCAGAATTTTTTTTCTGGGTTCCCTTGGGCGTTTCAGAGTCATGTTGCTTTGCAACTATCAGGAAGAGAGTTCGAGGTCTCCATTCCTACAAAAATTACGAGTGATATCCAATGGGGACATAGAAAGAAATGCTCCTGGAAAAGAGGTACTGAAGAGGTCACCACTTCTTCGAAAAATACCATTACAAAAAAAAATTCTTCATAATTAGGTTAAGGGAATGCGATTTAGTTGGGAACGCAACAGAACATATGAATTTATCGTCTCCTTGCATGGAAGAAAAAATAAAACCAGTTTTTTTGACCTCTGCCAAAGAATTTTTTTTCAAGTGTGAAGAATGAATCGCACACGACGACAATTGATGAAAACATTTTCAATAGACCCGTAAGCTTCACTTATGACATACAAGACGATACTCAATGAACGTCATGTGAAAGTTCTTGCATCTTGAAAATTTGGAGGGCCCCCATTGGCCCCCTAAGGGACAAAATATCGAGTGCTGCGGGTCAAATCGCTTGTCTTGGTATAAGGATTTTGAATGTGTCTACAGATAGTTCTGGAGACCATCTGAAGTGGTCCATTTTTGTTTTAAGAGTTTATGAAGGGATTCAAGAGTTTTTCAGGAATTTGAAGGTTTTATTCATGATATCTTGTAGAATCCTTGAAGACTATAATAAAACTCCAAATGTTACTTGGGATTGTATACTAGTGTAATTTTATCAGTTGCTTGTGTCATTTTTTCACTTTTTATCGATAACGTGAATCGAGCAGCTCGTGAGTAAATTTAAGCTCTCCTGATTGGTTGGAACTAACATAAATGTGAGGAAATGGCTTGAAAAGCGTGATTAGATTGGTTATTTTCTTTGTTGTTTGGAAGCTGATAAACCCCGACCTCGCAGGAGGACCCACTACTTATGCCAATATAAGTTTTCCGAAAAAATGGCAAGTGGCGATCTCGTCCTGCGTCCATCACAGCCTACGAAAGCGGGAGGAGTCGTTTCCGGTAGAACAATTAGACAAGTTATGCACGCACGCTTCCCCCAGGGACCCGTCTTCGGACCCATTCATTCCAGGCCGACCGTCAGCCGCGGCGTGCAAAGGTAGCCAATCACGATTCGTCCGCGGGGCCCCAACGTTAATTATCAATACCGCTATTTACACGCTTCGCACAAAAATCGAATTAGATTATTCCAAACAACAACAACAGCCACATCAGGCAACTTCCTCTCTTCTTTATCTTTCCTGCATCTTTACACTGATTGAGAACCGAGAACGAGAGAGAAGCGGGCTTGATAAGCGAACTGTAATTTTGCCGTCAAGGATTTATATTCAATTGTGTGCGAACGCACTTAGAGCATTGAGAGGTAAGCCTTAAACGTGGGCGTGTATATCCTATTCTTGTAACACTGACACCTACAATTTCTCATAAACGAGTGCATGCTATAGGTTTAAAAATAAATTATGTGCGGAGAAAGACGGAGGAGAAGAAAAGATAGCCTACAAACAACAATGAAATGTTTACGTTTATTATTATTTCATCTCTGCGAGCTAACAGCTATAGCGCGCACTGGTCCAAAGGAACGGTATATCTTGCTCTTTTACGATTTGATTACAACTGGTGTGTACTCGTACGTACCTATAACAATAGAAAGACAATCTTTTGACGCAGTCGCCCGCACTGGATTGATAAGTCTTTCTATATGGCCTATTATTATAAGTTTGAAATTTCGGTTGGAATCATGGTCAATGAAAGTAACTTTTATTTTTTTTTAATAACGTAAGTGCAATTACGGACGATTACTGTTTTTCGTTGGAAATAAAAATGCATTTGAATTTTTCGCTCTTCGCGCACGGCAAAATTTCACTTTCAACTGAGTTAGAGCGACCAAGTGAGTGGGAAATTCATGGGTTGAGGGGTAGCTGAAGCGTTAAATTAAATTATGTTTGGAAATAATGGAATGTAATAAAGTATAATAATAATTGTTTATTTTTTGCAGGTACGTTGAACTGATGCGTTTACAATAGAGGTTCCAGTACTTTCTCGGTAAGACTCATTTTGTTTATCAAATTGTTATTGGAACAAGCTGGACAACATCAAGAGACTGTACGCGGACTAGTATAGTATCGCAGGTTGTGAATCAAAATTGTTGTTTTTGTTACGGTTTCATCGGTACCAATGCTCCAAAAAAACTCTGGAATCATGGAATCAATAACACACTTAATTTTAAGTTTGTATGACACATTCAGGGCTATTCTGTATGGATATTGACTTGAGTCAACATTGACAGTGTGATACTAAATTGACATTTTCCATTGTGTTTCATTATCAGAATGACAATTTAGTGTCACAATATCAATGTTGAGTTGAGTCAATATCCATACAGAATAGCCCTGATTGTCATATTTTCTAAAGATTTTTCTAAATAACGAACTAAAGTCAAACTTTGAGTCTTATGCCCGTATTCATAGTCGTTGTCAAGTGCACCTTGTTCAAGTTCCACTTCAAATCAAACTGTAACTCAAGTACGAATTCTGTTTCATATACATAACTTTGGCTTTCCTGGAGGAATACTATTCCACGGAAATAGCCAAAAATATGTCTATGAAACAGAAATCGTACTTGAATTACAGCTTGATAAAAAGTGATACTTGAACAAGGTGCACTTGACAACGACTATGAATACGGGCAATTGATAGCTCAAACAATTTCCAAGATAGAATTTTTTTACCATTCTTTCCAGAGTCGCTGAAGACCCTTCTACAACGCACCGCGAATAAATGCGCCATTTCGGAATCGTCCTGTATATTTAGCTTACTATAGTTATAGAAATATATATAGCAGCTACTCGTATCATCACTTTTTCAGTCCAAATGTGGCGGTCGTTCAAAAATAGTGCGGTGCCGGTACTTCATCTTGCCAGCAGCGGCCAGCCTTTTTCCATACCCGGGGCTCGCGATTGAGTCCCTTATGTAAATCAAATTGCCCTTTTCGAATCCTAGGATATAGTGAAATATACTCTCTCAGATACATATCCGCATAGTACGTCATCCGATCCGAATTCAATACACTAGAAGCGGTGATAATATATTGCCATTTAGATTATTCCGCCACTGAATTTTACCCGAACTGAAGGAGAGAAATATGGAATCGGAAGTATTGGCCCGATTGGCGTTTTGATAAATCGATTTGGTAATGAAATTGGCGTTTGGGAACCGAGCTCCTTCTCTCGCATATTTATTTTATTACGCACGATGTTTTCCGACGTGCCCGCGTGCAAATAAAATAAAATGACGATCAAGCCGGGCGTGTCGTAAATTTCAGGAAGTCCCTCTGGAATAAAATATTCGAATTGATTTGAAGAACTTTATCAACGAGACGATTTAGTGTAGATAATAAAACAGAAGATTATGTTACGAATCAGAGAAATAAGCCATTAGAAGCAAGTGAGACGTTTGATACACGAGCGCTTGCGCGAGTACAGTGAATAGGGTAGTGACCGATTTTTTTTTTATTATTTTTTTTTAAAGTTCATTTCTTGATAAGTGACGCTATATAGTTCACAGATTTTTTTCGCAAGTTTTCTTGGTAAAAAAAAATTATGAAAGTTTTCGATCATTTCAAATTTGGCGCAATCTCGGGCGCGATGACGTCACAATCTTTCATAGGCGGAGAAGCAGGCTTGACAACACTACAGAACTTACTACAAAAAGCCCTAACGTCAACCCGTCAACGCTCATAACAGCTGATTGTTATATTGTTTACGCTTTGTGCATCTGTGCGGTGATTCGTGTTGTTTAGTTGTTTTGCTTGAAAATGTGGAGCCCGATTGTGAACAGGCGACTTCCCAAAATTTATCCATGGTAAAATCTTTTATGATTTATGAATATTTCAAAACTACATCAGTCTTCAATGGTTATGTTATGCTGGCAAACGTCAACGTCAACACTGACACACAGGCAACGGAGGTGGGGTCATCCCCACTACTGTCAAAAGATTGAAACGTCACAGCCCGCCTTACAGCTTGGTAGATTTGAAATCGTTCGCAAAAGTAGCCACTTTCAAGGCAGATTTTGAGACACTTGGAACTTTTTTTCTCGAATTTTTACGAAACGTAGTCTTGTTATTAAGGCTCTACATTCGATTAGTATGATTTTTGTTTATATTTTTCGATGGTGGTCACTACCCTATTCTCACGTGCTTATAATATTATTTCGCTCGCGTGTGATATATGATGTTTCATCTTGAGCTGCTGCTGAGGCAAATTTTGATAAATTATCCTGAAAGGCGTGTATAATGACCCAATCTGGTCACTTGTGAATAAAACTCACTACAGTCATTGAAAGCGGATGTATAATGGAGTCATTATACTCTACTATGAGATGAAGTGATTCGCTGTTCGAAGAAAGTTCTCTACGAAGGCGCAGAGCGGACATGGAAGATATTTATTTGTAATTGCGACTTTTTTCTGTCAATTGCCACTTTATTCTGGCCATTGCGACTTTTTTCTGTCAATAGCCACTTTATTCTGGCAATTGCGACTTTTTTCTGTCAATTGACACTTTAATAATCTGGCAATTGCGACTTTTTTCTGTCAATTGTCACTTTATTCTGGCAATTGCGACTTTTTTTTGTCAATCGCTGCTTTTTTCTGTCAATTGCCACTTTATTCTGACAATTGCGACTTTTTTCTGTTAAGTGCCACTTTATTCTGGCAATTGCGACTTTTTTTCTGTCAATTGACACTTTATTCTGGCAATTGCGACTTTTTTCTGTCAATTGCGACTTTTCAGCACGTTTCGATAGAAAATGATTTTTATATGGCCGGTTTGTCCGTCTGTCTGTCCGTCCGTTATTTGTCTGTTCGTCCGTCTGTCTGTCTGTCCGTGTGAAAGTTGAGAAGTTGTACTCCTTCTCGGGAAATGAAGCTAGAGCCTTAGAGCTTTTTCCGATTAATAGCTTAGGCCCTCAAGGGTGGCCTATGAGCAGACTGTATTTCATAGTGGCGCTGCCATCTTGGTAGCCATATTGAAATTTCTCATCAGTGGAACGGAACTTACTCTGATCTTTTAAGAACATTCTTACTTTTAAGCTCAGTTTCATGATTACGCCGCCATCTTGGTAACCATATTCAAATTTCTTATTAGTGGAACGATTTTCCTAAAACTTGGAACTTACCCTTGCTTCGTATGATCACTCTTATTTCCAAGCTGAGTTTTATGATCCGCTAGAGCAGATTCAGAGCGAATGAATCTGAAGCGGATTCATACGAGACAAGAGTACCTACGTTTCACGTTTCATGACAATCGTTCCAATAATAAGAAATTTCGATGTGGCGGCCAAGATGGCGGCGTAATCATGAAACTGAGCTTGAAAGTAAGAATGTTCATACGAGATCAGAGTAAGTTCCGTTCGAGGTTCCGTTCCACTGATGAGAAATTTCAATATGGCTACCAAGATGGCAGCGCCACCGTGAAATACAGTCTGCCCATAGGCCACCCTTGAGGGCCTAAGCTATTAATCGGAAAAAGTTCTAAGGCTCTAGCTTCATATCCCGAGAAGGAGTACAACTACTTTTACACGGACAGACAGACAGACGGACGAACAGACAAATAACGGACGGATAGACAGACGGACAAACCGGCCATATAAACATCATTTTCTATCGAAATGTGCTAAAAAGTCGCAATTGACAGAAAAAAGTCGCAATTGCCAGAATAAAGAGTCAATTGACAAAAAAAAGTCGCAATTGCCAGAATAAAAAGGCATTTGACAGAAAAAAGTCGCAATTGCCAGAAAAAAGTGTCAATTGACAGAAAAAAGTCGCAATTGCCAGAATAAAGTGGCAATTGACGGAAAAAAGTAGCAATTGCCAGAATAAAGTGTCAATTGACAGAAAAAAGTCGCAATTGCCAGAATAAAGTGTCAATTGACAGAAGAAGGTCGCAATTGCCAGAATAAAGTCGCAATTGCCAGAATAAAGTGTCAATTGACAGAAAAAGGTCGCAATTGCCAGAATAAAGTGGCAATTGGCAGAAAAAAGTCGCAATTGCCAGAATAAAGTGGCAATTGCCAGAATAGAGTGGCAATTGACTGAAAAAAGTCGCAATTGCCAAAATAAAGTGGCAATCGATAGAAAAAAGTCGCAATTGCTAGAATAAAGTGATAATTAACAGAAAAAAGTTGCAATTTCAAATAAATATCTTCCATGTCCGCTCTGCCTCTTCGTAGTTCTCGCTGCGCGGAGACCAAATTTTTCCAAAATCTTGGAGTGCTCTTGCTTTTACTTTACCTACTGTAAAACGATAAATTGCTGTAGGTCAGAAAAACCGGAAGGACACCTAGTTACGCAAAACAAAAAGTGAAACAATGATTCAATTTAACGTTTCATTCACAATCACCTTACAAATTAGTGAAACAATCCAACTCACAATCTTGAAAACAAGTGGAAAGCAGCGGTTTGGTTATAGTCATCTGGTTCTGGAAAGATGAAAACGGGTGTGAGCATAACGCTTTACTCTCATAAATTGAACTTAGGTCAATTCAGTGTTAAAATCAACTTCAACTCAGTTTTGAATTAATTTGACTTGAGAACATTTCCACTCAGCCTTATTGAATACGCGACTTGGCCTTCTATAAGCATTATGGAAACATCACATGAATACCAGCCAGAGTGTAAGTAAACACCGTGATAATGAAACGTACAATGGTACTCCCAACGAGTACCTCTTTCCAATACCACATCACGTATATCAAGCGTGATTATAATTCATTCTTGGTTTGTCTACACGGGTGATCACCACCGATACAAGCAACCCGGTCCTGTGCCGATTCGTGCAATGGAGCCAGAAGAGAAACGCACAAAGCTCCTGTCTAGTCACACAAAACCACTCTAATACCGATCGTGCAATGGAGCCACGGGCTCCTGTCGCGTATCAGCGCAGACAACTTCAACCGTCTACTCTGTATAAGCAATGCTGAGGTTCTCATGTTGAATTATTCACATAAGCATTATCAATTACAGTGAATAAGTAGATATATATATATGCCCTGTGAGAATCAATCACCGTTTGGATGCTGACAGCTTCATAATTTGTCACTAAGAGAAATGCTCTTGTCATAAGCAACTAAAACAGCACTTATCATGATGGAGTCTGAATGATGCAGTTATTATCAGATACAACTGTGATGCAAATCGAGTTATAGATCATTGAATTTCATCAATCGTCATGCAGAAAATCTACAAGTAGGAAGGTATACTAATACTACTGTTTGATGATAATAGTAGTGAGTAGAAGAACGAAGTTTCTTTTGCAAAAAATCAGAACAATAAAAACGAAATATTTCTTGAAGCATTCATATAATACGCAAGGAAATGAACAGCGCACATTTTGTACCGTTAGAATTCATTAAAATGACTCATATATTCAAATGATAGCAGTGGCGGCTCGTGACTTTTTTGCAAAGGAGGGCTCAAGTTGATAACAAATTCGCGAGCCGAGAACTATATTGTTCTATCTGCACTTCTTTTAGAAAATGTTTTTCGAACTTCGAACCAGCAAAACATGGACAAAATGTTTCCTGATATAAACAATATTAGATCAGACACTAGAGAAAGAGGCTTTTATTCCTTTCCCGTTTCTGATCTAATTGTTCAAATCATGAAACATTTCGTCCATGTTTTGTTGGTTCGAAGTTCGAAAAACATTTTCTACAAAGAGTGCATATACTGTATGTTCATTAAAAACTTAAATAAAGGGAGGCTGTGACGCAGGCCATTCGATCCGAAAACGGCCAGGTTATCATCGGTCCACGGCCTCCCATTATTGAATTTTTTAATGAACATACTGTAGAACAGTTCTCAGTTCACGATATGACTAAACTCGAGACAGAAACTTTTTTGTCGTATCCGCATCACAAACATATGGAGTTTTAGCATTTACTGTTTTGTCAAAATTACGTGTGAGTTAATGTATCACGAATTTATTCTTGCGGGTTCGATTTGCTCTATATTCAGTAAATCAATGCTGTAATCGGACGTCCGTTGTTTTTTTTGCATTTATTTCGTCTTGTAGGCTTGATGACCTAAATGTAACTTTTTTAGGTCAGCTATCTTCATGTTTGCAAACTGTTGACTAATCGAAGAGTACATAAATAATTATATCGATTATTACAATCGGCTGCGGGCTCGAGAAACGGAGCCCATATCTGCAGTATAGAGCGGGAGCCGCGTCTCGCGTTGCCATGGTTACGGCACATGTTTTGCGCTGGTGCACCCCGGCATCACCGCATCGGCGGTGGGCGCCGAATGTGGAGCCCAAGACAAACTTCTTTGACCGTGCGATCGCTTAGAATTATTTTGTTAAAATATTAATTGACCAATGACTGAACTTTTTTGCACCAAACCAAATCTTTGGAATGAGTATAATTAATAAAATGCATTCCATGTCTTCCTACCGATAAAAATCTCTTGCCGCCTTTAGCGTTGGGGGGGCGCCGCCCTTGAGCCCTCCCTCACCAGCCGCCACTGAATGATAGTTATAAACAAAGAATTCATTCATCCCGGAGTGTGCGCGCGAGTAAATCTTACCGTGTCGACGTTTTTGAATATTCATGCCCCTCGTCAAAACTCGTAATAAATCTCTGCGTCGTAACTTTACCTGTAGAAATCAATTTTGTTTGACGTTTCCAGTAGGTGTGGAATAGTAAATTTTTGTACGTTTTTCAATGTCGCGTTTTGTTAAATCTCCAACCGCGATTCTCGCTCGCAAAACGCGTTTTGTATGCGATTGTGCTCGCAAACTTTTACCCTTTCATGTCGCATCAGAAAAATGAAAATCAAAGTCGGGGAATATCTGCCTCATACCCCTCTCTATCGGAATTCATTGTGCTCTTCTCTCTCTGGTCGGAATCTGTGTGACGGCTGAGCTCTTCTGCGGCAATTTCCGCGTGTTTGCATCGAAACGTCGTCGTCGGGGTCCCGCACACAGAGACAAATATTTGCACTGATGATTGCACATCCGCGAGCATGGCAATCGGTTCGAAAGTTTTCGACGGGAAATATGATGTGTGAGGGTTTGCTTATTGTCCAAAACTTTACCCTTGTATTGTAATGTGTGTATGCGCGTGGATCGAATTTCCTGCAATCCTGCTGCTTCTGCAAACTTATTATTGCGTCACGCCAGTTTACTATTTGTATTTTCCCAGAAGAGCTATGCCATGGGGCGAAAGGAAATGTTTGCGGTCTGGAAGTTGAGCCTTTGCTTGATTATAGCGCTCTGGCGGAAGTTGGAAAGGTCGCCTCTATCACTGTGACTTTGGTGTATTAGTTTGGCAAGTTGGTCTGATTTGAATCAATTTGAATAGGTTCGAAGTAAAGACTACAAGGAAAAAACTTCTATTCGCTTATACAGGGTGTTTCAAGAACTATGTGATTATAGCTTGATGACAGAGGAAGAACATCAAGATAATGTCATTTCGAAAATATCAGGACCGAACTTCAAATAATTTTCTTGGGATTTTATCACCAAAATCACCCTGTATATTTTTTGTTCACTGAAATCCAAAGTCAGGTTCTGAAAGAGCATGAAAAATTCTACCAAAATGGCTGATACAACTTTCAAGTTTTTATTTTTCTTAGACTAAAATATTCCAGTAATAGACCATTTCCACTGACGTCGCGCAGCTCCGTCTTGAACAGCTGATTCGGGGCAACGTCAGTCAGATGTGCGTTATCTGTCACGGGGCACGTGGGCTACGTCAGTCATACGCGTCAGTCAGATCGGTAGTATGTCAATCTGTCAGTCGGTGAGTCGGTGTTGGTGTGAAAGTCACTGGTGTCACAAAGTTTTGACAAACTGACACGTATAGTTGTCATCATGTTGACGTTGCCCCAAATCAGCCATTCGACACGTGCGTGTGACGTCATGTGAAAATGATCTATTCAGCAAGGTAATCGACTCAAAATCATCATTTGAAGTCTTCCTGCAATCAAGAAACTGTCTGCTTATTCTAGCGGAGCTTTCAAGACCGTACTTATTTGTCTTGTGCCTTGTGGATATTTTTGAAAAAATCCCAGTACAAGTGTAGTGCGAAAAATATTTTATTGTTAATAAAGCCGCATCTACATAGGATTAGTGCAGTTGGACTGCAGGGGGACTGCGTAGGTGATAAACCAATCTTACCACGAGCGTTCACATAGAATTAGTGCGGAACTAGCAACTTGACACGTCAGCTGCCGACCTGACTCAACAAACGTCAAACGGCTCTTTCTCGTAACGTCTAAAATTTGGCACTCGCATCTCACAGTAGCAGATTCGCATTATCAGTCAAGTTATCACGCCGCAATAATAGCTTAGCAACGGAATCGTGCATTGTGATTGGCGATGGCAAGAAAATTGGCAAGAGCAGTGCGGAATGCCAGAAAACTTCAAACTTCTGCCATCCCAACCATAGATATCCCAACTGCACTCCCACTGCCACTCGTTTCTTACCGTAAGTCTATGTGAACGCTCAATGCAAAAACCTATAAGCCGCATCCACATAGGATTAGTACAGTTGGACTGCAGGGGAACCAATGTACCACGTAAACCAAATAAACCAATCTTGAAGAAAGAAGAAGAGAAAAGTGCCAAGAAAATTGGCACGGGCAGTGTGGAATGCCAGAAACAGTGGCGTAACTAGAAGTGTTCAATGGGGGGGGGTCACGACTGAAAAATATGCGAATATGCAAGCAAAACGAATAAAAAAGCGTCGCATTTGGAATTTTTTCAGAGAATTCGATGGCCAATGGGGGGGGGTTTCACCCCGAAACCCCCCCTCTAGTTACGCCACTGGCCAGAAAACTTCAAACTTCTGCCATCCCAACTGCACTCCCACTGCCACTCGTTTCTTACCGTAAGTCTATGTGAACGCTCAATGCAAAAACCTATAGTTTAGCTTTTCTACCATACCGTTGCCACTGCATTAATCCTATGTGGATGCGCCTATAATTTAGCTTTTTTACCATACCGTTGCCACTGCAACTAATCCTATGTGGATGCAGCTTAAAACACAGTGAAAACTATCAACCACTGGAAGTGCACTGAACTTCACTTTAGCATACAGGGTATGATTAAATCTCAAACATTCATTTTGCTGCAAAAGCCCCACTAAATGTTTTTCTATGGAAACCAGAAGTGTTTTCCCAATCGACCAACCAACTGGATGTTTTACAGGTATTAGTAGAGAAATCTGGGTTCCTGGTGATCAGTGAGTCAATGACTCATCGCCTATCGCCAGCAGAAATTCAGTGATATTTGTCACTGATAAATCTGTCACAAACAGTTCCACAGAATGACTTTAAATAGCGAAAATAGAGTAGGGCAATATTCTATTCTTTTCCTTTGATACCCCATATCTTAAAAAATAGACGTCAATATATTTTTTTTATATTTTTATCGTGTTCTTGAGTGGACTTGTTATATGTATACCGCTCTGGACTCGGAATGCGATATTTTTTGAGACACTCTGTAGATATGATTACAGTATGGAATGTGCTGACTAGTTTTTGGTTGTCATCTGTCAAACGAAAGTATGACAGTCAATTAAACGACGGAGACAATTTTTCACGGAATTCAATGTGCGGTATGTCGTTCGAAAGCACTTGGAGAACTGCATCCGAAATGGTTTGAAAAATGCTACATCTGTCATCTGATAAAAGTTATTGAATAACATAGCTTGATTTGGATATCCAAAAACTATTCGGCGAATTTGAATTCAATACGGCAAAAAGCATGGCAAAACTGGTTTGTCGCGAGTAACCCGTTGTAACTAGCCCGACAGTTCTAACCACACAAATTGTGCGTTGGTTTTACTAGCCACTACCTGCGTCGCGGGGAAAGGGGTGGCGTCAACCTGTGCAGGTGACATTCCCCCTCCCCTAAAATACCGACTCGGCATTCCAAAAATTGTCATCCCTGGAGAAAATTTTAAAAGTAAATGACTCATGAAAAAATTGGTGTCGTAGTACCCGGCGCCTCCACCATGTCGAGGGGATAAGTTTTTGAGATATCGTAAAAAACAGGAATTTGAATTTTTGTTTTTATTTTTTATTCAAAAAACAGTTGAAGGTGGCCTTTTCTAATCTAGACATTGTTAGGGCACTTTTTCCAGGGGAATTCAAAGCTGTCAAAATCTTTATTCTAGCTTTCAAAGCAACCGAGATACGACATTCAACTTTTTTCTCTAATGGGCGCCATATTGAATTTTGATATTTTTTAATACGGTATTCTTTTGTGGCTACAACGATGTGCCACATGTCACTGTTGAATAAATGTTCAACATTTACGTTTTTTTTTTATTGTCGGTGCTGATTTTGTTTCCAAAGCACTTTAAAAAATTAAAAAAACTTTTTTCGCTCAAAAGCATTTATTCAACAGTGACATGTGACACATCGTTGTAACCAGAGGAAAATATTGTATCCAAAAATGTCAAAATCCAATATGGCGCCCATAAGAGAAAAAAAAGTTGAATGTCATATCTCGGTTGTTTTGAAAGCTAGAATGAAGATTTTGGCAACATTGAATTCCCCTTGAAAAGTCCCTTCACAATGTTTTAATTAGAAAAAGCTACCCTCAATCGTTTTTCAAATAAAAAATATAAATAAAAATTATAAATTTCTGTTTTTCTCTCAATATCTCGAAAACTAAAACTGACAAGTCAAATATCTTTTTGGGTCATTGATCGTCATGAAAATTCACAACTTTTTTCTGTATCAACCGACTCTGTATCTCCAAAGATAAGCGAGATACCTATGCTTAGCCTCGAAAAACGGACAGCCTGTATGCTTACCTGATATGTTCAGACAGTGTTTTATTATTGTCAACTCGAACAAAAACGTTTCTTCGTCCCTGGATACTCACCGGGAAAGTATTGTGGCGCCACCACAGATCTCTTTGTTTCATGTCCTTCACACTTTTGCAGTTCACATTTGGCTTCGTCATGCTATCTCATAATTTCACTCTCGAATTTAATCTCGTGTTGCTTTTTCTTCCCAGTTCCATTCTGTTTTATTCAAGTTCAAGTAATGTTGATTTTTGGCAGTCTGTTTACTATTTTGACACCATGTCCTGTATTCTCCTAATTTGTGCTTTGTAACCTTGCAAGTGTTTTCTGCTTTTCCATCTCTAATGAATATTATTGAATCGTTGTTTATTTCATACTTCAGTACTTCTACATATTCTTATAATAATATCAGGCTATTGGTTATTGTTGCTTCCGGGACTTACGATTTACGCTCACGCCCACGCCGGCTGAAATATTTCATTTAATTCCCGTTGCGTTTTCCGTCTTCGCTTATACACTCTCACCTTCAATAGCCGTCTTTGGACGCCACTTCACATAATTAATTACATATTACTCCTAATTATGTTACATTAACTATTCAAATGAGTCGTGAACGGCTGCATCCTCTTAATGATCGTACCAGTTTCACAAAATCCGTTGACATTGCAGCTAATATTTTCAACTTATTGACTTAAGAGTTGTTATTAGAACAAGACTTAAAAACAAATCTTAATAAAAGCTTCACAGAACTCTCTGCTGTTCTTATCCTGCAAGGCAAAAATGCGCCGTTTTTGTTGGAGACCACAACAGGCGGTCAAGTGAGTAACCCACTAAAAACTTTTTTCTTTAATTTGAATAATCAGGACAATTTAGCTACGTATTAAAACAATAAATTTTGCCAATACTTGCATGGCCAAGTGTTTACTTATTGAGATTTTTTCGCGTAAAGTTGGACAATGAACAAAGGAAAGGCTCCATGCTCCATATAACCACAATCGTGTCTATTATGAGACTAGCTGTCACCAGCGCCGGCAAGCCGTCGCCTGGATGACAGCATTGGTTGAAAAGTAGACAGGGAATTTGTTCCACTGACACCGGACAAGTGGAAAGGAAATTGTATACATGATGTTGATTTTCCGTTGTTTTAGGCAAATGTCAGGTTCTTCCTTGGCGAGTTTAGTAATTTTATGCATGTCCGTCGCTAGTGTCTTGGTTAGATGAAGTAAACCAAGAGGCGTAAGTAATTGATTAAAGTATGGTGAACCAAATTTCAGTAGACATTTTCAAAAACATAAATAAAGTGCGACTCTATCTGTCAATGAGATAAAGCGGCAACATGGCGAAATCGCGAAGTCGCACTTTAATTATGTTTTTAAAAATGTCTACTGAAATTTGGTTTACCGTACTTTGAAATTCAAGTCAAATGACCTGCGTCTACCGTTTGGTAAACTTGTTTCATTTTATAAAGGTCTAGTAATTGTTGGCGTTGTGCCTTGGCCTGCTGACCTGTCCTTTCTGGTGCGCAGTATGACGTCATAATCAGCCCACAAAATTTACGATAACTTCGTAACGGCTTGGAATTTTTCGATGCGATTGAAAACGTGAAAAATGCAAATTCGACAGATGCATTTTGATCGCCAATCTCGAGTGGCTATGGGTTCAAAATACCAATCAGATCGGTTGAAAAATACTAAAGTTCAATAAAGCGACCTCTAGAAACGTCAAAAATAAACATTTGACAGATGCATTTCGACTGCCTAACCAAAGCAAGTATAGATCCTAAATCCCAATCGGATAGGTCAAAAAATGCCAAAGTTCAATATGGTGGCCTCTTGAAACATCAATAATCAGAATTTCACAGATGCATTTCGGTTGTCCGTCTCAAGTGGTTATAGGTTTCAAATCCCAACCGAATCGGTTGAAAAATGAAAAAGTTCGATATGACAGCCTTTTGGATCTATCAAAACGTCAAATTTGATAGATACACCTCGATTGTCCACCTCAAGTGGGGGGTACCTATTATGTTAAAAATCCCAATCGGATCGGTTGAAAATGCAAAAGTTCAATATGGCGGCGGCCTTAGAACTGTCAAAATGACAAATTTGACAGATATATTTAGATTGCCTATTTCAAGTTGTTACAGAGGTTCAAAATCTCAATTGGATCGGTTGAAAAATGCAAAAGGTAAATATGGGTTCTCTTGAAACGTCAAAAATCAAAATCAGACAGACAGGTCGATTTTGATTGTCGACCTCAAGTGGGTATAGGTGTGAAACAGGGTGCGAGGATTTGAATCAAGTTGATTTAAATAATGATTTAAATCGTGATTTAAATCGACCGATTTTTTTTATTTTAATCATTTGATTCAAATCATTTTAGCGTAGGTATTTGATTTCCCGGTACAGTTTTCTTTGCGAAATACCGCCAAACTTCATCTTTTTTTCGTCTCGACACCAGCCTACCCCACCTGCGACAAAGGACGAACCATCCTAAAACGTGACGACACACATACAGTACGTTTTTTAATCAAAAAACCACCACCTGTTGCTTTCTGTTGGCAGAAGAAAAAAATTCCTGTTGCACGATTAATGTTGTTATGTTGGCATTAGGTCAAAAAAGAAAAAATGTCAGGGATGTCAGGCCCGTCAGGTCATTCAAAATTAAAACTCAAAAAGCCGCCTTGACAAGTATATGCCGAGAAAACGCGGAATTTGTTGAAACGCGAGTTGAAAATATCGTTGGTTAAATCTATTACGGTCGAAACAGAAGATAAAAATCGTGTCGCAAACCTTTGGCAAGAGGCACTCGTCAAGTTTTTCAGCAGAACAGTGGCAGAAAAATATCCCTCACTGCAGAAAATTGATTCATAAAGACTGGGACAGAGACATGGGGAATTTCAGCGTCAAGGACATTCCACCAATTATAATAAGTTTGGCAGAATCCGACTCATCGGATGCAGAATTGGCTGATTCTTCTGCTTCAGACTTTGAAGATGAAGCTGGTGATGCACATGAGGTTGTCACTGGAACTTCTGATAATGCCGACGAGGATATTAGCGCGATTGCAGTATTCACGGGCACCACAACTGCGAGCGCGGGCTGCAGCAACAGCAGCCAGTTTCTATCCGTTTTGTTCCTTGTTCTAGTTTTCTTTTTCATGGTTAATTTGATGTAACTGCTAGGTAGAGGCCGAGGTATGTTCTGAAATAAATGAGTACCTACCTCATGTAACCAACCAGGCTCTTCATCATGAATAGGAAATTATCGTATTCACAATATTGCTTTAAATTATCTACAAACTTCACACAGCATATTTTTTTGACATAAACCTGTGTCAGTGTGAAGTGCGACAATAACCTAAATAATTACAGACCGTCTGTACTCTCAACAGTGTCAAAAATATTCCTAAATTTTCACACTAGACAGCGTTGCCGTTGTTCTTTTGGGGGTAGAATGCGACGTTGGTGGTTTTTCAATTAAAAAACGTACTGTAGGAGTATATGATATAAAAAGCTGGCCAAAAATATTTTGATCACTGGATTTGACCAAAAGTGGCTAAGAATTTATGGTTAGAGGTATTTCATCATATTTTGAGTGAAATTATCAATTTTTATTGTGACGTGGATACAGGGTGTTCACGGTTCACCTATGAATATCACCCCTTTGCTAGAAGCTTCCTCGTAGCAATAATTTAGAAAACCAAAAACCATTCCTAGATACTTTTTCGCGTGGAATTCAAATATGTTGGCTATAATTATTCAACTGTCACCATATACAGGGTGTCGCAATTTCCTGTCAACTTTTCAAAAATACCCTGTAAAATATTTTCACAATTGATGCAGATTTTGATTTTGACTACAAACTTGTTACAATGGATTAAAAAAACACGAATACATATTACAAATTTTATCTAAATATGCTCAAAACAAGTTTTTCAACTCGCCGTCGATTTTCAACGAAAATTTAATTTAATCAATTTCGGCGATTAATCATAAGATAACACTCTTTGACGTAGCCAAAGAGCTCTGCCCTGAACATTTCTTTGACATATTCCGCAAAATCTGGAAAAAAGATCATAAAATATAAATTCTACAATTTTGGTCGATTCACACAATAAGTACAGGGTGTTCACGCGAGACAGATGGATATAAAAAACTTTCTCTTCACGATAATTCTAAAAAGAAAGAAACTTTCCTGGAACAATTTTTTCCGTAGTTTCTGAATATGTCAAATATAATTTTCCATTTCGTGTTACATCAGGGTGTTGCAATATTTTTGCTTTTTTCAAAACACCCTATATGTTTCACCACCATAATCGATGCACATTATTATCCTGATTACAAAAATCCCTGACACTTCTAACATTTACCGAGAAAAATTTGAATAATTCACAATGGCGTTTCAAAAAATATTCTTTTTGAGAATGATTCATTTCAAAATTCAGATATGTCCAGAATATTTTGTTTCACTTTTTAATAACATGTAACGACATGAAATGACTAAATAAAATACCCGGGACATATCTGAATGTCTGAATCATTATAAAATAAATCCATCAGAAAAAAAAATGTTTTTTGAGATGTCATTGTAAATTTTTCAATTTTTTTTCACAAGAAAATTTAGAAATGTCATACATTTTTGTAATCAGAATAACAATGTGCGTCAATTGTTGTAATAAGATACAGGGTGTTTGAAAAAAAAATAAAAAAAAATGCGACACCCTGTATATGGCACTAAATAGAAAATTGTACTTGACATATTCAGAAACTACGGAAAAAATTGTTCAAGAAAAGTTTTTCCATTTTGGAATTACCATGAAAGAGAAGTTTTTTACGGGAGTATCCCTTTCGCGTACAGCAAGGATGCAAAAAATCAAAAAACAAAATGGCGGAAAGAGGCGGAAGTTTTTTTTTCATTAAAGTCTAGTCATGGAACGCTATTATATTGTGATTCTAAAATTGGTGCCCTACATTGCCCTACTCTCAACTTATATGATACTTTTCTCGAACAAAATTTATGAACTAGTGTTTTTTGGAGACCATCACTTAAGCCATCCTTAGTACAAATAATAATCTCGAAGACATAATTTTCCTTTCAAAATCAAGTGCTTACCTCAATTCTCAATACCCATTTTCAAAAAATGTCCACTGCGCCCGTTAAGCACCCGTCAGCAAGCACGCAAATATGGTCTTTTTTGTTGCTCAGCGAAAACGAAAATGAAAATAACGTAGCAAAAATTGAATTACTTCAGATCAACCTAATGCAATGAAAAATTGTAAAAGTCATCGGATATAGCTGTTTTATAATGCATTACATATTCCACGACAAGGAAATAATGTTAGATACGTTATGGGCTTGATTTTTTCTCAACATTTTTGGCCAGCTTTTGTATCAAATACCCCTATGTGCGACACCCCTGTTGTTTTGACAAAAGTACCTTTTGTGAATGATTGCATATTGTCCAGTATAAATAGTATGGGTAACGATTGGAATCATACTGAGTTCCCAGAGTTTCAGCTTTTCTGGAAAAAAGCGAGAACTTCAAATATGTATGAAAAAACAAAGGATCTGGACACCAGAAGAGTATCTTTATTTTTGTATTTTAATCCCAATAAAATTGCCACAGATTTTTTAAATTGGCAAACAATTTTACTGAAACCTGAAAAATCTGATCTGAATTGAAAAAAAAAACTGATCTGTATCAAAAAATCTCAATTATATCAAAAATCTGATTTAAATTACAAGTTTTTTTGCACCCTGGTGTAAAATCCAAATCGCATCGGTTTAAAATTGCAGAAGTTCAATATGGCGGCCCTAGAATTGTCAAAATATCACATTTGACAGATGCATCTCGGTTGTCCACCCCAAGTGGGTATAGGTTCTAGATCCCAATCGGATAGGTTGAAAAATGCAGGAGTTCAATATGGCGGCCTCTCGAAACGTCAAAAATCGAAATTTGACAGATACATTTAGACTTTCTATTTCTAGTTGGCATAGGTTTTGAAATCCCAATTGGATCTTGTGGTAATGATGATAGAAAAATGTCATGTAACGATTTCCGCTTCCATCATTACATTCACTCGCGAAAACGTCCATAACTGTCAGCATCATTCCAACGTATTCAAGAGCACTCGCGAAAAATGACACAAAGAAGTGCTGTGACATTACATTGACATTTGCAAATGGCACAACACAACAACTGCGAGGCTGAGTAATGTTGCTGAGTTTGTAGTGAAATTTTGGAAAAATTGACAAGAAAAACTCCGAAACAAGGACGCACATCAAAACGCGGACCCTTTCTGGAGGTCTGGCCAGAAGGTCCAATGGAATTATCATGGATTCCGTTGAAAACAAGTCGCGACAAGGAACCCCTGTAACCGACATGGAATGAGTTCTGGAGGACCGAAAAGACCCCTTTCTCAAAATGGAAAGCTGCTGGAAATTGCAAATAAATTATGAGTACCCCCCAGACGTGCTTTGCCCCCTCAACTTGCCAACTTGACTTGTTTTTGTGAAATTACGCCGTCAACGTCTGCCCCGGCCTGGGTAATTTGATCAAAGTGCCGTTGAATTTAGAGGTGGATCTTGTGTTTTGTGTCTGATGGACACTCAAAAGTCTCCTCGAGACCACAATTCAATTTCGCACGCTGACATGGTCAATCTCATTCCAAAAGCACTGTTGAAATACCCCGACGTGTTGAGTTTACCAAAACGGAGAGCATCAATTGACGTTCCTGTCAGATCACACGCGGCCCCCGAAACCCCCCGAAACCCCCCGTTGGACATTTTACACCGAATTTCCCAAAATTCTCCCCAAAAAGCCGAGTTTTTGCCACGAAAACGTATAAAGGTATTTGGAATGGATTATTCGAACATCGGTTCCCTTGTAAAATTTTAAATGAATTATGGAATTATGAAAAATCTTGACAAATTCAGCAAAAATTTTGAAAAATTCTCCCCCTTAACTTGGGATGCGGTTCGTTTGCGAATTTTTTTTTTAAAATACCCCGCCAAAATCCGACCTTTGGTTTTTACAAATTCTGACGGCAGGTCGTTCGGTTGCCGTCAGCGGTTTCAATGAGTTGACGTTCAGAGTTATTAGAGACATGCTGTGCTCATACGTTCAGCCTATGGATACTTCGGAACTCGGTTAGGTACATTAAATTAGTTTGAGAGAATATAACATAAAACAACGCAAATCATAATAGCTGAACAAAAAATCGCAAAATCTCTTGAGAGAAATCAGAAACACAACAAGAAACAAGAAAAGCTTATGGAGTGGAAACAAACGCAGATGATTTAAGTCGCGCAAGCTCTCGCTGTGAAGTGAATCGTCCCAAAAAGGCGACAAAGCCGAATCCTGCGGCATACCTCAGCAGTCAGCATACCGCTTCCGCATGCCCGGAAAGCTCCCCATCTCCAGCATTACACATTTCGCCTTCGCCTCCTATACCCATGCACAGAGGAATACGGATGCCCACCGTTTCTTTGCCTTATTGCAATCCCCGAGCTTTTCCCCATACATCTACTTTGCGGGTGCTCTTTCCGCTTCCCCCTGTTGGTGATGCTTTGGAACTTCAAGCGTATACGGCATGAAAGTCTAACGTCGTTGCACTCGGTTTATTATTACAACCACCGCATGCATACAAACACATCCGAATCCCGAAGAGTGCGCCGCGAGGACGCGAAATATGCACTATTATACCCTATGAGAGATTCAGAGGAAGGGGGCCCACCTTCCATGCCATCCGGAGCGCAACGCGACCGATCCGCCGTGCGTGCTCACCATGCAGAGAGCTAGCCTTTTCAGTAGTAATCGTCCGGTCGCGGCATGCGGTGCAACAACCGGAGCTGCACACCGGCCCCTGAGCCTGCCCCGTAGCACGTGCGAAATTACGTCAATCCAGTTTTCGGAAGAAGTCGTCGTTTGAGATTCACACACACACGTGGTCGTGCCGAAGAGCTCTGGACCCCTTTCGATTGACCTTATATACCCATTATTACAGTGTGCCAAAATTTTAACGGACGACCCTCTCGGACAGGTTTTCGGTGGTGGTGCAAGCCCCAAGCAGCAGTGATTTGCAAGGAGCTAAGTGACGGTTAGCAAAACAAGTGCAATAGATCTCGTTGTGCGTGTTGGCTTCTCTACGCTGCAGCTTCGGAAGTTTTGATTGTTGTGGACTTGATGACAGTTTAGGGTTGGAGCCGCAAGGGTTAATACACAGGAGGGATTCAACCACGCATATTATACAAGTGCAATAATACAATACCAGCAGGAGGAGAATAAGTCGGAGAGTGTTTCTTGTTTTTCGGGGGAAACGTGCAAAGTGTGACAAGTGTGCTGTTGTGGTGTTCGTCATCTGCATTTATGATGAAGTATTTCAGCACGGGACACAAGGAATCGTACACGCTGATTGCACGCAAGAGGCACGTCAATAAGAAGTTGTAAGTTTTTTTTCTTCGTTGTATTTGTATACAAACTTTCTTGCAAGTTCCGGTAGGCAAAAAAAAAAGTGTCAAGTCTACTAATCTGTCTAAAAATACTAGGTATAGACGCAAGTGACAATCATTTGAAAAGACTCGGGGAAAAATCTGACAAAATTGCTGTAGTAACATCTGAGTAACATTGCTCAACCTTTTCCTCAAGTTACATATGTATCAAATTTTGAAAAAGAAATCGAAGAAACTCAGTATCTATATAGTTTCCTGGGATAATTCATGAAAAAAGTATGTTTCCTTTTGATGTGACATATCACAGTACCTCGGTTAGTTGGCTAGTGACTTGAACTTGAAGTAAAATCAGCGAAGAAAACAGCTATTTTGCATAAGGCAGGGGAAGGGGGGTTGTCGTTATCGCTAAATGCAGTTTTTCTAACGGATTAAAAAACCTTCACCTTGATTTACAGCGTGAAGTGACTACTACCATTAGAGCCATGAATCATGATTTCGCCTTCAGCTATATGTACTTATATGCAGCATGTCATTTGACTGCTTTGCCCGATTCATTCAAGTACCTATAGGTACAAGGCGTTTCGAGCTTTATCTAATAATCTTAAGGGTCGGCAGAGAAACGCATAAAGAAAACACTGCTCAGAAAACGTGAATCAAAAATGTAAAGGTAATGGGTACAGGCAGGGCCGTCTCTAGACATTTGGCCGCCCTCGTGCAAAAACTGTTGGGCCGCCCCTTTCTCCATTTTTTTAAATCCTAAATTTTGTATATACAGCTTCTTTAATTTAAATTTTATTTCATGAAAATAACAGAAACAGCGACTGGAATTGCAATTTTCGCATTTTGAACCAATTTTCTATTAAGTAGGTAGGTAATCAGTAACGATATTATAATAAACAAATAAACGAAAGTTAACTTACCTACCGGACCGTTCGCCAATAAGATAAATTAACGTCAAAATAAGACGCCTGACTTCTTCTCGTGTCTATTAGGAATAAACAATAACTACACTTGGATACCGAACTGCTTTTAGGTACTGTACTTACCAATCGATTACGATTCCACCGCCCTTTGGTAGAAATCAAGAATTTAGCAAGGATCTTGCAAAATCTGATTTCATATTTACGTGTTTTGAAGGTAGGTATCCATCATACCGTTTGAAAAAAATCTTCAGGGGCGGCCGGGCCCGAGGCCGGGCCGCAGGCGTAAACCATGAAAAACAAACGGAAATTTCAAAATGTTCAGGGGCGGCTGCGGAGGTGAAATATACGGGGTGTTTATAAGAGACTGTGATCGCGGCAGGCTTGGGCCAGGCCGAAAAACGTAGTAACAGGCGCAATTGTAGTGATCGAGAGGGGATTCTAGGGGGGATTCCAAAGGCGATGCGATCACAGACGTTTATAAACACCCGGTAAAAAGCAAAAAAATAGAAAAAAAAGCATTTCTGCCTCGAAATGCCGCCCCCTGAATCTGGCCGCCCTTGTGCCATGCACGAGTTGCACGCCCGCTTAAGACGGCCCTGGGTACAGGACATTTTATTCAAAACCCCGCGGACTATAGCTTCTTTAAGGCTTCATATCGATTAAGCTTCGCTTTGCTTCAGTATTAAGGATCTATTCAGTTTCGATTTTTTGAAGATTAACCTGATGGTTAATGGAAAACTTCAAAATGGGTTGATTCTGACTTTTTGAGACTCGCCATACGGAACAGCGAGCGAACTTTGTGGCCGTTTTTTCCCATTATTTTTCGTTTTTCTCCTCGGTAGCTGTATCGCCTGCTACTAGCATCGTAGACTCTACAGGGTGTCAATTTGAGAACGACTCACCCCCGATTTTTTCTCAAGAAAGATTTTATATTTGAGAAGAGCATTATAATAATCATGATTAGCACGAATCTAATGTTATTGCTTAATCCCCTGAGACATCGTGTGAACCACTCGTTTTCAAAAACTTCTGAAGCAGGATGACCATTTTTGAAAAAATTTGAATAGGAATGTAGTAGGGGCCGAGTGTACCGAGTTATCATTTTGAAAGCCTTCCACCTTTCTTCATTTTGGTGTAAAAAGGAATAAAATCGAGCCATCTATTTTGAAGTAAATAATATTAATAATAATAATAATATTTTCAAATAAAATTTCTATATATATTTCTTTTTAATTCGAAAATGTAACTTGAAGTGTATTCTGTTACTTTGCACGCCAAAATATAGAGAGCTGGAAGGCCTTCAGACTGATGCTTTCGAGGATCTTTTACTCGACCTCTTATATCCATTTGAATTTTTTCAAGGGTTTTTTCATCATCATCCTGCCTTAGAAAATCTTGAAAACGTGGGTGATTCAATTTATTTCTTTTGCACTATAATAGAGATACATAGTTGAAAGACTTCTCAAAATGATGTTTCACTCAACCCTTATTATTTTTATTTCTACATTTTTGGGAGGGTAGTCACCCTGCCAAGAACGTGAAGCACGAGAATTTAATGTACTTATGCTAATCATATATCCATCCCCCTCAGGTATAAAATTGACCTGTCTTGGGATTTCTTCAAGTTGACACCCTGTATGTTTTCCAAATGGTTCAACATCAACATACCAAGTTTGTTTTTTCGCTAATTGAATCTTCTCTACTATAGCTCGACACTTTTTTTGCATTTGAGGACGATCGTCAAAATTCTCTTTCCGTATTCACACAACAACAGCCTGGTGTTTCGTGATGTCCAAGTGAGAGTTGCAATGAAATGTTGTGTCTTTGAAATGTTCATCAGCAACAAAAATATTCATGTACACTGTACAGGTGTTCAAGTTAGGATTAACTTCGCCTTTTCCCTGAACCAATTTCAAAAAGAAAAAACCGATTGATTTTTTGGGTATTTTTTGCTGAATTTTTTGAATTTGCACCTAAAAATTTTTCAGATCCCTTATTTACACAGTGTCTTAGAAAAACCTCTTGTTCAATTAATCCTATGTATTTAAATAATGCAATCGATGTAGACTTTTGTCTCGAATTCAAAGTCATACAATTATACATACAGGGTGATTCAAAAGTGTCGGACCATTTTGAAAGTGCGTAATATGGAGTTTTAGTAGAGTGCTGGAAAGTTGTTAAAAAAATGCCATGTCTTTTAATTATGTAGTTATGGAGGGACAAAAGATGGTCCTTCGATTGCTCCTATTTTCGTTGTTTCAAAAGATTTCAACTGTTCATGAAAAAATAATGGATACAAAAAATTAACCTCTGAATCGGTATTGAATTTCTGTTTTCTATATAGGGTGAGTCATAAACTACAAAAATATTGGCTTCCAGAAAAACCAGAAGCGAATGAACTCTATAAAAATGAATTGCGTTTTACTGTGCTTTACATAGGTTATGAGACCACTGTGACTGTTTGCAGTTACTTAAAAAAAAAAGATAATTTCCAGGATTCACGACTCACTCTGCAAGTATACGAAACAAAAATTTATTTGGGGTTTATTGACACGGTGGTGGTTTTGGAAATTCTCTATGGTAAAAAATTATGATTTTATAGCAGCTTGAAAGTAAGAGAAATTTATCAAATTATTGGTACCAAATATGGCTGTGACTACAAACAAAAATTTGAAGTTGGAAATTTGTTTATTATAACTAATAAACAACCTTTGGTGATGATAATTTATCAGATTCGCGTTATATTCAATTCGATATAAAATCGTTATCTTTCAACATAGAGAATTTTGAAGACCACCACTGTGCTAAAAAAAAATCTCTATTATACAGGATGTTCCATTTGAAAATTAAAAGTTGATGTCACTTTCGGTTACTTCCGGGAGTGAAAGTTGCTTCATGATCAACGCGAAAGATGGCAAAAGTGCTGAAAAGTACCCTATAAAAGTTTCAAATCTATATATCCTATAGAAAAAAGTCACGGGCTGGTGCGGTTTTCGAAAAACACACGGTATAAGTTTATAGTTTTTTCTCGAGTTTTTTTAATTTTTCCTGAATTAAACGATGTGTTACAAGTTGACTTTGGTTCAAAATTAGTTACTTTGGTCTAACAAATGATTTATTGAGTGATTTATAGTCGGTGTTGAGTACATTTTCACAAACAAAAGTATACAGTGAGAACTCATTTTTGAGTTTTTTTCAGTAGTTTGTCAATTCAATTGACATTTTCATTGTTTTCCATGGCATACTTCCTTCATTGCAACTTTATGCGAAATTCAATTCATATTAGACAGAAAGTCAGTTTCCAGACCTCGAAAATATTGCACAAAAGTCAATTGGTTCAAACCGGTTACATCTTGGGTCACATAATCGTTGAATCAAGATAAAATGTCCATCCGAAATAACTGAAGCAATTGTTTTTATTTGAAAAAACTGCCGACGAACTTCAAAAATATTCAAAATCATTAAAACTTTCTTGACAGCTCAATTGTGTCAAGCGATTTTTTTTGGGATAACAATATTATGTTTTATGTTGTTTCTGAATATAAAAATGAATTTTGAAAAATATGTACAGTGTGTTCTAGGGGGTGTTCACAATAAAATTCACCCCCCTCTAGGAGATTCCCCTTTTAGATATTTTAAAAAACTGAAAACTTTTTCTCAACGATTTTTCCCAGGGATTTTTAATCGATCGTCTAAAAGTTTCTGACTGGTACTATTTACAGGGTGTGACATGTAACTTTTTTATTTTGAATGCAACACCCTATATTTTATCACATCATTTGATGAAACCTTTCTTTCTGATCACAAAGATATATTACATTTATGATTTTTTGGACATGGAAGCTGTTAATAAAATAATAAAATAGGTCTCGAAATAGGTAGTAAAATAAATTGAAAATAAAAAATTACGCCACACCCTATCTTGGGAACGAATTAGACCATTTATCCATGAAGAGTTGAATTCTGTAGAGAAAATGCTGCGAGAATAACTTTTTCTCGAGTGAACTGTAGAAACCAAAGCCATCTTACCGCGAAACAAAATTATTTGACTACATATTTTAATATTTTTCCAACAGCTTACTTGTCTCAATAAATCATAAGTGTTGAATATATTTGTAATCAGGAAAAAAGGCTTCACCAAAGAACGAAATAAAATATAGGGTGTTGCCCCAGGTGTTGCATTTAAAATAAAAAAAAGTTACATATCACACCCTGTATACGGTACCAATTAGAAACTTTTAGAGGATCGATTTAAGATTCAAGGTCCCTGGGAAAAATTGTGCAGAAAAAGTTTCTAGTTTTTCAAAATATCTCAAAGGAGAATCTCCTAGAGAGGGGTGAATTTTATCGTGAACACCCTGTACTGAGCTCTGTACCTGTACCAAATGTTTTGTTTTTAAAGCTTTGAAATTTTTTTTCAAGGCCGGCTCTAGAAATTTTAAAAAGCTCGATAGGGTATGTGTCAGCTATCAATATAAGAATAAACCCACAAAATCTCAACCGAATTCATTTGGTCGTTCTAAAGGATATGGCTTATCCAAAAATGCGACCAAATACATGAATCACCCGGTAACTTCAAAACAAAGCGTTAGAAAATGTTCATGGAATATTATTCAAAACAACACTTAATAATGATAACTCAAATGATAATTCTCCAATAATTATCCAAATAATGAAATTCAATTCTGAAGAATCAACAAACTAAATTAAATTAATCAATAATTCCGACAAATCTTCTGTAGTTCGTTTTGCTGATATCTAGGAAGAAATCAGTTTTAATTTTGTTTTGGGAACGCAGCAATTTAGTCAGGAAGAGCTTCCGGTGTATATAACCCTCGATATCACCCTTGCAAGAATCGAGATCGACCCCTGCTGTAGGCGGCAACGGCAAGGTTTTGGATCCTCAATTGTATAACCATTGTATAACTATTACTAGTAGGTCAGCCTCGAATTTGGGATTTTGTCACTAGATGTCGCCTAGAGCAATTAGCTCGCAAGAAATCATCAGCGCATATGAGAAAAATTGAAATTTCTGTACCAAACCATCAACATCTATCAGTAAGTTGGGCGCCACGTTGAAATTTGAAGACAGCGTGATTTATAACTAAATTGAGCGACCAAGCGACAAATGCTGAACACGCCACCTGCCCGTGCTTTTTTTTTTATTTATTTATTTATTTAATTGTCTTATTTTACGAGGCGGCATTCAGCT
The DNA here is from genome assembly GCA_949128115.1 of Anaspis maculata. Taxonomy (NCBI): domain Eukaryota; kingdom Metazoa; phylum Arthropoda; class Insecta; order Coleoptera; family Scraptiidae; genus Anaspis; species Anaspis maculata. The sequence continues at coordinate 24,982,067 of OX421966.1, forward strand.
ATTAGCTGCTCTACCATGCAACCTCGGGGACAGCACAAAATATCCATGGATGAAGTAGGATTCGAACCCACACAGGGCAGCGCGAATGGTTTGGCTTGCCATTACCTGTACCACTCGGCTACCACCGCTCCTCCGAAAATGCTTTCCGAAGTGCTTTCCGAAAATTGCACAATTTGAACGGCGGCTGGCCTACTAGGAGTAGTTATACAATGGTATGACTATACTAAACTTATTCTTCATTTGATATTTTAGCTATAGATTTCGGTGTTTGGACACGGTAGATAAATAAATCAAGAAATAATATATTCTACATAATTCTACACTCTAATTCTGAATTCTTGGCGAAGTGCCCGTATCTATACACGCGCACGTGATGAAATTTCCAAGTTAGGGACAGCGAAACGTTATATGCATCGTTATTATTATCATATTGTTGCAATTTCCTCAATTTTGCCACAGACCGTGTACGTCTAGTTTCTATTAGTGTTACAAAAATTCCTGTAGCATGTAGCTTGACGTAACTTTTTCGATTTTGACGCCCCGCGCATAATAAAGGGGAGAGAAATCGCGGAATTTAGGAAGCGTAACACGCGGATCATTTCAAACCTCGTTTCGAACCAAATGAGTGTATGAAACAAAAACAAAATGTATTTAATTTTGGTCCTGCGAACGCCCGGTACTTATACCACTCCGCACGCCCATCAGCTACCTAATTCTTTATAAATACCGAAAAGCAATTTGCATTATTATGCGATGCGAGAAGAGCCGGGACTCCAATTTCGTAATTTCTCTTTTTATCATTCCAATTTTCCTTGCGTGTCTGATGGTCTGTTTTGTTTTAAACACCGTTCAAATTATAAAAGAAATTTAATTTGCTCGCGCGGTAATAACAGTAGACAACAGATTTTTAATACTTGTATATAAAATGGAAAAAAGTCGGAGCGATTTAACAAAAAATTATAAGTACGCAATTAATCGCGCCGTGTAGTGGTCGTTGACGACGATGAATTCCAATGAAAATGTCTAAAATTGCATCACAGCGCTGCGAATTTTATCGACCGTGACCGTGGCGAGAGCCCAGGGTCAGACCGGAAACTGAAGAGCATCACTTGAACCAGAAATTTCTGAGGAAATCGAGCGTTGTCTTTTTTTGGTCCTGATTGGACATTTAATTTGATTTTACGCTCTATCCGCCGGGACGACCAATAAAAATGCATCTATAATCAGTTTCACGGCTTTTTTCATTGTAGTAGACGATGGAAAAAATGTCTTGTTGGTACGAATGGTACGATGCGAACTCGATGCTACATAAAGTGAAAATAGGAAAACGTGAGCTTTCTTGGAGTGGAAACTTGCTGCGGTCGATAAGAGAAATCATCTGTACTGATTGGAGGCTTCTCGCTAATATTGTAACGTTAGTGGCAGTCACTGAAGAAATGATGCTCAAGCCCGATAGTACTCAAGAAATTGGAATGAAAATGTCCACTGCCCAGAGGTCCCATTTTCTGATGCTCATCAGGTTATTATGTTGATTAACACAGTACACTTACGCGAGTGTCTTGTCTCGTGGAGTCTAGCTCTATAGATAATGTCCATCTAAGGAAGTTTTTCCAACTTCACTGGGGCGTCACTAGGGGCACTGAGCATTTTTATTTCATTTTCTCCAGTACTGTCGCGCTTGGGCATCTTTTTTTTTTCAATGGCCACTACCAACCTGACAGGATCGTACTATTCGTACCAATACAACAGATTTCCTCCGTAACTCACTGTAATGGAAAAAGCCGTGATTATAACATGTATGATGATCATATAACTAGAGTTATGTTAAAGTTTTATTCTCGGTTTTAGTGTGCTTTTTTCATTGGTCGTTTCGCGTTATTAGTAAATTAACTATACGTCATGGTGTCAAATAAAACGTGTTCTTGGCCACGCCGTTGTCTTGGCAACAGCGCAAGCACCCCTCTAATGCACTTGTTCCTTGTATTTTCACAAATTTCCCCTCGATGCTTTCGCTGGAAATGCCATCATCAAGAAAATTATTGAAGGTCATAAAATACCGCGTGATATTTTACAGCTGGTGTGTTCTCGCTTTGACATTAACAACACAAAATTTCGCGTTGCCTCAGATATTCTACATTTTGATGCGTAAGCAGCTCTTTTCCGGAAAGTGAAAGGTGAAAAGTGAAATGTCATAAAACAGATGAAATATCTATTTACGCCGAATTTGCATAACACAAGCAAGCCTGGGATCCAGAACTCTCTTCGATCTTTTTAAAGTCAGGCTCGTTCTTTATTTATGACTGGAACCTTTGCCCTCCAAACATGCTTGAGAAATAGACGCCTCGAAGCTACGGGCAACAGCCAGCTGAAAAAAAAATCGTTCTTATTATTTATTATATATTACCAAATTGAGCCGTCGTTTCGAATTTGTTATTTGATAATTATTAAAACGAGACGCGTATAGATGGAAACTTTGGGTTCGTATGCCTTCGCACCAGAGACAAGGATGAAATTACCCGATCAGATTGTGCACTAAATCAGTCATGGTGAGAGTAGTTCGTTATTTCTTTCAAATTCCCATTGGTGAATCGGTAATGATGGATGATAATAGTTGCATGGCTTCGAGGCGAAATTTGGCCGTGACTGACGCGATTTGGATTCGCCTGTTCGTCAGCTCGGTTTTTCGGAAAACTCATTTTTGACTCATTAAAGCGCTCGTTAATCAATTCCACTAATGAGCCGATGAATTAAACTTCTTACACTTGAGACTCAAATGCGCCATTACCCAGCCTAAAAATGTGCGAAATATGGACCGGCAGTTAGTTTCGTAACCGTTCAGCAAAAAAAAAATTGGGAAGGTGGCTAAACGTACATGAAAATCAAGTGGTACCACCACTACGTGGGGCGTTATTCTGTTCCATTGTCGATATCCTTGATCGCGATGTTGTTTTGGTCCGTGGAGTCCCTCAGTTCATCATTAGTGATGATGGCTCCCATTTTTGAGCAGAGAATCCCGTAAACTGTGTTGTGTAGTGAGTACAGGGTGCAGAAGATCTGGTACCTATACCGCCAAATACCACCCGCAGGCGAATCCCGTTGAGAGGTGCAATCGAACAATCGGAACTGCGATTAGATCTTATATGAGAGACAACCACCGGAAGTGATTCGATGAATTGAAATTCCATCAAAATTAGACAGTTGATACTTGACAAAAAAAGCGGCCACAATAGAGCACTCTTTTCGAAAATACGTTAAAAATGTCATCTTGATCATTCTGCGCAGTTTGAACAGAAAGTGACGGTGGCACCATATTATGAAAAAATCACCGATTACAACAACTACTTCAAAGACAAAAGCAATTTCTTGGTTAGGTGAGGGCACCCTGAGCGCTGAAAAAGACTTAGTATGACAAAGTAATTCTGATACCTCAAATTTCTAGAGTGTAATTTGAAGATAATAGCCGTTCGCCATGTGTAGCTGCAAACTGCAAAATGCCAGCTTATAATACCAGGTTTATACCAAGTACAATATCTCACACGGTTCTGCCATTTCATTAACCTGCCAAATTACCCGTAATGATGCCGATTTAACGTCGTTTTGTCGCGAACATGCCGAAGGAAGGCTTGACCCCGTTTGAAATTTGCACATTTATTCGCGATTTTGCTTGCCACACTGACATAATAATGGAAATATTGTAATTTTATTCGTCTCCCTGACCCGTACAATGAGACACCTACGACATTCCATTTGCATTCAAATTTATCCACTTATAACAAAAGATTGTTTTGTGTCACGCTGATTGCTCCCCATCATGTTTTTTTTTCCTGCCACAAAAATATCATCATTTTTCGCTTCCAAAACACGAAGTCTGTCCGCTGAAATTGAGCCGTCGTCCCATTCCGGGACTATTGCCCTTGAGAAATTAACAGGCACAAAGACCATACTTATACAAAGCTACTTCCTAGGTTGTATACCAGCGACGTGAAACAAAGAGATTAAGACGTTTTGCAACTGATTTATACCTACGGTTTCGCTCTTTGCTGGGACTATTATGAGACGACCACGCTTTTCGAATCGCGCCGTCGATGTCGGACAAAAATCCATTTGAATATCTAATGGGTGAGCCATTATTGCCCAGATACATCGATCGATTTATTATTTATTGAGCCAGAGATCGGAGATAAGGATTCGGCTTATAAGAGAGCTGTTTTGTGCCCGTGACGCATCTCTCAAGCTTTGGATGACTACGATCGGTACGAAGCGAGATACAGAGTGTTTCCGAAATGGCCGCTCAAAGCTTTTTTGTATACTGTCAGGCAAAGTGTTCATAATGAAAGCTTAGATAAAAGATTCGCACGAAAGTGATCGAATCGTCGTCAAAGTTGATGATTCTCAATTTGTATAGGACGCGGCCCGCGAGATCATGCAACCCGCTTGCTGGAAGAACTTCTAGCGCCCTCTGCCAGCCGACAGTCGAAGCTCATGTGTCAATGTGACGTGAAAAGTCAAATTAAAACTGTCAACGCATCAGCGTCCTGAAAACAACCAAACATCCCAGTTTTTTGACGAATTTTGAATTTTTCAATTGACGATGGGTTGACAGTTCTGATTTGAATTTTCACGTCACATTGACACGTGAGCTTCGACTGTCGGCTGGCAGAGGGCGCTAGGAGTTCCTCAAGCAAGTGGGATTGCATACTCTTGCGGGCCCGCGCTCTATAAAAGATGGGTCCAACTAAACTGATCAACAACTGGAATAGCGATATCGAAAATTTTGCCGGTTTTAAAAATGACGTAACTTTGTATTTACAAAACCGATTTTGAATTTGTTTCCACAGTTTTTCAGATCCATCTTCAAGCAATCTATCTCATTGACAAGATTTTTTTTAATTTCAATATATTTTTTACAGGCTGGAATGTAAAGCATTGCAAAATGTGCTGAGTTCCACCGATCCCCGTTTCTGTGAAAATTCTAATGATTGATTATTTATGAAGCCTGATGTCTAATCTCGAAACGATTTTCAAAATTACCAGATCAGAAGTCGCACAATGACAATATGATTTTTTTACTTTCCCGACCCACCACCCAACGAGGAGGGGAAGTACATACTGTGAACGCGCTAAAAATTGTTCGCGAGATTTTCATGGATTTTTCCGTTTTGAGGTCCCCTATGACAATAAAGACCATTTCGAACATGTAGACCCCATGCATTTTCGAAATCGACACGGTTTCGGTTTCCCGACAGTAATTTTTTCAATATGGAATTTGCACATTCCGTGAATTTGAAAAAAACTGCAGTGTAAACTTCGCATGCTGAAAAGATTCAATTAATTTTTGGTGGAAAAAATTTTAAAATCGGAGTATTCAGACCCACGGTTTTAGAGTTTTCCTCCCTGGAAAAACTCAAAATTCCCCAACTTTTTATTTCGTGAACAGATTTCCACCAATTTCTTTTTAATCAAGAGGTATGTTGAACATTTCCCAACAATTTTTCTTACAATTTCCCGAGATTTCCCTGTTGAAAATGTAAAACCGGCCTGGGTTATCGCGATTGGACTTGAAAGCTCAAAGTGAAGCCCTAATTGACGATTTTTACAATAATTAAGATTATTTGGAGAAAGATTTGAAGCTTTCCCGAAACATTCAAATTTTAGTGACAAAATTTTCAATTTCCTGCAAATTATTCTTCTCTCTACCCCTCAAATTCCAACTTCCCACCTCAAATCTTCCTCCAAATCATCTTATTGTAAAGATCATCGTAATTACGGCTTCACTTTAAGCTCCATCATTCAAGTCCGGTCGCGATAACCCTGGCCGATTTTAAATTTTCAGCAGGGAAATTCTCTGGAAAAAAAAAGTTGGAAAATGTTCAAGATACAGTTACTTTTTGATTAAAAAGAAATTGGTGAAAATCTGTTCCCAGGATAAAAAGTTGGAAAACTTGCATTTTTTTCAGAAAAGAAAACTCGAAAACAGTAAAAAAACTTCAAAAATTTTTCTACCAAAAGTCAACTCAATCATTTCTATTCTCCAGCTTTCATTCGCAGCTTGTCTGCTCCTGAAATTAATATTTCGTGGGGCTCACCGCATGTCGAAGTTCTCACTGCAGTTTTTTCAAACTAACGGAAGGTGCAAATTCAATTTTGAAAAAATTATTGTCGGGAAATAGTCCAGTCAAATTAAGCAAAAATCTGGCCAAACCGGAAATAAATTCGGAAGTTGACGAAATTCGGTGAATCGATGCAGAATTCAACGTGGAATAACATACTAAAATTCCCGAAAATTCCAACGCTTGGCTTTTTCTCTAGGACCAATAAAAGAGCGCCATCCTTGTAAATTTTCAATTTTTTCTGAATAACTTGTAAACAATCACATTAAGGACACAAAAACCAGCGAAGCAAATGTAGCCCGTTACATTCTCAAGAGATCAGTATTAAATTCATCACTTTGTGGTTAATAGTCTCTAAGATACAGCGTCTGCTAGAACGCAGTGAAAATGACTCAAAATTTATTTCCGGATTTTACGTAACAATTTGCATTGTGTCAGTTCAGGGGCTGTAACGTGGACAGAAAATGTGCGGATTTCAACGTGTTTCACATTTTTGGAAAGCCAATTCAACATTCGGTATCACACTTTTGTCTAGAAGTCGCCAACTTCAAAATGGTACTTTTCCTCAACCTTCGAAATCGATACTTGAAGTCCCGAAGAATCCCCAAAGATTGATTATTTTGATACCATGCCATTTGCCTACTTTTTCAAGTAGAGCAAAACCATCCAGGAAATATGTGAAGAATTGGATACCAAAACCATAGGATGTTTCAGAATGTTTTTCCCAGTGATGGTTCCTGAGTTATGTGGGTTGAAAGACTAAAACGACCTATCTGGAGAAAAAGATAGGTAGTCCGGACACTAACTGCTGAATACTGTACGGACCTTGCATTTGATGATACAAAATGCCACTCAGCAGACGTAGTAAATATATATTTATGTACTTTCCACGTCTGCCAAGTGGCATCTTACACCTAAAATTCAAGGTCCGTACAGTATTCAGCAGTTAGTGTCCGAACTACCAATTTTTTTTCCAAGTATGTCGTTTTAGTCTTTTAACCCATATACCTCAGGAACCATCACTAGGAAAACGATTCTGAAACATGCTATTTTTTTGGTATTTAATCTTTCACATATTCTCAAGATGGTTTTTCCATACTTGGAAAATGAAGCAAATGGTATGGTATGGAAATAATCGATTTTTGGGGATTCTTCGGAACTTCAAGGATAAATTTGAAAGGTCGAGGAAAAGTACCATTTTGAAGTTGGCGACTTCTAGACAAAAGTGTGATACCAAATGTTGAATTGGCTTTCCAAGATTGTAAAACACACTGAAATCTACATATACTGTCCACGTTACAGCCCTTGAACTGACACTATGCAAATTGTTTCGTAAAATCTGGAAATAAATTTTGAGTCATTTTCACTGCGTTCTAGCAGACGCTGTATCTCGGAGACTATCAACCACAAAGTGATGAATTTGTTACTGATCTCTTGATAATTTAACGCGCTACATTTGCTTCGATGGTTTTTGTGTTCTAAAGGTGATAGTTTACAAGTTATTCAGAAAAAATCGAAAATTTACAAGGATGGCGCTCTTTTATTGGTTCTAGGAAAAAAGCCAAGCATTGGAATTTTCGGGAATTTCAGTATGTTATTCCACGTTAAATTCTGCATCGATCCACCAAATTTCGTCAACTTCCGAATTTCTTTCCGGTTAAAATCTATTTTGACTGGACTAAAATGGAATCGTGTCGATTTCGAAAATGGCTCCAGACGTTAAGAATGCTCTTATAGTCATAGGGGACCTCAAAACGGATATATCCGTCAAAATCTTGAGAACAGTTTCTAGCGCGTTCACAATACCTTCCCCTTCTTGTTGGGTGGTGGGTCGAGAAAGTAAAAAAAAATCACATCGTGATTGTTGGACTTCTGATCCGGAAAATTCGAAATCTACTTCGAGATTAGACATCAGTTGAAAGAAAAATCAAAATCGGTTGTGTCAATCTAAAGTTATGTTATTTTGAAAAAGGGCAAAATTTTCGATACATACCGTCATTCGCGGTAAGGCTGTATACGCAGGGTATCAATATTTCTCTCTCAAAAATAAAAATACAGAAATATAGAAATTTTGATGGGATTCCAATAAATGTTTGTCCACCTTGTTTCCGTTTGGATGACCCCACATTTTTTTAAAAGCCGAATAGTCCTAAAACACTGAAAAAGTTTTTAAAATGATTATGTACTGGGACATTTTTTGACAAACGAAAAAATTATCAACTGTTTTATAATTTTGAGAGACGTAGAAAATTGAGTACAGAGCCGTTTAAAAAAAAATGTCAACAAAAAAGAATAAATATATTTTTCCACTAAACGGTCTGTATTATATTTTTTATCCAATCCTATTGAATAATGCACGCATTATCACACGCATACATGCCTATATTTTTAAGTAAGACTGGATAAAGCATAGTATTCTACTCGCGGGTAATGGCTATTACTCATTCGGATGCTTTACGACACTCGCCAAGGCTCGTGTCGGCAAACCGCATCCTCATGAGTAAGAAGCATTAATTACCCGCTTGTTCAATAATATACTATTGATACACTCAGTACACCTAAAAATTGATTTTGAGGCCTATTGACCTATTGAGTTTTTATCTTCATTTTTGAGGGAGAAATCCTCAAAATAATTTTGGCCTGCTGAGAATACAGCCTAAAGCAATTTCTATTGAGTTGAGCATGAGATGCCGTGGGAAAAAATCTCGGAAAGAATTGATCTTAAATTGAGAAGCCTTTTATGCATTGGACTTATTATACCTACCCTATCAACCTCCCAAATTTGATACCGGATTATTTCTACCTGCCGACCTGCAGGTGACTTTTTTACTTTATTAAAATAACTAATGCTAATAATCCAATTAATCATCACTTATGACTGAACCTTAATTTAATAACACTGGAAGGTCAAGATGTCTGGACTCTTAATTATTTTCAAAAGATTGGTTAAATTTATTTTGCGTCCTCGGGCGTACCCCTTTGAAATAATGGCTTGCTTGAAATTAGCTAAAATATTCCAAATTTCCAGTACTTCCTACTACAGTAGTTCGTGATTGAATTCAAAATTACAAAGAAAAAATTGTACTAATTTGTATCCGCGAAAGCCTAGTGTTGAAAGCTTTCGGTGCCAAAGGAAAATACTGCCACGAGGAAAAACTTTGCAACTCACCAAGGGCTTCACAAAGACCCGTTATGAACTCCTTCTCTTTGGTGAACAAAGCAAAGTTCAAACTGATTTTTCGTCACCGTTTATGGACAACCCCCCCGTTCTCAAGACCCTTCCATGCTCATTAGCGTAGAAATGACCTGATGCTCGTGAATAAAACTTTGTGCGACATTGTGTGCACGTGTGCTAGTCTATACGCATATACACACACATGTGACGTTGAAAGTAAAAGTGGTATGGCAAAGTGCCCCCATATAATAACACACACACAACTTGACGGCCAAGAGCCGGGAAACCTGTTCGGTGAAAGAGAGAAGACACCCATACATCGATATAATATACCTTTATGCAAACGGCGGTTGTTGTACACCACAAGCCTTTAATGGGGATCTCATGCATCAGAACTTCTGGTTCAGAATTCCATCAAAATCCGCGTATTACTAATTGTTGAGATTTCTCCTCTAAGTATACGCACTTTGAGCTTTTATCTTTCATACCACAATCGTACCTATCATAAGTAAAACCTTTCTGAAAGGCGTGAAATTTGCGAGCAATTTCGAAAAATTGCCTTATTGTGTTACGAACGGTCAAGACTTTCACTCCCTCTCATCAGTAGAATAATGGGTTTTAATTGTCGGCGTAGTGCTCGCGTGCATGGCAGGACGGTTCCGGAATTGACGATTCCTGTTATTAATAAAAACGCTAGATTGCTAATGCATCCCGTATTCATCGCGCCCGCTTTTATTGTTACGTTATTATTATTCTTATCGTGGTATGCAGTCGGAGAGAGATATTGACAAATGGGAGAGGAGAAACGAAAAAAGACGGCGGAGAAATAGAAATGCTAAGGAGATATAATGGATGGAGAAGACTTCCTTATCAAGAACCGTGGGTCGGCGGTTGGAATGAGAGAGAGAGAGAGGACTGAAGAGTTACATAAATGTGTTCATGTACTGTCGCTTTTCGATTTTTGCGGGACTCTTGAGCATCGCGGCTTCCTTGAGAGATGCGCGGCACTTATCTCGGCTTAGGATCGTCCGCAATTTATGCAAGTTCTTATTACCTTGTTGTCTCTGCGGAGGACATCGGTTGACTGCGCTTGCCACCAAAGAAAACGTAGGCAGGTACACGGGCTGGTTGGAGGAATTTTCAAGTTTGTGGGTAGTTTTAGTTTGGGCTTCGGCTTCGTAATAGGTTATATCGTCATCTGATTCTGAGCGATTTCGATTTTTTGAGAATTTCACTTATGCCAAGCGTTCCCCAGTTTGTTGAGTTTTATTCTCCGGTTTGTCATGCCAAATGCAACTTCACTGCCAGACCACGATCACGATCACACACAGGGTGGTGGTGGGAGGAAGAGCTGTTTGTTGTGTTTGTTAAAATCATGAATTAGGGCAGGCTGTGAACTTTGAAACATTCGTCCAAAATGTATTCCATGACGACGGTTCATCATGTTGACATCAAATTTGAGTGATTATTGATGAATTCATGACATACGTTTTCACTTCCATAGCCTGCCCTAATAATTCATGATTTTAACGAACATACGGTATTTTGATATGCCACTCTCCTGCAGTCGGCATGTAATCAGTTCCCATGAGGCTGTGTTCAACGCGTTTTCTACGTCTACCTGCAGTAACGTACATCATCGTTTTTCTTTTCGGGCAATTTTGACAATTTTCTCGATCGCATGCACGGTTGTTTGCCCTTTACGAAATCCATACTGCAAGGGATGTAGTCCTCCTTTCCCCTCGACCTCTTGATTGAGGCGGGCCTTCTATGAGATTCTCATGGACCTTTCCCATGGTGCTGAGCAGTGCCGTCTCTTGTAAAAATGGGGCCCTGGGCACAAGGTTATGGGGCTCTCTTATGAAGGTATGCGAAAAAGAAAATGGACTAGTCAGGGTCGCTGGGCCGCAATTGTAGGTACTAAGCTTTTCGGCCGAAATGGGCCCCAAAACTCGGTCTATGAGAGGCCCCGCATTTCCGCATACAGAAGTTGGAAGATAAATAGATAGATTCAATTTTGTTGTTTCTTTGAGCAAATCATCATCAGCACGAAAATTAAATATTGATGGTGATGGGGCTCCTTCCTTTTGATTTTTTAGATTTCTGAAGAATCCACCTGAACAGCAGATAACGGTTATTCATTAAAGTGAATTCCCAATTGCCCTTGCGCTGAGTTCCCAGGAGTTTTTGATTTCTTTTATCACGCGTTGTTAAAAAAATACTATGCTGGGGGGGGGGGAAGGCGCACGATCAGCTGAAAAAGTGACATAACTAAATAAATTAATGGGAAATGAGAACAATTTTATTTTACAAAAATCTGTATTAGTAGTTTTGTAAATTTATGGAGATTTGAGGGGCCCCAAATAACCCGGGGCCCTGGGCACAGGCCCTTCGGGCCCATGCCCAAAGACGGCAGTGATGCTGAGTAGACATATGGGTCTGAAGATTTTCTTCTGGTTGTTTGGTTTTCTCGGTTTCTTGATCAGGATCAATTTGGATGATTTCCAGACCTCCGGAAATTCATTCTCTTGCAAGCATTTATTGAAGATACCCTCAAGTAGGCCGTGTGGCACGCTATTAGTGTTTCCACGACCTCTGGTGAAATGCCGTCGGATCCTGAGGCCCTTCCAATTTTGATTTTATTCGCCGCTCCCAACACTCCGCCAGTTAGAAAGCTCGCCGCCTCTGATTGCTCCACAATAAACCGCTTGCTGTCTCTCTTCTTTAAAAAAAAAGACTGTCGAGAATCTCAACTTTCTCGTCTACAGTCGAAACTGATTTTGGTGCTGTCGGATGCAGTTGCGACCTCACAATCCTGTAGCCATCGCCGAAGATGTTGTTATAGTATAGGTCGACGCAAACCCGCTGCTATTTTAATCTTTTCGCTTTTTGTATTTCCCTACTGATTTCAAGAGCCGTCGTCGTGTCTGGTCTTTCAGGTATTCGCTTGACTGTTTTGTCTTTGAGGACCTGTCCGACAACTGCAGTAAGGAGCTGCCCTTTTTTCGATTTTTTGTCGAAGGTTTGCGTCCCGATAGACTCCACTTGGAAACTTTTCCATTCGAGAGACCCCTCATTTGAAATTTCTGTTTGTGCGCTTTTGATTCTGTTCTCGTGAGATATGATCAGGGCTTCCTGTCCTCTGATGATTTTTTTGAGTTCGTCATGTTTCTCTTCGCTAGTCAAGAGCTGAGCCTCAAGTTTTGTGATTTTTTCATCTTGGTAGAAGTTCTGTACACTCCAGACTTTTTCATTCTTCTCGCTTCTTTGTTTGATGGTCTCCAGCTCTGTCTGGAGCACTTGTTTTTCCACTAGGTCTTTGATCGAAAGAACACCAGGTCTTCACCAGCAGTTTCCTTACTATCCCGTCGCTTCTGGCTAGACTTGCGTAGCAACGTTTGACTTTCCTGTACACGTTGTTGTTTTCTTTGGCCATCACGAATTTTTAGAGTTCATCAATTTTTAATACATTTTTCTCTTCAATTTTTCCGATTTTGGAGTCATCAATCGGTTTAGAACATTCCGATTGAGCTCTGCCATCCATATTTGGGTTCGACCTTTCAAGACGTTTATGATTACGGCCTCTGAATTTTTGCGTACCCGTGCTTGTACCCTAACTTTCTGGCCGTGGTAAGTACACCAGCGGGGGTCCTGAATTCGTCTGCTTCAGAGTCAACAGTCAGATCCACTTCGCTTTTGGCTGTGTCGCGGTTAGGTGGCAAGATTTTGTCTTTTGTAAAGTGTGGCACGCCTCCTCTCCTCCCAAACACGTCGCTTTCTTTCAGTGAAGTAGATAAATCGTCGTCCTTTTCCGTCGCCTTGTCTTGCTTGTCATCTTATTTTTTTAAGAATTTTTCCATTCTGTTCCCACGAATAGGCACCAACAAAATGTCGCCCTCCGGCAGTGGGTCCATACCGAAGGGAAGGCATTCATACTGTGAGGTGAGCCTGGTGCCTCACAGGTTTTTTCGACTTCGCTGTCGGATATTTTATGGAGGTTTGCTCCTCGCAAGCCGGCCAATTAAGGCAAACCCCCCGGTCACAGTACACCCAACCTTCATCAGCCACGCCTTGCCAAAGTCTCTGTGGAGTGTTCTGTGATTACGGTATGATGAGAGGCTGACTGGCGCTCCGCTTAGCCCCATTTGTGCTGTTTCTTGGCTTTCACAGCTCTTCATCGGTCTTTTCGGCATGAGTGTCCCTGCCAGGTGCCTCTTCGCGCGGCCCCCACCGACATAGCTCTCAGGATCATCGCAGTTACTGGAGCCCCTCCACCAACTACAAGGTCTTACAGCACCTAGGAGGGGACCTTTTTTTTTTTTTTTTGTTTTTTGCTCCTCTGCTCTTCTGGCAGAGGCGGAGGGGAAATCGCTTGACACCCGGCGATGGATCTATCCGCCGGGTAGTGCCGGGCGCCAAACCGGCTAAAAACCCTCCGAGGACCTAGTGGTTATCCGCCCCCCCGGGACCGCGTGAGCATTGCTTCAGGGGGCGGTTGGTCCAATTTATTTCTTGCTGTTTAGTTTGACTGACGTTCTCGTTGCCTCTCTGCTTCAGCGCGCCTCATCATAACTTCCCTCAGGTACTCTGTCACAGCTTCCCAGTCTTGAAGCATTTCGGGCACCAAGTTCATAACGGTGATGGTTTTCTCTATCCTGCTTTGTAGTTTGCTTCTCAGGTCTGCAACGCCGCTACAGACGAAAATAGCGTGCTCTGCGTCATCTAGTTCTGCTTTACATAGATCGCACATATGGTTTCTTGTCTTGTCGATTTTTTCTCTGTATTGCCCAAAACTCCCCTGTCCAGTAAGAGTCTGTGTAACATTGTAGTCAACATCTTTCTTTTTCTCCAACCATTCTTCCAGTTTGACGATTAGCCTACTTGTCCAGTTTGTTGCGTTGCGCCACTGTTGCGCCCATTACTCCAGCAAAGCTGCCCGTGCTTGCTCTCTTGTTTGCTTTTTGGCACCATCTTCTTGACTGTTGTGGACATATATTCTCTCCTTCACAAGAAGTTTGTAGGGAGGTAGACCGGCTATCACAAGAATGCTTTGGGTAGGCACGGTCCTGTATGCTGATGTTGTTCGTATCGCAATTTTCCTATTCAGAGACTCCATCATGTTGCTATAATGTCCATGTTCCAATGCCCTGCTCCAAATAGGTGCTCCGTAGAGCATCACAGAGTGAACGGCCGATGTCAGAGTTCTTCTTCGGTTAGCTGTTGGTCCACCAAGGTTCGGCATTAGTCTCGACAACGCGGCCAGCATTTTGTTTGCTCTTTCGTGTGTCCTTTGTATGTGGACGGTCATACGTGCGTCCTTGTCGATATGGACTTCCATATATTTGATCGATTGTTTGCTTGTGATAGTTGTTTCTGGAATAACCAACGTGAGTGTCGGCACTTTTCTTCGTCCTGCTAGTAGCACCATTTCTGTTTTCCTTGCTGATAGTGTGATGCCCATGTTTTTAAGCTCTGCTTTCACCGCCGTCACTGCTTCCGTTGCTGTTTTCTCCAGCTCTTCTTTGCTTTTGGCAGTTACGAGTAATGCTAGGTCGTCTGCAAATGCAACCATTTCTACGCTCTCCTTCATTTGCATTTTCAATATCCTGTCGTAGAAAATGAGCCAGAGCAACGGCCCCAGCACCGATCCCTGTGGCACTCCGCATGACGTTTTAGTTCTTTTTCCATTCTCCGTTACAATTTCGCGGTCTGTCAATAGGACTGTATAATTTTTACAAGGTATCTGCTGATTTCATGGTTTTTCGTCAGTTCTGAGATTATTTCTTTCCACGGCGCGGAATTGAAGGCATTTTCGATGTCTAGCGTGACAAGGACGCAGAATGGTCGTTTTTTGTAATTCTTCTTTTCTTTTGTGCGGTCCGCTGCTTCCATAACTCTCTTCAATGCATCCAGCGTTGACCTCCCTTTTCGGAATCCGTATTGATTGTTACTGAGCAGTCCTTTATCTTCTACTTCTTGTTCAAGTCGCGCTTTGATCAGTGATTCGAGCAGCTTTCCTGCTACGTCGATAAGGCATATTGGTCGGTATGTTGGAGTGTTTTGTTCTCTCTTTGGTTTCTCAATCAGAACCAGTTTAGAGCTTTTCCATATTCTCGGAAATTCGCATTTTTTCAGGCAAGGGGGGGGACCTGACCTGACCTGACATGACCTGATCTGACCTGATCTGACCTGATCTGACCTAATCTGACCTGATCTGACCTGATCTGACCTGATCTGACCCTCTCAACATAAAACCGACCACGCTTTTGATCTGGGAAAATCAAAGAAGCGACAGACACAGGACCAAAACCATCATGTTCCTAGCCCTCAATATATCCCAGAAGGAGTAGTTTCTGCCATCACGCAGCTGTCCCCGTGGTGGCCTGAATTGACTTGGGCACCCTGTATAGCTGCAAACTCAAGCTTTTCCGCTACTGTCCTGCTGATTGTCAAATTGAAAAGACCGGACCACTGTCATTGGCAGTTGTTGCCGCCTGTTGAAACATGAAAAAACCATTTCGTCGTTTACCTAGTTCTCACGGAAAAGGAGCCAATCCCAGAATAATACCATCTCTGTTTTCTAGTTGATCCTAAGAAGCGCTGCATTGTCAAAAATTTATGGTAGCGTAAAATTTGCAGGTAGCCCGTTCTGACCCGGCAATTTTGGCTGGAGATAATTCTGACTTGCATCTTGAAGCAAATTACACAGTGCGGGCTACAGAACCCGAATTCAACACAAAGCCTTCCCAGCACAGACTGAGCCGTCTAAATTACGGGTTGTCGGCTATTACGCTAATTACTTATTTACCATACTATTGTGCACTTTGGAATCGACACACGAGCACTGCAATTTCACGGTTAAATAACAAAACAGCCAAGACGGTAAAGCCCTTGTGTGTGAGTGTGTGTGAAGCTGCAATCTCCAGAAGATAATAACTTCCTGCATTCACTATTTCTGCTCTTCTCTGCTCGTCGTATGTACTAATACTATCATGACCGCAACTTCTACCAGTCGCAAAGTGAATGAAATAACTCCCCAGACCCCCGACTTAATTTCCGCCCGTATAACGTTACGTATACTTAACTCCACTAGGTGTACACACGCACGCACGGTTTTCTTATACGGCTCTCTGTATTCAAAATTGGCAACATCGCGTCCTTTGATGTTCGAGGAATATGATCAACGAGGGGATTCCCTTTTAGCCCTTTCAAGAGGGTCACACGAAATTTACGACTGTGCACATCAAAATCTCCCGAGAGAGCCAAAGTAATTAGGCATCAGTACCTCGGCGGCATATAAAGTCTGAATGGAGGGAAAATAATTCAAGGTCGAGAATTGCGCAAAGCAACCATTTTAGGAAAAATGGAAACTCGCGAGGAGTCGAGGACCATAATTAATAAAAGTAATTTGAGAGACGCAAGATTTTTTCCCGAATATTCACTGCGAGCAGTGAAAGTGACAGCCGCACGTTTCGAGCTTATGACACGGGTAAGTTAATTAATAACCTCAGTGCAATTAGCAATTGTTCAAAATCTTGTCTCGCTGGCCATAAAAGGAGGCACACGGCGTGTGGTGTAGGAACAAAACGGAGACGCTTTTTTATGCGTCGTCTTGTCTGCATAATTTCGTATGTTGTTCGTTACGTGGATTGTAAATCCTGTACGAGCGATTTTCGCAACATTTTCTCAAGGGAAATCAAATGGGATTATTATCGAGAATCAACGTCAGTTCTCGTCAATTATCGAAAAATCACCGTCAGTTCTCATCAATTATTTATGCACGGTTCAATTTTATTAATTAATTTTTGAGTGAGCCCGCGGAACCCTTTTTCCTTTTCTCCCTAATTTGGCGTGTGCACGATCGACAATGCGATGGTTACACCAAAGTGTGGCAAGCGAGCTCAAAGTGTGCCGCTTTAATTGGTCGAACTAATTATATCATAAATTGTGATTTATGACAGCGTTCGAGATACGTATCGCGGTGTAATAACAATGTTTGGAAGGAATTATGACGAATGTTTTTTGTGCATTAGAAAAGAACCATGAGACGTGATTTACGCCAAAATGAGCGAGGAAGAGAGAGAGATAGAGTTTTTTTGTACATCTTTGGCTGCAACCAGTGCTTCAAATTATAGACCTAATTTAATCAAGAAATGCAAGTTTTTCTTATTGAACATTTTTATTGAAAAGAGAAACAAAATTCAGTGTGCAGTAACAAATATAAATCCCTACTTGTATGTTAAAAGTACGACCATACAGAAATGGACTGCAATGTTGGTATCATGTCACTATTCACTGACATAAGTCAACTGTCCAAACTGTCAAACTTGTCAAAAATACGGCCATGAGGTGGCGTGTTGATATCAAAATATGACCATAAATTCACATAATTCAGTTAGTCGGTATCTAATTTTCGGTTTCGCACCAAAATTTTGATATTCAATTGAAATTATTACCTGTAGCGAAAAATGAATGATCGCTCCTCACTCCGCATGGTGATTTATCAGAAATCTGTGGCGCCTTGAAAAAAAAATGATATATGAACTTGACGACGCATCATCTCCAAGGAAGAGGGGGGAAGACAGACCTCTCTGCCGCTGGCCTACCGCGATAATTATTATGATGGAACATGAAGCGACCGTGTGTAAAAAACGCATTACGTGTTATCGAGAATGGGAAGCGGAAAATGCAACATTTCCACCGCGAGCTATGTGCGATAGCGGTTGGTGCACTAATCATAATGGCGACCGCAGCATCCGTGTTTACGCGCAAATTTTAATACAGCAAACGGCCGAATCACAGTTAGAAGAACTTGAAAGGTTATTGATGAGTCTCTGGGTAAAAGGAAAAAACATTCGAAAAACAAGAGTCGTTTTTTTTTTTGGTGCTCTCTTGTTTCTTTTTCCGTGACGGGTGTGCTTCCTTTTACATCTTTCGTATTAATTATGTTGTTTGTAATGTTTTCGTTTCCGATATTTTGTTTTGCATGAAAAAGATGCGAGAACGGTTAGATTATGTCGGTCATAGACGGCGTTGAGGAAGACAAAACGGCTCAATTAAGGATAATAAATGTCTGGCATCAAAATTCAATGGCATGTCATTGATCCAATTACGATCGATAATTTTCATGCAGGTTATAGTAAACACTGCCAATTACGCGGTTGGAAATAAAAATATGGTATGCACATAAGAAATAACGATGCTGTTGTAATTTAGCACGCGACGTTTTAACGCTTCTAGTAACAATTTGTTTTAATGGACGTGAATAAATTTAGATTCGAGCTTGAAAAAACCTCGATGGATTCGCTTTTTTTCTACTTCGCGTTCATAATAGCTCCATTATGACTCCAAAAACCAAAAAATTATAATTAATATGAACGTCGATTTCAATTTTGATGGAAACTGTTCACAAGTTTATTTTGTTTTGTGAGATTAATTACATGTTTTGAACATCTTCAATTTTTCGACGGCTTCAAGGGCGGTTCTTCTGATTTCTAGAGGAATGCATGATTCCGGAATCAGCTTTTACCGAAATTGAAACAGTCAAAAATCAATCAGTTTGGACCATTTGGCGATTAAATTAATGCTAGAATAAACTACTAAACTGATCATTGATTGGTCTATGTTGCTATTGCTACAAACAAGTTGTAGTCAGCTGGAGAGGGCCTTCAAAAAGGGTGTAGCAAATCCCTCGAATTCCATGTGGAAATGGAGACACAAGAGACGGGGGTTGAGAAGCAAAGCACAATACATTCGTTTTACTTTTGTATATTAACAAAACTCAAAATGGGTCAAGGTGAAATTACAATTTTATAGTAGATACAACAAATATAACGGAGAAGGCCGTCAGCAAATTGACAAGATTGAATGTACGGTCTAGCTAGCTAACTCTACCGGCGAGCTTTTGCCGGAGAGCAATGAGGGTGTTGATAATAGGTAAAGGGCGCCACGAATTTTCCGGTGTCCCAACTGATAGTAGTCGTTTCGAACGTAGCCACGTCTGGTCGAGTAGCGGCACTAGAAAACACAACTCGGATCAGAAAAACACTCGACATAATGGCACATGATGAGATGAATATAAGCTGCGTTCCTTTTAACATCTGAACTGAGAATTCTCACTTCATTTGCTAGTTGTGTCTCTCTCCCTCCCATGCAATTCTCGCTTTTTCTCTCTCTAACTGAGGTGGGATTATCTGAGATTTCGTGTAAAAGGAATGCAGATATAGTAAGTAACAACATCACTGACACGGAAGAAATTTCTCTATGACGGTTCTTTGACATTCTGACAGATCTGGCATCTGTAGAATGACAAGTGGGGTCCAACTCCTATCTAACCGTAATCGCTCTATTTACAACCCTACTATACTTTGATACACCAGAAGAGATAGAGTAAGGAGCAAGGTCAAAACGGTTGATCATTGAAATGTATATGATGTATCTGATACAGGGCGGCACAGCCGACCTTAGATTCCTGATAAGTGCTTGAATCATTTTTTACATCCATCAACTCACCTAATTGATAAATGAAGAGGTCAAAGGTAACCGATTTTTGAACGCATTACAATGCTTGATGGAGCATTTCTCTGTCTCCGAGATGCCATATTAGCTATTCCCTATTATTGCATTATTCCTATTATTGCTATTATTCTTATTGTTGCAGGGTAGTAACGAAACAACGGTCAGTTTTGAACCATGCTCAATTTTTGTAAAAAAATACCACTTTTTCCGACTTCATTTTTGTAAAGCTCGGATCAATATTTTCAATGGTTCTCCAAATTTCCGCCTCTTTCTTCTAATTGCAGAGTGATTAAAAGAATTTTTTTTGTTGTTATCCGATTTTCAAAATATGGATGTTGAATTGTGACTAATTTTCGGGCAAAAAAAGCGCCACAGTCTGAATCGACAGAACGGATCATTAACTCCGAACATTCCAACTGCTCTTCGCGCGTGTGTCGAGAATCGTCGGTGAACGAATCAAATTACAACTGTGTGTTTTCAAAGAAGAAACAGTGCCCTAGCTAATCTAAAAATGCATGTAACCAAACCTACGAAAACCAATACCTAACCAGGTTTGTCTGTCACTCAATGCTCTGATTTTCGTGACGTTGGTTACGTGCATTTTCAGGTGAGCAAGGATATGTCTTTTTTCTCTGAAAACATGTAGATGTAATTTGCTTCCCAAGCTGACCATTTTTTGACTCACACACTCAAAAAGCACGTTGATATGTTTGCAGTGGATGGTCTGTTCGGAGAAAAGTTGTTTTTGCTTTAAATTTTTCTTAAACCGGATTCCGAGGGTATTCGACATTTCGGTCATGTTTGATGCAGTGCCTGTTTTGAAATATGCTTTAGAAACTTTTCTGGTGTGTTAGGGCTATTGGGCTTCTAAAAAACGTTGGGGTAATCCAACGGAAACAAGGTTGACAAACATTCAGTGGAATCCCATCAAAATCTCTGTATCTCTTTATCTTTTTTTTTTAGGGAGAAATATTGGAACCTCTCATATACAGCTTTAATTTAATCTATTTTATCCATGTTTTCTGTTTGATATATCAATTTTTTTCGAAAAAAAAACCTTATACTTAGAAAAATTGGGCTGAAAAGTGCGTGGAGCAGTTCAAAAAATGCTCAAGAGTAGTGAAGCACCGGGATCCGAGGTGAATCAGCTTTATTTACGCCCGTCCAAAAAAAGAGTTGTTCAACAATTATGTAGGCCGCACACAAGCAAAAAGAACAATCCATGCATATACACGGCACGCACAGAGAGATGACTAACTGGTAAATGATAACTGTTTCGGTTTCGGAAATAAATCATCACTGCCGTCTGCAGCTTGCAGAACTCGAAGAATAACGTAATGAACTCAGGGCTATACAGCAGGAGAAAGTTATGCATGTTATCCGTCCGAATACAAAAAATACATTTTCAAAGTTCCCACACATGTGTGCAACTTTTCATAATCGTGTACAGGTATTTAATTACTTGATATTTAAGAAAAAAATTGATTAAGAACCTATTAGAAATTTCAGCACCTAATAAACCTAATCTGTTAGATAATGTGAAATTTCCGTGAAGTTCTAATCAAAGTTTTTAATAATATTGAATTAGGATTAGCGCGGATTAGCGAGTGTGTTGTTGCCGGGTTCTATACGGAAGCGATGAGGCATGGTATACGGGTATGCCAACAGAGGAATAAAGTGCAGTTGCCCATGCTTTGCGGTAGCGGTGGGGCTTCTGGAAAACCCGAAGAATCAAATGAGGAATAACCACCAATTCAACAAAATCTGTCAAACTGTAAAATCAAAGAAAAGGGAGAGTGACGGATTCGAAAAAAAGACACTCAGTGGAAGAATACGTCAAAGAAACCCCCAAGTTATGCCCAAAAAAGATGACTCTCAAATATGTGACAAATGAATGGCAAGAAACTCACTGATAATTTCCGGTATCCAGTGTAAGTGAAATAAGTCAAACAAAATCGCAGAAATATCAGTAAACAAATGTAAAAACATCAGTAAACAGTTCATAATAAATCAATATTGCGAAACAAGACAAAATAGGTATGGTGTTAGTAGGATCCTAAAAAATACCTACACCAAATATCCGGCAAAAAATATCAGCGAGCATCAAAAGTGATTACGTAAAATTATGAGAGTCACAGAAGACAGGAAAATTACATTGACATGAAAAGCAAATCGTGATGCAGACAAAAATATGACGCACAAATCAAGAGAGTACATGACAAGGAAACTACACACAAAATTAATGAAATAATCAAAAAAATAATGACATAAAATTCAAGTTTCATAAAACGTAAGTTTACACAATACGTGAGACAACTAAAGTTTGAAAAACAAATCAAAAGACCGGACCTGTAGCATAAAACAATTCCCGTATACGCACTTAAGCTCGGACCTGAAACAAAAAAATTGCATACGCGCTATTTTCAAATCTCCAATCTGTTATTCGCACGTATCACATTCAATGTCACCATCCGCGATACTAATGCCAAGTAGATTAGCTTGCAGTTGAATCCCGTAAATCCTCCTTGCAATCCCCCGTCAGGGCCGTTTGTCATCACAGCCGGTCCCAAACACAGTTAAAATGCAACAAATTCTACGCGTAATATCAAACTAAAGCCGAAATCCGCGAAAATCCAAATCTGATGTAGATCAAATGATGGTCACACGGTTTTCTACAAATGAATTTTCTTGGGTAGAATTCTAAGATTATTTTTTTTATTGACTTCATGATTCACCTTATTGTATAGAAATGGAAATCTAATACACACCCAGTACTCCCAGTAGTTGAAATTTTTCATCTATAATTCTGGCACCAGCAGTTTACTTGAATCTTATGGAAAAGGAATAAATTAGAAGGATTCGAAGGACCACCCATTGACCCTCAATGATTTTAAAAATGAAAGTCGGAGAAATTTCTTTTTGGGGGCTTCATGACAGATTTCATCATATGCCGTAATACTTGTTCTGATCCGACCTTTCGGGATCACCCTCATCACAGACTACCCCCTCACGTATAGGAGCTCCAGGTACTCACATTAGGGCATCTTAGCCTTAAACAGGTGTATTAAAAAGCGTTTTTAATGATACACGCATGCCAACCCTTTGTCCTTTTCATATTATTACGCAACCTTTTACCTCTCACCTGTGTTCCATTTTTCCTTTATCGTGAATAGCTCGCATTCAGTGTCATAACCAACTTGTATGTCATTAATAAGAGATTAGCAATAATTACACCTCTCTTTCAGTTCAATAAAATAAAAAAACATTCACCATCGCACACACCAGGTGTGACATAATAATTATGCAAATTCGCACGCCGTACCCGTAATAAATACACAACGTAATTGACAGCGTTGACACTGTCGACATTTAGATTTTCCATATTATACGGAATAGTTTTAGAATCGCGCAAAATCGGTTCGACAAGATGTACAAAAAAAAATCACAATTCAGACTGGCAATGCAAGTTCTTTTACCTTACTGATGAATCCCATCTGAATGAATTAGAATAAATTTCAAATTGTTCATTTAAATCCCGCATCGTGCATTTTAATTCGCAAAAATGCAGACACTGAATCCGGGAACGTTTCGAAAAATTGGCTACTTATTATATATCGGATGTTTTTTTTTTGTTTCTCCATTATGAATTGCAGTTAGCTGTGGAAGTGAACATGCATATCCGCTACTTGATCGAATTGACCTTTTGAGGCGGTCGGCCAGGCAACGCGAGAAGATGAATCAAGTCGCAAACATACGTTTCAACTTCTACAGCTAACGTCAGTTCACAACTCCACTAAACACTTTTTACTTTTTCTATTAATTTATGTTTTTAACTTCTCTATAATGAAATAGCTGCAAGCTTTTACTGTAGCCAAGTACAAACTTCCATTTGGTCTGATTGGCTCTCGCTTTTGTTGTGCTTTGTCGTCTTCCTCCCGAAAAATCACGCGCGAGTCGGATTTTCTGTTTAATGTTTAATTCACGTGGGCCTGGGGACTTTTGCTGCTGGCTGTTCGGTGTGGGTTTTATGTTGGCAAAGGCGATTTTGAATCGGCGGACGAAGGCGGCCGTGTCTGGTGACTTATCGTAATTAGATGTGTCGTATACAGAGAACCAATCGACGGAAATCAGTGTGCTGCCATCTGCTTGATTAATAATTTACTCCCAATTTCTGTATAGCTCGCCGGCGCCGTATAGATTTGCTGATGGTGCAAGATTACAAGGCTTAATAGACCTAAAATTCCTTTTTCTGAAGTTTTCTTGTGATGTTTAGGTCGCGATGTTTTGGGATTCGTGTTATTCAAGCGTTGGGATGAAAGCCGAGCGTAAGGAATTTGCATGTTGCGGTTGTGTACAAGCGAATTTATGAATTTTGATTGTGTTCTCGTGTGCAAACACAGACGGAATGACTGTTTGCCCTAATGGCAGCAGCCAACAGGCCGTTGGAATAGATAATTGTAGCGTGTGTTAATTTGGGGGACGTGCTCTCCAAAACCCCTAATCATTATTTATCTAAGCTGCTGGAGGATTGGAGTGCAACACCTAAAAATTGCAGTGAAGTTTGAAGTGGTGCAGCTCCTTGCCATTCATTATCATTATGGGTTGGTTTACTCCTGCACTGAAACACTAAGTTTATTGTGGCCTCACCAGCCGGACTCACTGAGCCGCAAAGTGGTGCCTGGGCCTAGATGTTTGATGGCCGGCTCATCCAAGCAGTGGGGCCGACAAGCGTACGGTTTGACCTGGACTCCGTCTTTGACCCCCGTTCCTGACTTCGTCAGCACCCCTGACTACGCTGCCGGTTTCGCTTCACACATTGCCGTACTACCGGCTGCAGGCATAGCTCCTCGACAAAAAAGAAGATTGAGTCGAAACTTTTTATTATAAAAAGCTGACTTTTTGCTCTATCACATGCCTTATGCCGTATTCAATACAGATATACATTACAGGGCGTCGCATTAGGCTCTACCAAATCTTGAAAATTTCGATTGCTTCCCATTTTTATTCTGTAAAAAAGACTCAATTGAGATAAAACCAGTGTCACGAAACGGTTGTCAATTTTCCGCGATCTTCTTTATATTCACAGGTGATCTGAAAAAACAACTTTCTAGTTTTGCAGCGATCACTTTTCTCTCCAGGGAATCAGTCCTTCCATTGCCTAAAAATGCTCAAACAACCACTACGAGAATCATAAAAATGAGTGACAGATAAACCATGAACCAGACAGTGTTCTTTTTCGTGATTGAAAATTTTCGTAGTATTGGTTACGACTACGAGCATTTGCAGGTGATCAGGAGGCTGATTCTCCCCGATAAACATGCAGTTGTAATTGGGCAGAGAGTTTTAAATTTGAGTCACTTTTGATGTCAAGTGTTTATTTTGAGTAAATTGTGACCCACGCCACGGGTCTTTCACCTAAAAATTTGACTTTAATGCGAGCTGAAATCTGCAGCCAAATGGTTATTTTTTTTTAGATCACTCTGCATATGAAAGAAATACATAAGTGTGAATTCAAAGAAAACTTACAAGATATTTGGTTTTTTTCACAGAATTGGGAGCAATGTTTTGAAGAGCCTCACGCAATTAGGGTAGTAAAAAATTAGAATAAAAAAGCGGGAGCACCCCTTATTATCCACGTCCCTGAAACTTTCCGATCGAACGCGTTATTGTTGTTGGATACCGACTTATTTCAGTGAGTTATCTCGCCTACAGCCCAGGTTCAGGTCCTGGGATTCTAATGGATGCCGTTTAAAGCCCGGCGCCTCCACCATGTCGAGTTCTAGAAGAGCTTTGGCTCTGCAGGTATTGTGAAGAAAAAATCGGAGATAACTGAAATTTCTGGGGGCATCGCCAGTTCTATCCATACTTTTCATTCCGTAATGTTTTGATTTTGTTAATACCTGGTCGTCATTCAACGGGCGAGGGAAACACAAAGAGATGGCCCTTCTCCCTTTCAATCACGTCAGTGAAAGAACTTGAGAGTTACGTGCAAGGAAACTGGCGGCTTGATAGTGAAACGATAAAGATGTGGGAAGAGAGCAAATAATTGATTGACCCAAGCGTATGAATCGGGGAGTGTTGCATCATTATATGAGTTACGAGTGAAATTAATGCCTTAAGAACGGTTCCACAGATACTTCCTTTAAAATTCGAAATTTCAAGTTTAAAGTCGCAATTTCGAGGTCAAAATTAGTCGAAATTATGGAAGAAAAGTAGTATGTCCGCTCTGCGTCTGGCTCTGAAAAACTGAGACAAAACGTGCAATCGTCGTTTTCTAAGCTCTAACATTGAATCTAAATTCAATCTTACAAAATCACTTGTCTCGGTTGTTGGCCGATTTTAACTTACCAGACCTCACTCACAGATATGGGCATCTTAATAATCCATTTCAAGTTTTTATTTTCGCTTATTTATTAGGTAAGCCGTGATTTTTTTGTTGAAAAAAAAGTCAAGGCTTAACAAACAAAATAAGACTATGAAACGTTTGGGAGGAAGATACAATACATGCGTCAACAGCCCAGGTTTAGGTTCTGTGGATTCTAATGGGTGTCGTTTAAAGCCCGGCGCCTCCACCATGTCGGTTCTAGAAGAGCTTTGGCCATGTTAGACGACTTCTAGGGGTCGGTAGCTCAATTAGTCAAACCAGAGTGTCTTCAGATTAAATATGTATTATCGCTATTGTATCACAAAACTATGCATTCCTGGGCCTACCACTTTAGTCATCGTTGCTCATTCTGGACCCGCTCTTCACGCGTTTTTAAAAAACAACAAACTTTGTTGCTCACATACCAACTCCACACTCCCCGATTCGTACGCTTGGATCAATTATCTTATCGTACATTTTTCTCGCTTCACTATCGAGTATCGAGCCGCTAGTTCCCCGCACGTCACTCTTTTATTGACGTTGCCTTGTCTCAGCGGAGGGCGGCCATTCCCTTCGTGATATTCCCCTCGCCCTTTGAATAACGGCCCGGCATTTTGAAGAAATTCCTTGAGGCATCGCCAGTTCTATCCATACTTTCCATTCCGTAATTTTTTGATTTTTTTAATATTCGGTCGACATTCAACAGGTTAGGGGAATGTCACAAAGAGATGGCCCTTCTGCCTTTATTCACGTCAGTGGAAGAACTTGAGAGTTACGAGCGAGGAAACTGGCGGCTTGATAGTGAAGCGATAAAAATATGCGAAGAGAGCAAATAATTGATCCAAGCGTACGGGGACTGTTGAATCGGTATATGAGTTACGAGTGAAATGAATGCCTAAAGAGCAGTTCCACAGACACTTCCTTCAAAATTCGAAATTTCAAGTTTAAAGTCGCAATTTCGGGGTCAAAATTAGTCGAAATTATGGATAAAAAGTATAGTATGCCCGCTCTGCGTCTGGCTCTGAAGAATTGCAATCCTGCAATCGTCGTTTTCTGAGCTCTACATTGACTCTAAATTCAACCTTACAAAATCACTTGTCTCGGTTGTTGGCCGATTTTAACCTACCAGACCTCACTCACAGATATGGGCATCTAAATAATCCATTTTAAGTTTTTATTTTCGCTTACTTATCAGGAAAGCCGTGATTTTCTTTATAATATACACCGATATCTATTTTTTATTGAAAAAATGTCAAGTCTTAACAAACAAAATAAGGCTATGAAACATTTGGGAGGAAGATACAATACAAATGTCATTCAAGTGAATTTGAAAGCATTTTCAACATTCTGATGTTATGAAACATGTCAATTCATAAGCGAAAGGCGTGCCTCCCTTGGAATAAAAGAAAATTATCACTAATTAGACAAAATATCTACAAAAAAAGAACACAACGGCCAGCGAGCTCGCCTGATCCGAATCAGACAGAACGCACTTGGGCTATTCAATTGGAAATGAGTTCTGACAGAGATATTTGCTGGAAATTTGAAATGGAAAAGTTCATTCGAGTCGAAACAAAATTGGGAATATTCTGAAAACGAACTGGATGGCTCTACCACAGCTCTACCGATAGAAATCTAATAATCTATAGAGGTGCGGTAAAACTTTTGCGTGAACATCCTGTATATAGAGACAAAACTTGGCTGAACAATCAGTCTGTATAAATGGTAACGTAAAAAGCTCCTAATGTTCTTGACACGTTTTTTACATTGTCAATGCTTTTCACACGTGAAAAAAGTTTTTGGCTTGAGCTGCTGTAACAAATAACTCGAACGAGGGATCGTTTTGCACTGATGCTCTGGCTAAATAGCCTTTATCTGTTAAAACTAGCTTAATAGGTATATTGACTTTGTCTAGACGAAACGTGTAAATTTGTCCAAAACAAAACTTACGTTCAATTCTAGATGCTAACGACCCATTCGACCTAATTAACTAGAGAAAAACCCACTCTGGCGTACAACAGGGTCACCGCAAGCATACTTGACGAGATGTTTACGCTCGGTATTTTGACCAGTGACTGACCAAATAAAGCGTTATACAATAATTGAAACTCATGAATGAATCCGCGGTATCCGCGTATCTATTCAACGACCTCTTGTTCCAGATGAATCCGATAGATAAACAGATATTTTACGCCACAATAATTATTGGGTCACCTATAAAGAATTGAATTTTTTTTCCCGGATGCCTCCATCGGCATCAAGTTCGGTTCGAAAAGTGGCAGAGGAGCCGGCGAGTGTGAAACTTAAGAGGTCACTGCTCTTCGTGTATTATAAATTCGCCGATAGATATAGCGCGAGCGGCGTGCTATCCTAGACTCTCTTCATAAATTAGCATTGTAATTGGGACGGCCGACGACCAAGACAACGCACAAAAAACCTCGTCGACAATCATCCATGATAACAGTACCTGTGTGTCGAAGAATTCGGAGGATGGGAATGATAAGCGTTATAATAATCGATCCACGGAGTGGGTATATTATCGTCGCGTTTCGGTTCAAGTAACATTGCCCGTCAGCACATATCATAATAACCTGATGGACTCGGGCGATGTTAAATGCAAAGGAACAAAATATCATTTGTACCTATGCCACTCTATGTATACATGTGCTGTTTTTGAGCTTTTCTCCAGATGCTTGCGAAATGGAAGAAGAGAAGTACTGGCGTATAGGTTCCAAGCAAGTTCCAAGCAACAAAATACGTAATATTAGCAAAAACATTGTAACAATATATAGCAAATATTGCTTGACACAAGAACCTAGGACCTAGTCTTCTCCTGAGCAATGAGCGGTCAAAACTTATTAGAAATCTGCATCAGTGCTTCTACTATAGAAGTACAAGAATAAGTATAAACAAAGCATATAATAATTTATTGCAAATCACGGCCTCACATCGCGATAACACTACTTATCGCGATTAAGAGTGTAATACTTATCAACACACACCTGGTTTCTTTTGGAAAGAGAACGCGGAAGAATGAAAAATAGAGATACGTACATCTCTCGCGGTTCACCGATTGTGAATAATCAATCAGGCTCTATAAAGAGGGTGTGTGTAATGGACGTTATTATAACACGTGCCTAATGTGCTTTAAGCCTGATGGGATTAAACCCGGCATGCTTTGATTCCTCTCTTTTCCCCCCGCCATGCCAGCCAGAACTGATGGACGATTTATTTTCAGAGCTCTTCACGTTAAATATTGATTTCTCGATGGTCACTCCCAAAAAAATCTCTGGAAACATATAACTTTTAGTATCCCGCTCTTCAAGGCAATAAACCAGAGATGACCATAAAGCAACCGGTCTCGTGACCCCTGGACCCGGCACGAACCGCTGCAGTCAACGTGTCAGATCGGAGGTGCTATCAAAATAGATTAGGGGAATAAACTCGCACACAAGTCGGTGGGTATATACAGCGGCTCTGTGATGCCCTTCCGGTTGGTCATCAACAAATCTTCCTCGGCTTCGTAGCTCGCACGTGACTCACGCGAGAAGAGCCATATGGAGCTGGCGACTCTACTACTATGCGATTTTAATAAGGGCACACGAGCCGAGATGCCCGATAAGAATGCCGTTTGGTAAAAGTGCTAATTAACGAGTAACGCCTCGAACCCCCTCGCAAAGCTCAAAATCCCGAATTTCCAGACCAGAACGGATCAACACGATGTCACGAGTCACGAAAGCACTCTGCGACGGGGGTCGTCCTGACCGGGTGGCGTACTTTTTTCCGGGCAATTAAATTTCCTGTGGGTCGTTTGCCGGTTTCGTCACTTTGACTCGAGAATAAGTGGTTAATTTGTATAGAGCGTGATTATTTCGAACATCTGCTCGAGGAATTTGAGCGTCTTGCGTTGATTGGCGGTTTAATTATTTTTTCTTGGGCGATGAATGGAACAAGTGCGGTTGTTATTGCGGTCGATGGGAACCTTTGAGTAACTATTTAGTTCGAAATGTAACAGAACTGGTGCTTTTCTTTCGCATCAGCATGGTGCATCCAGGAACGCAAACAGTTCGGTGTGTCAGATCGCCAGGTCGGTTTTGAGTTGCGACATGAGCAGTTCTTTCAATTGGGCCAATGAGTTGGAAATCTTGGCGTATCTTTGAAACAGAAGCTACCAGTGTTTTGTACTTCCGCAGACAAACTTGTGAAGATCATCGGATTCTCCTGTTTTGGTTAAGGACGTGTCTATGATTTTTTTTCTTTTCTGTTGACTTTTAGGACCATAGAAAGCTCCAAGTTCTCTGCTTCTCATTCATGGTCTTGGTAACTGAACACCGTTTTATCTCGTTTTATCATTAGAATTTTCCTCACCCTACTCACTTTTCTTTATTTCTCCCTCCCAGCCTCTCAAATCTTTATAATTTTCATAATTTTACCCATTGTACAGGGTGATCCACCGAGGTTCCCCGCTCCCCCTGTTAAAATTTTTCCCGTTGAAATATATTGGTGGAGAAAGAATTTTTTCAACCATTTTTCCCGTAGAATTTAAAGGACACCAACATTTCAAAAACTTCCAATTTATTCGACACCGTATCTAAATATATATTCGCGAGTCCAGATATGTAATTTGATATCTAAATAAGATCACATACAGGCTGTTCACTTGCACACTTCTCACCCCATATTTCTCTCCGCCAAACTTTTTCCAAGAAAAACGCCGGAACACGTCGATTCTTATCGATGAGAGCTCGGCAATACATGTCCTAGATGTCTCTTCTCAAAAAAAATTGACCTGTTCCGGCGTTTTTCTTTGAAAAAATTTTGCGGGGGAAAGGGGAATAAGAAATCTGGGGTCGGAAGTGTCGAAATGAACACCCTGTATATGATCCTATTTAAATATCAAACTATATATCTGGACTCAAAAGAAAAAATTGATCATTTTCAATATTCAGATACAAGGTGTCAAAAAAATTTGAAAGTTTTTTAAACACCCTGTATACTATAAGATATAAAAAACTTTAATGTCCAAATTAGAATTCTACGGAAAAAATGGTTGAGAAAAATTTCTCTCCTCGTCAATTTATTCCAAGGGGGAAAATTTCACCGGGGAGGGGAGGGAAATCTCGGTGGATCATCCTGTACTTCTGTCTCTTTCGAAAACCGTTCATGATCTTCTGAAGCCCATCGTGGTGTCTCTCAAAAAGCCTGCAAAGTGTCTTCTAGAATCTCTTCTCTAGAGGTTCTTTCTCTTTCAGTAGTCAAGTATGCCTTTATCACCTTTCAACAGCTGCTTGAGCCAGTCCTCAGAATGCTGGGTCACAAGGCCCGCCCAAGGCTTTGCAGTGTTTCTCGCTTTTTGTTTTGAAAATTCCGTCAAGACTTTTCTAGTTGAATGGTGGTTTTACTGGAAATTCCTTGAAGTCAAAAAGCTTACCTTGGTCCTTGACTGTCTCTCAATAGTTCACTTGACAGATTCCAACTTTTGAACATAACAAAAATTCTTCGCATTCATCTCGATGATGAAAATATCGTTCTTTTGATGACTGATGAGCCTACCTGAGTTTATTTTAAATTCAAACCATCGCTTTATTTGTGGCCGCTTTTTTCACTTCCCTTTTCTCGTGATCTCTCATTATTTTCTTTCCTGTAGCTATATGTTTCGTGTATCTTCCAAACTGTTCAACATAATATTATCATGAATGGGAGAGGGCTAACCCTCATCCCTTATCGTGATTGAGGTTGCTCTTCACTTTCGTTACTTATGCACAGCCGAAACCGGGAGAGGTTTATTAGGAACGCTTGTCTCTTACTAAACTAAGGTAATCGAGTTATTATGAATCATTATACACATGACAACCGTAGGAAGACACATTACACTCGCAGCTATAAATGCTTGCAATTTTCATGTTGGTAACTCCGAGGGCACAGCTCTCAGTTCCTTGAATGGAAAATCTGAATGAACTCAATCACTCTGACTGCCAAACTGAATGAATTCATCCCGTGTTCTAAGTCTTCAACTCATTTGATCGAATCGTCCGAATCAGGTCAGTAACGTAAGTATGCGTCGTGTTTTGGTAGACACTTTCTTGCTTATTGTGCAAAATTTTTGTCCTAACTTCCATCATTATCACGGCGATTACCCATGCGTTTGCTGATCCAGACGATTCACTTACATGCTAGGCTACACATCATGCCTCTTCTTCTCGTGTTCCAGGGATGAACTTTTATCCATGGCCCTTTTGTCACGATCGTGACAATGTCAAGTTTTTTTTATGCCAATCGAGCTTCTCCTCCAGTTGTCCGCCAGTGTTGTTTTGTGTGTAATGCTCGAGTCGGAGTCTCCAGCGAATTTCGTTACAATCTCCCATATCTTTTAAATGGTTCAACTATTTGAGTTCGTTTTTCGCCAATCGAATCCTATCTTCATCTATTTCGGTTCGACACCTATTGCATTCAAGGACGAGTGGTCAGCCATGGACCACTTTCAGCCACAAAAAATATGTACCTATACATCTCTAAGTACTTATAAGCGAATTTTTCCATATTTTCCAAATGGTTCAACATAATCGAGTTTTATGGGAAAAGTTTCAGACTTTCTCTAATGCTATTTTTAGAAATTCCACTTCGAAATCTTGGAACGTTTTTTATTTTGTTTTGTAGCCAACACTCGCCTGAAAGTCCGCTATCTGCCATTGGTCACTAATGAGTCATCCTGTCATGGCGTTTGTTCTGGGGGCGTTTTCTCTTGATTGTATTCTTCCTAAATGTGTTTTTACTTAGAAGTAAAGGTGCGTTCAGTCAGCTTATTTAGCCGCAAGTTTTAATTTTAGTCGCAAGCGCAGCGACGCCCATTGGCTCTTATGAACCAGCCTTCTAGGAACAGCCAATAAGCGATGCAGCGCTTACGGCTAAAATTAAAATTGCGACTTAATAAGCTGACTGAACGCACCTTAAGTATTTATTCCAAGGACTTTTTTTTCCGGGGGTGTTTTGCTACTGGAGGCGATTTTCCCTAGATCCGTGGTAAACATATGTCTTGCACTCTAGCTCCATTTACGTCATTGTTAAGGTGCTAGTTTATTCCAAAAAGCCAAATTTTACAAAAAATCCTAATTTCACACAAAAAACTCAACTTTTTCAACAAAAAAGCGCTTACAATGGAAATTCAAAAACTGTTTCGAGGTACTGATGTGGGCTTCCTAAAATTGGCGTCGGAAAAAACCTGCAGTTTTTATCAATAAAATAAGGGGAGCTCGAAAATTGACTCTCTTTGACACAATCTCCGTTTTCACCCTACGATGCCTTATGTCAGTGATGGCCTGACCCTCACTAGGTTTTCATTGGGTTTTGAATTCGGAGTGGGTCCATCCAATGTTCAAAATACGGTACCTGTTTTCATGACAGTACTCAAATCATTTTGAAATCAATTTGAATACTGCTTTAATTGATTTTTGACATTTGATAGATCAGCTGGCGAACATCAGACATCACTGGTAACAACTGTCAGTGTGAAATTATAACCTTACTTATCAATCTCATATAGGTGGCCTGTAACTTGAGCTGAGTAAACAAGGCTTGGTGAATGAAGATTGAGGTCATGACTAATATTTTGACAGCACACATGTCATGAACGTCTCTTCGAAACCGTTTTCAGTTCGCATCAGGCGTTTATTTGCAGTTTCAATCTAGATTCTAGATACCTACGGAAACTGGAAATGCTGTGTGATCATAGCCCGTAATGTTGTGATTTGATTTATTCACTAATCCCCCATTTTTAAAGTTTCGAACAATAATAATTCACGAATTTTATGCCATTTATAAACCCCATAGCCATCATAAAATCGTCACGGTTTCCGCTTTGCCAATTAAAAAGCGAAGCGCATTTTTTTCCTCAAAGCTACCAGCGCCCCTAGTAGGTCAATGCACTTTTTTGCGATAACGCAACAGAAAATTGCTCAACAATAAAAACTTGAAAAAAAATGTAAACTACGGGTGCGTTCCTCATGCTTATTCATATATCTCCGCCTAAGAGGAATTTGCCAAGGCTGTGTCATTGTAAAACCGCCTTTTATATTGAGCAATTATATAGATGCGACCGCACTCCGAATCATTACAATAGGAAGAATCACTGTTGAAATTAACTTGCAAAAGACAATTTGAACGGTGCATTCTCTTTTTAAACTTCCGGATGGTTGTTTGTTCTACAGTAAAACCTACAATCTCCGTTCATCATCAACGCAGAAAATTGCTTTATGGCCGTATCAAGTTTTTAAATTTCGGACAATAACAACAACAAGTTCTGCACGCGTTTCCGCGAGCCGCTCGTTCGAAACTCGAGGAATTTTACGAGGAATTTCGCCCAAAGAATTTTCACGCGCGCGTTTCGAATTGATGTAGCAGCAGCATAATGCCAAGAGCTTGATGGAATTATTGCTCCGCAGTCCGCCGACATGCGTTACATACTGTAATAAGGCACATAGGGCTCACACACGTATCGTATTTCGTATCTCCTTGCCATTCATAACCCCATCGCGTAAGTATACCAAACAAAAACCGTCTTGTCTGTTGTCTGTTGATTACGGCCTGGATGATGGTACAAAACAAAAATACAGCCGGATGGCATAGAAAAAGGACTTTGAAAAAAAGAACATTGTTATTACCACCGGCTTTTATGTGAAAAAAAAAGAACTTCGGGCATCACGTGGGAAGGGTACTTATGCAAATTTACATGTGAAGTCACGCGAATCCATGTAAATTTATGCTAAATTGGAAAGGGGAGAAGAGCGCATCGTTTTGAAATTTTTGTTCAATGACTGGGTCAGTTCAAAACGCTGTCGTTTTAGATCGGCCGTTATTTCTTGCTGGAATTCCAATATATTTTTCTCTTATGCCGACAATACAATGGGGTAATTATGGACCACATTTGCGAGCTGAACTTCTCCGCTAGATCATCCTGTGGCGTAATGGTGGCCACGGGCCACAATCCAGAATTATTCACCCATCGCCACTGTTTACTTGCAACTTGCAACTGGCAACTTTCAAATTCGAATTAAGTTCGGAAGCAAACAAGGGACTAGTCCGGGGCCATTCGCGCAAAAAACGTTGTATGTATCACGGGCATAAATTATAGATTACCGCACATCAGGAAATTAGCATTTCCTCGTGCTGTAATCTATTGGTTATGCCCTTAATGCATTTATTAGTAGGTATCTAAATCACTTTTTGACAAGTCACGCTACAATTAAAAAAATGCATTTTGCAAAAGAATAGAAAACATGTGCGATATACGTGCTCTCATGCGAAAATAATTATTTATTGTATTTGTATACATTTAATTCATTCCGTCAGCATGTAACTTTTTGTATGGAGGTATAATATTATTATGTATAGGTATCTGCAATTCACTACAGTATAGTTCCGGTCTGTTGAGTTTGATCAAAACAATCCGTATTTATCGATCGATTGATGGATTATGCCAGCATCGGTTCATGGTCGCATTCAATTATGTCTGATTAATTAGGTTTTTCAAGTAATATCACCTAAAAGCCGTCGAATTAATTTCTACAATGTGCCTGTCACCGTCAGCCAGGTTTGAAATGAAAATGTCATAAACGTCCATTGACCATGTTTCTCAGAAATTTAGCTGAAAAGGGGACATTTCTCTTGTTTCACCATGACATCACAATAATAACGCTGGTCGAGAATGGAATGTTTATATATTTGCTGCAGATGAATAGCTTTGTTGGAGAAGCCAAAATGGATTCTGTTTGATTTAACTAGACCTGACCTGACCTGACCCGACCCGACCCTGTGCATATTCCCTGCCACTGACAAAGCCGAACTACATCAACAAAGAGGTAATTTAGAATTTGAGAAGTCGCAACACAGTAAACCAGAACTAAATCATGGATTGCCTGTACGTAGGGGAAAAGGGACTACCTTTGGGCAGTTTTCAAGAAATAAATACTCCGACCACTGTATTTCGCAAGTTACGCCGCCCTTACTTTGCATAAAAATACCGTATGATCAAAAACATTTTTGTGCTTGCGGTAGGCTGTGGTCTGGCCAAAATCAGCCTCGTTTGCCTGCCAATGACCAGGCCACAGCCTACCGCAAGTAGAAAAGTTTTTGATCGTACGGTATTAGTAATGGATTAATAATTTTGTTACTATAATGAACAACTTTTTTTGTGTGCCGGTTTTTTATCACAGTCTTTTGATCACGGTTCTATTTTTACGTCAAACAGATACCTATAAAGTTCACCGATAACTACACCGAGACGATGATGATGATGCGCTTCTGTGTCAAACGACCATTTTTACGATGTTTTTTGTTGCAGGCGCCAACATCAAAGCACCACTACATGGCACGGAACGGCCGTCACGGGGGCGCAGAGCCCCCCAGTCCGGCAGAGCCCTGAGCGTTTGAAGGGCACCACCTGCGACCTCTTCGAACTGCTAGAAAAAGCCCAAAGCTCCAGATTAGATGACCAAAGATGCGTGCTGCCAGCTTACTTCAACCAGGTCAGTTTTTATCATAGTTACCTCCTATCCTAATATTATGTTTAATTCTTGCACGCCTTAGCATTCCTATCAGAATGTTTCAGTGAACTTTCTGTCATCTTCCCAAGTTTTAAATGCTCAACAACCGAGAAGTCGTGGTAGAAATTCTAATCATATTTCAAAACTAATGACTCTGCATGTCTGAAATCAATTCAAAAGCTTTCACTGTCCGTTAGTATGATTTTTCAGAAATCTGTCGGAGTATTATAGGTATTCTCACATATAGTGCAAATAAAAAATGAAGATGAAAACTCAATTTTTTTTATACGGTGTAGTGAGTGTATTGTTAAGTATTTCACGTACGGGCTCGAATATAATTGAGACGATCGTTTTAAACACACACTGTTCAATAACTGCGTACTACAATAACTACACGCCAACATTACTGCTCGCTTTTAATCCGCTCGCTACCACTTTGCATTCCAATTCATAACTGCTCGTGAGCAAACGATTGATGCCTTATATAGGTCCCGACTAAGTATCTCGAATGTTCCATGCATTCTCCAGTAGTTTCCACAGTGACCCGACATACGGTTCCCATACGACTCCCGAAAAATCTTGCACGTTACCCGTATAATCCTGCCGTGCTCTAGAACCGGCGCCTCCGCCAAAATGAGCAGATGTGCCTTGATCGAGCGTTGAAGGTTCCCAATGCCAAGCCATCGCGTATACTTCTGGAGATGTCCAGAGCTCCGCACTTGTATCTACACCGCTACATAATGTATGGAAGAATCCAGAAAGATCGCGTGTTAACCAAAATGCACGGGATCGCCGCTTGTAACAGTAATAAAAAATTTGATGCAGAGCTTTTTTCAATTATGTGAAAAAAAATTTCTTTCTTGTTGACAACTTTTTTCAAAAAAATTATAAAACAGTTGATAATTTTTTCGTTTGCCGAAAAATGTCCCAGCAATCCTTTAGAAGCTTTTCCAGTGTATTAGGGCTATTCGGCTTTTAAAAAAATGTGGGGTAATCCAAACAGGAACAAGGTGGACAAAAATCGAATGGAATCCCATCAGAATTTCTATATCTCTTCATCTTTGTTTTTGAGAGAGAAATATTGATACTCTGCGTATACAGCCTCAACTTTTCTTCGGATGCTTCTAAATTATTGATCCTCGTAACTCCTACGTTACTGGCTGGATTCTTGCAAAATTTGGCAGGTCGGTAGATAGTTTCGACCAAACCAGTCTATATGCTTAATTTGGGTAAATGGTAAATTTCGTCAAAACCTTCCTGAGTTACAGATTTTCAAATACGAAAAAAAGTGAAATTTGCAGGGCTGTATCTTCGTCACTAGGCCGAACTTTGCAAAATGGTACAAAGGTTTTCAATGAAGTAGTAATTGCAATTTTTTGCTATTCTTGCTGAAACACCTTGTATGATGTGTGTACTACCATCTGCGCATTATCTGATGATAACGATAATTTGATTCAACAATATTATCAAGCACTGCAAGTTTAAAACCACCCCCTGTATAACTTCTAGCTTCGCCTCAGATTTTCTATTCAATAATAATTTAGAAGTTTCTTATCAAAACCTTCCGTTCCGCTCGAAGCGAAAGCCTTAAAGATGGCATTATCGCGGATTTCCTATCGCGGAAAAGGATAACCCAGCCATTACATCCTGCCAAATCACGGAAATAAAAGTTTTGCTCGCTTTTTATTCACCGCGTTTCGCTATAAAAATTGGCACGGCATATACCTAGGTACAATCCATTCACAGTCTTTATTGGCCGCAGTTTTTTTTCTTTCAAATGTTCCGAACTGTTTGTCACATCATCGTCATGTCCATTGAGCTGTGTGGGACCTGTGATAAAAATTACAAAAAAGTGAGCTGCAGACGAAGTAAAGGGAGAAGTATTTTTTCGTCGAATATCGATTACTAAGAAATCGATAAAATTCCTAGCATTGTGGAAACACTCGTCAGTGAGATGTCTTCGCCTTAAAAGTCATGATGGGAGTATGAGAATTAACTTCTATTTACGCTTTTATAGCTCAATAATAAATGCCATTATAAACTTCCTGTCGCAAATAATGCTTGATTATCTTAGCTGTACGTCGTCTGGTAGTACGCCAAGGCTTTGCCCATGTTTTCTTGATTAAGCTCGCTTGTTAGATCGATCAAAATTTTTCGAGTTGTTGCAATTTTCATTCATAAAGTCATGAAGCGCGCTTCCCGATATGGAAAACTGTGGGCAGATTATACGTCAAAGCTAACCCCGAGAACGCAATTATCATTATTATTGTGGGTACTTATCTTGCTTGGTACGCAAAGAAAAAACCGTAAGTGTTTTCTCAACAATCATCAAAGTTTTGAAACCCGCAAAGATACGGCCTTGCCAAAAGTTTTATGTTGGGTATGTTGAAAAGTCGGACACAGATCCAATTATTGCTCGGCGATTATCCCGTGATGGTGAAAACATGAGCTTGCCAGGAAAAATTACAGCTAGCACCCACGTCCGGATGAAAACATGTAGGTTGTTGATTCGTTCAATTATTTATATCTGATAAGAAGCTTTAGTTATATGTTTTTTGATGGAAAACAAATTATTCAGAAGGTCGTACGTTTTTTTGTGCATTTTGAAATAAAATGCGGTAGAAGAAAAACTTGTGGCGACGCACAGTGGCGCCCCCCGCGGTCATTACACATGTAGGCTTCGCTTCGGAAAAAATCACTTAATTCATTCCAAGCGTTCGTATTAAATCCGTGGGCGGCCTTCTTCCTCTTCGCCATAATTTAAAGACATTAAGTCTATTGTTCAATATTCATGCGATATCGATTATCGTTAGCTAAACTGGGATAAAGGGAGTTCCGTTGCGGATTTGCAATTAATTCTTCTGAATTGGCATCCAGTACGGCACCACGCCGTCACGACCTTTGGGATTCCAATTTCCTCCATTAATCTTGTTGAATGCCAAAAAAAGGGCAAACACACACACAGAGACACACAGTGTTGCCACGCTTAGGTGACCTGACGGGTCACAGAAAAAAAACTAAATTAAACTATAGGCGGTTCGTATGGCCCTTTGTGTTGGCGCTTCGAACGTAGCGCTCCACTTAAGCGAATTAGTCTTTGGGGGGAGATTTTTTGAATTCGGAATTTAGAAGCGCGGTTTGAACTACTAAAAACTAATTGCGGTGCATCCGAGCTGAGTGGGTGGGAACCGGCAATCTAGTGTTTGGTGTACCGAAGTCCCCCGGAGGCATCTTTTGAAATCCGGGCGTCTCTGAAGTTGGAACGCTAATGGGATCATTAGATAATGAAAGAACAAACTTGTTCCGAAACTTAATTTCTCTTCGCGAGACCTACCAAGCAGGTGCAGCACACAGACGAGCGAGCAATAATAATACTCGCGAGAAGAGGTGTTAAAATTGGACGTTAATCGTATATGGGTGGGAA
The DNA here is from genome assembly GCA_949128115.1 of Anaspis maculata. Lineage (NCBI taxonomy): Eukaryota > Metazoa > Arthropoda > Insecta > Coleoptera > Scraptiidae > Anaspis > Anaspis maculata. The sequence goes on from OX421966.1 coordinate 25,022,196, forward strand.
ACCTTTTGGGTGGGTAACCCAATCTTGTAATCCGAGTTTGTGATCACTACTGAAAGAGCTTGTTTATGTTCGGAGCGTAGACCACAAATGGAGCCGTTCGGCTTCCAACTGTCAAAACATACCAAGATGGACAAGCTTAGTAGTCTCAACATTGTGTACTTTTCGACTTGCGTTTCTACGTAGCCAACTTACTAACTCAACTAAGAGCTATATTTCAAGTCGGAAATCCGCCCGCGCAAATGTAGCGTAAGTCCGGTCACTATGGCAACATAACACAATCGGGCGAGATGATTGGCTTATCGATGCCGTAAATGAGTGGCGTAAGTTGCGCCGCTAACTTGAAATTCAGCCCTAACCAATTAATTTTGCGTTGGACTCGTTGCAGGATAATTTTAAAACCCATTTATGAGATGAAAAGTTCAAACGTATTCCCGAAGTTGCTCGGAAAGGTTAACATCATATCCTGTCCAATCATCAATTTATAAAACACTGCTTTTATTCACTGGGTATTCACTTCTAATTCCCCACGATTTGCAATAATAGACGGAGAGACACGCACCGACACAGGGTGCGGGATGACGGGATGAGGGACCGGGGACACGTAGGGTTGGGTCGTACAATAATTGGATAGGGGTTCATCAAGGGACAATAATTAAGGTCATCCACTCATTACGTGCTCGGATGGGTAATGAATGCCCAATTTAATATACCGCGAGCGGCTTTTTCCAAACCATCAGGATGCACATTTTATCGAGTGAAATTAGTGGGAACGCAGTATGGGTGACAAGATGGGAAATTTTAAAACCTCAATGGGTTTTAATGCCGCGCTTATATACTTTAATGGCTCGGGCGAAGAGCAGTAAAGTTGAAATGCAATTCGGATGAATGACATGTTTCTCCATCATTGAAAGGTTCTGAAGCAATAAAATTAGTGTTGTAGGTGGTTATAGGTATTTGGATTTTATTTGTTTGTATTAACTATGGGCGAAGAGAATTTTCACGGATTCCACACGTTACGATCGATTGTAGTTACTATACTTAATACTACGATACTACTAGAGACAAATTCTTCGGTATTATACTAACTTTTAGAGATCGAAAGGAATTCTATTTTCTTGCTACTCAACCGTAAATAATAACTAGCCATCAATAATGTTTTATAATCGGTTTAGTACTTTCTCGCGTTTTAAGGTTCTAAAAAGCACTATTTTTGTTGTGCTGGGCTGCGCGCTGACATTTATCGGCGTTATTTATCGTTTTCTACTGGGATGCACGAGATGCACTCAGTGGGAGCAGTAGCCAAAATTAATATTTAATCTGGTTCGGACTGCAGCAACAACACGGCTATTTATCACTTTTACGTGTGTTTGTGTGTATTTTGATATCTCTCTTGTATGTTACAGGCGCTCTGTCTTTACAATAGTGCTTTTATGCGTGTCCTGCTCTCATTTCACTCAGTCATTTCCTCGTTTTATTCCTAATTCAGAATTTATTCTACGCTTGATGGAAATGTTGGTTATTGTCTATTCCCGACAAAGAATATGTGCATTTGTGCATATTATACTCAAACACCATCATATTTGTCTTCTTTTTTAGTACAAGTACAACCAGATCTATAATCAAACTCGAAGTAGTCGAACCTACTAGTTGTTCTTGGCTCGATGCTGTGTTCTCACAATCACCATGTTTGATTTTGATTCCCTCTCCGTGTCCTTGAGGTTGAACTTCTGGGAATCATTCCGTTCAACGCTTTAAAACTGCTAAAGATAACATTTGACAAGGCATTAACAGAAACATTTGAACGAGTGTCATATTATAATTATACTGTTTAATCAACATCGTGGTTCAAATTCAAATTCCAAGTTCTGTATTCACTTTGGCGACTTTGAAACGTTTGATTTAACATTTTGAAGACGTTGATTCGATGTACAGAGACGCTGAAGGTGAATTCTCACGAACGTTTAACGTTTTGAGCACAATTGATTTGACGGTTCACAAACGTTCTGCAAACGTTGGAGTCCAAAAATTTTATAAACGTTCAATACTTGGTTGATGGAAATGTTCAAACGCGTGACATTCGGCGCTTTATTTAGTTATTTTTAACGTTTCCCACGTTTGGTTTACCACCTGTCGCAAACGTTTTATCAACGATGTTGTATAGTTACTAGGTAACATGAACCAATAGTCATTTGATGTCACATAAGTATAAGCATCTTCTCATCTCCATAAATATGACACAACATCAGTTATTCACGCTTGTTTTTGTCTTAAGTATATAATTTGTGTTCTTGTCACAACAGCGAGTAACGTCAGAATGTCACTGAAATCTTTCAAAATGCTACCACTCCAGGTAATTAATGAATTTCGAAATAAAGATCGAAATGGTCAACAATATCAAGTAGAATGATTGAAATCTATCAAAATTCCAATTGATGAACTCCGCGGCAAAATATCTTCAAAAAAACAACGATAACAGGCAAGATCATATTTGGAAGATTGGAAGCAGACAAAATAACGCAAAGCAAACCAGACAAGCATTTCTATTCTGTATCTCGGAGCCAGCTCGTTATGTGCATGCCATCTTTGTCTGTATCTAAGAATCCCCTATACCTCTCTCTCTCTATCTACCTGCTTTAACAAGTTGTTACGAGGATACAAAATCAAAATAGCCCTCAGAAGCTGATTTCAAGATAAAATAAATTTATTTCGTTGATATAGCCAAATTAAGAAAGGAAATTGAACGATCGAATCAAGTGGATTTTAAATCGCTAGAATATAGATACCAAAATGTCATTTGAAATCACTCGTGACTTATCAATTATTTTAAATCAACAAAATCTGACATTGATTAGTTATTATTGGAAACCGAATCTGTCAAAATGTTACTTTAAACGACTAAGATCTGTCAATACATTGTCGATATACCGGGTGTCCGCGCAAAAGCTTACAGTTACGATAATTCCTGCAATTTTCAAAATACAGATATATATAACCCGGCTGGTAGCGCGGCGGACTCCGTCTTTGGAAGCAATTCCAGGGATCGTGGGTTCGAATCCGGCCTGGGCCAGGTGAAAATTTTCATGCGCTCTCTAGTACCTTGGCGTGTACCACCGTGCAATCACGTCAAGGGAAAAATTGTGAAACGAGAAGGACACCGAAAAAAGGGTGCTAATAACCTCGCTGTTGATGCGTCCATAAAATGGTGGGAGGTGTGGGAATCACCCGGCGTCGCTCTTAGCCTACTAAGACGGCGCCGGCGCTAAGGAGGTACTGCCAGTGACTAAACGGATACCCGCCCACCGCAAAAAAAAATACAGATAAATTTCACAGTGTCAAAATTAGTAATGCAGGGGACATTGGTATAGGCACAAGTACTAACGTAGCGGACCAATTTGATTCATCCCTAGCAACCCCTTTTTTCAAATGGCACCCCCGTTTTTTTAATAATGTTATTTTTTATACATTTTTTGTGAAAATTCGACAAATATATTCACATTTTTTGAGAAATTAAATTTTTCAATAATGATATTAAATTGCAACACATTCAATTTCGATGTTTTTTGTCAAAACGAGAACCTATTACCACCGAATTGCTTGGAACTTCACGCTGGATATTACCCAGCAAATTGTACATGTCAGCAACTCACCCTACCCCTTAGGGTCAGTAATTGGGAGAACTGATGGAAATTGTCCCTAGAAAACTGATTAAAATTGTCCCTGGGTACTGAAACGACTTCCCCATTCCATCTAATTTAAATATTATCAATGGGTGCTTGAGCTTCTTGACCATGCACTGGTAGAAGGGAACAATGGATAAAACAACTGAATGAATTCAAAGAATTGGAATGCTCCCAAGTGAAAGAGCACTTCACAAAAAGATATCAAATTTTTCTGCAATAAATACCCAACTCTTGCAGTGTTTTCTTTCTGGTTAAAATATTGAAGCCAATGTCTAGTTTGACAAAGAAAAACTACCTGCACCAACTGTTAATCAACTGAACTGAATTTTACATAGAAGTTAAGTAACATTCTCACATTGAAAAAAAATTGAAACACTGGCGGGGCTTGTACGGGGGTGGGGGTGAGTTGTTGACAGGTACAACTTTCTTGGTAAAATCCAGCGTGAAGTTCCAAGCACATCGGTGGTAATAGGTTCTTGTTTCGACAAGAAACATCGAAACTAAATGTGTTGCAATTTTAGATCATTGAAAAGTTTAATTTCTCAAGAGAGCGTAAATATATTTTTCAAATTGTCACAGATGTATCAAAAATAACATTATTAAAAAAACATAAAGACTGGGGGTGCCATTTGAACAAAAAAGGGGTCGCTAGGGGTGAAACCATTTGGTCCACTCCGTTCTCACATACGCCTACCGATGTTCCCCGCGTTACTAATTGACACAACTGTAAGTTCTCGCGTGGACGCACCCGGTATAAATAAAATACAGTCAAAGAGTCATTTCAATCAGTTTAGTCACCCAAGTATTCCTTAAAATCCAATAGAAGGGACACATACAGTTTCTGGACCGAACTGCAGAATAACTGGGCCCACTTCGCTTCCTGGACGCTGAGTTATATTTTTATATTTGAGTTGAATTCGTGCTCCCATTAGCTGAATACATCTATCAATATCAGTCAATGGAGTAAGCGTAGCTTAGTGGTCAACTCGAGTTGAAAATTTCATTGAGCGTCCGATAACTCTGGTCAAATCTGCCACCACACTTGATGCCTTTCAAACCAGTCAAACTTGACACCTTGACGCGTCCCGTTTCGCTCACTTCTCCCCTACTCACTGCGACCTGATTCAAGTGTAAGTGGCGAAAAGTAGGAAGTCAACCATAAAGGCTCACTTGTTTTTAAAGAATAATTTGTACACTTCCTCAATTGACGTATCTTATCTGAAAAACGATAAAATTCGTAATTAGTACAGGTGAATACACAAGTAGTACCAGTATGATAATAACAACATCAGTGAAATAATTATTCACAACTATCCCAATGTAACCTAGCACAGAAATAAGCCTGAGAAACTTGTCGGTCTAGCTTCGATTTCCTAGGAGGAACAGCCTAATCCCTGCGCACTGTGCTCACCCTACCGCCTGGTTTGTTGGAGTTTACCAGACTTCCCTTTGGTCTGCACTATGCTCCAACCACTTTGATATGAGAGTGAACTGAACTGGCAATCATTGTTAACGTAGCAGTAATGGAGAACAAGAACAATCGCTTGGTTTCAGTAAGGACGTGGATAAGAAATATTCGACCATCGAACGCGAATGCTCGGCTGTTCAGTTTCGGGGGTAGAACCAAAACTGAATTAATTTCAGGATAAAAGTACGATAGTTCCGCCATATTGGCCGCAAATTAATTGGCATTTGATGACTTTATTTTGACATAACCTGGCTTGATACAAAGGTGCTCACCCAACAAGGGTAAATATTTTACAGCAAAAAGCCTCTTTTAAGTTCAATCCCAATTTCAATACTAGTTTTCAGGTGATGCATGCATCCCGAAAACATCAGATTTCATTCGTTGACTTGCATTAGACGTGTGCCTACGACAACTTGATGTATCGGTAGCTGGCTCACGGATGATGGGCAACAAACGGTGCGATAAAACATCAAGGCAAGCTTCATCGTGACAATCAGGTCCGGGATGTTGAGTCGGCGGAAGTGGTAAAACGCCCCGTGCTATTTTATCATTGCAATATCGGTCTTATTGTTGCAAATAATTAAGAAAGCGACGTTTGATTGATAACACGAATACGTAATAATATGTTTATAAAATAAAAGCCGCGAAAATGAGAGCAAACGATCCAAGTATAGATCGCTCACGCCTATGAAATCGCCTTAAGCAAACAAACCTGCATGCGATCACCGAAATGGACCATGCGAGGACAAGGAACACTTACAGTTAAATTGATCTGCTTGCTAAGTAATGAGTTTTCAAAGCCTCAACGAAATTGTTAAGATTTGTAATAATAATAATAGTAGTAACGTATTCATATCACAAGATTTTTTGCTATAAAAGTAACTGCACCTCTCAAGTGAGTACACATAGCGTAATTTTGAAATAGTAGCAGCCAAAAAAGGACTGTTGCAAAATTTGGGCGGTCGCAGGTAACTGTCATATGCCTGTACACCGCATAATTGACATATTCATAGAATAGAATATACCTAATAATATAATGATGTTAGAAAACGAGTTATGGCATACAAAGTTGCGCCAGCTCGTCACGGTGCACCGTATTATTATAATAAATTTATGAAATCGAGCCGATAATTTGAATGACGCGACGCGCGAGGATTCTCCGTTCTTCACATTCTACCTGTCCGGTAAATAGAGCATCTAGAGCTTTGATGCTCCAGTTTTCTCTTTTCAGGCAGAAACAATATTCATAATAGCGTAATTCAATTAAGATATTGATTCTTAATAGCAATGCAAAAAATTGTTTGTAATCTCGGCGTTGAATCGCTTGTTTTGCCAGGAAGCTCTGCGGTATATAAAATAATACTTAATCTACATCATTATAAGATATAGGTATGAAATGTCTTGTAAACAATTCAAATGTCGGTCGCGATAGTTCTCATTTTTTAAATTTTATTGTGGCCTCAATCGGTAGCAGCTAGCATCAGACAAAAACTGCCTAATTACCTGCCTATAATAGTGGACCGACTACCTGACGAATTTGTCTCGCATTGTAGGTATAGAAAAATCAATAGAGCATTCATTACATCACATATAAATGAGAATTTAAAGGTCTCGCCGACCCACTCGTCGCGTTCACTCATTTGTAAAACAATCACTTCCTCGTCCATTATCTTCCCATTGTTGAATAGATTTTCTGTTGGAGTGACAGTTGGATTATATGTGATGAAAAGAAGTGAGAACTGGAGAAGAAAAAAAAAGTGAGCGACGGCACGCTGTGAGGTCTTTCGCGTTAATAGGTGTTGAGTTGAGCTGAATTAGTGCCGAGAACATGAAGTTATGCAAACAGTTTTGATGTGTTACAGCCAAAAAATATGTTGTGGGCGATAAATAATTCACAGGCTGTATCCGGCGACGTAGGCTATAATTTTGATTAAAGCCGCTGTTCAGGAAGGGTAATCTGATTGGAAAATTGAAGAAAAATACCTACCAGGTCAAGCAATGCGTTCTGGAAGACAAACTTTGCATATACTTTCACATCAAGCAGCACTGTGGCTCAAAAGTCTCAGGGGGCTGCATAACTTTTAATTTGAGATAATCTAGTTTCATCTGCCCTTCCCTTCAAAAACAACTCTACCTTTCCAAAGAACATCTGCTGCTAGAGTGAGTTCAAGATACAGTACACCAGGTAATTCCAATGAACATAGTAGGTTGTTTTCAACTTTGTCATCATCTCCTGGGATGTGATTTGATTATACAAAGTTTTGCAGGCAAGATTCTCATTTCTCGATACGTTCTTCATGACATAAATGATAGCAGACATACTTTGAACAAAACAGACACCTTTATACGTATGAAGTTGTGAGGCAAAACTTGTGTCAACATGATTGGATTCGCATCCACACCGTGTTCACATCGAGTTTCCAAAGGAAAACACTACTTGTTTACTTGCAGCATGCAGCATATTCAGGAAAACTTTGTGGCTTGAAGGAATAAAGCTATAAAAGAAAACTTCCACATACTGCACCACCTATTGTCTGGCGTCTGCATGGCATACAACACCGAACTTATTGCTTACGATTGCATTTTGCATCTACAAGTCTCTGCAACTGGAACTATCGGACAAAACGGCGTGCGATATTTCTCCAACGGAGCAGAACAAATTTGCCAAACAAGCGCCACCACACCAACGGCTTGCCATATACCGCCTCTCCCAATTTATTATCAGCGATGGGTCGTTTGTCGGGGAGTCACAATATAGGCGATGGGAATTAAGCAGTCACCTGGCACAGGCTCTCGTTACCATATTCACACAGCAATAATTTCGTGTTGTATAAAGTGGTGTGTAGACTGCGGAGTAATTACGCACCACAATACAATGACTAGTTAGGAATCACTATGCGAATTTACACGAAATGTATTCCGCTCGTTTTGTTGGACTGTCTGATTTGTATTTGTCACATCCGGTCGTTATACCGCTTCGAGTCGAAAAAATCTTCAAGTCGATCGTTCTTGATGATCCTTTGTTCTTTCGTCTTGTTTACTCCAAAATATTTATACTTTAGTGCTCGCTGGTCCTAATTTATGCGTTTAGATCAAGTCCGCCAGATTATGTCAGTGTGCGTCAATTAGAAAACGACGTCGTGATCTACTTGCGAGTTATGTGCAGCAATAAAGTGTGAGATCTGATTTTATCTCGAAATTTGCTCAGTATACAAAGACCCAAACAAAGCTGGTGCGATTAGATTCTTTTCTAGGCCTCTGACACGTAAATTTCGAGGTATAGAGAGTATCGACGAAAAAGGATCCCACAAAGATAACTTGCTTTGGTCTTACTAGATTTTGCAACACTGTCAAATATGCCATCCACTCAAATATGTCCACCCCAGTTTTTGTCCTGAATCTGAATAACGAGTGAACGAATAAATTTATTACGGGTTGAAATCGTAGTTGAAAGTGATTGATTTCGAGGTTGAGATAGTTGGGATTGGGAGAATTAAAAATACAGAATAAACTACAAAAATCAGGTTTATGATCGGGGAGAAAAGGTTCAAGAATATTTACAGTTCAACTTGACATGGCGTGTTAACAAAAATAAAAGGGCGTTGCGCAGAGGACGCCAATAGAAAGGGTGAGCAATACCGCGAGAGTTGGCTTACAAACTATAACGTAGGTACCTACCTTTTCGATGACGCTGCGAGAACTCGAAGAGCCCAACGAAGCTCCAGCGACGACACTAAAACAGAGTACCTACACGAAAAACAACAGACTGCTGTCCTACCCCAAGGGAAATTGGTGTAGTAAACCGGTATAGCTACCCCCTAATAACGTCTCTCACTCCACGCAGAGACAATAATGATACATATATACAACAACACGCTAAAATGTCAAATAGGTAACTTATTCTAAAACAGTGAATTAAAAGATGAGAGGCAACACTTGGTTTGCCCATCAACGAGTCTTGAACGCATGAGCTTCGGGACAACCGCAACGATTAGCAGGATCTTGATAATCTGGACCAACTAACAACGGTGGTGAAGACGCCGATTGGACGGTAAGGTAGTGAACTGATTTGGTACCTTTGAGCATTCCAGAAGCTCACCATACGCTCTGGCATCTGGACAGACGAAAGAAATAGGACCGAGATGGTCACTTCAACGAAGTTGGCGATTACTGACAGTTGCTGTCAACCAAAGGCGGCGCGGCGTTCTAGGAGGGGCGTTCAGCGCCGCTTTCCTTAATTTGGTTCTCGAGGCACATCACATGACTGGTGGTACTGCTTGCCATCAACAGGAACAGTAGAGGAACACTGAATCGCCACTGACAGTTGTTGTCAAACAAAAGCAGCGTTCTAGGAGTGGCGCTCAGCGCCGCTAAATGAATCGTTACTCGGCCGATGGTTATTGGATCTTTTTTTGCAGAATCAGCCGGAACCTCCAGAAATAACAACCAATTTTTTTTTTTGCTTCCCCTGGTTTCATTATTCTGTATCGCCAAGTCGATTTTTGAAACCGTAACAAATTTCTCAAGTCGCCTATGATTCCTGAAAATCTGTCGGAAAAACGTGGCTACCAAGGAGACCGAGGCCTATACTTTGAGGAGAAATTTATTTGATCACTCTTTAGCTTTGACACTGTTGGCTATGTCGAAAATAACTTGCCACAAAATTGTCTCGAGTCCTGAGTTAAATCAGATGTCACTGTCAATTTTCAAAAGTGAAACATGATTTTGGCAGGATTTCCGTAGAATTTGATTTTAGCAATATAATATAGCCATATATGACAATATGGTGTATTCCGAATAAGTACAAGGTGTCGCATTCGCTTGTTTATCTTTTCTTTATATTCTTTCCACAAAATAAGTATGTGAACTACCGAAAAGTCTTGTGCAATAATTTGAGAAAAATGTTCTGAAATGTTGAAACATGTTTGTCGCTTTGATCTGTAATACTGTGATTGCTCATCAAGTAATTCCATAAAGACTACTGGCGGAATCGGCCGATGGAGGTTCTCACGTTCAGTCCATGCCGCATGAAATTATCGCGGCAAATAAGTATAACGGTCCCAATTTTATAAAGCAAATAAAATTTTTAATATATTAATATAGTGGGTAATTTCAGTTCGATTCGATTAGAATACTTGCAATCAAATCAAGTTATATTACCCCAGAATATAAAATATATATTCTTCCTCGAATATTGATCTCGTTAAATTACCACAGGTGCGTTGTGATGCGCTGCTTTGGTGGAAAATCAAGAAATTTTATGTTGTTTGGAGAATATGCCCCTGTATGTCATAAATTGCGCATCATCAACTGATAAAAACCGCGACGGCAACCGAGCGACCTGCCGTCAGAATTTGTGAAACCAGACGTCGGATTTTAGCGGGGTATTTTGAAAAAAAAAACGCAAACGAACCGCATCTCAAGTTGAGGGTGAGAATTTTTCCAAATTTTTGCTGAATTTGTCAAGATTTTTCGAAATTTCATAATTCATTCAAAATTTTACCAGGGAACCGATGTTCGAATAATTCGTTCCAAATACCTTGTTACGTTTTCGCGGCGAAAACTCGGCTTTTCGGGGAGAATTTCAAAAGATTTGGTGTGAAATGCCGACCGGGGGGTTTCGTGGGCCGCGTGTCTTCCAATGCGGGCTATGCGACGGGTATTTTCTTGAAAATTTGCCGAAAAATGTTGAAATTGGAGTACGGCTTAGCCAATCTGACAGGAACGTCAATTGACGCTCTCTGTTTTGGCAAACTCAACACCTCGGGGTGTTTTAACAGTGCTTTTGGAACGAAATTGACCATGTCAGCTTGCAAAATTGAATTGTGGTCTCGAGGAGACTTTTGAGCGTCCATCAGACACAGAACACAAGAGTCACCTCTAAATTTGACGGCACTTTGATCAAATTACCCAGGCCGGGGCAGACGTTGACGGCGTAATTTCAAAAACAGGCAAGTTGAGAGGGCATAACACGTCTGGGGGGTACTCACAATTTTTTTGAAATCTCCAGCGGCTTTCCATTTCGAAAAAAGGGCCTTTTTGGTCCTGCAGAGCACATTTCATGTCGGTTACAGGGGTTCCTTGTCACGATTTGTTTTCTACGGAATCCATGATAATTCCATCGGACCTTCCGGCCAGACCCCCAGAAAGGGTCCGTGTTTTGATTTGCGTCCTTGTTTCGAAGTTTTTCTTGTGAAATTTCTTGTGAAATTTTCCAAAATTTCACTACAAACATCGGCAACATCACTCAGCGTCGCAGTTGTTGTGTTGTGCCATTTGCAAATGTCAATGTAATGTCACATGCCACAGCACTTCTTAGGTCATTTTTCGCGGATTCCTTGGTCAGTATTTTGCGAGTGCTCTCAGATACGTACGTTGCAATGATGTTGACAGTCATGAACGTTTTCGCGAGTAAATGTTCTGATGAAAGCGGAAATCGTTACATGACATTTTTCTATCATTATTACCACAATATCCGATTGGAATTTTGAACCTATGCCAACTTGAAATAGACAGTCTAAATGCATCTGTAAAATTTTGATTTTTGACGTTTCAAGAGGCCGCCATATTGAACTTTTGCTTTTTTTACCTTATCCGATTGAGATTTTCAACATAATAGGTACCCACTTGAGTAGGACAATCGAGGTGTAACTATCAAAATCGTATCGAACTTTCGCATTTTTCAACCGATCCGATTGGGATTTGAAACCTATAACCACTTGAGACGGACAACCGGAATGCTCTGTCAAATTCTGATTTTTGACGGTTCAAGAGGCCGCCATATTGAACTTTTGCATTTTTCAACCTATCCGATTAGGATTTTGAATCTATGACAACTTGAAATAGGCAATCTGAATATATCTGTTAAATTTTCAAATTTTTCATTTTGACAGTTCTACGACCGTCGCCCGCGCCATATTGAACTTTTTCATTTTTCAACCGATCTGATTGGTATTTCAAACCCATAGCCACTTGAGGTTGGCGATCAAGTTGCATCTGTCAAATTTTGATTTTTGACGTTTCAAGAGGCCGCCATATTGAACTTGGTCTTGAAGTTGGTCTTGAACCAATCTCGATGAAAGAAGGAGAATCTTTTTAATTTCGGGCTTGGTGACTTGCATGGTTTTTGCGAAAATTATTGGATATTTTCACCAGGTTTGTGCACCATCGAACTCCCGAGCAGGTACTCATAATAATTTATGAACGGGCTAGAAACACTTTTTTCATGGCTTTTGATCTTATTGGAGTATATTATTTGAAGGGAAGGATGGAGGAGAGGAGAGGATTACTGTCGGGCTTGCTAGCTATTTTTGGTGACATGGAGGAAATTGTGAGTTCAGAATATCCCTTGGTAGTTATAATGACAGTCTTAATATACCGCAAAAAAGACAATTTTGTAGTCATAATTGTATTGTATGGAATTTATATTTATTGTTATTGAATGTTGAATAAAGTATACAACAAATAAATGAGCTGTCCAAAACTAAGCTCAGAAGACTATAGCAACAGAGATAGATTATGTCACGCTATAGGTATCCCACTTAGTCAAAAGCTAAGTTATATCCCCTATGGTTCCATTCAGCATTTAATATTCCAGTCCCTAAACCACCAAACGACAAACAATTTAATACATTACTGGTATAAATATCGTAGAGAGGGTCAACATGATCATCTGGCACAATTAATGTGTTGTTTCATCTCTTCATTTCTACTCGATCGATCTCGGACAAAAGTATGACTGTATACCCTAATCGAATTCAATAAGAATCATAATATGTACACATAAACTCAACCATACGATCACGTTATTTTACATACGACTATGGCCAGACGTCCGCCCATGAAGTGTCAACAATTTTATATCCTATCATAAACAACAATTGACGGCGGTGCGCTTGAAATTGGGATAGTTTCAATTATTTTGCCTGCCTCAAAGATTAACGCTGGCATAACGTACCGCAAGGATTTCCAAACTTATGGTTTTGTCGGTACCTATATACCTATCAATTTCACGGACGTTTCCGGATTGGTCAATTTCTCTAATAACAATAACTGGATGCAACGGTAGGTATACGCAATATTGCGTTAAACAGCCCGCGCTCGGCCTTTGAAGGCATTCTTGTGCCACTACTGGCACAATAAAACGAGGAATGCGAGCAGCTCGCATTTTTATTAATTAGCGGACTAACGAGCGGCTGTTAATAATGCCCCGATGATGATAATCCGAAGCGATGGAAAAAATTTACTACCTTAACCGTATCGTAGTAGGTACAGGTAATAGGTGTATTATCGGTTGACAATCTTTTTGGACGCGCATGCACGAACTCTATCTCAGGTTGCTGTGAGTGAGCCTCCGCAATGAAGCAGTCTGTATATTTCCCAATGTAAACTAAACTAAGAATACGCTAAGTGAACTGTCAAGATGACCAAGACCACAACAAAAGAGATTACGTTGATCATTTGCTATACAGAGAGTAACGACTATTAAATAGGCAAAAAAATATCCCCCCCCCCAAATATTGCTAGCTCGAGCGCTAGTTTTGTCGTCGAAATAGATTGTGAATGCAGTATGTATACCTGAATTGCAGCCGGTCGAAAAAGACGCGGCCAAGCAAAAGCTCTTCCGACGAACTGTCGCGCGTCTTTTGATAGCCATCGAGAGAAATTCCGATGTTTATTTCTTTCAAGAACGCGGTAGCATAATGTATCAGGATGCAACTGGTAACACACCTTTTATTGATGGCGGGAAAGTGTTTTACGGTTCTAATTCACGAACGGATTTTCTCAAAATTTTGGGAGTATGACCTACAAGAAATGTTTTCGGCTTTCTTCCCTATTTTTCTTTTATATAAAGCCTCACAATACTTACTCAAAATCAGCCCCTTCGGAGTGAAGGGCAGTTTACGGAAATGCTTAAAAAGTGACTGAAAAATGATGAAAAAACTACTTCCCTAATTTTTCAAAATATGGGCGGTTACAGACTTTTCAAGTTCATCTAGTTTCGTTATCTCAATAAAATATTTAAGTAGGTAATCTGGAGTGACGAAAAAAAAAACGAAAAACAAAAGGTCGAAAACAAAACATCGAATGCATGAGGTCGAAAAAGAAAAGGTCGAATTTACAATATATCGAAAGTGATGACAATCGAAATACATATGATCGAAAATACATAATATCGAATAACAGAATCTCGAAAAACAAACGATCGGAAGACAAAAGGTCGAAAAACAATAGGTCGAAAAACCAAAGGTCGAGAAAGAAAAACCCCGAAAAAAACGTAAAAATCAAAAAGCACTGGTGTAAGTTGTACAGGTGATCACGCGAGATGGGACCCCCCCCCCCCCCAACTGAACGCTTCCCTTTTGAGATATGTTTCAAAATAAAAAACTAATCCTTGATAATTTTTCCTGTACTTTTCGAATATATTTACCATAATTTTCTATATCTCATAATATACAGGGTGTTGAAGAAAAAAGTTGAATTTTTGCGACACCCTGTATTTACTTATTGTAATCTAGACAGTTTGCTTTGCTGATTACAAAACTGTATGGCACTTGTCGATTTTTTCTCGAATAACTTCTTATAATTCTAATTCTATAATTCCAATAATAATAATAATTCTAATATTCTAATTCTAATAAGATGGCTGTGATTACATCACCAAATACCCAAAAAAACACTTAAACTATGTTTTAGGCTACAGATTAACAAAACATCGGATTTGAATGGGAACAAGTCTCACTTCTGGAATTTAGTGGTGTAATCACAGCCATCTTTATTGGAATAATATCCACGAAATTGAGATTTCATTAATTTTGTTGGCAAATTATTTGAGAAAATCCACAAGTGTCATTGATTACATTTTTGTAATCAACAAAGCAAACTGTCTAGATAACAATAAGTAAATACAGGGTGTCGCAAAAATTCAACTTTTTTTCTTCAACACCTTGTATTATCATGAAATATAGAAATATTATAAGGTAAATATATTCGAAAACTACAGGAAAAATTATCAAGGATTAGGTTTTTATTTTGAAAAATATCTCAAAGGGGAAGCGTTCAGTTGAGGGGGTCCCATCTCGCGTGATCACCCTGTACAGTTGTTGTAAAGACAAAAAATTTGAGAGTTTAAGACGGGAGAAAGAAGAACCGAGTCAAAAATCAACTAGCTCAAATTCATTCCAGTCAGAAAACCTAATCAGGCCTTGAAAAAAAATACTGAACCTGACAAGGTCCACGTACACAGGTTTACAAGTCTAAGTTGATTTTGCGTCGAAAAACCAAATCAGATCCTGCAAAAAAAAAACTGAACAAGTCAATTTTGCGTCAAAAAACCAAATCAGGTCTTCAAAAAAAAAATTAAACCTGACAAGGTCCATGTGCACAACTTCACGTTTCAGAGTTGATTTTGCGTCAAAAAACCGAATCAGGCCTGCAAAAAAAAAAATACTGAACAGGTCAATTTTGCGTCGAAAAACCAAATCAGGTCTTAAAAAAAAAACTACTAGACCTGACGTGGTCCATATGCACAACTTTACGTTTCAGAGTGGATTTTGCGTCAAAAAACCGAATCAGGTCTGCAAAAAATCACTGAACCTGACGAGGTCCATGTACACAGCTTTATGTATCCAAGTTGATTTTGCGTCAAAAAGCCTAATCAGTTCTGCAAAAAAATTACTGAACCTGACGAGGTCGTTGTACACAGGTTTATGAGTGTAGGTCAAAAAACAAAAACTAAACCTGACAAGGTCCACGTACACAGGTTTACAAGTCTAAGTTGATTTTGCGTCGAAAAACCAAATCAGATCCTGCAAAAAAAATACTGAACAAGTCAATTTTGCGTCGACAAACCAAATTAGGTCTTCAAAAAAAAACCACCAGACCTGACGAGGTCCATATTCACAGCTTTACGTTTCAGAGTGGATTTTGCGTCAAAAAACCGAATCAGGTCTGCAAAAAAAATCACTGAACCTGACGAGGTCCATGTACACAGCTTTATGTATCAAAGTTGATTTTGCGTCAAAAAGCCCAATCAGTTCTGCAAAAGAAATTACTGAACTTGACGAGGTCGTTGTACACAGGTTTATGAGTGTAGGTCAATTTTGAGTTGAGAAACCAAATCAGGTCTCCAAAAAAAAAAACTTAACCTGACAAGGTCCACGTACACAGGTTTACAAGTCTAAGTTGATTTTGCGTCGAAAAACCAAATCAGATCCTGCAAAAAAATACTGAACAAGTCAATTTTGCGTCAAAAAACCAAATCAGGTCTTCAAAAAAATATACCAACCTGACAAGGTCCATGTGCACAACTTTACGTTTCAGAGTTGATTTTGCGTCAAAAAAACGAATCAGGTCTGCAAAAAAAAATACTGAACAGGTCAATTTTGCGTCGAAAAACCAAATCAGGTCTCCAAAAAAAAGCTACTAGACCTGACGTGGTCCATATGCACAGCTTTACGTTTCAGAGTGGATTTTGCGTTGAAAAAACGAATCAGGTCTGCAAAAAAATTTTTTCAACAGGTCAATTTTGCGTCGACAAACCAAATTAGGTCTTCAAAAAAAAAAACACCAGACCTGACGAGGTCTATATTCACAGCTTTACGTTTCAGAGTGGATTTTGCGTCAAAAAACTAAATCAGGTCTGCAAAAAAATTACTGAACCTGACGAAGTCGTTGTACACAGGTTTATGAGTGTAGGTCAATTTTGCGTCAAGAAACCAAATCAGGTCTTCAAAAAAACAAAAACTAAACCTGACGAGGTCCATGTACACAGGTTTATAAGTCCAAGTTAATTTTGCGTTGAAAAACCAAATCAGGCCTTCAAAAACAACTACTAGACCTGACGAGGTTCATGTACACAGTTTTACGTTTCTAACTTCGATCTTGCCAGAAAAAGCCTAATCGGGTCTGCAAAAAAATTACTGAACCTGATGACAACACAGTACACAGCTTCATGTTTCCAAGTTGAATTTGAGTCAAAAAACTAAGGTCTTCTAAAAAAAAAACTGAACCTGACGAGGTCCATGTACCTACACATATCATGTGTTAAAGTTAACTTTGCGTCAAAGACTCTGATCAGATTTTTTTAAATATATACTGGTGTTTCAGTGACCTTGCATAATACTTCGGGAGGTGATTTCTCTCAGAAGAATAAGTCGAAAAGTGAGAGTAAATTCTTTCCTCACGTGCTCTCTGAGGGAGTCACAGCCCCTCAATAGATCCGAATTGTAATCACATTTAAAACAGGTATTTCTAGTTCGACATTGTGTTATTCGACATTTTATTATTCGATGTTTTGTTTTTCGACCTTTTGGTTTTCGACCTTTTGCTTTTCGATATTTCACTTTTCGATCTTTTGGTTTTTCTATGTTAGGTTGGTCGCTCAATTGCATTTCGATCTTTCTTAATTTCGACATTTTGATTTTCGACTTTTTTGTACTTTCGACAATAGTGCTTTCGATGTTTTGTGGTTCCGTTATTTTGTTTTTCGACTTTACGCATTCGATGTTTTGTTTTCGACCTTTTGTATTTCGATCTTTCTTTCGTCACCCGGTAATTGTTGGTGGCAGAGTTCCGAATAAAAAATTTCAACTCCTGGGCGGGTACTGAGGTACTAAATTTCCGTTTACCACACAGTGTAAACTATGAATTAAAATGATGGAAAAAATCGGTTGTATTACCCCAAAACTTTTCCGACGAGTAGCAAGGAACGTATGGAAATTTTTCTACGAGACGTCCATTCGAATGAGAAGTTAGGATATAACTCATACGTCTTGGGAACGTTAAAATAAATCCAAATAGAAGTAAACCGTTTATTTCGGATCACGTTCAAACAAGGTCATGAGCTACCCATTCGAGTGAAAATTTTTGGCAAAGATCGTTTCGTTTAGAACTAGATCCTGTGACGGACGGACGGACGGACAAAACGAGGGCATAAGCGCCTTCCCGTTGGGAGAAGTGCGCTAAAAAGAAAACATATTGGGTTGGAAAATAATTGTATCGCCCTAAAAATGGGGATGACAATTTGAAACAAAAAAGAGAATGTTGAGAGAAGATGGTTGAGTACAGTTGGCCATGAACCGTATAACTTTCTGCTACTTTCTGTGGGTGCTCTTCACAGAGGGTCTCGAAAATTCGGGAAAGCCACCACACGAATGTCACATCCAGTGCCGCTGTAAACTCAGAATTGATATTGGTTTTCCACAATTTGTTTTTCAATCAGATTCCTCGATAACTATCCTATTATTCTGAAGAAAAAAATCATTCGAACCGGATAAATCATTCTGGAATAATTTGGCTGCAAACTTGAGCAAAGAAAATGCTGGTGCGTTAATTTTGTCCATCAGTTCAATGTCGGAACTAACTCCTTAGAACAGTCTCTTGTACGAGGAAACAGCAACCAGTAATACATACAATACATAGACTGACTGATGATGGTATTTGCGACAGCAGCCTTAAAAGGCAAAATCCTACCTAATACACCTTCTGGAGTATGAAGTAGGTACTTGGATTTTATATCATCATCTTTTGGCAGAGCTCCATACGTAGCGCTCAACCCAATCTCACGAGTACAACTCAACTCCGATGCATTTAATAACTTTTTATCTGAAATTATGAGAATTTCTCAGATGCCATTGTGGCATAAATCACCAGATGGAATGGATGAAACCACATCAAACATGATGGCATATCTTGTGAATAAAAAACGACATCGTATACTTCATACAGACCAGACTGTGCGGCTTCGCAGAGCATTATTTGCTCTCGGCTCAAGAGAACATGACCTGGTGTGTGTGCGAGATAGCGCTGGTCGAATAAAATCACTCTGCTCTGATGCATTTGTCTGTCGAGCAGCGTATTTATGACATAAGTGCATTTCATAGGCATCGTTCGAAATGCATCGCATGTGTGTGGTTTGTTGGTTGGCTCATGGCTGTTGGGTGTATGTGTGTGCGTTGTGTATGTGCAGAGCAACACCAGTCAAGTAAACTGATTCATAAATGTCGACGGGATAACAATAAAAACAGCTGCAACGCCCGGCAATGTCGTATCGTATGTTATGTAACATGTGTTTACCACAAGCAGAGCGGCCTTTATGCCGATAAAAGCCAATTGCATTATTCTCCTCCACCTTCTCTGACGCGAGATATGGTCCAAGGAATAAATTCTGTTCAGAGTACGAATAGTGTGATATCGAGGAATGCAAATGTTTTGCTTAAACAAGTATCATCAGAAACATTGCGGTGTTCAAAGCACAAGACTTTTACTGTAAAATTAGGCAAATGACACAGAGCGAAAAAGTCTAAAAAGCACTAACTTATCTTTTGCTCGAGACTTCAACGGTAGGTCAAGTAACAAAACCAAGTGAAAGACTCCGAAAGCCTAAAGTTCAAAGTCTTGAACGAGTTCACCTATTATTTGATCCACAAGAATGGCGTACAATCCTCGGTCCAGTTTGAACGTCTGATCAATGACCATCACGTCGAGATAAACTGGTCAAGTTTCCCCTGTGGAACTTCGCAAGACGCACTCCATCCGAGGTTCAAACGTGGCCGGTGCGTTACAAAGTCCAAAAGGCATCACAGTGAACTAATAGAGGCCGCTCCCGCCAGAAAACGCCGTCTTCTCTTAGTCGTCGTTGTAAAGTTCCACTTGCCAGTAACCACTCTTCAGGTCAAGCGTCGAAAACCATCTCGATCCAGACAGCGTGATCAAGGTGTCGTCGATTCAAGGCAGTGGATTTTTTTTTTCCTGTTCATCATCAAGTTTGCGGTAGTCCACGCAAAATCGTGTACTGCCCTCTTTCCTTGTTACCAAAACAACAGCCGACAACCGTGGGCTCGTCGATTTCTCTCAAGATTTTTTTCAATTCATATCGGTCAAAACCCAGGTTTATGGCAAATATTCCCTCATTCCGACCCATCTTTACTCAGAACTCGCATTAAAATAAAATCAATATTGCGGCAGTGATAAAAATAAAATCATTGATTCGCCTTCATAAAATATTGACATTTCTTCACCTATTCTTCTCGCGCGCACACCGAGCGCCGGTTTTTCCCGGCCGTGATTCCCGGTAAAGTACAGAGAACAATTTACCGGATTTGCTTGGTAATAATGTAAGCTCTCCCCTGAACCGTATTAGGCAGAGCGGACCAAGTATGAAACTACAATAATTAATTATTCAAAGTGATTTATCCCCGTTCCTTTGCAACTTCAAAGCATTTTTCATCATTGTGTAAACCGGAGAACCCGCAGCAGCCAGGAACTAATTTAGAGACTCCATAATGAAGTTTAAACGGCCTGGAATTTGCTCGATGCGCGATTTAATTTGATTTCCTATACTTTTAGCTTCGTTAGAATTACGGCAATAAGAAAAGCAAAAAATAGATTTGCGACCGCTCAGCTCTTCTCCTCCGCTGGCGCGATTTAGTACCCATTCCAGCATTAGTGTTAGTGCCAATATAAATGAGCAATTAAACTATGCGCCAGGTAAAACAAGGCCGTGTCCCGTGTACACATACACTGGAACCATTACGTGTGTACAGATGTAAACAATAACATAACGGGACGGTGTATGATTTGCTTTTTGTACAATTACCAACCTTGATTACAAAATGTATAATAACCAGGCATCACAAGTGGGTATACACTGGTGCTGTGGCCATTACATGACTTTAATTAGAGAGGAACAATTCATTCATGTAACGAAAGTTCGTGTATGGATGGTGGGTGGACACAAATTCCCACAAACGCGAATGAAAATTGATGTAATTTCATATTATGACCGCTCCTCTCGTTTCGTTCGTTCCTTTCGCAAGTTTCAGAATTTGTAAGGCGAAAGGCCAAATAATCATGCTATGTAAGCGAAATGATCTTCAAACGTTTAAATACAGTTTGTCATGGCTCTGGGCAGGGTTGTTTCGTAGCTTATTTCGAATAAGTTTACCCCCA
Source organism: Anaspis maculata (assembly GCA_949128115.1). Taxonomy (NCBI): domain Eukaryota; kingdom Metazoa; phylum Arthropoda; class Insecta; order Coleoptera; family Scraptiidae; genus Anaspis; species Anaspis maculata. The sequence continues at coordinate 25,043,295 of OX421966.1, forward strand.
GATAAATAAATCTGATGGCGTTAAGTCGGAAGTCATCGGTGGCCAACACCCTCGTTACTGTATTTGTGGTAATGATTGCACCTGCTTATAATTTATATTGGAATCAGACAGCGTAGTGCTAATCTACCTGGTATAGGCCATACGCCCCCATTTCGACCACACTGTATGCACTATAGGTAATGAGCATAAGGTATGCATAGGTATTCTCTTGGTGCGAAAGCCCTCACTCGATCAATGTAACTACACTGATTAATCGACAACTAGGGAACTAGGGAAGCTAATTTATTAACAAAGCAATCGATAATGCTGGTTAGTTCGAAAGTTCGTAATGTATAGTCGAGACACAAATTGAAGAGTTTGTTATTCGCATAGAAAGAGAAGAGTTCTCTTTATACTGGAAAGTTCGTAAATAAAAGATGGCTCGTTTGAACTTGATGCTGCAACCCCGCGCGCAAGAAAAGATGAATATAACTCACTTCAAGATATATTGACTTCTGTGCTGTGTTGGGCCCAACTTTTTTTCGAAGTATCCGCCAAAGTTCAAATACGAAACCCATGCCGAAGTTTGGTGTTATCGTCGTGTTTCGTCATAAACCGGGATGATATGAAAAATTCCGCCAATCCAGTTTTTTTTTTAATATTCGTGAAAGCAAATATAAGCTTCAAGGATGTGATGTTAACGTTCGGGATCCTTTCTAAAATATTGTAAAACTTTAACAATATGTAATTGGATATAGGCAGTAAAACTGGGCGCGTTGAAACTACGGAAACAATTAATATTTATTGTATGTGTTTTAAACCAATTATTCACTGTTTTCTTTCTTGTTGCAGGTATGATGCGTGTACCATAAATTAGTGCGCTGTTAATTGGTGAGAAATTATGGAATTCTATTTCACGTACGTGTTTTTCTCGTTCATAATCTGAATTTGGACCAAGACAATTGAACTGGTGGTACAGTGACGGTTGGAAAAAATCGCTCACCCTACTATCAAGTAGGGTCTTTTACCACCATGTTTTTAGCCGTCGCGTCACCTTACTTATATTCTGTCCTCTAAATATTTGAGCTGATGATCTTACAAGATGCTGACAATAAGTTATTCAAATCACTCGTATGCGAACAGTAGGTAATTGGCACTTGCATGCAAGGACTTTTCACAGTACCAACACAAAGTGTATAAATATCAATTTGACTTCCTCAAATCTTATCTCAATACCAAATAATCAACAAGGGGCTTCCCAATTTTCATTTTCATCATGCGGGAGATTCAAGATAGTCTGAATACTCGCTACACGGAGTCACTACAACAGGGCGATTCATAATTAGACCAAAATAATGAACGATTGTATCAAGGGAGAAGGCAGGAGTAAGAAACTAATGCTTAAGATTTTCTTCATTTCTTATCCCAACTTTTTTGTCTTCTTTCTACCCTAATAATAATTTTTTAAGCTCAAGAGTCATCAGTTGTACCATTTTTGGCCTATACCTACTCTGGGATTATGTAGTAGGTATTAAAAACGAAAAGTATATGAAATGAAGATAACACCGACTTTTTTTAAATCGAAGGACCATAATTTCAGTGCCACTGCTACTTTACAGGGCTCAATTTTTGTTGGTCTAATTATGAATCACTCTGTATCGTTTTTGTTAAAAGCGATTCGCAATTCAAAAATTATAATAATCATGTAATTTGCATATTATTGAGATTATGGGTATATTTTGTTAACATTTTACATTTTTCATGAGATTATTGATTTTGCTTAGTAAAATTAAATATAAAAGAATCTCACTAAATAATGCTTTTGCAAATGGAGAAATCCAGCCACGCATGAAAGTTCTTGTCCAAATTGATTCTGAACCGATAATACCTACCTACTCACGTGAGAAATCCAGACGCTTTTTCGCAGGGAACCCACAAATTTCACTTGTATCGAACCGAAATGGCTTCTGGGGTTCATTAATATTCGAGATGTAATATCCAATCAGTTTGTGGCGCGCCATTACCATTTTTGCAATAAGTGTATGACCCATAAATCCGCCGGAATTACCGCCGTGGCACATCAGTGGCTCGCCCGAAAATTTATTAGCGAAATGCACGGGAAAGCCGCCGACCGCCAAAGAGCTTAAAATTATGCGTTTGTTGGATAATATAGAGGCCACCCACAGCAGAGAGGGATAGGGTCATGTGGGTTATACTGTACCCCTTGCTTCCAGCAGAAGCTCGCAAATACACATCCGAGCGAACACTTTAATTCGGTGGAGTGCTGGCGAATATAAATCCACCACGGTCGGAAAAGCCGTGCCAAACTCCAAGAGTATGAAAACTCTGCTGCCATGCTCAAGAAAACGCGAACGAAAGAGGAGATATAGGTGAAGTGGGTATGTAGGTAGCGCAAAACGGCAAGGAAAAGTGGAAAACTCTTGTAATAAAGGTATACGGAGGAAGAGAAGTTTTCCTGAAGTTTTCCCCATAAATCTTGTTTTTATTTCACTTTCTTGGTGGTGGTTTGCTGCCGGCTTCTTAGTAGACTACGTAGAAAAATTGAATTTGTTGTTTAGTAGGTAGGCAACCAAATATACACGTTAAGCAGAGAAGCGAACCGAGCTGATACAGTTGTTTGCTTTACGCGCTCTGTTGTGCTTGGAAGCTCGTTCGATAGGTGGCGCGACGGTTCATAAATTCAACTTCGCGGTCTGTATGCCTCGTTTCGGAATAATGTGCACCTCTGATGATCACCTGTGTGATGTTGAGCTCGATTTAGCCATATAAACGATGACCAGAAGCATTTTTTCCAGCTCAAATGTCAAATTTCGCAGCCACCTGAGACGCACATTATTTTGAAACAACAACGTAGGATAATAATCGGTACCTATATCCCATTCACCTTTTGAATGCACCTATGAGAGTTTTTGAAGCAAAAATAAAATGACAAGCTGGGGCAACGGTAAGTTGATGGCACATGCAACAGCCACCAGACGGCGGAGGCTTATTTATTTCTTATCCAAAAAGTTCTACTTTCTAGTTCTGGATTTGCAACGTGAATGACTTTTTTTATACCTACCCAGATTCTGCAAACTTTCGTCAAATTGAAATAATAACAAAATATTGTGGTCTAGTTAACTACTATAAGTAATAAGTTCATCAATCGCCAAATTGAAAATACTTGATAAAATATTTTTACGTTTTAGATCAGGGCACCCATAATAAGGTACTTAGTAGGTAGTTTTAATATTTTTATAATATAGGTACCTACAGGGTGTTTTGCAAACTTGGGGTAGAAAATTGAACAGCAGGTAGGGATATTCTTCAAAAGTGCCAGAAAAATGTATAAGAAAATTATACGATTTTTAGTTTTGGAAATATGGAGGGTCAAAAGGTGGTCCTTCGACTCCGTCTATTTTCGTTTTTGGAAGAATTTTGTGAACTCTTTCCATCAGACCAATAAGCAAATTTTTTGAATCTTTGAATGTGTTTCGTAATTTTGCTTAGTGTAAAGGGTGTTCACGATAAAATTCACCCCCCCTCTAGGAGATTCCCCTTTGAGATATTTTGAAAAACTAAAAACTTTTTCTCAACAATGTTTCCCAGGGATCTTGAATCGATCGTCTAAAAGTTTTCAATTGGTACCGTATACAGGGTGTGACATGTAACTTTTTTATTTCAAATGCAACACCCTATATTTTATTACGTCATTTGATGAAGCCTTTCTTTCTGATTACAAAAATATATAACATTTATTATTTATCTTGACAAGGGAACTGTCAAAAAAGTAATAAAATAGGTAGTCAAACAAATTAAAAATTAATAATTACGCGACACCCTGCATTAGGAACGAATTGGACTATTTATCCATGCAGAGTTGAACTCTGCAGATAAAATGCTGCGAGACTAACTTTTTTCAAGTGAACTGTAGGAACCAAAGCCATCTTGCCGCGAAACAAAATTATTTGACTACCTATTTTATTATTTTTTCGACAACTTACTTGTCAAAATAAATCATAAGTGTCAGATATATTTGTAATCAGAAAAAAAGGCTTCATCAAATAACGGAATAAAATATATGGTGTTGTATTTGAAATAAAAAAGTTACATATCACACCCTGTATACGGTACCAATTAGAAACTTTTAGAGGACAGATTTAAGGTCCCTGAGAAAAATCGCAAGGAAAAAGTTTTTAGTTCTTCGAAATATCTCGAAGAGGAATCTACTGGAGGGGGGTGAATTTTATCGTGACCACCCTGTACCTACAGGGTGAGTCATAAATCCTAAAACTCTATTTTTCCTTGAAAATGCTAGTGAGACAATCTAAAGAGGTTTTAAAACCGGTAGAGCAGCAAATAGCATGAATAAATAGTCCCCATATAAAATTGTCTTCATGCAGTTTTGAAGAAAACTGGATTTTCAGGATTCACGATTCACCCTGCTTATTGGTCTGTTGGAGAGAGTTCACTGAAACCTTTCAAAACAACGAAAATAAAGGGGGTCGAAGGACCACCTTTTGACTCTCCATATTTTCAAGAATAAAAGCCCTAATTTTTTTTTTAATTTCTTTCCGATACTTCTCTTCAACTCCTGTTCAATCTTCTACATCAAGTTTGCAAACACCCTGTGTATTTGCTTAAGATTTCAACATTTAAAAGAATTATTTGAAAATTGCGATAGGTTTTCTTGGCATGCATGCATGCAGACATTAAGTATAAGATCTGTCATATTTATTTTGGCTAGGGCAGCTGCAATTTTGAAAATTGCTATTTTTCAAACTTTCTGGGAAGCAAGAGGCCCGTGAGCTCGCATTTTGAACTACACTGGCGTGCAAAATTAACGCAGCACCAAAATTTTGCCACACCTTTGAAGTCTGTTTTTTTTTCAAACCGTTTGTCTGATTTGAGGAATTTTTCTTCTGAGTGAAAGGTTGATTACTCAAAAATAACAATGTTCAAGAAATAATGAAAAAAGTCAATAATGGCCATACCGGATGTGAGGTGTGAGTGAGGAGTACCAGCCACAGTGAAAGATCACAATTCATGGTCAACTGTACCTTGGCCTTTTCTCAACATTCCTGTTCTTGTTTCATTTCATTACGTCAATTCTTGAGAAAGATACCGTTTTTTTCCATATCATGTTTTTTCTCATTTTGAGGGTTAGTCACTAGGAGGAATGTGTCCATTTCTCTCGTAATTATCGTCACAAAGTTGCACCGGATGGTGCCCGCTTACAAAAATCTTCATTGCCTCAATTTGAGGCTATGTACCGGGTACCGGGTGTGGCATCATCAGTGTCGATCTTTTCGCTATCTTAGAAGACCCCTGTAGAGAGTACCGGCAAAGGTATAAAATGGCAATTCAAGGCAAACTGTATAGACAATACAAATAGAGAAGACACATCTCGTCACGGATTTTTACGGTTGCGTAGGAACCAGGTGAGTCCATCATTCAAAAAAAGGTTGGCTGATTTTTGATGCCCCAATATCCGTGACGACGGTGGTGATAACATATGGTCTTCTCTATTTGTATTGTCTATACATACTAGCTCTATCCTTTCTCAATTCTTCTTTTTTCTGTTTGCCTTGAATTGCCATTTTATACCTTTGCCGGTACTCTCTACAGGGGGCTTCTAAGATATCGAAAAGATCGACACTTCCCTTATAACTAAGAAGCTTGTTCTTTAGTTGGCACTGAGACCAAATTCCACGTAAAATTCAAGGTGACGTTGTAAGTATAGGGTAGAGTCGGCTATATCGTACATCTAAGTATCGTACCGCCAGGTTAATCGTACCACTGATTAGGAACCCATCCTTCACATTCAATTCGAAGCTACACCAACTAGCATAGTTTCCGTATTTACCGACAACATGGTAGCATAAGAGCTTCGAAATGAATGTAAAAGATGGCATCATCTGTAGTTTCTAATGTGGAAAATAGTTGGTAAGTATAGGTCGCGGGAACATAGCGTCACCTTGGCACCCGCTATAGCAACGTTGCAAGTATGCCTGACGTGGCAACAGCGCGATGCGCATTCCTTTCGACGTTGAATTGACATAAGACGCTCGCGCCAGCGCATGACAAGGTGCCAAGGTACCGCAGTAGAGATTCGTTTGTTTTTCACATTACTCAGACAAATCTTGAGTTCAGCCCAATTATTTTTTGATAAAGCGGCTATTGTTCAACAAATTATCTATATAATTTATTACAACTAAAGAAAATTGTATTAACAAGTACTAGTGAAAATAACGTCCTTTGAAAAATGTTCCGTCTATCTGCAGAGAAAATGCGAAAAAATGTGTTCCAAAAGTGGTCCGAACGACTTCGTGTCTCTTTGTGAATTATTGTGCCAAATGAAGCCAGAGTAGCCAACCGCAAAGTTTTGGGGATTTTCTATATTTCAGATTTGGAAACTTGAAAACAAAATCTCACAGCCGACTAGAATCACGGTACAAGTGAACATGCCATATCACTTAACTTGGTAGGGTGAGTTGGTGGGGTGAGATTCTTTTCTGAGCTTGGCTTATACCTAGATATTTGATAAATATACAAAAATGTCACACATTTATCTTGGTAATTAAATGAGAAGAGAGAGTTTATGTGCGTTTTTCGTAATTTAATTGTCAACACTTACCAACTTGCACTGTTTATTGTTCATCAGAATCATGCAAAAATGGGCGGTTGTGGAATGTGGAACGCGTGTGCTCGCCGTATTCATTCTCTCAAAGCTTTTGACGTTTGAACACACGTCTGTTATCGAGGTTTGGTAGGAAATTATCGGGTATAATACCACGAGTGCGTTAAAATTACCGATAATTCTGAAAAATGCGTGTTTCCTGGAAACTGCACGAGTTCATTTTCCTTGTAGGAAGGAGGGCTGTTCTTTCTTCTTTCAAAAAAAGCCAAAAGATAACGAATGAGTGCGGTTTTTTCTTGGCAACATGCTTTTTTTCCAGAATTATCCGGTACATTTTTAATGCAAGAGTCCAAGAGTGGTATTCCAAAGAATATTTCCCGGAAAATTCTTAGACATTGCGATTGAACGATAGTTTTATTCATGAAAAAATACCAACGTAAGGACATTCCACTTGAATCGCCATTGATAATTTTTTGGCGTTTTAGTGCAATTATCACTTATCAATTCTGGACATTTCCATGAGAATTATCGCATTTCTGACGTATGAGGGAAATATTCAAGACAACATTTTTATCTTGACGAGCTTTACTTGTCTTGATTCTCTTGACTGATTCCAAGTCAAAAATCTATTTTCAGACTTATTCTTTTTATCTTGATGGCAACATTCTTGATTTTTTTTTTCTTGATGTTTCTGGGATTCCCAAGAAGCCGCAAACTCTGGTCTTGTCACTTAGCATAGTTGTTGTTGTATGCACCATAATTTTTTGATTCAGAATTGCGTAGGTATGTGGCACGTCTTTTTGTTTTTGGTCAGAGCTTTCAAGATATTCTTCGAATTGTAGAGCACGACGCATTATACCAACATATTTTTTCAGCTTGGCAACCATCCTGGTACGATGTCTCTTAGCTTTTGCTGTAAGTGAACAAAGTTATAACTGATCACAACAATCATAGTGTGGATAGGCTAGCACGTTCTCCGGACTGCAATCCCATTGAGCTCGTGTTTAGTTATGATAAGGTAGGCCGCAGCACAAATCAGTCACAACACCATATTTATTTCAGTTTTTTCAGGTAGGACTGGCCAAGGTTATAATAATCCAGGACTTAACAGGAGTTGTATGATTTGTCTGCATTCAGCCAGTGGATATTTTGTTTCGCTGGTTAGGATTTGTCTAAGAACAAAAATTGAACTGCCTAGTCCAAAGTCATCAAACATAAAACAGTTGAACAAGTAATGTCTTTTCCAGTATTCAGTAAAAATAAGGTACCTACGATTAAATTACGATTAAAAAAAAATTACTTCCGGTTTCATTAGTGGATGAGCTCAATTGGCAAATCAATACTGTTTTTCTATACCTTCGGCAAATTAGCTCATCAACTGAAAAACATTGACCTTCCAGGCTTCCAAAGCCAAGTTTCTTTCTTCCAATTTTATTGAATAATTATTGAAAGTTGACAGAGTTTTTACATGTATGTAGGTATACCATACCACATTTTTATTCAACGCGGAAGACAGAGACACTTATTAACACAATCATAAAACACTAAACGCACAAGTGAATAACATGAAAGAGACTCATTCTTCGGCATTTTCAAGGCGAACGTGAATAAGGTGGGAACGCACAATCAGACGAGACAAATATCATAATACAATGATCACAATTTTTCTTCAATTCCATTACCCGGTATGTACTCGAATAATGCGGTTTCTGCCCGAATGGAACTGTGATCCAAATCTTCGAGTTTTCAAACCGCATTCTCAAATTACTTTTGAAAACTGCGTGCATACCTCCCATACAAGGTAATTCCTCTTATATTTCAAATTATAATTCAATTTTGGAGTCACGTTGCGAATACGAAACTCGAAACAAGAAAATTTGGTTACGTAAAGCAGAGAATAAAAAAGACATGCCTTGAATAATTCGTTAGTAGGTATATACCTATAACACAGAAATTCAATTTGTTCCATGTAAAACGCGTGCCGGAACGGAACGCTCTCCTCCAAAGTCCCCGTAGTGCAAGTCCAGCTTGCATTGCCCATAAAAAACGAAGCCGGAGAGAACTGACGTTGAGACGTTTACGGATTACGTCTATTTGAAGGATGATCGGGCGTGTTTCGTTCACTCGAAACCCCCGAAGCATAGGCGGGGCTGTTTTCTTTATACGACCGGAAGTGATATACCGTTTTTTTTTTTTTGAAAACTGAATTGGAGTTAGCTGTGGAAGTGATAGAAAACCATGTCGGGCGACTTGATTCATCTTAATGCGTTTCCTCTGGCCGACTGCGTCAAGAGCGCTATTTTGATAATGTCCCGGATATACGTTAGTCGTATAGTCCCAATTCACAGTTCCAAAAAACACCTGATAATTTTTACCTCTGGAATAAGATGAGGATTCAAAATTAGTTCGCTCATGCATCGAAGAATATTGAAAACAAGGTTGGAAAAATACGAAGCGAACTTGTGCAAAAGAAGCGTTTCCTTACGAGTCCGGAAGTTACACGAGCCGCCTGTGTTTCCTCGGGGGACGTTCCTTGATCGGTCCGTCAGCACCCCAGCAAAAGCAATGAAAGGAGAGTCTCGACGTGCATTCTCGCACAAAGACCTCCCCCGACCAGACCTCTCCGCCGCCGCCGCGTGCGCCCCGGCTTTATCCAATTTTAAATCCTGGCTCTCACGGGATCTCCCCACATCCTGCATATCGATATCCCCGAACACCGTGCATACCTGCAGTGCACGGATCCGTTGGATGCCCATCATCATCATCTGAAATCCGTGACGCTGCCGTCATTCATACAAAAAATAAATTCGTAAGGATAATTTTTATGCAACGCCTTTCACTACTTGTTATTTGTTGTCGATCACGAAAGTTTGGGATTAACATAAATAATATATGCTGTTCGTAGCCTATTTGGGCAAGCTCACCGACCATTTTTCGTTGTTGGGTTATGGCATTTATATCGATTTGTCTACATTTGATTACCTGCTAGTTTACTGCTCGATTTCGTAAGGTTTACACAGGGGCGTTCCTAAGGTGTTTGCTGCCCTTGTGCAAAATAAAAATTTGCTGCCCATTTGCACAAGGAAGTTAGAATTATTTCAAAGGGAAGATTATTGAAGAGGGGGTTTGGGGACCATTTGGAAATTTTTTCCAAATAATAATAATGATTAGGTGAAAGAAGAAAGCCGCTGACCAAATTGTCGATAGATTTCTTCGAACTGAAAAGTTTTTGCTTGGAATCTCTTCGAAATGACCAAATTGCACTGCTGAATACCGCACACACAATTTTTTTTTAAATTGTACCTCCTGTAGTAGCGAATAACGATCTACACTGTGCAAAGTTTGTACAGGGTGATATGTAAACCATAGCACGACATTGTCGCTATGTTCAACCAAACCCTGTTTGTGAAAAAAAAAGTTTCACAGTTTCGCAGTTTCAATCATGACATCATGGAGCTTCATGTCTTACCTTGAAACAGTTTTGCAATCTTCCATATCAGAAGTCGAAAAACGAGGATATGATTTTTATTTCGAATGGTCAGACTTTCGATACCCTGAATTTTTTAAAGTTTTGTCCTTTGAAGCCACTGTTTTTGTCTGAAACTTCAGTTTGACAACATAATCATACACAGGAGGTCAAAATTATGAAAAAACCATATTTCACACATGAATATCTGCTTATGTTCAATTGTTCATGTGCCCATGTGTGTTCATGCATGTGTTAGTTAGCCCAACTCGAGGCCCAACTGCTATATTGTGAAAACTAGCTAATGACGACGGCAGAAATGATCATCATGATGGCCAATACCTCAGTTGTCGTACATTTCACTCTTGTCATTTGATGTTTGTTATATTATTATGCGTTTTGGAGTTCAGTGAAGTGTCCAAGTGGTGCCCCTGATAGAATTTTTGCTTTCGACTAACTGCGACCTTCAACTGAATTTATTGAATGAAATGGCGTCAGCGTCTTCACCGCTGTCGACAGCTGACAGACAAACCAAGTTATTGATTTTGCCAGCTTCTTGGAGTTGAATATTGGTTCACGCACTTTACTACTACTAAACCAATCAGCGCAAAGTTGACCGATACTGATGAATCTGCGCCCTAAAAACCTCAGATGAAAGAGAATGGCTTCAGGATGAACTGCCAGAAGATGAGGCTAACGGACACGGCAAACCGAATCAAAATATTTGGCTGCCCCTGTTCTTCGCACAATAGGCACCATGGGTAGGAATGCCCCTGGGTTTACATCGTCAAATCACTCAAAAATGAAAAGAAGCTAAAAGAATTTGAACAATGTTGACTGTGACTGAAGTTAAAAAAGATCACAGATTTTTGTTATGCTGTTGTCATAGTAACCGATTGTTGTCAATAGACATGATAAATAATGATATAAATCTTTGGCAGTAGTCAATCGAAATCGGCAGAGAATGGGGCCTTGCAATTGAAAAACTCAACGTGAGGTCGCCACTACTGTAGGGGGCGCCTACTTCGATAAAGCGGCCGTAACGACGCGAAAAACAGGGGAGTTTGAGTAGTTTGACCAGTAACTGACAGTGACTGGAGACGTCAAGCAAGAAACAGAGGTTATCCAAATTTCAAATCAAGACATAAAATGACGGACGTCGGTCGCTGAAGCGTCAACGCCGTCAAAATCGTCGAATTTGCCCCCAACGGTCGTGGCGCCCTCGGTGTGTAAAAGTGGCAGTGCAAGGCCCCATTATGCCGTTTCTTTTAATCAAGTTACATACAAGGGTGTTCAATTTATCCCGATGAAACTTTGAGATAAGATTCTTCTCATCCTCTTGATCTGAAAAAATATAACATACGTGCTTCTCACCAGGAATGGGCACGTAATCTACGCGACGTAGATTACGCGTAGACAATGGCGTAGACAGAGTAGTATGGGGGCATAGGTCGTGCCGTGTGCAGCTTCGTGAAGATATATAGAGTTATGTCTTAATCGATTCCTGGGGGATCAAGGACCATGAAAAATTATGGTGGAATATCCGTATCTACTGCAGGCAAATTTGGTGGAGGCGCCGAAATGGGCTTTATCTGGTAATAAGAAACTGGCTGTAGCTCGTTTGTTTTTCAACATATTTCAACATCTGGAACGTCATTTTGTAGACAAAAAATTCTCCTTTTACTTCTTACCTAAATTTACAAACGTCATTTCGTGAAACTGTCAAAACTGTATTTATAAGACATGCTAAATTCCGCCATTTTTTGAAGGTTATCCGATATTTTTGAAACCTGGCAGTATCATAGATCTTGAAGTGCTCTTTCCGAATTTTTACTTTTCCACTCCGTATCTTTGCCGTTTTGGCCGCCATATTGAGAAAATGGCGCTCAAAAAACAGTTTTTTTGTCAATATCTTGAATTCAACTGACTCAAGATTGAAATGTGTATATGCGGAGGAAAGCCCATTCCAATCTCTACAATTTGACATATCAGTCATTCATGTGCGATGTACGGTTCTTGAGCTAGAGCTTTCAGAACTTCCGGAAGCATCAACTTTCGGCATTCAATCAGCATGTTAAATTGATGCCACCGTCATGTAGTAGGCAAATAACCCATCAATAGCTCTTGGCCGTTCACCACAGAAAATAAAAATCTAGAAAATCGATCATGGTGATGTTATTTGTGTAATTACAGGGTGAACTGTGAAAGCAAACTGACTTTAGAAAGAAATAAAGGTAATATAGCATTTGAAGGATATCAGATACATTCGAAACTCATTATTATGATGAAATTTGGGGTCATCATCCAGAATATCCACTTTTCCACTTCGTATCTTTGCTGTTCTGGCCATAATTTTAAAAAAATGACGCCAAAAAAACATATTTTTGAAAAAAAAATTGAAAGTTTGTCATAAAATTTTAGAATTTATATAAAAAGTGAAGGTCTATCAAATTCCCTATAATTTGACATCTGAATCACTCATGTGCGACTTACGGTTCTCAAGCTATACCTTCTCAAAGTCAATTTTCCCTTAGAGTTCACCCTGTAGTTGCATAGCAACCTTTGCCATAGTTGATTTTCTGGATATTAATGGTCTGTGGTTGACAATTTATCATTATTCATGGTTAATCTGACTGCCACGTGGAGCTAAGCTCAACTTGACATGCTGATTGGATAATAAAAGTTAATGCTTCAGGGAGCTCTAGAAGCCATAACCCAAGAACCGGAAATAGCACGTACACGAGTAAGGTGTCAAATTGTAGAGAATTGAATAAGCTTCCATTCGCATACAAACGCTTCCACCTCACATTGACTGAAATGAAGATATTGACAAAAAACTGTTTTTTGGGCGCCATCTTTCCAATATGGCGGCCAAAACGGCAAATATACGAAGTGGAAAAGTAGAAATTTGGAAAGGGCACCTCAAGATCTATAATACTGCCAAGTTTCAAAAATATCAGATAACTTTGAAAAAAGGCCCGAATTTAGCATATCTTATGAAGACAATTTTGACAGTTTCCCGAAATGACTTTTGTGAATTTAGGCATGAAATAAGAAGAGAGTTTTTTTGTCTACAACATGATGTTCCAGATGTTGAAATCCGTTGGAAAACAAACGAGCTACAGCCAGTTTCTTATCATCAGATGAAGCCCATTTTGGCGCCTCCACCATATTTGCCTGCAGCAGATGTCAATATTCCACCATAATTTTTCATGGTCCTTGATCGCCCAGGAATCGATTAGGACATATCCCTATATATCTTCACGAAGCTGCACACGGCCAAGCCTTTTTTGACCCTATGCCCCCAGACCAAAGGCCAAAGTCTACATCTCTTTCAAGTATGTAGACAATGTAAACAATAGGCTAATTTCACTAAGAATAGTGACAATAAAAAAGTATAAACGTATAAAAATTGTTTAAATCGAGAATTTGAGACACTACTTATTGGACCCGGAGCCCATGACGCAATTATTCATAATCCGGCACTGTCGGCCCTGCTAGCATTACTGTGCCAACGCAGGAAAACGCTTAAGTACTTATTCACCTACCTGTGAGCTTTCAAACGGCTTTCCGCTGTGTTTGCCAGATTCTTTTTGCAGTTCAGGCAGTATGCGGAATACTTGTTGTTTTGTTGTTTGACCAGGAGGAACTTCAGCTCCTTGAAACACCTGTTTTGTGGGCGGCCTAGCACTGGCATTGCACTTATTTCTTTGATGTGGGAAAGGACCGCGGCACATGGGTTTCAGTGTAGTACAAGGACAAACACAGAAAAGCACACTCACAGCAATTAAGGTTAGGCAGGCGCCAAAACTGACAGGAGTGAGAACTGAGAAGACACAGGAATGACACTTGACAGTGGCGCGCGCAGCATTGTCTACATTGTCTACGTCGCGAAACCAAACTTTGCGCATTGTCTACGCTTGGATGTTGACAATGATTGTTTACGCGTAAAGTCCCATCCCTGCTTCTCACCCGCTTCCTAAGAAAGATACAAAGTGCCAAAGCTCACCTTTTTCGATTTTTGAAAATTCGTAATTTGAGAACCATCCAACCAAATCAGCTTAGATTTGGCATAGGCTGATGGTTTGTTGGAACCATCTACCTATCTGCCAAATTTTGAGAGAACCCAATCAGTGGAAAAGGAGTTAGGGGAATTTGGTAGCATCTAAAAGACTTTTCAAATTATTTTCGACACAGAACTCCTATAGTACCACTGATTGAAGTTTTTTAAATTTTGACAGGTGGATAGATAATTCCGTCAAACCAGCCCATGTCAAATTTTAGCTGATTGGTGTAAACGGTTTTGGAATTTTAAATTTTCAAAAGTCGAGAAAATGAGGTTTGACATCCTGTATCTTTCTCAGGAAGCTAGTGAGAGGCACGTGTGATAATTTTTTTTTCTAATTAGGAAGATAAGGAGAATCTTATTCCACAGTTTGATCAGTAAAAGCTGAAGCAACCTGTATAACCAGATCAAACCTATATAGGTTTCAAAAAGTGATCAACGGTGTAGAAAATTAATGGCTTTTGACAACATTTTTCTGAGGCTGAGATATTTTTTGTTTCAAAAGAACATCTAAAATTGATTTTTTGATAATTTTACTTTTTAAACTCCACATCATACAGGCTGTCCACGGTTTAAGTGCTCTAACTGTAGGGTTGTATTCTTTGGCCAAATGCAAGAAAAATTTTTTCATAATTTTTATTTTTTCGGGCTTCAGTTTCCAAGTTACAGGGTGTCAAAAAATCGGAAAACAAAACCTTTTTTGCTATAATTTAGTAACTATCATTTTCACGAAAATCAAACTTGGTACGATTGATACACTATTAATAAGCTTTCGTCCGAAGCTCTGAATTCAACCATTTTCGAGAAAAACGGCATTTTATGCTGAAAAACATGAAACATGCGAAGCAAATGAAGCTGAAGCATTGAAGAATCTTTCTAGAAAATATTGTTGATTTGACTAGAGTATAGTTTTTGAGTTCACTTTTTTTTTGACCAATCATTACACAGCACATAACTGTCCAGACTCAAGTGGAAATAAGGTGAAAATTTTCGATATAAGGCTGAGCATTTCCAAAGATAATCACAAGCATGTCTATTGTCTATTGTCTATTGTCTATTGTCTATATCATGAAAAAAGTTTCCAAGAATCTCTTTGGTGCTAGCCGATTGCAAACGATTGCACAAACAGCGCTTGAAGAGGGAATAGTTCCAAGCGAGCAGCTAAAAATTTGTGAAACACGGTGTTTCAGGGAAATCCCGTTTAAAGGTGAATCGTTGGAGGTGTCCCGTTGTATAAAAGCACAAAAAATTCCTCGATTTTTTTTTTGAGTAAAATGCAGAAATATCCAATAAATTTGAAGGTTTGGAACAGATAAATAATGACAATACGAGTAATATAATTGTAATGATCAATTAGTACCTTTGAGTGTAAATTTTTCTTGTATTCTGCATCGGAAAGGTTCTGTAAAGCGATCATTCAGCTCATTTCCACCCAGACTTTGCAAACAAGATCCAAGTTCTACCCTGCCACACCTTTTTCAGTCGTATTTCAGAAAAACACGGAACATTGAAATTTTATGTTGCAGTCCATAGGGATGCTGGAGACTAGGTACGGTTAGTGTAAACTAAAGATAGCACCAGCGCCGAGGATTTTCACATGTCTCGAGCTGGCCATCACGTGTTGAATAATTTTTGCTGTTTTTAAATTGGCTCTTGGAACAGGACATGACTTGACTTGAATACTTGAAACAAAAAATATGTTTCGGAAGCTACCGTATACCTATCTATGTTTAAATAGACCTTTTCGATGTAGACCTGACCTAGGAGAATATCTTTATTCTCATACTTATTTCACATCTGAGTAACTTTTTGACCAAAAAAATAGAAAAACTGCCACTATGTCACCGCCAGAGGCGGTTTTCATTTTCACCTGATAACTAAGGTCTCGATACCAAGTTGCAGGCGCAAAGTTTGGGACTAACTCGCCAAATACAGCCGTCTGATTGGTTAGTATCCGCCGTTGCTATGATAACCGCACTTACAGCGGTCTCAGCCCCAACTTGGTATCGAGCCGTAAGCTGGCATCAACAAGACTATCAAGGACTTTTTTTTGTGGGGAAAGACAAGCATGCATTTTCTACTTCACTTCCCAAGATTCAAAATTTTTTGATGCCTTACCTTTATTTGCTTCACAGGTTGTATAGGTATAGAAATTTGCATAAACAAAAAAATTAATCGCTTAGTTCAAGAATTGATACATTCTTAGCCAATCCAGATATATTCTGGTGTATTGTGAACTTCAATGAAAAAAATTGACCCATAGCTGAGGTTCAAAGGTAAAATGATGTAAATGTTGAAAAAAAAAAATTTCAAATCAATTTTTGATGTTTTTTGAAATAAAAAATGTCTCGACCAAAGAGAAATGTCGCAAATAGTCATCTCTTATGCAAAATTGACCACTCTAGAAAACCTAACCAGTTTGATTTGTCTATACTTCGAAGAAATTTATCTTGAGAAGCCAGCTTGTTAGCTTGCCGATTTCGCTCCACTACAAGATTTGAAAGACCACTTTGCTTAGAGAAAAGAAAGCTAAGCAAAAAAGAACTATAGGTACCCAAATAGATTGCGAACCGATAATACATAGAATTAAAAAAATAAGGGCATACACCTATGTTGGCGCAACCGTCAATCAAAATAAATATTTCATTGTTTACGTAAAAGCGCCCTAACTAACCAAGGGTGCGGGAAACCGCACTTTGTTACGCTTAAAATTTCATACCCCTTTTGATCAAGATAAAAGGGTGAGCAATGAATATTTTATAATACACCCAGTTCTTTTCCTTGTTATTCATTAGAAACTTATTCCGCAAGCTTAGGGTATACACCTGGCCCTATCAATAGCCGATACAAGTGAACATTTAGTACAGGAAATATGGTAGGAAAATTGAATGCCCTCCTACATAAGTATCCGAAGTCATAAAAAATCGCACCCCAGGCTTTTGAGTTATTGAAGGGGGGTAAAAAATTGCTACTTGAGATGGAGGGGATGAAACCCGTCAATCCATTGGACGCAAATACGTCGTAATTTGACGCATCCTAGTTCACAATCTATTCACACGCTGACTCTTTTCAGAATAGGCTACTTCGTGTGGACAGATGCGCATGCTTGAAGGCTTCAAATTTTGAAAACTTTCGTACACCTGTCAGTTTGATGGCAACACTGCATGCTCTTTCTAGCCGCCTGACCAACTACCATACCGGTTCTTGGCTTTCACTTTAACACACACCGTGAACGCATCTATTCGTAGTTTTTTTGTACTTCCTTCTCGATACAGCCATTTTCAACAAGTTGTGTTATTTCGTCAAAACATGAGCAAATGAAATGTAGGTCAGGTAGAAACGAGAAATGTCATCATAATTGCCACAAGTGACAGTTGGCGCCGATGTCTTGTTGTTTTAAGCGCTGTTGCCATTTTCGTTGTTCCAGAACTTCCACAAATGATCATTGAACTGAAATTCAATGAAACATTTCCTTTGAATATAAACAAGTGAGTATGCCTTCACGTGCGTGAGTCTCAGTAGCGCATTTTCTCAAAGAGGCATATTGTGAACGTAAAGAAATTTGGTTGAAGGAGAAACACCATTCCTTGCCCACTTTCTTCATTTGAAACTCATTGTGATATTTTGTTATCAGAATGGGGTACTTGCCAACTAAATAGATTTGAATGAAAATTCTTTCACTCATCAATATTTTTTTGTTTAGAGGGCGGGAGCTGGGAGCGGCGACTAATCAAAAGTGGCCTATCTCTTCCCATTTGTAGTCAGCTATCTATATAGCGGAACAATTAGATCGCCATGTCTTCAAGGTTATGTTTTACATTTATCTCTTACTTTGGGGGCGGCGTGTGGGAGCGGCAGAGTTTGGCAAAGAAATTTTTCCACAGTTTGAGTTGGGAGTTTCTGAATGTTTGAGGTAACATTCGGCCTTATTCTCTATGCCATTGAAAATTTTCAATATTGAAAATGGGATTTTGGAGAGCTGAAATTGATCTTAAGACTGGGTTAACAAGTACGTACTATGCCAGTTCAGGCAGGGATTCAGGTCTAATTTCCATCCATATTTGGGATCCCAGCCTAATATGCTTACGTACCGAAATCAACCAGAGTGAAAAACGAAACATTTTCAATTTTCAATTTCAATGGCATAGAGAATAAGGCCGATTAAAATGTAAATCAGTGGAAATTATTGGAAGTTGCACTTTTTTTCTTTTGGGGGTGGAAGTTGGAGGCGGCGTCATATCAAAAGTAGCCTATTCTTTCCCATTTTTAGTAAGCTATCTATATAGCGAAAGAATTAGATCGTTATGTCTTCGGGTTTATGTTTTTCATTCATCTCTCACTTTGATGGCAGCGTATGGGGGCGGCAGCATTCGGCAAAGTAACTGTTGCACAGTTTGAGTTGGAAGTTACTAAATGTAAGGGAAATATGACAATTAGTGAAAATTGTGAAAGTTGCATTTTTTGCTTGGAGGCGGCAGCTGGAGGCGGCGGCTAATTAAACTGGCCTGTCTTTCTCCAATTTCAGTCAGCTATCAATATGGTGAAAGAATTAGATCGCTATGTCTTCAGGTTCATGTTTTTCATTTATCTCTTACTTTGGGGGCGGCGTGTGGGAGCGGCAGCGTTCGGCTGAGCAAATGTTGCTCAATTTGAGTTGGCAGTTCCTAAATGTTAAAGGGAACATCTTAATCAGTAACATTTGTGAAAGTTGCACTTTTTATCGTTTGGGGGCGGAATCTGGGGGCGGCGACTAACCAAAAGTAGCCTATCCTTTCCCATTTTTAGTCAGCTATTTATATACCGATAGAATCAGATCGCTATGTCTTCGGGTTTATGTTTTTCATCCATCTCTCACTTTGATGGCAGCGTATGGGGGCGGCAGCATTCGGCAAAGTAACTGTTGCACAGTTTGAGTTGGAAGTTACTAAATGTAAGGGAAATATGACAATCAGTGAAAATTGTGAAAGTTGCATTTTTTTACTTGGAGGCGGCAGCTGGAGGCGGCGACTAATTAAAAGTGGCCTATCTTTTTCCAATTTCAGTCAGCTATCAATATAGTGAAAGAATTAGATCGTTATGTCTTCAGGTTCATGTTTTTCATTTATCTTTTACTTTGGGGGCGGCGTGTGGGAGCGGCAGCGTTCGGCTGAGCAAATGTTGCACAATTTGAGTTGGCAGTTCCTAAATGTTGAAGGGAACATCTCAATCAGTAACATTTGTGAAAGTTGCACTTTTTATCGTTTGGGGGCGGAATCTGGGGGCGGCGACTAACCAAAAGTAGCCTATCCTTTCCCATTTTTAGTCAGCTATTTATATACCGAAAGAATCAGATCGCTATGTCTTCGGGTTCATGTTTTTCATTTTAAAGTGCTTGGGGGCGGTTTTTAGCAGTTTTTTCATGTTGGCGGCGCATATTGAAGACGGAATGTTTGTTGGCTTACGTTTATAAGTGGCAACTATGTATGATTCAAAAAATGAGAACACTAGAGCATCAGGTCTGGTAGAAAGTGCAATATTATGTTATTTCAAGTTTATCGGGGGCGGTTTTCTCTATGTTGGCGGCGCAATATGGACATCCAATATAGCCTAGCCCTCCTTTGGGAGTGGCAGCTATGTAACAGCGAAAAAATTAGAAAGCTAGGTCGTCTAGTTTGGGAGGAGTTCGATGAACGGACGGACGGACAAAGCGGTTGCAATAGCGATTTTCATCAAGATGGAAAATGCGCTAACAATAGCGATTTTCATCAAGATGGAAAATGCGCTAAAAATGTCATCTAACATTCAACCAAATTATTTGTGGAATTTTAGGTGGACTAAAATATTTTTTAGTATGAATTTTCAATATCGGTGTACGAAACTATTAAATTTGCGCTACACATGCGCACTGAAATAAACCGAAACGAAGGGACCTATTCTGATGCTTGTTTGAGGTGTTCCTCAGCAAAGATTAGCTTCCTCAGCTTAGATTATTTCAAGAGTATAGCCTCCTCGTAAACGGGACGATGCCATGACTAATATCCATCAACATCAACTGCATCAAAGTGCATTTTTTCCATCAGTGATTCCAACCTTGCAAAAAATAACAAACAGGCGACCAAATAAACAGCAGTCGCTGATGTTGTTGTTTTGCTGTTGTTTCCATGTTCGTGCACCGGTCTGAGTGTGTTTATTTTGCATGTTGGAGTTGGCCAAACTGGGCTAGATGGTATATTATACACAAGTACTCTTTACATCCACCGCCTTATACCAATATAACGACACGCAAACACTGAATTATTTTACAAGCGGTGGTGGAAGATATCGGCGTTCGGAACTTTGCGTTGTAGCTTGGTAGCTATGAATAATCAGAGCTTCCGTTCGCAATATAATACGCTCCGTCGCCATCATATGGGCAGGTATTTCGCTTTTGTGCGATATTTCATAAATACTCGCGCCCGCCCACACAAAGCAACGCGATTTTATGACCGCAGACGTTTTATCTACATGTATACGGCAGACGATGATAATCGCCAGCTAGAAATTTTTAAAAGCTTTGAATTTGTAATGTTTTTGCCTAGAACTTCACACCAACCAATAACGATAAAGCTATAACAACACCCAACGTTATAGATTTAAATTCGGTGCCGCCAGGTGCATTAACCGCGCCGGCGATCGGGGACCGGAAGTGTGCCAGTAATTTCCGAATGGGGTTAGTTTCCGAGAGCAGGTGATATCAACTCATGGTATCTGGTTGTATTTGTAAGGGTTGCACTTGAAATTCTTCAGGTCTAGGATATTTTTCGAATAAAGTGAAATGAGAGAAAGAAAACTTATATATTTGTATGCTTGCATGCCATTTTGCGGTTTCCGGTGGCTTGGGGTGTCCCATCTTCTGTATGGCTAAGAGCTTTTCAATCGTTATGTAAATATATATCTTTTTACTATTTACTTATGTGTATGAATAGATAGGTACACGTGTAGCTATACCGACGTGTGCTTGTATCAAGTGGGCCCCCCTGATGCATGAATGAATGAACTCTTTTTATGTACTAACATCCTATACATATTGTACGTGTGTTATTCTGACAGTTCCATAGCTTTGGTGTGAAAGAGGTCGTTGAACTAGTAGGACTAAAAAACACCCTCAATTTGGCAAACAACGCAATCAATCATGTAATTTCCGTGCGGTGGAGTTGATTTCAGGAAGGTGTGGATCGAATTTTAGGCAAACAGTATGCCTGGCACTTTTAGAACGGAATAGTTCCTTGTAGGTGGTTACCAAGAAATTCTTACTTATAGCGTGTAGGTATTGAAATCATAATACAGGGTGTTGCATCAGCACAGGAACTCAGCGATTCGAGTAAAGCCTGAGTGTCACGATACGATTTTCGCACTATTTCCATGCTAGAAATATAGCACGAGAGACTAGGTTACTATAGAATTTCTGAATTTATTATTTCTAGTCACATTACATTACAATACACTATACATTGAGACGCTTGAGACAAAAATCTAAGTTTCAAGGATCCTAAAACAAGTTTAATATTTTTCTACCTCTATCAAGAAAGCAAAAATGGGACGTTACAAATCCCCCTTTTTTCAAAGAAGGGAAACTACATAGAAGTTTCCTGACAAACAGTCAGGAAAGAACATGAGAAACAGGTGACAGATCAGACAGGGAAAGGAAAGAGTAACAAAGAAACTAGTAGAATGTCCTGTTCTGACCAAGCCTTCAAATCTTTTGCGTGCCATGCGCCTTGCTGCTTGTTACCAAGCTCGTCCTCTAGCTCGTAGGTCTAAAGACTCAACTTTTTCTTCACATGAAGTCCCTACAGATCTTGGAGCAAGCTTCTGGGTAAAATAGCTGGCAGCGTTAAACAAAGCCACGATTCTTCGCCAAACATTTTGGCCCACATGAAATTGTTCTGGTCTGTGACGTGAATCATAGTAGCGTTTGTATGGACAATTCGAATCTGACATCCGCCTACGGGCTTCTTGATATATCTCTAGCAGTTTTCGACTCTTCACTATCGGTTCAAGGGGCTGTGGAGTATCTGAATAGAGCTGTCCACGCAGATCAGGACGACCAATTGACGCAATTTCATGTCCGAATATCAAAAAATTAGGTGGATAGCTCGTGGCATCATGCTTCGAAGTACGAATCGCACAAATGACTAATTGTGGAACTGTAGATACTCCTCCCTACTTTGTTGATCTTCTCCCAAGTAACAAGACAACATGGTCTTCAACATGCGGTTGACTCGTTAAACCGGGTTGGATTGGGGATGATAGCTAGGTGTGAACTGGATTTCTTACTTTTCAGCCAAATTGGCGAATTCACGGCTACGAAACTGAACTCCGTTATCACACAGTATCGTTCGTGGTGCTCTTGAAGAGTAAGATGACCTGGTCCTCTAAGTGTTTCACTATGGGAGCCGCCACAGCTCTTCGAAGAGGAAAGGTCAGGACAAACTTCGGAAGCACGTCGGAAACAACCAGAACTCTGTTCTGGACTTTGGTAGCGGTCCCGCAAGATGCACACTTATGGTGAACTTGGAAGTACACGCGACAACATGAAACCGGCAGGTTTTCTTTGTACGGGCTTCCGAGATTGGCTAACATGACACCTGGAGACGTAGCGGGCCATGTGTACTTCTCCCAAACTCTTGAGAGAGTTTTCGAAACACCTACGTGGTCAGACGTAGGATTGTCATGATGCTTCCTCATAATTTCCAAGCGGCCCTTTTCAGGCACCACCTCCTTCCGCCTCTAGTATTCTTCTCTCAGTTCTTGATGGGGGGGAAGGGTAGTTTGTGCTGTTAGAGGATTATATCTTCGACGTGAAATTGTGAATATTTTTCAGGATCAGCTTCGACTTCTTGCAACATACCCTGACACCACTTATCCACCGATTCCACCTATAGGTCAAATCATCCAATATAGGCACAGAACGGGACAGTACATCAGGCACAAAGTGATCCTTGCCTTTTCGATGTGAAATTGTAGGGCTGCAGGCCCATCTAGCCAAACGTCCTCGAAGATCCTTCAAATTGTGGAGCCATAGGAGGCTATGGTGATCTGTAACGATCAAAGTCTGGAAATAATGGCGCAGTTTTTCCATGCTCCCAGGCTCCAGATCACCGATAGACATTCTCGTTCAGTCGTGTAGTAGTTTCTCTCTTGTCTGGTCAGTCAGCGTGAAAGGAAGCAGATTACATGCTTCTCTTCGTCATATTTTTGAGAAAGGTTCGCGCGAATCCCGAACCTAGAAGCGTCAATCTAAAGAATGAATGGTTCCGCAAAATTCGGACAACTCAACAGTGGCGCTGAAACAGACGTTCTCTAATTTTCAGCTGGATCTTTGTAAACTTGAAATGCTTCTGAACATTTTGGGTGGAAGTTTCAAAAATACTTTCAGGCTAGAAATAAAAGGCTTTCAAGGCGATCCAGTGGTCTGGCCTGACAAAATTGCCAAAATCAATACAACAGCCCAGTCTTATGTGCGTCTGAGTGGTGATTCATTCGCTGCTAGATGGCGCTATCTGTATAAAATACCCGCACGGCTTTTCTGATGAAATACTAGCTGAAACAAAAAGTTAAGAAGTAGTCAAGAAACTTTAAATGGTAGAGTCAACTGAAAATAGAAAACGATGGTTGGTAGCGGAAACGGAGATAAAGAAGAACTGGAAGAATACCGACAGTGACAATAGGTTAGACGTCAGTGGGTTCGACCAATTTATTGTTTCATGTAAGTGGTCTGTATAATTACCACCCACCTCAAGAAGTCTTCTGAAGACATTTAAAACAAACAATGAATATGCTAACGATAAGACGATTGTGTAGAAAAGTTTAGGACAGAAAATACCAAAAAAAATACCTGATCTTGACTTTTTTCAGCCTTGCAGTAACAAGTCGCTGTTATAGACATGGGACAAGTTTTAGCAGTTAGATCGATCACCGAGGTCAAATTCCAAAGTGAAGTGTTGCAACTATTCGCATCATCTTGCGCCACCGTCTGTTATCTTTTATCATAATGTAAATTTTCATCCTCAGCTTTCTGATATTTGATCGATGACTTGCATATATCAATAAGTTTCATATTATACCTACCACCAAATTCACCATTATCCAATTTAGCTTAGTTTAGATTACGTTATCACTTAACTCTAATTTTTTCTCAATCAAGTGTCATGTTTACAAACGATCGCTATCGAAATGATCTTCTCGGCATTTAAGGCCAAATCAGAAGCAGATTTTTAGCTGTTCTCGTTGAAACACATACAACGCTTATAGTCCGGATGTTGAGAGCAAAAAACAGGGGGTACCCTGCATTTCGAGGTAGAGCGAAGCCCCTTTGCATGTGTGATGCTTGGACCCTCCCGGATCCATAATCATCGGTAGCCACCGGCAAAAATCGTGCAGGCACTGTATACAGGGTGAAGCAGAAAAAAAATTAAGAAAATTTGTATTTCGTGAACCAAAACGGATGGAGTCGCGTGAAACACCATATCTGTTCCAAATTTTGCGCTTATCAAGATAAAGAAATCCGTTTTTGATTATCTTGTGCCATTTTTGAAATATCGGGGAAAGAAAAAAAAAAGAAAGCTGAAAATTGCCTTTCCATAAATGGCTGAAAATTCTAGATAAAGAGATGCGATTTGGTTTGTATGCTCTGAGTGATGTTTCAAGTGAAATTCGAGGAGTAGCCACCTGGGAAATCACTGCGGGCGCTGTTACAGGGTGAGGCAGAGAAAATTGAAGATAGATCGTATTTCGTGAACCAAAACAAATGGACTCACGCGAACCACCAAGTTATGTTCTAAATTTTGCTTTTGACAAGGTGTGAGTAATAGTTTTTGAAAAATCTCATTCATTTTTTGAAAAATCATCATAAGAACTTTTTCTTTTTTGAACTTTATTTTTTTTTTGTATGGCTGAAAACCCAAGATATAGACGTGCAATTAGGTGAGTATGTCAATAGTGATGTTTTTCGTGAAACGCGATTGAAAGCCACCGGCGCCAGTACTGCAGGCGCTGTATACAGGGTGAAGCAGAGAAAAATCTAAAAAAATCATATTCCATGAACCGAAATGAATAAAGTCGCGTGAACCGCCATATGTGTTCTGAATTCTGCTCTTGAAAATATGTGTGCAGTAGTTTTTGAAAATCTGGTCGACATTTGTGAAAAAAGTGACATGAAAACTTTTTCGTTCTTGAATTTCTTTTTTTTATGAACGGCTGAAAATCAAGGATAAAGGGATGCAATTTTGTAAGTATGTCGATAGCGATGTTCTACGTGAAACGCGACTGATAGCCACCGGCGCCAGTACTGCAGGCGCTGTATACAGGGTAAAGCAGAGGAAATTCTTGAAAAATCATATTTCGTGAACCGAAATGAATAAAGTCGCGTGAACCGCCATATGTGTTCTGAATTCCGCTCTTGAAACGATGTGTGCAGTAGTTATTGAAAATCTCGTCGACATTTTTGAAAAAATTGACATAAAAACTTTTTGGTTCTTGAATTTCTTTTTTTTTATGAACGGCTGAAAATTAGGGATAAAGAGATGCAATTTTGTGAGTATGTCGACAGTGATGTTTTACGTGAATCGTGATTGGTGATCACCGGCGCAAACACTGCAGGCGCTGTATACAGGGTTAAGTAGAAAAAAAAAATCGTACCTAGTAGTTCGACAGGGATGATGTCGTGTGAACCACCATATATATATTCCTGATTCTGCAATTATGATGATGCAACAAACCACTTAGATAGCTTGATTCGTTTTGGAAGAATCGCGATTAAAATTTTATTATTGATATAAATTTTTGATAATAAAAACTGTAATATTATAATGTGTATAATGAGTAAAGTCAAATTGAAAATATTTTATCCATGGGAAGGGAATGGTCGACGGCAACATGCTCATGATGCTCACAGCATTTCCCCGTTGAATGGCAAGACTGATTCTTTGAATTAGGTAAATTTTTGAACGTGTTTTTCCAGTCACAGCTTTCAATCTTTTTCCTAATTGGTCCACAAATTGTACGCTCTCTTTGGACCAAGGGCCGAGCGTTTTCACAGAAAATTTCTATCCTTGAATTAGTTGGATTCGACGTCATTTCTTAAGTTATTATCCTGGTGTTAATGGTATCCCAGGATATGTGACAACTCAGGAACCTCATGACTGACTAGAAGCCACTCTGCTAAAGATTCATTGCACCCACTGATCCAAGTCAAGTCTTCTTCTTCGGGAAGGAACATAAAAGAAAATACCAAACGAGAAACAGAAACTACAGATGAGAGGAAAGCGGCTCTATACAGGGTGATTCATGAGTGACCTTACATAGGCTAATGGGAGATAGAGGACTTCGAGGCGAGTCAGGATCCACCGAAAAAAATTTATTTTCTTCAATGATTACGAAGATACAGGGTGTTTTGTGTGTTTCGTATGAAACTTTATTAAGCGATATTTCTGAAACGGTCAGAGGTATTTTGTTAAAATTCACCAGTATAATTTCTCTGTTGTAACTCATCCCGAAGCCATACCGGGTAAGTCAAAATCCAAGGCCGGGCCATAAAAAAGGTGCTTTTTTTTTGTTTCATCAAAAATGATTTTCTGACCGCTTTTCTGAAAAACTGCTATCGGATTCAAAAAGCTATGGAAAAATGCTTCAAGAATCACTCTTCAATTTAGATGGCACACCTGAACCGTTTTGACAATAAAATTAAAAGGAAAATTTGTGGGTGAGTTCCCATTTTCGACCGGACATAATCGACTCATTGTTTGATTGAATTCATCAAAATTCATTTTTCGGCTTGTCTCTGTTGAATGGAAGGGCTTGGTTGAAAGAAAAAATCCACAGCCGACAATTTTTTTTTATGACAAAATCGAGAGTGAAACCAAAATTAGACTCGATTTGGTCGTAAAAAAAAATCTTCGGCTATGGAATTTTTCTTCCTACCAAGCCCTTCTATTCCACAGAGACAAGCTAAAAAATAAATGTGAATGAATTCAATCAAACAATGAGTCGATTATGTCCGGTCAAAAATGGAAACTTACCCATGAATTTCATTTTCAATTTTTATGTCGAAACGGTTTAGGTGTGCCATCTGAATTGAAGAGTGATTCTTGAAGCATTTTTCCTTAGCTTTTCGAATCCGATAGCAGTTTTTTAGAAAAGCGGTCAGAAAATATACTTTTTGATCAAATAAAAAAGGGGCACATTTTTTCAATCCCGGCCCTGGATTTTGACTTATCCAGTATGGCTTCAGGGTGAGTTCCAATAAAGAAATATTACTGGTGAATTTCAAGAAAATATCTCTAGCCGTTTCAGAAATATCGCTTATCAAAGTTTAATACGAAACACACAAAACACCCTGTATCTTCGTAACCAATGGAGAAAACAAAATTTCTTCAGTGGATCCTGACTCGCCTCGAAGTCCTCTATCTCCCATTAGCCTATGTAAGGTCACTCATGAATCACCCTGTATGGATGTCATCAATTTTTTTTATCCTAAGTCCTCCATATTGGATATTGGACTGGTAAGGAAGCCATTCGTAATTGGTTTCGCTCTAATTTTATATTCATCACTTTCTCCAATGTTGCAAATATGTGGCTATCGAGCTTGTTGATTGAGTCATGGAATCCATTCAAGGGCGTAGTCCGAAGAAGGTAGTTCAATTTTGGGATGGCCAAGCAGTGGCGAAGCAGATACTATGCTGTGTGCGTATTTAGAAGCTTTAATCGATCGAGTAATAATTTGAGTTCTGTTATTTTTTCAATCATAATAATTTCTGTAGATTCAGCGCTCTACAGTCTACCTAGTAGTCTAAGATTTTTTGAATCTACTTTGATCACAGGTGGGTGGTTTTCGAAGGATTTGAAGGTTTCACAGTTGAAAGATGAGCAGAAGAAAATTTCACATTTTTGATCATTGATGTTAGGTCTAAGATTTTCACAATTTTCAGATGCAATTTTGAAATTTGCAAGAATTAAATCTGGAGCTCCTCCTAAGGTACCATCATCTAAGTACCATGCATTGAATTTACAATTAAGTTGGTTTAGAATTGGCTGAATGGCAAGGTAGAAAAGCACTGGTCCAGTGGGATCCCCAGGGATCCCCTTGTTGAGCTCCAACTTCTGATAAAATCTTCTCATCCCCAAATGATAAATATGATACATTTCTGTAATACTGGGATAAATGGAAACAAAACAGGAGTATGTTTTCAACATGCTGTCACGCTCTATTGAGTTCAAGGCATTTTGAAAGTCTATTTTGAGTATCACCTTATTTTATGTTGTTATATTATTATCTTCAATGAAACTTCGGCACACATGTATGATCTGATTCAGATCCTCCTTTGGTTGCAAAACCGACCTGAGCGGGACGAAGGTAGTTTCCCACTGATTCACGTACCATTTGGCAAGCAAGCTTGGCTGCTAAACGTCGAAGAGTTGTGCCCACAGCTATGGGACGTATCCCTCCATCTCTTTTATTCAAAGCACATAGTGAGGCTCCATAAAGTACACATGTTTGGATGAACTTGGCCCGATAACATGATCTTTATTTTATTTCATTTATTGACTTATCAACGAATTTCAATTGAATATCAACAAGAACCAGAAAAATCACACGTATAGGGTACCGTCAAAAGCACAATATCACATACATTAAAATTTTTGTCATTCAAAAAAAACTCGAAAAAAAAGGACTTCATGAACTCCGTAAGGGCTCTTTCATAGCCTTGTCACTTTTTTTGGATTTACAAAAAAATTGTTGTGTGTGATACAGTGCTCCTGACAGTACATATCAAATTGGAATTATATTCCTATATACATATAATAACCACATATCTTGAAATTTTTCACCATTTGCATTCATTAAAGAAAGAATTTTCATAGAAAAAATCTATGCGCAATAACTGTAGTACATATTTGAAAACGGGATCAGACATCCTGAAACAGTGTTTTGCATCTTAATAATTTAAAAAAAGGAATATATACCTATAGTGCTTCACGCGACTTTATTGGTTTCGGGTCGCGACTCACCATGAGGTATAACTTTATCTCTTTTTTTTCTGCTGTATCCTGTATATAGCCCCCACATTTCTGACACCGGTGGCCACCTGTTGCAGTTTACTTGGAATATACTTTTTGACATAGGTGCGTGACGAATGGCATCTCTACAGCTTCAACTTTCTGCCAATACAATCACTGGAAAAAATCGATATCAAAATTTTGATCGCGATTCTTTCAAAACGGAACAGGGTATCTCAAGTGGTTTTTTGCATAATAACAATTGTAGAATCAGTAAAATATTATGGTGGTTCACACGACCTCATCCCTGTCGAACTACTATACAGGGTGATTCAAAAATGGCGCATTTCCTCCCGTGTACGTTGTGGGAGACGTTGAGGGAGCACGGAAAAAATAGTAAAAAAAAATTGGCTCATTTATCCTTCGAGTTACGAAGAGGTGAAGTTGAGAATTCAACTTCTTCAGTTTGCATGATTTTAAAGCAAAGCATTGTTACTTGCGAAGAGTCACATGTCGTTAGTAGTTTCCGATTGAAAATTTCTCTTGCAATTGAGATTTGAGTCGTATTTTCAAATTTCAAAATTCGTCTTCCACCTCAAAAGTGCCGTGAAAATACATTTGGCAAGTATGTTTGGTATGGTCTGGCAGGTTCTACGGAGTTTCCAGGGTAACAATACAATAATGCTATTGTGATGTACCTCTTTGATCTAAAGGTGCGAGGTAGGTACTAATGCGATGCTGCCAGATTGGACAGATTTGTTTTTGTTAATAACTTGCAAATCGAAGCCGATTAATTTTTTTAATTATTTTTCCCATGCTCCGTTATTGTCCACTATAACGTGCCCGAAAGGAAATGCGCCATTTTTGAATCACCCTGTATAGGTACGATTCTTCAATTTTCTTTTCTGCTTAACCCTGTATACAGCGCCTGCAGTGTTGACGTCGGTGATCACCAATCGCGTTTCACGTAGAACATCACTATCGACATACTCACAAAATTACATCTCATTATACTTACTTTTCAGACGATCATAAAAAAAAAGAAATTCAAGAACGAAAAAGTTTTTATGGCGATTTTTTCAAAATTGTCGACAAGATTTTCAGAAACTACTGCCCACATCTTTTCAAGAGCAAAATTTAGAGCACATAAGGCGGTTCACGCGACTTTATTCATTTTGGTTCATGAAATATGATTTTTTTTAAATTTTCTCTGCTTCGCCCTGTATACAGCGCCTGCAGTACTGGCGCCGGTGGCTATCAATCGTGTTTCACTTAGAACATCAGTATCGACATACCCTACAAATTGCACGTCTATATCTTGGGTTTTCAGTCATTCATAAAAAAAAATAAAGTTCAAAAAAGAAAAAGTTCTTGTGGTGATTTTTCAAAAAATGAATGGGATTTTCAAAAACTATTGCTCACATCTTGTCAAAAGCAAAATTGGGAACATAATTTGGTGGTTCGCGGGACTCCATTCGTTTTGGTTCATGAAATACGATTTATCTTCAATTTTCTCTGCTTCACCCTGTAACAGCGCCCGCAGTGATTTCCCAGGTGGCTACTCCTCGAATTTCACTTGAAACATCACTCAGAGCATACAAACCAAATCGCATCTCTTTATCTTGAATTTTCAACCATTTATGGAAAGGCAATTTTAAGCTTTCTTTTTTTTTTCTTTCCCCGATATTTAAAAAATGGCACAAGATAATCAAAAACGGATTTCTTTATCTTAATAAGCGCAAAATTTGGAACAGATATGGTGCTTCACGCGACTCCATCCGTTTTGGTTCACGAAATACCAATTTTCTTAATTTTTTTTCTGCTTCACCCTGTATACAGTGCCTGCACGATTTTTGTCGATGGCTACCGATCATTATGGATCTGGGGGGGTCCAAGCATCACACATGCAAAGGGGCTTCGCTCTACCTCAAAATGCAGGGTCATTCCTCTTAACATCCGGACTATTAGTGATAATCGGTCGGCAGATAATAACTTACGTGAGTGAATCTTTGATGATCGACTTGTGAATATTGTTTGTTTTTTTCTGGGCAACATGTTGTTCTCAACAATAATTTTTGCTGCGTTCTTCTACACGGCACAATCGGCCCGAATTCTGGCCTACTTTTGGTTGCCGTCCATCAGCCACCAAGTGGTATTCCAACCGATATGGAAAGAACTGTCGTTGCGAGGCCACGAAGTAACAGTGATGGCTCCAAGTCCGCTCAATGATGCCAAATTGACAAACCTGACCGAAATCGACTTGTTTTTCTCTTACGAAATCCAGCGCAGCCATAACATTGCCAAACACATGTCCAGAGACAGATACTTGCTCTCGATCTTACTGTTCGCTTTCGATCACCTGGGAGAGATCATAAGAGCCCAGTTGGAAAGCGAACAAGTGCAGGCCTTGCTTCGGGATGAAAGTAAAGCTTTCGATTTGATCCTGGTAGAAAGCCTCCATCCGTTGGTGTACGGACTGGGGGCCAAATATAAAGTACCAGTGGTAGTAGTATCATCTCTTGGTATCAATCTGAATTCTCACGATGCAGTAGGCAACCCTACGCATCCAGTCCTGAATCCAGATTTCTGGTTGAACTTTGAAGGTTCCATGTCCCTGTACGATCGAGCCTACAGCGCTGCTTACAACGTCTGGTACCGGTTGCTGTACAACTGGCATATTCTACCCAAATACGATAAAGTTGCTCGGCGGTACTTCGGAGAAGACATGCCGTATCTGGGCGACCTTGAGAAAAACGTCAGCTTAATCTTGGTGAACAGCAACCCCATATTGCATCCAGTACGAGCTAACGTGCCGGCCATCGTTGAAATGGGACAAATGCATTTGAATGTCAAAAAGCAGCCTCTACCAAAAGTAAGAGACGAGTCGCCGAAAGTTGTACTTGTCTATAAACACTTCAGTTGTAGGATCTGCAAACTTATTTGGACGAAAGCACACAAGGCGTCATCTACTTCAGCTTGGGTTCCAACGTGAAAAGTGCAAACTTGACCGATGAAGTCCGCAGCGTTATTTGTCAAGCTCTATCTGAGCTTCCGTACAACGTCTTGTGGAAATGGGAAACCGATCATTTGCCCGGAAAACCCGATAACGTGATGATCAGAAAGTGGTTGCCTCAGCAAGACGTTTTGGGCCACAAGAACGTCAAGGCTTTCGTGACTCAAGGCGGGCTGCAGTCCATGGAAGAAGCCATCAATAACGGAGTTCCTTTGGTCGGAATGCCGTTTTTCGGGGACCAGCCCTTGAACGTGCTGAAACAAGTCGAGCTTGGAATAGCTGTCGGCCCGATTCAGTACATGACCATGACGAAAGATGAGCTGAAAGAACTCATCGTGGAGGTAGCCGAAAACGACAAGTATGCCGCAGATTGGGTAAAGATGGAGTTGTAGTTTTGATCGCGGGTTTTGGTTTTAGGTACAGGAAGAGGTGCGAGGAAATCAGGGATTTGCTGAGGGACCAGCCGATGTCGGGGTTGGAAAAGGCGATGTGGTGGATCGAGTACGTGATTCGGCATAAAGGAGCGAAGCATTTGAAGAGCCCTGCTGTGGACATGCCCTGGTATCAGTATTCACTGCTCGATGTCTACCTGCTGTTTGCGGTGATGTTTTTTTTGCTGATTTATGTACCGATCTGGGTTTTGAGACGAAAATGAAGATAATATAAAAGGTAATTTATACTTGAACAATGTTTTTCCTTAAAGAACCGTCGACTCAGTTCATAAGATCACAGACTACCATAAGATGAAAGAAATGTGGAAAGGTTTCCACTGACGGAACGAATGACTTTTCAAATGAAAAGTACATACTAGAAGGTGGTAGTTTTCTTCAGAAATGGAAGCTGTGGACACAGTGTTTCGCCATATTATTTTAGCTCTTCAGTACAGCATACTAGACGTGAATTTTCTGTAAAACTACCAAGAGAGTTGTATAGATTTTCAACAACATACCTCTGCAGCCGGGAGACATCAAACGATAGCCAAACTCTGCTGATTTCTTTTCTTTTAAAAGGTTGATTTGATTTTGATTTATCTCTAATGAATTGGGATTTCGCGTTTGGGTTCTTTTATAATTGAGGACGATCGGTTTAGAACACACACCGTTTATTACTGCGTACTACTATAAACACAACGTCAATAATTACTTGCGCTTGTGCACTTGACAACAACAATTTCGAGTCGACCTACCCCAACAACTTGGAATATGCAAATAATTCTGGATATTTTGTTATTCCAGATTCCAGTTGACCGAGAAGGGCTTAGGATTTCACACTGACTGAAAACGCGATCATCGACGTCGCTTTTCTCTAAATTTGCATCGCGGTCCTGCTAAAAATAAATTTATGGTGCATGGCTCCGAATGGCTGGATGCTGGATGCAGATACGAAATGCACTACTTCACTCAAAATATGCGCAAGTGTTTTGGTATGCTTGTTAAACATTTACTGAATAACGATTTCGGGACTTTGTCACGACCGATACTTGAAAAATTCAGACAGAGGCAGTATTTTTGTGGATGTACCGATGTACAATTTTTCCAACAACGTTCAAGTTAATTTACTTTCCGAATACTCGAACGACAAAAGTTAATGTAAAAATTAAGAGAGGATCAACAATAACCAAGCCAACGTCAAATTTGTGACCTGAATACTTATAAAGCGTTAAGTATACCTAATCATGACAGCTGGAGATGCATTTATACTCATACGATGTTTCAGTAGATGAAATTATTCAAGCAAAAACAGAGTCAACTCGATAAGTACTCGACTTTACAAAGTTACAGGCTTTCGTTGGCTGAAGTTTATGAATTGGAAGTCAAATGCTCGAACACACCATTTATCACGGTGGACTATAAGATTTACAAATCAGAAATAAATTATCGCACTTGGGTATCGCTCCTGGGCTACTTCTCACTTCTCAGTGTTTCACACTTGTCGCTCTAGGGGCCGAAAGTTCGTGACAGACTTTTTAGCAAATAAATGCTGCGCAGACCATTCAGCGCAACGTTGAACTAGCAAATAGTCTATCCCGAACTTGATCAGTAGATGGAAATACCGGTCCTCAATCTATTGTTACGAGTGGCGATCCCGTGCATACTGGTAAACACGCGATCTTTCTGGACTCTTCCACAGCCGCAGTGTACAAATGCGCGGAGCTCTGGACATTTCTAGAGTAAACTCGATGGCATCGAAATACATGGAGACTCCAACGCTCGATCGAGAAACATCCGTCCATTTTGGCGGAGGCGCCGGTTTTAGAGCACGGCAGAATTATACGGGTAATGTGTGTGATGATTATTCAGGAGTGACCTAGAAACCGCATATGCTAGGCCACTATGGAAATTGCTGGAAGATGATAGAAAGCTCGGGAACGCTAATCGGAAGCATATAAAAGCACCGTCCAACAGCGCGACAGTCAGTATTGAATTGGAATGCGAAGTAGCAGCAAGAACGAGCGGATTAAAAGCGAGCGATAATCACAGCGATAATTCCAAGTAGATAATTGTTGGCGTGTATTTATTGTAGTACGCAGTAATAAACAGTGTGTGTTCTAGAACGATCAAAGAACGATATTATGTATAGGGTATTCACACGTGGGGACATCCCCATGAATATAATTTGAAAAATAAAAAACGGTTCCTTTATGATTTTTTCCGCAATTGACCTTTCCAATTTTAGGAGATAGAAAATACATGGATTTTCGAGGTCACTTTTGACGTTTTGACGTTTATGACGTTTGGACGTTTCGTTTCTGACTTTTGCGGGAATTTTGAATCGGATAGCTATACTGTTCCCATTATCATGTGGGGAAAGTCACTAGAGCCCATAAGGGAGTTTTAAATGGACGAAGTAATGGAGTTTTTTCGTAGTAAGATGCACGTGTCTGGTGCAGCGTGATCCCTGCTGGTGCTGGTGCTGGTGCAGCCACACTTCCATCAAGTTTGGGTCTTTCGTGAACCGGTGCATGGTTATGCTGGGTGTATTCGTCTTATTCTCGACTCGCATAGAGCGACACAACACCCTTGAACCATTTCTGGGTAATTGTTGACGACCACTACTTCTCGACTTCAGCCACCAACTTTTCACGGTGGGTAGACACCACCACAACATCACGTTCGTCGACCGTAGTTTCCTGGGGAAACCACTATTTCCACTGTAAAATGCCCCTTCTTTCCATTACTTGTCCTACGACGTAAGTACATGCAAGAAGGAGACGTCCTATATAGCTGTTTAAGTGGTTGCCTAACTCTTAGAAAATGCTAGTCGAGAAGTAGTCGTCGTCAACAATTACCCATTTCTGTAAGTATCTTCTCAGTTTTCCACTACATATAACACACTTATTGGCAAGAACGAGGGTAATCAATCAATCAATCAATCAATCATATTTATTGCTCAAAAGAATAATACATATTCTTATAGCAAGGAGTACCGCTTGCTGTGTATAATATAAGAAAAAGAAAAAATTAACAACATTTCAAAAATAGGTTCTCGTATGTTCACAAAAAAGTAAGTAAAAAAAAAAGTAGGTATACTCTTGAACAAATAAGTGGTGTTAATGTGGCAAAAGTCAAACAGAGTGAAGTGCAGCTAATAATTAAGTTAAAAGTCAGGTTTAGTCATTTGTGTAAACTTGAGAGTTGGGTACAAATTCAACTTGTCAAAAGAATAAATCGAGGAATAAATAAATTGTCAAAAGCTGATGGTAGATCTTTGGAAAAAAAACCGCTGTTATCCAAGTATCATTTCTTTAGGGCTGATGGTTTTTTCGTTTCGATTTTCTTGTCAGGATTGGCCATCATATGATAGTATGAATGTTGATTCGATGACTTAATTTTCTCTTCTTTCGGGTGTATGTATTTTTCAGCAGCAACAATTGCTGGCTCTCCTTGTACATATTTAATTGTGAGGCCAGATTCCCCACTTGCAGATCGGGTATTCAGTTCTTCGCGCAACTCGTTCAGATTTCTTGCCTGTTGTGGGGTTAAATCGTCTTTGATTTTAATCGCCGGAAAGTTACTTTTTTCGATATTTCTCGTCGCCTTTAGAACAGTCATCTTCTCACTTTTTGAACTAAGCTTCAGTTTGATAAGTCTTGGCTTCTCCTTATTACTGCCACTGCCGATTCTTCGTGCTGATACTATTGTAGTTTTGATTGAGGGTTGTAGACTTTTCAAAATTTGGGTAGTTTTAAAAAGGGTGTCTTCGTCTCCGTTTGGCTGCTCGGGAAGTCCTATTAAGATCAGGTTGTTTTCCCTATCCAACCTGTTCCGGAATTCAGCGTACGATGTTCTCTTCTCCAGCAAGTTCACTCTTTCCGACAAATTGTGGTACTCTTGGCGTAGTTCATTTATTTCAGTTTTGCATTCGGTAATCTGTTTGGTGTGCAATGTTAACAGTTTGTTGGCTTCTTCAATTGACTGGCTACATTGATTTATTGATACTGATATCAAAGCGAGCTGCTCCATCATGGCCTGGAAGTGGGTACTTTTCAGGGGGCCCTCTTGGTCAACGCAAAGCGAGCAGGTCCAGGTGGTCCCCGGCACTGAGTTTGACAAATTTCGGGCGAGACATGTGATGTGAAAAGGACGTAGGCATATCTTGCATCGAGCGTCATCATCTTTTGTAGATCTTTTGCAAGCAGAACATATGATAATTGAAGGCATCGTTGTACGTATTAAATTCATTCGTTTTTATAACGGTACACTTTATCACACCAAGAAAAACAGGAGCTCACAAAAACACGTGTGGTCGGTATCGTTTCTTCAAGCGGACTCCCGCAAGAACGAGGGTAAGAACAAGTGAAATAATGAAATCCATGCTGAAATCAAATAAATACACGACAGAGCGCTTGTCAGATTCGAAAAATTTCCCATTGTCAGAAACGAAATGTCATATCTCAAGAAACATAGGGCGCTTTCCAATAACTGCGACAAGACGGATACACGATGTCAAAGTGCACTTGCCAGCTCAATTCTAAACTCAGCCTCTCCAATGTTTCGATTGTGTCGACATGTGGTGCTATTACTGCTATTGGAACGCTAGCTGTGTCAAATTGTGTCCAAATGTGTCGAATTGTGTCCTTATACGCCTTATTGGGAAGCGCCCAATGACCTCGATCAACCATATCTTATACGCATGACGTCACAGTAAAGAGAGACAACAGAAAATTGGAGACCTCAATTCTGAAGCTTATTGAAACGCCTCAAAATCATCTGGCGTTTACAGGAAATATAATGATGGAAATGCTGTCAGAATTTAGGGGTGGGTTTCGGGGGGTGTATATTGATATAATCGAATAAAATTCGGAAACTTTGGATTCGATTAGAATACTCTCACATCAATGAAAAATAGTGGAAAAATCATACTGATACATAGGGGTAGATTTCAGGGGGTGGAAATTGAAACACTTAGGCGAAGCTGTGGAACTTAAAATTTGGATAGAACTTATAGTCTGGGGGCATAGGGTCAAAAAAGGCTTGGCCGTGTGCAACTTCGTGAAGATATATAGAGATATGTCCAAATCGACTCCTGGGCGATCAAGGACCATGAAAAATTATGGTGGAATATTGACATCTGCTGCAGGCAAATATGGTGGAGGCGCCAAAATGGACTTCATCTGGTAATAAGAAACTGGCTGTAGCTCGTTTGTTTTTTAACGAATTCCAACATCTGGAACGTCATTTTGTAGACAAAAAAATTCTTTTCTTATTTCATACCCAAATTTACAAACGTAATTCCGGGAAACTGTCAAAATTGTCTCTATAAGATATGTTAAATTCCGGCCTTTTTTGAAGGTTATCTGATATTTTTGAAACTTGGCAGTATTGTAGATCTTGAGGTGCCCTTTCCAAATTTCCACTATTCCTTTTCGTATATTTGCCGTCTTGGCCGCCATATTGAAAAGATGGCGCCCAAAAAACAGTTTTTTGTCAATATCTTCATTTCAGTCAATGTGAGGTGAAAGCGTTTGTATGCGAATGGAAGCTTATTCAATTATCTACAATTTGACACTTTACTCGGGTACGTGCTACTTCCGGTTCTTGGGTTATGGCTTCTAGAACTCCCTGAAGCCTCAACTTCTGTCATCCAATCAGCATATCAAGTTGATCTTAGCTCCACGTGGCAGTCAAATTGACCATAAATAATGATGAGTTGTCAACCACAGACCATTAATATCCAGAAAATCAATCATGGTAACGGTTGTTATGCAACTACAGGGTGAACTCTAAGGGAAAATTGACTTTGAAAAGGTATAGCTTGAGAACCGTAAGTCGCACATGAGTGATTCAGATGTCAAATTCTAGAGAATTCAATAGACCTTACTTTTGATATGAATCCTAATATTTTAAGACAAATTTTCCGAAAATTTCCCGAAAATATGTTTTTTTGGATGCCATCTTTTCAAAGTTATGGCCAGAACAGCAGAGATACGAAGTGGAAAAGTGGATATTCTAAATGATGAACCCAAATTTCATCATAATAATGAGTTTCGAATGTATTTGACATCCTTCAAATGCTACATTACTTTTATTTCTTTCTAAAGTCAGTTTACTTTAACAGTTCACCCTGTAATTACACAAATAGCATCTTCATGATCGATTTTCTGAATTTTGATTATATATGGTCATTGGCCAAGAGCTATTTATGGTTAATTTGCTTACTACATGACGGTGGTATCAATTTAACATGCTGATTGAATGCCGAAAGTTGATGCTTCCGGAAGTTCTGAAAGCTCTAACTCAAGAACCGCAAATTGCACATAAATGACTGATATGTCAAATTGTAAAGATTTGAATGGGCTTTCCTCCGCATATACGGGTTTCAATCTCGAGTCAGTTGAATTTAAGATATTGACAAAAAACTGTTTTTTGGGCGCCATCTTTTCAATATGGCGGCCAAAACGGCAAAGATACGAAGTGGAAAAGTAGAAATTCGGAAAGGGCACTTCAAGATCTATGA
The DNA here is from genome assembly GCA_949128115.1 of Anaspis maculata. Taxonomy (NCBI): domain Eukaryota; kingdom Metazoa; phylum Arthropoda; class Insecta; order Coleoptera; family Scraptiidae; genus Anaspis; species Anaspis maculata. The sequence continues at coordinate 25,082,431 of OX421966.1, forward strand.
TACTGCCAGGTTTCAAAAATATTGGATAACCTTCAAAAAATGGCGGAATTTAGCATATCTTATAAAGACAATTTTGAATATTTTGATAGTTTCACGGAATGACGTTTGTAAATTTAGGTATGAAATAAGAAGAGAGTTTTTTTGTCTACAAAATGACGTGTCAGATGTTGAAATCCGTTGAAAAACAAACGAGCTAAAGCCAGTTTTTTATTACCAGATGAAGTCCATTCTGGCGCCTCTACCATATTTGCCTGCAGTAAATGCCAACATTCCACCATAATTTTTCATAGTCCTTGATCCCACAGGAATCGATTTAGACATAACTCTATATATCTTCACGAAGCTGCACACGGCACGACCTATGCCCCCATACTATTAACTTTCCAATTTAAGGGAAAATAGTGACAAAATTCTACTGATACGTAGGGGTGGAAATTGAAATAATCAGGTAAAATTATGAAACTGGATCAGTGAAAAATAGTGAAAAAAATCTTACTGATACGTAAGGGTGAATTTGAAGAGATCTTTCATAATTTTGAAGATTGTTTCAGAATAAACTTCCACCTCCTAATTTTACAAACAAATAAAATCCCACTAATACGTAGAAGTGGATTTGAGGGGGTGAGATTTGAAACATTCAGGTAAAATTGTGAAAACTTCGGATTTGAATATTTAGAATTTCACCTCCCAATCAGAGGAAAAACTGTGAATAGGCAATAATGCGATGCTGCCAGATCGGACAGATTTGTTTTTGTTAATTACCTGCAAATCAAAGCCAATTGATTTTTTCCATTATTTTCCCCATATACTCCGTTAGCGTCCACTATAACGTGCCCGAAAGGAAATCCGTAATTTTTAAATTACCCTGCATATATATTTAGAGATGGAGAAGTTCTGGTCATTTCAAAAGACCGGATACCGGAACCGAATCTCAGTGGCCGTAACCGGACCGGATCGCCGGATCTTGAGTAAAATTTCGTACAGATTTCTTCCACACGAATGAGCGGTTACAACTTTATAAAAATTATGTAGCCATTATAGCATTTGTGTAGCCACTACTTAAAATTGAAAACAAGATTTTTGAAAATTGAAAGAATAAAATTCAATTATTATCCAGTGTAATGCGTATTGTTTTCAAAATACTTTTCGACCTCTTAAAGTTGATAGTGAAAATTCAAAAATCGTAATTTTTCGAGATCTGTCCGGAGGAACATCGAAATCCGGCCAAATCGGATCCCGGTTCGGTTGCGGCAAAACGGCCGGATTTGCCGGATAACCGGAACCAGATCCACATCCAACTCCAACTCTATATTGCCCAATTCAATATTATTCTCAAAGTTGTCGATATTTTTCAAGATTCCCAGGGTCCTAGGAACTTTGGGACTGTTCACTTCATCTTCGAATTCAGCTTTTTAAAGGGTCTCAGAAATGCCTTTGACATGATTTCTAAGCATCCTTGAGGTCTTGAAAAATTCCATTGTTCTCACTATTTGGGTACTACAAAATACTCACCTGAAATCTTGGAATATTGTACGGGGTGATTCAGATTCAACATTTTTTGATAAGGTATTCTTCTTTTTGTTCTGATTTGGAAAATACATGTCAATATGTCCCTTATTCGCTTACTAAGAAAGATACAGGGTGTCAAAGTCTTTTTGTTGATCTTTTTTTCAATAACTCATGAACGGTTTAATGGAGCTCGCTGTAATTCAGCCCAGGGTAGTTTGCAAATGCTGTCTACGTACCTGTCAAGTTTCATCAAAATCCAACCAGTGACATCGGAGTTAACAAGCTGTTGAAAAAATTAAGTCTTTTGTTTTGCAAATCCTGGTAAATCCAATGTTACCGGTTGGATTCATTTAAATCTCGACAGACAGGTAGCCAGTGTCTGCACACTAACCTAGGCTAAATAATAAAATAATTGAAAAAAAAAAAATTGTGGCACCCTATATCTTTCTTAGCAAAAGAGTGAGGTGCATATTGCCTTATATCCATTGAATCAGAATGAGGAGAATATATCTTCAAAATATCTAAGCCACCCTGTATAAAAATTGTGATTTTTTACGATCTTGCAATTCAGTCTTGAAGCTGGAACAGAAATCTAGGCAACATGCAACATGCCATGAAAAAACCTAGGAACATCCGCGTGTTAGCATTACTTAGTTTCTTTCGACACTCCATGTATAATTATGAGTCCAGAAACGCTAAAATTTGGTGTGTTTTAAAGAAAAAAAAATCATTGGGGCCAAGCGAAAAGCAACGGATTTCCGTGCGTTACACATACGCGTTTTGCGTTATATAGGTACGTGTCCAATTGGTGTCAATTTTGATGTGGCACCGAATAAGCTGCAAAAAGTTGAATTTTCCAAAGCTTGAATTCTGAGAATCTTTTTGCAACGCGTATACCTACCGTGAAATTGTTGCCCCGGTTATTGTTGACCATAAAAGAGGTTAAAGCAAAGGTGAACGAGCACACCATCATCAGCAGATATTGTGGAAAATAGTTAAAGTTCCGTTAAGTTTTGAACGAATTATTACGAAACGAGTGCTTTGTCTACTCAGCCGTCACTCTAAAATTCATCCTATCCAACTTGCGCGCTCTGTATATTATGGAAAATTAAACGGGCGGAGCGCAATTTTAATTCCGCACCGACCTATCATCCATGAATACGTATATAGGTATACCAAAAGTGCCGTTTCATCGGGAATTCGGGATATTGCCCGGACGGCTCTGGACGTATAATATAAAAAGCGGACGTGATCTGTCACATCATCATTTTTTCCGCCCGTGACTGTTTCTTTTTTTTTCTCTAGCCGTATTCTCTATTACGTATACGTTCGATCCCCGGAGGATTATCTCCGGGAAATTTCGCAGATTGTATGTGAACTGCTTTTCAAACGTATATACTGTTTGAAATGGTCGCGCGGTTTGAATACTGAGCGTCGAATTAAAGCTCTCCAAAGATAAAGATAATTTTAGTGACTCCGCGAGCACAGCGAGCTCTCTAGAATTTAACTGTTAAGAGAGCAGAGCACAAGTACGGTTCAATTTGAATTTAAATAAACACACTATTTCACAAACACGTACCACCACTTTCCGCGGTATCATGGCCAGGTATGGTATGGGTTTAAAGTATTTCGACAAAACGAAAACGTCTTGTGTTATGGTTATTGCGCAACGTTTTGTTGGTGTTTGTATCGCTCGCGATTATTTGATAACGCCGGAGGAAAGCGATGTCACGTTCCGGTGAGGCGGAAGCCCAACGGAGCGCGATCGAATCTGGAAAAATTGCGGCTTTTAAATGCAAGGGAAAAGTTTCTGAAACGGTTTTTTATTTTGTACCTGTGTGAAGTATTCCATAGTAAGACAAAACGTGACCCAGGATCATGGAAAATAAACAGGAACTTTATTGCGCTACTTTATGAGAAGTATAGTTATATGGAAAACTTCTGAGTGGTAAGTGAATAGGGCACTTCAAGTTTAGTTGACTGCAGCACAGGTGGTTGTATAGCCATTCTACATTACTGTCCCATATAACTATTAAACTTTCTAGACGGCAGATAACTGGGAGTGAGTATAGTCAAGGAAAGAAACTGGACTTTTGGGCCTTTGTCTTTTATTTTGTAAGATAATGGAGGACCTAAAGCCGGAATTCGATCTCGATCAACAATTTCTAGTAGAACACAGTAAACACAGGAAGACCCGATTCTAGGCAAGTAGTAGGCTATGGGGGCTCTGGCTGGGCCATATAGAAATCTGCATTACCGACATCGACAGTGGCGCCATCTATTGGCACGAAGTAGCGCCACCTAGCGGCGTGCAGAGGAACTAACATCACCGACACTTACAGAAACCTGCATTACCGGCATTTTCAGGAATCTATTGACAGATAAACTTGCGTTATTTTCCAGCATCAAAAATATCTAATGCTGAATCAAAGACACGCCGAACGCCAAGTGATGAGGTGCTGAATAACACAAGATTTAGATACTATGACCCTATACAGGTGACTCATAAGTAGATGTGTGCACATATGAGCATATGCATGTATATGCATGTGTATATTTTCCAGAAGTACGTCACTTGAAAGATCTTATTTTTTATCAGAATCACGCATGTAATAGCAACCATTAAAAAAGAAATCCTGGAACAACTCACCGTTTTCACGTTTTCTCCTAGATTTGGTTACTTTTCTCGAGAAATCATGTGCTTTGTGTAGCATTTTTGCACTCTTCAAGGGTTTTAGAGTTAATTTTTGGCAAAATTAAGATGATCTCCAACAATTACAGTGAGTTTCGCTAGAAACAACTCACTTTTCTCACGTTTTTTATCTGAATTTGAGGACTTTTCTGAGAAATTATGTGCTTAATGTAGCATTTTTGTGTCATGCACGCACATGCATACACACATAGACACATACACATATACACGCAAACGCGCCCATTGCCAACCATTAGACGAAAAAATCCGGTACTATTATAGTTTTGGTGACTCTTTTTGTCAAATCATGTGATTTGTGTAGCATTTTCGCATTCTTTAGGAGGTTTTATAGTGACTTTCTGTCAAAATTTAGATGATTTTCACACAAATCTAATAGTTTGTCAGCAAACAACTCACATTTTCTACGTTTTCTTCTAGATTTGGTCTCTTTTTGAGAAATCGTGTGCTTTATGTAGCATTTTTGCATTCTTTAGTGGGACTTCAGAGTGATCTTTTGTCAAAATTGAGACGATCTTGTACACAATTCCAATAGTTTGTCAAAGAAAAAACCTTTTCCACGTTTTCTTCTAGATTCAATGACTCTTTTTGAGGAATCATGTGATTATTGTAGCACTTTTGCATTCTTAAGGAGATTTCAGAGTGCTTTTTTGTAAAAATTGGAGTGATTTTCACACAATTTCAATAGTTTGACAGGAAATAACTCACCTTTTCCACGTTTTTTTTCTAGATTTGATGAGTCTTTTTGAGAAACCAGATGCTTTGTGTATCATTTTTTGGCCCATACACAAACTTGCATCACCGGCATCTACAGTGGCGCCATCTACCGGTGCACACAGGAACCAGCATTACCGACATCTACAATAGCACCGTATATTCCAACTTATAGATATAATTAATGAACGAAAACATTTGAAACGGACACCAGTGTCCAGGTCAACAGTGTATATCACCCAAGAGCCTCCGGCGCAAGGGTGATATGTCGTGATAAGAATTTGGAAGAGATAACTTTTTCTCGAGCTCAATAGAACATCTTAGGCCTCTCTGAGAGGACTCGTGCCCACTGGGCATCAGATTCTGACATGAAAAACTCTTTTTTTGAAAAAAAGTACATTCTAGGATATATCAGCTAGGGTTTTCTTCATAATTATACGAACCCGTGATCTCTGCATTGGTACCCCAGCACCCCAACCGCTGAGCCACCTAGATTCCAATCGGTAAACAGGTGAAAATATTTATTTTTGCTTTTATTGCGATGCTTATCTGGTCTTGAAAAACTCTTACTAGTTTAGGTACAATGCCAGCATATAGAAATCATTTGGGCTTCAATCCGCTCACAATACCTCTACGAGTATTTACATGTAAGTATAGCTTCCCGGGAAAATTTATCGCGAAAGGCACAGCATTGCTATTAAGTATAGAAAAAAATCGACAGGTGCTTACGGTCGGGTTCATCTGGTCGTTACCGGGTGAAAGTTTGCGGAAAATTCTGGCTGCGAGAGGTAATGCGGGGAGCCATTAGGGCGCGCAGTTCTCTGCTTCATTAAGATAGGGGGCAGGTAATTAGTCATACGTATATACTTGCTGCACAGGTAGGTATAGTTGGGAAATTTCAATGAAATGCAAATCCTGAAGCAGGTGTAACTTCTATACCAGGTGATTTTACTAACGAAAGAGCCGCAGCGTTTTACAAAACCACTCTGAAAAAATTGAAGAAAAAACCACCCCTCCCAGTGAGGGCAACGGACGAGGAATTGAATAAAAATCTCCAATTACCTTTAGATCGAGGGTTAATGCGATGATTCCATCAGTGTCTTTGCCGCGTCTGAATTTCCAATTTCTCCTCGTTAATGCGGTCTCTCACCTACACACAAACAAGAAGACGGGTAATAAGGAGGGTGATGGGTAGGCGAGGTTCGGGCGATAAGAAATTTTAGGGTGGTTTGGGGGAGGATGCAAGGAAGATACGAACTTCTAACCTTACATGTCTCCGGCTATATAGGCCTGAGAGATGTCGCAGATCCCAGATAAGACCCGGAGTATAGGTTGATGTGACAAACAAAGACATCGCGAGGGCCCTTAATGTCTCCGACAGCGGTTCCCAACATTTAAGAGATTATGGTGCGTATGAAACGGGAATGATTCATCAAATTCTGGCACTTTGCATATTGTTTTGATTAAGTATGTGCCTATTGCCTGCAGGGTGTTGAGGGTGTTATGTTCAGCACAATTTGCTCAAAATTATCTTGTGTCATTTTGGTGTCACATATAAGTTACAAAGAACAGAAACAGGGACAGAAAATCTCCGCTACATCGCCATTTAGAATGGTTCAAAATGTCGAGATGAGAACGTAAATTCAAGAATGAATTTCGTGCTCTACAGAATGAGTCATAGTAAGAGGGAAGTCCGAAATAAGTGCAAACATTTTTTGGTTGGAAATTCTTCCAGTTGTGAAGTGTAGACTCAAAGTTTGACCATGTGTTCGTTACTTAGAAAAATATTTAAAAAAATATGACCCTATGGCACGCTTAGCGAAGTTTGGTGTTCCACGTTGGAAATTTTTATATGAAGTCAAACTTTTTGTTTCATTCCATTTTGAAAGTTGTAAAAATATTAAGAAAATTTGACTTCTTTTCGACTCTCTGTTGACCCATCTACAACATACTGGAAAGTTTCTGCGCCATTTCTGAGACAACTGTACAGTTCTGATTAATGCAGTCCTATGGCGCAGTAAAGTAAGAAGATGATGACAGCTTATAGGCTTATAGGTGACTGATTTCACTGATAAATGATTACTGTAAAAACTAAACTACAAAGCTACCTATGAAAGATAAAACATACGACCAATATTGGGAGGCACTGGGAGTGTGCAAGATCCGAATGAAGGTGAGGGCTAATTTTATCAGGATCCAATTACAGGTCCTAAGAGAGTAAAGTGAAAATGTAATAGAATTTCCTACTCAGGTATCCACCACGCCGACACCATTTTACCCAGTGGACTTATACTCGTATAGTTATAGCATTGCATAATAAACATATCCGTTATTCTGTGGTTTAACCGTTTAACATATAAGAGCGTGTATACTAACTACATTAGTTACGTACCTAATTACCTTAACAGATTTTTCTTGATGGCATTTCTCAATTGCAGATAATAATTCTCTTGAGTGCAGAATTTCTCAAATATTGCAGAGACACATTACGTATACGTATATAATGTTACGAGCGGCGAGACTCTCGTGCATTCTAGAGCACACCTGATCTTTCCAGACTGTTCGCATCAGCATCAGATTGCAGTGCTACAATTGCGAAGCTCTGGACATTCGAGGACCATACGCGATGGGTTGACGATTCAAATAACATGGGAGACTCCAATGGCTAAGGCAATTGACGGAGATGCCGCAGGTCCAGAGCACGCGGTACAACCGACTTCAAAAGAAAGGCCTTACTCTCTCAAGTTTTATTGATCATTAACTAATAGGACATCTTTAAGAAAACAGCACATGTTCCGTTTAGAGTTCTCCAAAGTAAAATAGATTCGTTGCAAGTATCAAGTGAGTAACAAGCATGTAACGCTTTGTGCGATGGGCTTCACTTTTGAACCCCTGAATACCTACGTATACCTTTTTACCACACACTAAAATATTACAATAAAACGATTCGCTACTCCACGTAATAAAATCCATCAGATTCGCATTGTTGGGTTTCCTTTCCAGCACATAATGGCATAAGAATCAAACTTGGGCATATACAGAAGAGACTCAGCTTGAGGTATGAGGATTGAGAAGGTATAAAGGTAGGCGTTTGTGTGATAGTCGCGATGTGTAGTTCCCATGCGTGTGCATCGGTTACCCTGACTTATCCGCTCGTCCACCGGAAAGCCGAAGCGGATGTGACGGTCTCGCTCAGATGGCCACCGGCACAATGGAACTCCTCCAAGAACTTGCCTTCCGAAGAGTTTGTACATCTAGATACGTTTTTCGTCTGCTTCATATACCGCTGAAGGTCCACTGTAACCATCAACAATTGGTATAAAATGGTTCGAATTCCTTCGGTTACTCGTCCGTTGCAAAGCTAACGTTTATTTGGATTTTTTACTGAAGAGCTTATTGAAATGTCACCACACCATTAAATTTATATCGTTATTGGCGCCGGCAATTTTATTTCATTTTTCGTACAGAGGAGCCTGCAATTTAATTCTCTCTCGCCGCCTCGACTATGGTAGAATGGCGGATAATTGTTTCCGTAACTGTACTGTACGAGAACACAATAAACAATTTCGCTGTGGTGTTGCTGGATGGTAGTACGGTGAATGCTAATGAACGAAACGGCTGGTTTTCGCAACCGACCGCAAAAGTATGCGTGATTTCGTCCGTTGGATGTACGAAATTAGAATTCGTGTTATTCCAGGCATTTTTCCGATTGTGCTCTGTGCCCGACGGGGCTTCAGCAAGGCGTCTGGAAAACTTCTGTACAACAATTTATGAGCTGTCTACAACCAGTCTCAACATATTCCCAAAACCCAGTTCTACAAAGTTGAGTTAAAAAAGCTCTCAATTCGCCAGAATTTCATCGTCGGTGTTTCTGCGTTTGTCATCGAAAGTTTAAGTTGACAAAAATTCTCTATTCGCTAGAATTCCACGTCGGTCTTTTTGCTTTTATCATCGGAAGTTTCTTTGCCACCGCTAGAAAATAATGTAGTTTACCTACAACCACTACTCGTATAATCAACAGTCCCAGCAAGCGGGTCCTAACACGCTGTGCGATCTTGATTACCAGCGTGCGATTTTCATTACCGGAACGCGCAGTTGGGAAATTTTTATTGAAATTAATGTGTTATTGGGTACCTGGGGGTTGGTACCATTAATCCTGAAAAAATCTCTCGACTATTTGGCCGCACTTGCAGGACGGGCCGGGTCCACCTCCAATCCATCGATAGAATGAGTTTGACGATTTCCATTCAAGTATATTATACTCATTACTCAGTCACAGCAACCTTAGCAGTGAGCTGGAAGGATTTTAACATACTGCATTACAGTAAATCTAATTTTTGCTTGATTCTGTTTTCGCTCGCTACGCTCGTTCGTACGTAACTTTCCCTGAGTGCGTAATATGCTTCTTATTACTCTTGTCAAGTAATATTCTATTTCCTCAGTCCCTGACTTTGCAAAGACTTTGCGTTTTGGCTTCGACATTGGAAAATCCAACTGGCTCGACTGGTGGCCTATTTCTTATTGTCAATACGTCAAAGTCACCTGTCAAGCCATTCAATTTGTTGTTTGTTGTTCAATTTGTGCGCTAACTTGACAAAACCATTTTTGAACAGTTCAGTAGTTTTTAGGAATTGCTAATGATTATCACATACATGTTGAATTCAACCAATCAGGATAGCTGCAATGGGTCTAGGACTAAGGTTACTCACTTTAAACTATCTAGTTTATTCTTTTTATTGTCCAAATGAGCCGCCTGTTTCAATTCAACTATGTATTCCACACAAAAACCAATACAAATATAACTGACATTGACATTTGCCCTTGGTTGTTCGAATGAACCATTTCAACGCAGTAGGCATTTATGTAATAATTAGTAAAATATAACTCGTGCTTTGTGTTCATTTCGAGTTAAATGCTTTAAATCACTCAAACAAGAAACAAGTATCAGTCACTTGGCAAATGGACCGAATATTATCTTGAACAAAATCTCGAGACGAATATTTGGGTTGAAACGATTCAACTGAATATTAATATTCACTTATCTAAATCCCACTGGCAATAGCAACGGAATAAAATGAATGTAAGAATATTAATATTCACTTATCTAAATCCCACTGGCAATAGCAACGGAATAAAATGAATGTAAACAACAAAATCCGACAGCTGTCACTTCGGGCTTCTTTTTTCTAATAATCATCAAAATATCACTCGCGCTCGAGATTTTCTCGGATAATTTTGGCCAAGCGTTTCCCTCTGGCTGCCTGTCCCTAGATAAATGCCCTCCTCCTACGGAGTCGGTCGTTTATCGCTACAATCAGCACTCGCGATAAATGCCCGACTCCGTTCGCGATCACCTGGCCAAAATTATCGTGAAAAAACAAGCACTTGTGATATTACTGTTGAAAAAACACTAAGCACTTGCTATACAGGATGGTCCATCCTAGCGTAATTATCCCATAGCGGTCTTACCGTTCAAGATAGAGGAACGATATAAAAGAAGAGCTATATGGTTTGATAAGACCTGTAACCTAAAGTTATTTTCAGCTATACAGGTGTCCCATTTTGACGGGATTAACAAAACGTCAATTTTTTTAACTGGAACACCCTATATTTTTTGCATTTTCATGTTAAATTTTTCAACTGTCTTAGGCTTTTTTTTGTTTTTCAATTGTGTGGCAGTGCTACGAACTAAAAATTGAAAACTAAAAAAAAAATCGCATTTTCACAGTTTTCTTAGAAAAATTGTAGCGGCCTTGCTTTTCAAAACTAAGAGATGAAACTTGACAGGTTGATAGTCAAGTCAAAGTCCAATATCCCAATGTCAAAAAATTGAGATTTCTTGATACAGGGCGTTCACAAAAAAAACATCAAACTTCATGATTTTCAAAGTATCATAACTCATTTTTTTCAAAAAGCATTCCTCTAATTTCATAACGTTATCTGATAGCTTTTATTATCCTCTTTTATTTTTACTGGGGGTACCCTACCTTTAAACTTTTTTTTTTTATTAATCGGAAATTTTCACAAAATTTGCTGTTTTTTTTTTCTTCAAAAATTGAGTTGGCCATGATGGATGACAAGCCAGCCAAATAGTAACATCTGTCAGTTAGTCAGTCTGAATACTGTCGAACAAAAATAATGGCTTCAACGCAAAAAGAAAACAAAGTGGGATCCTGGATATCTGGATTATTACCAGAATATCACATTAATTATTTCCTCTCGCGTGAAGTCATTTTTCTTTGCTCGACAGAGTTGCGGACTATTTGGCTTGTCTGTCATCCATCACGGCCAACTCAATTTTTGGAAAGAACCAAAAAAATTGCAAATTTTGTGGGAATTTCCAATTATCTCGAGAAAAATTAAGTTTAAGGGTAGGGTACCCCTAGTAAAAATGAAAAAGGATGAAAAAGCTATCAGATAACGTTATAAAATTAGGGGTATGCCATTTGAAAAAAATGAGTTATAATACTTGAAAAATTATTATAAAGTTTGAAGTCTTTTTGTGAACGCCCTATATCAAAAAATCGCAATTTTTTGACATTGCAATATTGGATATTAGTCTTTGACCTGACTGTCATCATGTCAAGCTTCATCGCTTAGTTTTGAAAAGCAAGGCCGCTACGATTTTTTCAAGAAAACTGTGAAAATGCGATTTTTTTCAGTTTTCAATTTTTAGTTGGCAGCACTGCCCCACAATTGAAAAACAAAAATCCAGGCATAATACAGTTGAAAAAGTTGAACATGAAAATGTAAAAATATTAAAGGATGTTCCATTTAAAAAAAAATGACATTTCGTTGATCCTGTCAAAATGGGACACCCTGTACAGCTGAACATAATTTTAGGTTATAGGTTTCATCAAACCATATAACTTCTCTTTTACATCTTGAACGGTAAGACTGCTATGGGATAATTATGCTAGGATGGACCACCTGTACAGTGAGGACCAAAAGTATGGAACAAATTCATTGAAAAAATCGCTATTGTTTTATCAAAAAATTCCTCGAACAGGTCGATTTTGTTTTCCAATTCGGCACATTCTGATGTGAAATTTTTATAGTTGCCGCCATTTGTATAAAAGCTGACATCATCAGCCATTTTTTTTTTAAATTGAACTTTCCTTCTTTTTTGCAGATTCGAATAGATTATCAAATTCTGATTTCATCAATATACACATTTATTCTTTTCGGGCTGATAGTTTCGGGTAGGTATATTAAATGTTGAATGTCAAAGTTCTTGATTTAAAAATGTTTACTTATGATAAATCAATTCTTTATTTCCATAAAAATTGATTTGGAACTCCTTACAATGGATCAAATGCTCAAATCGCCACCCGTTGGTCTTTTGGCAGTACGCAAGTCTGTCCGAAAATTCTTGGAAAACATTTTGGATTACTTCTACACTGATCAAGCGACATTCATCACAAACTTGATCATTCCTCCCAGATTTTGTGGTCTGTTGATGTAGACTTTTGATTTGAGAGATCCTCATCAAGAAATAATAGAGGGGAGTGAGATCCGGAGATTTCGCGGGCCACTCTGTTGGCGGTTCTCGTCTGCCAATCCATCTTCAGGAAAACAAGTGTCCAAAAGAGTACGGACAGGTAGCGACATAGTAGCCTAAAGGGAAGACTAGAAGGCCTAAAGGACGACCGGAAAAGTTTGACCTTGGAATGAGATATTTTGAGAGATTTTATGAACATTTCTGCGATAAAAACGTTTTTATTGTGTCAAAACATCATAAATAAAAGACTATAAATTTACCCCTTTTGATAATTATTATCCCAGAAACTATCAGTTCAAAAGGTGTACATGTGCAGCTGAAATCAGAATTTCATCATTCATACGAATCTGCAAAAAAGAGGAAAGGTTCAATTTGAATAAAATGGCTGATGACGTCACAGCTTTTACAAAAAATGGTGGCAAATACTCGAATGGGAATTTTACATCAAAATGTGCGGACTTGGAAAACAAAATCGACCTGTTCGAAGAATTTCTCGAAAAAAAAAGCGAATTTTTTTAATGAATTTGTTCCATACTTTTGCCTCTCACTGTATAACTGTTGATAAGTGATAGATATTGATGATCTTGTTAGTGAAGTAGTACATATCTCGGCAAAATCAAAAACCTCGTCAAGTTACAGGTTCTTAAAATCCGAAAAATTTAACTTTGAAGGGCTGCATCTTCGTTATTCGGTCGAACTTTGCAAAATGGTTCAAGTATAGGTTTTCGTCATGTTTTGAAGCGATCTACCCTCAGTTTAATTTTTTGGTATCATCGCTGAAACACTCTTTACTATAATGTACTGTCTTTGGCAGGGACAATCTTACTTTCCTGCCTCAAAATACGCCTGTAAAATATCCAATTCCTATCAGTTTTGGGAAAAGATTTGATGCTTTGGACCGAAGCTAAGAAGACAGTCGCACACTTATTCTCTCGTCGTTAATATGGTTACGAGTTGCGAGGCTCTCGAGCGATTCCACTACATTCGAGAATAAACACGAAAGCATAGAGTGGTACATTTGAGGCGGTGCGGTTCCGGAAAAACGTGGAAGCTGGAGATCAAGGCGCGCGAGTGAGACAGATCTGCACAATTGGCGGAGGCGCCATGCTTCCAGAGCTTGCCGGAATATACGCGAACCGGATGGACTTGTTTAGAGCCGCGGCGAATGTACAGATGGCGACCAGAGCCGCGGCGAATGTACAGATGGCGGCCAGTACTGGAACGTACCAGAAGAAGCGTGGAATGTTCTCGAAGGTGACACTCAAGCATATACAGGGTGGTCCAGGTTTTAGTCGACAAACTTTGCAGGCTAATAAAGGATAAAAAAAGTAGTCGATTCACTCCAAAAAGTACCTATCTAAAATGCATATTAAAAAAGTTACAGGCTTTCAAAGTTGCAGAAAAAAATTGTTTTTTTCCTGATAACTTTTGAACTGCTCGACCGATTTCGCTCAAATTTTGCACATATGGTTAACAAACACGGTCTCCAGTGATTTCCTGAAAAATATTCTGTCAGAATAACGCAGTGCCGTAGATATGGGGGGTACTAACACTCTTATTTCTACGCCACTAGATATTTTTTAAACCGTTGAAAGTATTGAATTTGGCGTTCAATTCTAATGAAAGAATTGGCGTGTCATTGCTACATTTGAAGCTGCGGTTTCGGAGATATTTGTGTTTTAAGGTTCAAAAACACCGAATTACGCAAATGTTTCAAAATTCGAGAAAGCTTTGATCCATCAACTTTCAACTTTTTCTCCAATTTAAAGTTTATTGATCCATAATTCAGCTCATGAGAAATTGAAAATTGGTTGTGAAAATTCATGATTTCAGCAACAAATAAATATTCAATAGGTACCTATTCACTTACTGATGGTTGTTCTAGTCTAGTTCAGTAAGAACAAGAACCAAAGGCTCTTTGTTTCTTATTGGTCACGTTACTGAAATTAGGAATTTTCACAACCAATTTTCAATTTCTCATGAGCTAAATCATGGATCAAATCAACTTTAAATTGGAAAAAAAGTTGAAGGTTAATGGATCAAAGCTTGCTCGAATTTTGAAACATTTGCGTAATTCGGTGTTTTTGAACCTTTGAACACAAATATCTCTGAAACCACTGCTCCAAACGTAGCAATAACACGCCAATTTTCTCTTCAGAATTGAACGCCAAATTCAATACTTCTAACGATTTTCCGAAATATCCAGTGGCATAAAAAGTAGGGGGGTAAGAGGGTTAGTACCCCCCATATCTACGGCACTGCGTCATTTTGACAAAAAAAAATTCAAGAAATCACTGGGGACATGTTTGTTAACTATATGTGCAAAATTTGAGCGAGATCCGTCAAGCTGTTCAAAAGTTAACAAGAAAAAAACAATTTTTTTCTGCAACTTTGAAGGCCTGTTACTTTTTCAATATGCATTTCAGATGTGTACTTTTTGGGGTAAGTCGACTTCTTCTTTCATCCTCTATCAGCCTGCAAAGTTTGTCGACTAAAACCTGGACCACCCTGTATAAGCGCAGACTGACCCAAGCAAAGCGTTATCCAAGTGCGATAATTTATTCGACGTGTTTTCAGTCGTACGCAGCAATCAACAGCAACAGTGTCTGTTTGAACGTTCTTCTCACAATTATAAAAGCACCCAAAGTATGGGCCTAATATTGACCTATCGAACTCAGCGAACCCTCTTTTTTTCAAAGCGGAACGTTCCCGATGAACGCCCGATACTTTCAAATCGAACTTGCGGCCCCAAAATTAAATGTTCACTGAAGCACGCCGGGACAAGCCGCAATTTAGTGCGAGGGTCAGCTATTCCCACAACATTATACACTCCAGATATAGAGGTATACGTGGCGCACATTGTGCGGAAACGTTGTCAATAACAATTATTTGTTATTATACTTTACATGCAAGCTAACGCCAGTTTCACGAGGTGAAACACGTGTATACCCAGAGCGATATATCGACTGGTGTTTAAATTTACCCGTTTACACACACACCATACGCACACACGAAATGCAATAAAGCTCTAATATAAGTGTGCCCTCAGTCCGTTTAGCACGTAGGTGCGAATTAGTGAAAGTCAATTTGGTTATCTAAGATTATACCCGAACGGCAGGCCAGCAGCTCACGATTCTTCTGGTTCTGTGGTGTGGCAAGCGAGCAAGCCCAGCGATGCATGCGAATTTGGTTCTTTGATATTTATTTTGCGTTTTACGCGGTCGGGTTATTGTTTGGCGGATTGTGAATTGGCGTTTTGCCTTGGGGCCGGGAGTGTTACATAAATCGTGAAGAATTTAATTAATCTGTGCTCCAGGAGAAAGGTGGGTACCTCTATATCTACACCAGAGGCCGATATTGCACACGCAGGGAGCGCTGCCGTGGCTACTAAGAGGTTTAACCATCGAAACATGATGGCCCGCGGGGTGTTTCTCTCGTAGTTTATGGGATGGTGTTCCCCTGCTGCGGTGTACTGGACGCATATCTATGGGTCGCAATATTTTTGGAGCAATAATAATTGGATAATGAAGGGTTTCAAATACAATTAAGTACCAGAGTTTTTGTGCAAGCTTGTTCATAATTAATATCGTTCATAGATTTATGGACTCAAAAATGTTCTGCTTGTGCGTTTTCAATTCATGCATTTCCTCGTATTCTAGCTCGTAGTTCAAGAGTATTGTAGATACAAACTTCTATAAGGGTCGCCATAGAGTCGAGTAGCCGAGATTTATTAATTTAATTTAATTGTCTTATTCAACGAGGCGACATTCAGACATAAGCGATGGCGGCACACGTGTTGCATTCGGGCGATGGAGAACAGTGGCGACAGTCGTTGAGAGTTGCGGTGTCAAGCCGGTGGCGGCACAAACGGTGGGTTCAGGCGATGGGAGGTGGCGGTGGAGTAGGCGGTGGAGTGGCTGCGTAACTTATTGAACTGATTGCGTCGAGACCCGGATGGTGGAACCCTCGAGAACAGCGTAGACAAAAATAGCGTTTTCTGGATTATTCAGAAACTATTAAGAGTTCGATACAGCTTTTTCAAACTAAGGCGTCCAACAATCCTCTTGTAATTTCCCACCAAAAATAAAGTCGTTACGTTCTACGAGTAGTCCAGACTTATTGTCTTCGGACAATCCAGGCGGCATTCAGCTGAGCGTCGTACGAGGTGACTGTTCTACTACAGCTACCATTCATTTTTCAGAGGAGTTAGGGATGAGTCTGATGAGGTACTTCCCGCCCTTTGAAACTCAATGTAATGGATCAAATATGACTATAGCGATTGTTGATAGAATCAATTTTTTGGTGAAATAAATATTCTGAACCTCTCGTCAGTAGTTTACTCGGTAGTTTACGACTAACATTCACACCTAGAAAAATGCAGTGACATATTGTTGTGCACATTCTACGAGTTTGTGGAATAATAAACATAGATATTCCAAACTGTTAACTCTGTGGTCAACAACATTATTCAGTCGTATGAAAAATCTACTTAAACAACTTCATTAAGGCTTGTGGTGTGTACTCAGTTATATCCTACGATCGTAAGTAGGTACAAGTGGCAAGAAATACCAGGGTTATAGCGGACACTTCATTACAGTGCCACAAGTAGCTGTATTGTTATTTTATGTTGATTGCTAAAGTGTGTTCTGTGTTCCATTTAAATGGATAAAAATATTCAGCAAAACACCTTGCTGTTCATAATTCAACGCTGCTACGAGCTAAAATGAGTATGAAAAAGGCTACTTTATAGTGATGCAGACTTGCAGAGCAATAATCAATTTTCAGAAGACACCCTCAACTAACCTTTATTTAAAAATTTTTTCAAGTATAAATGCCAAATGTATTTATCTAGCACGGAATGTTCAAACATTTTTGGAACAGCTTCTTTGGTAGTGGATAATGCATTATATGGAACACGGGAGTAGAGAGCATATCCATTCAAGAAATCTGCCAGTGACAATGTACCAAAAAAAAAATGAGTCAACTAAATGTCTTTGGTATAATTTGTCTTCCAGTATCAACTGGTAATTCACACCAATTTGACATTTCTCAGAATAACCTGAATCTTAGACTAGATTTTCTTCTGCAGAGAAAAATCTAGTATAAGGTACATGATTTTAACCCTGTAGGTCTGATGTGCGTTGATAAGGTTGTTAAAAATTGCTTTGTCTTACATGTCAGATCGGGGGCTTAAGGCTGGCATAGGCTTGTCAATTTTTAAAAAATGTCAAAAATTTACGTCATAAGGTATATGAATGAAACCAACGGAGTTTTGTGTGGGAACATCCCCTTCATCGAAAATCGAGTCATAAGACAAAATTTTTGGGGGCTCTCGGTCCATAAGACAAGTTTGAAATTTTCAATAAGGGCCAAAATTTATCTCCTCTTGGAGACTTCTCGTTTGACATAATTTCAGGAATGAAAAACGATTCTTATATAATTTTTCACGCAGGTTTGGAATCTGTCCACCAAAATTTTTAATGGTACATCGCTTACAGGGTGCAACATCTAAAAATTTTTCTCGAATCGTACACTCTGTATTTCAACAAGGAAATCGATTTCGTCTTTCATCCTGATTACAAATACATATACCTATATCACACTTAGTGGGTTAGTCAACAAAACGCCTGTGAAAAAATTGATAAATTTTGGTCTTTTTCTAAAAATTTCAAACTTGTCTTATGGACCAAAAGCCCTCAAAAATTTTGTCTTACGACCAGATTTTCAATTAAGGGGATGTTCCCACACAAAATCCAGTTAGTTTCATTCATGTACCTTATGACGTAAATTTTTGGCCATTTTTTCGAAAATTGACAAGCTCATACCAGCCTAAAGCCCCCGGTCTGACATGTGAGACAAAGCAATTCTCAACAACCTTATCAACGCACATTAGACCTACAAGGTTGAAATCATGTACCTTATGACGTAAATTTTGAGGCACCAGCTCCCTGTCCATTAGAGAATTGTTTGATTGCGCAACTCAGCAAACATTACTCCTTCTGAAAGCAGACACTTCTTTGCTATAATGCATATTATACAGATGTGCAGGAGAAGAGAAAAATCAGGGCTGATATTTTCATTACCTAATAAAATTCTACAGTCTACAGTCTATTTGGCAAGTAAATGCTGCGCTGAATGTAGGGCGCAACATTTATTTGACGAATAGCCTATCCACAACTTTATTAGGAGATGAAAAATTGCATACCCTTGATGCACTGTACCTATTTTTTCTTTATATTCCTGGACTTTTCTACTTTCTCCCGCTTTCGGTTCGTACACTTACTTGAGTAAAAGCACGCGGCCTCAATTTCGTACACAATTTATTTATGCCTTTGCCACGACATCTGCATCAATGCTTTTTTCCCATCATCATCATGCAGAAACATCTTTTTTATGCTCTTTATCGAACTTTGAGAAACACTCGTTTCGCGCATCAGCCAATTCCGACCACCTTTGTTGTTTATAACAAGCTTAAAAGATTGATATCGTTACAATTTCCTTAATTATTCGCCGACGTGTACCAGTTCTTCTGTTCTGCTTCCTGCTTTTGTTTTTGCGTTCACTTCTTATAACACAAAACACCGCGACTTATCCTGCCGCGGAGAGGAAATAATCAAAGCATTTAACGCGCCTTTTTTTCACGGGCGCACATCAAATCTGTCGAATTACCCGTAATCATCCGAATTTTACGACGCGCACCTTAAAGATGATCATAACTAATTTCATAATCAACGTAAAGTTCCTATCGGCATCAGAATTCCAGCGCAATTATTCACGCACTTCATCATTATTTTGCGAGGTGTGTGCAGTCCTTTCTTCAATTCCCATCACTTTCATACAGGGTGCGGCAGGCTGACAGTTTTTTAATCGCTCTATCCTTTGTGTGGAGGTACTGATTTTCAAAATTATTGATACAATAAAATCTCAGAAGCTTTGGCCACGTTAAGAGCGGATTAGTACTGTGCAAGCTTATAATGTATTTGCAAAGTTTATCAGTTAAGTGCGCCCTACGAAAATTTCGAAACGTATTTGGTGATGAGCCTTGCGGGGCCGGGTGTCATCGCGGAATTCAATTCTGAACTAGGTGAAGAAACTCCGGGCCATCAGTGACGCAAAAAGAAGCCGGGATTCACTGGAAGCTGCCTTGAACATGCTTCTTTTTGGCCCAGAATTTCTTCATTCAATTCAGAATTGAGTTCCGCGATGACACCCGGCGCTGCGATGCTTATCAAGCCGAAGTCATCACCAAATATGTTTCGAAATTCTCGTTAGGAGCGCATAAGCGAAAAACTTTGCAAATGAAGGGTCCAGTGCAAAAACCAGTCACGTCTATTTTGGATTATTTTATTAATACCTATACATAAATAGCGATTCAAAATTCGTTAGCCTGCCGCGCCGCACCCTGTATGACTTTTACGAGTTCTTATTCACCAGCGCGCAGTAGCAACAAAAGGAAGTGCTTTCTAGGCGCTGCGTGTCATAAAGGCGCTAATGAAACGGCTCTCCTGAAATAAAGCGAAATAGTAAAAAAGAGAGAACCAAAGGATAAAAGCGCGGCGGAAATTACTCTAGTTACCACTCTCTGATTATAAGGATGCGAATCCACGTGTCCTATAAATTACGTCCGGCGCGTCCAGGCTGCCACCCTCCACTTTGTAATGAGAATTTTCACTGAACTCGCGCGAGGCGCACAGAGAAATTCGAGCATTCCATAGTGTTTTGTTTGCTGAGCTTTTTTAATTAAACTGCACCCGAAGCACCCCCAGAAACAACGCATCACGGCATTATATAATAATTGTAACAATTTATTTTTGGAAAATTTTCATGATGAGTGACATTGTGATACGGAAAAAGTGGTTTACACGCAAGGAAACCTCTAGGGATATAAACGGGTAATTATTTATTTTTAGCCGCCTGCGCGTGGTAATTTTCGGATCAGTTGGATAAATACTGCGGTAAACATTTGATAAACGCGAGTAATGCAGTACAGTTTATGCGTGTGTGGCCTAGTTCAGTGCGATGCAGTGGAAAAAGGTACAGTAGCGTCACAATTTAGTCATTGAATGCAAATTAGTGAATCTGCATATGCGCTCAGGCTTCGAAAAAGCCGAAAACAACTATTCTGTTACAGAACGAGAAGCTCTCGCTATCGTTCTAGGGTTTCAGCACAATAAAATCCTATTGAATGTGTTATAAATTGGGCAAAATATTCTCCATACTAGCGGGCGGAATTAGCGTTATACTTTTAAAGTAAACTGCACACCAATTGAAGTGGGCTACTCGAAAATTTCGGTCACATTCAAAGTGACATAACTACTGCATAAATGAAACATTTTGAATGATTTTCCTTATCCGATTAGCTCACGCATTGAACAATTAACTTTTCAGGGAATTCCAGCTCTGCGCCTTCTGGATACGGACAAGGTCATTGTAAAAAATCTGACGAGATTTACGGATGTCAATTCCCATTTTCTTCTTGTTTTGCAAATCGCCCAATCTCCTTCTTTCCCTTTGGTTTTCATCTTCTCGCTGCAGTTTTTCAGTTTCAGCTTCTTCTTTATCGCAATTTTTCTATATTGAGGGTTACTTCTGTGTGTTCTTTTGAACAGTACATCTTTTCCTCCTTCTTGTTCTCTATACTCTGGTTTTGATCTTTTTCCGTTCATGTATTCGGCTGTTTTTTCTTGTTCTTGTCTCCATACTCTGCTTGTAACCTTCTTAGTTTCTTGCCTTCGGCGTCTTTTTCTTTTTCTTGTTCTCTATACTCTGGCTGTGGTAGCCTTTTTGGCTTCTTGTTCTCTGTACTCTGGCTGTGACCTTCTTAGGTTCTTGTTTCGGCGTCTTTTTCTTCTTCTCCAGCTCTGCACGCTTCTGGTTACGGACCAAGTCGTTGTAAAATGAAATCTTGTTTTCTTTTTGTTTTGCAAATCACCTCATCTCCCTCTCTCATTATGGTTTTTATCTTCTCGCTGCAGTTCTTCAGTTTCAGGTTCCTCTTTTATCTCAATTTCTTTATATTGAGGGCTACTTCTGAGTGTCCTTTTGGTCAGTACATATTTTTCTTCTTCTGGTTCTCTATACTCTGGCTTTGATCTTTCTCCCTTTATGTACTTGGCTGTTTTTTCTTGTTCTTGTTCCCCATACTCTGGTTGTAACCTTCTTAGCGTCTTGCCTCTGGCGTCTTTTTTTTCTCTTGTTCTCTATACTCTGGCTGTAGCCTTCTTAAGCTTCTTGTTTGTTACAGACCAGGTCGTTGTAAAATGAAATCTAAGGATGCCAATCTCCGTTTTCTTCTTGTTTTGCAAATCACTTCATCTCCCTCTCTCATTATGGTTTTCATCTTCTCGCTGCAGTTTTTCAGTTTCAGATTCTTCTTTATCTTAATTTCTTTATATTGAGGATTACTTCTGAGTGTCCTTCTGTACAGTCATGTACAGTACATATTTTCCTTCTTCTTGTTCTCTATACTCTGGTTTCAATCTCTTTCCCTTTATGTACTAGGCTGTTTTTTCTTGTTCTTGTTCTCCATACTCTGGTTATAACCTTCCAAGCTTCTAGCCTTTGGCGTCTTTTCCTTGTTTTCTATACTCTGGCTGTAGTCTTCTCAGCTTGTTTTCGTCGTCTTTTGATTTTTCTTGTTCTCTTTACTCTGGCTGTAACCTTCTAAGCTTCTTTTTTTCGGCGTCTTTTTGTTTTTATTCAGCTCTGCACGCTTCTGGTTACGGACCAGGTGGTTGTAAAACAAGATCCAAGGATGTCAATTCCAATTTTTTCCTGTTCTGCAAATCGCCTAATTTCCGTCTTTTCGTGTGGTTTTTATCTTCTCGCTGCAGTTTTCCCTATACTCTGGTTTTGATCTTCTTCCCTTCATGTACTCGACTGTTTTTTCTTGTTCTTGTTCTCCATACTCTGGTTGTGACCTTCTTAGCTTTTTGCTTTTGGCGTCTTTCTCTTTTTCTTTTTCTCCATACTCTGGCTGCAGCCTTCCTAGCTTCTTGTTTTCGTCGTTTTTTCTTATTCCTCATACTCTGGCTGTAACCTTCTTAGCTTCTTCTTTTCGGCGTCTTTTTCTTTCTGTTGTTCTGTATGCTCTGGTTGTGCATCAGCTCCATGTTTTCGGCGTCTTTTTCTTTTTCTTGTTCTTATCCTTTTCCCTCCGTATATTCGGCAGTTTTTTCTTTTTCTTGCTTTCTATGCCCTGGTTGGTTGGTTGCCTTTGATCGTCAAAATGTTGAATAAATGCAAGAACATTTGTTCACTTCACCATTCTTCTGCAAGGTTACAATAAAGTGTTGAAGAAGAGTCAAGGCGTGCTTCGATGGCAAGATATGGAATCGCTGACTTTTGAATGGTCCAATGAACCCTAAGGCACAACTTTTGAAGTCTTCAAATCTTTTGGACAACAGTCTTTTAGCAGTACTTAAGTCACCTATCACATGAGGACGCTGTGAAGAAGTGAAGTAGTGTTTTCACTCATTCGAAAATCAGCCTGTTCTATTCTGCTATAGAACGAGAAGTTTTGTCTATCGTTTCAGAATAGCACAACTGCAACACATGATGCGAGTTGGAAATTTGATTTGAAAAATCCAGAGTTCAACTCAGCCTCTTATGGTTTCAAGTTGTTGCTTTTTCAAATTCTAGATCTAATCGCTATAATTGCAGCTAAGAAGTTAATTTCGCAGGATTCCAGGTAACCTCTGGTACACTTCCCTCATTACAGATCAGTCTTGGCTCGACTGTAACGAACGGAGAATGAAGAGCATGACCGTTTTATTATTAGGCTAAAACTCTTTGCAAACACACACATACGCGCGGTTTATTGCCCAGATGGTTGGTACAAAACCGCGGAGTACCTAGCGAAGCTAATTGAAGATAGCCGTTGTCCTCGTTGTACTTACTTCTTTTTATATCTTTGTATGTGTGTGTGCCATAGCAAAAAGACAAATGGACACATAATTATGCCATTATCCCTTGCCATAGAGCCTCCTAATCACGAATTATTACCGACCACGGAATTTTATCGTCCACACGGCGTCATTCGCATGAATAAATGGACTACTAGGTGTACTGCTGCTGCTATAATGCCGCATGTAGTCGAGGTAAATTCATAATCCGCAGCGTAACCAGCTCCGCTCATGATCTATGCCGATGCCTAATTATGAAATAATGATTGTGTTTTGGACATTTCGGTCTATTGAACGTGATCGTGCCGAGTATTTTTAGAAAATGATATAGAAAAAAAATTTTGATGTCCCCAATTCTGTGCCGTGCCACTTTTTTTTTCATCATCGTGCGGCATCAGTAAAGATCTTTCAAGGAATTTTATGGTTGTATGGTGATCATAATTTTAGATCGCCGTGTGACTTTGCATGCCGCGTTATTTTTCATTATTATCGAGAAATGCGGTGTAATAACAATGTGATGAGAAAGGTACGCGGTTTAATGTGATGATTTTTAATTTATCACATATTATAAACTTCTTAGGCATAAGGTCAGGTTGAAGAGAAAAACGTTTCAAAATGAGATCGGGTTTGTTCCTCTCATATCTTCAAGAAGAAAACACCTTTTTTTTTAATTTCCAGGCATTCTTGTAAACTGCCCTGGACATCGTGACGCGGAATTTGAGACAGCCTGTATATCATAGATCTACTATAGTTATGGGAAATCGATATCGCGATTCAGGAACAGGTCAATTATGCCGTACTTTACTGCTAGTAATAATTGAAATGAATTATAAAATAACAATAAAATAGTATTCTATTCATTCTTCGAATAATCTCATCCAGCTTTTTTACTGCCCATTTTCCTTACAATACGGACTTTAGGACTCAAAAGATAATGAAATATTGTGCCGGAATCTTATTGTTTCGCTTTATGTTGATGTGAAGTGAACTTTTTACCTGATGGTCGTTGCGAAGCTGTTTCCACGTTGGTGATTGCCAAGCATAAACTGCCTTTTCCTCCCGCAGACATTTCTTTGTTCACACTCCAGCACTGCCAAGTGAATTCATTCAGATTTGATCCGAGCTTTCAACGAAAAGTCTCGTCATTATAATTTTAGGGAAATAATAGGGAAGGAAAATCCGTCAGATTTAGCTGAAATCAGAAGTATAGTTGAGCGGAACAAATAATTATGCGGACATTGAAGGAGAAGGAAGGGTAAAAAATGGCGAAAAGTTTGGCAGCGTCGCCAGTGGAACTGCAAGAACAGCACGGTCAGCATGTCTGTTTTTCTGACATCCGGTGTATAGTGTCAGAGATCTGGAGATTTTCAAGGATCTCTCTCTAAAATGGGATATTCGCGAGTTCTGCTCTAGCCTAGCATTTTTTTATGCACTTATCCATTGGAATTTTCTTTAAGAAGCCCTTGCAAACGCTGTAAAAATTCAAAATCTGACACTGATAGTACAGATGCCATAAAAGCATACCTACTGTATTTCCGCTTGGTATACAGGGTGTGCGTTTTTCGAACCTTAGCAAAGCATGGCTATGTTATGCTTATCTTCAAATATATTCAAAGTCGACTGTATCAGAAGTCCTAATACCTGCGTTCATCAAAATTTCTATTCAACGTTGGCTTTGGAAATGAAATCATCAGTTGGGGCCGATTGGATAGGCTGATTGGCAGTCTTATTGATAGCAGAGCCAACTCTGAAAGAAAATATTGTTGATCGTGTGACATACTTCCGAGCTCTATCGATTTAAAAAAAATTAATTCAAGCCTGGATCACCTTGTATAGTTTTGCAGTGTAGACATCGTCTTTCACAAGCTCAAAATTTAATTATTTCAAGAGGATTCTACCCCACATCATTTTTATTACAGTATATACTGGCTGGCAGGTCACCACTGAAGCCAGTTTGACTTAATCAAAGCAAATCATTAAAATAAAAATACGAAGATTAAAGTCTTCCTTTGATGACAGAGTTAATCCTGTTTAATGCGAAGCCGTAGCCATAATTTCAATCTCAAATTTTACGACAATGGCATTACACCACAGAAATAAACCTAAAAAGTATCTTATACCTATTATAGCGCCAACCACACCAAAAATAGAACAGACAGAACAAGGAAATTGCCCGCTAGAGAGCATTCAACACCTGGTAGCACATGTTTCCCTGGGCTGGAGAGACTTTAAGCTACTTAAGATTTTAAGCACCCTTTCATAATTCTCCTTATTGTTTGATTTACTACACCGGCTCCTAAGTTGAACGTACCGTGAAAACGTGACTAATATTATACGTAAGTAGATAGTAAATGTGGTGTTCTAAAAATTATTCTTTTTAAACAATCGGATATCATTTTTGTTTGTGTGTTTTTACGTTTCGAAGCCCTCTCCAGAGATCCAGGTCAATTGATCCGAAAAGGCGAAAAGCACCAATGCACAGCAGTGCTTTTAACACCTGCTTATTTGGTTGCAGAGCAAAGCGTGATGGGAATTTTAATTGGCGGATTAGAGCCTGCTTGTCGGAAGAGTGTGGGACAGTGGCGTCTTGTGACTTTACCATAAGGTATAGAGGACTTTAATGTCCGCGAAAAACCGTATTGTGGGCAATCCAACAATGGATGATAAACATTAAGACCGAGTTGGGAATCGAGTTTATTGCCGTAATCCACTTTTGACTAAGTATCAGGATAGTTTATGTTATTGTTTGCTCGGGTGCATTGACATTTAATTTCTCAATGTGAAAATACAAGTACAGTTCCTGGGCTTGGCATGTAACAGTCAATTGCGCTGATTTTTCCATAATAGCTAATACAAATTTAGTCACACTTCACACCGTAATTATTTACAATGATTATTAATGTTATTCACTATGAAAGATTCAATATTGTTGAGCTGCCTTGGGATTATCAGAATATTATATTTGATGCAGACATTCAATATTGAAGCAGGTAGAAGCTGCTTAAACGAAGCGTGTCTTATACAGGGTGTTTTATTGGTTATATCCGGCGCCAGAAGAGCCATTCATAATCGAGATGAAAAATCCAAATTGGGCATAAATTACCTGCAATTGATGCACTACAAGATGTCTCTATGTATCAGTTTTGTGATTTTACCCTAATTAGGTTAGTAATAAGTAGACGACTGTCGTGTGAAATGTCGCCATGTAGTTCGATCGATTCCACTCGACCCTGAATGAGCCCAACTGGAGCGATCCCGTTTACTAACAAAATTGAATGCAACGAAATTCTTCAATTATCTCGAACCTGTACGTGCATGCCACTAAATCAATTGTATTCAAGATTTTTTCAGGTATCAATCAATTTGTTGCTAACGTACCTTTTTTGTTCTAGGTGAGTCCAGTTCTGCAGTCCCAGTTTCACTGGCACAACCCCGTAAGTTTAGCAGCGATGAATAATTTATTTAAATTTAAAAAGATTGATCGGAAGTTCTGGCGATTTATCTTTATGCTCTCTGCGCTCCGCTATACACGACCGGAACAGGAAATTGAACGCCTCAATGTTCTTTATCAGTATTCAGTGTACATAACAAAAACATTTCGTTTCTTTCTTTTTAATTAGAGAGTACTTACTTATTTGGGATTCGTAAATCGTAAGTCATCATTTTAAGTGCATAGCAAAACACGGCCGTCGAGTGGTCGCCGGGATGGAGGCTTTTATCGGAGGCGTTGAAAAGTATTTCAGATTAAAATTTCAAGAAGCCAGAGAGAAGTTGTTGAACTATAAACCAAACAAATTGGAAGAGCTTAACTTCTTGGAGGTCCTGTAGTTCTTATAAGTACCATAAGAATTCCAAACTTTCGATTGTTGATATCGGTATATTTTGTTGGCTAGCGCATAATATAATGAAAAATACCTTTGAAGACTTACCGCAATGAGAAATTGCTGGATGCTTCGGTCGTGAGTGAGTGGGATTCTGGGTTTGAAATAACAGAAGTAACAGCTATACGCACCAGTCGTAAAAGGAATCGAAAATCATTATAAGTTGTAAAACTGCTGTTCGAATCACATTACTGCTTATTATTCACATGTGCATGAAATTACTCTTTTATTGACCTCCTGCGCTAAAGAAAATAGCTGGTAATGTACAGCTGGTAATGTACAGAGTGCTTCGATAGTTCCCTAATCATCAAAACATACTAATTAGTGTGTTTGCCATTTTCACGTTATAACAGCTTGAATGCTTGTCTAATTCATGAGTTCATGACCAATCTAGCTACAATTTTCTATTCGAATAGATTACAAACCGTGATGATTGGCATATAGCCCCCATTTTTGAATCGTCCTGTTTCGATTGAATGAATAAAGGATTCTCGCTTTTGGGGTCGCGAGTTCAGGTCCGCTGAAGCACAGAGCTGAAGGAAATGCAGCAGCCGGTCTCGTGTGCTCTTAAATTTTTTTTCTTCTCTGAAATCTCAAGTCTCGTGTTTGGTTGACCATCTGGCACATGCCGTGGCACATGCCGTCTGCGACCGATCTTCGGATACACCGGCCGGCTGATGTGCTTCCTCCACGAGGCTACGCACCTGCCCTGTGCCGGCGTCCGAAAGCTGCTCTTCTTCCAAATTCAGAGACAGCTGAAGGACAGGCTCGTATATCGCGCCATCAGGCTTTCCCTTGCTCGTAAAATGTGATTTTTTAATAATACGAGCCACAGTAATAACAATAACACTAAGAAAGTGACACGCACAGCCATTAGTGCGCCCGTGAAAAATATTTTTGAAGACTTTGAGAGCGTCTGGGAAATTGCGTGGGCAGTTGTGGGAGTTGTGCCCGAAATAACTCTATTGAATTTTATCTGATAGGTGGTTTTGCTTCGGTGTTGTGACACTCGGGTGTGACACGAAGGAAATTTATAAAACGCCTCTTTGTAATTTTGGCGGTAAATTATAAAATCTCTGAAATATTGGAGACGTCAGTTTTGTAATAAATGGGTGGTAGGTAGGTAGAATTTACTATTTACTATATTATACCACATCACATAACATACAATCAAGATGATAAAGGCAAGGAGCGTTTGAAAACGTTTTTGTTTTGTTTTGATCTGTGAGAGCAGAAGCTTATGAGGAATTAGCCGGAATACAATTATTAGATCTAGCAATAATAATTTTATTGGAAACAAACTTTTATTGCCGTTTGATTGACAATGACAAGTTGGATTGAACCCGTCCGAAAACATCATGTAATAATAGAGCTTCTAATGAAGTCGTATGTAAAGCCATCAGTTTAAAGTTGTGGAGTTCATCAGCCTTTGAAAAAATGGTGCTAATTCGCTTAGCGGCTCCTGCAATATCAGTAGATATATTGAATTATTAAATTAAACTGCTGGACAACGAAGTTGTCGGTATCGGAAAAATGGTCCAACTTTGAAGGTCAATACCTCTCGATTGCCGATTGCGATTTTCTTTTTCTTTGTTGCGTTAACTAGCCTTATTTTTCCGTAACTTATCTTATAATAGTGAATGTTGAATAACTTCATGTAAATTCTCTACAGGGTGATACGGAAAACGGTGTAAAATTGCAACGACTCATCGTACCCCTATTTTTCAAAAATATATTTTTTAAATTTTCTAATACAAA
The DNA here is from genome assembly GCA_949128115.1 of Anaspis maculata. Lineage (NCBI taxonomy): Eukaryota > Metazoa > Arthropoda > Insecta > Coleoptera > Scraptiidae > Anaspis > Anaspis maculata. Next base: position 25,111,408 of record OX421966.1, read on the forward strand.
AATTATGAAGTGTGGTGTCTTATCTCGAAACGGTTTTGGAATTTCCCGGATTGGAAGTCTAACATTAAAAATTTAAATTTTTATGTTGAATGTTGCAGATTTACGAAACTCAGGCATAGCACAATCACAGAAAGTATAACGTTCAGGGGGGCTTTACTTCACTCGGACACTCGAGTTTCACATCGTTACCATGTTCAGGGGCTTAAATCTGCAAATAGAACATGTTCCATTTCTAAAATTCCGATGAAATTCTGACGAAATCCAACGTACGAAAAACAGACAGGGACAACCACTTGAAAAAGTGCCCCCTGCTTGGCTCCACATCAAATATTCGGATTGTGTTGAGAATGAAATTGTCCTGGACTGTTGTACGAACCATCTTGCTCAATATCAACATCCATTCATCAAAAGTGACTAATTCTCGCGTGCCAACAAGGCAAATCTGTAACATTCAAAATAAAAAATTATATCTTCGATGTTAGGTTTCCAATCCGGATAATTCCAAAACCGTTTCGAGGTAAGACACTACACTTGATGATTTTTGTATTAGAATTCATAAACAAAATTTTTTCGACAAATGGGGGTACGATGAAGTCGGTCCAATTTTGCAGCATTTTACGTATCACCCTGTAGAAATTTCACGTGAAGCTTCTCAGCATTTACTTTCACAGAATAGGTCACGGAAGCATTGGGCTAATTAACACAATAGACAAAACGGAAATCGCATCCGGCAATCGGAAGTTATTGGTCTTCAAAGTCGAACCATTTCTCTGAAACCGATAACTTCGTTGTCCAGCAGTTCAATAATAAGTATGAACTGCTCGATTTCTTAGTGCTGATATGAAAAAGTGCCATCGACTTCCTTTGTGCTTCTCTCGTTTGGTTGGTTAATATCCTATCATGTCGCCTTTATTCCATTCTTGTAAGTTTGCACTTTTTTGCATCAATAATACGTTTCTATAACTTCGCAACACAAGGAACGTTTGAGCCATTTCTCATGCAAGCAAACACTTTTCAATGAAAGAGTCGTCAATAAGTCAAAAAGACCCCCCTTGGACGTCAACCGCAGGCTCCATTAGGGTCATAATAGCTTGTATAACGTGCACCTGTACACATTTTATTTTGTATGCGGTAGAAAGAAAAAAGAACATCATTACTAAATCATTAAAGCAATAAGTACCTACATGAGTGCGTTTACCTGCTATCACAAAGGAATTAATGGAACTTTACAAGTTCACCAAGATTTATTGTGACACCTTGTCAAGTTATTTTCACACCTCTCGGGTAGGTAGGTAGATAGGTTTATGTTAAGCCCGGAAACACAGGACATTACGCTGCGGTCTAACCGTACAACCCTACAGACCCTATATAATGCCTTGCATAACCCAAATCCTCACCTGCAGCGTTTTCGCCGAACTTGTGGCGTTTGATCCCTTCCTCGGCCCTTGCATGGCACGCAGTGAGAATTCCAATTTCCTTCTAGACTCAAATTGCCAAGAAATTTAAAAAAGTCTTGGGTATTATAGATACCTACTTATAGGCAATGCAAAAAAATCCCTTATCTCCATAATTATTGGAGAAGTATAAATTGGAAGTTCTGGTTTGATAGACGCTATGATTTTCAAACGATTAAGTACGCTCGTTTTCTCTTTAATTTTCCTCGTTACTCCGCCCTGCTCGTTTTAAATCACCCCGTAAGTTATCCCTCAAAAAACCATAGCATTTAAATGTAAAGGTCTGTTAGAAAAACTGTGAATAAGTCCAAATACTTTGGGTCAATAGTGTATCAACATGTATCAAATAATACCATTTTTACAGTTACAGGTTGTTATTTGTAAGGGTGATGCTTAGTGTTTTTACATTTTGCGAAACCATTTATATAAAATTACTTAGTTCTTTCTTACCTTTATACATCTATATTTACTAAGTTTACAAGCTCAACTATATACCTACTTTTTCGAAATTCAGATTACTATTTAAGTTTACCTATTATTGTGTTATTTTTTGTGTTATAGTATCCTTTGTATATTAGCAGCCCAAATTGTGGGAAGGTGTCATTTTTAAATAAATGTCTGTATATACAGAATGGATCTATTCACAACAGCTACACTAACTTCTCTCTATTTCGACCTCCAAATCTTCATACAACTCACATTCATAATTTCTGAGTCCTTTTTTCATTGGCAACTTTGTATATTTCTCATAAGACTAGAGAGAAAGATGACTGGACTAATAGACCTAGTGATCGTTAATGGGGAAGCATTGACTGCCGAAAGATACATCCGGGAGATCTTGGATCCGCACGTTGTGCCATTTTCTCAATTATTTGAAGACAGTTCCATGCTTTTTTTGAGAAGCATGTCAAGCATATGGAGCTATTATAGCCTACAACAGTCCTCCAAAACAGATTCAAGACTGTAAAAATATGTGTCGCTTCAAAAAGATGTTGAAGGACCATCATTTTTGAGTGTGTTAACTTTTGAGCTTTTAGGTTGTGTTTAGATACTTACATGTTATCTAATTTGTTGATTTTGTAATAATTATGACGTAGCTTCTGAAATCGAGTGTATGTATGAGTGTGTAAACTCCAATGCTGATGCAGGATAATGCTGGTCCGCACGTTGCTGATGTTGTAAACAACTTCTTTGACGAAGCTGGCGTCAAACGCATGATTTGGCCCGCAAGACGTCCATATTCCGGCATACAGAACCTGGCAGAAATTCGTGCAGCACTTCTGCAAGAATTGCCGAAGCTTGGTCAGGGACCATTCGTCACTTTTTAGAGGGTATGCCACAGCGTATATGAGCTGTTATACAAGCTTGGAAGAGTAATTCACGATATCAGTTCGAAAAAAAAGCTTATTTGTTCAATTTGTGTACCCTTTCATCAAATATTCCTTCACATCTTCGTGTCTATGAGTGATTAACAAATTTGACAAAAAATGGAATATTTGATATGTGTCTTCTTTCACTTGGTCAACTCACTTGCTTGGTGAAAAATTGTTTGTTCTTTGCTTTACCCTGGACCACGAGCATCAAGATTTCATGCTTTACCAATGATTATTCTTCTTCTTCAATCGCCTTCTTCCTTTTTGCTTTGTCGGGACCGCACTTCTTGCATTTTCATAATGCTAACACTGCGTAATTGTTGAGAATATATTCCTCTCCTTTTTCAGAAACTATTTTTCCTCTTGTCTTTTTTCCGATTCGATTTTCATTTTTTCAGCGTTTTCTTTCTTATTTTTAGTCGATTTTTTGGTCTGATCCTCAACTTCATCAATCATTTCTTTCTATTTTTTCTTCAGTAGTATTTTCTTTTCTGCGACTTTAATGCAATTCTACTGCTTTCACTTCACTTGTATTTCAAGTTCTTCTTGTCTTTAACACCGTCAGCTCTTTGTCTCTTAATTCGTCATCTTCTCATTGAAAATCTCCTCATCGAAAATCTCCTTCCAATATAATGTTATTTTCCTTTTTTTTTTTTTTTTTTTGATCTCAGTGTAACCATGTGCTGCATATCCAACGATTTTATACTTCTCAATAGAGTATTATACTAAAAAAATTTTTTTATTGGAATGGAAACTACATTGAAAAATAATTGACCCGTGTTTTTTCATTTAGTCAAAAACCGTATCGTTTGGGCGTAATAAATGAATAACATCAACTAGTTCTGACGTCACAGCGAGTCACCGCCTATACTGCCTGTGTAAATGACGTCAGAAATAGGCAGAATATAGGAATTTCGTTTATTGATTGCGGCCAAACGATACGATTTTTGGCTAAATAAAAAAATACGGGTCACTTATTTTTCAATATAGTTTCTGATTCCATCGAAAAAAATTTTTTTTTTGAAAGTATAATACTCTATTCAGTCGTCCGATTTCTTCAGCTTTCCCAATGCCAGTGGCACCACATCTAAACAAATAATTTACCGAAAAATCCGGTTTCTCAGTGTTCCACATTTCACATGGCATGTCTTCAACAGTTGATGGGGAGGGCTTCATTTCCAGAATCTTCCCGTTTTTCTTGGAGATTTCTACCTTGTCCTTTGAAATTCGCACTCGTGCATTATACAGCATTCACCGAAAAAAATAATTTTTGCTAAAATTCAGAACGTATAATACTTGAAGGTGAACAACACTTTGGGGATTTAAGAGTGTGAACGTAATAATTGTACATAGAACAAAGAAAATCAGCAAAAACCAAAAGGCAACAAGCTGTTCACAAGACACGATGGAAGTGGTGGTTTTCCCGGTGCTAGGACAATTCTTCGCGCGGACAATTCTTCGCGGACAATTCTTCGCGGACAATTCTTCGCACGGACAATTCTTCGCAGGACAATTCTTCGCCGGACAATTCTTCGCACGGACAATTCTTCGCCGGACAATTCTTCGCAAGCATTGCGCCCGCGCACGACCGGGCTTATTGGGGCTCTGAAAGACACTTTGAGACACAAGGGGGCTCAGCAGGACTTGAAATCCTAAAACGTAGACACAAAGGAGGATAGGGCTCTTAATATCACAAGAAGACCTGGCAGGGCTCAATAGGGCCCCCAACAATACTTGAGACACAAGGGGGCTAGCGGAGCTCAAATCGCCACAGTGTAGACACAAGGCTGTTAAAAAAAATAGATAGGGCTTCCGAGTAACAAAAAAAGGCATAAGGGGCTCAATGGAGCTCCAAACGACACTTGAAGGCACAAGGGGGCCTATAGGGCTCCGATCAACACATGAAGACAACAGGAGCTTACTAGAGCACAGAAACAAAGACAGGTTGAAAAGGGGCTCAACAGGGCTACAAATGACACCCAAAAACATAAGGGGGCCTAATAGGGCTCTGAGAAATCTGAGAAGGCACAAGGGAGCTTTCTTAGATGCCAGAAATATCGCTAAGTCAGAAGGGGATCACCGGGGCTACAAACAACAATTGAGGACACAAGGGGGCTCAATAGGGCTCCAAACAATACTTGAAGATACAAGGGGGCTCAGCAGTGCTTGAAATGCTTCAATGTAGACACAAGAGAGCAGAAGCCTCTTAAAATCGGACGGAGGCCTGGCGGGGCTCACTGGGGCTGCAAACAATAATTGAAGACACAAGGGGGCTCGATAGGGCTCCAAACGATACTTGAAGATACAAGGGGGCTCAGCAGTGCTTGAAATGTTCTGATGTAGAACACAAAGGAGAATAGGGCTCTGAAAATTGCAAGAAGGCTTGGCAGGGCTCACTAGGGCTCCAAATGACACTTAGAGACACAAAGGGGGCCCTGTAGAATTTTAATCAATACATGAAGAGTCACAGGAGCTATCAAGAGCTTTGAAAAATTACACACTATACAGAGGAGCTCTGCAGGGCTATAAATGAAACATGGAAACGCAGGGGGCCACATAGGGCTCCAAGAAACCCAAGAAGGGGCTCAAGGGAGCTTCCAAAAATTCCAGAAACTTGAGAAAACAGAAGGAGTCACCTGGGCTGCGAACGATAATTGAAGACACAAGGGGGCTCAATAGGGCTCCAAACGATACATGAAGACACAAGGGGGCTCAGTAGGGCTTGAAATGTTTTGATGTAGAACACAAGAGAGAATAGCGCTCTGGAAATCGCAAGGAGGCTTAGCAAGGCTCACTAGGGCTTCAAATGACACCAAGAGACACAAAGGGGGCCCCGTAGAACTTCAACCAACACATGAAGACTCACAGAAGCTAACAAGAGCTTTGAAAAATGACACAATATACAAAGAGGCTCTGCAGGGCTATATGAAACATGGAAACACAGGGGGCCCACATAGGGCTCCAAGAAACCTGAGAAGGGGCACAAGGGAGCTTCCAGAAAATTCCAGAAACTCGAGAAAACAGAAGGAGTCACCTGGGCTGTAAACGATAATTGAAGACACAAGGGGGCTCAATAGGGCTCCAAACGATACTTGAAGACACAAGGGGGCTCAGCAGGGCTTGAAATGTTCTGATGTAGAACGCAAGGGAGGAGGGAGCTCTGTAAATCGCAAGAAGGCCTGGCGGGGCTCACTAGGGCCCCAAATGACACTTGAAGACACAAAGGGGGCCCTGTAGGACTTAAACCAACACATTATGACTCACAGGAGCTAACTAGAGCTTCGGAAACTGAAGTAATGAAAAAGTGGCTCAGCAGGGCTACAAATGAAACATGAAAACACAAGGGGGCCACATAGGGCTCCGAGAAACCTTAAAAGGAGTGAAAGAGAGCTTTCTAAGGTTCCAGAATATTCTAGAAATCAGAAGGGGGTCACCTGGGCTGCAAACAATAATAAAAGACACAAGGGGGTGCAATAGGGCTCCAAATGATCTTGAAGACACAAGGGGGCTCAGCAGGGCTTGAAATGCTTTGATGTAGAGCACAAGGGAGTAAAGAGCTCTGAAAATCGCAAGGAGGCCTGGCGGGGCTCACTAGGGCTCCAAATGACACTTAGAGACACAAAGGGGGCCCTGTAAGACTTCAACCAACACATAAAGACTCACAGAACTAACTAGAGCTTCAGAAACTGAAGCAATGAAAAAGGGGCTCAGCAGAGCTACAAATGAAACACGAAGACACTAGGGGGGCACATATAGGGCTCCGAGAAACTTAAGAAAGAGCACAAGAGACCTTTCTAAACTTTCAGAATCTTCGAGAAATCAGAAGGGAGTCACCTGGGCTGCAAACGATAATTGAAGACGCAAGGGGGCGCAATACGGCTCCAAACGGTATTTAAGACACAAGGGGGCTCAGCAGGGCTTGAAATGCTTTGATGTTGAACACAAGTGAGAATAGGGCTCTAAAAATCGCAAGAAGCCCTGGTGCGGCTCACTAGGCCTCCAAATGACACTAAGAGACATAAAGGGGGCCCTATAGGACTTCAACCAACACAATAAGACTCACAGGAGCTCACTAGAGCTTTGAAAACTAAAATAATGAAAAAGGGGCTCAGCAGGGCTACAAATGCAACATAAAGACAGGGGGGCTAAAAGGGCTCTGAGAAGCCGTCCAAGGCATAAGGGCGAAGCAAATATCCAGAAAATTTGGAGATACCCAAGGGGGTTCATCAAGACCCCAAACGACACTTGTAGAGACAAGGGGGCTCAGCAACAGCAAGGCTTGGAACTCTACGTTGAAACTCAGTGGGGGATAGGGCTCTGAATATCACAATCACACTAGGCCTCATAAGAGCTCCAAAGTTCCCCGCGAAGAATTGTCCGGCGAAGAATTGTCCGCGCGAAGAATTGTCCGGCGAAGAATTGTCCGGCGAAGAATTGTCCGTGCGAAGAATTGTCCGCGAAGAATTGTCCGCGAAGAATTGTCCGCGCGAAGAATTGTCCGGTCACCGTTTTCCCCACCCTGCACCATGACATGCGGCTGCCTCTGCCGAAGTAGTAGGGTACCAGCATTCTAGATGGCGCTAACACTTGAAACTTTTTCGCACGCACACTCTTCAGTTTCAACTTTTTCTGTTCATTTCGATTCTATAGACTGATGCGATTTATTCGCACCTCTTATTTCTGTTCTATCTTTTTCGATTATTTTCGAGTCGTTACTCATATACTTGGAACAACCAGAGTCTACTAGATAGATATATAGATAGATAGATAGCTTACTAGGACTAGCAAGGACTGGAGGTTCTTGCTTGGTTGTGATCTTGTTTTACTATAAGAAGGAAACTTTACTTTTTTCTCCTGTTGTGAGGGTACAAAAACTGCTACATGCCCGACCTTTTAACATTTATAAAACATCGTTTTTCTGTCGTTGCGTTCAGCGCCACAGCTTAATTTTTACCATCGCCATTGGTAAGCCTCGATTCTTCTTGAATGAGAATTGAAGATCAATAACTGTTCAAACTTTTTGCAGTTGTGTCCGTCGAACATTCCCGTGAACTTATTAAATGATTAAAATAATCCAGACAACGAAGATTATTATTAAAAAATAATGATCATTGCTTCATCAATGTTGTAACTCAGACTTTTCAAAAATCTGACCACGGCATTCGGAGTTCGCTCATGTGACAAGCAATATTCTCGCCTCTTTAAATGTGAAATTCAAGAATTCTTGCAGGAAGATGCATTTTCGTTGCTCCGTGTCTGTTTCATGTAATATGTTCACTTTTTTACATACAGGCTGATTCAAAAGTGTCGGACCATCCCAGCAGTGCATAATATGGAGGTGTACTAGAGTGCTAGAAAGTTATGGAAGGACAAAAGTTGGTCCTTCGATTGCTTCTATTTCCGTTGTTTCAAAAGATTTTAGTAAACTGTGTATGGAAAAATAATCAGTACAAAAAATCAACCTCTGAATCTGTATTGAATTTGTGTTTTCTATACAGGGTGAATCAGTAACTACAAAAATTTAATTTTCCTAAAAAAACAGGAGCAACAGAACTCTATCCAAATGAATTGTGTTTTTTAGATTTATTGTGCTCTACATAGGTTATGGGACCAATGTGGCTGTTTACAGGTACTCTCAGGAAAAAATAATTTTCAGGATTCATGACTCACCTTGTGTACCAAACAGAAATTCTTTGCAAATTCAGAAGTTAATTTTTTGTGCTTATTCTTTCTCCATGAACAGTTTACTGAAATCTTTTGAAACAACGAAAATAGAAGCGATCGAAGGACCAACTTTTGTCCCTCCATAACTTCAAAATTAGAAGACATAGAATTTTTTTAACAACTTTCCAGCACTCTACTGCACCTCCATATTACGTACCTTCAAGGTGGTCCGACACTTTCACATCAGTTACACAGTTACATCAACCTGTATATGCCGCAGTGGAGGGGGGGTCACAACTGAAAAAAATGCGAGCAAAGCGAACAAAAAAGCGCCGCATTCGAAAATTTCTCAGGAAATCCAATGGCTAATGGGGGGGGGGGGGAGGGGGTTGACCCCGAAGCCCCCCCTCTTGTTACGCCACTGAGTAAAATGACTTTTTGAAGTGTAAGCAAAAATAAAGTAACAAGCTAGGGTACTACGGCTACGGCTAATGGCACCTGCAAAGTTTTGAAGCGAAACTATCAGCGGCCATCAGCCGTATCCTCACAGCGCTCCAGCTTGTCACTTTATTTTTGCTCCAAAAAGTCATTCTACTGAAAATAAAAAGTGAACGGATACTTATACGTTTCAAACAACTGTGATTGCTGACTCACAGTTGCCACAGTAGCATTCTGTGGCTTTGCAACTTTTTGTTTCCAGTCTGATTTTCATCATCTGTTGCCATTTTTGGCAAGTTTTCACCCAAACTCAACGATTTCGTACAACTGATGTGCCTCGAGTGTGATGTCAAACTGAAATTCTTATATGATGAAATGTTCTTTGTTTTTCAGTTTTTCAGATTTGATTATTCTGTCGTTGAATTTTGTGTCATAGTTTTATTAGTTTTGTGGGTATAGATTCCAAATTTCTTCCTTCGCTCACCTACTTTGGTTTCGCAATGGACACTTTCAGATACTACAACTGCTTTTCAACCAAAGCAAAAAATTCATTGCTACTAGAAAGTAGGCAAACATCATCAGTTGCAAAGAGTCACTTGTCAAAAATGTTTATTTTTAGCAGCCAAATTTTGCAGTTTTTGTGCAATTATTATAGGATGAAGTAGATGAAATAGTATATTGTACTCGTTTAGTAAGACATATTGTGACACTTGTTCTTTTTATCTATTCACCCTAATAATAAGAAATTGAGAATTCTAGCTGCTGAAAACAGAAATATTTGACAAGTGACACTCCACGACTTAAGACGAGTCGCCTACCTCCTAGTAGCAATAAATTGTTTCTATTCTATCTTATTCTAATCGCAGCTCGCGAAATATCGCTTAGTATCACTAATGATGTAGAGTGAAGCAATCACTTCCTCAGCATGCATGAAGACTGGCCAAATGGCCAAGGCTAGTACTCCAGCAGATGTATAGGTACTGTGTACTGACTGACTGACGATCCGAAATTTCGAGCATTAGCACACGGTTGAAATTGATTGACTACTTTATGATGGTGAATGGTTTTGGTTTTATGTACGGTAACAATGGTGAATTAAACCATCTCTTATTGCACAGGCCTAAGTGTAAGCGCGCCGATCTTCAAGTTCGTTTCTGTTAGATACAGCTAATGGTTAATGGGACACTCTTGGTATACAATTGAGCAATAAAATTACAGTAGCCTATTCGGCGTTTTTCCTAAATTTTCCCACACGATAATGGCCACTAAACGAACGTCCACAGGGCGTACTTGAAGAAGATGAACATAGAAGTCCAATAATTGAAGTCCAAGGAACAATGGACCCATATTGGATGCCTACTTGAACGCAGCTCCGTAGGACGTTCAGTGGCTATCTGGGCGAGAGGGAATGACCAAATCTTGAAGACGCGCCGGTAGATATACCTACCTGTATCAGCAAAAGCGAAATCTTTCATAGTAAGGTATATCGAACGCGAAAACTCATACGTGTGTATTGAGACGTCAGGAAAAATCACCGTATCGCGTCGTCCGGCCGGCACACAATCCAATTTGTGCTGATTTCCTCCTGACCCAACGGACGTGTCCACCGTCTTCGCCGATCGCCGCCACCACCGCCGCGGCCCGCCGTTTCTTTCGCACACGCGGAGCGGCCCGGCATCGCTTTTCAAATCCTCCGATGTCGAACGACCGCCGCCGAAACCGTCCGTTCTCTTCCGTTCCGCGCTTTCCATTGGCCACCGGCGTCCGCTGGAAAGGCAATTCAAGCATGCCGTGTGCGTTGTATGTGTGTGTGTATCCTGAAACGGTTTCAGATGTTTAGTTTGCGACCGACTGCTTTCTGCGGGAGAGCGTGTGTGCATGCCACTCTTCACCAGAGCGGACGACTACGCGACGACGACGACGACTAGCAATCTTATGGTCGACGTGCGTGGGTGAATTCCGATTTTTTTCGCAAAAAAAATCAGTTTTTGGAATGTAGAATCACGCAGGTGGACAGACCAGTGTTTTGCAAAAATTTTCAAAAATTAGTGTGCTGGTTTTTTGGAAGTTTGAATGTGCGCGTGTGGTGGCTGTTGAAATTTTGGATACCTCTCTCTGTAACTTTTTTCAAATCCGTCGTCCTTATGCGGACCTTGGCGGAAACGGAAAGGAACACTTTGCCTAGGGGGTGGGTCAGACAGGCCGTGATGGGTGTCCTCAGGTGGAAGGACCTGCCCAACGGCACAAGCCGGAATGATACTTTGCATAAAGGAGCCACTTTACAGGTAATTAGACAGGGGAGGGAGCGAAAGGGTTGAATTGTTTGCTTGCAGGAGAAACCCTACTATACGGGGTAGTTAGTTAGTTTATTCACTTATTCCGTCGTTCAAGGTTATCCTTTGCATCTTGGCAATCCCAAGACAACTAAATTTTGTCGTACTTCCAAGTAAATGCCTGCAGCTTCACTATGCTGACCTTTTGCGCTCGAAAGCAAATTTAATTAGCGAAAGTAAGTATGAACGATCAAGACACAAGAGATCATCAAGTACCTAATGGTTTTTCTAACAATGTAATATTCTGATTCTTGATTTGCTAATGACAAAAAAATTGATAGCTTACTCTATTTTGTGGCAGTAAAAGGCACATGTAAGAGACCAAGAGGTCATCTCTGTTTAGAAAACACTGAAGGTTGATGGTTGATGAAGAAAGAAGGAAGAATGACCAGAATCAGTAAGAACCAAACAGGAATATTTGATTCATTTTAAAAACCAGAGAAACTGTCCTATGCCCATTAAAATGAAAGTTATTCTTATATCACCAGGTCATAGGTCCAATCGAAACGCATCATTTCTTAATTTTCAATCTGATGATCAGAGTTAAAACACAATGGTGGGTTCGCGGACTGAGTATAAGTACCATGTACCCAAATTAATGAACTCCCATCAAAAGCTAAGTAACAATAAAGACTAGGTACCCGTGTATACACTGCTTATTGCAGTTTCAGCGTTCATTATTTTTAATAGCGTCGAACAATAAAAAAAAAGTTTTATACTTACACAAACATTACAAAACAATATCTCTCATAATTAGTGATTGCTGCGGTGGGTACCACAATGTCGTTGTGGTGAATAATTATTATTTTGTGCACGTTTATATACCTCTACCTATACGTAAAACTGACGCTTCTTTTCGCAAATGACCTATTTGCGTGTTACAAACCCCTTTTACCGCGTGCCGGTAATGGCAGTAACATTGGTAAATAGAACAATTTTTGGTCCACTAAAAGCCGGATGGCCGTGAACAGAATTTTTTAATCAAAGCTTGAGCACCTTGGAAACGTGTATCGATTTGTAGAAAAAGCTGTATGTAATGTCACAATAATTGAGTTATTTTTCTACCAACATTCACACGCGTTTTCTAAAATTGTGAATTGCAGTAAGCTATGGAAGTAAAAACGTATGGCCGCGACTTGATTCAAATTGTGCTTTTGAGGCTGTCGGCTAGGCAACGCGGGAACAAGAATCAAGTCGCAGAACTACGTTTCCACTTCCATGGCTAGCTCCAATTCATAATTTTGAAAAACACCCGGTATAGTACACTTGCTTGAACAAAAAAAAAACACACAATAGTCTATACAGGGTGGTTCAGATTTTGGTATGAAAACTCCCAGGATCGATAGAGAATAAGAAAAAGATGACTTCCTATAAGAAGCCATATACAGGGTGTTGCATGAGGAAACCGACATAGCTTAAGGGTAGGTCCAGTTTTTCTAGGGGAACTAGGATCTCGCTTTGAAATTTTTTTATCACTTTTCGTTTTGATGCTACAGGGTGAATCATGTATTTTGTCGAAGTTTTTGATGAGCTATATCTTCCGAATGACTTATTGGATTGGACTGAAATTTGATAGGTATGATCTTCTAATGATAGCTAATACATTGCATCATAAAGTTGTTCAGAAGTTCAGGGCCGGACTGATTTTTTTTTATTTTCAAAGTTTTTGTCAGAAAAGTCATATTTTTCAATGTTTTTTTGCAAAATCAGTATCAGACTCAGAAGCACCAGAAAAAATGCTACAAGGAACATCCTTCAATTTCTTCGGCACACCCAAAGTCTTCCCAGAAAAAAATATCTTCTGAGATTAGGGTCGGCTGCGATCTACATAGTGGAAATCAGTCTAGCACGCATTCTTTCACGGAGCTTTGAGATGTTCATCCTCTAATTTATTGCTGTCACGGTTTTTTTCACTTTCCCACATTGGTATCACTTGGTACGGCAAAAAAGACAAAAGTCCAGGACCGGAATCAAGTGTAGTGAACATTATTTCTAAAAATCAGATTTTTCAGTATTTAGTTGGAAAATTACAGCACAAAGTTATGGTGAAGTGGCTGAAAAATGCTCTTTTGTCTGTATTTGGAGCTTTAGGTCACTTTAGAAACCAGCTAAACAAATTTCTCCTTTTGTTGATTTCAAGAATACAAAAAACTATTTCCGAAACTTTTCGCGAACAAAATAAAAAGAAGCAAGAATGATAATTATTCTGAAACGTAATTTTAATGTGTAGAAAACGAACAATATAAATGTTTATATGTTATGTTTATGTTCTATACATAATAATAATTTTTTGTATTCTTGAAATCAACAAAAGCAGAAATTTTTTTAGCTGGTTTCTAAAGTGACTCAAAGTTCCAAATGCAGACAAGAGAGAAATTATTTCCGAAATTTGATAAACATTAACATAAACATAACATACAAACATTGATATTGCTCGTTTTCTACAAATTAAAATTACGTTTCTGAATAATTATCATTCTTGCTTCTTTTTATTTTGTTCGCGAATAGTTTCGGGAATAATTTTTTGTATTCTTGAAATCAACAAAAGGAAAAATTTGTTTAGCTGGTTTCTAAAGTGACCTAAAGTTTCAAATGCAGACAAAAGAGCATTTTTCAGCCACTTCACCATAACTTTGTGCTGTAATTTTCCAACTAAATACTGAAAAATCGGATTTTCAGAAATAATATTCACTAGACTCGATTCCGGTCCTAGACTTTTGTCTTTTTTGCCGTACCAAGTGATACTAATGTGATGTGGGAAAGTGAAAAAAAACTGTGACAGCATTAAATTAGAGGATGAACATCTCAAAGATCCGTGAAAGAATGCTTGCTAGACTGATTTCCACTAGATCGCAGCCGACCCAAATCTCAAAAGATATTTTTTTCTGGGAAGACTTTGGGTGTGCCGAAAAAATTGAAGGATGTTCCTTGTAGCATTTTTTCTGGTGCTTCTGAATCTGATACTGGTTTTGCAAAAAAACATTGAAAAATATGACTTTTCTGACAAAAACTTTAAAAATAAAAAAAATCAGTCCGGCCCTGAAACTTCTGAACAACTTTATGATGCAATGTATTAGCTATCATTAGAAGATCATACCTATCAAATTCCAGTCCAATCCAATCAGCCATTCGGAAGATATAGCTCATCAAAAACTTCGACAAAATACATGATTCACCCTGTAACATCAAAACGAAAAGCGATAGAGAAATTTCAAAGCAAGATCCTAGTTCCCCTAGAAAAACTGGACCTACCCTTAAGCTATGTCGGTTTCCTCATGCAACACCCTGTATATCTGAAGTCTGAAGCGCATAAAAAAGGGAGATATGGGTCATCAAAGTTGAATTGAAAGTGTTCTTTTCATATTAACTTCTAACCGTTCAACCGATTTAGTCCAAAATTTGCAAAAACAGCTGACACATACACCTACGAACTGTCAGTGTTCGTGTTTAAACTGTCAGCGGATTTTGTCAAAATAGTCCAGTGGATTGGAGAAGTTCGCCCTTTTACCTTCATCATATTTTCTACGCTTCTGGAAATTTTCAAAAATGTATCCGATTTTTTGGATTCTACGGTCTGAGGAGAGAACTGGCTTACTAAATCTTGATAGGATAAGCCGAGGGATAACCCATTTCCGAGATATTTGAGTTTGAAAGTTGAAAAAACATTTCGACAAAAATATTTGAAGAGACTGGAAAATTTAATTTTGAAAATTTTAATAGAGATGGAGAAGTTTCGGCACCTGCAAAAGATCAGATACCTTTGAATTGGCCCTTGAAAGTGTTTTTGGATCCTTCAAACTCAAATATCTGTGAAACAGTTTCTCCCAGCAAAGATTTAGTAGAGTTCTGTTCACAAAATTGAACGTGGATTCTAAAAATTGTATAAATTTTCTCAAATTTCTAGTGGCAGAGAATTTATGGGGGGTAAAACGGTGAGAGCTTCCTCAATATGCCACTGGACTATTTCTACAAAATTTGTCACTAGCAGCTAACAGGTATGTATCTGACAGCTATCTGCAAAATTTGGACTATAAACCGGCTGGATGGTGTGAAAATTATCATGAAAAAAAAACTAAATCTCCATTATTATGCGCTTCCGATATACCGTGTTTTTCGAAAACCACACCAGCCCATAATTTTTTTCCTATGAGATATAAAGATTTGAAATTTTCATGGGTTATTTGAGACCACTTTTGCTATTCACCGCGTGATCATGAAGCAACTTTCTTCCGGAAGTGACATCAACTTTTGATTTCCAAATGGAACACCCTGTATATCTTTTGATTTTCGGATAGAGATATTTTTATTGACACAGTGGTGATTTTGAAAATTCTCTATGATTAAAAATGACAATTTTATGGCGGATTGAATACAAGTGTCTCGGAATAAGTGTTACAAAACTTACAGTGAGATAGAAAATTTAAAAATAAGGGGACTTTTGTTGATAAACATTCTCTCGCAAACGTTCAGTAACGGAGATACAGGCCTTCAAAGTTGTTTTTCAAAAACAGTTTTATTTGCATAACTTTTAAACCGTTCAACCGATTTTATTTAAATTCAAATCAAAGTTTACTCACACAGGTTTTAATTGAACAATAACAACGAATTTCATCAGACATTTTCAGAGGCAAAGCTAATAGGGGGTACCCTCTTCCTCGCCCTCTCCCCTTTTCCCCTATTTTCCACCCTCTTCAATATTTTTGGGAACAATTTCAATTTTTGGATTCTGCGTTTAATTTAAAGAAAAAAGTCACTCCTGCAAAATTCTGACTAGAGGCTTCATTTTCAAGATATTTGGGTTTGAAACATTGGAAAACAACACGAAATCGCCACTTTCCAGGGGCCAATTTTTTTTTCTGAAAAACTCCATGTTTCTCAGCAAAAATTATGGACTATCAACTTGAAGCACCCAGAAAACCCATTCCAGTTGACGAATCATGGGTTTTTCTGAATTTTAATTTCTAGGTCCAGAAAAGGGGTGATTTCGAGATGTTTTCCAATGTTTCAATCTCAAATATCTCAAAAACGAAGCCTCTAATCAAGATTTTGCAGGTGCAACTTTTTTCTTTGAATTCAACGTAGAATTCAAAAATTGATACAATTTCTAAAAATATTCAGGGAGGTCAAAAATAGAGGAAAAAGGGGGAGGGCACCCCTCATTATCTTCGCCCTCAGAATTTTTTGATGAAATGCGTTATTATTGTTCAATAGAGACCTGTTTCAGTAAACTTGGGTTTGAATTTGATCTAAATCAGGCGAGCAATTCAAAAGTAAAAAAAAAACTGTTCTTAAAGAACAACTTTGAAGGCCTGTATCTCCGTTGTTATGCGTTTGCGAGGGTATGTTTATCTAGAAAAGTCCCCTTATTTTTGAATTTTCTATCTCCCTGTGAGTTTTTTAACACTTATTCCGGGACACCCTGTATAACGGAAATTTTTCAAATTATTGATACCAGACGTGGTGGCTGCGACCACAAATAAAAATCTGAAGTTGAAAGTTTGTTTATTGTTTATGTCGATTTCAACCGGCAACACTTCCTGACGTGAACAATAAACAAACTTTCAACTTCAGATTATTATTTGTGGTCGCAGCCACCTCTGGAACCAATAATTCGATGAATTTCTGTCATATTCAATCCGCTATAAAATCGTTATTTTTCATCATAAAGAATTTTCAAGACGACCACTATGTCAGTACAAAAAATTCTATACGAATGTCGAAATATATATATATATATATATATATATATATAGGGGTTCCATTTGAAAGTCATAAGTTGCTGTCACCCATAGAAAAAAGTTATGAGCTGGTGCGGTTTTCGAAAAACACACGGTATAGCTTCTCAGGAAAGTCCTCCTTTGTTTTGATTCTCTGTTGATCCTGGAAGTTTTTATACTTTCTACTAAAACCTGGACCACTCTATACTAATACTTACTTCATACTGGTATAGGGATCGACCGATACCGATATACCTATGTACTATACAGGTGGTCCAGGATTAGTGTGAAAAATTTCATTGGTCGCTAGAGCACGAAAAATCAATGAGAACAAACCAAAAAATCATGTATCAAAAATGCATATTAACGGAGATATAGCCCGTCAACTAGCCCGTCAAAGTTGACGGTAAAAAATGTTTCTCTTGTATAACTTCTAAACCATCAGACCAATTTTGTGCAGATAAACCTTCATATGTGTCCATCGATCACTTGATGGAAATCCCCTACAAAAAGCCCAGTGGCGTAAATTTTAGGGTGCTGCCCGGTTTTACCCTCATTTTTTCTACGCCACTTGATATTGTTGGGAAATCATCAGATTTCTGATATCCTTATTGAATTTAGAAGCAGAAACTGATGTGTTACCTTTTTGCCAGATCGGTGGTTTCGGAGATATTTTGGTTTGAAATTTCAAAAACACTGAGTACTTGTATATAACTCTTATTTTTATCATAGTTTATTTTGAATCGGTAATTTGTTAACACGACAAAAACCTACTATAACAGATTTTCAAAATGCAGTCCATTATCATACAAACACATTTGACAAGTATTTTTTGTGTCAAGAGTTCCAGTTTTTTACCGCCAATTTTGACAAGCTATATCTCCATCGAGATCTCCGTGCATTTTTGATATATGGTTTTTGGGTTTGTTCTTATTGTTCCCTCATGCTTCATCGATCTTGAAAATTTTTCAGACTGATCCTGGACCACCCCATATATCGGTCTATTTTCAAAATATATCGTCCTCGGCCGATATTTCATCGCTATTTGAATGTGTGGAACGCTTTTCAAAAACACTCGAGAAACATAGAATCCGAATGATCTTGAAATATATAACACTCTAAAATCATACCAGATTATTTATTCTTCGTTGTTAGACTACATACAAAATTTGGAAATGAGAACAAACAAAAAATATTGGAGAAGACAATCATGTTTCATTCTTCACCAAATCGAACAAAAAATAAATTCTGCAAATGAAAAAAAAAAATAAAACAATACCTAATTCTTGAAAAGTAAGTAAAAGTAAAAGTTTTCCGCCTCCCTACTGCCAGTGCAAGAGGGAGGCGCGGAAACGCATATCGGTGTCGGCCAAAATAATCCATATCGGTCGATCCCCACGACTGATACTAGGAGTACATTAGTAGAGTGCTTTGAAATAATATCGCATTTTCTTGTCGCCCCCCCCCCCTATTCTTTGTCCGCAATACTGAAAATCATAGCTAAGGTTTTTTGGCTTTTTTGAATTTTTTCACCTGAATAATAAAGATTAGAGGTGCTGTAAGTAAGTCCATTCAAATGAAATGGGTCTCGTGGCATCGTATTATGGTTAAGAGTTCTCCATCAGTAGCCTAGATTTTTTGTGATATTTTTTTGTCAATTTTCATACATTTTTGAACTACATTTTTCATACTGTGGGAATTGCGAGGGGAACTGTGAAACAGCAATCTCAAATAAAGTAATTGTTACTTGATTGATTTTATCAAAAAAATCATATTTTCGTGAAGAATAACGACGCCTTAAATCACCTCTCCAGGAAATGGATCTCTGAGGCAGCAACTTTAATAATTTGAGTCCATCTTCAATGATTTTTTGTCGAAAAAGTCATAGTTTTCTGGGAGGATAACGCCCCCAATCGCCTCTATGGATACGGAAGTTGTGAATCAGCAACTTCACTTAGGCCACAGCTTTAAATCAAGTCACTTTTCGTTGATTTTGTCTAAATAGTTATGGTTTTCTGAATGGATGACATTAATTACCTCTCCAGATGCTGGACTAACCTCAAATCAAACCACTTTTCGTCAACCTTTCCGTTGATTTTGCTCAAAAGGTCATGGCTTTCTGGAAGAATGGCGGCCTTAATCACCTCTCCGGGAGTTGTACAGAATCACTCTATGGCGCACAAATTGATCGTGGAAACGAGTAAATGATAATCATCGGGCACAAACTTGGCGCTGTGAAGTGTAAACCAAAACAATAATAAAACCATAGCCATACGGTTCAATCACAACAAACGCCGACTAATTAACGCCCTCTGCATCATCAGCCTGCACAAAACACACGACCGCATGCATGCGCCTTCCGTCCATGAAAGAATTAAAATCGCGTTGACAACTCCAATTAAGTATGAATTAGCAATTGCGGGAATCATCTCGGCCGTGCATGCGCTATTGGCCGGGATGCACATGCATACATGCATACTTTTTCGCACACGGCGCCCGACAATGTAATTCAATTAGAGCGAGGCGCGAGGACGGGACTGTTTTCAATGGGCAACGTAATTAACATGCATCGATTTTTAATTTTTCCGATATCAACAAAACCCTAAAATAGCCAACTCGGCGTAAAAATAGCACGCACTCAATAACTTCATGCCCGGCGCTTCCACAGAGAGAGCAGGCGTCACTTCTGGGCTGTCAGTTATGTCAGTGCGTTTACAGGTTCTGTCAGGCGTTTATTGAGAGTGTCTAGAAGAGTTATGGTTCTAAAGGGCGCTGATACTTGCCGCTTTGCACTAATATCAAAAATATTGGCTTCTGGAAAAAAACTGCGAAATTTGTAATTATCTTGAACGCCGTTGCAATAATAAAATTGCCTCGAAAATTTCTGTCAAATCGAGTGTCGGCCACATTTTTCTAAATATCATTTAGGCCCGATATTTTGAAATTTCATCTCCGGATAAAGTTATCCGGCCGATAAACGCTGCGCAGAACGTACAGCGCAGCGTTTATCGGCCGGATAGAGCTTTCCGGAACTTTATTCGGAGATGGATGTACCGGGCCTTAGAGCTTCAATGTTATTCAAAAATAAAATACGTTATCTGTGAAGAGAACGGCAAAACTCAGCTACCTATAAGACCTTCCAGGCTCTTTGCTTTAGCAACAATAGACATTCATTTCATCTTTCGATAAATCTATCGTTAATTGATGAAGAACAAATCAACAAAACAAGATTCATATTATGATGATGAATCAAGTTGCGAGGCTTTGAAATTGAAATGCAAATGTCAATGTTATCTTGCCGTTACATCATCAGCATTTCCATTGCCGATTGGATTGATGATTTAAGCAAATTGTATAATTACTTTCGCGATGTAGCGGGGATTTTGAAAAAGTCTGTTTTTTGTTTGGTTTTGGAATGTATACGATGGTGAAAGCCCCAACACGCACGCAAGCAAATTTTCGTATATATATATATATTTATTTCTCTTTAGTCTCTTGAATCAATCAAGCTGACTCCATTTCGAGTTCGACGAAACAAAACAAAACCTTGACGCGCCAATTCCCAGGACCCCCATGTTCGACTGATGTGAGAGAGCGCTGTGCTGTACCAAATATTTAGAAACCGAGGCGATTTTCTCAGCAAACACGCATTTCGGGATGAGACGATACTATCTCCCGGCCCCAGGTAGATATAGGTATACAAAGATCCTACAATAAGGTACCTACCGCAAACATTGATATACTTGAAAAAATATTTGTGTTATCCATGGAATCTACAACTTAGCGAAGGAAGAAAAACAAAACAAACATATAAAAAGCACAATATACCTGGCTTTTACGGTTGAAGTTCCCAGACGACAGAATAATTTGATTGCTCAAAAAACGAAAAGCTCAAAAACTGTAAAGTGGAAATAGTATTGTAGTACCTATGTACCTACCCCTCGACCTACCCACCTATACCTATGCAGTATGTATGTAGTTTACTTGCATATTGTTTGGTTAAGAGTAAAAGTATAGCTTTTTTTGTGACGAGTCTGCGGTGTTCAGGCGACAACTGTAAAAAGTCACTTTTGCTCCGAATCAAAGACGCTATTTTTTTAACCCTCGAAAAGGTAAAGCAAAATCTATATGAATTTGTTGACATACATTTCTAAAACCTCTCAGACTTTGACTAGAAGGGCTAGGGCCGACCAATTCAGCTTGTCTTGGAGGCTGGAGAGCGTTTCTATGGTCACACTTTTGCTGCCTCGGCAGACAAAATCATTGCTGCCGCCAGCTGATTTTATCTGCTGAGTGCTGATGGCTGGCTGCTGGCTGGGTTTAATCCTTCTAAAAATGTCAGTTTTTTTTATCTCGTGTATTGTCTCATTCAAAATGTTTCTGACATTTGGATGAAAATTATTTTCTCTAAATAGATAATAACTCATAACGCCTGCAGATGGAATCGCGCCATGAGTCATTTCGTTAATAAGCCAGTTATCGTTATTCCTACTTACATAAAGTTTCAACGTTTCCCATGTTTTAACTCAGAGTTCATGATTGTGCGGAAACACTATCGCATCCCCTCAAGCCAGATAGAATCAGAGTCCTGATGCGGAGTGTTCGTTCCGCATTTCCGGTTCCGAGGAAAACGGAATTGCAACCGGCGGAGGACGGATTACTTTTGCAATTTTCTTTTCGGCGAGGTGCAGGTATGCCATGCCACGGCCGGTCTACCATTTCGTGCATGACCTGGTGAAATTTAATAAAAATACCATCATCTCGTCGGGGAGTAGACAAAGTCGTTGACGTCATGAGACGGGAGTTTATGATGGGCTCTCTAGTTATGTCCTCCTACTTCTGTACGTTCCGTGTGTGTTATGTGTTCCTCTTCCGCATTATACGCGGATGAGAACTATTTCCTCGTGTGTCTCGGCTAGAGCTCCGGTGGAGAGGATAAACGTGATATGTCTGGTAGTTTTGATGATGCCATCGTATGTATGTGTGTGTATAAAAGGAAGGAATTACAGGACGTGCTGCCACTGGGGGAAACGAGAAATTGCGCTGTTTAGAATGGACAAGAGGTTGTTCTGTGAATGATTATGAGGGAGGACTGTAGTGGCTTTTATTATTCATGTGCGTCGTGTATAGCTTTCATATAAAATCCAAAGGAGCTTTTTTCTATTCGGTTGTAAAAGAATAATTTTGATTCCGTTCTCAGCAAAATGTTTTTGCTTTTTGGCTCTTTTAGTCATTTATGTCATTCTGCGTCCCAAGCCCCGGTAGGAATGAGCAATGCTTCCGGGCACGAATTTTTTCGAATACCTAAATTAGGGGTCCCCACCGACTTCACGAAGAAACTAGCTTTCGTTGATGCGGTCCTTGTTGAGCCACCTTGTCAAGCTCAGCCGCTCCGCGGCTTCACCGCTCCGTTGCGCCCGAGGGGCGCTGGTCCAAACTAAACGCGATTCACTTGACGAAACGACTGATGGCGAAACAAGTAGGCATGGTATGGTGGCAGCTAATAAGATCCTCCTATTGAAATGTTTGTAACTCAAGCGTTGCAATTATGGGTAGAGGTGCACATGTCTGTGAGCGAGGTCAGGTTACTTGAAATCTGCCAAAAACAGTGCTGGGAAGAACTCTACCGCTGAATCGGAAGCTGGCCAGATAAAGTCATTATGTTTTGAAAATACCGCATGAACACAGGAGGTTGTGTTGTGTTGTGTAGTGAACGCTGTAGTTCACATAAAGCTTCTGATTTCTGGAGACTGGCATCTGGCTCGTGGAACATTTTTCAAGACTCTGCCAATGTAAGAAAATTCCGAAAAATTTCAGTTTCTCTGGAATTCTGAACCAGAGACTTCATATAATCACAGTGAAAATTTTCAAATTCTTGAAAAAATAAGACAAGATCCTCGAAGATGTAGTTTTTTCAGATTCACAGAAATTGATTTTACTTTGACATTCCCGAACTTCCAGTTCTGTGAATTTTGCAGTTTCATGAGGGATTTTGAAGACTCTTGAACAAATTTGCGTTGTAAGACCTCAAGCTGCATCATTACTCAATAATTTGGATTGCATTACAACAAAACGAAACAATAATCAACAGTAATATCACAAAAGCTTGGATTTTGCCGATAATTTTGGCCAAGCGACCGCGAGTCCTGGTTGTAACGATGAATGTATTACGGGTTGAAATCGTAATTGAAAGTGATTGATTCCGAGGTGGAGATAGTTGAAATTGGGAGGATTAAAAATACAGAATAAACTACAAAAAATCAGGTTTATGATCGGAGAGAAAAAGGTTCAAGAATATTTACAGTTCAACTTGACATGACGTGTTAACAAAAATAAAGGGGCGTTGCGCAGAGGACGCCAACAGAAAGTGTTATGTCGTTTTCTCCTTCGTGCTTTCTGGTTGTTTCTCAACGGTGGTTGGTACGCTTGGTTACTAGAATTGACAGCCGACAGAGCGCTGTCACTGTCACGGCCAATTCTAACCACAAAAAAGGTAGTAAACAAAAACACACGCTAGCTCGAGAGCTTTGAGACTACAGAATTGAAGTGACGGTGATGCTGCGGCAGTTAAATTTCGTATATTGTGACACTTCAGTATATACAAGGTGCGTCCGCTGGCAGAATATACAATATACAAATTGCAATTTAACTGAGATTTTCAGGAAAGTGCCAGGTGGTCGGTGGTCTGTAGAAATGGCTTGGGTTCGTAATGCGAAAGGCCCTATCTGTACTATTTACAGAGTCCCTACAGCGAAAGAATTCGGTGGTTTGAATAACGACGCGGCCACGGGTCTTACTTGAGAGCTCTCCTGTCCGAGGTGACCGAAAAACGCGACATAAATAAATAACCCGAGCTGAAATTCGTTAATTCACTGCAGAAAACCAAGGCAATAGCAAGATCGGCTTACGAACGTGTTGAAGTGATGCAAGCCTCCTTCCACGTGGCCTCCCAAATCACCGGTAATGCCAGAGAGCGGGACGGGGCCCTTCCCTGGAGATGTAAGCGTGGATTCGGCTCGTGTCTGCTTTGGCCCAACGGGATCGTAGTGTGGAACGTTTCTCGTGGACTACGGCGAGTGAGACGCCTGCCCGGCGTTCGATGGAAGGTCCTGGTGAAGTGCGAAGACGCCGTAGTAACCAGAAAACGCTGGACCCCCAGATACAGGTGATTGTCGGTTTCCTAACCGCAAACCGAGGGAACAAGCAGCACAAATGGTACGTGGATGGATACAACGCCAAACTTGACGGTACAATAAAAACCTGGAAGATTTACCTTTCAGCACAACGAGCTAAAAGAAGAAACCACAATGCGACATACCCTATAAGATGGTGAGGTTTTTTTTTCCAGAACAGGAACAGCGGGTGGGGTTTTTCGAAGAATTCTTCGCCGGCTTCGTCGTCGGCCGTGTCTTCTTTACGCAAGACTCGCGGCTTGGGAGCAAGAATAAGAAAATTTCAACTACTCTATTCTGCCCTAAAATCGCTGCACGGTCGAAGAATAGCCACACCGCTTAGATGTCAAATACCAAAAAACAATCGTTCATGAATTATCAAATTCATGACCAAAAAACCGCCGTCCCTTCCAGAACACGTGAGCGCTAGCCTGTCAAGTGATGACAGCTCTCAGTGACAGGTGGTTTGTTTGTTTACGTGCTGAAAAAGCGACTTCGCGAATAAAAGAAAAACAGACGATGGAAAAGAACTTGTGAAAATTTGATCGATAGTGTAATCTCCCAACCCACCCCTCTTATAAAAATAAACTTTCCCCAAAGAAGAAGAAGAATCCCCTTTAAGTTGAAGACTTAGGTTGGCTGTTCGTGTTCGTCTAGTAGTGTTCGTTAAGACTTTAGTTGTTCCGTAGTTACCCAAAGTAGTACAGGTAAGTGAAGGCTTGGAAATGAAACGCAGAGACTTCAAAATCAACAAAGAACAATTTTATTCCAAAGACAAATATATCGATTCATGTGCAATCATGCAATATCAATTCAATTACAATGCAACCAATTTCATACAACACAATAAATTCAATTCAATTACCCTTCCCACCCACTATTTGAAATGCAGTGTAAGCTACTGATGCAGAGAGAACAAGAGAAAGACGAGAGAGAGTATCGCTCTCGCTAGAACAGATCATATTAGTTCCAGGGACCTAGATTGTTGAGGAACCTGTTAGCGGGAAAGAATACTGCAGACCAAGTGCTCAGCGCAGTGTAGCCACTTGGGACAGTGTGAAACAGAGACAAAGGTTTATTAGTAAGTTCTACGGTGACCTAAGTTGACGAGGGATCTGTAGGGAAAATAGATAAGATTTTGGCAAGGACAGTGGCCGAGCACTGCTGCCGAAAGAAGAGGGAGAACACATGACATACAAATCAATAACAATCAATATTACCAATAAAACGAAACTGTGAATAATCACAGTACATGGGTTCATACATAATGAACATGGTCAATGGAATCATCACCAGTTATTTATCACAATAAATACCACCACATGATTCAATGTAAATCAACAATATCAACAACCAGGTCTCAACAGTTAAAGACGTATATTATTTTCATCAGATAACAAAGTAAGGGAAGATATGTTCTCTCCCGAGATACCCTTCTCTCACAAGACACGACAATAAGAAAAACATCTGTTGTGTGCAGATCCCTTTCTCTCATAAGATCCAGGCATGGATACAGAAGATAGTTGATCAGTGTAATATGCATCATAGTAAACAAAAGTATGAAGAAATCATTAAAGCAATTCAACTCAGATGGAGGAGAATAACCCGACCAGGTACATCAAGTATGACAGCATACCTCGGAGCTCTCAAACCCACGTCACCTGTTCTACAGGTCATCGCTTTGTTGTCTCGCCAGATCCTGTCTCTCATGGTAGCTCGGTCCCAGTTCATCTAGATATCTTGTGGCGACATCGTTCTACTCTTTCGTCTCTCTCAAACCCCCAACAACAGTGACCTACAGGCTACGTGTATTCCCTTTACTCCCCTGAATGTGTTTATCCCGTTAATTGTTACAATTATTAATGTCTAGCTGACAGGCAACAAAGGTGCTAAATAACTTATCTTCGAGCGTTCTGAAGACACGGCAGCGGTACTCTGGAGGTCTTCATCATCGGAATAGACTTGTATCTTCTCTTTTCTATGATCTAGAGCAGGAGATACTCAGTTTTTCTTGTGTTCTTCTCTCAGACATCTGCCGTCGCTTTCTACACTTTTTCCACTTCCCGTTACTTGACGACGGCCTCCCCCTTTTTTAGGTGTATTACCCAAGCTCACCATGTTTCACGTTTAATTCTTTATAGGCTAAAGAGCCGGTCGATTTCAGTGCCCCCTTAGTTTTTGGTGAGGACATGCGGGTAAGCATTCAACAACAAAAGCTAGTCTCAGTTACAGACCGGCGTGACCAAAAGTACTTCTTGGTTGCTGATGGCTTGGTGAACTCTGCCCCCTGGCGACGTTGATCTTGTCTTCTATTTTCTTTTCTTGCTAGGTGCTTTGCTGTGACAAGTGCTGCACAGGTGAAGGTGTAGTAGAATATAAGTTGATGCCCCCTGGCAAGGATGAATTGGAATTGAAATTGGGAGTCTTGTTTTCTTCTCTCGTTCTCTTGGTTGCGTTCATGTGTGTTGAAGGTATCTAATGCAGACATTCATATTCGCCCCCTGGCAATGGTGCAGAGAAGTTCAGGTCTTCGTCTAGACGATCTTCATATTTTGTTCTTGATTGACAGTTTTGATGCTGAACAACCGCAGTTGTTGTAGACTTGAATTACCATGACGGTGAACAGAAGCTTTTGTCTTCCTCATTTCTTCTCTCTTGACTGTTGTGACCATATTGTAGTGGAATACCCCGGAACATTGCATTTTCGCCTCATAGCAATGATGGAGTAGACTGGATTTTCTTGGTTCATCTTCTTACTCTTGACTGGCTGATTTGTCGTGTCTTCTTAACTCGTAGCTTTTTCTGAAGTCAGTGACCAGCGTGTTGGCAAGTGTTATGATTGACGACACTGCCCCCTGGCCACGGTATCTTGAAACGTTTGGTTTCTTTCTTGACTGGTTTCGGTTTGTTTTCTTTTTCTTGACTCAACATGGCAATTGTTGAAGTCATTTGATGGACAAGTAGCAAGTGTAGTAGTAGTGGTAGAAATTTGCCCCCTGGCGAAGATATGTTGAGGCGTTTGGTTTCTTCCTTCATCCATCGCTGTTTTGCTTTCTCTTCTGGACACAACAAGTGGAAATTCTTGACGACAGTTGGTGTGGGTGGCAAGTGCAGCATTGGTGATACTGTGCCCCCTGGCGAAGGTATCTCGGAGCTGTTGACATGCTCGAATTGATACACCGTACTTTAAATGTGAACGATCTGGACCCGACTGTCTCGTAAGTTGGCAAAGGACAGTGTGAATTGCTGATGAAAAACCCATTCTTCATTTTCTTTTGGATGGGAAAACAACGGCAATGGCAATACTCTTGCGTCGAGGAAAAAGTCTTGACAAGGCGTGTCGCGACATAAAAAACCTCTGGGTCAGCGAGTAACATTTGGCAGGTACTCGGGAGATCGTTCAAGCGACTTGGAGGCAGCGCAGGAATTGACGTTTGCAGCTGCTGTCGCAGACATTTCCCCCGTTGGATCTGCTGCAGCTGAGCCCCTTAAGATTGTTATCAGCTGAAACTGCAGTGTTGTTTTTTTTTCAAACGCTGATACTCGTAATCGCGGCAACTGCACTCATAGACATCATGAACAAATCAACACCATCATCATCATCATCGGCAGCAGCAGTAGCCTCAGCTCATCAGTGACTTCCAAATGGCCCCTACGTTGTGTCTTGTGATCAAACCATTAGTCACAGACGACTGAAGACTGCCTCTCTGGTTGACAATTCCCTCATGGTGAAACAACAACTTCCCAGAGTCTTGAATCTCGTGGTGTTGAAGTCATGCAAAACAAATTAAGAGAATATCAATTTTCTATTTTTTTTTCTATCATTGTTTTGTTGGTTTAGTCTCTGTATTTCATCTCCAATTTCCTTCACTTTTTGAAACCTGTCAATCCTGGTCACGGCACCACTGTGATCTCTCGGTGGTTGGTGATTTGGTGAAAGGATTGTGAATGAAAACTTGAGATTTGTCTAAACTTGTTTGTTTAGTAGTGTTCGTTAAGACTTTAGTTGTTCCGTAGTTACCCAAAGTAGTACAGGTAAGTGAAGGCTTGGAAATGAAACGCAGAGACTTCAAAATCAACAAAGAACAATTTTATTCCAAAGACAAATATATCGATTCATGTGCAATCATGCAATATCAATTCAATTACAATGCAACCAATTTCATACAACACAATAAATTCAATTCAATTACCCTTCCCACCCACTATTTGAAATGCAGTGTAAGCCACTGATGCAGAGAGAACAAGAGAAAGACGAGAGAGAGTATCGCTCTCGCTAGAACAGATCATATTAGTTCCAGGGACCTAGATTGTTGAGGAACCTGTTAGCGGGAAAGAATACTGCAGACCAAGTGCTCAGCACAGTGTAGCCACTTGGGACAGTGTGAAACAGAGACAAAGGTTTATTAGTAAGTTCTACGGTGACCTAAGTTGACGAGGGATCTGTAGGGAAAATAGATAAGATTTTGGCAAGGACAGTGGCCGAGCACTGCTGTCGAAAGAAGAGGGAGAACACATGACATACAAATCAATAACAATCAATATTACCAATAAAACGAAACTGTGAATAATCACAGTACATGGGTTCATACATAATGAACATGGTCAATGGAATCATCACCAGTTATTTATCACAATAAATACCACCACATGATTCAATGTAAATCAACAATATCAACAACCAGGTCTCAACAGTTAAAGACGTATATTATTTTCATCAGATAACAAAGTAAGGGAAGATATGTTCTCTCCCGAGATACCCTTCTCTCACAAGACACGACAATAAGAAAAACATCTGTTGTGTGCAGATCCCTTTCTCTCATAAGATCCAGGCATGGATACAGAAGATAGTTGATCAGTGTAATATGCATCATAGTAAACAAAAGTATGAAGAAATCATCAAAGCAATTCAACTCAGATGGAGGAGAATAACCCGACCAGGTACATCAAGTATGACAGCATACCTCGGAGCTCTCAAACCCAAGTCACCTGTTCTACAGGTCATCGCTTTGTTGTCTCGCCAGATCCTGTCTCTCATGGTAGCTCGGTCCCAGTTCATCTAGATATCTTGTGGCGACATCGTTCTACTCTTTCGTCTCTCTCAAACCCCCAACAACAGTGACCTACAGGCTACGTGTATTCCCTTTACTCCCCTGAATGTGTTTATCCCGTTAATTGTTACAATTATTAATGTCTAGCTGACAGGCAACAAAGGTGCTAAATAACTTATCTTCGAGCGTTCTGAAGACACGGCAGCGGTACTCTGGAGGTCTTCATCATCGGAATAGACTTGTATCTTCTCTTTTCTATGATCTAGAGCAGGAGATACTCAGTTTTTCTTGTGTTCTTCTCTCAGACATCTGCCGTCGCTTTCTACACTTTTTCCACTTCCCGTTACTTGACGACGGCCTCCCCCTTTTTTAGGTGTATTACCCAAGCTCACCATGTTTCACGTTTAATTCTTTATAGGCTAAAGAGCCGGTCGATTTCAATAGTTGGAAATCGACTAGCCGAGGCCCAACCGCTGCCAAGGTAGGCGAACCGGTTGTGTTTATCTAGGAAGATAACCTCTTTATTTGTTGGTTGCAGATGACGATGCTCTTGTGACAATTTTTGTGTAACAAATCGGTGAGCAATACCGCGAGATTTGGCTCACAAACTATAACGTAGGTACCTACCTTTTCGATGACGCTGCGAGAACTCGAAGGGCCCAACGAAGCTCCAGCGACGACACTAGAACAGAGTACCTACACGAAAAACAACATACTGCCGTCCTACCCCAAAAGAAATTGGTGTAACGGTATAGCTACCCCCTAATAACGTCTCTTACTTCACGCAGAGACAAGAATAATACAGACAACAACAACAACACGCTAAATGTCAAATAGGTAACTTATTCTAAAACAGTAAAATAAAAGATGAGAGGCAACACTTGGTTTGCCCATCAACGAGTCTTGAACGCATGAGCTTCGGGACAACCGCAACGATTAGCAGGATCTTGATAATCTGGACCAACTGACAACGTTGGTGAAGACGCCGATTGGACGGTAAGGTAGTGAACTGATTTGGTACCTTTGAACATTCCAGAAGCTCACCATACGCTCTGGCATTTGGACAGACGAGAAAAATAGGACCGAGATGGTCACTTCAACGAAGTTGGCGATTACTGACAGTTGCTGTCAACCAAAGGCGGCGCGGCGTTCTAGGAGTGGCGTTCAGCGCCACTTTCCTTAATTTTGGTTCTCGAGGCACATCACATGACTGGTGGTACTGCTTGCCATCAACAGGAACAGCAGAGCAACTCTGAATCGCTACTCGGCTGATGGTTATTGGATCTTTCTTTGCAGAATCAGCCGGAACCCGAAAAATAACAACCAACTCTCTTTTGTTTATTGGTTCCCCTGGTTTCATCATTCTGTATCGCCAATTCGATTTTTGAAACCGTAACAAATGCCCGGCTCGAACGCTTGGACACAATTATCTGAGAAAATTTAAAGCAAGAATTGCAAGCAAAAATATTGCGAAAAAGAAGTTCGAAGTGACAGCCGTCAGATTTTGTTGTTTGTATCCATTTTATTCGGTTGCCATTGACAGTGGGATTTATATAAGTGATTATCATCTTCATAGCTCTAATAATGGAAGGCGTTGTATATAATAATCAGGTTTAAAGATCCAACAGTTGGATCTGGACCAATTAAACTTGTTATCCCAACAGCTCTCGAAAAGTGGAAGCCAAAATGGAACGACATGCTTGTAGTAGATGTCCCGTTCGTCGTAAATCATGGGTGGCGGTTTCCTTTTCGGCCCGTGTCTATGCGTCCGTATTAAAATATAATAACAAGCGTTACCAGTGCGATCACGTGCTCGACCGTTTCAGTTCCATTTCCATCTGGAATGCCAATGAGCAGAGAGAGGACTACTTGTTCCTCAGGACTCGCGCGCCGCGGCACTCTTGATTTATGCCGTTTTTACGAAATGTGTATGCCGCCGCTATATGCCCTACAGGCGACGGTGCACAGGTGGAAACGCCATTCCAGAAGGTTTAGGTAAGTACGTGCTTCTCTTCGGGATTTGAAGCGTTCGAGTGTGCTCAACACAACCTCTCTTCTTGGATCGCAAGAAGTGAGTTTTAAAACGGCAAGAATGACAGGCACGAGTGAAAAGTGCATTGACAGGTGGAATTGGAACCGGCATCCGTCTTTTTCGACTTTTCCTTCCACTTAAGGGCTTCCGGCCGGACGGATCTCCGCGAATCGATCACTCCCTTTTAGGCAGATGATTAATGATGCAGGACGTAATCGCGCGCGTCATCATCATCACCGACAGGTGGCGTTCGTTCTCACAGCCGTCCCACTGGTGGTAATAACCACTGTGCTTCGTATCGGAATGAAATATTTAAAACGTGTAATCATTGGGGATGAACGGACCACGTGTGCAGTTATTTGAATTAGTATGGTAGATACAAATGTTCATAGCGAGAAAAAAATCAATTGGGACTTTGAGTCCTGATGGTGATTTTGTAGGTATAATCATTTTCCGAGTCATTTTCACGGTTTCTTTTCATTAGAGTATAATATGATAAAAATGTGTTTGTACTAATAGTATACGATGCTAGCTTGATGCTAACGTTTTGGCAGCTTGTTGTAGAAATGTGCTGTGTATAGTGTGACAATAATTGTCTCCGCTGAGAAGCGCAAGGGAAAACTTTCGAGATTATGCGTCGCGGAAATAGAAAAGCGCGAGTTTTCTTGGAGTGAAAATTGGCTGCGGTCGATAAGGAAAATCGTCTGCACTGGTTGATAGCTTTTCACTAATGCTACTGTAGGATAGTGGTGGCCACTGGAGAAAATGACGCATAAGCGCGCAGCATAATAAATAAAATGGAATGAAAATGCCCACAGCCAAGAGGCTCTACCTTCTGATGCTCATCACTGAGTAGTATAAGCAACTAGCTGTCACCGGTGCCGGCAAGCCGTCGCCTGGGTCACAGCATTGGTTGAAAAGTAGCCAGGGAATTTGTTCCACTGACACCGGACAAGTGGAAAGGAAATTGTATACATGATGTTGATTTTCTGTTGTTTTAGGCAGATGTCAGGTTTTCTTTTGGCGAGTTTAGTAATTTTATGCATGTCCGTCGATAGTGTTTTGATCAGATGAAGTTTTCCAAGAGGCATAAGCAACTGACTGTGTTAGAGTAACATGAATTTGAAAAGATGTTTGTTTTTCGCGTGTTTTGAAATTTCCGCCCCGACTTGCAGGGTTCTATTGCGAACGAAACGCGTGTCAGTGGGTGGTGCCTGGTCAGTGAAGAGTTGTCGGAAGAAATCGATACACCATTATTTTGTTTATTGCTATGTATTTCTACTTTTGTTCAAGGTAACTACTAAAAATACTGAAAATATGATGAAGCTTTGTCGGTACTGTCGTGGAAGACACCTTATACTAGAAGGAAAATCAAAACCGTGTATTTGTATTATTTAGGAGCCTTTCTAAATATTTGTAGGAGAAATTGGGATGAAATAAAATTATGTGCAAAATTACAAATTTGACAGTTACGTTCCAATTGTTCATCTGAACCAAGTCTAGGTTTGAAAACTCAATGAATTTGGTCGAAAAAAGCAAAAATTCAATACGGCGGCTTCAAACTGCGAAAATGTCAAATTTGACAAATGCGTTTCCATTATCCATCTTGACTAAGTATTTGTTCAGAATCTCAATATAATGTGTTGAAAAATACAAAAGTTTAATATGGCAGCCTTGCAAATTTCCCAATGGCATATTTGACAGATGCATCTCAATTGTCTACTTCAATTAGGTAAAGGCTTGAAATATCAATCGGATAAGTTGAAAAATACAGAAGTTCAATATGGCGCCCTCTTGAAACGTCAAGAATCAGAATTTGACAGATGCATTTCCATTGTCAACCTCAAGTGGATATAGGTTTGAAATCACAATCAGATCGGTTGAAAAATGCAAAAGTTCAATATGGCGGTCTCTGAAACGTCAAAAATCATAATTTGATAGATGCATTTCCATTGTCAACCTCAAGTGGGTATAGGTTTGAAATCCCAATCAGATCGGTGAAAAAATGCCAAAGTTCAATATGGCGTCCTCTTGGAACGTCAAAAATCTAAATTTGGCAGATGCATTTGGGCTGTTTATTTCATGTTGGCATAAGTTCAAAATACCAATCGGATCTTGCGGTAATGATGATAGAAATGTCATGTAACTACGAGAAGAGACTGTCAATAATGTCACTTTGGCGAGTCGCGAAAATGGGCACCGTTATATTTTCAAGTAATTGTAATGTCAAGACCAATTTATTCACAAACAAAAAAGTAACCTCAAAGTGAAATAAATTCACTGAGAAATCACAAATGACAAATGCATTTCGATTGTCCATCATGACCGAGTATTCATTCAATCTCAATTTAATCATATGAAAAATACAAAAGTTCAATATTCGGAACAACATGGCGCGATTTCCGCATTCGTCATTAGATTTACCCGTGAAAATGTCCATAATTGTCAACATCATTGCAAATTGCAACGTAACCAAGAACCAAGAGCACCCGCGAAAAATACGCTTAAGCACTCGCGCGAAATCGCCTAATATGAGATGACATTATTGACATTTGCCAGTTTCACAAGTGTGCAGCACCAGCAATGAAGCTGAATATTATGAGTCACATTTTGAAAAATAGGACAATGAAAGGTCCGAAATAAGCAAGCCAATCAAAACATGGACCCTTTCTGCAAGTGCAGCCACAAGGTCCCCTGAAATCAACACGGATTTTCTAGAAAACAAGTCGCGGCAAGATAAATGTGCAACTCGCCACGTAAAGTGTTATGGACAACGAGAGAATCCCCTTCCTCGAAATGTGAAGCCTTTAAAAATCGGGCCCTAATGCAAATATACTGTGAGTACCCCCCAGGCGTGCTTTGCCCACCCCAACTCGCCTGTATCGGTGAAATTACCCCGTCAACACCGGAGCCGGCCTGCGAAATTTGATCAAAATGCCGTTCGAATTTGGATTGGCTTTTGTGTTTTGTGTCTGATGGACGCTCTAAAGTCTCCTCGAGGCCACAATGCAATTTCGCACGCTGTTCAAATGCCCCGAGGTGTTGAGTTTTCCAAAACCCAGATTGTCAATTGACGTTCCTGTTACTTTGGTCATGCCGTGGACGAATTTGATTAATTATACGGCGAAATTTCAAGAAAAACCCCACCACGTGGCCCGCACCGGACGACACTAGGTCCCCGAAACAACCGGTCGGCATTTCACACCAAATTTCTCGAAATTCTCCCCAAAAAGCCAAATTTACGCCGCAAAAACGTAACAAGATGTTTGAAATGGACTACTCGAAGCGGCGGTTCCCTGGAAAAAATTGGAATGAATTATGAATTTTCGAGAAATCCCCTCAAATTCAGCAGAAATTTCGGAAATTTCCCATCGTCAACTTGCATTGCGGTTCGTTTGAGAAATTTTTTTTAAAAATATCCCGCCAAAATTCGACGTCTGGTTTTCACAAATTTCAACCAGCCGTCGTTTGGTTCTCTCACCGATTAGTTTAGGGTGATACTGCTCACTCTAGTGAGTTTATATCACATTAGCATGCAGGAATGAACGAGATACATGAATAAAGAAAATGAATAAGTTGCATGGTTGAGAAAATCTTTCAACACAGTGCACTCACGCGCGTGTCCGGCAAACCAACCAAAATGGTTGTCTGCCTAACAAATTTTTATTTACCTCACTGAGCCCACTAGGCAATGCGTACCCATTTTCCTTCAATTTTGATCAGTACCAACTGCCACGCTTGAGTATTATTTTCTTCAGTGACCAGCATCAACTAACCTAACATTTTCCTATTTTCACTATGCGTATTCTCGAAAATGTTCACTTCCGCGTACATCACGTCGCGATGACGGTAACAACTACCGCACACTGGCAACTAGCTGATGCCAAGACGTTAGAGTCAAGTTAGCATCAACAACACATTTTTTTCTATAGCCTACTCTAATGAAAAAGCCGTGAGACTGATAAAAGGCAGGCATAAAAAAGTTGATACTTTTCGGGCTTCGCATGGCAACAAGCGGCATTATTCTAGCCGTGTCTGTTTTCACCTGCAATAAAAGAACCTCTGCGGAGAGAAGGTGTGCATACTTGACATTATGTGAAGTTATGCACACGACGTGCTGAAAGCAGGTTAAGATTCATTAACGACACCGTGTACGTTCACGGTCAACGAATGTGTGCAACATTTGTATGCTGTCTTACAAATCGTTCCTAAAACCATTTTAGCACTTTGGTAGCACCGGCATTTACTTTCAAAACTTATTATTGTTGTATAATCGATCGACTGTTGTGAGGTATTGGGCGCGCAGAAATCGGTAATTTCTATCGTTTCTCTCGCGTTAACCTTTCCAAAACAAACGAGATAGGCGAGCGCGCGCGGAAGGATATCACGGAAAGTGAAGGACTGGCCGTTGAATTCGGAACCAACTGTTTTCGTTTCATATACCTACCTAGATTATTATCATAATATTTGGAAACGTTACGTAACAATGTAAAGGTATCAATGACAATGGAACGTTACTTTATACTCTGATACGTTCCGTTATTATTATTCAAATTTTCACGCATTCCAGGACCACCGCGTCGTCAATTTTTACGCAACTTTTCGGTCTTCGACTCTATGGTAATCGCGCGCGGGGAAGAGGCATTCCAGTAAGCGCGAGCGAACACTTTCGAAACCTGTCGCCGAGTGAACGTATTATACTACCATTACGTACAATGTTACTATGCTCCTGCCTATACAGATATTGTTTTATGATATTGTGCCGAAGTCCCTTTTCAATCAGTTTATTGCGTCGCAGATCGAACGGGAGATGGGATTCTGGGCCACGATGTCGCCGGGACAAATGTCCCGTGAAGCGCAAAAAGTGGCTTAGGCCGGTCGCACTCGGTCTGCAAGTGCAAGGCAAGGTACATAAGTACGCACCAACGGTTATAAGTGGAGCAGCAGACCGCAACAACTGTACTGTGTACGGAGTAGCCGGCACAACCAGCTGCATATTGGATGGCTGCACTCACCTCAACAAGACAAACAAGCCGTTTTTCCTTGTGGTGTGTCGCGGTGGTGATGCAGACATGGCCACTAATCAATTGTAATGTTCGCCACGTACTACACATAGAGAGGTAGAGGATGAGGAACGCAGAACGCAGACGGCTCCATTTCCGTTATTGACACTATCCGATCGAATAAATATAGAGATCCGAGAGTCCTGGTACAGGCATGCCGTATATAGCATTCAAAGATCACTGGGTGGGTGCCTTTGATAAGGTACACCGCTTCCTCCAGTCGCTTCGAGGGTAGATGCCAAATAGCGATGCCCATGTATCAAACTACCGAAAGTATCCATCAATTGAAGACCTACAATTCGAGTGCAACCGTTGAATTATTCGTGAAGTACAAACTTCGCGCCAGGATGTCCTTCCCATATTGTCTGAAATAAACTCTCCATAGATCCCCCAGAATATAAATTATTAAAAACACCACAGCTTTATAAAATGTTTATTAGAAAAACGTGGGTTGTATTTGAAAGGAGCAGAACAACGTATGCAGGAATCGCATTGAGCTTTAGACTTGCGGGGCAGAGCTTTCGGTTTGTTGTTGATGAAGCGTGATTTATGTGCGAAAATTAATTATATCGGTGCTAAATTCCTGTCTTGGAGAGAACAGTATTAGCGGGGCACACACATCTCCCGCGCGCTTGTAAATAGAGAACATAATTTTAAGCTCGTCTAATATTCATGATGGGAGCATAAACGGGACGTATAATCCCCTCGGAGCATTAAGACCTCACGTGTGTGTGTGTGTGTGTGTGCCCAATAAAAAGCGGATTTATCACTTCCGCTCCCGAGCTGATTTCCACCTTTGTGCGAAGCTGGATGCTCGTGCAAGGTTCTTTTGTGCAACTTCCAACTCGCGGAGCTTTTGTAATTATTAGCGTTTAAGTTAATCGCGGCGCTCGCTACGCTCGCGCGGTGAGAATTTCATCACGGCTTGGAACAAGGTTTTGTTCACTAATTGTCGAAAAAGAAACTTATTGCTTTTACTTTTCAGGTATGAACCAAGTCGAACGCAACGTCTTGAGAAGTGTACCTTACATTAAGGTTCACCGGATGGTGTACGTCGACTGTTTGATAAAACCTCGGATTAAGCGTTAGTGACCGAGGTCTGATCAGTTGAACGTTGTTGAACTTTGAATGAAGCAAGGGTCTAAGCAGGCTGATGTGAGAATTTTGGAGATGGAAAACGAACCCCGGAACAGAACACCATCGCGCAAATGTCACCTGTCAATCGTTGTCAAACGACAGATGCGGAAAAATCGCCGAGTCGTTTTGTTCGCATTCCGGCGAGATCTCGACGTACGGTTCCTCCACCAAATGTGCAGATATGTGTCTTATTCGCGCGTTATAGTCTCCAGCGAATTTTGTGACTAGAATTACTGGACGACCTGCGAGTAACTCACTGGAGAACTTTCTTTTGAACCATAAAATCAATTCAGGCTGGTGCAAGATTCCGGCTGAGAGCTTCAACATGAGCTACAGATTAGCCAATCAGTAAAAAAGCGAAGACCAAAAAACCAAAAAGTCGTTTTTATCGAATCACCCTGTAGTTTAGAAAGATAATCGAGAAATTGAAAAACCGTTTTAAAATATGGGTGTACAGGTGTTCACGATAAAATTCACCCCCCCTCTAGGAGATTCCCCTTTGAGATATTTTGAAAAACTAAAAACTTTTTCTCAACGATTTTTCCCAGGGATCTTGAATCGATCGTCTAAAAGTTTCTAATTGGTACCGTATACAGGGTGTGACATGTAACTTTTTTATTTTGAATACAACACTCTATATTTTATTGCGTCATTTGATTTAGTCTTTTCTGTCTGATCACAACGATATACAAGTGTTCCGGAATTAATGCAACAAAATTTACAGGGAGGTAGAAAATTGAAAAATAAGGAAACTTCCTCAATAAAAATCTCCTCGAAAACGCTATAGCGGAGATACAGGCCTTCAAGGTTGGTCTTTTAAATCAGTTTTTTTGCATAACTTTTGAACCGTTGAACCGATTTCATTCAAATTTAAACCAACGTTTGCTAAAATACGTCTCTATTGAACAATGATAACGCATTTCATCAAACATTTTTAGGGGCGAAGATAATAGGGGGTACCTTTTTCCCCTATTTTTCACCCCCTGGATAATTTTGGAAATGGTTCCAGTTTACTCTTGCAAAATTTTGACTAGACGCTTCATTTTCGAGATATTTGTGTTTGAAACTTTGGAAAACATCTCAAAATCGCCACTTCTCAGGGCCCAATTTTTGTTTTAAAAAAGCTTCATGTTTTTTAGCAAAAATTGTAGTTTATCAACTAGAAACACATAGAAAACTTATTTCAGTTGACGAATCTCGAGTTTTCTTGAATTTTAATTTTTAAGGCCTTGAAAGTGGTGTTTTCGAGATGTTCTCTAAAGTTTCAAACCCAAATATCTCAAAAATTGAGCCTTTTATTAAAATTTTGCAAGAGTAACTTCTTTCTCTAAATTGAATGTAGAATTCAAAAATTGCAAAGATTATCAAAAATATCCAGGGGGTGAAAAAGAGGGGGAAAAGGGGTAAGGTACCGCCTATTATCTTCGCCCCTGAAAATGTTTGATGAAATGCGTTATCATTGTTCGATAGAGACTTACTAAAATAGGTCGGTATCCGAAGATAGTAGCAATCCATTGAAATTTTTCAGGAGCGTAGATGATTGGGGATGCCTCCGCTTTTTCACCCCTATATTTCATTCTTTGAAGTAATTTTGTAGATTGTTTAGAGTTTTGAATTCTACGTTCAATTTCAAATAAAAAGTTATTCGTGCAAAATTTTGATTAGAGGCTTCGTTTTCAAGATATTTGGGTTTGGAACTTCGGAAAACACATTGAAATACCCACTTTCAAGAGCCAACAAAATGTTTTTCCCGAAAGCTTCTCGTTTCTTGGGAAAACTCATGGTTTACCAACTTAAAACACCTAGAAAACCTATTTCAGTAATCATTAGTTATCTTGGATTTTAATTTGTAGGCCTTTGAAAGTGGTGTTTTCGAGATGTTTTCCGAAGTTTCAAGCTGAAATATTCCAAAAACAAAGCCTCTAATCAAAATTTTGCTAGCGTAACTTTTTCTTCCAAATTGAATGTAGAATTAACAAATATGAACAATTCACCAAATTACCCGAGGGATTAAAAAATAGGGGTAAAAAAGCGGGGGCACCCCCCATTATTCACGCCCTTGAAAATGTTTGATAGAACGCGTTATCATAGTTCGATACAGACTTATTTCAGTAAGCTCTAATTCAAATTTGAACAAAATCGGTTGAGAAGTTCAAAACTTATGACGAAAAATCGAGTTTGAAAGTTCAACTTTGAACGCCCATATCTCCGTTATCATTCGTTTCTGCCATTTTTTTTTTGAGAAAGTCTACTTCTTTTGAAGTTTACCATTATTTCGTGAAAGGAAGCGGTTTAAATTTGAAACACCCTGTATAACACTCATGATCTATTTTGACAAGGAAGCTGTCGAAAAAGTAATAAAATGGGTAGTCAAATTAATTAAAAATTAAAAACTACGCGGCACCCTGTATTAGGAACAAATTTGACCATTTATCCATGCAGAGATGAATTCTGCAGACAAAATACTGCGAAAATAACTTTTTTTAAGTGAAATATAGAAACCAAAGCCATCTTACCGCGAAACAAAATTAGTTGACTACCTATCTTTTTTTTTGACATCTTGTCAGAATAAATCATTAGTGTTAGGAAAAAGGCTCCACCAAATAGCGAAATAAAATATAGGGTGTTGTATTTAAGATAAAAAAGTTACATATCACACCCTGTATATGGTACCAATAAGAAACTTTTAGAGAATCAATCAAGGTCCCTGGGAAAAATCGCGTAGAAAAAGTTTTCAGCTCTTCAAAATATCTCAAAGGGAAATATCCCAGAGGAGGGTGAATTTTATTGTGAACACCCTGCACCAACCTCCCTTGAACCAGTTGAAAATATTCCAAAATATGTTTTTCGGAATTGGGAGTTACTCAAACTCTTTAGTTTTTGCAGGGTCTTACACGACGCCCTATACAACAAACACGGAAGATCTGAACTTTTTTATCTATCTTTATCTATGATAGATAAAGAGCACAGGTATTTCGGGAAAAAATTTTGATTTTGATTTTTGAAAATTCAAAAACTAGATAGCAACGACCATACATCTTTCTTCGAGGAAGTCGGATGCCAAATTTGAACTTTCTATTTCCAAAACAAAAGTACCAAAAATGATTTCTACTAATTCACTTTCTCATGTCTACGGGAAATCATTTTTGGTACCTTTTTTTTTAAAAATGGGAAGTTCAAATTTGGCATGCGACTTCCTTGAAGAAATATGTATGATCGTTGCTATCTAGTTTTCAACCTTCGCAACACACACTATGGTTTTTGTCCTTAGGAACACACACAGGGGTCCTCCAAGACCCCATTTCTAAAGTCCCAAAAGAATAGCACAACAAAACTCTTTTGAGTGAACTAGCGCGAATATTAATGAAGGCAAGTGTAATTGATCTAGTTCAATCATTTCGTTAACTTTCAAAATAAAAAAATGCCGAAAATTTTGGAATTTGTCAAACTCTGTAAAAATTTAACCCTCAAACCGGAAAAACATGCTTGCATGAAATATTGAATATTTTTGAAAATACCACAATGGAAGTGAAAAAAGCTAATGGGCTGTGAAGTTCTAAGTTTTAAGGTATAATAAACAAAAAATACTAATTTCAATCATCTAAATTGAAAAACTCGGAAAGCTAAAATTGGAGATTCTCGCTTTTGACCACTCAAATCCTCATAGAAACCATAATAAGGTCATCGAAAACTGATCATTGCGACAGTAGACGTGTAATGTGCAAACTAAATTTACATGAAAGGAAATGGGTCAAAATGCAACCACTGAAATTTTATAGAAAAAACAAAGAAAAAGAGAAAATGTGTGTTGCGAAGATTAAATTCTCAAAAATCAAAATAAAAAATGTTTTTTTTTTGTTGGGTTCTAAGTATATATGTATAAATGGATATATTAATAAATTCAGCCACAAAAAGGCACACCAGCACCATCACCAAATTCCCTCCAGCTCCTCCATCTCTTCCTACTCCTTCTTAAGCACATGCTGGTGGCTCGAAGAGTGGCACAGCTTATTCTGACTCTAAGCCAGTTAATGATTTGGCTGTAAGGTCTGTGCCACCTTCCGACTAACCTCTCGGCTAGGACTCTGAGAAGAGCTTGGAACTCTTTCCCAACATAACCATCAACAGATGTTACTAGTGGCGTGAAGGACGCATGTCGCTTTTCGCAAGCTGGCAGATATTTCGCTTTCTTCTCTAAATAAAAAATTTTGACACTCTTTTTTGGAAATATTGAAAATATGAAAACATTGCCTGTACATTTTCTCTTTGGAGGAGTTTCTACTTGATGAAAAAAATTAAATAAAAAGTGACTACCTACACACGTAAAAAGAAGAGAGTTGTACAAGAAGCGACACTTCCAGCTGTTGAAGCATACTCAATGAAAGCAGCGCTACCCAGTTTTTTGTTGAAATAGACGTACCGAGGTGCAAAGCACCGAGGTCAAGTTTAGTTACTGTTTCATTTATAATCAGTGTATAGTATACCTAATACAGAACCAATGTGCCAAGTATTTGATTACAACACGCACGGTTGTGTCTCATTTGGATTTACCGACGCCGAGGTCAGATACAGCGCGAGGCACTACAATGAAGCTGTTATATGGAAAAAGATTTACTGTTATATTTGCATCCAATAACGCGTTGTATAAAGCGTTCAATAAAATTTCACGACAAATAGGGGGGACAGGGGCTGGAACTAACACGAGTAGGTTGTAACAGTGCCTATAGTTTCTAGAATTTTCATAAGATGTCGCTCGAAGTCCGTGTGCGATGTTCATTGACATCCACCTCCTCACCCACATTGCTGTTTTGCAACTGTCATTCAGGTTAGGATTGTTCTAACAAGTGTCACTATTTTTCGTCTAAAAGTAAAATCGTTGTGTCGTCTGTTGAGTGATTTCATGGCGATCTCCCGAACGCAAACCAAGAGGTTTGTACATTGTTATGATCTTGATTATGTTGGCTATCGATGGACGCAAAACAATTTGACGTGGAAATTGCGGTCTATTGTGATATGTCTCAAAATTGTGTTGTGTACCCTTGGGGTTAAAAGTAACATACAACCAACCCCAATCACTTTTTTCTTCTTCAAAATATTATGATGAGAACACTCATGAATTCACAAAGTTCATAGATTGCTCTCAACAGCGATTCGGACAATGATTTGTCAAATTAATGTTCCTATCTTCTCCCGGTACTTTTTCTAATTTTATAGTGTTCCATTGTGATACGTTTTATCGACCATTTTGTAGGTTCCTACTGTGCCAAGGTGTTTTTCAGTTTTTCTATTTTTTTTTCAAGTCAATAGGAAATGAAAGATTTTTTGTTGAATTTTATTATTGTAATACCCAATACTTCATGATCTATTGTAAATTATGTTGATGTTACAACCTACCTCAAGCATTGTTACTTTTAGCCCCAATGCTGGGGCAAAAAGTAACAGCTGTCTTGATCCAGAAAAAAACTTTTCTAAGAAATGCTTCATTGAATAATAAAAAAGAACAGTCTACATGGGAGTCGATTGTCCAGTCTATCATAGAAACACTTTGAATGGCAAAAAAAATCACTAGTCTGCATGGAAAAAAATAATAACAAAAAAATGTTACTTTCATCCGCAGTCTCCCCTAACTCACGGAAATTAAAACGTAGGGCTTAGTAATAGCACTGTTCTAAAACATACGATTGTCAGCAAAAGTGACAGTAGCTGATTGGATTGACACAATCCAGGCCTTGGCGAAAACAGAAAATAAAAATCAATTACGATATTCTTTTTGTTCCATGCGCTAAGTAACTTAACCTGAGTAAGAGCGAGATAACGCTAGAA
Organism: Anaspis maculata; assembly: GCA_949128115.1. NCBI lineage: Eukaryota > Metazoa > Arthropoda > Insecta > Coleoptera > Scraptiidae > Anaspis > Anaspis maculata. Next base: position 25,154,665 of record OX421966.1, read on the forward strand.
AGCGTAAGGGGAGGAAGCAAGACAGCGATAGCAACTTGAGTTAAATTACCAAGTTCAAGTGGTAAATATGATGGCCTCGTATTTCTACCGCCAACTTTTCTAATGTCAGCTATAGATCTGTTATGAACATTACTTATATACCTTTATTACTCAAATACAGACTGATCGTGAATTTTTCTCTTGATAAACAAAACTTTATTAGTTCCTGTGTTCCCATTTTACCAAGCAAGCCAAACATTTACAACCTAGTTTAAAAGCCGCAACGGTAGATAGGTTAGGTACGAACCAAACAATTTCGTCGCATACCTACCTACCTACCTACATTGAGGTATACGGTGCCGGTGTGTATATGTATTTAAATTTGTTGGCATGCATGAAATTATCTCTTTTATCTTATCTCCCCTATTGTTTGCACGGCAACTTTGCCGTGTTTGCATCCCAATAATTGTTTGTCTTTCAAGTGCTAATTTGTTATTTAAAAATCATAGAAAGTCACACAATCGCATATGAGAACACGCTTGTTGCATAACCGTAATAATATGAAGCGAGAGCCTTATAATGTCAGTAGTTGCTAATTTGCTCTAAGTATATACGAACACCTATTCCGTCATGCCCATACGAGATGCCGGAGTGCTAAATATTAATTAATACCGGGGTTGGAAAGTATACGAGTCGAAAGCTCGGGTAAAAGTGGGGCGTCGCGCGAAACCCGACGTCGCGACGTCTCCACACCTACGTATTGGCCGTGGTCAGGGCATCGCGCCTCGGGACATCAGCGAACGGTCGATGCCTTGCGCCTAACTCTCCAATAATGCCATAACAAAACTTTTTCCTCGTGGCTGCGTTTATGGTAAATTGCTTTGGTGCCGGTGCATTTTCCTCTCTGGCACGTCTCACGCGGACATGGTGAAAGCTCGGCTCATGTCCGGCTTGGAGAATTTTTTGCACTGGGGAAGCATTATTTTCTCGTTTGTATAATTTGTAATTGGAAGGCGCGAGCGAGCGTTCACTTTCGTTCGGATGCAAGAAGGAATTTCTCTGAGAAACCCAGGCACCTGTGTCCTGCGTTAAATCAATTTGGATTACGTTATACAAAAATGCAGAGTGCAGGTACACTCCTTGATGTCTGAGATGGTTAGAAAGTCATCGACTTTGATGTTTTGTTTGTTTAAAAGCAAGCCGCATGGGAGAGTGTACATCAACGAAAGGGAAACTGGTAATTTTGGACTTCACTCAGCACCAGACGTAATCATAGAGATAGAGGAACATGTGTACATGAAGCTGAAAATAAATCGCACAGATTGTAATCTAGTGTTGCGGCACGATCGGAATGGCTCATCAAGCTATGGGCTTCGGAATTACGAGTTTGGAATTCGAAGGAATTCACAAAGTCTTTTTCCGTATATTGTCCATGTATACTGAAATGTCAATTGTTATGAGTTTACTGCTCTTTCCATATAAAGCAAAAAACCTTTACGCTACCTGATACAATAAAAATGAACATTGCTAACAGTTATTTCACTCTCACTATTATATCTATAAATCCCGAACAAACGGTTCTACACAGGCACCAACAATGTAATAAATTGGCGTTTCAGTCATCAACACGATAGATTTTCCCTGTGTGGCTTTTGTGTAAACCTATATGAAATTTCACTCATAGTCATAAGGCTTCTCTGCTGTGCTCGGCTCATGAATAATGGATGACGAAAAAAACTCTCACGGTAGTTTTCCTGCGCAATGTGACAAATTGTAGCCAGGTTATTTCGTGACTGCGGGAAAAACGTTTTCAATAAAGGTATCCGAGAAGACATGACTCACGCCATATAATGAGGTTGCTGCTGTTATGCCGGTTTTGTCCAAACAATGGCCGGGGCATAAGACCAATTTCGCCAATTATTATTAGCGACCAGATTGTTTTGAGCTCATGAATCACGCCATGGAGTCTTGTGTCTCCAATCGTGAAGAAAAGCTTTGGAAACGCTTTGATATTAGAAAACTGATGCTTTGTGAGAACTATACAAAGTCCAGATTTCGTATTCGGAGTCAAAGTTTCCACATTCAAGTCGAAGTTTCCCGTGTTCACAGTCAGAATTTCAACATAAGGTTGAAGGTTTTTGCGTCTAAAGTCGAAGTTTTTTGTTTGAAGCAGAATTTTTCAAATCTGAAGTCGAGGTTTCCCGTATTTATGGTGAACTTTTCGCAATAAAAGTCGAAGTTGTTTGACTTTTCCCGAATTGCAATTTCAAATTGAAGTTGAAATCATGACTTAAGTCGAAGTTTTTCTTATTTCAAGTTCAAATTTCGAAATCAAAGTTGAAATCTTTCGTGTTTGAAATCGAAATTTTGTGTTCAAAGTCGACATTGTGAAATTACAATAGAAGTTTTCATTTCATGTGAATATTTTGGAGTGAAAGACCAAGCTTTTCGTGTTGAAAGTTGAATATCTTTTGTGTCTTGAAGCGAAATTTCGTGGTTTACGTGGAAATTTCGAGACTTGAGAGTCAAAGTTGAGTCGCGGGGTCAGACAAGTCAACTTTTCTAGTTTGAAGTCGAAATTTTCATGTTTAAAATCGAAATTTCGTGTATTAAGTCGAAGTTTCAAGATTGAGATCAAGTTTTTTGTGTTCAGAGTTGGAAAATTCGAAATGGAAGTCAAGGGCTTTCGCAATTGTTGGTTGTCGATATCCAAGTCAAGATTCGAAGTTTTTTTTTGTGCTCCAAGTCGAAATTTCCAGCTAAAGGTCAAATTGTGTTTTGAGTACTTTTTTTCCCTTTGTAGTTGAGTTTCCAGATTAATGTCAAAGTTTTCCATGTTTAAAGTCAAAATTTTGTGTTTGAAGTCTGAATATCGAAATCAAGGTCAAGTGTTTTGCATTCAAAGTCAGGTTTTCGAGATAAAAGTCGAAGGTTTTTGCGTCTGAAGTCGAAATTTGGAAATAAAAATCGAAGTTTCTTGTTCGGAGTAGAATTTCTGTGTTTGAAGTCGAAGTTCCTTGTATTTATAATCAAATTTTTGCAATGAAAGTTGAAGTTGTTTGTTGTTTCTCAAGTCAAAGTTTCAAGTTAATAGTCGGAGTTTTTCATGTTTCAAGTCGGAGTCTTTTGTGTTTGAAGTCGGAACTTTCCAGACTGAACTAGTAGCTTTTCGTTTTTCAAGTCGAGATCCAAGCCAAAATCTTCCGTGTTTGAAGTCAAAATTTTGTATTCGTACTCAACAATTCGATATTGAAGTCGAAATTTCATGCTGCACGTAAAAGCTTTTGCATCTAAGGTCATAATTCCGAAATAGAAGTCCAAGTTTTCCGTGTTGGATATTCTGTGTTCAAAGTCGAAGTGTTTTGTATTTTAAGTCAGAATTTCAAGTCAAAAGTCACAATTTCGAAATTAAAGTTGAAATTTTTCGTGTTTGAAGTCAAAATTTCGTTTTCAAAGCCAATATTCCGATATTAAAACCGGAATGCTCATGTTTGAAGTGAAAACTATCAAGTTGAAGTCAAAGTTTTTTGTATTCAAAGTCAAGAATTTAAGATAAAAGTGAAGATTTTTGCATTTGAAGTCGAAGTTTCGAGATTAAGTCGAAGTTTTTCGTGCTACATCTTCCGTATTCGATGCCAAAACAGTTGAAAAATTTCAGAATAACTTCAAAACTATCAAAATGATTTTGAACGTTTTATAATAATTCCGAAAATATAAAGAGAAATAACTGGGAAATTACTGTTTCAAATTGAATTTTTTTGTGTTTGAAGTCATAGTCTTCAGATTAAAGTCGAAGTTTTCATGTTCGAAGTCAAAATTTCGTATTTGAAACAAATTTTTGAGATTTAAGTCAAGTTTTTTGTGTTCCCAGTCAAAATTCTGCAATAAAAGTAGAAGAATTCTTGTTTGAAGTCGAAAGTTTTACGTTATAAAAATCAAAATAATCGAGATGTGAAGTCCAAGGTTTTTCCTTCGTATTTTGAGTCGGAATTTCGTGCTAAAAATTGAAATTTCGATATTGAAATTGAAGATTGTCATGTTCAAAGTCACTATTGCCACTAGTCACTATAAGTAGGAATCTAAGTGTTTTTTGTGGTAAAAGTCTATTTTTCATTTTTGAAGTCAAAGTTTTTGTTAAACAAACACGCAAAAATATAAATAAATATTGCGCCTCTTAGGGCCATATAGTGGGCACCTCGCATTCTCAATAAAACAAAGCTCTCCGACTACCACAACATCAGAAGGTCGAGCCGAAACTGCACAGACACGTGTTTCGCCTCTTTGGGGGGCTCATCAGTGCGCAGGTAGTCGAAGAGCTTTGTTTCATTTAAAGTTTTTGCGTTGAAAGTCGTAGTTTTTTGTATTCAATTAAGGCGAAATTCACGTGGTTGAAGTCGAAATTTTGAGAAATGACAGTGAAACAAAGTTTTTCATTTTAAAAGTCGAAATTTTGGTACTGAAGTCGAATATCGAAAATTTAATTGAACTTCTTTGTGTGGAATCCAAATTTCGCAATAGAAGTCAAAGTTTGTCGGTTTTCAAGTTGTAATGTCAAGACAAATGTCAAAATGTCGTGTTTGAAGTCCAATTTCCCAGATTTAATTCAAGTTTTCCGTTTTCAAAGTCCAAGTCTCGCAATAAAAGTCAAAATTTGTCGGTTTTTAAGTCAAAACTTGAAGTTTCAGAAGTCACTACTTCGATCGAAGTATCAAATCAAGTTTTACGTGTTTGAAGTCAAAATTTTGCAATAAAAGTCGAAGTTTGTAGTTTTGAAATCGAAATTTCGAGTTGAAAGTCGAAGTTTTCTTGCTTCAAGTCGGAAGTTTTACATGATAGTAATCAAAATTTCGCGATAAAAAGCCCAAGGTTTCTGCGTATGGAGTAGAAATTTCCTGGTCGAAGTCGGAATGTCGAAGTAGTTCGTGTTCAAAGTCGAAATTTCGTGTATAAGGTCGAAATTTCACCACTAAAATTAGTGCTGGCAACCAAATCGGTTCTGAAAGCCGAATCCGAAAACTGCTGTTCTGATGATGAAAACCGGCATTCAGAGCTTGCTTTCTAGACCGGTTTTTCGAGCCGGCTTTCGGGGTCGGTATTCGGAGCCGGCTTCCAAAACCGTTTTTCGTAGCGGTTTCAAGTGTCGGTTTTTGATGCCGGCTTTCAATACCGGTTTTCACCCGAAACCGGTATTCGACAGAAGCGGTATTCATTTTTCCCGCTTTTTGCCAGCACTGGTTTAATTAGGCAAATGTCGTTAAGGGCTCCGATAAGCCCCTTATGTTTTCTGTAGCTTTTGGAATTTCGGTATGCTCATCCCTTTGTATTTGGCGTATTCTTGCGAACTCTGTTGTGTGCGGCTCTCTTGTGTAGTTCGGTACAAGGGCCCCATTTTGTCTTCCTGTCGTTTATCAGATATCTTGTGTACCTCTTGGTTTCCAGTTCCGCGAATGTTTTCCAGTTGAAAAAGAAGCATAAAACTTTTTCCTATGAAACTGAGTATTCCGACGGTTGAGGTTCTGCAGCCTCTTAAAACTTCTTAAAGTGTTTTTTTATGTGTATATGCAAGTAATTCTTTCAGGATGGTCGCCCGACTTGGTCGATTCTTTATTTGATTTTCCATTCACATCTCCCGAAGGGACCCTTGATCAAGATTATCACTGACGTCTCTGGATACTGCCGGGAAAGTTTTGTGTCGACCACAACAATTTTTTCCACTACTATGCAGTATTTTTCTGGCAAGATTTTCCTATCAGGTACACTACCTAGATCGTTCTACAATTTACGCCGTACTCTAACTAGTAGGTGAAATAAAACAAAATAATGTTTACCAAACAATGTTTTGATGGAAACGTTTACTAAGCCAGCACTGTGCTTATTGTTGCTGCTGAAACAAGAACGACAAGTTTGTTACTCAATCCCACACGCGGCCAAACTTCTTGATTACACTCAAAAACCATTGCGTGTACCATTAAAATTCCTCGGCCCCGCTCACAATGTATGCACTTTTGTATAAATTATTATACCTGACAAATTGTGATATTCTAATGAAAATTGCTATGCAAATGACATTGACTGTGCCGCATACCTACACCAGCAGATTTAGAAAAACTTGAACGTGCATGAATACATAAGAGAAGTGGGTTAAAGTTAAAGATCGCGTCGTTTGGCATGGAAATTGAAAATTCTCGCATGGAAACCGTTTAGTTCTGTCAAAACAAAACGGTAATGCGAAACAATCTAGAATCTAGATCGTATATAGGACTGCTGCGGACTTGAGCGGTGGTGAAATATGACTCATTTTAATAGTATAAAGCGCGTTTCGACGGCGTAGGTAGATTTTAGAGTTACACAACACGATGATAAATGACCCAGTAATTCGGGGTTGAGCTGTATGCCGCCTGGTGTACGGAGACAAAAAAAAAATTGCATTGTATGTTATTAGAATGGCTGTGGGAAAAGTAGATAAACATGTTTGTGAAGTGTAAGACAAGCCACGCGGTAGTATCAAATGCATCGTATTTACATAACCTTACCTTATGGTGCTAATTACTGGCGAGCAACGTCCTTGGAGAATAGCTTGTGACCACGCGACCGAAGAAAAAATGCTACAGTTTTGCGTATAATATGAAATAATTACTTACTTACTCAAGAATGATGCTAGCATACAATAATAATTATTACTTTGAGCTGATTCACTCTTCTTACCTACCCTCTGCTGTGAAACTTTAAAAATTAATTACCTGTTCTCATGCTTTTGTCGCGTAGTTAGTTATTCTTGATCAACAAGGTTCATTTTGTTCAATCTTCTACTCACGAGTCTCAACCCACAAGACGAGAAAACGCATTGCCAGCTATGAAAAGTAAAAGCTCATGTCCCAGTAGATTGCGAACACTACCCAACCGATAATAAGCAAAATTAGCAAAATGTTATTAGTGTAGGAATAATGGTCACCGCAGCAAAAAAAACAAAAAAAGAAAAGTTACTAATATCTTGATTTCTGTTTCAGGTACGTCATCGAAACCAAAAATCGAACAAAATTCAGCTCAGCCAGTACTGCGTAAGTTCTCTTTGCCTTGTCCCGCGTTTCCGAAACCTGCCGGAAAGTGTCCGGCAGAGCATCAGCACAAAGCTCTCCCGTCTCCGTCTCAGATAAGCCCGGCCCGAGCTTTTTGTTACACAAAAGCTCTCTCCCATGGCATGGCATATTGCACACAACAGCGGCCTTCATTCGTGAAGATTTTGATTTTCCGCACCCGATCCCTCGTCGGGCGTGGGGGCCGCGAGGGCCGAGCTCATTTTCAGCTTTATTTGTTACAACGAGCGTCCGAAAAAAAATCCACAACCATCAATCACCACTCTGTGTGCCTCTGGGCTCTCGAGAGCTTCTTTTAATTATACCAATATACTTGATGGAGAAAAGCTCCGATGGCGAAGCGCCGCTTATACGGGGTGTTTCAGTTTTGATTGCGTGCGAGCTTTCATGATAGATTGCTCTTAGTCGTTCTGATCCGGAAAAAATAGATTATATGTACTCAAGTACTACGCTGGTGCTGTTGCTGTAGTAGATATTCCGCAGCGTAAAATAGAAAAGACTCTGACATCAACGCCTTTAGGCACTTCAGAACATAGACTACAATCATTACCGTTCAATAGAGACTTTATTTTAATGTAAGAGATAAAACTGAAACACCCTGTACTCCTGTGCAGTATGTTTTTTGAGCTTGTAAATCTTCTTCACTCCGAATCGATTTTTATACTTTCAATTTCAACTCGACACTTTGAGGAGTGCTGCTAGAAAAAAACGTTACGCAATTATAAATTCACATCGTTCAATTAAGACGAAAGTTTGAATGCCGCGGCTTGATTAAACGTCACTTTAACGTGTTGAAATTCTATATAAGAAGAGCGATTTGTACTTTCATCAGTTTGTGTAGCTCGTTAATTTGTTTTTTTTTTATATTAAAAACAACTTCCCGTCTCTAATGTCACTCTGAGATGGAAAAGCGATGTGAATTAGTGAACGTTATAAACGTCGTGGTCGGAATTCAAATCTTAACTTAGTTTAGAAACTTTTAACTACCCCATTTAGCTACTCCCCACATCTACCCTATTCAGTTTTTCACCGTTCCTTACGTTCTCATACCCATCAGGCGGGCCAATGTCGATTTTGTCTTTAAGCCTAGCTCAGCTTAGCTAAATCTATCACATGTTCGGAATCTTCCAAACGCTTCAGTATTCATCTCTAAAATGGAATCTTATCGTCTTAAAAACAATTTAGCATGAAACCTATTGAGGAGCTCCAAAAGTCAAAAGTTCAGCAGATTCGCATGAATCCGGCAGGCTCTCGAACGGCTCCTCCGCCAATTGTACGGGTTTGTGGCTTACACCTTAGTCGGGTCTCCAGGTTTGTGTCTTATCTCCAGGGTCTCCAGTGAATCACCAATCTTAAAAATAGGCCTAGAAAAAATCAATGCATCAATACAAAGGCTATGGCTGGTCTCATGAACTCAATTATCATATCTCTGCCATTTTGAAGTGTCCAATAATCAAGATTTTCATAAAATTCGGAATCTGTACTGTACTGGCTTGTATACTTAGACTTTTTTTCATTTTTAAAACATGTTATTAATGTTACTATGTATGTAAAAACATCACTATGCGATGCGAATTGCTAATACACTATACAGATTAAGATATGGCCGATTTTCGCCAACTTTCCCCTAAATGTCAATTTGGCTACTTTTTCAAATTTTCAATTTTCATGCTGTTTTCATCTTCAAATCTAGTTTCTCGAGCTGCAGAAGTCCCGAAATATATACTCAAGAAATAAATTCTGATGAAAACAGGAAAGACCTGGAAACAGGCATTTTTCATATCCGTGCTACTTTACCCAATCTAATTGTTTATTGTATAAAATGGGGACGAGACCGCATCATGCGCGGTTTTTGTTCTTGAGTCTCTCACCGTGAATGTTTGCAATTTGCCGGGTTATTTATGAGATTGACGCAAATACAGCCGCATGCATCTAAATTTAAAGTCCGTGCTGCTCGGCCGATGATGAAAATTGGGAAACATTTATTGCCGTTTGACATGCATGCACTGGTGTGTGTACTGTGTACCGAGAGATGTTCGCATCATGATGCCCGCCGGCGCTGTCCCCGCATCCATAAGACGTTTCCGCAAAAGATGACGACGACGACGACAGCGACTGGAATGGCTGGGAGCAGCTGTTGAAGCATTTCACATGCGAACAAGGCACAAGGGAATTTCCTTTTGATATGTCGGAGGTCCTATTCCCGGTGATTTCCGATAGGGGAGCTGCTCACACAGGCACATCAGACGATTTCACGCAGTTTTTCCGTCTTGTGCGTGCCTTACGGGAGCGCTCCGGATATTTTTTCAATTTTTCACATTTGAAATACCCCTTTGATCGTGATGGTTTTCCAACTTTTCATGTGTTTGATTCTTCAGGTGTGTTTGACGGTTGACCACAAAAGTATTCATAGGCAACGTGCGAAGTTGCTGTTATAAGTTTCGAAACGATATTTCCATATATGAGAAAATATTTATACCCTATTCACCAGCTAGCTATTTGGTGAACTTGAGCTTCTTGATAGCGAATAACCCGATGGATGTTGTGGTTGCGATACGCTCAGTTAGTGATGACGTAGGTTGGTGTGTAGGTCAGGACGCCGTTGTCATGGCAACCATCAATAGACACAAACCCGAAGTGACAGTTGACTGACTTCATGTGCTGTGGGAAGTGAGCACGACGTGTTTATCAAAGTTTGAGTAATCTCGATAGCAGTATTACGATAATCTGATCAGCTTCAAAATATTAAACTTTGTTGTTGTACTAACTAACCCCAAAACGCTTCATTTGCTTAAAATTTTTAACTTTCAAACACTGTTTATTGTTGACGATTTTTGACGTAAACAGTGTCAACTGTCATTTCGGGTTTGTATCCATCGGTTGCCATGGCAACGGCCTGACCTGACCTACATCAACCTACGTCACACTAATTGAGCATACAAGAATCTGCAGCATACTCATGCAAGACCAGTCCCATGCCCATGATACTGTTTTGCAACTCGTTGGAGACCACGACGCGCGAATAAGACACACCTGCATAATTGGCGGAGGAGCTGCGCATCGAAAGGCTTCGCGTCGCAATTGACTTTTTTTAGCTCTCGCGCAATACATCAGGTAGGATAATTACGACGAATTAATAACGGAAACGACAAGAATCTTCGAGGCTTTTCCGAAAAAAGTACGAAATATTCTGGAACGCAGAAGCGGGTATATAATGGAGCGGCTCATCGTCGGTGAGAAGAGTTGAATTCTGAGCGACAGTGCGAACACAGAAGAATGCAATATCCAAGTGCGACAATTCATGTGATTATAAATTAGCAATACGCAGCAGTGGCGCCGAATAGGCCTTATTTTGTGGCGCTCGCCATACCTCAAAATGAGGGGGGGGGTGGAGGGAAAAAAAGGGTAAAAAAGGGAAAAAGGAGAAGAAAAGAAATAAGGAGAAGAAGGAAGGAAAAGAAGAGGACGAGAGATTCACCCAGCAAATCATTGGATATTAGGATTATTATAGGCACTTTGAATATAAATGACAGTTATTTGCCATGTTTACCTAGGTATAGGTACCGTATGAGCAAAACGATTTTACTTCAAGAGTGCTATGACTTATTTTTTTGCCTTTTTCAATTGTTGGTAGTAGTGTGTTCTGCAATTTACCTCAAAATGACATCTGCATGTTGTTTGGCAGTCTCCAATGCTTGTCGGTAGGGAATACGACCATTCTCCGTTTTCCAATTTTGTGCCATTTCGAAAATAACTTTTGATAGTGAAAAACTTCTTATTCAGTTTTTAACATTTATCAAAGACCGACACTGGCACTCAACAGTTTATTCAGTTATTATGGCCTCGATTACGGCCAACTTTTGATATACATATGAAATAATAATTTCATAGCACTCTAGACTAGAGGCAAAAAGGTTTTGATCATACGGTATTTGAACAGCCAACCAAATGGACTAGGAAAACCTCACAATCTTACGATCTCACAAAAAACTTTCGATTTTTGTGTGAAAGATAATTAAATCTATGGACAATTTAGTCAGCGGCTTCCCTTTTTTTGCTTATTATTGCCAATATTATTATTATTCTGAAAAAATTTCGCCTGCGGCGTCAACTGCACGAGGAGCTCTTAGGTCCCCAGGCCCGATCGTAGCGTAGCAATAGGGGGGTGGGGGGTGTAATAGTATATTATATACCAAGGTTGTGAAGGTTGTCAGCTGCGCTTCGGGATTTAAACAGGCGCCGCAGCTATAACAGCGTTCACAACCGTGGTTTATATACTATTTTTCTCACTACTAGCAAACAATCAATCCTGATTTGTAAAGATTTTTATAAGAATATGGAATGTGACAGGACTGACAGGAGGTTAAAAATGTGACAGGAGGTTAATAATAGTGACAGGGGGTTAATAATGTGACAGTCAGCCTACTGGTTGTGAAAAATCACTTCACGACCTCTAAACAGGTCAATAACGGCCTACTTCACAGCTAGTAGTGAGAAAAATACTTTTTTCACTACTAGCTGTGAAGTTCACCATTATTGACCCGTCTAGAGGTCGTGAAGTGAGATTTCACAACCTCTTGCAGAATCAACTAGGCCGGGCATATTATTAACCGCTTTGTCTGATTGACGTGCAGAATCAAGTTGGCCGGGCATATTATTAACCCCTTCGTCTGATTGACGTTTGGCAACTTGGCGTTTGCGTTTGAATCACATCAAATTATTGACAATATCGGCAGCTCACTTACACAAAAAGATCGAGAAATTGTTTGACCGAGCCTTATTAATTGCTGAACTTGTTGTGCTGTACGTGAATTTGGTTGGTTTTGTGGAATAGCAGCTAAAGGTTGGACGGTCAGTACAACCTAACCTCACAATATGTCCATTTTGAATTTATTTTCAATAAGCAGTGTTCACTACTCGATAAGTACCTACACATATCATTTACAATTTGTCATTGTTAGTGTATGCAGTTTTCCTCGAAAAGAATCAGTTCTTAAAAATCGCGTACGTTTTCATTAAATTGTTTTTAGTTTTTGTTTTGCTGGCAGTAAGTCATTGGTGACCTTATCTGCTGCCTCACACAATTCGAAAGGTGTCTCGCGACCTTCGATCATTATCATCAGCCCGGCGAATATCATTTGAAGTTGAAAACTCACGCAAAATTTTCGAAGAGCCTACTTGGTTTTGATTGACATCTACAATGAATGCGGAGAGTTTTTTATAAAATTTTAGAACTTCACGAATCGGATCTACTTTGCTAGTAGTGAAAAAAATCGTATATAAACCGCGCTTGAGAAGGCTATTATAGCCTTCGCACATATCTCCCTCGCCGCTACGCGGCTCGGGATTTAAACTGTGCTCACGCTATAATAGCTCACTTCTCAACCTTGGTATAAAATATACTATTTCTCATCACTACTAACTTTAACTTTAACTGTAACTGTAACTGTAACTTTCATGTAACTTTCCTGTCACATTCCATATTCTTGAAAAATCTTTACAAATCAGGATTTAATGTTTGCTAGTAGTGAGAAATAGTATATTATATACCAAGGTTAAGAAAGTATTATTATAGCTGAAGCGCCAGTTTAGATCCCGAAGCGCAGCTGAGGGATATAAGGCGCTGAAGCTATAATAATTTTCTCAACCGTGGTTTATATAGTATTTTTTTTACTACTAGAAAATCGCCATCCTAATTCAGGGAGAGGTTAATAATGATGCACTTCACGGCTAGTAGTGAAAAAAATAGTATATAAACCACGGTTGTGAACGCTGTTATAGCTTTGGCGCCTTATATCCCTCAGCTGCGCTTCGGGATTTAAACAGGCGCCGCAGCTATAACAGCGTCCTTCACAACCTTGGTATATAATATACTATTTCGCCATAGTAACTTTTTAGGAGTTCGGCGCCACTGATACGCAGTTATAAGTGGTGTGTGTTCAAAAATTTGTCTCTTAATCATCAAAAGTGCCAAACGCAAATTCGTAACAATCGTTTGGAAGCAGTTCTGAGCATAGAAAACTGAAAACAGTCGAAACTTCAAGTCTAATTCCACTTGAACCCGTCAAAATCTGTCACCTGAATAAGTTTTATAATTAACATCTAACGAAAATAGTACATATCGGAGTTCCCGATAACGAACTAGAGCATTTTTTTTAACATATCTTTTTCAATTTTCTTGGCCATTTAGAACCTGATTTCAACATACTGGGTGTTAAGTCATGGTTTTAAAATGCCCTCTTTTAAAAGATAGTTGAAGTTTCTCTTCTAAAATCTTCCATTTACCGTAACTTTTGAACCGTTCGTCAATCTCAATCAAATTAGTTCCTTTAGGGGCGAAAATAACGGGGGTTGCCCTCCCCTTTTATTACCTATTTCTCACCTCCCTAGCTATTTTTGAAAATTGATTATATTTTTGAATTGTACGTTCAGTTTAGACAAAAAAGCTACCCATGCAAAAATTTTATTAGAGGCCCATTTTCGGAATATTTGGATCTCGAAACCACCATTTTCTATAAGGTCTGTGAACTGAAATTCAAGAAAATTAACGATTTCTCAACTGAAATAGGCGTTCAAGGTGTTTTGATTTGAAATACCACCATTTTAGCTGAGAAGCAAACATACGTTTTTGGAAGATAAAATTTTAAGGATCTTGAAAATGGTATTTTTGTTTTGCTGTATTTGAATGATTCAAATCCAAATATTCCAAAAACTACGCCTCTGATCGAATTCTGCAACAGTAACTTTTTTGTCTAAATTCAGCGTAGAGTTGAGAGAAAATCAAAAAAATCTAAAAGGACTAACAAATAGGGGAAAAAAGGGGAGAGCATCTCACCCGTTATCTTTGCCTCTGAATAAATTTGGTGAAACGCGTTATTATTGTTCGTCAGAGACTTTATTTTAGTAAACTTTGTTTGAAATTTGATTGAAATCGGTCGAACGGTTTGAAAGTCACGATATAAAAATATTTAAAAAAGGCAATTTCCTGCATATTTTCAAGAAAACATTTTAGGACCACGAGTTATATATTTTTCGACTTCATTTTTGATGGAGAATCATCCCTCAACTTTGTTACAACCGGTACCTAACACTCTGTATCTTATCTGTCACTGATGAGGACCAGCAAGCCCGAAACAAGCGTTTTTATGAAAGCTCATCAGTTGCAAATTATATTATTATTTAATTCCACGTTTTGCATCCTTTCTAGCAGGTACTATCCATTCCATTCCATTTCAAGTTTGAGCATGAAGACACGAAAATAATCTTCATTATCATGATCTGTCAGTTCTGTCACACAAAAATGTCACTGTCAGAAATGGACAGATGACTTGTTTCGGAACTGGACGTCCGACATATCAGCTGTATTTTTTTTACACGAAATATTAGATAATCTCACCTCAGTTAGAGAGAGAAAAAGCGAGAATTGCATGAGAGGGAGAGAGACACGGCTAGCAATTGAAGTGAGAATTCTCAGTTCAGATGATGAAATGAACGCAGCTATTATTCAAACCCTCTTTAAAATTGTATCCAAATTGTTTGCAGTGACTACGCAATCTGTCATCTGACATCTGAGAACCCTAATTTGACTGAGAAACTGTAATCAATCAAAATAGCAGTTGCCTTTGCAAACTCTTGAAAATAAAGAGCTGTCAGAGTTTTAATATCAAGTAACACGAAAAGTGTACTGAAATGATTTTAACCAGATTTGTTGGCATTCGTGTTGGTTTTGCGCAATAAATGGGTAACTGACCATTCCAGGAGATATGTCAATCATTAAACAGAAATGTCGCTGTCAAAAAATCACAACATGAATTTTCCGTAAGAGAACTCCCGACAAGTCCCTTTGTGAAACTGTGAATAATCAAAGTAGCAGTTCACTCTGCAATCTGTCAAAAATGACAAGCTGTCAGAGTTAAATATTCAACATCAAATACCTCAAAACGTAGTGAACTGATGTCAACCAGATTTGTTTGTTACTAACGGATTAATCTGAGCCTTCGAAAAACTGTCCTTGAAATATTAAAAATTACCTTTCAATTTGGTAATCTGACAAAAATGACAGATTTTCGAAACTTAACTTTGAATTTTAACATTGAATCAAGTAGTCATTAAGTACCGAATAGGTTCCATTGTTAAACAGGCATATTGTCGTGCTGATCTGGTAGAAAAGGAATGTCTCTGTTCAAAAAAATGGTAAGTATAACTGGACTCCCGACGGCTACATCCATAAACTATGTTTGAAATGTTTGAAATAGCAGTTCACTCTGACATGTGTCAAGAATGGAGGGCTGCCAAAGTTGAATGTTCAGCATCGAATAATTCAAGAAGTCCAAATTTGTTACTCATGGCCTTAATTTTAAATCTTTTTAAAACTGTATTCGAATACTACAAATTACCGTCCAATCTGATTATTTGATAAAAACTAAAAATTGTCAAGATTGAGCACTGAATTCCAACATTTAATAACGTAAGAAGTTACTGAATGGATTTCAACAAATGTAGCTTGCGCGTTGTGATGTCACTGTCAAAAAAAATTTGCAGCAGATTCTTCTTGGTAACTGGATGTATTTACACGGCTCATAATATAGGTTTTGTATTGTAAAACTCCATCGAAAATCGTGGAATGAAAGTCACTTGACAGAAACGACAAGTTGTCGAAACTTGAATTTCAACTCTAACTCAAGATGTGCTGAACAAATTTCAACCAAATTTGAAAAGTAAGCTTATCAAAATGATCTGTCAAACAGAAACGTCACTGTCAACAAACGACGGATGACTTTCTCACGGAACAGGGCTTCCCAGCTCACTTTGAAGCCTTATTTGCAAAGCCGTATATAACTTCTGGTGAGCGGTACAGTCACGCGAATCACCCGCACTGTGATTCATTGCAAAATCTGCTTTTGCTCTCGTAAAATTATCTTCAAATCTCCGAGAAAACAATCTGGTAGCCAGCCCACAGCCCTCTATGCTATACGCCGTTGTAATCATCATTAACGATTACAAACACCGAAATTAACGCATACCTATATCTGATTCATAATATTTTTACACGCTTTGTTGACGAAACGTCCCGAAGAACACGCTTTATTCGGCGAGAGAGAAAGCAGCAGCACCACGACCACGAAATTAATATAATTGACCGACATTCCCGGCGCGAATTATTCCGGGAATTGCACAAATTCCAGCACGTTTGTTTTTCCTCTTTTGATGTTTTTCGTACAGTGCAATATTATTGCACACAGAGTAAATTATTTATGAATTGTCCAAATCTGTGCGTTCGTTGTATGGAATGTTCGCTGAAATTATTCACATCATGCATGTACTGAAACCTAGGTTACGAAACCATGAGAACCAAAAGTTTTTGTTATTCGGCATATCGTGTGTTCGCATGTATTCTTTGTTGATGGTGCTGCGATTGTTTTAACCTTCGTCAGTGCTTCCAGTTTCCCCATCACATAATAAACACGTATGTAGGTACTTTTAAACTGTAGCTCAAGTTAGAAATTAGTACTTACTTTGTTTATTATACTGCCAGTGATTGTATAATTAACTGTAAATAATTTTGAATTGAGTAGCTTTCTCTTTGTAACGCAGAGACTTTGAGAAAAATTTTGAGGTTACGACACCCTCTGTGGTCTAAAACTTAATCTGTACAATTTGCTGCAATAATTATTTTCAAGTTCAAGAGAGAGTTTCATGTGAGTAATGAGATGCATTAAGATCAATGCTGCGATAATAACAGTGGGATTGCCAGTAGGTGTTTAATACTACAGTGAATGATCCGAGCCGGATTACGCTTTTCATTCTTATTAAAATGCCCGCTAAATAGGCACAAGTCCAAGATTATGTGCATTGTACACATCCCTGCTCCCACCCACCAGCTTGGCCGGCCAACTGAGTAATGAGTTGTCACAAAGCTTCCAGATGAAGAGGCGCACAAATCAAGAATTCATTACCAATTATCCGGCGCGGACCGATCCCACAAATCTGTCCTCTGTCTTCTCGTTATTTTGTCGGTGCCCACATTCTTTTTTTTTGCTTCAGTCTATAGGTATAGGTGCCTCTATACAATAATTTGCATACAATTTCTCATTTGCCTTGGGAACATCGCATGTTTCATGCAAGAGCAAGTGAAAATTGGACGAGGCGGCGGTATGCCCTCTCGTAAATTCAGCAAAATCAACTTTTCAACCTGATTCCTGACTGAAGTCTCGTCCTCATTAAAATTTCAATTCAGTGCTTCGTATGCAGCATAAAAGTCTGATGCAAAACCGCACTACTTATTTGCTGATTTATTGCCGGGTACAATGATGATGGTGTGATGTGAAACGAATAGTAAATAAAATTTGTGTGTTGCATCCCGGATAATGATAACACAGATGAGGATATAAGAATTTATGATGCGCGGCAAGCAAGCAGGCTCTGAGGCTGTAAAACCAGGCGCTTGTATATTTGTTAATGATCGTTAATGAAACAAAATGATAGGAAAGTGTGTATTTTACATAACTGTATGCAGTTTCGTGTATATAGTATGTGTGTGGTGTGCAAAGCAAAATCCTCGACGATAAACCTCGCGCGAGGCCGTAAAGACTGCAGTAAATTTCTCGGTTCGCAATTGTTATCGCGTGTTGGGTTTGTGTGGCTGATTTGAAATTTTAATAATTTGTCGTAGTGCGGCGGCTACGGGTGAGCGCGGTGCATTAGCGACCGACATGATATCGGAAAATTATACATAATCACACAAATGTCAATAACACAAATCTATACCTGCATGCGCTTCTGGATAAGAGGCGTTTTATAAGTACCTATTTAGATGAATGTTTATGATCGTTAGCTTGACTATTGGCTAATCCGAGATTGGTAGTTCTTCCACCAGCTTTTAAAATGCCACCACTGTGACAAAACTGGATACATGATTCAAGTTTGATAGAGGACAGTAAACAATGGAACTGTTTGCAGAAGCATCATCATTCTTCTAACCTCTCGTCGACAGTTCTGCAGAAATAACTGATAATCTTCCAATTCCAAACCCACTCAACAAAGTATCAAATTACAATTGTATACCTGCGTAGTGCTGCTACGCCTCACGCCCGAAAAAAAAAATCACCACCATCGCACCACAATTACTCCATTGTTTATTTGTGTCGCCCATCTCGGAAGACGCAGACCTTGACTTTTACTCTTTTACCGGCGCAGAGTCTAAAAGTCAACATTAAAAGTCCCGACAACACTGAATTTACACCACGTGGGTGTCGGCAGGGCAATAAATAATTAAAAGTACCGTGTCCTCCATGTCCCTGTTTTCTATTTTTATATATACAGAACAAAACCAAACCCGAAAAAGCCGATAGGTTTTAGTATGCAGAGAGTGTGTGGGTGGTCGGCAGCGTCCGAAAGCTTCCGGAATCAATGTTTCACCCATCAAGACCGGGGGACGACAGATCTCGCTCATTATTCAAAAGAGCCCGGAAAAAAGAAGAGTAAGAACGATTCGCCGCGCACAGTCGTAAAGATTCTAATTGAAAGTTTGCATAAACGGGATCGTCGAAATATTTTCGCTGAGAGCTCACCTGCGCCTCTGAATCGTCGTCGTAAAGTTTATTGTCCGGCATTATTCCTGATGATGCGGCCTGGGATGTTGATGGTCGCGCGGACCCCTCTTTCTTATCTGCATATGTAACGCGGACTCGTTATAAGCCAAGAGACCATCAAGAGCGAATTCTGCACGCGCGATGAAGGAAGGAAAAAAAATGGGCGCGTAGGATGACGCAGAGTAAAATTTAATTATCGGCGGATTGCATCTGGACAACGCCCACATAAGTGAGAGTTTTTCGATGCTGTAAGAACGTTCCTGTTGAGTCTCCGGTTATCTAGTCCGTTACACGGTTTCAGTCAGCTCAAAGAAGTGAAATTGAAAGCTGTGCTTGATAACTGCTGGTGAATGAGTAGCTCGAACAAACTTTTTTGTTCAAAATGCTGTCGCCAAATGCCTTCTTGTCATCATTACGACGCTCCAAGTTGTTTTCGGTTAAAATGTTAGTCAATGCTGATTGCTTTACTCAACTGATCTAAAAGAAAAAACACATACTCAATTTTTATTACATACAACGCCCTTGATTATTAGACCTACAAGGATAATATTCACTTATCTAAATCCCACTGTCAATGGCAACGGAATAAAATGGGTGTAAATAACAAAATCAAAATCTGTCAGCTGTCACTTCGGACTTCTTTTCTGCAATAATAATCAAAATTATTCAAAATATCACTCATACTTGAGATTTTCCCAGATAATTTTGGCCAAGCGTCTCCCTTGGGCTGGTTGTCCCGAGATAAATGCCCTCCTAAATTATCGTGAAAATCTAAGCATGCACTTGTGATACTACTGTTGATTATTACATTCATATAACACCCTTGATCATTAGACCTACAAGGATAATATTCACTTATCTTAATCCCACTGTCAATAGCAACGGAATAAAATGGATTTGAACAATCAAATCTGACAGCTGTCACTTTGGACTTCTTTTTTGTAATAATCATCAAAATATCATTCCTGCTCAAGATTTTCCTAGATAATTTTGGCCAAGCGTTTCCCTTGAGCTGGTTTTCCCTAGATTTTGCTACAACCAGCACTCGCGATCGCCTGGCCCAAATTATCGTGGAAATCTAAGCACTTGTGACATTAATGTTGATTATTACATACAACGCCCTTGATTATTAGACCTACAAGGATAATATTCACTCATCTAAATCCCACTGTCATTGGCAACAGAATGACATTGATGTAAACAACAAAATCTGACAGCTGTCACTTCGGACTTTTTTTTTGCAATAATCATCAAAATATCGCTCGTGCTCGAGATTTTCTCAATTAATTTTGGCCAGGCGTTTCCCTCGGGCTGGTGGTCCCTGGATAGATGCCTCCCTCCTACGGACTCGGGCTTTATCGCTACAACCAGCATTCGCGATTGCCTGGCCAAAATTATCGTGAAAATCTAAGCACTTGTGATATTACTGTTGATTATAACAGGACAAAAACAAAAAAGCAGGTAAAAAAAAATGAGGGAAGAATATTGGTTATTCACAAGACAAGATCCACAGGAGTTCAGTTGGGGTGCCATTTTCAGATAAGAATCGTCATTGGAAGATTACATCTCATGGAAAAAAATAAGTATGTAGTGAGCAAAACAAAATGTCCTCACTTCAAATTTTGAAGAACCCACAAAAAAACCTGATTCCATCGCGTATATCAACCGACATTTCTACCCACGCGATGAAATGACTGTACATCATTGAATTTGGAAAAATCCATCAATATTAAGGTCTCCTGATTTTATTCTCACCTTTGGCAAAAGTATACCGTTGAAATTTGAACCTGTCAATGTTGAAAGAAATTATTTATATCATGGTGGCCGACCCAATTTTGCATATCACTCTGACTGTCACTGACATTGCTGATGTCTTCAAATGTCAAATTCTCGCCATTCGATGTACATCCACAACTCGACAAATGAACTATCAAAATAAAATTGGTTGATAAATTCTTCTTCGAAATTTTATCAGGAAATTGAAATATACCGGCTGTTATGACAAAAAACTTGGAAATGTCGATATTGGTGTTGGAGTTCCAGGGAATCCAGGGCTCTCTTTCTAGAGGGAAGCGATCACTAAGCGATCACGGTGCCTCCAATCACAGCCCTTGTTGCCTAGCAACTTCACATGTGAACGTATCACACATTTCAAAAATAGGGTTTAGGTCAGACTGATATTTCAACTTTGACAGCCTGCAGTTTTTGACAGATGACAGATTGCCTTATCATTTGAACAATCCCAAATACAGTTTCAGAAATGCTTCAAAACAGCTGGCGAAGGCCCCAGTTGCGGGGAAAAGTCATCTTTCATTTTTCAACAGTAACATTTTATTTATTCTGACAGATCGTTTTGAAAACTTCATTTTTTTTCTAGTGCACGAACCCAAAACGCATGCTGCCATTGCGCCTCTCGCGTCATGCGCTCGAAACTTTTATGTTTATGACGCTCTTTGAAAGTCCTCGATTCGGTTAACAGTTTTCGAACTTCGACGAAAGAAAAAAGCGAACAAACGCTTCAATAGAATATAACAAGAATGCCGAAAAGCTCAAGTGACAGGACGCTATGCGCTGTGACAAATGACAAGTGACAAGTGTTTGGCCGTACAAACGTTAACCCCCTCCAGGTCCGTCGACGACCTATACAGCCCTGCAAAAGCCTACTGTAAGTAGTCCAATGGGATACATGGACGATTTTGCTCTAGGGATTTTATCTAGCCTAGATTGCAACCTTTTGTCAGTAAACAAGTCAGAGTTGTCAAATCAATAAACGTCAAATATTTAGAAATATCACCGTGAACATAAATTGGAATTTCTTAATCGTATCGTTGAATCGTTTATGGAAATGCTGAAGAGAAGGCCCTTGCGAGACTTGCGACGAAGGGCCATTCCCATAAGTTCAGGTGGACTGCCGAAGATAAAAATGCTTTTTTTATTCACTTTTATCGAAGACCTGAGCTTGGTATGGTACTGGACTACTGGAGAGGTAAATAGATCCTCTGAATAAGCCATTCCTGCTTTATTCTACCAGACGGATGGAGACATGGATCATCGAAAAACATTATCATTGCTGAGGTGCATGAAGGGATCTAGGTTATGTTGTTCTATGTTAAAGTTTTGAACTTGTTCAGTTAAGTAATTAAGTTCGTGAGAATGCATCCCATCGCGTGAAAAAGTCATTTGTGAATTTTAGACAGTGACATTTATCACTTTGAAGAGCTCATTTTCTCGTCTAGTATCATAGAACCCGCAGTACGCTTGCTTGAACTTGCTTTAAAAGCTATACTCGTCGAGTTATTCATTATCAGAGCTTCATCTTTTGACAGCTGTCATTTTTGTCAGATGACATAGAATGGATTGTTGTGTCAGATTCACCAAGCTCATCAAGTACTGGTTACCTGCGGATCAAGATTATAGAAGTTGTTAATCGCGTTGCCCATTCCCCAGCGCTCTACTTATTGGTACTTTGATGTCTTATTTATTTAGCAATACCAAATTATTCTAAAATCAAGTGAACTAGCATTAAACATAATCATTACCGTAGCTAGGCTAAATAAACACTGACGCGTCGTACTGATGAGTCGGAGGCGCGAAATGTCTTTCACTTCAATGCTTTTACACCTGCATCATTCATATTCACTAACGGAAAGTTAGAGTATACAGTATTGAGCTATGAGAATCGATTTTGTTAATAAATAGATCAATTAATTATACAGGTGGCGACAAAGTGGAATGAACTTATCTCCAGAGCTGGGCGGTTATCGCACACAAATTGCCGAAGCGGCGGCAGCAGAGGGTTAAATAATTACCATATATTCAGTGACGTACACACGGTGGGTGCGAGTGTTACGACTAATACCCATCTATCCTAGAGAGGAGTTTCCTATCCTCCTAGTCAGTCTATGGCCATTAGTTCCGTAACATTATCCATTATCCGCACCCCTACCGGTAATCACCAATTTCTACCCTCACCTCACCAGCACCGACCGAATTAACTGTAGCGCCATCTCGCACCGCGCCACTATATCTCACGATACCTGCCTAATATGAGAAATTCCTGCCGGCCATTTTTCTCGGATATTACCCCAATAATTCTTCTTGCCCATACCTGAAAGCGCAAAACACGTATATAAAGAAAACAAAAACATCCCCACTGTATTACTGTATTTCTCTACCACATCTCTGCACACTTGCTGTTTCCACTTCTGTCTCTATAGACTCCTGATCTCCAATAAGTCGCTATACAATCCTACATGTCTCATGAGCTGTCCTTTGTGTTGAACCACTGAATGAGAAAATATGCTTGCAAGGCTCTTCACAATTTTCCATGCAAGCTATATTTTACGTTTATATTGTTACGAATTTGTTTTTGGGTATATGTCTTGTCCATCGACAAACATTCCGACAAGCTCTCGATGTACGGTTCCTCCACCAATTGTGCAGATGTGTCTTATTCGCGCGTCGTGATCTCCAGCAAGTTTCTTGACAATATGAATATGTCGGCTCAAAATATTTCATCCTATCGCTACAGCAACAATAATGCATCGTTTCACACCTCTTGTTCTTAAAACTTCTCATCCTCACATTCGTATTTCACATTTCTGCCCGCAACTTTCACGCTGATGGTGCTCTCAACCCTATACCTTTACAAGACCCAAGACCCCCTCTTGCAGTTCCTATGCACCCTAAACTTCCACTTCGTAGCATTGCTCATTTGCGTCATCCGTTTATTGCTCATTCTTTCGATTTATTCAAGCATCAACGCAAGACCCTGAGGCCGTGCACCCGTGCAGGTCAGACGGCGTCTCTTCACTGTCGACCCACACCCGCACATTGCTGAACCGTTCTCGTCTCTTTCGTTGCTGGATAGCTTTACTAACAAACCAAGGACAAAATTAACAGAAAGGATTGAAGATGAAAGGGAATAGTAATTGTCCTAATAACACAGAAACCCAGAATGCAAAATCGCAATCATCAGTAAAAACTTTATAATAATGCCGTCTGCTGTTTGATCGTAATCTTCACTTATACTTAATCTGTTTTTGTAGTTAAACTAACTAATCCCAACTCTTCTTTATCAACTCTACAAGCACCGACTCGGATTCATTTCTTTATCACGAGAACAGATAAATCTCATCTCGGCGATTTATGGACCCATTAACTAACCGTTAAAGTGCTTAATGATCCAAAACGTTGAAGAGGTTCCCAAAAGCTTGTGCAGCATAAAATAAATATTATGAACTTTTATTATCAAAAGAAAAAAAAACTCAAACATCGATTTCAGCGCCGAACAATAGTTTTCGTGATAAATTTGTTTGGCAAATGTCCACTATACACTGGCTATGTCGGACCAATGAGAACTATGGGTTTTGAAGCTATATATACAAGGTGCGTTTTCAGCACGGCATAAATCCGGCTAAGATACGGCCATTATCCGCGAACTGGGAAGTCTCTCCGTGAAACTTTTATTGACTTCGAAAAATATGCACTCACAATAAAATTTACTACCGTGAACGTATAAAAATGCAATTGAGAGAAACAAGTGGCCGACTGGCGTTGTTATTGTTTCCATTTTCCGTTTACTGCAGTCTGATGCACTTCGAGGTGGCCGCGTGAAGAAAAGACTTTTGCACAATACTGAGTGGGATTTGCTCGTCTAAATAGATCATGAACCGCGTAAAGGTTTCTGTATGGCTGGCAGAATCGATATAAAATTGTTGGAAAACCACAATAACGCACAGGAACAAAAATAGCATTAATAAAAACGTAAATAAATAAATAGAACTGGCGCGCGCTTGGGATATTGGCGATGCGTTGCTATTATGTGGCCGTATGGCATTGATCGGTTTTTGATCAAAGGTTATCCCCGAATAAATGAATTCGTTATACTCTTTCGTCTTTTCCGCTGATGCCCTCCCTGGATTGCTCTTTTGTGGTAGGTATAGGTATATTGTGTGCGGGCTTCTGCAGTGTTTGCAGAATTTTGTGTGTGAGCGAGCAAAGAATTGCGAAACGATTACATATCAAAGGAATTCGGTTAAGAATGCATGAGGCTCGGGGCAAATACTCGGCAAGATTTCGCTTATCTCGTGTTTATTTTGTTGCAAAAAAAAATGTATTTTAAAATAAATACACTCTACAGGTATTCATTTGCAAACTTCCCATCTCGGATTTCTCTCTCTCCCCCTGAATTTGTGGTGCTTGAACGCCACTTTGTAGCTCAACGGGATCGCTCCAGTCGGGCTCATTCAAAGTCGGTGCAGACTCATCTGAAACATCGTATCGATCTGAATTCTGAATAACATCAATGTCTCCAATTTTGATAGAATTGCTCACAAACGACAAATTTTGTTGAATTCAGTTGTTCAAGCTTCAAATTTCCCAACGTATTTCCGTGTTTTGCAAGTCATTTTGTTTCCGGTCTCCTTTTTTTTGGTAGCGATTAATGTTGTTGAACTTTCTCCTTTGGGGCTGCTTTACCTTAAGCTTCAAGTTCACGCCGATGACCCCAGAACAGTTGAGCCCTTCAGGGACACATGCGCTGCTGTCGTTGATATAGAGCCGGGTTTGTGTGAAGGCGTCGTGCAAAATGCAGTTCCTCGCGTGGAGGTCTGCTGAAGGATGCGTGGCGGCCACTTGGGCAGTATTTTGTTTCATGAACAGATTAATAGGTTCAAAGTTACTTTTTCATCAGGCAAACCAAAAATATTTGTGTTATTTCAAAAGTTATTGTAAATAAAAGAAATGGGGGGCGTTACCTTTGAGGCACTTTTTACACAGCAACATGCACACGGACGTCGGCTATTTCTGACCCACTGAATTTGGGTAGATCTTACTGAAAAAAACCTATAGTGCTATTCTGTAAAAAATAACATTCCATAAACGCTCTGTTATGTGAAAATTGTGTCAGCCATTGGCTGTTGCCTAGATAATAACAACGTAACAGAACCTTTATGGAATGTTATTTTTTTGTTATTTTTTAGAGAATCGCACCATAAGTGACCTGATGAGGTCCACGTCCACAAAGAATGAGGAAAAAATTGCACGTGAACAAACAACTTGCTATAGATTTGTTGTGGGCCATGGAACCTTGGATTTGTTGAGGGCCATGGAACCTATCACTCGCTCACCTATACCATGTTCACTTGTACCGTGATTCTAGTCGGCTGTGAGATTTTGTTTCCAAGTTTCCAAATGTGAAATATAGAAAATCTCCAAAACTTTGCAGTTGGCTGCTCTGGCCGGACCAGTTTTGAAACACATTTTTTGCGTATTTCCTTTGCAAATAGCCGGAACATTTTTGCGGGACGTGATGTCTGACGCTTTTTTCCATTTTATTGAAAAATGAAGCAATTTTTCGACCTGTTTTTAATTTTCGCCAATGAACAAATAAATCAAAAGAGCCTTGACATTTGACAGTAGTCAAAAATATTTCTAACCTCTTGAAGCCGGTTCAACTTTCGATGCTTCAAATTAAAGAGTATACAATGCCCTTCGTCCAAAAGAGGGACCCCATGCAATCATCAACCCTTTCGCCTCTTCCAATCAAGAATACAAGCCAAACCCTGAAGAATTATAGGCGACACAAGGATCGCCGTGCAGTCTGTCATTGACAAAAGAATTTACGTGTAAAAAGTAGATTGAACCAAATTTTAAAAAACTCAGCCGCTCAAAGTTGCGTATTGGACCGAAATTGATGTTAGCACCTTCAATTTGCAATTTGATTTCGTTTTGGGGCTTCCCGGGACGAGTTTTTGTCGACCCTGGATGGGCTGCCGTCAAGATGACTTAGATTTGCGGCCGCCTCGTGCTGTTTTGATGTTTACATGACGGTAACACAGCTCTGCATCCCCCTAGTCGCACTTCCACATATGACCAGGTCAGGTTTCCAAGATTTTGATATCAATTTGATGAGAAATATAACTTCACTTCCAGAGAAGTCAGTTTCACACCAGGTGAAAAGGCGGCAAGCCTACAATGCTGAAGTAGAAAATTTGCCCAGCCAACTAGAGTCACAGTACAAGTGAACCTACTATACTAGCAACTTATTAAGTCTGTGCTATTAGCAAGCTTTTCAAGTTTAAATCGGTGCTCATTTAACGGACGATCCATTACTATAATATAACTGCTTTGCGTGCTCTGTAAAATGAATAAATGAAACTTCCAGGAAAATTTCCCCGATTTATTCTGATTTCCTTACGATTCCCTCTTGTTTCGTTTCGTAGATTCCTTGCATTGCATATCTATTGAAAATTTCATTAGAATACTGCTTGTAATTTCCTCAAAATTCGTATAAAAACGTTCGCAATAATTGGAACTTACCGAAGGAAAAATTAAAAATACCTGCTGATGTTGTTGAATCATTCAGTGCTAATAGGAATAAATGTTTTGCTATACGTCATTGATCAAGGTTGGTTTAAAAATAAAAATTTTTTATTACACGGTTTCGAAAGTTTCATTACGTCATTATTATGATAACGTCATACATGCTGATAGAAATGACAATTCTTATTGCTTGCGTCTCGTGATGATCAATCATTCCAGGTTATAATTATATACAAATCAAGTCAATTTGTTCTGCAAAGCCGTTACACTCGCCTTATCAGTATGTATATGAGTAATGTAAATAAACAAAATCAATTGCTGGAACTGTCGCCAAAAAAAAATTGAAACCCATCGATTCCTTAAAGCGACTCAATTAATTATAGTTATTATAACATATAACAGTACTCTTTGCACTTGTTTCAGTTGAAATAAATGATGTAATTTCCGTGCAAGATTGATCGTTTCAAGTCGCGATTTGCCTATTTTTCGTACAAATATAATTTCAATAAATAATAGAGATTGAATGTAACTGTGCAGTAGTATAGCTAGTAGCTACCGTCCAGATGAATAATTATGCGTTTATAATTGACTTCCCTCCCGGTAAATATGACAATGCTTCATCGTGTTCACATCCCAGGTGTATACGTCACGTCAGTTAGTAATGATAATTTATATAAATTGATATAAATTGGTTGTCAGAAACGATTTGAATAAATAACCAAAAAATCGAGTAAAAGTGCAGCAGCACCTTTCCACGCCAGCTTGTTTACTTGACATTTGAACTGCTGAACCATTGACTTGGTTCATTTCTTTTGATTTATATACCATCATTTTCCTCGGAAAGCGCCACTACTGGGATTTATCGATTGATAAGTACAGAAGAGAAAAACAGCTCGATAGGTGCTCGTGATGCCAAGTATGCCTACCTATCGATGCTGCGTATTGTCTCTTTAAAGTTTAAAGTTCAAAAACCCTCCAGGCTTTGTTCTTTGGGCATCGATCGATAAACTATTCACGGACACTGTCGAGTGGACACACTAGAACCTACAACACACTAAACAACCATCCGCATATGTAGACCACCAGGTCGCAGTGCTATTCAGATTACACAAGTATAGTCGCACCCTCGCACCCTTAGGCCGCGCATGCATACCTACACAGACTGATTGATGGGGTGGCCGCCCTTTAGGGTCGTCCAAGATAATAAACTTACGATAAGCTGGTAAAGGTCACGTGTATAAAAAAAATCAATTGTCCAAGGTCAGTTGATGTAATCTAATTTCTTTCTCGTGTTTATAGACATCCCTTATTCCCTTACTTAGTGAGGAAGGCCGCACTTGTGCTTTGCTCGTCAGGTGAAATCCCGTAAGGCATCAACTTCAATAAAGTGGATCTTGAGCAGCAACTATTATATTTGATACGAGCAATAAAATGTATATACCTATTAAAATGATACTTTGTGATCTATGCGAAATCCGAGCTTTCCTTGGACATGTGGCGTTCACCTGCTGCTACTTACTGCTGGCCAAATGACTTACTTACCCGTCTGCTTATCTATTCAATATATTACTTTGTGGACGGCACTGAACACTAAACATAACTGTGAAGCCTACTTCCCAGTTTCTCTAATAATTCGTATGGCGTATAGCGCAATACTGGATGCTGAGCGAGAGAGACAAGAAGACGCTATTGTTCGTCAAGTGGGACGACCGACGGAACTTTCTACGAGATCGCCGAATTATTCAGCGAAGAGGATGGAAACCCGCAATACAATACAGGGGGGGGGGGGGCAAAAATAGTCGTCGTAACCAAATGAGGGTTGATGAGATCGCGCTGTTTTTGAATTTTTTTATTGGGCAAATATTTTTGCCAAATGGCAATTAAAACCCTAATTTATCATTCTGTTCAGTGTTCAGCCACTTTTTTTTCAGCCCCTGGCAATTTAAAAGCCACTGCGAATCCTCGCTGCTTCGCAGCTCGCAGATGTCCTGAATGCTGGTTGTAGACAGTGTAAAGCCGATTTTCAAATACAAATCTTGAAAAATGTCACTTGTTCTGATTCAACGGCACAGAATAGCGATTGGATACAGAAGCGTTACTTGAGGGAAAAATTGAAATAAAATGAATAAGAAAAAAGCGTTATCTTGAATCATTGAAGAAAGGAGCTCCACAGCCAGAAATAATTACCGACAACGGTATCACCCTTCTGCATTAGACGCTTTCTAGACTAACAAGCTATATGAAGCGATTTTGGCAATTCTAACAAATTGAACGAGTTTACCGATTTTCCAGTAATTCAATGATTTCTCCAATTTTCAGCGATTATTTTCTAGAAGTTTCGATGGAATTCATGTAGGTATAACTTTTAAATAGTGTTACACATTTACCTCGACATTTACGCCGTGTACTTTTATAGATCACGCTTTGACTAACTTCGCCGATCTATTCGCTCACTGTCGCTGTGAATTTAAATCTGGTGTTTGTCGGCTTATCACCGCTTAGATACTTTGAGCGTCACCTTTGGGAACATTCCACACGTTCTTAAGCATATTCCAGCATAGCTCGCCAGTATTAGCCGCGGCTTTTAGAAACGTCCACTAGATTTGCGTATATACCGGCATGCTCTGAAAAGTCTGCACCTCCGCCAATTGTGCAGATGTGTCTCACTTGCTCATTCATTGGGACCTCCAGCTTGCGCGAACGATACATAATCATCGGGTTTGCTCTCGAATATATTGGAATGGCACGAAAGTCTCGCAGCTCGTAACAATAAATAGATGGTCCTCTCGGATCCTCGGGTCTACAGAATCTTTGTAAATTACAAATCTTTTGGGTCCTCACAATTTAGTATAACAATAAAAAATATATATATTTGTTTTCCTCTTCATCGGCCCACATTGGCCATAAGAGTTTTTGCCTTCATTTATTAACTTCTACAATAGTGAAAAATTGCAAATTTAGACAGCACAAACATCCAGACTTCGTCCGGGAATCGAACCCGGGGCTCCCGGAGCCGCAGGCAGCCACACAACCACCTGCGTCACGGGGCGGTCTAGAACATAATTATTTACATGTTTAAAAAAGTAGGGAAGGGATGGATGATTCGGCCAGGTGGTTCGGCCACCATAAGTCACTTCATTTCGTTTCATTTATTCATAGTGCCATCGAAAGTCCTCGTCGCGGGTAGTTTATATCTCGACACTGTTCAAATAAGAATTACAATAATTACGTCAAACATATGTCACTGCTTCGAAATCTCTTTTAACACCATCTTCTCTGCCTTTCCAGTCCCATCCATCGTTCTCTTCATTCAACCCAGCACCTTTTTCGCTGTCTTACAGCTTGCATCGCGGAAAGTCAAAGATGGCACCGCTTGGAAGACTCGCTACGTACGAGCCTCCAAAAGTGTATATGGACGTTATTGGTTACCTACAGTAGTACAATGGTATTTTACTCGTATTTGATTGGAACTTCTCGCCGTATCTTGGTTGTAAGTGTGCCAATTGTTGCAAATTGTGATCTGGCATGGCTGAGAACCAGATGCCCTGCGTTTCGAAAATGTAAAAAGATAACGTTTATTTCTCGACTCTTGAGGTGAATGGACTCTCCCAGTTTCACCTTTGTTTCGCGCGCATTCTGTGATCATTGATCCTGATTGGTAGTTTCATAGCAACGCGTGAACAGACGAAAATTTGGAAAGTGCACTGATGTCAAGAGTCATTATGACGTCAGTTGAACTCGGCAACAAGTTCAAAATGGTCTACTCTTGACCTTGCATCAGTGTTCCGTATTGTTGAAATAATTCTAGATCAGCTATAAAAGTTGGGAAAGTACTTTTTTGGCATACATTTTCCAGTGACATGGTTGAGGATCAAGCTCAATGGAAAAAAATAATAGAATTGGTGCGCCTAAGAATATAGAATGTTAGCGTAAGTTCCAGACGCTTTATTATTTTTTAATAATAGTGATATTAAAAAAATTGAACCATAGAATTAAGTTTATTTCTAGCGTTTTGGAATTGAACATACATAACGTTTTTCGGAAAAATTGCTTCTCTGAAACATTTATTCATGGCCCTTTAAAACCGTTAGAATGAAAAGGAAAAAACTTCATCATACCTTTTGCTTTTTTCCACAATGACCATTTCTTTGTTGTCACGTCACGTGAATTCTTTCATAACCAGTTCAGTTTTCTATCCCAAGACTTCAAACACTCCTTACATTTAATCAATTTTACGACTTTCTGCATTAGAACAAGCTATGGAAAAATTGTGTTGTGTTGGGTATGAATGATACCATGACAAAGGGATGCCAGCCAGTTGTCTACACGTGCAATTTTCAATATGACACCTTGTCACCGTGTCGAGGTATCATGTACGCGAAAGTGAAATTTTTTGACCATATGCCAGAAATTGTTTCTTTGGAGTGCATTGCAGTGTGGACGAAAAGGGACATTGTCTTCACTGGTTGGTGGGTCTACGCCAAGGTTGTTAGGTTTTTGGCGGCTACTAATGAATGATGTCGAAGATGGGCAGGATACTACTCGGATGAAAAGGCCCACCGCCCAAAAGGCTACATCTTCTGATGCAGACCACTGGAGTAGTGAGTACTAGGTACCTACTCTAGCTCTAGCTCTACCTATTGTACCTACTGCAACAGCAAGCAAGTATGAAGACACATGCTGGCAGACAACACAGTGTACCTACCTACTCACGCCCAAATTGTCTCGTCTCCGTGCAGTTTAACTCCATAAATTATTGTCCCACTATCCATATTGTCTATCTAAAGAATAAGTTTCCTCTTGGGCAGTGGGTTTTTACTTTTTACATTCCATTTCTTCACGGCATCATGGACTTTCGGCATAATTCTGCCAGTGGCCGGCAAAAACCTAATAGCTTTGGCGAAGACTCACCAACCAGTGAGGACAATGTCCCTTATCGTCCACACTGCAAATCACTTGAAGGAAACTAAGAATTCCTCGCATATTCTCGAAAAAAATTTTCTTCTCATCCATGCCTCCCCGAGACGGTGACAATGTCACATTGAAAATTGCACATGAAGACAGCTAGCTGCCAACAAGTCGACAACGTGTCATTCGTATCAACGCAACCTATTTTTTCCATTGCTTGCTCTGATGCAGAAAGCCGTGAAATCGATTATAGTCCTAATTCTTCTCTATTCGAGGTGTAAGCCTCAACAGAAAATCAGCACTAGACTCATCAACGAAACATAATTCAGCATAGTCCACATAATATAGTTCAACTGTGAACTGCGATCCCTATTGATATACCTGTAACCTTGGTACTTCGTGAGGCACAGTTTATATCCGTAGCTATTTGCTGATTAAAATTGTATGCAGCTGTATTCTACTCGCTGAATTTCCACCGTCGTGTTTCCAATCCATTAAAAATGCACGATAGAGTCGTATCGTGTCTCGAACAATCAATTAAATTTCTGCGTGAATAATTGATAGAGGCACGTCAGCTTTTTACAATTCACTTTTTTAACGATTATTGTTTTTGTTGGTTACAGCCCTCGCTGGGCCAGAGGCAACAGCAGCAGCAGCAGCAGCACATTGTCACTACGGCGACGTTGAGTTCGGAAAAAGATGCCGCGAGGGACGAGTGCCATCGATTGTCCACCAACAACAACGTCAAAATCCCGTCGTCGGCGGCCATGTGCACCACCGCCGCCCTCGGCACCCCTTCCTCTCAGCAACAACATCACCACCACCACCACCAGCAGCAGCACGGGACGACGCCGCCGCCGGCATCGCCGCAACAGGCGACCCAGTCCCGCAGGCTGTTGCAGGAAACGCTGACCGGGCCGACCCCCTACCCCATGATCGCGGTGCCCGAAAAGGGGTACTGGGTCGACGGCACGGACCACGAGACCCATTACGACTCTCGGGGCATGCCGGTCATCCCGCACGCCTCGTGGCGGGCCAAGATCGAAACCGACGACACCGGCAAGTGCTACAGGAGGTTTTACGTCGGCAGGGTGAGTTCCAACTTTTTCAGCCTTATTCTATTAGATAAATGTCTTGTTCGCTCTCCATTTTCGAAACTCAGCTGCTTTCTCTCTGTTGTTAACGACAGCAGACAGACACTGCAGCCAACTTCAGGTTGTCTTTACTCTTTTTCAGGCTATCCCAAGTAACACACTTTTGTCCTATTATACACGCGAAAATCGCGCCATCGTCATCGATCTCCTGTTCAAATCAATATTGAACATTTATTATCAATTTTCTCGTGCGCCTAATAATGGTGGAAAAAACCGGTGATTATCAACAGCAATATCAAAAGTGCTTATATGTTACGATAATTTTGATTTGTGAAAGATTTTCTGCTTGGACCTCACGCGGAGATCCGTATTCTACATTCAAGCGCAAAGCGTAGACGCAACCGTTTGTTGCTCTTCGCCCTACTGGTCACGATCCAAATTTATAGGCTCGTTTTGTGACCAATTGGGAATTAAAGATCAGCAGGTACTACGGCAGGGAGAAGCGCCACGGTAGGAAGCGGCGTAACGTGACTGTCACCAGCCGCAGTTTTTTCTACCGCAATCGCAAAGCAAATGCATTGCCGGCAGCATAGTCTTTCAGCCTCTCACCTCTGGGACCAGTAGATCTACTAGTAGCCTGCTGGATACGCTAACCATAACATCTAATAGGAGACCAAAAGCAAACCCAATTTAAATTGTTTCTACTTGTCGAATGTTCTTATCAATAATGTAGGTATTGCAGGGATCTACTAGTGCCTACCAGGCTACTAAACGTCTCAGTATCGACCCCTCTCGAAAAACTCCTGCACGATTAAGTACCGAGCTCTACCGCAACTGTTCCGGGCTCAGGGGCTATTGTAATGTATGCTGTCGGTACTTTGCACCTTGGGCCGCAGGCCAATTACAGATATTTTCGTATTATCATCATCAAGTTCCATGACCCCAGGAATACAGGGTGATTCATAATTAGTTAAAAATGATGAACTACTGCAATTAGGGAGAATGCAGAAGAAAGAAAATTATGATTTGAATTTTCTTCAATTTCTTACTTTTTCTTGTATTTTTTTTGCTTTTTACTGTTTATTTTCCAAGCTCTTAAGTCACCATTGGTACCATCATTGGCCCATACTCTTGGATCATGACGTAAGAAAGCAGAAAAGTGAGAAAAGCCACATGACGGCAGAGAGGAGAAAAGTGAGAACACCAACATTTCCTCCAAATTCGGAAAACAAAATAACCTTCGAAGATTTTCAGTGCCCAATGTCGCACTTACAGCGTTTTCGCTTTTCAATTGTTTTGGTCTAATAGTAGAGGAAAAATGAGACTCTATTGTGACTTTCGTGTGCACGGAAAGGTAAAAAGCTGGGGTGCATTTTTTATGGTGTAGTATGGCTTGGGGATGAAGAATCCACTTGTCGTCAAAAAATCGTCCAGTGTGGGGGCGGTATGGGGGCGGTTTTGTGAAAAAACAGTTTTTTAAAAAAATGTTCTACAGTTTGTCAGCTTTTGGCTGATATCAGCTTGGAACAAATCCGTTAACTGTAAGTTGTCGTAAATAATTCATGAATAAAAAGGTGATCATTTACTTTGCCATTAGAATACACGTAAAACTTGACTGCCTCGTGCGCAAAGAACGTTGAATATCTCAGTAACGTGTTGAATGACATTTTTCATTCCACTCCCACTCGATTATCTCCGTAACCACTAGTTCAATCAAAAAAGTTCCTTCTGTAAACCATGTTACCTATTCCATTGCGATTCTTGCGGTTTTTTCAGATTTGATTTATCTTGAATAGTAACTGAGCTAGGGACGGAATTGTAATGTACTGCATGCAGCGGACAACTGCAGCGCTGAGGCCCTCGCGTACCCCTGCCATCCGCGCACCCCCGCGAAGGCCATGGTGTATTGAGGCGGGAAATCTGCAGACTTATTATTGTGGCTGATGATCGAAACATTGTAAAAGTGTAGTCGGTAAATTTGCAATATAAATAAATATATACCCCTTGAATTACGTTGTACGTCTTCACATATTATAATAGTCCAGTCAAAATAGGTTTTAACCGGAAATAAATTCGGAAGTTGACGAAATTTGGTGGATCGATGCAGAATTGAACGTGGAATAACATACTGAAATTCCCAAAAAGCTTGTTTTTTTTTTAGGACCAATAAAAAAGGGCCATCCTTGAAAATTTTCTTTTTTTCTGAATGGCTTGTGAACTATTACACAGCACAGCACCAGCACCAGCAAAACAAATGTAGCCCGTTAAATTCCCAAGTGATCGTACAAAACTCATCACTTTTTGGTCAATAGCCTCTGTGATATCGCGTCTACAAAAACGCAGTGAAAATTACTCAAAATATATTTCCGGATTTTATGTAAAAATATGCATGGTGTCAATTCAGGGGCTGTAACGTGGACAGCGAATATGCGAATTTCAATGTGTTTTTGCTACATTCGGTATCACACTTTTGTTTAGAAGTCACCAACTTCAAACTGGTACTTTTTCTCGACCTTTGAAATCGATACTTGATGTCCCAAAGAATCCGCAAAAATCGATTTTTTTCATAAATAAAATGATCTGCACGCAGTCTTCCTTCAAATTGATTGTTTTTATTTCTGACCGGTTTCGCAGGTCTCTGGCCCTTCTTCATCAAAGTGTGGAGTCTAAAATAGAATACATAAAACAAGTAGGTAGGTACATAAAAGGTGAACGATAACACACCGAATCACCGACATTGTATAAATGGTGAAGATAAAGTTTGTGTGAATGATAAGTGAATTGTTTTTAAATTCTTCAGATGTCAGTAGGTATAACATTTGTGATGTTGTCGTGGAAGAACGGAAAAAAGAACTTGATGGAAATGTATGAAATAATAATAGAGCTAATAAAAATGGTACAAGGTGGGTGATGAATTAATGAAAGGATGGTTGAATGGAAAGAAAGAAGCTTATTTAAATCAAAGGCGTTGTAAAAATGTTTAAAAAAGAAATCTATACAATCTTTTAGGCAATTTCGGACAGAATTATTAGTTGCTTTACAATTTCAAGAACCTCTATACTATCTAAAAGCCGTCCTTTTTTACAAACATGTAAAATTTCAAAATTAGTTCCAAGGACGAAGTTGTGATTTTCTGAGATGATTTTGATGATTAGATGATTATGATTAATAATTCTTTCCAAAATTGCCTAAATGATTGTATAGATTTTCCATTTAAACATTTTCACAACGCCTTTGATTCAAATAACCTTTTCTCTATCTAGTCAACCATCCTGCTTTCAAATTGATAAAGGGATCAATTTATATATAAATATATAAAGGACGCACAATAAGATCTTTCAAAATTAGACTAAATGAGCACCGCAGGGAACTACCTGCGTTCGATATAAAATCAAACTTTACAAGACATGTAGTTGCCGAAGGTCATGATTTTGCTTTTAATTGTTTAAAACCAGTCCAAAAACTTGACAACAGACACCTAATTGAATTTTCTGAAATTTTGCAAATAAAAAAACAATACAATCTTGATCCAGATAGCCTCCTCAACGAACAAACCGATTTTGACAACATCTACATTATACCAGCTCTACTCCCAATTTTATAATCCTCTCCTTCATTTTCTTTTGTTGTTTTACCTGTTACGTCTATTCTTCATTGTTACATCATTACTTTGACATAAAGTTCTATGCTATGTCACATTAGTTTTGAAAATGGCTTTACACATTTAACTAGCCGAAACTCGAGTAAACAATATAAAAAACAAGTGGAGAAGACTTATTTACTACAACTTTATCCTGCTTTCATTATTTATCACCCACCTTGTACCATTATTATTAGCTCTATTATTCCATACATTTCCATCAAGCTCTTTTGTCCGTTCTTCCACGACAACATCACAAATGCTATATTGACATCTGAAGAATTTAAAAACAATCATCAAATGCAAGTACAATATTCAACAGTTAGTGTCCGGACTACCTTTTTTTTTCTGAATAGGTCGTTTTAGTCTTTCAACCCATACAACTCAGAAACCATCACTATAGGATAAATATTCCGAAACATGTTATTTTTTCTGTATTCAATTCTTCATATTTTCCCTGGATGGTTTTGCTCTACCTAAGTGAAAAATGAGGCAAATAGTATGGTATGAAAAAAATCGATTTTTGGGGATTCTTCGAGGCAGCAAGTATCGATTTCACAGGTAGAGGAAAAGTACCATTTTGAAGTTGGCGACTTCTTGACTTCTAGACAAAAGTGTGATACCGAATGTTGAATTAGCTTTTCCCGCATGTAAAACACATTGAAATTCGCATAGGTATTCGCTGTCCACGTTACAGCCCCTGAATTGACACCATGCATATTTTTACATAAAATCCGGAAATATATTTTGAGTAATTTTCACTGCGTTTTTGTAGACGCGATATCACAGGCTATTGACCAAAAAGTGATGAGTTTTGTACGATCTCTTGGGAATTTAACGGGCTACATTTGCTTTGCTGGTGCTGGTGCTGTGTTCTGAAGAGATAATAGTTCACAAGCCATCCAGAAAAAAAGAAAATTTTCAAGGATGGCCCTTTTTTATTGGTCCTAAAAAAAGCAAGCTTTTTGGGAATTTCAGTATGTTATTCCACGTTCAATTTTGCATCGATCCACCAAATTTCGTCAACTTCCGAATTTATTTCCGGTTAAAACCTATTTTGACTGGACTATTATAATATGTGAAGACGTACGTCGTAATTCAAGGGGTATATATTTATTTATATTGCAAATTCACCGACTACACTTTTACAATGTTTCGATCATCAGCCACAATAATAAGTCTGCAGATTTCCCGCCTCAATACACCATGGCCTTCGCGGGGGTGCGCGGATGGCAGGGGTACGCGAGGGCCTCAGCGCTGCAGTTGTCCGCTGCATGCAGTACATTACAATTCCGTCCCTAGCTCAGTTACTATTCAAGATAAATCAAATCTGAAAAAACCGCAAGAATCGCAATCGAATAGGTAACATGGTTTACAGAAGGAACTTTTTTGATTGAACTAGTGGTTACGGAGATAATCGAGTGGGAGTGGAATGAAAAATGTCATTCAACACGTTACTGAGATATTCAACGTTCTTTGCGCACGAGGCAGTCAAGTTTTACGTGTATTCTAATGGCAAAGTAAATGATCACCTTTTTATTCATGAATTATTTACGACAACTTACAGTTGACGGATTTGTTCCAAGCTGATATCAGCCAAAAGCTGACAAACTGTAGAACATTTTTTTTAAAAACTGTTTTTTCACAAAACCGCCCCCATACCGCCCCCACACTGGACGATTTTTTGACGACAAGTGGATTCTTCATCCCCAAGCCATACTACACCATAAAAAATGCACCCCAGCTTTTTACCTTTCCGTGCACACGAACTTCTCAAATAAGCACATTTTGCTTCATATTTTCCTCTACTATAATTGAAAATATATACTTATACTGTACTTAACCTGACATATCTATGCCCAAAAAACTTATAGTGTAACGTTATTAGCATCATGCCATTCAACAGCTGATTCATGATTTCAATGCATATTCTCACCAATCTCACCACGAGAGAATCTAACAACCATGTTACCGAGGTGTAAAGCACCAAGGAGCATACATGACTAGAGTCATGAACAGCAGATCATCGCTATTTTTGAGTTATTCAGTTCACGCTGTGATGGAGCTCACTTTTGAGCAAATGTTAGAAACTTAATTTAATAATTCCTCGCGAGAAAGACTAGGTCTATATTTGTATCTATCGGTGCGTAAGCGCAATAGGGATTTGAGGGACTCTCGCGGGTCCAGGAGGGAACTTGCTTCTGTGCGTGCTCGCGGACCAGACGTTCCGAAGACGACGTGCGCCGTAATTTACTACAGGTGGGTCGTTTCTACATTACTTTTTGTATATCATAGTCCAAATCGTTTCTGGTTTGACTGCATCATTTTTTCGGGTAATTCAGTTTTTTGTTTTCACGCACGTATGGCCAAACGATGGATTTAGACGTGCGTCGGGCATCACCTTGCTTGTTGCCGGGGATGTTTGCGGGTTTCGGCTTTAGTTTGATATTACGCGTGGAATTTGTTGCCTTATCTCTTTGTTTCTGATCGGCTGTGATGACAAACGGCCTTGACGGGGGATTACGAGAAAGGTTGACGGGGTTTAACTGCAAGTTAAGTGCCTACTTGGCGTTAGTATCGCGAATGGTGACATTATTGGTGCATCGCGCGACGAATTTATTGAAGATTCTAAAAGTAGCGCGTATGGGATTCTTTGTTTTAGGTAGGTCTGAGCTTAAGTGCGTATATAGGTATATTGTTTTGAGCTACAGGGCCGGGCTTGAGTTATTATTCGATTGATTATTTGATTCGGTCTTCAAACCTTTCAAGTATGCAAATCATTGAATTCTGTATCTGAACATCAGCCGTTTTGATGGTGCACAGTACCTACCTACCTACCTAAGTGAGATGACGAGATACTGTTCATGACAATTTCGTCAAAATTTAATGATTGTCTGTCTAATTCTATCTATAGTTCTTATCTAATTCTCTTATACAGGGTATTTCACTTTTTATATTTCAAGAGATATACAGAATCAAAAAACTAGTACTTTCCTCGAAAGAAAAAACAAAAAATGAAAAACTTGAAAAAATAAAAATTAAAAACTACAAATTTTACAAATGTGACAAAAGTCATAGGTGAAACACCTGTATAAGTAGGTATCTAATTTTCGCTTGAAAATTGGGAAATTTAGTAATACGACATGTCAATGTTAGCATACTAACTAATTTTAGTGGCATTGAGCTCTATCGGAAACGAGTAATAATTTAAGTGATGTTTGAACAGCAAAATGAGTAGTTTTGAAGATCCTTAGCAGAAAAATGGGCCAGTAATTTCAATTATTATTGTGACGAAAATAATGATAGTTGTTAGCGGTTTATCAGCTTTTAGAGGTGGAGGTAACTATGAGTTTGAAATAAAACAAGCACGACTTGCTATAGCTGATGCGAAGGTCGGTATCATATACAAGGCCCTAGAAAAGTTTTGGACGATAAAAATCGCACACGCCCGTCCACTCGCCGGTGGTTGGTGCTGCTAATTAAGAAAAATACAGGTATCATTCACGAGTCTAATTATAGAATGCGCGACTTCAATTAAAATCGAACCGTATTTGGAGCAAAGCTATATATCGCTAGCCAAAGCAGCAGCAAATAAGCTGCAATTCAAAGGCGTATATGGCATAGCCAGCCAGCGAGATAGAGATCACAAGATTCGGCTCTCCGCTGGCTCGAATGGTTTTATTACGTAAAAACATTGCCATATAAGTTGGAGGTTTGCCTTTTGCTTGCCATATAGCTTGCTTGCCTCTCTCAGTCACCAGTCCTCTCACAATATTATTTTATAAAATACGGGACCCAAGCAAACCTAATAAATCATCTGGCCCGATGGCGCCTTGCATGCGGTTTCTCTACTAGGCGAATGGCATATCGGTATATCACAATATCAAGGTATGATTCACTTTCGGTTTCCCTTTTACCTTTGTCTTTATGTTCTGAACTTGACTAAGAACTTGAATTAATAGTCCAGTAAAATGAGGCGATTTTTAGGCCAAAGTTGGAACAAATTAGGGGCAGGATGAAAAAAATATGGCGATGTAGAGAATGGAAAACTGAATAAGAAAAACTAAAGTTTCATTTCCAGTCATTCCGGGAACTATGGAAAAAAAAATGGAGAAGATGGAAAAACATGCGCAGCGATCTTTCTTTTGAAACGGTGAGAGAACGGTGAGAGATATGTGAAAACTGCCAGGGACAAAGTTGTAGGGAATTCAATAATCCACAAACGAGTCCCTGGGAGCATATGTCTAACTTTTTCAGTTTAGCCGTTTATCGCAGTCAAAGCTGCGCGCCGGTCTAGTGCAGTGGAAAAACTGTCCGCGTGACCTTCCTTCTTGGATGCTGTGAGAACGATAAGAGATACCAAAAAATTGTGAGCGACACAGTTGTAGTGAATTGAATGCTTCACTAGAAAATCTTTAAGGCCAATTATTGTCTCTTCTAGTTCAACCGTGAACCACGTTCAAAGTTGCGCGATAATCCTGTTGATAAAGTGGTTCTTCTGGAAAACTTACAAAAACCCTAGACTCGATGAAAAAACTATGACAATGTAGAGGATAAAACACTGGATCCAAGAAACTAAAGTTTCATTTCACACCGTTTCGGGAAATCTAAGAAAAAAAAAGAAAAAGTGGGAGAATAGCGATTTGCACTCCCAGCTTCCTCATTGAATACTGAAATAAACGTGATGAATATGGAAAATCTGAACAAACTAACTTGTAGAGGATTAAATCATCTATAGAAAATGCCCTGATGACAAGTATGCATCTTTGTCGACTTAGCTGCGGAGCGCTATCAAAGTTGGAGTACATGACTAGTGACGCGTCGCATATGTGGTCAAACTGGCACGACGTTGCGGTCATTGTTCAATTGATTATAGAACATGATTGGATGATTTGAAAAAATTGCGTGCTTTGTTGAACGTCTGGTAACTATTGTTGGAAATGTAACTCCGCGGATGAACGCTTTGTTATGTATAGAGTTTCTTGTTTGGCAAAATTGAAGTCGTGAGTGTCACTGTACTATTTTCGTCATATTTTCATTCTAGAAATCTAGGACGAGACTAGGTTGCTAGGGAATTTCTGAATTTGTCATTGCTAATCATATATTTATAGCATGAAAATAGTACGAAAATAGTATCGTGACACTCAAGCCTAAAACTGAGAAAGTACTCGTATTTTGTAGCACAATATGTATAATAATTGAAAAACGTGATTCACGTTAGATAATGAGATGTTTTTCAACTGATTTCTGATGAACAATGATCATTCAACAACAGCCTGGTGATAATAAATAACTGTCCACCTGAACAATGGGGTTGAAAATTAAACATTTTTCTGTTGATGCCTATTAGAAATTAGGACCCAGGATAACGTAGCTCTCGGAAATCTGCTACAGCTGATTTCCTACAGATGCTTGAAAAACTGCGAAAAGCTTTGTGGATGCAGAAAAGCTGACCTCAAGTGTACCAAGTTTTGCCACCACTGCGGTGGAGCCACCTGTTCTGCGCTTCCTGCATTGTTGTTTAGGAAGACGATGATGATGACTACAATAATAATTCAAACAATAAGTAGCTACCCAGATGTTGAACAAACACGCAATTTTTTCAAATCATTTGATCATGTTTCATAATCAATTGAACAATGACCGCAACGTCGTGCCAGTTTCAACACATATGCGACGCGTCACGAGTCATGTACCCTAACTTTGATAGCGCTCCGCAGCTAAGTCGACAAAGATGCATTCATGACATCAC
This sequence comes from Anaspis maculata, assembly GCA_949128115.1. Taxonomy (NCBI): domain Eukaryota; kingdom Metazoa; phylum Arthropoda; class Insecta; order Coleoptera; family Scraptiidae; genus Anaspis; species Anaspis maculata. The sequence goes on from OX421966.1 coordinate 25,197,048, forward strand.
GGGATTTTCTATAGATAATTTAATCCTCTACAAGCTGGTTTGTTCAGATTTTCCATATTCATTACGTTTATTTCAGTATTCAATGAGGAAGCTGCAAGTGCAAATCACTATTTTTCAAGTTTTTCTTTTTTTTTCTCAGATTTCCCGAAACGGTGTGAAATGAAACTTTGGTTTTTTAGATCCAGTTTTTCATCCTCTACATTGTCATAGTTTTTTCATCGAGTCTAGAGTTTTTGTAAGTTTTCCAGAAGAACCACTTTATCAACAGGATTGTCGCGCAACTTCGAACTTGGTTCACAGCTAAACTAGGATAGATAATAATTTGCCTTGAAAATTTTCTAGTGGAGCATTCAATTCTCTACAACTTTGTCGCTCACAATTTTTTGATATCTCTTGTCGTTCTCACAGCATCCAAGAAGGAAGGTCACGCGGACAGTGTTTCCACTTCACTAGACCGGCGCGCAACTTTGACTGCGATAAACGGCCAAACTGAAGAAGTTAGACATATGCCCCCAGGGACTTTTTTGTAGATTATTGAATTCCCTACAACTTTGTCCCTGAAAGTTTTCACACATCTTTCACCGTTCTCTCACCGTTTCAAAAGAAAGATCGCGGCGCATGTTTTTCCATCTTCTCCATTTTTTTTCCATGGTTCCCAGAATGACTGGAAATGAAACTTTGGTTTTTCTTATTCAGTTTTTCATTATCTACATCGCCATATTTTTTTCATCCTGCCCCTAATTTGTTCCAAGTTAAATCCTTATTTTACTGGACTATAAATATAAAATGATACCTTCAATCAACTCTAAACATGTGAAATATGCCAATTCAAGTCCAGCTATAGTCGTAGTTCATCAATGTATGACACTGACTTAAGGACGGCATTTCCCACTATTTTTTCTTTAAACGTGAGTTTCATGAAAACCAGTGGAGAAGGAGAATTGAAAAAAGAAGGGTAATCTAAAATCAGGTTTGAACACGTATAAGTATTTCAGAATTTTAAAATTAAAAAAACTTGAATTTTTTTCAAAATTTTTAAATATTTTTTGAAAAAAGAGTTATGTTTTTGTTGAGAAAATTATCCTGATTAATCCATACAACGCCCTTGATTATTAGACCTACTAGGATGATATACACTCATCTAAATCCCACTGTCAATAGCAACGGAATAAAATGGATGTAGACAACAAAATCTGACAGCTGTCACTTCGGACTCCTTTTTTGTAATAATCATCAAAATATCACTCGTGCTCGAGATTTTCCCACCAGATAATTTTGGCCAAGCATTTCCCTCGCTTGCAGGCAAGCTGGTGCCTTCCCTGCTATAGATGATGCAAATTAAGGTCAGCGACGAGGCGCTTATCGACGTAGGGCCTAATCAAGGGCTTGCGGGTCCCAATGAGCCAATGGGGGGGGTAACCCGGAAACCCCCTCTCTAGTTACGCCACTGGTCGCATTTCTGATTGATATACTTACGTTCCAAGTGAGCTAAATGGCGACAAAAATTTTGGTGTCCTAAACCAAGCAAAAGGCAATCAAAATCGTTGCTGTTCAGCTGTTCTGTGAATCGACCTGCCTGAAACTATGCCAAATTTGAAGAAAAGTAAAAACGCGAACCGAACAAAAATCTCATCGCCGACAACTTGGCGCAAAGTGTCTTCGGAAATTTTCTATGGGGTCTTCATTTATACAGTATGGAACTGCGTGAAATTCACGCTGCGATGCTTGACTAATCGGATAACAGTCGTGTATTTGCCACTTGCCATTTATCCTCCTCTGTGCTGGGCTGCATAAAGACTTGCCAGGGACTATTATGTGAAGTTGAAACGAAATTTGCTTCGTTTAACGTGAAATCTGTGCACGGTAGCAGCACCAGAACAGCAAAAGCTAGGCACCGCCTGGGATGATTCTGTTCACGGAGTTGTTACGAGAACAAGTGAATTTAATACGCGGCAATGCCTCTTTCTGTGTGCCTCTTTCGGCTTAATCCGAAAGCAAAGCTCCTTAATTTGCATGCCTTTTTTGTTCATTTAGCGTGCACTTGTAATAGAATCAAACAATTTTTTTTCCCAAAGACAATTCTTGTTAAGTAAGCTTGATACTATCATTCTGACTCATAACTTTTCCCTTTCCGTATTTTTGTTGGATTACACATCTCTTTCTCGTGAAAGCTGCAATGTACATTGCTGAAAACAAGCACAGCCGTCAACGTCTCAGTTCAACTCCAGCGGCCACGAGACACACACAGTACATCATTTCTCTTCTGATGATCTCACGGTTCTGAAGACGTTGTCGGAATAGAAAATGATAATTGAGGAGACTGGACCGGAAAATTGGAAACATGTCCATTGCGGCGCTGAAGCGCTTGTCCATGGATGATGAATAATTTATCCGATGGAAAATATTTCCTCATTGTACTTTAATATACATCATAATAAAAGTAAGAGAGAATGGCGTCTATGGTTTGTGTCTATGTATAATCGGCGTCTGCTAAAGGGGCTTGGCAAAGATTCCGAGAGATATGACGGCGCTCGAGCATCATACAGAGCGGACAGAGTTCTTGTACAAAATGCGTTTTTAACGTATGCTCATAGGTACTTGGGTGTACCTATGTGTGTGTGTGTGTGTGTGTGTGTGTGTGTGTGTGTGTGTGTGTGTGTGTGTGTGTGTGTGTGTGTGTGTGTGTGTGTGTGTGTGTGTGTGTGTGTGTGTGTGTGTGTGTGTGTGTGTGTGTGTGTGTGTGTGTGTGTGTGTGTGTGTGTGTGTGTGTGTGTGTGTGTGTGTGTGTGTGTGTGTGTGTGTGTGTGTGTGTGTGTGTGTGTGTGTGTGTGTGTGTGTGTGTGTGTGTGTGTGTGTGTGTGTGTGTGTGTGTGTGTGTGTGTGTGTGTGTGTGTGTGTGTGTGTGTGTGTGTGTGTGTGTGTGTGTGTGTGTGTGTGTGTGTGTGTGTGTGTGTGTGTGTGTGTGTGTGTGTGTGTGTGTGTGTGTGTGTGTGTGTGTGTGTGTGTGTGTGTGTGTGTGTGTGTGTGTGTGTGTGTGTGTGTGTGTGTGTGTGTGTGTGTGTGTGTGTGTGTGTGTGTGTGTGTGTGTGTGTGTGTGTGTGTGTGTGTGTGTGTGTGTGTGTGTGTGTGTGTGTGTGTGTGTGTGTGTGTGTGTGTGTGTGTGTGTGTGTGTGTGTGTGTGTGTGTGTGTGTGTGTGTGTGTGTGTGTGTGTGTGTGTGTGTGTGTGTGTGTGTGTGTGTGTGTGTGTGTGTGTGTGTGTGTGTGTGTGTGTGTGTGTGTGTGTGTGTGTGTGTGTGTGTGTGTGTGTGTGTGTGTGTGTGTGTGTGTGTGTGTGTGTGTGTGTGTGTGTGTGTGTGTGTGTGTGTGTGTGTGTGTGTGTGTGTGTGTGTGTGTGTGTGTGTGTGTGTGTGTGTGTGTGTGTGTGTGTGTGTGTGTGTGTGTGTGTGTGTGTGTGTGTGTGTGTGTGTGTGTGTGTGTGTGTGTGTGTGTGTGTGTGTGTGTGTGTGTGTGTGTGTGTGTGTGTGTGTGTGTGTGTGTGTGTGTGTGTGTGTGTGTGTGTGTGTGTGTGTGTGTGTGTGTGTGTGTGTGTGTGTGTGTGTGTGTGTGTGTGTGTGTGTGTGTGTGTGTGTGTGTGTGTGTGTGTGTGTGTGTGTGTGTGTGTGTGTGTGTGTGTGTGTGTGTGTGTGTGTGTGTGTGTGTGTGTGTGTGTGTGTGTGTGTGTGTGTGTGTGTGTGTGTGTGTGTGTGTGTGTGTGTGTGTGTGTGTGTGTGTGTGTGTGTGTGTGTGTGTGTGTGTGTGTGTGTGTGTGTGTGTGTGTGTGTGTGTGTGTGTGTGTGTGTGTGTGTGTGTGTGTGTGTGTGTGTGTGTGTGTGTGTGTGTGTGTGTGTGTGTGTGTGTGTGTGTGTGTGTGTGTGTGTGTGTGTGTGTGTGTGTGTGTGTGTGTGTGTGTGTGTGTGTGTGTGTGTGTGTGTGTGTGTGTGTGTGTGTGTGTGTGTGTGTGTGTGTGTGTGTGTGTGTGTGTGTGTGTGTGTGTGTGTGTGTGTGTGTGTGTGTGTGTGTGTGTGTGTGTGTGTGTGTGTGTGTGTGTGTGTGTGTGTGTGTGTGTGTGTGTGTGTGTGTGTGTGTGTGTGTGTGTGTGTGTGTGTGTGTGTGTGTGTGTGTGTGTGTGTGTGTGTGTGTGTGTGTGTGTGTGTGTGTGTGTGTGTGTGTGTGTGTGTGTGTGTGTGTGTGTGTGTGTGTGTGTGTGTGTGTGTGTGTGTGTGTGTGTGTGTGTGTGTGTGTGTGTGTGTGTGTGTGTGTGTGTGTGTGTGTGTGTGTGTGTGTGTGTGTGTGTGTGTGTGTGTGTGTGTGTGTGTGTGTGTGTGTGTGTGTGTGTGTGTGTGTGTGTGTGTGTGTGTGTGTGTGTGTGTGTGTGTGTGTGTGTGTGTGTGTGTGTGTGTGTGTGTGTGTGTGTGTGTGTGTGTGTGTGTGTGTGTGTGTGTGTGTGTGTGTGTGTGTGTGTGTGTGTGTGTGTGTGTGTGTGTGTGTGTGTGTGTGTGTGTGTGTGTGTGTGTGTGTGTGTGTGTGTGTGTGTGTGTGTGTGTGTGTGTGTGTGTGTGTGTGTGTGTGTGTGTGTGTGTGTGTGTGTGTGTGTGTGTGTGTGTGTGTGTGTGTGTGTGTGTGTGTGTGTGTGTGTGTGTGTGTGTGTGTGTGTGTGTGTGTGTGTGTGTGTGTGTGTGTGTGTGTGTGTGTGTGTGTGTGTGTGTGTGTGTGTGTGTGTGTGTGTGTGTGTGTGTGTGTGTGTGTGTGTGTGTGTGTGTGTGTGTGTGTGTGTGTGTGTGTGTGTGTGTGTGTGTGTGTGTGTGTGTGTGTGTGTGTGTGTGTGTGTGTGTGTGTGTGTGTGTGTGTGTGTGTGTGTGTGTGTGTGTGTGTGTGTGTGTGTGTGTGTGTGTGTGTGTGTGTGTGTGTGTGTGTGTGTGTGTGTGTGTGTGTGTGTGTGTGTGTGTGTGTGTGTGTGTGTGTGTGTGTGTGTGTGTGTGTGTGTGTGTGTGTGTGTGTGTGTGTGTGTGTGTGTGTGTGTGTGTGTGTGTGTGTGTGTGTGTGTGTGTGTGTGTGTGTGTGTGTGTGTGAGAGTAAGCTCGTGTGTGCTGCACATTGAGTGGGAAGATCCGCGGATTTGCTATTAATAGCCCCTCTTCGGTGCAGCACACCGACCGGGGTGATCGTATCTTTGCGAGATCTTTGCGCGATTTCAAAGAAACGTTATCTTGCGTTTCCATCACAATTGGCTTGACCTCAACATTTTGCAGTCTTGAAAAAATGCCACCGATTTGAAACTAAATATACCTAGTTGAGCCCAGTTTGCTCAGCTATTATTTAAACTTGGTTTGGTTGGTGCATTGTTACTAAAATAAAATGCCCGAACCGAGTTCAAAGTTGAACTGAAAGTGAGCAACTGATGGGCCGTGGATGAATTTTCTTCTGATTTTCCGCACGATGTACTTTGGTTGGTTTCAAGATCCGTCTTGAGGTCATCTGGCGGCTCTGTAGGGAGGATAAAAGGCTCGATGAAGACGAAAGAAACAAGAGAATAGATTCAAGACTTCGCCAAAGATTAAGGCACGTTTGAACCGAGTTTTAGTCCTTGGAGAAAAGCCTACAGAAGCGATTGGACACTATTACGGGTTGAAATTTTAATTGAAAGTCATTGATTCCGAGGTGGAGATAGTTGGGATTGGGAGAATCAAAAATACAAAATAAAGTACAAAAAATCAGGTTTATGATCGGGAAGAAAAGGTTCAAGAATATTTACAGTTCAACTTGACATGGCGTGTTAACAAAAATGAAGGGGCGTTGCGCAGAGGACGCCAATAGAAAGGGTGAGCAATACCGCGAGATTTGGCTTACAAACTATAACGTAGGTACCTACCTTTTCGATGACGTTGCGAGAACTCGAAGGGCCCAACAAAGCTCCAGCGACGACACTGAAACAGAGTACCTACACGAAAAACAACATACTGCCGTCCTACCCCAAAAGAAATTGGTGTAGTAAACCGGTATAGCTACCCCCTAATAACGTCTCTTACTTCACGCAGAGACAATAATAATACATATAACAACAACACGCTGAATGTCAAATAGGTAACTTATTCTGAAACAGTAAAATAAAAGATGAGAGGCATCACTTGGTTTGCCCATCAACAAGTCTTGAACGCATGAGCTTCGGGACAACCGCAACGGTTAGCAGGATCTTGATAATCTGGACCAACTGACAACGTTGGTGAACACGCCGATTGGACGGTAAGGTAGTGAACTGATTTGGTACCTTTGAACATTCCAGAAGCTCACCATACGCTCTGGCATCTGGACAGACGAGAGAAATAGGACCGAGATGGTCACTTCATCGAAGTTGGCGATTACTGACAGTTGCTGTCAACCAAAGGCGGTGCGGCGTTCTAGGAGTGGCGTTCAGCGCCGCTCTCCTTAATTTTGGTTCTCGAGGCACATCACATGACTGGTGGTACTGCTTGCCATCAACTGGAACAGCAGAGGAACACTGAATCGCTACTCGCCCGATGGTTATTGTATCTTTTTTTACAGAATCAGCCGGAGCCTCTGAAAATAACAACCAACTCTTCTTTTTTTTTGGTTTCCCTGGTTTCATTGTTTTATATCGCCAAGTCGATTTTTGAAACCGTAACAACACTACTGGACAAGAACGAATAACAAACTTGCAAGTGTGTACCGATATTCAGTTCTGGGAACGAACTCAAAAGACGAAACTGAAAAACGGCACAGCATGAAGAGCTTTAGTCTTGCAAGGGCATCTCGAATGGCAGTTGCCGATGACCAGATCGAGGGGATTATCATGTTTCAACCTAGTTTTAGTCTAGGAAGATCTCAAAAGACAGAAAAGGCTATTGCGGAATCAAAACTCAAACGTTTTGATCCATGCGGATCGGAGGAGTCCGCTCCGTGCAACAACCGCATTCAAACTTGAATATTTTGAGGTGGGAACATACAAGTGAACAAAAACTAGTGCATTGTACAAATTGTGTAATTTACACACGGAAAATATTGCCTTTGGAACACAATTCACAATAACGCCCGTTGGGCCAGGTACAAGGTCCAAGTGAAGACGGGACATGAGGCCACCGCAGTATAACAATTAAACTTGAAACGCAACTGTGTTGGATCTTTGTAGCTTCTAGCTCTCTAGCAAGTAGAAGCACATGGAAAATGACTTCCCCGTGGCCGACGTGCGTTGCCGAAGTCTTTGCGTCTCCATTCCTGCTGCTCCCACCAGGTCCCGAGCCACTCCGACGAATGTGTCCTGGCGTCGGCCCGTGGTTCCCGGAAGTTCTGCTAGATCAGCCGGAAAGTTGTCGGTAATTCAAATGACAGGGCGCCCAGGCCTGACGTAGCTTCGGCCGACGCCTGGTCATGTTGGCCTGAGGAACCTCTTCATCCTCCGGCGCCGTGGACCTGGGAACAGACAACAGAAACGGATCAGCACATACACAACGCGTGACAAAATGGAGGATAAATAACAATGACGGGACCCAAGGCGGCTATCTGGCACATTTCCTTAGCGAGGCTAGACAATTAACATCAATTGGAGCACTAGAACAAGCAAAAATACAGTCGCGTGTCAGCTTCGGTCTTTCCAGGTTATGGTGTTTGACAGTCTGTCAACATGACGGTTGGTGACGTCGTAAATCTCACTCTTATCGACTCGAGCGTTCACCAGCTCTTTGGATTCTCGCCGAGGCGGGTAGTTTGGCCCATCGATACATAATAAAACTACTCAACTTTGATTCGGTAGCCGACGATGCAATTGGCGGCGTGAATTCGACCGCGAGCGCCGCACATGGCTGGTGCGAAAGGGATCCCTGTCTAAACGAATTGACTGTGGTTTGCCATTCCCCAGCGCAAGTAGCTCTCTCTTACCTGTCGAAACGAAGCCGAGGCGGCCGTTTTTTACTCGTGCAGCATTGTCGTTACGAATTCGGCGACAGAAAAGAACGAGCTTTTGCTCAAAACGATTTATATAGCTTGCGCTTATCGCCGAAAAACTTCACTGAAAACCGCGAGCCTGCACGTCACATGTGAAACGGGTGGTGGCAACACCAAAACTCCCCAGAATGTAACCAGGAAAGTGGCACATGCGCGACTGGTGGTGTGCATTGAAGCGAACCACCGCACCGTTCACGCGAAAATCCGAACGTAACAAGGCTGTCGCCAAGAATACGCGGCATTTTGCGACAATACTGGGAGATCTTTCCATGGTGTAAACAAGGCTTGTTTTTATAATTTTTTGTTTTTATAATCAAGTATTTTTCAAAGTTGGTCGCCAGATTTTTATGCGATTTTCTGCCGGATTCGACAGGTTGTGTTCAAATTGGGAACACAAATTATTTTTATTGTGAGCAAATCCGAACGAACGATTTTGTGCTGGTGCGACCGATTTTTCTTCTCTTATAGATGCCTGAACTTTCATCATCATACGAGGCCATGTGCTTCTCATATATTACAAGAGCAATCGCTCGAATTCAGCGCCCTACTTACGCAATAATGCCAACTTTGAAAAAAAAACGAGCATCAACTCGCAACGGATGCAAAGTACTACACACGAGGAAATAACTGAAACAAAGGAACGAGAAATAGGGACAATCTGCGCGTTTATAGCTAAGAGGATTTATGCTAGTTAGAGAAAGACTTGGAAGACTTATTAAGCCTGCGGAGACCGCCGGAATGCAAATTTTATTTCTCTGGGGAGTTTGGGGCGTACCCATACCGCACATGAATACAATTTCACTTGCAAAACGGAGAAAAGTTTTCGTTCGGATTGATAAGGTGGTGTTAATTGAAATCGCACAACCACCACCACCACTGGAGCATGTATCCGAAGAGGATGCCGGCGAGGATATACCGGTTGTTTCGCGGTGTGTGTGCGCGTCTGTGTGAGGCAAAGAAGCATCCCGCTAAATTACTGTTCTTAGTTCGAGATTATTCAACATTGTTCATTTATGGTTCACTGATTAAGCGAACCATAAATCACGGCCGCGGCCACTCTTCTTCAGGATAACGTGTAGTTAACGTCGTACACAACAAAAGTCGGAAAATCGACTGTGTGGAAACGAGAGAGGTATTATATAGAGATGTGGAAGTGTATAGTTCGCTCAGGTAAATTAGAATGAGTAGTGCACGGGGTAATAATGATTTGAGGTCTTCAACCTTGAGGCAGGAATATCGATCTAATAAACGGCGGTGGAACCGTAACGACTGATGACTAAAACGCGAACAATATCCAAGGCGAAAGGTAACAGGAATTGTGATTTTGTTCAAAGAATCATGCGACTGAATGTATGATAATCCATTATGGTTATTGATGATTTATCAAGTATCGTGTAATTTGAGTAGTAGGTAAATAGCTTTGATTATCACATACAACGCCCTTGATTATCAGAGCTATGAGCAGAATAATCACTCATCCAATCCCCATTGTCAAGGGCAACCGAATAAATTGAACACAAACAACAAAATCTGACGGCTGTCACTTTCGGACTTCTTTTTTGCAATAATCAGCAAAATATCACTCGTGCTGGGAATTTTCCCAGAAAATTATAGCCAAGCGTTTCTCTCGGGATGGTTGTCGCTAGATCGTTACAACCAGCACTCGCGATATCTTGGCCAAAATTGTCGTAAAAATGCAAGCAATTGTAATATCACTATAAAAAATATTTTTCGATTTGAATAAATGGGTACCTACTGGGTAGGTTTATGGCTTAGGACTACACGCACGGTACTATTGGCAACGTCACGTTTTGTCAATTGATAGAAAATCAGCAAATCTCAGGCTACGTTTTTCCTATGAACAGCAAATACGTATCGACCTGAAAATGAAATGATAAATTTACATGATAGTGAAGTTGGCGACGGTGAGTAGGTACACCTTAAACCATGGCATCAAACCAATCTGCGGACTAAAAACTATATGTATACTATAATGATGATGACTGAAGATCGCCCTCATGAATGGGCATCAACAGGAACTGTTCAATTTTCAGTGATACTTCTGTTGTTGTCTCTTCTAATCGACACCTGGTGGGATTGCAGGGGATGATGAGGTAAAAAACCACCTCCTGCCTACGTGGAATCCGACCCGAAGAGCTTCATGAAAACGCGACGTCCGGTCGCTAATGGCAAGAAAAAGTGTCAAAACCAAACGCCAACAACGTTATTGTCCGCCCTGAGAATGGGAAATTTCCCACGGCAACACCGCCGCAATTACACTTCTGAATTAATTACGCCTGCCTTGATGCTGTGTATGTGTGTTGCTCTGCTGGGCACATAACGTCGGGTATATGAATCTATATCTGCAGCAATGGTGTTATTAACATACAAGGCAAAAGCGTCGTAAAATGGGAACGTTTCAGTTGTTCTGTTGTAATGTAATTGCACGACTTTGAGGCGATTGTGTTATTACAGGTGGTGTATAACTTACCTGTAGTGCAACGGTAAATCACGCGAGATGTTATTGCAATTAGATCAGAACTCAATGGCGTACTTCTGGAGGGATATATTTCAAATTGAAGTACTTATAGTAACTAACTATAATAATCACTTTGCCATTAGTGTTGTTATCGAAACGATCGTATAAAGTCTGTGTCTAGGTATACCGTTTTGTTTTTGTGAGGGGTCCATGTAGGAAAAATCAAGTATCGTCAGTCACATCAATGCAAAAGGATCCATAACCTCAAACAAGGCAAAATAATGCATGACGACAAAATTGTCTGGTAATGACTGAGGTCTGGTCAGTTGAAGGTAATACAAAAACATGAGGTCTGGTCAGTTGAAGTTGATGAAAAAAACTAATAGTAGTCTTATTGCGGAAATATTATTGTCAATCAGCGAGTTGTCATGGTTATGATGATAAGGGGACTTTTCGTTGGATGTCGCCACTATCAGCAAGATTGCTAGGCGAGTTGCTAGGAAATAATTTATTGGAGATAATGGAATTGAAGGAGCTTTTTTATCGAAAGCACAAACAATTTTGTCAATAATTGGAGATAGAACATCACGAATTTGGTAGGTAGTCCGAATAAAATGGGATAGGAACTGCGTCCTTATTACGACACAATTTAGTAATTTGTGTCCATAAGGCTGTAAAAATCATGATTTTTCCGAATCGGACATTTGCAGCAGATAATGGGTTAAAGAGCCAAAGAAGAGCTTTAAGATGATATCGCAAATTTCTCAAGCGAATAGATATAGGTACTTAAGACTGGAACACAAAAAAAAACAAAAGTGACACGTGACAGGAGAAATGTAGACTATAAAACAAAAGACAAGTGGCGATTAGCGTCCAAAGAAGTAACATTTAACGGTTGTCAAGGCATACTATAAATGGTCGCCTATAAACACTACTTTGTTAGGTTATATTGTACCTAATAATAATACTCTTATGTATATAGGATTTCCGTTACAGTTCTTTTCGTTTGTTATTGGTATTGGTGCCTCCTCTCAGACCTAACCTATAATTACGAGCATGTCGTGTCTCGGAATGACGTTGATGATGGTTATTATCCAATAAGAATTAGCATCGTCCATGCTTTACTTAATTGAAATCATCATAAGTTTTCGGTTCGTTTTCTCTCTTCTGGTGTGGGACGGTGGGTCTTTGAAGCGCCACGATGCGTATCCTGCTCGTGGAGTGCCTTTTTTTAAATCAACAGCTGCCGCCGACAGGAACAATTAATTAAATTGTGTCATACATTCACTCTTTATTCCAGTGTTCTTATTGTTCCGGAAGTTGGGTCATTGATGGTGCATATTCTTTCATTATCTTTTTTTTTTAACGAAAAAAGCAGAGACACGAATTTCTCGCATCAGGTCATTTCTATACCCTGTAAATCTGAAGCAAAGCGCTCCCCTTCGTGACGTAGGTACCTACCTAAATTTTATGTGAAGCACTGAATACACGTGTAAATAAAAAAAAGCGGCATGCGGTAATGGCTCCTGGAAACACGAAAATGTGCGCCTTGTGACGTATGCTGGAGGGTCCTCTGTGCCTCTGCATATGGTCCTGTGACGCACTTTTGAATCTCCCGTGTTTTTTTCATGTCTGCTGGAGTTTTAACGAAGAAACCAGGAATTCCAATGGGAATCGTTTCGCGTTACTTGCATTAGATTTCCTCGGAGGACGATTACGTGTTTACTAATGCTCGAAAGTATTCCTCCAGGCTACTTAACCTCCCCGGTAGGTATAGATAGCGTATAGGTAGTTGAATATAGTTAAACAGAGTGACTCTTATTGCTGTTACGAGGTACACTTACATATTCACCAGAATTTCGAAGCTGGAAAATCTCTTTGCATGAACATAAATGAATATCACACAGTCACAAAGTATCGGCAATAGGTGGGTATGTATGCCCACGTAATCTAACCTGTATCCTATATTTGCCGTTATTAAAAACCAGTGCAATCATCAAACATAGTATCGCTTCTGTTAGTCCCTACATGTAAAATTGAGCTATACGACATGGAATCTTGAGAGACATTTGAAAAAAAATTCCTCCGACTTTAAACAGAACCAGATCGATGTTAAATTGGCGTAGTTTTCCGATATAGATAACGCGACTACATTCTGAAGTCAAACATATTTCAGACAGTAATTCGAAGTTTGCGAAATTAAGCACTACCAACACGCTACTTCAATACAGGTATTCCTACCTAGATAAGGGACGTCAGTCAACTTGTTGGCTCAAATATAACCGGATAGACAATTTCCCCTTCACGGGATGTAACCACCCCTCCAAAATCCGTTATAGCCGTTTACAAAAAAAAATAATAATGCGCTATTTAGAGGGCGGTTACATCAAACATCCTTTTTCCTTTCCATCAACGGAATAGGATATCGAGTAGCGAAAAATCGTGTGGTGAAAACGGATAACAGTATCATGATAGGTGGTAATTACATAAACACTAGCACTTTCATATTATGTGAATACATTTATGTAGCTACCTATGTAAGGTACCTACTACCTCATCGCAGTATAGAGAGTGCGTATGTTTGAAATGTCAAGAACAAGTCTAATACATTGAATACACACACAGCTTGTAGGTTTCTCTAATCTAGTGGTAATTATTTTGTAAACATCAAAGTTGTACTTGTAGATGTTCGATATTAAATGTGGGTTACGCGAGAGAGGAAGCGCATTAATTTGGAACAGGCCTATGAAATGCAAGGTTTTGCTGCTGCTTCAGCGATCAAAAAAGTTCTTGTTGAAAAAAAAACAGTTTCCACTTCACTTCATGAAGTGTAATTACTTTATAATAATCACTCTTCTGTTGACCTATATTACATATACACTTAAACATCGGCCTAAGCTTTTGTAATCGAAATATTTCGAAGAATAATTTCGTTCCGTCATTATGCAGAGCAAGAGCTGTATGTGATTCAAAATCACGACGGCATAGGATCCACTGCTGCGTTTGCGAATGACCGGGATACATTGCCACTTGATGTACGTGACGCGCTGTACTTAGCATCAAGATGTGAAAACGCAATACAAAGTCTTAATCAAGTCAAGTTTTTACTCCACATAACGTTCTTACTCTCCCTATATCTCAAATGTAGGGATCTGGGTCGACGTCGAATTCTGATCGTTATTATTACGTCAGCTGATGATATAATGTTAGAAGACTCGCGCGGCGTAGGGCTTCCTTTCCTAGTCGTGTTTGGAGGTGCGATTCGCACATGTGACAGCCTGAAGATGGTCTTCTCACACACGTTTCGAATAGCATAACAACGTCGTCTTCAACACTTACTCGATTCACTCTCTCGATGGGATTCGATTGTGAGTGATAATTCGTAGTAAATTTGCTTTCACGTTCAGTACCGAAAATCGACGCCGTAAAAAGAAGTCTGAGTCAAGTTCAAAGTTCAACCGACACTTGGTATCGAAGGTGAGGTCCAGTCGAAGCCCCGGAAAAGTATCTTCAGTTTTTCGGATCAAGGATGGAATTCTTTTCAAATATCAATCGTTGCCTCATGCTGACTTTTAAGCAGACCATGAGAATCGGAAAGAAACCTCGTCCAAAGAAAAACGAGCCGAGATCATGCGAAAACTTCATGATGGACCTACTGCTGGTCACGTGGGCGCAAGAGTACTGGAAAGGTTCACATGGCCCAAGATGCGTCAGGACGTTGCTTGGTGCATTTCTAAATGTCAAGTTTGTAGGTCCAACCAGCAGGTCTTATGTCATCTTAGACACTACCAACTGGACCCTGGGAAACAATCAGCGTTGAATTCGTGGGACCATTACCAAGGTCGCGAAAATGATTTTGTTACACTTTGGTTGTTTCCGTTATATTTTCAAAATTCGTTGTTACGTTCCCACTTCGATGGTGAAGCAGATAAAGTATTTGGAGGACCACATTATTCTTCCCTTTGGAGCATCCTGCACCATATTATGCGATAACGGAGTGCAGTTTGGAAGTCGGGAATTTATGAATCTTGCCGCGAAATACAACGTGAAAATCAAATTTACTCTGAATCATCACCCACAATCGAATCCCATCGAGCGAGTCAATTGAGTGTTGGGGACGATGTTTCCTGCTATTTGAAAGATGGTCAACGTGTGTGGGGAAAACCATCTTCAAGCTGTCATATGTGCGATTCCCACCTCCAAACATGACGTCACGGCTCACATGCCTCACTTTTTGAATTTCGCACGTGAAATAACATTGTCTGGAGCCCCAGGTGAACGAGAAGAGTTCAAACTGTTGATCCAGAGGTCAAGAATTTGGAATTGCGAGTAATATACGGGTAATTCTAAAGATATGGCTTATCAAAAAATTCGACAGAAAACATCAATCACCCGATAACTTCGAAACGAAGGGCGTTTCTGAATAGCCTGGAAAAACTGGACCTACCCTTAGGCTATGTCCATTTGGTGGTGAATCACCGTGTATAACTTGAGATCAAATGACTAACGTGGAATTGACCACAGGAGTTTCCGCAGGGCGCTGCAAGCAATCCTGTGTTGTTTCATCGTTCAAATTTCAACTTGTAGAAAGCGCACGATGATCGATGTAGAAACTTAATGAGACAGTTCGAGCTCAAACAGAGCGACGTCTCTGAAACACGAAAAGATTGACAGGAGACTCCTCCGCTTGTCGCTCCGGAAGAGGTCGATGAATTCTTGATTTCTGAAGATGCCCATTGTTGTTGTTGCCACAAGTCACAGCAATCAAAGCCGTCGGTGTACAAGAGCTGATGCAGGAGAGGAAAAGGCGCCGCAATGTGGGCGCTTCCTATTCTTGCGGTGGTGGCGACCAAAGAGTAAAGACGCCAGGGCTCGGCATATAATATCTCGACAATGAATGCAAGTCTCTGAGAGCGCGCGCTTTTTTTCTCTCCACACACACACATACACGGGACTTTCACGCCCACACCTCGCGCGTTCTTATTTCAAACTTGTTATTATATTCCTCTATTGTTGTTGTTAGAATTACGCCGCACAATAAAGGAGGTCAGCAGAGAGTTAATGTGTATACCTATGTGTGTGGTGGTGGTGGTAGTAGTGGATGCAAATTATCACGGACGACGGGGGATTGATTTGGCTTTGGGAGCGGCACTTCTTGTGTCGTCTTCCCGGGAATTATGTCCATGTCATAATGTGTACGGCGTAGGATTTTGGGTTGGGTGCTTTAGGAAACTCTTGTCGGTGGAAAGCTCGCTTTTGGTAAAGCTCGCTTCTGATAGATAAGAAGAATTGATACGCTATTCAATTTAATTTTTACCGCCACAAATGGCTTGCCAAACGCGGATTGTAACGAGTAATGACAAGCCAACTGTCGTTGACATCGACATTTGCAATCAATCGTCATCGCATGCCGCTTTTGGCAGCCATTTTGTGGCGGGAAAAATTTGGCTGAATCGTGAACTAATAAATATAAGTTGAATTTAGTATTGACTATAGCGATAATGCAAGCACCAAGTTCTTATTGTCAAATTTGTTGCAGGAACACACGTCGCTGATTGGCAACGATGAGAGCCTCGGCTCGGTCCTGCTGTCGATCAAAACCGAAAACGTGGCTAACCAGGAGCACACCCGGATACTGCTGAGGATGCGGACCGGAACCATGCACGAAATCGTGCCGTCGTCTTGTCTGGGCGACAGCCCCAGCCCGGCCCGCATGGCCAAGCTCCTGAACGAACAACTCAACATCGACAATTTCATCCCCGTGCTGCACCCGAGGGCCTCCCAGCTCATCGCCAACTACGACGAGCACGTGCTGGTGACCAACTTCAAGTTCGGCGTGCTGTACCAGAAGTACGGCCAGACCACGGAGGAGGAGCTGTTCTGCAACACCAACACGAACCAGGCCTTCGACGATTTCCTCGCGCTGCTCGGCCAGCGGATCCAGCTGAGGGACCACAAGGGCTACAGGGGCGGCCTGGACATCCACAACGGACACACCGGCGACGAGGCCGTGTACGAAGTGTTCAAAGACAGAGAGGTCATGTTCCACGTTTCGACGCTGCTGCCGTACACGGAGAGCGATCCTCAGCAGTTGCAGCGAAAACGGCACATCGGAAACGACATCGTCGCGATCGTTTTCCAAGAGGAGAACACCCCGTTCTCGCCTGACATGATCGCTTCCCATTTCCTGCACGCTTTCATAGTCGTGCAAGCTATAGAGCCGAACACGCCCAACGCCAGGTAAACTAGCATACCGATACTCTTATTTAACTTTTTAACGATCCCGACACTATTTTCAAAACACCACTAAAAAACCGATAAATACACGCTACACACATTCCAAAGATTGTTGGTATTCTCGGTATTCCAAAATAATTTATACTTACAGTGTTTACTGTGCATGTTCGTTCCATTTTTTTACTGGTTAAATCTCAATGAATCATTCCGAGATTGTCGGAACATTGGAAAAAAAAACTGAGCATGTGGCTCCAGCTCGCGGAATTCTTTCCGGTGATGAGTGTGTCGTAGAAGAAGAAAATGAAGTGCTCTCCGAGTCTTTTTACGGGTGACTTACACCACTTGTGCATTAAAGTACCATTAGGTGTGCCGCGTGCGCTAAAAATATGCCCAGAAACTTGCATTCACACATGTCCGGTATCCAATTACATGGAGAGAGGTCTATTTAAAACCGGGTTTTTAGCGGTCGCACCTGTTCGAAATTCGGCGTTAATTCAGTGACAGCTCTGTCAGGACCAAATTAAAGCATCTGCATGTTGCATTTTATTGCTCTTGTTCTGTTGAATCAAAGCATTTTTGCCAACTTGATGGCTTGTTAGCATTTTTTGTTCTGAAAAAGTGGTCAACAGATAGTCAACATTGACATAATAAATGTCAGATCAGTAGGCATCTATCATGCTTTGACAGCTGACCGGCACTGTCATGATATCTGTGACATTTAAACGTGAGTTTTTAACTGTATTTCTTTTACACGGAATCTCAGATAATCTCACCTCAGTAAGATAGAGAAAAAGCGAGAATTGCATGAGGGAGAGAGACACAACTAGCAATTGAAGTGAGAATTCTCAGTTCAGATAATAAAAGAGACAGCAGCTATGATCAGGGTAGAGTTAACCGGGCGTCAAAATCGTTGAAAAAGTTTCCACATTCGAAAAATTGAACTAAGCTCAAATAGAAGATAGCAAAATAACCCAGTCGGTAACACGGCGGGCTCGGCCCTGCTTTCAAAGGCGAAGGTCCCGGGTTCAAATCCGCACTGAACCAGATGGGCTTTCTCACGCGTTCCTCAGTACTGGGGCGTCTACTATCGTGCGGTGATGCCCCAGGAAAAGAGATGAGACGAGAAAGCCATCGAAACAAAACCACACTGATCGATTTTTCACTGTTCCAAAAATTTCTTCATTGTTATCGTCATCACTGTTATTATTACAAAAACATCCCCACTGAAAAACCTGCTAATAACCTAGTATAGTTAATGCAGGGCAAAAAAAAAGCAAAATAACGACGACAATTTTGCTATGAGCCCCAGGCGGCCATGGATTTATTACGCGATTGACCTTATTGGGGGGAAATGGCCCATTCGTGTAGGAAGATTTAGATAATGGATTGTTTGAACAGGTCTGAGTTGCCGTCAGGCAACGTCGGCAGTCTTGTCAGTTGAAGACACGTCAAAACTGGGACCCCGCAGGCTATTTATTGGGCCCTAAATCGATGGCCAGCGGCGTCGCAGATCTTTCTCTGCACTCTGCAATCTGCATCATCTCTAGCTTTCACCCAAAGAACAGCAATAGCGTAATACGGGTTGAAATCGTAATTGAAAGTGATTGATTCCGAGGTGGAGATAGTTGGGATTGAGAGAATTAAACATACAGAATAAACTACAAAAATCAGGTTCATGGTCGGGAAGAAAAGGTTCAAGAATATTTACAGTTCAACTTGACATGGCGTGTTAACAAAAATAAAGGGGCGTTGCGCAGAGAACGCCAACAGAAAGGGTGAGCAATACCGCGAGAGTTGGCTTACAAACTATAACGTAGGTACCTACCTTTTTGATGACGCTGCGAGAACTCGAAGGCCCCAACAAAGCTCCAGCAACAACACTGAAACAGAATACCTACACGAAAAATAACATACTGCCGTTCTACCCCAAGGGAAATTGGTGTAGTAAACCGGTATAGCTACTCCCTAATAACGTCTCATACTTCACGCAGAGACAATAATAATACATATTACAACAACACGCTGAATGTCAAATAAGTAACTTATTCTAAAACAGTAAAATAAAAGATAAGAGGCAACACTTGGTTTGCCTATCAACGAGTCTTGAACGCATGAGCTTCGGGACAACCGCAACGATTAGCAGGATCTTGATAATCTGGACCAACTGACAACGTTGGTGAAGACGCCGATTGGACGGTAAGGTAGTGAACTGATTTGGTACCTTTGAACATTCCAGAAGCTCACCATACGCTTTGGCATCTGGACAGACGAGAGAAATAGGACCGAGATGGTCACTTCAACGAAGTTGGCGATTACTGACAGTTGCTGTCAACCAAAGGCGGTGCGACGTTCTAGGAGTGGCGTTAAGCGCCGCTTTCCTTAATTTTGGTTCTCGAGGCACATCACATGACTGGTTGTACTGCTTGCCATCAACAGGAACAGTAGAGGAGCACTGAATCGCTACTGACAGTTTTTGTCAAACATAGGCAGCGTTTTAGGAGTGGCGTTCAGCGCCGCTTTCGTTGATTTTGGTTCTCGAGGCACAACACATGACTGGTTGTACTGCTTGCCATCAACAAGAACAGTAGAGGAGCACTGAATCGCTACTGACAGTTTTTGTCAAACATAGGCAGCGTTTTAGGAGTGGCGTTCAGCGCCGCTTTCGTTGATTTTGGTTCTCGAGGCACAACACATGACTGGTGGTACTGCTTGCCATCAACAGGAACCGCAGAGGAACACTGAATCGCTACTCGGCCGATGGTTATTGGATCTTGGTAGCGCATCAGTCTTCCAGCCCCTCAACTCTGGAAATAACTCTTGAACTAGATCTACTAGTAGCCTGCTAAATACGCTATTCACAAGATCAAATGGGGGACACAAAAGCAGACCCCCTTCCACATTATTCCCACTTGTCAGATTTCATGTCATTGATGTGGGTATTGCAGGTATCCACTAGTGCCTACCTAGGCTACTAGACGTCCCAGTATGTGTTCCTCTCAAAAAATTCTTGCACGATCAAGTACCGAGCTCTACACCAGGTGGCGTTTTTTTAAATATAAAGGTCTCTCTAGTAAACCGCCTAAGTATGCCTTTGGTATTTTCAAAGATATGTCGAATTTGGGATCGTATTTCATAAAATGACATCAGCAGTTTGATTGTCATTACCTGTTTTGTCGAAAATTTCTTCTTTTGATTCACTCTAATTTTTCCATGCCCTATTCATTGCCAAAGCTTCCCCATTTAAATTTCGGGCATTCTGACGAGTGCCAGAAGTCACGGAGTTGGCTGCAATCTGAGCAAAGAAATAATGATTATTGAAATGCGTCAATCAAACCGCCCTGACTCCGTGAAACGGGGATTTACGCTATCGCTCCCTTCGTGTTCAAATTGAATGTTCGAGTGTGAATTTCCGCAAAATTACGGAAGTCACTTGGCTTTAATTGTTTAGGAACTTGAAGGGGGTTAGCTTTAGCTTAGCTAGCAGGATAATGATGACTCATCGCAACCACACCGTTAGTTTGTAGGGGGTGTGCGACGCGTCGCGCTTTATAGGAGTAGAAAGAGGTATAGAGGACATCAAGTATGAGTAACGAATAGGTCTGCGAAGCTGAGGTGTTAGTCATCGCGGACTCTCGTCTCTCTATGGAAATCGTTTTTTGTCTGTTTAATTATTATTTGCCCAGAAGGCAAAAAACTAGCTATTTCATAGTTGATGTCGTCGTAAAAATTACCTTGCCTAATGAATCCGACTAATTATATACCGTTGTCGGTGATACAGCCGCAAGTTTTGTGCGTTTCGTAACAACGGAGAAAAGAACGATTTTTCTGAAATTTCCATCGCACCGTCATCCATCGAGAACGCATAGCTGTAACTTCGAATTTCCCACGCGGTTGGAATGACAAGAAAAAAGGTTAGCTGGGTGCAAATTTCATGCTTATTGAAACAATTAATTAGCACACACGGCGCGCGGAAATGGCAGCGGCAATCATGAAAATTTTATATGGGAAATACTAGTGAGAGAGCATTATGAATTGCGCTTTCAAGTCCATTAAATGCCTGGCAGCAGCTGATTTTGCTCTGCACGGTCATTACTGGATGCGAAAACTTTCAGTATACGAATAAAGTCGAAGAAGAGTTGTAAAATCTAAAAGAATGGAATAAAACCGTAAACTAGCACGGATTGCTCTTGGGAAATGAACAATCAACTCAAATATAAAAATTGTGAAGGAAGTTGATTACGGACACCTACCTATATAGATAGATAGTCTTGAAAGTTCATTAGTATCGATCTGTACACAATGATCAATACCAAAGAATCGTCACGCAAATACTTTTTGAGGACCCGTTAACTGAAAATACCTTGGTGACATAATGAGTTTGCAAGCATCAGCAATAGGTGCTTACAATACACAAACATTGCCAAATCGCAACGGAAATTTCGACCTTGCCCATTTCTGGCTCTGTGGCTCTCTGCTCTGCATGACTCTTCCAAAAGCCAAAGGTTTTTGACTCCCTCTTATTATCTCGCCCAATTTGTACCGGGCCAGATTTGGAAAATTCAATACGACCGTTAGCCATTGTTCAATTCATTTTCGCCGAGATATTATCTCGAGAGACCATTCGCAGTCGCGCGACTTGAATGATCTTGATTGAAACCGCATATCAGTATAACAATTTAAAGAATCATATTGAATCATATTGTCGTCCCAAAATCTGTGAATTGTTTCGAGTTATACTTTGATGCAGCTAAAGGCATAATAGTAGATTATATTATGAGTGAAAGACCTAAGCCATTCAATAAGCATGTGATATGTTTGGTAAATTCTCTTGCGCTTCTAATGGCATTTTGTTGGCGTGTGATATACGGCGTTTTATCTCAAGTAGCGGCTTAAGCTTAGTACAAACTGAAATTGGAAAGATATTCTGCCGAATAAATCAAGCAGTAGAATTTTGATGGATTGTTGTGAAAGGCGTGTAATGACCAACTTCAATCGCTTGTGGATAATAGCTCACTTTACTCACTGAAAACGAACGTACTATAACGTACTTATTATACATTAGTATACGATAAAAGGATTTTATTATTTTCCGTACATAGTTCGTTCTCCAGAAAATCCAATTTCCCATTTCCGGATACAATCGCATGCCAAATCGACACGGCAACACAATTTTACAACCAGTGGCGCCCGTTCGGCAGCTGTATGCACTTTAAAAACCTGAGAAGCCAACATGCAATCATGCGTTTATCGATTGTATATTTTTCGCCATTCGCCAAACGTGATATCGCGTGATATGTAATTTCTTCTGCTATAGGTATGGGATATTGTATATTACCATTACCTTCCGACTGATAGACAAAGTTCGCATATTGACGTCGTGTAGGTGAAATACGGAGGCATCAATTTGAGCTTTTTTCTTTATTGATGCCTACACACACGCTTGGATTGCACAACTTGTCAACAGCATGCTCTCAAGCAGAAACCGTATACAAGTTACGCTGCAATTTTCTGAATCGCAAATTACAAGTCTTTCACTGGTGAAATGCAAACTACAAGTCTGATTTGAACACAAACTTTTGTTGTTAATTAGCTTCGCACGTTACTTGACGCTTTTTAGCGATATTTTGCAACGTCGACGAGGCTTTGTGAAAAAAGCATGCCGAGGCAGAAATATTGTAAAGCGCGCGTCGCGACCGGCACATCAGCAGGCAGGTTGGTGTTGTTAATTTGCGGAGCAAAATCCGGTCTAATCAACTTTTTTCCGTTAATGTCGTCATACGACGGGTTTTCGGCTGATGCGATCGCGAAAATTGGGTCACAAGTCTCTGTGTATACCTGTTGTTTGAGTGCACACACACACTCACATACATCAGTCTTCTGGGCTAATTAACACAGGCTTTTTTCGTGTTATTAGCCTTAACCGGTAGAGCTCAACAGTTAGGAGCACATATTGGAATGATGCGGAAGTCTTGGCGAATCGAATTCCAGCGAGAGAAGCGTTTTTCTCACGCCAAGCACTGATTCCTTTAGATTTGTTTTCGGTAAAAACCACCACAAGAGTTATTTTTGCTTTTGTCGCCATTAGGTAGGTAGTAAACTCTCGTGATGTCTCTACCCTATCCTTATAGTACCGACCGACCAACATCATACTTTAGTGATTACTGGAAGCTGATGTGACTTGAGACCCTGTATTATATTGTCCGGTTGACCGCCGGTTAGATTTCAACGGTCGGTGACCAGCGACAAATAATGCATGCAATAAAACATACTCATCTTTCGGCATCACCCCCCAACCACTCAAGTTGTCGGCTGACTGTGGCGAGACAGTCCGGCCTCACGAGGGGGTAATCGGGCTTCGTAGACCGAGGGGCGACGAAAGGCTAACACATCGCGAGAAATCCTGGGTTGGAGCGATGGAATGTTGGCACGCTCCAAAAGACGGCGTTGTAAACGCTGAGCAAAAGGCCTCTAGATGAAAACGGCACTGCGGCTTTACAGCACAGGCCTACACGCTCAAGCAGGAGAAATGTCTGCACGGTCCAATAGGCGGCGAAGTAATCGCTAAGCGCAGGGTCTCCAGGCAAAATGGCACGTCGGTGGTGGCGGCTGGGGCATTTTAAACCGAGCCTCTGTACGACTGATTCTCAATCAAAAACGAATAAATAGCACATCTATGGTACTTTTTTGTCATTATTTTACACTTTTTACTCCAGAACCCTTCAACCAATCTATACCGAAGGTATGGTGGTATATGAGCCTGAGCACTGGACGAGATAATAGGTTTTCCGTTGTGATCTGTCAAACAGGAATGTCACTGTCACACAATGACAAATCTTGACAAACTGAAAAATGAACGCTTTTGGCCATTGCATGTCAATCACCGTGGGTTCCACAAAAAAGATAATACAAGATTAGTTGATTCGCGATTTGTCTTTGTCAATTTGTAGCTGACTGATCAATGGAAATGCTGGTTTATCCCTCAATCATGAAAAAATGATGGGTCTAGTGCAGATTTCAGGCATTTTTTATGGGTAATCGCCTAGCATTCAGCAGAAAAAAGTTCAGTTAATCCGCAATCAGTCTTGATCACTGATTATCTTTTTTGTGGAACTGACGGTCAGGAATATGAATTGAAATGATAAATAAATCTAGAATAAATACCTGAATCAAATAAATTATCATGAATTCATAGCTACTTGATTATTATTGAGAGATTGAGTTTTGATGCATTTTTGTTTGTTTATTCCGACAGGTACAAAGTCAGCGTCACGGCCAGAGACGACGTCCCGTTCTTCGGACCGACGCTGCCTACGCCGGCCATCTTCAGGCACGGACCGGAATTCAAGGAGTTCCTGCTGACGAAGCTGATTAACGCCGAGAACGCCTGCTACAAGGCGGAAAAGTTCGCCAAGCTGGAGCTGAGGACGCGGACGTCTTTGCTGCAAAGTCTAACGGAAGAGCTGAAGGAGAAAACGTCGGAGTTCCTCGGCGGGTCCTCCACCATCGTGCCCGGCACTCCCAAGAGTGATTCCGGCCCGGGATCCCGGTTCATAGACACCGTCAAGAAGGCGTGGAGCGCCCGCGTCAAGTCCAGCCAGAGCGTCGACAACAACCTGTCGAACGCCAACGGACACGACAAGCTGTCGAAGAAGTCCAGCCAGCCGACCATTTCCGAATCGACGCCTTCGGTAATTTGATATTATTTTGTATCTTTCCTTAGCATCTCTTGCTTTCGTCTCTTGTTGACATTTGCTAGCCTAACCTTATTATACCTACACTCTTTTCGCAAACATTTGTAACGTGCTTAACTGACGTGGCCGTTGATGTTCCAGAGCGGGAGGTCCCTATCCAAGAGTTCGATAGTGTCCAACGGCAAGAAGAGCGCCAACTCTTCGACGGCTTCTTCGCCGGATCTGACGGCGCACGCGCACGCCAGGCCGGCCATGTCCGAGGCCAGCGACGACTCGTCCCTGACGAGTGAAGATCTGGAAGAGCACCTGGCCGGCGGCTACATCGACAGCGACACGGGCCTGGAGAGCATGTCCAGCGCCGAGACGGCGGCCAAGGCGTGCAGCGTCTGCCAGGACCGGCCCAGGAGCACGTCGGGGCCCAGCGTCGAGGTCCTGATGCAAGAAGTCACCAAGCTGAAGTGCGACAAATTGGACTTGTTGCGGCAGAATGTGGTACGTATCAGCGTCGCAGTTTGTGAATCTCCAGAGAAAAACCATCAAGAAAAATGTATAGGGTCAATAAGTCAGTTCCAACAAGGTGTAAAGGTATCTGCACTCGAACCCCGCACAGTAAGGTCTGCCCTAATTTAGTGGGTCATAGATGGCCGACGTCCATGTGACATGTTTCCATGTAAACTGGGCAGTGGCGGACTAAGGGGGGGGGCGGTGGGGGCGGTCCGCCCCGGGCCTCGGGGCCTCAATCATCTGATGGGGCCCCCAATTCCTCTTGTTTGTAAAAAATACTGCAAAAAAATTGGGATAAAATCCAAAAATTTCAATTTTTCCCCCCAATGATCATTTTTTCGCATATTACTTAGGTGAAAAAAAACATTGTTTTACTATTTTCTCTATTTTAAAGTTATTACCTTGGCAGGCCCCATGACAACAGGTTTGTAGGCCTACGCACAGGCAATGGAGGTGTGTCTGTATCACGAAATCTCTGCGAATTATTTCCACATAAGGCTTTAGGGGCTCCGGCCCCAGATAACAGAGTGCCAGGGGCCTCAAGACTTTTGAAATTTTGTAATTTATGATTTCTTTACAAAATAGAAGAAAACACAAAACAACAAAATTATCTTGTCTGTGCGCTGCAGGTAGTAGAAATTCCTAATTTTGTATATACGAGTAGGTTTTAGCATTAAGTCAACAGTCCAAATGCAATTCAACATCCAAAACTGGAACCGAAAACTTCTTAAAGGTACTGGTAGTCAGTGGCATAGCCAAGGGAAGCGAAAGTGGGCGAAAGTGGGCGAATGACCCCACCCCCCTACTTTAGTCCAGTCAAAATAGGTTTTAACCGGAAATAAATTCGGAAGTTGACAAAATTTGGTGGATCGATGCGGAATTTAACGTGGAATGACATACTGAAATTCCCGAAAATTCCAAGGCTTGGCTTTTTTTCTAGGGCCAATAAAAGAGCGCCATCCTTGGAAATTTTCGGTTTTTTCTGAATAACTTGTAAACTATCACCTTTAGAACACAAAGGCCAGCGACGCAAATGTAGCCCGTTAAATTTTCAAGAGATCAGTACTAAATTTATTACTCTATGGTCAACAGCCTCTGAGATACAGCGTCTGCTAAGACGCAGTGAAAATTACTCAAAATTTATTGCCGGATTTTACGTAACAATTTGCATAATGTCAGTTCAGGGGCTGTAACGTGGACACCAGATGTGCGGATTTTATTGTGTTTTACATTTTTGGAAAGCCAATTCAACCATTGGTATCACACTTTTGTCTAGAAGTCGCCAACTCCAAAGTGGTACTTTTCCTCGACCTCTGAAATGGATACTTGATTACCCGAAGAATCCCCAAAAATCGATTTTTTTCATAGCATGGCATTTGCCCAATTTTTCAAGT
This sequence comes from Anaspis maculata, assembly GCA_949128115.1. Classification (NCBI taxonomy): domain Eukaryota; kingdom Metazoa; phylum Arthropoda; class Insecta; order Coleoptera; family Scraptiidae; genus Anaspis; species Anaspis maculata. Next base: position 25,223,349 of record OX421966.1, read on the forward strand.
AGAGCAAAATTATCCAGGGAATATATGAAGAATTGAATACCAAAAAAACAGCATGTTCCGGAATCTTTTTCCCAGTGATGGTTCCAGAGTTTTATGAGTTGAAAGACTAAAACGACCTATTTGGACAAAAAACTGGGTGGTCCGACACTAACTGCTGAATATTGTACGGACCTTGCATTTGAGGTGTAAGATGTCACTTGGCAGACGTGAAAAGTACATAAGTATATTCAATATGTCTGCTAAGTGGCATTTTGCATCATCAAATTCAAGGTCCATACAGTATTTAGCAGTTAGTGTCCGAACTACCTATCTTTCTTCCAAATAGATCGTTGTAGTCTTTCAATCCATATAACTCAGGAACCATCACTGGGAAAAAGATCCCGTTACATATTATTTTTTTGATATTCAATTCTTCATATATTCCCTGGATGGTTTTGCCCTACTTAGGCAAATTAGGCGAATGGCATGGTATGAAAAAAATCGATTTTTATGGATTCTTCGGGACATCAAGTATCGATTTCAAAGGTCGAGGAAAAGTACCATTTTGAAGTTGGCGACTTCTAGACAAAAGCGTGATACCGAATGTTGAATTGGCTTTCCAAACACGTAAAACAGATTGAAATCCGCACATTTGCTGTCCACGTTACAACCCGTGAACTGACACTATGCAAATTGTTACGTAAAATCCGGAAATAATTTTTGAGCAATTTTCACTGCGTTCCGGCAGACGCTGTATCTCAAAGGCTATTGATCAGAAAGTAATGAGTTTAGTACTGATCTCTTGAGAATTCAACGGACTACATTTGCCTTGCGAGTATTGGTGTTCTAAAGGTAATAGTTTACAAGTTATTCAGAAAAAATCGAAAACTTTCAAGGATAATGCTCTTTTATTGGTCCTAAAAAAAAATCCAAGCCTTCGAATTTCCGGAAATTTCAGTATGTTATTCTACGTTGAATTCTGCATCGATCCACCAAATTTTGTCAACTTCCGAATTTATTTCCGGTTTGGCCCGATTTTTGCTTAATTTGACTGGACTACTTCCCAAGCGCCCACGGCACTTCATCCCGCACTAAACCGATACAGAAAAACATTCTGGCGAAAATTTTCAAGAAGCGCAAAAATGTTCTGAAAAGAAGTTTGATTATCAAGTAATTTTGGTGAAAACGTCAAAAACCGAAATCGCAAAAGTATGAAATATACCGATTATTATCAGCATTATTATTATTACGCCCAAAAAATTTCGCCTGCGGCGCATCTTTTTCCTGACTTGCACCCTCGCCGTTGCCTTACTTTGCCCTCTCCACCCTCAAATTTTGACTGCGCTACTGTGTGTTTTATAGTCAATTAACAACTCTTTTTTGGTTTCTTAGGCTTTTGCTCAATTACGGCGGGACAGGGCGGGCCAAAAAGTCTGCCCCCCCCCCTTCATATTCTCAACTTTCACTCCTTAGGGGCCTCATCTCACAATTCCGCCCAGGGCCCCCAATTCCCTTAGTCCGCCACTGAAACTGGGCCAAAAATAAAATGGACCACCCTGAAATTTTGAATCGATTAAAATGAGGATACTTTGAAGAGAAATTGCCCGATTTTGGAAATTTTTGTGGTGCTACGATCTCAAGACTACAGGATATCATCTTAGATCCATTGGTTGCCGACCTTTATGTAACTACCATAATATACAGCATGACAACGAAATGGCTGCAAAAATAACCTTGATTTTTTTAGTTCACCCTGTAAATAAAAGTGATGAGTGGAAAATTCAAACACCATCCTGTACTTCAAAGCCTACCTCGGCATCTTTGTGGTTAAAATTGAAGAAAAAAAATCTTTTTCGAACGGGAGCTTCTTGACGGTACAGAAATTTTTTATGTTGTCTTATGGAACACCCTGTAGAAACCTTATATGAAGGACTTAGTGTCTTGCAAAACAACGGATTGATAGCCGAAGGTTTGAATCAGCGAACGCTTCAAACAGAATACAAATTTATTGTAGCAGTCCAAAGTTACATCAAATTCAAGAAGGGTAAAATTTTCGGGAACGACGCTTTGACTGTTGGGTAGTTTAGTATCATTTTAGACATTGCGTGTTTCCTCTAAACGTATTTATTACTGTCTTATCAATATTCATGAAGTTCTATTTAGCCGTGATTTCTAATCAAATACCGATTTTTCTATTCCAGAGTTGTCAGAGGGACATTAAACGACTAAGAGAGAAGGAGTTGAGCCTGCAGGGGGATCTGGAAGCCGCCAAGAAGGAGATCATCAGGCTACGCGAGCTTCTAAAAGACTACAGCCCCAACGGCGACAGATCTCCAGTTTAAACTCGTTTTATATAGTCTATATATCCATAATCCATTTATTATTGTTTTCATTTTTTGTTTGTTTTGTTGATCATTTCCTTCTTTTCATTGTTCACCGGCTGGTAATTATTGTTTTAATATTTAAAATAATTAATTACTTACACTCACGTCTTATTTTCTCGAAATAATATAAACTAAAGGAAATAACTTGTCAATTAGATGTTTTTGCACACATTCAGTACACACATATACCAGAGTAGGATACAACACATCAATACTTACGTAAAAGTACTTTTCCTCCGCCTTGTGATACCCAGGACGTAACTTCTTTCTTTCCCCTTACACCTCCTTATCTTAAATTTTATTGTTTAGATTAGATATTTATTAATGTTTTTTTTGTATAATAATTATACAAGTTTACCACCAAAATGATACCAAAGTTAACATTCCCCAAAAATTCTGTTTCAGAAATTAAATTATTTAGTAAGTGTACATAACAAAGTATTTATTAGTTTGTAAGTTCACTAGCGAGCAGAAACTGCAATGTTGATTTTATATGAAGAGTAGCATTGTGCTCTTATATTTTTTTTAAGTTTGTACAACTGCAATATGTATTACTAAAGTTTAGTATCGAATTATCTTTTAAGTTTTTATATTATTGTAAATAGAGATTCATAGCATATAGTTCTCTCTTACTCCTTAATCAAAAAACTACTACTACTACTACTACTATACTTAGATGAAGACACACATAAAAAAGAGCATACCCTATAATAATAAAATAATATAATAATGTTGAATAAATTAATGTTTGTGAAGGTCTGGATTAGTCCGGCATCTTTATATGGCCTTCTTAGATCTGATGATGCAGTGATAAAAATTTTATGGAGTCTCTAGATGTGTAATGTACCTTTAACTTTTTTTTCTGTAACCTTTTCTGGAAGGATTCTTTATTTTAAGTACCTACATACCTAATATTGCATTTTTTTAAGTGTTCTTTTCCCCTCCTTCCTCCTGTATATAGATTACGTAATAACTGTTTTGTGTACCTTGATTTTTTGGTGTAGAAACATGAGGTTTGCTAAAAATAAACCCCAGTAAATCTATATCGAATTGTAGTTTATTTATCCTGAATAAATACTTCCCTTGGCTCATCTTCATGATATAAGATACCTAATAAAATAATGGCGGATTCACTACATAGTTAAAAAGTCAGAAAAATTAGTGAAAAATATATATCTTCAGCATAAATAGTTTTCTCAACTTTCAAAAATGAATTGAACAGCAGATGATTTTATTTTGAAAGAATCAGTTGAAACCAACAAGCTATATTATTTTTGTTAAAAGACAACAAACACGCAAATAAATGAAAATTGCGCCTCTTAGAGCCATATAGCGGGCACCTCGCATTTTTAATGGAACAAAAGAGCTCGTAGAGCTTTGTTCCATATTATTTGTTCTTCAACGTGTTTTGGATGGAATTATATTTCTATTTTCTCTAAAAATACAGAATCAAGGACCAAACTTGGACTCTTGTTACTCGAAGAGAAAGACAAAATATATTTATTTTTCTCTGAGTTCCTCATGACCCCCTTCACAACGTTCTCTAGTCCGTGTTTGCCAATTTTGACTCGCCCTGTAAACAACTTTGGAACTAGCGCCCGCTTGCCCTCAACTTACATTTGGGTAGTTACCTACCTACCTATAGTAAATAACGAACACGAAAATGAAAATGTTCGTCAAAGTCGTCTGCAGTGACAAAGCAGGAAATCAATCAAAATCCTTGTTCTAGAATATTATTGCTGGTAATATTGCGCAATTTGCTTCTGTAACGAAATCACGGGCACGAAGCGCATAAATATGTCTGAAAAATCGTGAGAAAAATTGCAGCCTACCTAGTTTTAAAGAATGTTTCTTCCCTTGGTGTAGGGTGGTCCAAGGGAAATTACATTTTAAATAAAAATTAGTGACAACACTGACAACCTATGTTATTGGAAAAAATGTATTAACTACACATTCACTTCTCAATCTTTCATTTTCAAAATGAAATGTTCCGAAGACCTAATCAGAGAGCGTTCAATGAAATCTCGTGTCAAGGAGGCAGCCTCTGAGAATGAAAACGTACCTATGGTTCTGAAGGAGATTATTGCTAACAAAAGTGACAGCGACGACGATAGTTTTTTAAAGAGAAAGAACTTCAAAATTAATGTTGCATTCAACAGCTACACTCTACAGGGTGTCACAAAATTGTAATCAATAATCTGGAAACAAATTAAGCATTTCAAAACACTTTTCTCGCTTGAATTTACTAGGTGACAACCAAACTCATTGTTGGGAGAAAGAAAGGTACCTACAATTTTTTTTCATTTTTATCCTTTTGATTCAAATACTTTTCTCGCTCTTGTAGCATATACCTACACTCCGCAATCTTGAATCTTTGCTCTTGATAGTTTGAATGCGATAATATGTGCGGCACCCTGTACATCAGAATTAATAAAGCATCAAAGACAAACTCGTAGCATTCTTTTAATAAGGAACAAAGCAGGTAGGTACGGCACCAAACGAAATGGGAAAAGGGTAGTTATAATTATTAATTTGTAAAACACTGAATGTAGAAGTAGGTCATTGAAGGGTTTGTTTCACCTCTTCCCTATTATTCGACTTTTTGAATTATTTATTGCCTGCTTTCCAATCCACTTCATTAATAAATCAAAAACGTCTTTCCATGAAATAGATAGGATACAGTACCTACAACTTGAAAATCTTGCTATAGGTACCTACTTGAAAAATGATTAAATAATCATGTCGGACTATCGTTGGCTTAACGATCGATACAAATTGTTATAAATAAATCATGAAATGCATTTCTGAAGTGTTTTATTATCAAATACGAAATACGATAGATATGATTCATACTTATTGTAGGTACAATTTTGAGTCTGACTATACCTTACCTACCTACTTGGGCACCTATGTAACTTTTAATGTCAGGTACATTAGTATTTCGCTTGAGCTAGGTAATTAATAGATAAGTACCTATTGACAAGTGGTTGATAATGCGTAAAAATATTAGTCATTGGATTGACTGGGAAAAAATCTGAAAATTACTATAAGTTTGTACCGTAATTGCGAAACACCCTGTATACTGCTTTGATCGCGCATGAGGGGAGGGTGGGTCATTGGGTCAAGCTGAAGTCGCAGTGAAAGGTACAATTTTTGTGAATGATACGGCAAGAGATTCCAATATTCCAAAGGCGATACGACAATATAAATACATTTCTAATCACCCAGTATTGTAGATCGAAAGTGTTTTTGCAAGACTGAGGACGTCATACCTATGCGTGTGACTCTTATAGCGATGAAAAAATAGCTAAGCGATTATGCTGCAAGACTGATGCAAATTGTGAATGCGCCACCAGGATGTCAACATTGCCAACTGAATCATAAGACGCTTTCCTTTCACCACAAAACTCACTGATCTGATCTAAGTTAGAGAGAGAAAAAGCGAGAAATCACATGCGCAAAAGTGAGTTTGAGATACCACTAACAACTCGGGTCCGAATACTTAGTTTAGGTGGTAAAAAGAAAGCGCCTATTATTATGAATGATTGAGACTTCAATAGACAGTAGGTACGGGGTCAGTTGAGCCAGACGTTTCTAGGGACTTTTATCTGGTGACTTTTGGTTGGCAACACTGAATCTAGTGACTTTTTTGACAGGTCGTTAAGCATTGGATCTGCATTACCGGCATTTGACAGGTGGCGCGGGAAATTTGAAAAGTTTTTAGTTTATCTGGTGACTTTTGGTTATTATCACTGAATCTAGTGACTTTTTTGACTGATCGTCAAGCATTTATTCTGTATTACCGGCATTTGACATGTGGGGGATTTTAACGTGCGGGAAATTTGAAAAGTACGTGGAATTTGGATTTGACAGGTTGGGTCACAGATTGTGTTTGGCAGGAGACATTTGTTAGCTTGAAAGCGCGGGATGTTTGAATTCCCTATACCTACTGAAGCACTCCTCATTGTATCTTAACCCTTGCAAACTCTCAAGTGGTTTGGTTTCAATAGTTATTTTTGGTATATAAACGCAAGCAAATAGAACCATTTTATTGACAGACCAATATACTGTGCTAGTTACATGGACAATAATTACATACAGTTCAGGGTAAGACCTCAACATCATGATTTATTCGTAGTTTAATTCACATAACTGCTTACATAGACAATTATATTAAATTCAAAATAAAGCACAAACAGGTGATCATAAACAAATTTACAGTATTGATTATACATAAAAACATTGATTACTAAAATTACTTGAAATCGAAGTACGTTCGATAAAATTTCTTAGTTGCTTACATAGACAATTACGTCAAATTGAAATAAGGCACAAACAGGTGATCGTGAACGATTTTTCATAGCTGAGTATACAGGCATCAACTACCTATAATCGAAAAACATCTAATACATGTTCTTAGTTGCTTACATAGACAATTACGTGAAACTTAAAATAAGGTACAAACAGGTGAGCATGAATGACTTTTCATAGCTAAGTATACAGACATTATTCACTTGAAATCGAAGTACATTTGATACAATTTCCCAGCTGATTACCGCATACCATTACATAAAATTTGAAATAAGGCACAAACAGGTGATAATAAACAAATTTACATAGTTGATTATACATAGAAGATATGCACACGAACATAAAATCGAAGTACATTTGACTATTTCTTAGTTGATTACATAATATACAATTACATGAAATTCAAAATAGGGCACGAAGAGGTGATCATAAACAAATTTACAGTGTTGAATAATACAAACTTGAATTACTCAAAATCGAAGTAGGTACATTCAATACAATTTCTTAGTTACTTACATAGGCAATTACGCGAAATTCAAATAAGGCCAAAACAGGTGTTCATGAGCGATTTTTATAGCTGATTACACAAACATTGAATACTTTAAAATAGGAGTAGGTACTTTTAATACAATTTCTTAGTTGATTATACCATATAAAATTATTTGAAATTTGAATTGAGGCACAAACAAATTATAATAAACGAATTTATAGGGTTGATCACACAAATATCAATGACCTGTAATCGAGGTACATTTTTAATACAATTTCTCAGTACAAACATCATTCACCCAAAGTCGAAGTACACTTAACACGACAACTTGATGGTCGGCAGTTCTGATGTGCCGGTCGCGAGGCAAATTGTTGGAATCATCGTCATCATTATTGGACACAATTAACTCCTTCATGGAGCCAAAATTGAGTAGCTTGGAATTCTTATAGCTCAGTTTTATTATTTTCACTTTGCAAACGACATCACTTCTATTCTCGGGTGCTGGGAAGGCGAAGGGCCCACTGTTGGCTCTTAGAGAGAATCGTTGATAGTGTGAATTCAGTAACTGGATCAGGTTGACAGTATAATTCTAGTTATTGTAGTTGTGATGAGAACATTCCAGGTGAGTACTACAAAAAAAAAAATCAAAAATTGTATGTTATGTCTAACAGGATATTATAATACAAGTTTCATAAGACATAGTATTGTTGGGGGGTACGGAAAATGAACGAGTGAATATGCCTCCACGACCGTGAGGCTTATTGTTTGTAGGTATATGCATTTCAACTACCTGAGAAGTCGCACCCAAAATAACGGCTCTTGCCAACAGGGAATTGGTTGAAGGCCTTTTTTCTTATAATTTATAAGGTTATGACGGTATTACGGGAGCATAATTATTGAAAATAAAACATGCTAATTGTCGCAAGGCCCTTAAGGTCGTGAGTGGCGTGACAATATCCACCATGTAAACCGTGGTAATAAGTTTGAATTTGAACAATCTATACTGTTTATCCGCGTAACCAGTCTTTTTTCCATCAACTGTAGTCATTCCACAGAGTTTTAACAAGAGATTGATTTTTTTTTTCAATAAAGTTTGACCATCGAGTCTGTGGGTGATATATTTTTTTTTTTTTGCATAAGCATGAGACATTACATTGAAAAAGATCGATGGAATTGGCTTAGCTTTGCATGGGGTAGGTATAATATACAGCGAGCCGCGGCTTTGCAGTCGTTTCCAAAAATCCGGAACTATCGACCAGGGGCCTGTATCGAAATAGAATTTTTTTGTCAAAAGAGAGTTAAATTTTTTTCTAAATATAACCCGTACATATAGTAATGTGTTTCCATAAAAATATGTACTTAAATAAATGAATTGTCCGCATAAACATAGTGAAAATTAAACTTACACGAAAAACACAAACACGGCACAGCACCAACCCATGAGGCTGCTAGATAACGAATGCAAACGCACCACCACCACCTGTCGACTGGGTGGTTGTTCGTAACTTCTTACCTGAAAAGCCCTGAGCTATTAATTTTTTTTACCTGAAAGATCGTGTCTGAACAGGAATTTTTAGTATCATATGCACATATTCACGGAGCCAGCAGATAATCAATAATTATTATATAAATAGAAACTTTATTTAAAAATTACTTTGTGCTTATCACATAATGCTCCGACTTGAAAAATATCAGCGCTGAATTTTGTCAGTCCAGTACGGCAATGTAAAAATAAAAAAATATAAAAGATATAAGTATTTAGGAGCTCAATGTGTTGAAAAGATGTTTTAATAAAAACTATTAACATATGGACAAATTTACATAAAAATACCTAATGTTTTTCAATGCTCAAAGGTATTAGCCTAAAATGTTAGCGATTATCGATTGCATTGAGTACACCTGCCTACTGAAATTTTTCAAGTACCTGAGGGTCTAATATAAACGACTCTAGCATGCCAGCATTTTATAAGAATTTTCTACTTGACCGACCTTGAATTTTCAATAAATACCCTTTGATTACCAGGTTGAGAAAGAACGAATGAATACGAGAGGTAGCCAGTAGTGTAGGTAGCGCGACCGAAGAAATTAACAAGAGAGTTTTGCAGCATTGCCCACCCGCTGACGAGTGCTCTTCAAGCTACAAATATCTCCGGATCAAATATGTACCAAGCCATATGCGTAGTATCAGAATGGTGCATCTTAATACTTAACTCGGCCCTTTCAGGATGTACCTATGGGAGAAGTTTGTGCAAATAAAAATACGCACTAGTTATTGGTTACAGCTTTGTTCATTTCAGATTTTTAAACAGTTCCATACTCCTATCCTTACCTTAGATATGAAAGATTTTATTGTATCTATCTATGTACTAACAAGACTCTAAGAATTTTCATTCACATGTTCGAAAATATTTGCAGTCATTTCTTACAATAATTAAAGGGTTTGACTGTCGAAGAGACAAATATGGTTTCGCCAGCTAATGATGTTGGATATAAGAATCCAAGCTCGCATAGAAGGTCGAACGCAACCCGTTGACGCCTCTAATATTATTATCCCACTTTCTCGTCGTCTTCCTTCCAATAAAAGTACCTCGCCAACATTAGCACTTTTGGAAGTTTTTAAATACACTAACTTATCTGTAACTGCGCCTGGGTCGGTAGGACAGCCATATTCTTCATTTTTTTCAATTCACTGAAATTCTTTGCCACTTCTTTTGAGGCTGGAACCTAACTTGGAGAGATTTCTATAGGTCCTTATTGGTGCAGATTGACCTTTTGTCGAGAATCCAAATCGGTAGCAAGAAGCATCATGGACAAAGTCGTCATCACTCATTTCATCATACATTGTCTCACCGCTGTCCGTCGTTTTCAGATTTTGAGAGAAGGTTACTTCTAATTGATAAGATCTCGAGTGTATTGCAGATGTAGATGAACTGGTTCCGCACCTACGACGTTGGAATTTTTTTTGTGTCCATACTTGTTTTGTTGAAGATATGTTAGCTCGGGACATATTCTTCAAGAAAACTGAGCTATTTTCAATATTTTGTAGGATATATGCGATGGCAGGGCCTTCTTCTCTTTAGTTTCTCGCACCAAGCGTGCTAACATAGACTTTAAAATACCGAAAACTCGGGCACTTGTTCTAACCTAGGTCTCTCGAAGGACTTTAGTTATAGCGCTTTGAATTTTTTCGGAAATATTTCTCTTGCTTTCTGCAGCTCTACCTTCTATCGTTATCAAAAGCTCGATCATTTCTGGATATTTTGCTCCCGCTCATTCAAATATACAGATACTCTTCATTTCACGTTTTACTTATCTCAGCATGATGAATAATCTCACCATTATTTTGTCTCCATCGATTGTCCCCTTTCAGTGTCCACTTCAATGTCACCTTTGTACTCTTCAATTGTCCCTAACGTGTCCCTAACGTGTCCCTAACGTGTCTCTAACGTGTCCCTAACGTGTCTCTAACGTGTCCCTAACGTGTCTCTAACGTGTCCCCAACGTGTCCCTAACGTGTACTTTAACGTGTTCCCTAACTTGAGTGAAGCGGATCGAACGTGCGGCGATAAAAACGCGCTTGACTAAAAATGCGCTTGACTGAAGCCACTCTGGACCCGATCGAAACTCGAGCAGATTGAAAGCTGCGATCGAAACGCAGTCACTGCTAGAGACCAGCGTATACCGACAAGTCCTAGCGAACAGCCTATAACGTTAACTCCTAGTTGCCGGCCTATGCTGATAGCGACAGCACAAGTGATCAGGTTAGGAGTATAGAGACTTAGCGGTTGAAGCATGACGACTCGGCGGGCAGAGCATGACGACTCAAAAGGCCGACGTATGCAGACTTTGCCAGTGGACAGCGTATAGCGAGAAGTTCTAGTAGTCATGCTCTGTCTGCCAAGTCGTCATGCTTTAACCGCTAAGTCTCTATACTCCTAACCTGATCCTCCTCACCATTATTTTGTCTCCATCGATTGTCCCCTTTCAGTGTCCACTTCAATGTCACCTTTGTACTCTTCAATTGTCCCTAACGTGTCCCTAACGTGTCCCTAACGTGTCTCTAACGTGTCCCTAACGTGTCCCTAACGTGTCCCTAACGTGTCTCTAACGTGTCCCCAACGTGTCCCTAACGTGTACTTTAACGTGTTCCCTAACTTGAGTGAAGCGGATCGAACGTGCGGCGATAAAAACGCGCTTGACTAAAAATGCGCTTGACTGAAGCCACTCTGGACCCGATCGAAACTCGAGCAGATTGAAAGCTGCGATCGAAACGCAGTCACTGCTAGAGACCAGCGTATACCGACAAGTCCTAGCGAACAGCCTATAACGTTAACTCCTAGTTGCCGGCCTATGCTGATAGCGACAGCACAAGTGATCAGGTTAGGAGTATAGAGACTTAGCGGTTAAAGCATGACGACTTGGCAGACAGAGCATGACTACTAGAACTTCTCGCTATACGCTGTCCACTGGCAAAGTCTGCATACGTCGGCCTTTTGAGTCGTCATGCTCTGCCCGCCGAGTCGTCATGCTTCAACCGCTAAGTCTCTATACTACTGACCTGATCATTGTGACACGGTATAAACAAAAGCAAATTGAATCATTTAATTGACAAACAGACAGTTGAAGGAGACACATGGAACATATGGGACATTAGAAGTGACATAGGGGACACGTGAGGGACACGTTAGAGACACGTTAGGGACACGTTAGAGACACGTTAGGGACACGTTAGAGACACGTTAGGGACACGTTAGGGACACGTTAGGGACAATTGAAGAGTACAAAGGTGACATTGAAGTGGACACTGAAAGGGGACAATCGATGGAGACAAAATAATGGTGAGGAGGATCAGGTTAGGAGTATAGAGACTTAGCGGTTAAAGCATGACGACTTGGCAGACAGAGCATGACTACTAGAACTTCTCGCTATACGCTGTCCACTGGCAAAGTCTGCATACGTCGGCCTTTTGAGTCGTCATGCTCTGCCCGCCGAGTCGTCATGCTTCAACCGCTAAGTCTCTATACTCCTAACCTGATCACTTGTGCTGTCGCTATCAGCATAGGCCGGCAACTAGGAGTTAACGTTATAGGCTGTTCGCTAGGACTTGTCGGTATACGCTGGTCTCTAGCAGTGACTGCGTTTCGATCGCAGCTTTCAATCTGCTCGAGTTTCGATCGGGTCCAGAGTGGCTTCAGTCAAGCGCATTTTTAGTCAAGCGCGTTTTTATCGCCGCACGTTCGATCCGCTTCACTCAAGTTAGGGAACACGTTAAAGTACACGTTAGGGACACGTTGGGGACACGTTAGAGACACGTTAGGGACACGTTAGAGACACGTTAGGGACACGTTAGAGACACGTTAGGGACACGTTAGGGACACGTTAGGGACAATTGAAGAGTACAAAGGTGACATTGAAGTGGACACTGAAAGGGGACAATCGATGGAGACAAAATAATGGTGAGATTATTCATCATGCTGAGATAAGTAAAACGTGAAATGAAGAGTATCTGTAGATTTGAATGAGCGGGAGCAAAATATCCAGAAATGATCGAGCTTTTGATAACGATAGAAGGTAGAGCTGCAGAAAGCAAGAGAAATATTTCCGAAAAAATTCAAAGCGCTATAACCAAAGTCCTCCGAGAGACCTAGGTTAGAACAAGTGCCCGAGTTTTCGGTATTTTAAAGTCTATGTTAGCACGCTTGGTGCGAGAAACTAAAGAGAAGAAGGCCTTGCCATCGCATATATCCTACAAAATATTGAAAATAGCTCAGTTTTCTTGAAGAATATGTCCCGAGCTAACATATCTTCAACAAAACAAGTATGGACACAAAAAAAATTCCAACGTCGTAGGTGCGGAACCAGTTCATCTACATCTGCAATACACTCGAGATCTTATCAATTAGAAGTAACCTTCTCTCAAAATCTGAAAACGACGGACAGCGGTGAGACAATGTATGATGAAATGAGTGATGACGACTTTGTCCATGATGCTTCTTGCTACCGATTTGGATTCTCGACAAAAGGTCAATCTGCACCAATAAGGACCTATAGAAATCTCTCCAAGTTAGGTTCCAGCCTCAAAAGAAGTGGCAAAGAATTTCAGTGAATTGAAAAAAATGAAGAATATGGCTGTCCTACCGACCCAGGCGCAGTTACAGATAAGTTAGTGTATTTAAAAACTTCCAAAAGTGCTAATGTTGGCGAGGTACTTTTATTGGAAGGAAGACGACGAGAAAGTGGGATAATAATATTAGAGGCGTCAACGGGTTGCGTTCGACCTTCTATGCGAGCTTGGATTCTTATATCCAACATCATTAGCTGGCGAAACCATATTTGTCTCTTCGACAGTCAAACCCTTTAATTATTGTAAGAAATGACTGCAAATATTTTCGAACATGTGAATGAAAATTCTTAGAGTCTTGTTAGTACATAGATAGATACAATAAAATCTTTCATATCTAAGGTAAGGATAGGAGTATGGAACTGTTTAAAAATCTGAAATGAACAAAGCTGTAACCAATAACTAGTGCGTATTTTTATTTGCACAAACTTCTCCCATAGGTACATCCTGAAAGGGCCGAGTTAAGTATTAAGATGCACCATTCTGATACTACGCATATGGCTTGGTACATATTTGATCCGGAGATATTTGTAGCTTGAAGAGCACTCGTCAGCGGGTGGGCAATGCTGCAAAACTCTCTTGTTAATTTCTTCGGTCGCGCTACCTACACTACTGGCTACCTCTCGTATTCATTCGTTCTTTCTCAACCTGGTAATCAAAGGGTATTTATTGAAAATTCAAGGTCGGTCAAGTAGAAAATTCTTATAAAATGCTGGCATGCTAGAGTCGTTTATATTAGACCCTCAGGTACTTGAAAAATTTCAGTAGGCAGGTGTACTCAATGCAATCGATAATCGCTAACATTTTAGGCTAATACCTTTGAGCATTGAAAAACATTAGGTATTTTTATGTAAATTTGTCCATATGTTAATAGTTTTTATTAAAACATCTTTTCAACACATTGAGCTCCTAAATACTTATATCTTTTATATTTTTTTATTTTTACATTGCCGTACTGGACTGACAAAATTCAGCGCTGATATTTTTCAAGTCGGAGCATTATGTGATAAGCACAAAGTAATTTTTAAATAAAGTTTCTATTTATATAATAATTATTGATTATCTGCTGGCTCCGTGAATATGTGCATATGATACTAAAAATTCCTGTTCAGACACGATCTTTCAGGTAAAAAAAATTAATAGCTCAGGGCTTTTCAGGTAAGAAGTTACGAACAACCACCCAGTCGACAGGTGGTGGTGGTGCGTTTGCATTCGTTATCTAGCAGCCTCATGGGTTGGTGCTGTGCCGTGTTTGTGTTTTTCGTGTAAGTTTAATTTTCACTATGTTTATGCGGACAATTCATTTATTTAAGTACATATTTTTATGGAAACACATTACTATATGTACGGGTTATATTTAGAAAAAAATTTAACTCTCTTTTGACAAAAAAATTCTATTTCGATACAGGCCCCTGGTCGATAGTTCCGGATTTTTGGAAACGACTGCAAAGCCGCGGCTCGCTGTATATTATACCTACCCCATGCAAAGCTAAGCCAATTCCATCGATCTTTTTCAATGTAATGTCTCATGCTTATGCAAAAAAAAAAAAATATATCACCCACAGACTCGATGGTCAAACTTTATTGAAAAAAAAAATCAATCTCTTGTTAAAACTCTGTGGAATGACTACAGTTGATGGAAAAAAGACTGGTTACGCGGATAAACAGTATAGATTGTTCAAATTCAAACTTATTACCACGGTTTACATGGTGGATATTGTCACGCCACTCACGACCTTAAGGGCCTTGCGACAATTAGCATGTTTTATTTTCAATAATTATGCTCCCGTAATACCGTCATAACCTTATAAATTATAAGAAAAAAGGCCTTCAACCAATTCCCTGTTGGCAAGAGCCGTTATTTTGGGTGCGACTTCTCAGGTAGTTGAAATGCATATACCTACAAACAATAAGCCTCACGGTCGTGGAGGCATATTCACTCGTTCATTTTCCGTACCCCCCAACAATACTATGTCTTATGAAACTTGTATTATAATATCCTGTTAGACATAACATACAATTTTTGATTTTTTTTTTTGTAGTACTCACCTGGAATGTTCTCATCACAACTACAATAACTAGAATTATACTGTCAACCTGATCCAGTTACTGAATTCACACTATCAACGATTCTCTCTAAGAGCCAACAGTGGGCCCTTCGCCTTCCCAGCACCCGAGAATAGAAGTGATGTCGTTTGCAAAGTGAAAATAATAAAACTGAGCTATAAGAATTCCAAGCTACTCAATTTTGGCTCCATGAAGGAGTTAATTGTGTCCAATAATGATGACGATGATTCCAACAATTTGCCTCGCGACCGGCACATCAGAACTGCCGACCATCAAGTTGTCGTGTTAAGTGTACTTCGACTTTGGGTGAATGATGTTTGTACTGAGAAATTGTATTAAAAATGTACCTCGATTACAGGTCATTGATATTTGTGTGATCAACCCTATAAATTCGTTTATTATAATTTGTTTGTGCCTCAATTCAAATTTCAAATAATTTTATATGGTATAATCAACTAAGAAATTGTATTAAAAGTACCTACTCCTATTTTAAAGTATTCAATGTTTGTGTAATCAGCTATAAAAATCGCTCATGAACACCTGTTTTGGCCTTATTTGAATTTCGCGTAATTGCCTATGTAAGTAACTAAGAAATTGTATTGAATGTACCTACTTCGATTTTGAGTAATTCAAGTTTGTATTATTCAACACTGTAAATTTGTTTATGATCACCTCTTCGTGCCCTATTTTGAATTTCATGTAATTGTATATTATGTAATCAACTAAGAAATAGTCAAATGTACTTCGATTTTATGTTCGTGTGCATATCTTCTATGTATAATCAACTATGTAAATTTGTTTATTATCACCTGTTTGTGCCTTATTTCAAATTTTATGTAATGGTATGCGGTAATCAGCTGGGAAATTGTATCAAATGTACTTCGATTTCAAGTGAATAATGTCTGTATACTTAGCTATGAAAAGTCATTCATGCTCACCTGTTTGTACCTTATTTTAAGTTTCACGTAATTGTCTATGTAAGCAACTAAGAACATGTATTAGATGTTTTTCGATTATAGGTAGTTGATGCCTGTATACTCAGCTATGAAAAATCGTTCACGATCACCTGTTTGTGCCTTATTTCAATTTGACGTAATTGTCTATGTAAGCAACTAAGAAATTTTATCGAACGTACTTCGATTTCAAGTAATTTTAGTAATCAATGTTTTTATGTATAATCAATACTGTAAATTTGTTTATGATCACCTGTTTGTGCTTTATTTTGAATTTAATATAATTGTCTATGTAAGCAGTTATGTGAATTAAACTACGAATAAATCATGATGTTGAGGTCTTACCCTGAACTGTATGTAATTATTGTCCATGTAACTAGCACAGTATATTGGTCTGTCAATAAAATGGTTCTATTTGCTTGCGTTTATATACCAAAAATAACTATTGAAACCAAACCACTTGAGAGTTTGCAAGGGTTAAGATACAATGAGGAGTGCTTCAGTAGGTATAGGGAATTCAAACATCCCGCGCTTTCAAGCTAACAAATGTCTCCTGCCAAACACAATCTGTGACCCAACCTGTCAAATCCAAATTCCACGTACTTTTCAAATTTCCCGCACGTTAAAATCCCCCACATGTCAAATGCCGGTAATACAGAATAAATGCTTGACGATCAGTCAAAAAAGTCACTAGATTCAGTGATAATAACCAAAAGTCACCAGATAAACTAAAAACTTTTCAAATTTCCCGCGCCACCTGTCAAATGCCGGTAATGCAGATCCAATGCTTAACGACCTGTCAAAAAAGTCACTAGATTCAGTGTTGCCAACCAAAAGTCACCAGATAAAAGTCCCTAGAAACGTCTGGCTCAACTGACCCCGTACCTACTATAGACTATCACGCAGCGAACCCAACACAAATGGTGAATGAGCCACCGAAGCAATATTCAACTTGGAAAATGTATTCTTCGTGTATTCGTAAAGTCCTAATCCTACTCTTATTAGTACCTCTTACCTTCTGTCAATTTTGTTTGCTAATTTGGATTCAGGAAAGAGCTCTGTGCGTGATTTATGTCCACAAAATTTTGGGTCTTTGATTGATGGCAATAGCTGGTGCGGTGTGCAGGTTTGATCCGAAGCAGTTGAATCTTTTTCATGACAAAGAAAGATTTTTTGGTGAAACGAACAACTGAATTCAACAGAAAGTATCTCAAAGTGGCAAGAAATGTGCCTAAAAGACATTCGAGAAGTAAAAAAATGCACCTTAAAAAAACGCGCCTATACATACAGAGTGTCCCAGCTAAAACGATCCAGCGCGATTTTCTCAAAAAATATCAAGGCAACAGACATTGTTTTGCAATTGGGGGAAAGCCTGACCTTTTAGCTTTCTTTGGAGGGGGCGCCGATGCTTGTAGGTGCTCTAGTTTCCAAGAAAATGCAATTTTAATCGGGCGAGTCACAAAAATTCGAAAATTCATGATCGACTAAACAAAATACTTCAGATGAAAAAAATCCCCTTTCTCTAGGCTTTCCATTGATGTGTCGCCGATGTCTGTACCTGGCCTAGTAAGCCAGATATTCTGCCTCACAGTTCAGCAAAACACAATAATCAGAATCATGGCGTCACCGATCACACACTATTTCTATTTCCAGAGAAAATCGCGCTGGATTGTTTTAGCTGGGACAGCCTGTATAAGCTCTCGGAAAAGATAGGATGGGTAATTTTTGATTTAATTGCTGGAAAAAATTCATCAAGATGATTTTACAAAAATATTTGTTATTTTAAGCCTCTATATAATGTCAGGGCTCGATACCAAGTTGCAGGCGCAAAGTTTAGGACGACGTAACTCGCACAAATACAGCGGTCTGATTGGTTGGTATCCGCCGTTGCTATGGTAACCGCACTTACGGCGGTCTCAGCCCCAACTTGGTATCGAGCCGTTAGAAAGCACCGTTGTGACAAAAACTGTAGCTTTTGACTTCTAAAAAATGAGAAAATTTACTGACCAAGAAATTTCTCTCTTCATCACAATTTTTCAGCTAAAATGCTGAAGTTAAATATGTATTTTGACACGATAAAGTGTCGAATAGTAGCTATTTATGACATAAGTGACTGATTATTTTGTAAACGGGGTCGATTACAAGCGCAAATATCTACGATGAACAGCGTCGGACTGGCAAGTTTTGGCCTACCGGGCAAAGAATGAAAGTGGCCTCGAAACCGAAGGGGAAGTCAAAGGGCCCGCCCCTCAGTTAGCGCCGCAGCCGAGTTTTTTATTAATAATAATAATGCTTATAACAAAAAAAGACGGTGACCAAATTGTCTTCAAACTCAAAACTTTTGCTTGAAATACACTACGATAAAGAAAACAACGGAGGAAAATATTTATTATTGTTACGTATTTCGCATACGGGTTCGAATATGAGTGAGACGATCGTTTTAAAACACACACTGTTTGTTACTTCGTACTACAATAAATACACGCCAACAATTATTCACTTAGGAATATCGCTGTGATTACAACTCGCTTTTAATCCGCTCGCTACCACTTCGCATTCCAATTCATAACTGCTCGTGAGGCGACGATTGATGCCTTATACAATTATACATATAGGTCCGACTGATTCATCTCGAATGTTCCATGCATTCTTCAGCAGTCTCCACAAAGACCCGACGTACGGTTTCCATACGACTCCCGAAAAATCTTGCACATTACCCCTATAATTCTGCCGTGCTCTAGAACCGGCGCCTCCGCCAAAATGGACCGATGTAGCTTGACCCACTGCTGAAGTCTCCATACAGTTGTAGGGGAAGAAGCCTACACGCGCGCTCCGGAACACTCCAGAACGCTCCGCACTAGTAGTGTACTGCGATCTAACGGGAAGAGTCTAGAAAGATTGCGTGTTATCCAGAATCGCCGCTCGTAATATTATTCTAACATTAGGCCAGAAATTACAGAAATAATAGCGAACAAAAATGAAACCCAGCCGGATTTTTGCATATAAGTTCATCAACAGTTTTGATTTCGAAGATACTGATCTACTTGCGAATTTGTCGATGATTTCTGAATGTGGCTAAAGATGTAAATCCTACATAGACGGTAAAGAAAGAGCACGACTAGATGGTAGATAAAACAAACCAACTGCGGGAGCCTCACACACACAATCTTGTCATTCCATGACTAGTGACTACTAAAGAAATAATCGATGCATGATATGCAAAAACAAAAGTGGACCAGACTTTGATACAAAATTGAAAATTTGGATTAAAAAAAAATTTCAAAGTGCAATTTCTTCCAAATGTGGACAATTTGGCCTCCAACTGGGGATTGGCCTACCGGGCACTTGCCCGGTTGCCCGGTGGACCAGTCCGACACTGACGATGAATGTGGACAACAAATCTGTACTGTTCAAAGGCAAAAAGAGCAATCTTTGTACCGCTACAAGAAAGCCAGGAAAGCTGTCTCATGATGCATCCCTGTGGCCTGTGGCTAAATGGATTCTTAACGGATAGACCAACAAAACATGCTACTTTGATTGGAATCTAGTGGACCGAATGCTATGTACGTTCCTCCAGGGATGGGTTGTAAATAGGGATGGGTAGTAAATAGAAATTGAGTATGAAAGGAAAAATGGGTGGTATTGGGATGTGTAGGAATGGAATAGATTATATGGGTTGGATGAGTATGGAAGAAAAATGGGTGATCTGGGAATGGGTAGTATGCTGAGAATGAATGACACGGGTATGGGAGACATGGGTAATTGGGTATAATTTGGGATGTGTGGGCATAGTAATAATATTATTAGTACTATTATGTATCTAATATTATATATTCAACACCTATAAAGGTCATGAATAAACATTATTATTATTATTATTACGACGATTTTTGAAGTATGTATTCTGAAAACTATTGAAAAATGTTGAAAATAATTGAAGGGGAACTAGATTTGTTGATCTTTTCATTACGTTATTTTTAGCACGCTTCCATAATCCGACGCTTTTAGTAGTGGTCGTAGATAAACAAAACTCTACCTGAAAATTCAACATTGTTATGAGTCCGATAATACTTGTTTCTAAAGAGGTCTTATCGGTGACCGAGAGTTGTTTGAGTAAAATTTCTGTTTAGTGCTACCACATAATACAACCCAAAGTGAAGCCAACAGCACTTGTGAAAAAAATACAGGTGTTCTAACATTCGCACCCATGCGGAGTCCAGGGCAGTATATAGAAATGGTTGAAAGTGCAAGAGAAAGGTTGAAAAAAATTGGGTTTTTAATTTTTTAAGGAATAATTAGGCATAAGGTGAAACATTCGAGCTGTTTCACTTTTGTTACCCCAAAAGATTTAAGTGATACGTTGACCACAGGATTATAAATACAAAATATCAACCACGCTGGGTACCTACTTGATTTTCATTCATTGTACAGGGTGACTCATGGTGATGAAATGAAAAAATACAATTTCCCTAAAAAAAACTTTCAAAGGGACCAAACGAATGGTTTGGAGATGTTTTTGAGAAAAATTCATTTCTTAAGCCTCCAACCTCCAATACTCTGCATAGATAACATATAACGTATATTGAATGCACCGGCAATTAGTTGTTCTGTTGTTCTGTTGTTCATATATTTTTACGCAATATTCTGCCTCAAATAGTTTTGGAATGACGAAATAAGGAGGGCTGGCAGGACGTTTCTTCGACCTTCGACCCTCCATATCTTCAATAATAAAATAACCATTTTTTTTCAATAAGTACTTTTTCTGACATACATTGCCGTAGATTGTCCTGGACCCCGTGAGCGAAAATTTTGAGACATCCCTGTATAGCAAGGTTGAGAAGCTTACTATTGACTCTGTCTGAGGCGCCAGATTGCATCTCTAAGCGCAGCTGAGCTGTTTTTTCAATCGAGGCTTGGGTTGCAAAAGCTGGACCATAACGGTCCACTTTCAAGCCAGGTGGCGCAAAGTTACAGCGGTGCAAATTAGTAAATACAGTGGTCTGATTGGCTGATGCAGCTTGTTTTGCATACTGTTGCCGTGGTTCTGATTCGACGATATTCCGGACGAAAATCTGAGAGCCCCCAAATGATAGGAAAAAATAGAAACCGAAAAGGTATGGAGGTAAATTCCGTCGAAAATCCATAGGTATATAGTATTCTATTAATAGGTGTCTATAAATCTGAGCAAGTAACCCTGTAAACTTTTCACAAAAAACTCACTCCTCCATGAAAACTTAATTGGCAGGTATTTCTGCCTTTTTGCAGTGAGACTTGTAGAACATCAAGACCAAAATTGTTGCAGATTAGGGATAATAATCAAAGAAAAATTTAGGGTATTCAAAATCATCAGCTTTCACATTCTTCTTATGTGAAACTGTACTTACAGGTTGAGTCGTAAGACCTCAAAACCAATAACGCATTCGCGTATATTTCTACCTCTACATCAATCTCGACATCAATTTAAAAATCTTTGAGATCTTTTACAGGTGTTACTGTGAAAATTGTATTTCCAAAAATTTTGATTCACCCTGTATACTTACAAGTGTTCCAAAATTGATTGTGTAGACTAAACTATGAACAGCCCATTTGATGTAAGGATCTCCTGTGCAATTTGTTTTTCCAAAATTCGACTCAATGAAGAAGATATGACCTCAGGTTAAACTTTTTTCATATTTTTTGCAAATAACCCATAAACCGCTCAACACACCAACTTGACGAAGTTGTATTTTGACAAAGCAGTGGGTTAATACTCTGTCTATTTTCAAGTCTTTCAGAAAAATCCCACTAGCGGATCCATCCATGAGCGTTGAGAAACAAAAGTGACAACAAAAAAATTAAGTCAAATTCTCAAAACAAAAACTCAACAGCCGATTTCACTATCATCTAGGGACTCGATGCTTACTTCTTCGGCCATCAATTCTGGGATACTCTGTATAAGTAGAACAATTTCAAAAGTTATTCAACAGCTGAAGAAAATTGCTCTTCAGTCCGTTTCAGGCCTAGTATTATTATAGTGATAGTATAAGTAGTATTATTATAAAGAATCATGAAAAATTAATAAGGAACATTGGCATCTGCTGCTAGTAAAAATGGTGGAGGCGCTAAAATGGGCGTCGTCTGGCAATAAGAAAATAGCTGTATCTCATTTGTTTCATACCTAACGTCATTTTGCAAATAAGTTTTTTCAACATTCTATACTTCAGAAGAACGTTTTAGAAAGCTGTCAAAATTTCGATCTCATAATAGGTCGCGGGCTCGCGGGAACATAACCGTCACCTTGGCACCCGCTATGGCAACGTTGCAAGTATGCCTGACGTGGCAACAGCGCATTGCGGATTTCCGCGCTTCTTATGGTGGCCTCACATTGAGCATCAAATGCTGCAGCTTTTTTTGCTGCCGAGGTCTCATTGGTCAAATGTTGGTCACTGACAGCAATAACAGGCGTTAGTTCCAATCAGAACTCTCTGCAGCAAAAAAAGCTGCAGCATTTGATGTTCAATGTAGGGCTACATTATGCGGCCTATGGCTATGTAGGGCTATGTAGGGCGGCCTTAGCCGCTTGTATCATTGTATATTTGACGTCCTGGCACAAATAGTGGAAAAATGGAAGAAAAAAAGGCTAGCGTTCGACAATATCTAAGATTGAAACGTGTGTCACCGGATGGAAGCCCATTTAGTTCCCAACAATTTGACACTTGGACCATCTATGTGAGAGTTACGGTTCTTGAGTTATGGCTCCCAGAACTTCCGGAAGCATTCAATAAGCATGTCAAAATCATACTACCACCTTGCGTTGACCAAGTTTACCACATCATCGCATCGGTCGGATAATCTTTGGAAAACGCCATATTTTAGCCTGTCATAAGAAGACAATTTTGACAGGTTGTCAGAAGGATCTTGCAAAACTAGGGTATGGTAGGTTTCGGAGATGTGCAATAAAAACTACATCCAAAAGTCAACTTTGGAGACCTGTATTTCTCTTAGAAAGCATTTTCGTTTGAAGGTTAGTTTGGTTGAATCGGCCTATTTTGTTATCAGGAATATGTGATATCTTTTTGTGCACTCATTTCTGGGACACCTGTATATTTACGGAGTTGCACACATCAGAACTTTTTTTTGAGCCTATGCCCCCGGACCGAGCCCCGGACTAATTCGTCAATCTCCAGTTGAAATCCAACCGGCGGGCGGTCAACCGGACATTATAAAACTCAGCAGTAAAGAGCTCACCGAAATTGTTTCAGATAACGAAATAACGTGCCAGGTTTCTACGAAATAAAAACATGAGTCCTCAGATGGTGTTAATAAAATCAGTCGTGATTTTTTCTTCAAAAATCGATTTTATTTTTTCTTGTGGATTTTTTCTTTTTTCCGTCTTTTATAAAATTGTCTGTCTCATTTCTGTCACATCCAACACCAAACTTTGAAACCGTTGGTAGTGGTAGGATTTTGCTAAAATTTGAGTTGAAGATAAACAGTAAGTAGTAAGTACCCAACCTCGTCGATCAAAACATAGCTCTGTCAAATTAGGAAGCACATTACGTCCCGCCGTCTATGAGTTGTTGGCGAAAAACCCTAATCCCTGGCCCTAATCATAGCGACAAGTGCCACTTTGCGACTGACGTTCGCCTACCTTAGAGTGGCAATAAATTGTTTCTGTTGGTTAAAAAGCGGTTCAATAAGATGCTTCTTTTCAACACCCCTTTCAGTATCTAAAACTGTCCATTGCCATTGTTGAACCAAAATAAATAAAATTAGTTACACATTATTTTTGGTATCGAATATGGTATTGAATGAGAACCCTATCAGATTGAATTTTGCACAGAGAAACCTGGAAGTCCTGGGACATACAACCTTGTATTCATACAGGGTGGTTAATAATTATTAGACCAAAAGAACAAGTGAACTATCCGTATCAATACAAAGATCGTCCGAGTATAGTTACGAAACTGATTTTTTTTTCTCTCACCGACGTAATATAGCTTTAGCAATTGATAATGGTTCTTGAAACTGGAGAAAATTTTGATAGTCTCCTGATTATTTTGTTTTTTCCCTACATTAATACTGTTACGAATTTCGCGGACGGATTCGATTATAATTGAGACGATCGTTTTAAAACACACACTGTTTATTACTGCGTACTACAATAAATACACGCCAACAATTATCTACTTAATAATATCGCAGTTATTTTGCTTTTATCCGCTCGCTACCACTTCGCATTCCAATTCAATACTGCCCGTGAGCCGATGATTGATGCCTTTTATAGGTCCGACTAATACATGTGTAATACGTGATCCGGCATATAGATTCCAGACAACTCCTGAATAATCACACACCTTTCGCGTATAATTCTGCCGTGCTCTAGAGCCGGCGCCTCCGCCAAAATGAGCAGATGTGCCTTGATCGAGCGTTGAAGGTTCCCAACGCCAAGCCATCGCGTATACTTCTGGGAATGTCCAGAGCTTCGCACTTATTTCTACACCGCGACATAATGTATGGAAGAAAAATTGCGTGTTTACCAAATGCACGGGATCGCCGCTCGTAACAATACGTTACAATCCGAAAGCATAGGTCAGAAATAGCCGAAGAAATAGCACATACAATCATACTTATTTTTATTATCAAGCCTATTTTATATTTCAATAAGGTTGAGAAGGTATTATTATAGATGAAACGCCAGAATAAATCCTGAAGCTATAATGATACCTTTTTAGTTCAAAGAAATTCAAAAAGAGAAAAAATTTAAGAAAAAATAAAGTTTCAGCTTCTTACTCTTGGCTTTTTTGAGGGTATGGTACTTAGCTCATTATTTTGATCAAACTATGAATAAAGAAAATTAAATTTCTTTCCGCATTTTTCTGACACTTTCGAAGCATATCCGTACCTATATCCCCGAACTGCCTTCTTAAAGGACTCAAGGACGGAATTAAATTGGTAAAATGAGGCGTTGCGGAATCAATCCGTCTGAGTTTATTCCTTGACAGAAATCTATCATTCAGGTCTTTTTGGAAAGATACAAGGATGTACTTTGGTTTGAGCCTATAGATATTTTCAAAATCCAAAAAATTCAAGTTTTGAGAAAATAATTTTTGGATTTCGAAAATGTCTATAACTAGGCTCAAAAGGAATAAACTCACACCGATTGATTCCGCAACGCCGTATTCCACCAATATAACTCTGTCCTTGAGGCTTATTTTCCGATAATTTTGCAACACCCTGTAGAAATAAAACCGCCAATAAAATACCGATAAGAACATAACAATTATGTGCTCGATAATAGGTACATTTCTGTCGGATAGATTAATAGATACTCAGTCCAGTATTATGAATCATCATATTTAGAATGCCTTCCGCTACACTTACGAGGAAACCACAAATATAATGGACACAAAAGGTGTTTATTATACCCTAGATTATGCCCTTATTCAGGTACACAGATCTCCTAAGTCGTTCGTCCATTGACTCAGTGAAAGAACGCAACCATAAATAACTCCAAACTTCACAGATAAATCCGCGTAGGCAGGCACCTATAAAGGTATGAAGCCCAATAAGTTATTTTTCATTTTTATTCCTCGAGCTCTCTGTGCCTCGAGAAAGCTTTTAATCTATCTATCTTGGACTTTTCATATCAAAAATGGAACAAATAATATTCAAAAATTGTAAGAAATGGAGACAAAATATAAAAAGGCAATTAAAAATTAACGCAGAGCCCTCGTAAAAACTTCCCGCTTGCGTATTCAAAGTGTGTTGATACTCCGTCACCGTGGCAAGAGAACTGGGTCGGCCAATCAGAAACGACCACATACAGTGTTCCTACGGAGATGACGCACCACGCCACCAGGCGAAATATCAATAGGAACTTTACTATAGAAACGCTAGTATTGCATCAGCCACGAGAACAAATTGAATCGCAGCGTAAACTCCCCTCATCAGAGCGTTCCAGAAGTTTCCATCCAAATTTCCTTCAGTTCAGTTTGTAATTTGAGATGGTGAAGACGTGCACCCGCAGCAGATCTGAGATTAAGAAGATATAATAAGCAGCGATAAATTGGAGATCGTGACATCTCGTACTTTTTCTGAAAATTGATAGAGGAAACAACACAACACACCACAATGACGGCGACCGTTCCGGCAATATTGAAATATTTGAGCGACAGCAGCAATTTCAATCACGATCAAAATATTGACATGCCGACGAGGGCGAAAAAACGACGCCTGGATCATCTATCATGGGAAGAAAAAGTACAGAGAAAGTAAGTTTTTTCATTTTACTTCTGAATATTTTTTTGATTTCAAGTTTTATTTTGTTTATTTTACTATTTTTATTTGAGTTTTACAAAAAAAAAGTTGTTCTAATAATATACCTACAATTTTTTTTAATATTCAAGTAAATACATAATTATGTATAAAGCACGGTATGAGGCTTTGTTCTATCGCGGGAATTTTCTGATGTAAATTATTCAAATATTATTGATTGAGATTATCAAATATTCATTGGATTTCCCAGATCAATTTTCCAAATCTTGCTTTACATAGAATGAAGAATAACCAGTTATAACTAGGAACTATGCAATTAAAATTTTATCGGTCTTTGTAGGAGATTTTTTTTTCAGATTAGTTTTATCAAAAAGGTATACTTAAAACATACCTACCATTGTTCATTTCAATTTTATTGTTGTTATTGCGTTGTATTTAAATATCTTTTATCTTGAGTATTAGTAGGTAGGTAGGTACCTGCGTATGTTTTACTATTCAAGTACCGGGCGTTTTCTTTTTTCTTTTTTTTTCTTTCAAGTTTTGAACCAGGGCAGGAAATCAGCTGCGGTCGAATGCAGGGGGAGGAAGTTGTTTTCGGCTGAAGCAAAGCTGTTCCTAATTCCGAATTCTCAAGGAACACCTTGGGGTTAAGCCGACTTCAGATGATACGGCGCGCGGTTTCCCATTCGGAATTTTTGTTTTGACTTGAAGAATATCAGTAGCAAATAATGATAAATTTTCTAGAGTCGGGTTAAGGTTTGTACCAGATTTATACAGTGATACTTTGTTGCTATATTCGGACCAGGACCAGGACCAGGAACAACACAATAGTTAGACAATAGCTCAAATATTATGTAAATAGATTTGATACCTGGATTAGATTAGACTACTGTTTTTGTCATATAAATAGGTCGCACGTGCCGTTACAAAGCAGAATTTGCAAATTTATGTCGAAATTTGCCCTCGAACTTGTCAGATTACAATAATCACACAAAATTTGCAGTTTCATTCAAACTGAAGGTTGCATGCATTAGGCGTTCCTATTTTGTATTTGTAATAAAAAAGTCTGGATTTTGGCCTGCCTTAGAGTAAAGGACCTTCTTATTTTTTCAAAAGTAATTTTTCTTGATTAGGTGTAATGATGCAACAGGTCAGAAGTATGCTGAAACACGTTCAAATTTTGGCAGTTTATTTTGACCACATAAATTTTATGAAGATGCAAGAGGGCAAGAGCAAAATGTAAGACAAGAACTATCTTGGATAGATGTTTTTTATGCAATCTGTTGCAATTTAACTAATTTTTGCCAGTGATGGATGAGAAAAAACTTCAATTGTGAAATACTGAAACAAACAGGTTAGTTCCAAGTGTAGAAAATCGGAGAGAATTCAATAATATTGATATCTTGCTCACAACATTCTTCTCAAAAACGCACAACAACGGAGATGAAATCCTCCAAAGTTGAGATTTTAAAATTTTGTTTCTTTACTTAGGATGTCTTAAAAGTATCGCATTTCGACAGTATTACGGTGTATGGATTTGGGTCGAAGGACCATCCTTTCTGGTTTCGTTGACTCTTTAGATTTCAGTAAAGACCTGATGTAAACTGGTCATATCAGAATTATCAGTGAAAAATACCAACTAGGTACCAGATGCAATTTGTACAGGGTGAGCAAATTCGGATGTTTTCATACAGGGGAACTCTCTGCAACCATTAGAAATATGGAAAAACTGATGACACCTTCTCGATCTTTTTTTTTTGAAGAGAAAGTCAATAATGAAAATGATAATCGGATATAGTTTTTGTCTTAGACCCATGAGCAAACGTTCGATGTTTCAGTGTTCTGATACATGACAATAACTTGTTATTCTCGAAACCAGAGGAAAGTTATTTATTTAAAAGTTGTGCTTTTTTAAAATATAAATCATAACTGGCTATAATTTTACTGAAGAGGAGTTTTTCAAATTTTCAACGATATGTAACATGATTAGCTTGAGCCAAAACGGTCGAGACCAGCATTTTTGAAAATAAAATGAATTCATCATAGATACCCTAAACTTAATTTTTTTTTCCTGTCACTAAGATAATATCAAGCCATCACATTTACATTTTTGAAAATTCTGTTTGGCCCAAAACTGCAAAATGACAATAAAACTATGACATAATGACAAATCTGATTGGCTGATTCACTACTCAGAAAGAAAGCAATGTCGAATCCGTTTTGTGAGATGAAGAAAAAGGTCATCAATGATCTAAACGTCATTTCTCCCCAATACTGAGAAATAATTCCTATCTTTTTTCAACAACTTTTTTCTCACAGACGCTAATTCTTACTTTGTGAGTTTGTAGTTTATTCTCACGATTCCATCCCTTGTGATAAGAATGATTGATGTACCGCTTCTTCTTCTGTGAATAAACGCTATTATTATAGCTTCACAAAAACTGATGACGTAAGTATTTTCAGCTGAGATATCAGAATTGTCATTTTTCATTTTATTTTTGGACTAAATAGATTTTTTCAAAGAATAAAAAGGTAATAATGTAGCGACAAACGGCTTGACACTATCCTAAATGACGCCAGGTCTGGGCTGGGTGAAAAAATAATAATAAAAAAACAAAAATATCACGGGTATCTGATGTTCATTTTATTTTGAAAATGTTGGTTTTGACTATTGTTGGTTATACAGGGTGTTGCATGAAGAAACCGACATAGCTAAGGGTCCAGTCGAACCATTCATTATCATTACCTGCAACACGTCGAAGAGGTGCTAAAATATCATTGATGGGGGTAGGTCCAGTTTTTCTAGACGAATTAGGATTTCGCTTTGAAATTTTTCTATCGCTTTTCGTTTTGATGTTACAGGGTGAATCATGTATTTTGTCCAAGTTTTTGATGAGCTATATCTTTTGAATGGCTTAATGGATTTGGATTTGACTGAAATTGTATAGATATGATAGCTTATACATTGCACCATGAAGTTGTTCAGAAGTTTCAGGGCCGGACTTATTTTTCAATTTTCAAAGATTTTGTTAGAAAAGTCATCTTTCCAAATGTTTTTTTGGAAAACCAATATCAGATTAAGAAACTACAGAAAAAATGATACAAGGAACATCATTCAATTTCTTCGGCACACCCAAGGTCTGTCGAGAAAAAAATATCTCTTGAGATTTGGGTCGGCTGCGATCTAGTGTAAGACTCATTCTTTCACGAATTTTCGAAATATTCATCCTCTGATTTAATGCTGTCACGGTTTTTTTCACTTTCCTACATTAGTATCACTTGGTACGGCAAAAAAGACAAAAGTCCAGGACCGGATTCAAATCTATAGTGAACATTATTTCTAAAAATCCGATTTTCCAGTATTTAGTTGGAAAATTACAGCATAAAGTTATGATAAAATGGCTGAAAAAGGCTCTATTGTCTGCAAGTGGAACCTTAGGTCCTTCAGAAACCAGCTAAACAAATTTTTCCTTTTATTGATTTCAAGAATACAAAAAATTATTTCCGAAATTTTTTCGCGGACAAGATAACAAGAAGCAGGAAAATCAGAAACCTGTTTTTTTTATGTGTAGAAAACTAACAGAATCAATGAACTAAGCACTAGGGAACAAGAAGAAAGAGAGACCATGGGCTTCATGTAGCCTCATAAAAAATAGTCCAGGAGAGTAAGGTCCGGGGACCTGGCTGGCCAAGTATGGGGACCGCCTCGAGCCTCTGCCAATCCATCTATTGGTATAAAGATCATCCATGTAGTGTCGTACATTCTCTTCATGCCGGCAGGACATTTCAAAGAAAATCATCATAGACCGCCCCAGTCAAATGCTCTTCAAAAAATGGGGTCCTATTAACCTATTGTCGACCAGTCCACACCAAACGTTCAGAGAAAGCTTGTGTTGGGAGTGAGATTGCTTTTTGGTGTGCCGACCACAAGTGCGAGTTTCTGGTTAGCACACCATCTTTGGTGAATTGCACTTCATCGGTGAACAGTATCTGGAGAAGGTTTCTTGGATTTTGGAGAATTCACCTAAAAACGCATTCGAGGAGAGTGGTCTTGAGGTTCAAGCCGCTGGACCTTTTGAATATGGTGGGGATGTAGTTAGTTTCTCTTTATTCAATATTCTCCAAACTTTACAATGAGAAACGCCCACTGCGGCCCTCAATCTCCTGGTGCTTATTTTTGGGTTCTCTTCCGCTATCGCCACAAATGTTTTCTTCCTTGAATTCATCACGTTATTCAAAGGCACACTTGTTGATAAACAACGTAAAGGAAATGAAAAATGAACCTGATTTAGGTCCTGCCCTGTCTAGTTGTTGCCGAGAAGAATTTTCCGTTCTCCCTAGTGAACTAACACACTAAAACTTTTTCAGCTGGGTTTCATTTAAAATAACTAAAGTGGAACTCCTAGAATTTACAGTTGAAAATTTCAAAGGTAATCTAGTCCAGCTTCCGGTTTAATCTAGTCCAGCTGCCGGTTTAATCGTTGACTCTGATGAAAATTCAATTACAATAACTAGAAAACTAGTTGAAAATACTGAAACTAGGCATTCCTGGCCGACATCAACTAGAAAAAGTTTGGGTGTGAAGAGACTGTCGAATAATTTTTTGTATTCCCAAAACTAACAAAAGGAAAAAATTGATTAAGCTGCTTTCTAAAGTGACCTATTAAGGTTCAACATGCAGACAAGAGGACATTTTCCATTTACTCCACCACTTATTTGATGCTGTAATTTTCGAACTGAATACAGGCGCGTGCTGGAACCCTAAAGAGGGCCCGGGCGAATCCACGTCAAAGGGCCCTTTGAGACCAAAATTTAAATAGGTACCTATTCCACGCCACGACCGACGGCGATTCGATTGTTGTTTACAAAATATCCTTAAAAGAATTGGAAAGTCTGGAAATCAATTAGGTATTTAGGTAGGTACTAAGTGTTAGTGTTATGCTTGAGAAAAATTCATAGCTTTTCAAACAAAAATTTTTGGAAAAGAACATGTAAGGCTCCACAAGACCTGATGGCTAAGGGCCTACCGGGAAATGCCCGGCTGCCCGGTGGGCCAGCACGCGCCTGACTGAATACTAAAAAATCTAATTTTTAGAAATGTTCACTAGACTTGAATCCGGTGCTAGACTTTCGACTTTTTTGCCGCACCAAGTGATACTAATGTAGAAAAATTGAAAAAACCATGACAGCAATGAATTAGAGAATAAACATCTCAAAGATCCGTGAAAGAGTAAGTGCTTGGTTAGTTTTCACTAGATCGCAGTCGACCCAAATCTCAAAAGATATTTTTTTCTGGGCAGGCTTCAGGTGTGCCGAAAAAATTAGATAACGTTCCTTGTAGCATTTTCTTTGTTGTTTCTGAATCTGATATTGGTTTTTCAAAAAAAACATTTAAAAATATGACTTTTTCAACCAAAACTTCGAAAATAAAAAAAAATGAGTCCGACCCTGAAATTTCCTATCTATCATTGGGAGAATGTACCTATCAAATTTTATTCGAATCCATTATGTCATTCGAAAGATATAGCTCATCAAAAAATTCGACAAAATACATGATTCATAAAATTTATTATTATTTATTATTCAAAATACATAGTTGTAACTCCGAAACAAAAAGCATAGAAAAATTTCAAAGCCTGGTCCTAATTCGCCTAGAAAAGCTGGACCTACCCTTAAGCTATGTCGGTTTCCCCATGCAACACCTGTAAAAAGGAAAAATTACTCATCAACATTTAATTGAATTATGATAATCAAGGAGGCGATTCAGAGTGCTTTGCGTAGACCTTGCGAACAAAAAGATCCTAACGCGGCATGACGTCACCAAAGGTCGGTTGGAATTGATTTTGGATTTCTTTTTTGCAGAAAGTTGAAGAATCGGGTGGCCGCCCAAACGTCCAGGGACCGCAAGAAGGCCCGCATGGACCAAATGGAGAAAGCCATCCAAGACCTGTTCGCCAAAAACGAGACCCTGATGACGGAATGCGACAATCTCAAGCACATCAACGAGAGACTTTCCGCGGAGAATTCAGATCTCAGGATAAAATTGAGGAGACCCTGTGCCGGTTGCGCAGCCGCCAATGCTGCCGCTTCTGTGCTGCAGAGTCAAAACCGGACTGTCGAGTGTGAGGCCCAGAGTGGATCAGCAGAGTCCCTCCTTCGGCCGCAAGGAACGGCCACACACTCAGCAGCGGCTTTGGCCCGTGTCAGCAACAGCAGCAGCAGCAGCACGGCGGCGGCAACGACCACGGCTCTCTTGAAGATTGTCCTGGCCTGCCTTCTCTACCGGACCTCCTCGACGAGCTCAACACCGACGTGGACATCTCATCGCTCGAACAGCTCACGCAGAGTCTACTGCAGGATATCGCCAGAGACCTGGAGGCTGCTGCTCAAAAGGCAGATTGTCAAGTACGTATCAACAAATTCCTCGAGCATTTTGGTTTGACAATGATGAAATGCTTTTTTGCAAGGTTTTTCGCTTGTTTTACTCTTTTTCTTTACTTACTTACAACAACAAAAAAACATTTTTTTATATAAGAGATTTTTGTATATTCTAGATACCTTGATGATTTAATGATTGATAGCCGAAAAAAATCACATGAATTTACAAGGTGATTAATGTGAATAACACAAACCTTGTCCTTGTCTATACTTGTTATTTTTCATGTCACTTGCATGTGTGTTCTTGCATTTTGGATATATTTCTACTACCTACACTTTCACGACATTTTATGTAAAACATCACATTTTGTCCATTGTACTTGAATCACGAACGTGTTGTATAGTCACCTCAAAACATCCACGCTTGAAATTGAGGTGACCCTGTTCCACCGACCAAAAACTCATGCATTGTTCCGAATTACAGGAATCAGAAATTGCTGGTCAGCAAGACTGTTTTGGAGAAATGGTGGGGACGCCATCAGCAGAACTGGAATCCAGTGGAAGTGACTTGTTGAACAGTCCAAATGATGACGGACCATCAGCGATAAAAGATATATCACAGTATTTATTGCTCCATCACAACTACAGTGCAAAACCTAAATTGCATGAAGATGAGGAAGACGAAGAAGAAGAAAAAGAAGAAGCAGAAAGCAAGAAAAAACGCAAACGCACCGCCACCAAACTCCACGGCACAAAAAGGCAAAAGCAAAGAGAAATCGCACCGAAACCGGCAGCAGCAGAGTCCGTTCCCGAAGAGCAACACCAGCAGCAAGTTCTGTTCGAGGAGAGCCCGGAGATGATCACAATCTTCCTGGATGAAGGCGACAACATCATCGATATAGGGAACGGTGAGGAGATTGTCGTCACTCGGGAAGAGAACGACGACAATCTTTTGACCGTGCCCGCGGAGAGTTTTGGCAGCGCTTCACCTCTCTCCACGACTTCTACCCTTGATTACGGTTATGAATCGCTGGGGTCTCCTTGTACGGAAAGTGATATTTGGGACGATAGTGTCACGGAATTGTTTCCGTCTTTGCTGTAGATTTGTTAGTTGTAAGGAATTGTATGTTAAGATGGTTTTCGTAATTTATTTTTTTCACTGTATGATGTTAACAATAAAACTCTTTGGTATGAATCGCCATGAACTGCGTGATTTTGATTTAACCTTCGCTTTATGTATAGGGCGGTCTGCTTCTACAATTGCTGGGACTCAAGTTCAATATGCGAGATAGGTCACAATCACAATTCACGAAAGTCAACGTTGAATTATGAAATTTCAGTGTTTATGAAAAAAAGCTGTTCTTGTTCAACCCTGATAGCATTAACCGCTCTCGTGTAAAAACGTTCAGAATTTTTTCGCAGACTGTAGAATTTAATTTATAGACGACCGACTTTTTTCTGGTCCGAAAATCAGCTCTGAGAATTTTATTAGCGTACTTATTATACGCTATATATGGTATAGGGCTGAAACCATCAAGAATAGTCTTCTTGAACATGAGACATGAAGTGCCTTCATAAGGGAGCTACAGCCCCCGAAATGTTTGCTCCTGAAGATGAATTTTATTACCTTCGAAGTTGGTTGAGACAGAATGATGAAATTTAGCACATACACACTAAACTCGGGATCAACCTCGGGCTCATACAGGGTAAAAATATTCAAAAAAGTTCACCTGGGGCGAAGAAAGGAGGTGGGGTAAAAATGTGTATCTACCTTTTTTGTAGGAGGTAACCGGTACATAGTGAGACACGGTACATAGTGGAACAAAGGGCACTGAAGTCATACGTGGGCAGTTTTCAGAACAGAAATTTTATAGTACGCCTATACCTAAACATGTATGCCATATTTTGATAGTTTCGGCTCTTGCACCTGGAACAGATTCTTCTCCAGGGTATCTTGGTTGTGATTATTGACATAAACTTTTTTCGACCGTGCTTATTGGCGAGTTTCGTGATAACAGCCACATTACTACTGATATTGCCCTGCTAAGTTTTATGCAAGTTCCTGAAGGGATTATCTTAAGCCTAAATGCATTGCAAACAATTGAAAATATGGCCGCAAATTCAAAACACTGGATAAACGCGGTGAAGTCAGGGAGGTGCATAGCGGGACAACTTTCAATTTTGCGTCATTGGCTTCGCGGGCACCATTATAAATTCACCCCGATAGTTACCTCGACTCTTTTTATTCAAAGGTAGTCAAAGGGCTCCAAAGAAATTGAATTTCGATGTTAATTTGAGTGAATATCAAATCTCTTTAATTTTTCAGTTTTTGTTTTTTTTTTTGTCTTTAAGTTGGTATTTTAGAAACCAATGCTTTTTATCGCAATAAAGGTTACATTTCTGATTCAAAAATACTCCAAGCAAAGGTGTAATATCCTTACTGAAGCATGTCCCATTATGCACCACCCTGTGGTACATACTGGGACACACGGTACATTGTGGGACAGGGACAGTTATTCCCAGGTTATTAAAACAAACATGGTCCTTTTTTGGTAGTACCTACATGCCCCAAGTCACTGTCCATAAGTTGAACAAGAAATCGAATCAAAAACTTGTTCAATGCATTTTTAATGGCAAAACTAAAAAATCCGTCCCACTATGTACCGGTTTCCCCTACCATACAAAATTGTAAAATTTCAGGGTGTTACACGGAAAGAAGCTTATTTTTGTTGAACTTCCATATCATGCATCATTTTTGAGCAAAATCGTTCAATTTTTTTTTGCAATGTTCTACTAAAATGCATCTAGGAGGCTGTCGTAGCTCCCTTATGGTTATGAACCATTTTTATGTTCAAAGATGAAATCAAGAATAAAATTAAAAATAACAATAAGAATAAAAATAAGAAAATGTTGAAAATGAGCTTTCAGATGAAAGCATTTATACACCAAAATAAGAAATAACAATAATATGAGTAAGGAATTCCAACTTTCCATTTAATGTTGCGTATTGAAGATGCGCAGATATGGCAACAGTGGCGGCGTAAAAGAGTCTTTGAGGGCGAAATGTTTCCAAAATTCAGCACTAATCATCCTCAATGTTATTGATTAATCAAGTTACGCGGTTAACTCATGAAGAATAATATTCTGCAATGTGTTTTAAAGCCTTCCGTGGCTTACCTATTGTGTTTCCTTCCGTTAATGACGAGATCCTAGCCCCTCCCAAAAAATACTTACCGCCGCTACTGCTCAAGAAATGTAAGAATAAAGGTGCGTTCAGTCAGCTTATTTAGCCGCAAGTTTTAATTTTAGTCGCAAGCGCAGCGACGCCCATTGGCTCTTATGAACCAGCCTCCTCGGAACAGCCAATAAATGATGCAGCGCTTACGGCTAAAATTAAAATTGCGGCTGAATAAGCTGACTGAACGCACCTTAAAAATAACAAGTTGAATATTTTCAACTTCTGCTCGAAGATAAGCCGAACGAGTGACGAACGCAGTCGAGCTTTGCCGATGACGATGGGGGCTGCTTTCATGCAATCCGCAGTACATCGATGTCGCAAGAGTTGCCTGAAACCGCCTGTCTTTGGGTAGCGAGAAACTCCCACGGGTTGTTTTGTAACGGCGGTACAAACGTGGCGCCATCTACCAGTTATCCTCACAAGTTCAAATCAGTGATAATTATCTATTACTGCAATAATTTAGATTGAGAAGTAGATACCTACACTACACATGATATTAATTTTTAATAATGCGATGTGAAAAATTCTTTTGGATACTTACCTATTCAAGTATTATTACAGATTAGTGATATTGTATGACACCAAAAAAAAAACAATAAGAAAAACAACCGCAATAACAACAGCATGAAGCTAAAAACTGTAACTAAAAATTTTGACGACTGTCATTCTAATGCTTCGAGCGACACCTAGGAGCAATGTTTCAAACTATTTCTTATTCTTATTTTTATTTCTGGAGTATAAATGGGCAGTTGCCGTTCTTATTTTTCTTTTTTTTTATTCTTATCGTTATTTTTATTTTTATTCTTATTTTCTGCGAGTATAAATCCACATTAAGAGAGTTAGTTGGTTATACAACCATGATTGTATAGTTGTATACACAGCTAGCAAATAGCCTTCCACCTATATGCTCCCACATATTATTATAGTTGTTACCTGATAGTGAGAGGACTGGGTCGCTATTCTTGAATCGTGTGAGAAAAGTCCCTGGGAGTTTTATATAATCCGTACTACACTTCTGTAGCGAAAGTTGCCTAAAAACCACGATTTTAGGCAACATTCGCTACATCAGTGTACTGCGGAATATATTTTACTCCCAGGGACTTTTCTCACACGATTCAAGAATAGCGGCCCTGGGGCAGTCTAACCAGAGTCTATAACCAGGGACGTCATACTATTCAGATCTTGTGATTCAGCAATAATGATCATCGACAAGGGAACGCCTCTATGTATTTCCATTATCATCAAAAGAGTTTTCTAAATTGAAATTATTGTGTTCTGTCATGCAAAAATCTGCTAGTTTATGCAGACTTAAAACTTAAACTCAATACTGTTTTATGTATACTTTAAACCTGAAAGTTGAGGAATATGGCGCAGTTTATGCACATGTAAGATTTAACAAAAAAAAAACAATAAAAAAAGTGGCATCGCCGGCGTCTTTCGAGATACCTACGTGGTGCGCCCAATGAACTAATCTCTCGACTAATCCCTATTCAAAAATTTCATCCCTGAAGTATGCGCCTGCGTTGTGAATATTCAAGACTTCAAAACTGATGAAGAAAGTTTAAAGTAGCGAACTTTCAAGGCCATCGGATTAAATCTCTGACCGTCAGTTCCACAAAAAAGATGATCAGCGATCAAGGCTAATTGCAGATTAACTGAACTTTTTCTGCTGAACGCTAGGCAATTACCAACAAAAACTGCCTGAAATCTGTACTAGACCCATCATCTTTTCATTATTGAGGGATAAACCAGCATTTCCATTGATCAGTCGGCTACAAATTGACAAACAAAAATCGCGAATCAACTAATCTCGTATTATCTGTTTTGTGGAACCCACGGTGAGTGGTAAGTCTAGAGTTAGGTGCATAAACGGACATCACGGAACGCAATGGTTTAACCTCACTTTCAACTT
The DNA here is from genome assembly GCA_949128115.1 of Anaspis maculata. Lineage (NCBI taxonomy): Eukaryota > Metazoa > Arthropoda > Insecta > Coleoptera > Scraptiidae > Anaspis > Anaspis maculata. The sequence goes on from OX421966.1 coordinate 25,261,439, forward strand.
GATAGGCTTCAAGTATTACGTGTTGAGTTTCAAGTTTTAAGTCAGCATAAGCTCGCCATAACGTCAAAAAAATCGAAGGTCCTCGGCCGTAAAGTTGCCACTTTATCGCCCGCGGGTGAAATTAGCCACTTTACGCCCGAAGATGAGGGTGAAATCGGCGGCTTTACCTAGCTTGGTCGTGTAAAAAAGTTTAAACGTTTTGAAGCAACGCATATGGTTTTGCTGCTGAATTTCCGAAATACACAATATTGCGCGGAAGTGGCGCTCCGACACGGATGTCATGCGAACTAAGAAAACGGTGACAAGTTATCATCGCGCATTTTCAGGGCCGCTATTCTGAAATCGTGTGTGAAAAGTTCCTGGGAGTAAAATACATTCCGCAGTACACTGATGTAGCGAATGTTGCCTAAAATCGTGGTTTTTAGGCAACTTTCGCTACAGAAATGTAGTACGGATTATATAAAACTCCCAGGGACTCTTCTCACACGATTGAAGAATAGCGGCCCAGGGGTGGGACTCCGTGTAGTCGCTATCGACAGTCGCTTCGAAGCGATAGTCGCTAAGCATAGGGAATTTACATGTTCCTGCTCAAGGTCAGGTAGAAAGCGACTGTTGACAAAGAACACGGAGTCCCACCCCTGAATTCGACAATGACATTGATTTCTGTGTTTGACGTTGACATTTTGTCCAGTTTTATCAGCAACTTGTGAAGCCTTCCGATTTAAAATGGATATTCGGCGGTCGAAAAAGTGTGTGTCACTCAGAGGACCGACTGTCGCTACACCATGCTGTCGTCAATACAATGGAGTTCGGGCATCACTTAATTTGGAGGACCAACAGACAAACGAACAAACCCGCGATTACGGGCAGTTAGCGCGACAATTTCAAGCGCGACAGGTCACAAGAGCGACAGGTTGAATAAACATGGCAACATGGCCACCTAGTTTGACGGAAATGTCAAAAACTTGAAAAAATGCATTCCCCTTCCTACAAGCACCCCTCTCACCCTCCAAAAGCGCTAGGCAACGTCGCAGTGTCGCGTTTGTTGCTTTATTATTGTTTGATTTGCTGTCCATGTGTCCCATACACGGTCCCATATAATGATGCCAGTTTATAAACATAAAGGTAGGTAAAACAAATAGAGTTTGGAGTAAAATCGGATTTAATTCAAATTTATGTAGGTAGATGATTTAAAGGTGTATTTTTTAGTGGCTCCGGGGAAACACAACAGTCATTTCGGGGGAGGATATGTTTCCTGCCTTGGGACTTGAGGCTGGGTTTCTTCCAGAACTGGTTAATATCCTTGTCAAAGACCCTTGTGATAATCATATCAGGCTCACTCAAAGGGTGAGCAAGTCGTCGCCACATCGTACCTACTTTCTCTTGCATCCAGGACCAGGACAGAAGATGGTCCCTTCAGGCTAAGATGGCCATCAGGTAGGGTGACAGGCAAATACCTAATTGTGAACATCGTCACTGTCTCTTATAGATACCTTTTCGGGTACCTACATAATTTTGTTGTTTTCAAAAGAATTTTGACCTGCAAGAAAGGCTTCGCCGGCTGCTATTACTACCAAATACACTGCTCCAATAACTCGACACATCTTTTCACCATTTTGCGGCCACTACTTGGTGGATAAGATTTTTTAAATCCATCAACTTGTTCAAAAGATATCGGCCGACAAAGTCGCGGTCACAAAATGGTGATGGGTCGAATTATTGGACCAGTGTAATATAATTACTCAAATCAAATAATTGAAAGGCTTTGGATTTATCTACTCATGTATATTTTTCAGCCCCTAAGGAGAGACACTTTTTGCAATGGATGCCTGCTAGCCTCCAGGTTTTGAGGGAAACAAGGAGCTAAGCCATTTCCGGAGTAAGGTGGTTACCTCTTGGTCCCAGAGGACAGACCTGAAGCTGCTGAAAAAATTCATACCCACGCGGGCGGACACCCCCCTCCCCCTGGATTCACCAAGCTCATAAATTTGATCATCAAATAAATTTAAACTCGCAGTGCTGTTGATCAAACAACAGTGAAATGCCCATGGTTCAGTTGGTAAATCGATAATACAGGGTCCTGCAACAGTGCTTCGGGCTTTCTTAGCGCCCTTCCCTTATAGTGCGGGAGCTAAGGGTCAAAATATGTTCCTACCTTGCAAATTGTGAAAGAAGCACCAAATTTGGTACACTTACTCTTGAAAGTATTCCGGACAAGACTGGGGATGGTGCCCAGCCAAATTTCTCCCAGGAGGGCTGTACTAGAGCCTCCCTGTTGTCCCTGGAGCCCTAAGGTCTATCTTCGAAACGGAAAGTGATATCGATATACTTCAAACTTCCTTTTGACTGAAGTTACTCACAGGTGATGAACACAGATTGTGTGAACTGATCTAAGCCTCCCGTGCACCAATTGCCTATCTTTCAGAAGTAAAATTTAGAAATCCGTCAGTGGGGGCTATTGCATTTGAGCGTTCTGGGTTGATACGTGCATATACCTTGCGCTTTGTTATACAACCACGGAATTTGGTACACTTCCTGTTCGAAGCACCCAGAACAAGACTGGAGATGGTACCTTGTCGAATCTTTTCCCCAAGAGCCGTAACGGCCCCGCTAAATTGTCTCTGGAGCCCTACGGCATACTTTCGAAACGGCAAGTGATATCGACATTCTGAAAAGTTCTGCCTGATTGTAAAAACTTCCTGGTTGCGAGAGCTTCTAGGTGACTCATCCGAAGTCCCTCTTCAACGGTTGCCTAACTTTTAGGGGCTAAATTGGAAAATATTCCATTGCCTACCGTACCAGAGCCATTAGAAAGTCTACGGGATGTCTTTAGAACGGCAAGCGAAATCGACATGCTGAAAACTTCCTTCTAGATGCGCGGCACACTATGCATCGCGTTGGAGGTTGGAGGTAGGCAGTATATTTATGTGGACCAAAGATTTCACAAAGAATAACCGAGTCTCTATGGATAATTTATGTTATCTAAATATCTTCAAATATATGCCTTCGAACCTTTCATACCTAGTGCCTGTCTTTGATGCCCCTAATAAATAACTGAAAAGGTGTGTGGGAAGTGTGAAGGGAAGAGAGACAAGCTTGACACTATCCATTAGTCATAAAAATACGGAGTCCTTTGAAAAGGTACCTACAGCTTCCAATAGTAGCCACATATGTAATCAAGAGTGTGATCGAGAACGTAGTAATTCTCAATTTCTCCCCTGAAAGGTAGCCAGCGGTGAACGGAACAGTGAAATTGATTCATGGTTAAGGTTGTAGTATCTTTATCCATTACTAAGAAGTAATTACAGCTAGGAAAAAGTTTTCAGCAGGTCGATATCGCTCAAAGTTTCGAAGATATGCCGTGAACTTCAGGGACAAATGATGGTTCCGGTACAGCAATTAAGTATGTAACTAATTCTTAACCGGGAGCCGGGGCAATCCAAGCCAAGAAAGAGCCACCTGTACGCGGCCAGTCGTTCTCGTGTAGAGCGGGTCGTGGGTTCCGCGGTATGATCTTAATTTACTTTTATTATTTCTTTGGCGCGCCAACCGAGTGTAGCTAAACGACTCGTGACTTCTCGTTTAAGTCAATAGAGCGAACACACGGTATGGACACCTAACTCCAAACGCAACGATGGTTCTTATTTGGGAACTGGCGGCAACTGACAGAAACTGAAATTGTAGAAATTATCATGAAGAAAAAACTGAATATTATTGGCGAAAAATGGATGTGTTTACTGACGAACTTATTCCATATTTTAAAATTTGTGTTAATATTTGAGACCTTTTAAATTGGAGAAAAACACTCGTGAAGCGAGATGCAGCGATATTTTATGTTTCTTGTAGGGATCCATATCTTATGTTTTATGGTGCGACTATACATCCGTAACAAAACCTGTACCCGAGGATAATCCCTTCGAATTTTATGTAAAGGATGCACTTTCGTTCTTAAAGAAATGACGCGTTCAAAACCCTAGAAAAGAACCTATTCACAGAGATGCTCCTGTCCCTTCTAACGCATTCTGGCAAAACTCTGTTTGCCGTTTGCCTCAATCAGTTTCCGTGATTAAGGAAAACAACAAAGGGCACCTCAAAATACTTGATTCCGTCAAGGATATACGTCACCAAACACAGGAAACACGCTGGAGTCACAAACGTTCTAGGCCAGGAAAGTGGTTGAACTTCTTTGGGCGATAGGCTGCACCGAAGTCTGCTTAAACGTCGCTTGAAGAGCCGGACGGCGGCGAAACGCTTCAGGAATCGATGGTCCTCTCATCGAGCATACTTGTAGGGACAGTGAGCTTCATAGAGTACGTTGAACTTCCGCGACGTGTCTCTCTCGAGTACATAGGTGCGTTAGTAAAAAATGGAATAAAGGAAAAAACCTAGAAGTCGAATTGTCGCGTTTTAAATCGGAAACACCCGTCTTCTAAAACATACCTCTAACAGATGAAAATTGTGCCACAAGTGGACGACGACGCCGGTCGAGAACGAAGAGGTTTAAAGGTCGCTAGGACAGAGCAAAACCTTTATGCGTTGTCAACTCCGTGGTTCAAGCCGAAAAGAAGGTCCAGCCTCAGCGTATCGCTCCATCAGCTACGCGTTCCACGTGCATTAGGCAAACGACAGTGCCCTCTAGCGCTTGTCGCGTGAACATTAAGCAGGGCCCCGTACCGAAGGTCTGCTCGATGTGCAAACCCCTGTACCGTCACGCTCTGCCGCTCTTTTACGGAAATTTAAATTTATGCCGTGAGGCGGTGACTTGATTTCATAATTTATGGACACAAATTGCCAATTTTTTATTCCTGTTGAATGTAAACGTTACAAGAAGAAAAGAAACTTGACTAGACACCACCTCCAGTTTTGTTTGGGATACTATGAAAAGTGCATCAACACAAGTTTCCGCTAGTTCCACAAAGGACAAGACAAAGGTATGCGTATTTCAGCTCTTAGCTCCCGAAATATAGTAGTAGTAGTCACTGAGTTATTTTCTATGTAGCCCCTAAAAGTTAGGCAACCGGTGAACGGGGAGTTCAGATAAGTTCGTATAACCATTGTATAACTACTCCTAGTAGGCCAGCCTCCGTTCAAATTGTGAAGGTTATGTAAAGCACGGACAGATGGCGTGTTCAGGATCTGTCGCTTTTCGAAACTCAGCAAAGAGCGCGAAAGCTGGGTTCAGCGCTCGGCTTCATCATTTACCGTGAAATTGGCTCCGCCCTCCTGCGCAGCGGGAAGCTTCCTCCGATTGTTAGTTTCCTGAATACTGGGACAATGGGTGCTTTCCACCTAGACGGTACAAATACCACCAGACGGAACATGTTCCACGATTGGGTACACTTAGATGGAAAGCACCGGCATCGTTGACTGACGCGACATCTCTGGTCTGGAGGCGAAAGATGACTATGGCATTCAGAAATAAATAAATGGCAGCGTAAATCTTAATCGATCGTACGTTATCCCTGCAGAGAAATAAAATAAAACACGGATGCATGGATGAAACGACACAGAGAGAGATATATGACAACGGAGTGCTGGATTACAGCTGACGGTACGTCATTTGTCGCATCCGTTTCCGGTGTGCCTTCCGACGGCACAAAATTTTAGGTGATCCACCAGACGGCACAAAACCAGGTAAGAACACGTAGATGGAAAGCACCGTTTGGAACCCGCACGTGCGCAAATGAAAGGTGTACCAAACTTGGAGCTAGGTGGAAAGCACCCATTGTACACATTTCACATTTCAAAGATTTCTACCGCGTATCTGGCCATATTGCACATGTGCAAGAGCAAGTAATGGCGGGATATTGAAAACAACCGGACAAACCAATTCATTTACGCAGATTTGTCAAACAAAATTTCTGCACAGATGAAATATCGAGTGAAATATTCTTGGGAAATTTTTTGTGGGACTATTTTGTAACTTTGATGCCACTGTTTGGATTTTAGTGAAATTCAAGTTTCCTCAGCCGGTTTTCGAAAATTATCGATGAAATGCCAGCAAAAAATCAAAGTTCTAAGAGCTGTACGTGTCTTCTTTACGGATATGGAGCCGAATTTTTTGAAACCAACTTGACAGGAGTCACGTGTTTCTGACAAAATTTCTGTTTTCCGGAAGTATGGCTACATCGTGCATTTTAGGGTGAAATTAGGTGCTTTCCTTTTACCACAAAACTCACTGCTCTGATCTGAGTTTGAGAGAGGAAAAGCGAGAAATCACCAAATGGACATAGCTCAAGGATAGGTCCAGTTTTTTTCAGGCGAACCAGGATCTGGCTTTGAAATTTCTCTAATGCTCAGTTTATGATGAGCGATACCCGGCGGAGCGGAGCTGAGCTGAGCGATTTTTTTTTGTCTGGACCAATCCTGTCCATTCATGATGTCACGTCCCCGCATCGTAATTGGCCTAGGCAAAAAAATCGCTCCGCTCCGCTCAGCTCAGCTCAAATCGCGGCAAAAAATCGCTCATCATAAACTAAGCTTAACGCTGTTCATTCGTTTCGAAGTTACGACACGGTGCGATTCCATTATTTTGTCGATTTTTTTTATGAGCCATATTTTTAGAATGGCCGCATGGATTTGATTGAAATTTTGTAGGTTTATCAATAAGTTTGAAATTTCCAGGGCGATTCTTGAAAAAACTTCAAAGCATTTTTTAAAACAAAGACATTTTGTATACACATTTTTTAAAACTCATTCTTCTATTTAGAAACTAACATGAAACATATTATTCAAATTGCAAAAAAATTGCTTGGCACCATTGAGCTAACAAGAAAATTTTGTAAATCCTGAAGATTTTTGATGTTGGAATTTTTTGTAAAGGACCCCGCACGATTCCTATGGAAAATGGGTCTCGGTCAAATTCCCTAATTTTTTTATATTTTGTAGCCCAATTTAACACGAGCCAAAATCCATCGTCCGTTACCCAAAAAAATGGACAGTTTTTTTTCTATAAGGGGTTGAAGATGGGTTATTTCAAGGTAAAGAAATATGATCCAACGTAAGTGAGAACATTTCAACGTCCTTTATAACATATATGCATGGCTCATGACAATTCCCGTTTTCTTATGTGAAAAAATCAACCCCCTCCCTCACCCCCAACCCCTACTTGTGAGTATCAAATTCGAAATTACGTTTGAAAGTCATGCAGATGGTTCTATTTTGTCGAATTATGAATTTTGGCACAGATTGTTTTTCCAACCCCCAAATAGGGGATGGGGTTGAAAAAAAAAACATCGGTCAATTTGTCTGAATTTCTGATATTGTGCTTCATCAGTTACGCTGAACAAGATGACCAAAGGAAAACTCATTCGTATGACCAGTTTTCACCCTATATAGGGTTGAAGTTGACTATAATGAAGCATAAAACATTCTTCCATGTCATAAACCAAATGAATGAAAGTAGTGGACTTTCATATCGTCTTGTTTTGTAAAAATGTCTATTCTTCAAAAATAATTTCAACCCCGTCTCTCATCATCCCCTATCCTTGTTTCTGAAAATCATATTCGAAATAAATCTTGATAATGTAGGAGGTCTATGGTCGGATTCTCTGCATCTGAATTGTGAATCCCCTCTCTAAATTCACTTTCACTACGCTTACGTTAGAGTGCTAACATAAGCAGGGTGGGATATATATATTTTTTTATTTTTGACTGGATTATTATTTAAAATATTGGTGTTCCTATCTAGTTTCAACTTCACAGCAGGTTAATTATGTTCACATGTAAATAATTTCTAACTTTTTTCTTTTGTACGGATATACCTCAATTCATAGTTTAGATTGAAGAATTTAATATCATTTGAAGCGAAAGCTGCTCAATCAAGGCAAAATATCATGTCACACTCTTATTCCAGCTACTGCGACCATGTGAAGGATGAAATAAAAATTATTTGTATTTTCAAGATTCAGGCATTTTGAATATGATGTTCAGAAACAGGAATAGGGGATGAAGGACGGGGTTGAGAGTATTTCTGAAGAATACTCTCTAGAATACTCTTTGGAGCGGTGGTAGCCGAGTGGTACAGGTAATGGCAAGCCAAACCATTCGCGCTGCCCTGTGTGGGTTCGAATCCTACTTCATCCATGGATATTTTGTGCTGTCCCCGAGGTTGCATGGTAGAGCAGCTTATAGCTGAATGCCGCCTCGTAAAATAAGACAATTAAATAAATAAATAAATAAAAATAAATAAATAAATATACATTTTTAAGAAACAAGATAATATGAAAGTCCACAATTTCCATTCATTTGGTTTATGACATGGAAGAATGTTTTATGCTTCATTATAGTCAACTTCAACCCTCTGTGGGGTGGGAACTGGTCATACGAATGAGTTTTTCCTTGGTAATCTCGTTTAGCGTAACTGGTAAAGCACAATATCAGAAATTCAGGCCAATTGACCGATGTTTTTTTTCCAACCCCACCCCTTATTTGAGGGTTGGAAAAATAATTTGTGCCAAAATTCATAATTCTACAAAATAGAACCATCTGCATGACTTTCAAACGTAATTTCGAGTTTGATACTCACAAGTAGGGGTTGGGGGTGAGGGATGGGGTTGATTTTTGCACAAAAGAAAAAGGGAATTGTCATGAGCCATATGTGTTAGAGAGGAGGTTGAAATGTTCTCACTTACGTTGGAACATATTTTTTTATCTTGAAATAACCCATCTTCAACCCCTTATAGACAAAAAACTCCATTTTTTTGGGTAACGGACGATGGTTTTTGACTCGTGTCGAATTGGGCTACAACATATAAAAAAATTAGAGAATTTGACCGAGACCCATTTTCCATAAGAATCGTGCGGGGTCCTTTATATATTCAAATATTTTTTGCAAATGATCTATTATGGCCTTAAATTCCAGCTGTTTCATCAGAAAAAAAATGTTTCCTCGTTTTCTTAGTAGTAACGATAAGTTTCAGCAGAATTCTTAAACATTTTTTGTTACGTCCCTCAACTTCTCTTCCATCCCATATTGAGCTTAAGTTAAGGGACGTTACAAAAAAAAATGTTGCTACAACTTTTCGTTACCTACTAGTTACATACTAAGAAAACGAGAGCAAATTTTGTTTTTGATGAAACGGCTGAAATTTGAGGCCATAATAGATCATTATCAGCTGCATTTCCATTAGGGTTGCACGATGTCAATTGGCCGGTCAAATGAGCCGTCAATTGACCGGTCATTTGACCGTGTCAAATACTCTGGTCAATTGACCGGTCAAATTCGAGCCCCCGGGCCTCGTTTGGCACGATTTATAATAATTTAATTTTTTTTTCCAATTTTGATTTGGCATAAGGAATTCAAATTTAATAAAGTCTGAAAATAAAACCAAATATTAGTTTTATTTTTGGAACATGTTATATCATTATACCATATACAGGCTGTCCCACGATGTAACCGACATAGTTCAAGGATATATGTACTTTCTTGTGGCAAATCAGAATCTGCCTTCGAAATTTCCCTGACGTACCCTGTTTCCGAAATACAGGGTGATTTATGTGTTCAACCTAAAAGTTTCATTAGCCATATCTCAAGAATACATCGATAGAATCTATTGAAATTTTGCAGGTATATTCTAGAACCAAGAGCCTTTGTAGCGCCATATTCACCTATGAAATGAATACAGGACCGTACCAAAAATTTTGTTTTCCGAGTTTCTGTTGAAAAAGTCATTCTGTGTAGATTTTTTTTTCAAAATCTGATGTCATATTCGGTAACTACATAAAATATGCTACAAAATATGTTTGCTAAATTGTTCGGCACTAATTTAGCTGATTCGAAAAAAAAATTATCAAAACAGAGATTTTTCAGGAATGTTTTTTAAAAAATTTCAATTCAAATCAGTGAAACGCTATTCCAGATGGTCAAACAAAGTCACTATTTCAATTGTGGTGCTCTAACAAACCAAAAATAATTTCAGGATAATTTTCTGGAAACATGATTTTGGTACTCCAGATTCCTACCCAAATTAATGTTTCAAGAAAATCTCCTGGAATTATCCCCAGTTTGATAGAACATCAAAATTGAAATTGTGACTTTGTTTGACCATCTGGAATAACGTTTGAGTGATTTAAATCAGATTTTCAAAAATATTCATGAAAAATCTCTGTTATTAATTTTTTTCGAATCCGCTAAATTAGTGCCAAACAATTTAGGAAACGCATTTCGTAGCGTTTTTTATCTATTTACCGAAAATGACATCAGATTTTGAAAAAAATCTATACAGAATGACTTTTCCAACAGGAACTCGAAAAACAAAATTTTGGGTACGGTCCGGTATCTATCTCATAAGTGAATAGGGCGCTACAAAGCATCTTGGTTCTAGAATATACCTGCAAAATTTCAATAGATTCTATTGATGTACTTATTCCTGATATATGGCTAATCAGACTTTTCGGCCGAACACATAAATCACCCTGTATATCGGGAACGGCAGATTCTGATTTGCCTGGAGAAAGTACATCTACTCTTGAACTATGTTGGTTACTTCGTGGGACACCCTGTATTTGTATGAGTACCTACCTGAACTGAGTTAGTTGATGTGTTCGCGTACCTTGGCTTGTTTTTTTTTTACCTACCTATAATTACCTACCAAAAATTGAAATTGAAATATATTTTTATTCAAATTGATTTATTTTGAAATAAAATAAAAATCGAGTAAAATATAGTACCGCGTATGATCAAAAACTTTCCTCCTCTAGGCAGGCTGTGGTCTAGTCATTGGCATGCAAATAGGGTTGCACGATGTCAATGGGAGGCATGGACGATTTTGCTCCCACCAGGAGGCGCTGCAGTTGGTTGGGACCTCTAGGGATTTTATCTCGCCTAGGTTGCATAAACAAGCGCGTTGTGTCAAATCGTCAAATCAATAAACGTCAAATATTTAGAAATGTCACCGTGAACATAAATTGTGATTTTTGAGTCGTATCGTTGAATCGTTCGTGAGGATGCCGTAGGCTCTTGCGACGAGGGTCAGGACGCGGCCCCAAACTCCGGGAAAGCTCAGTTTGACTACCGAAGAAAAAAATACATTTTTATTCACTTTTATCGTAGACCCGGGCCCGGTATGGTACTCTGGAAAGGTAAATAGATGCTCTGAATAAGCCCTTCCTGCTCCATTCTACCAGACAGATGGAGACAGGAATCATCGAAGAACATTGACATTGCTGAGCTGCGTGAAGAGATCTAGGTTATGTTGGTTCTATGTTGAAGTTTTGAATTTGTTCAGTTAAGTTATTATGTTCACAGCGTTGTGCGTAGTATACGAAAATTAAACACATGAAATACAGTTTTTGATTCAGCCAGGGCATTTCACTTTATTACAATAATTCAAACCATCACTTTACAGAGAGTTTTCCACACTGCTACAAAATTTTGAAGGAAGGGCGACTCTTGTATTGGTGATACCGAAATGTCCTCCTGTTCTCGTATAGTATAGTCTAATTTCTCTCTCCGTTATCCATGTGCTAGGATGAAGCAGGAGTAGCTTATTCAGAGCATCCCTTTGCCTCTTCAGTAGATACCATATGGAGCCCCTCGGGTCTATAGTAGTAAACAAAAATGAATTTTTGCCTTGGGCAGTCAAACTGAACTTACTTAAAGTTAAACGGAGCCCTGCTTAAACATGATAGCTTGGGACCACTGTGGGTTGCATTTATCGTCTCACCGGCCGGGATTTTGTCTCGCACGAACCGCCAGACGGCCCCGCGCTGCTTCGCTTGCATTTGCCCTGCCTTTCAAACGACAAGCACCCGGTACCGGTGACACTAACACCATGCGAGTCATGCGACGACAATAAACAATAAAGATAGGTTAGGTTACGTTCTGACAAGCAATGACAACTACAAGCTTGACCTTGGACTTGACGTTGATATGACGTTGACATTTGGTCCCAAGCCTATGTCGCGCCCTCTGGAATGCGTTTGCGAGAATGCCTCCCATTGACCGGTCAAATAAGCCGTCAATTGACCGGTCATTTGACCGGTCAAAGACGAGCCCCCGGGCCTCGTGGCGTGGGGTCCTTGCCAATAAAATATAGATTTGACTGAAAATACTTTAAATCATCAACAAGAGTGATAAAGAGTATTTCCTGAAAATTTTCAGAGAATATATCCATTGGCTGGAAAGATTTTTTTTTTCAATTTTTTTTTCAAATGGTTGGTAACAGAGTGGAAACTTCAGTGGAGTTTTCATTTCTGTACTTTTCAAATATTGTCATGCCACTATAACAGTTTTTTGAGTTTTCAATCCAACAGTGCTATTTGTTTAGTTTTTAGTATATTTGTGACGTCACAAATATATTTTGAAAACACGCCTTACGGCCGCAATTTTGGGAATATAGGAAGAAGGAAAAATACGGATACATTATTTTTGACCAACCAGCGATTAGGCTAATAAAAAAATTTGGGCAAGTACCCCATTTAAAGGACCCCGCACGATTCTTATGGAAAATGGCTCCCGGTTAAATTCTCTGAATTGTTGATATGTTGTAGCTCATGAGATACTTATCACATACCGTGAACTCCAAACTCAAATAATGGACAGTTTTTTACCCACAGGGGGTTAAATTTGGAGGTTTTGACGGCTTCAAAATGATATTATGACGTTAATAAAAGCTTTTTATTTGGTTTCTCTTCAAGCTGTGTTTCATGCTGAATGTATTTATTTAACAGAAAAATATCAACCCCCTCCTCCACCCCCAACCCCTATCTACCATCATAAAATACGAGATTACTCCCGAAAGCTATGCTGATGGCTTCTATGATTTAAATTATGAATTTTGACACAAAAATTATTTTCCACCCCTAATGTTGGGGTGCCGATTTTCCGATTTTCCTCGGTTAATTTGGCTGAATTTTTGGTATTGTGTACTCCTAATTCTGCTGAACAAAAAGTTTCCATACCAAAACTTATTCCTATGAACAGCTTTTGCTCTACAGGGGATTGAAGTTCCAATATTGATGCTCTCAAATATTAAAATTCAGTCCCCTGTAGAACGAAAACTGTCCATAGGAATAAGTTTTGGCGTAAGAACTTTTTGTTCAGCAGAATTAGAAGTACATAATACCAAAAATTCAGCCAAATTAACCGAGGAAATATGGAAAATCGGCACCCCAACATTAGGGGTGGAAAATAATTTTTATATCGAAATTCATAATTTGAATGACAGAAGCCATCTGCATGACTTTTGAGAGTAATTTCAAATTTTGTGATGGTAGATAAGGGATGGGGGTGGAGGAGGGGGTTGATATTTTTCTGTCAAATTAATACATTTACCATGAAACACAACTTGAAGAGAAACCAAATAGAAAACTTTTATCTACGTCAGAATATCATTTTTAAGCCGTCAAAAGCTCCAACTTCAACCCCCTGTGAGTAAAAAACTGTCCATGATTTGAGTTTAGGGTTCACGGTATTTGATTAGTATCTCATGGGCTACAACATATCAAAAATTCAGAAAATTTAACCGGGAGCCATTTTCCATAAGAATCGTGCGGGGTCCTTTGATAAAGTCTAAAAATAGATCCAAATATTAGGTTTTTTTTTGGAGCATGTTTTATCATATACCATATATTTGTATGAGTACCTGAACTGAGTTAGTTGAGGTGTTCGCGTACCTACCTATAATAATTATGAAAAATTAAAATTGAAATTTATTTTCATTAAAATTTATTTGTTTTGAGATGAAATAAAAAATTGAGTAAAATATAGTACCGTATGATCAAAAACTTTCCTCCTGTAGGCAGGTTGTGATCTGGTCATTGGCAGGCAAACAAGACTGATTTTGGCCAGGTCACAGCCTGCCCAGAGGAGGAAAGTTTTTGATCATGCGGTACTTACTGGTTTCGTTTTTAGCGTATTTTTTTAATATTTGACCGATTTGACCGTCAATTGACCGTCAATTGACCAAATCTTATTTGACCGGTCAAAATGCAACCCTAATTTCCATTGATCATTCATAATCATAATAGCTGATCATAGCAATAGTCAATTTTAGCGAGAGCGCAGCGCCAAAATTTCAAAGAAGTGGACCCAACAAGGCACTGTTTTGGAAATAGGAGATACAGGCACTCGCACTATACGCCAAAAATCCACACAAACTACGCACACTGTACTGTGGTTGTAGTGGCGAGGCGCAAAGAAACACATTTTCAGGTAGTAAAGTGCATTGGGCATAAGTACTAACTGTACACTCGATTATTAACAATAGACCGTGGGCGGAGCCAATTAGTTATGCACCAAGCCTCATCGCTTGTGAAAGCCGGGCAGCGCACCTTATTCCATTTTATCAGTTTGCTGAATTTGCTGCTAGATGGCGAATAATTTCTCCCAAGACGGGTGCTCTTTCCCGATTTGTGCGACCTCTCGTAATAACATCCTAAACCCGAGGCTGACCTACTAGTAGTAGTTATACAATGGTATAACCTTCATCCGTCACCTAGAAGTTCACATAATCAGGAAGAACTTTTCAGAATGTCGATATCACTTGCCGTTTCGAAAATATGCCGTAGCGCTCCAGAAACAATTTGGCGGGGCCGTTACGGCTCTTGGGGAAAGATTCGACAGGGTGCCATCTCCAGTCTTGTTCTGGGTGCTTCGAACAGGAAGTGTACCAAATTTCGTGGTTGTATAACAAAGCGCAAGGTATATGCACGTATCAACCCAGAACGCTCAAATGCAATAGCCCCCACTGACCGATTTCTAAATTTTACCCCTGAAAGATAGGCAATTGGTGCACGGGAGGCTTAGATTAGTTCACACAATCTGTGTTCATCACCTGCGAGTAGCTTCAGTCAAAAGGAAGTTTGAAGTATATCGATATCACTTTCCGTTTCGAAGATAGACCTTAGGGCTCCAGGGACAACAGGGAGGCTCTGGTACAGCCCTCTTGGGGAAAATTCGGCTGGGCACCATCCCCTGTCTTGTTCGGAGTACTTTGAAGAGTAAGTGTACCAAATTTGGTGCTTCTTTCACAATTTGCAAGGTGGTTCCCCTTACTTCCCGCACTATTACGAGATAGAGACAAAGGTGTAATACATAAAATTATTGATTTGGAAAGTTCTAACCAGTGAAATTATTTTCAACTATACAGGGTGATCCATTTTTGTGCTATAACAAAAACAAAGATTTTTTGAATAAAATGCCCCACTTTTGATTTCATTTTCTTGTTTAGCTTTTCAAGCTCTATTATAAGCCTATTTTTGTTTTTTCGATTTGTGGCGGTGCTACCAACTAAAAATTGAAAATTGAATTTTTTTTGTAATTTCAAGCTTCGTTTTGAAAAATTGTAGGAGCCTCGTTTTTTGCAATCAAGAAATGGAATTTGGCACAACAATAGTCGAATAGGAGGTAAATAATAATTCCATGACAAAAAACTTCAGAATCATACCGGGTGTTCAGAATTTTTTTTCGAACTTCGCAAATTTCAAAATGCCATTAGTCATTTTTTTTCAAATGGAATGCCCCCTATTTTATTAAACCATTCGACAGCTTTTTTCTCCTCTTTCATTTTTACCAGAGATAGGTACCCTACCGCTAAATTTGATAATTTCCGAGATAATCAATAATTTTGATAAAAAGTCGAGTAAAAAGTGCTATTTATTAAAATTTTTCACGCCGGGCAGGCCATAGTGATCATCAACAAATGTCTGATTGACACATTTTGCTTGGTTTGATGCTAAGAATAAGTTTTTTCCATTGAATAGCTGCGCTAAATTCCAATCTGAAGAAAATGCTTAAAAAAGTATTTCGTTGCCCGATGGAAAAAAGAAAATTCAAATTGAGCTTAGTAAAGTGGTTTTCTCGACTTCAAAAACCTTCAAACTATCAAATTGAGAGGTGCGTTCATTTTTACACATGATTTTCTGTATCAGGACCTATTAAGAACATAAAAAATCCAAATTAACGACAATTTTTATCAAAATTATCGATTATCTCTGAAGTTATGGAGTTTAGGGGTAGGGTATCCCTAGTAAAAATAAAAGAGGAGGAAAAAAGCTATCGAATGGTGAGATAAAATATAGGGCATTCCATTCGAAAAAAATCACATATGGCATTTTGAAGTATGCGAAGTTCAAAAAAAAAATTGCACACCCTGTATAAGTAAACCGCAAGTTTTTTGTCATGAAGTTATTCAGCTTCTATTCGAATACTGTTATGCCAAATTTTGTTCCTTAATCTCAAAAAACGAGGCGTCTACGGTTTTTCAAAGTGAACCTTGAGATTATAAAAAATTTCAATTTTTAATTTTCAGTTGGTAGCACTGCCACAAATTGAAAAAACAAAAATCCACCTGTAATAGAGCTTGAGAAGTTGAACAAGAAAATGAAATCAAAAGTGGGGCATTTTATTTAAAAAAATCTTTGTTTTTGTTATAGCGCAAAAATTGAA
The DNA here is from genome assembly GCA_949128115.1 of Anaspis maculata. NCBI lineage: Eukaryota > Metazoa > Arthropoda > Insecta > Coleoptera > Scraptiidae > Anaspis > Anaspis maculata. The sequence goes on from OX421966.1 coordinate 25,277,829, forward strand.
CACCCTGTATAGTTGAAAATAATTTTACAAAGTAGAACTTTTCAAACTAATAATTTTATGTATTATATTTTTTTCTCTATTTTGCAAGGTAAGGGCGCTAGAAAAGCCCGACGCACTGTTGCAGGACCCTGTATATTATGAAGGCTTGGTGCAACCAGAGGTCAATTTTTTTTTATTTCAAGTTATCTAAGTGGTAATAGTTCAATAATTTTATTATTGTAGATACCTACTCATTCGATGTCTTTTTGTAATTGCTGATTTTTCATTATTTTAATACATATATATTTACGTTCACAAATGCTGTAGATTATTTTGCTTTTAGTCCTTCACCATAGTTGTTTTTTACAACATACTCCTAATACATTCATACCTGATACCTCTGCCATACATTTGGCTATCATTCTTTTCAAGCATTCACCCAACACCTATGGGGTCTGACTCCAGGATTTTTGTCTCAAGCAATGAGGCTATCAATTTTACATGTTCTTTATCTATTTGAGATATCTATAGAGATAACGAAAAAAAGAGGTTTGAAATCCCACCTGGTGCGTCTATACAAACAACGAGACTTTGGATTCGGGGGTGGATGGGCCCAGGCCTTTTTTCTCTCTGGGCTGGTGAGATTTGTGAAAGGGCCGGTAGGATAAAAAAACACTTTTAAAAATTATAAATAAAAGGCAGAGTCTTCCCGAAAAACGTTTATGAACATTTATTACTGCAGTTTCGGGAGCCTTCAGTCTTTCGTCGTTAGAGGTGAAATAGTGAAAGCTTGTGAAATATTCTGGTGAAGGAGTAGGAGTGAATATTTAACATATAATTTATCCCTTACGCTCCCGAAACTGCAGTAAGGAATTTCTTCACGTTTTGTGAGAAGACTACCTTTTATTGATAATTTTTAGAATTCGACACTTACTGGTGAGCGATGGCAGATGAATTTCTAAAGACCAACACTTTAATTCTACAATATATGAAAGTTTTGAGAAAAAAGATCTGGGAATGAACAAGTTTTCAACGCAGTGCACTCAGCAGCACCTCATGCATTCCTACTTTATAACATATTGTCCGACTAAGTACGTTTTCTCAACCTCACAGGGGCCACTCGACAGTATGGGCATTTTCATTCCATTCTCTTTGGTATTGCCGCGCTTGACAGCTAGGTCATCATTCTCTTCAGTGAACACCGCTTACAATCTTCCCGCAAGCATAGAGTCCACAAGATACCTAGAACTACGTTCTCTACATAAACACTGATAACAGTGCCGTAACTAGGCTTATTGGCGCCTGTGGCAATGTAGCAATTGTGCGCCCCAAGGAAGTAAACAACCCAAGGGGGCCAGGCCCGGCTAGAGCGCCGCAGGCGAAAATTTTCTCAGATAATAATAATAATGACAATAATAATCGCAAATTTAGACCGGAAGCTTCCATTTTCTCCCCCTCCAGATTTTTGATGACAATGGGAACACAATTATCTATAAAAAAAATGAAAAATGGCCAATAAGATGATTATCATATTTTTAAAATCTTTCACTCGATCTTTCATAAAAAAATAGGTGAAATTAATAATAAACTCCTTCGGCTCCTAGAAAAACATATTTTTAAAATCTTTCACTCAATCTTTCATGAAAAATAGGTGAATAAACTCATTCGGCTCCTAGAAGAATTTTTCTAACTCCCGGCCGTCCATTCTTTTGCAGTCAAGCTTCCCAACCCAGAAATAAAAACATTAAGACAAAGCGATAATCTTTTCACACAAATAAGTTAACAGAATACTAATAGTACCTATAGGATAATAAAGTTGAAAATTGAGCAACAAAACAAAACTTGTCAAGTTATTGACAAAATATTTATAATCAAAATGGAAAAAGATGCACGTTGCTTCCCCATTTTCAAATACCCAAGTAAGTAATTGGAGATAAATTTTATGACGAAAAAAAAAATGGGGAATGAAAAAATCTTGAAACTTCAACCACCAAGCTGAACTTTTCTAGATTTCGATTCAAAAAATATGTCTATAATTCCACAAAATTCAAGCTTGACGTAGCTGTTTCATCGATTGAAAGTAGTGATGATATCTTTGTTAATCTTTCTTGGCCGACAAAGGGCGCAAATACGACTTGACAAGCCTCAGTTGCTGCATTTGAGATGAAATTTTTTTGCAAAATATAGAGAGGCCTCATCTCAGACTGGTTCGGCGCTCTTGTATCCATTTGGTGCAAATTGCAAGTAAATACATGCGGTAATAGTCAGGCTGGAGCTCGAAAAGCACCTAGGCCGACCGGCGTTGGCGGAGGGCGCCGAACGCCGAGCGCGAGCGCTGCCTCATCCTCAGCATGCTACTTCCTGTAGCGCCGTGCTCTTCAATTTTATCCGTTTCATGGCTGTTTTGGATCATGTCATTGAAAAGGTGGTAGAAAAAGCCGCTTTTGATTGTTCCATTTGGAAAGTTAGTGAAGTTGTAGGTAGAAGTAGATATAGGTTTAGGTAGAAATTTGAAATGAAGATTGAAAAAAAATAGTATAAAGTATTACCCAAGCTGAATTTTGCGCCCCTGGAATTTTTGCGCCTGTGGCAAATGCCACCTTCGCCACGCCCTAGTTACGGCACTGACTGATAATAATAAATTGACTTTATTTTCTGGCGGCATTCAGCAGTCAGCACAGAGCTGCTTCTTCCATATCATCCAGGCAGTTCCCATTGGAGGTGGAGATTCAGTGGTGAATTAGCAGACTGCAGACTCTAATAGGCGCGAGTAATTATTGCGCATCAGGGTTGTTATTGTTGAAGCTGCCCCTACTCCTCACTGCACAAAAAGAAGTTTCCAAAAAGTCCTGTGACGTTTTAAGACTTTGTAAATAGTCCATGTCTTATTCACTTCTTATACATCCCACATTTTAAACTAGTACTAGTAAGTCTCATCTATCCATCTATCTATAAATTTTTAGCGCATTTTCCATCTTGATGAAAATTGCTATTGCAACCGCTTTGTCCGTCCGTCCGTCCGTCCGTCCGTTCCTCGAACTCCTCCCAAACTAGACGACCTAGCTTTCTAATTTTTTCGCTGTTACATAGCTGCCACTCCCAAAGGAGGGCTAGGCTATATTGGATGTCTATATTGCGCCGCCAACATAGAGAAAACCGCCCCCGATAAACTTGAAATAACATAATATTGCACTTTCTACCAGACCTGATGCTCTGGTGTTCTCATTTTTTGAATAATACATAGTTGCCACTTATAAACGTAAGCCAAGAAACATTCCGTCATCAATATGCGCCGCCGACATGAAAAAACTGCTAAAAACCGCCCCCAATCACTTTAAAATAAAAAACATAAACCCGAAGACATAGCGATCTGATTCTTTCGGTATATAAATAGCTGACTAAAAATGGGAAAGGATAGGCTACTTTTGGTTAGTCGCCGCCCCCAGATTCCGCCCCCAAACGATAAAAAGTGCAATAAAATAAAAAACATAAACCCGAAGACATAGCGATCTGATTCTTTCGGTATATAAATAGCTGACTAAAAATGGGAAAGGATAGGCTACTTTTGGTTAGTCGCCGCCCCCAGACTCCGCCCCCAAAGTAAGAGATAAATGGAAAACATGAACCCGAAGACATAGCGATCTAATTCTTTTGCTATATGGATAGCCGACTAAAAATGGGAAAGAATAGACTACTGTTGATTAGTCGCCGCTCCCAGCTCCCGCCCTCAAACAAAAAAATATATTGATGAGTAAAAGAATTTCTATTCAAATCTATTTCATTGGCAAGTACCCCATTCTGATAACACAATATCACAATGAGTTTCGAGTGAAGAAAGTGGGCAAGGAATGGTGTTTCTCCTTCAACCAAATTTCTTTACGTTCACAATATGCCTCTTTGAGAAAATGCGCTACTGAGACTCACGCACGTGAAGGCATACTCACTTGTTTGAACTCTATTGGCGAGTAACATTACCGATGGTGGCGCTGCTGATGCGCTTCGCATGTAAACAAACATGTCGGATAGGGCACGGATTGTTGCCCGCGCGTTCAAAAATCTTATCAGTAGTAAGCGGTTTTTAATGTCCTCCAGACGTGAAACGTGGCTAATTAGTACCTATTGCGGTGGAAGTCGAAAATGGCAGAAGCGAATTGAGTGTTATGAAGGTTTTCAATCACTGGATGGCCTCAAGCCTCAACGGACTCTCGATGTATCGTGATGGGATACTGATGGGAGAGGAAATTCTGAAGTCACAATTTCTTGTGTTGTGTGGTCGAAAGCGAACCGAATCAAGCTTCAGTTCAAACATAGACATATTTGGATTGTGTTTACAAACAAGCGCATTGTATGAATCTCCTCACGAGGCAACTGAGATCGTAATTAAAAGAAATAGTAGTAGCAGTTCCTGCGAGTTCCTGTGACATTGGAACGTTTAATTGCACTTGCAAAGCAGGCCAGTCCGGGACATGCAAACATATCGCAGCTGTGCTTCTTCGATGCAGCCATTTAAAGTTCCTATTTTCAGCGAAACTTTTCCCAGGCTTTTCTCGTAGTCATATTTTCCACAGTGCCAAGTTTGTTTGTCATCTTGACTACCCAACTTGCGTCTTTCGCTTTCGACGGGAAACGGTGAAAATGTAACTCTTCCTTTTTCCGGTTTCCACAGCGCGACTCGCACTCGGAAACGCAACAAATTCTCCGCCACTTTTTGTCACTATGACAAAATCACAAATCTTACCACCTCCCATTCTGATGCCACTTTTGCTTGCCAGTCGTCGTACACGTGCCACTCTTATTTAAAAATGCATGTAATGCTTTTGCAACCGACGACACCTAGTATATTCAAGATAATGAAACGTGCGTGGCTCACGTACTTTGTTGGAAAAAATCAACGCCGCGTTAAGTCAGATGGAATCAATTAAAGTCACCAAACACCGCAACGCTCATAAGAGCCCACAGAAATCTGCGGTTGATCCGTGCACAAACGTCGTTTACACGTTGGCCGTCAGATGGCGTATTCGATCTTGAAACTCGCCAATACTCGACTATACCTATGTTCTTCAAATCGATAATGAGCCTCAGAAAGCTCGCTTTCCTATTGGTATCCAATAACGGGGTTCCGAGGTAGCTAGGATGAGAAATAAACAACATCGTTACTTATTTCTAGCTACCGATACCGACAAGCATGCAGTGTCGGACTGTCGGTGTACAGAACTGTGGTCTTGCGGCCTGATTACGGCGAGTATTTTGCGAGTCTGAATAACGTAGTTCAATACATTTCTGGGTCTCTTTCGGGAAAATTGTAAGCGGTGTGTTCACTGAAGAGAATGGAATGAAAATGCCCACTGTCGAGTGGCCCCTGTGAAGTTGAGAAAACAAGTTGTAAAGTTATATTAGCACATGAGGTGACGCTGAGTGCACTGCGTTGAAAACTTGTTCATTTTCCCGGCCTCCATCTTTCTTCCCAAAACTTCCACTGTTGAATAAAAGTATTGGTTTTATCCTACCGGCCCAAATTTTATAGATCTCACCGGCCCAGGGGGTAAATTCCCTTTTACTTCCTTGGCCCATCCACCCCTGCTTAGGTTCATCGGCTTTATTTCATTATTTCTTTTTTCAAATATAAATAGAAGTTGATTTTCTATGTTTTTCAAAATCTTCCTGTTGTTTTTCACCGCCCTCTCCGTCTCTCTGGTTAGTCCCCACAGACAAGTGAAGAACTGACAGGTGAAATCACTGACAAAATATAATGCATCCTCTTGGTTTGTACGCCAATCCAACACCCTTTGACCAACACCCACCCAACACCCCACATATATTTGTTTCTAAAACACAAACAACATTTTTCTAGCACTCTTAAATAAGCATTGAGGAACCTGACATTGACAGAAAGTTCAATTGTTCATGCTCCGACATAGGATCCTGATTCCCGTCTGTTTTCTTACAGTATTTTTCTTCAAATCTTGGGAATGATAGACAATTTCAGTTTAAAAAAAACGTGTATATTGGCAACCAACGTTTCAACTTTCAACCTCGTTGACAGGTATTTTTCAAAGGAATGTAAATTCTAAGAAATACAATATAGAATAATAGTGCTTAAAAATGTAATAACACTAGAATAAAAGAGTAAATAAAAGAAAGTGGTGGAAACGGCGTGAAGATGTTGACGAGGAGGTGGCACTCTTCATAAAACACGAGACAGAGCGAGATCAATGATGATGTTAATTATTTCTGGGTCTGGATCCAATGATCCAAATAAGCTGCTATTGTCGGTTAACACTGCTGGGAGTGATGACTTGATGAGGCAAGCTTTGAGAATGTTGTCTACAGTTCTGTGGAATTCTGGTAAGGTGTGTGATGGTTACCTCATGGCCACCATGGTCTCCTACTGTAACAAAAGAACATACTGCATTACAATTACGATAATTATACTCGACAGTGATTCGCGCGGAGTGTACTGATTTGATAAATTTTGGCTTGGTGTCAGTGACAGAAGGCCAAAATTCATCAAATCAGTACACTCCGCGTGAAACACGGTCCTCGTTTATTTTGCGTACGATGGTAGCTATATTATTATTCTGGGAGTTAATGAATATATCAGTGATCACATCAGACATGAGACTTGAGCAAATAGTGGAATATATGATGCATAACTGCGGAGAAGTTGATTCCAAAAAGTGATGTAATAACTTACGTTACGAGATTAATATAGCCTTGTCATTAGGACTTGGACTTGAGGAAAGCTAACACTTGTAGTATATAGAGCCTTCAAGTGAATTTCGCCTCAAGTCACCTATGATTCTTGGAAAATTAGTAAGAAAACATGGCTTAGCGACCAGGCTTACTATGAGAGGAAATTTACTTCAACGCTTGATACAATTAATAATCCTTACACAGGTGTGTGTAGACTGTAAGTTAGTATAAATCTTACGCAAACAATGACTTTACCTACCGATTCCTTTCATATGTACTGACATCCTTGGCTCTTCCTGTTGGTTTCGTGGATCTTACAAATATCCTCCATTTGAAACAGCAATTAGGTTGTATAATTCGTACTGCTGTAACGAAAAAAATAATTAATTATTCTGTCATGCATAGCTGTTTAGACCTAATCACAATACACTTACTTTTACTTACTTAATCCGGAGTCTTCCTACCGTTCGGTGTAAGACTATAGGGCCCGAATTCAGCTTGTTCTGTTTGTTCTGTTCATCCATTCCATCCTGTTCTGGATCAACGCATCGATCTCCCACCTGCTGATGTCCTTCTCCTCCGCTACATGCCTCACCTCTTCCCGCCAGGTTTTTTTTGGTCTGCCTCTTCTAGTTCTTCCCTGTGCTCTCGCCTCATACACTCTCATGGGTTTCGTCTTTAACTACTGCTCTTTGAAAATCTTGTTCCCGATTCTGTCCCTTTTTGTCTTCCCCTCTATTTTTCGTAGGGATCTCGTCTCTGCAGCATTCACTCGACTCTCGTACTTTCTTGTCAGGGTCCACGAGTCGCTCCCATAAAATCAGTGTTGGAGTCACCACCTTCTTCACTACCTCAACCTTTATTTCCTTTGTAACTTCTTTCTTCCCGAAAAATGTTTTTCTCATGGACCATGGGACTTGTATATTCTTCGCACCCATTTCGCACCATAGCAATTCTTTCACTCACTTCTCTGTCCTGTCTTCCGTTCTCTTCAATTATTGTTCCTAGATATTTGTAGTGCTCTACTTGTTCGATGTTCGATAACAATAGACACTAACGTAAAATTGCACTTATTGTTGTGGAGCACGTGCATTTTGACACTTTGATGCGGCATTGCCGAATGGTCAAAAGGGTACAGGGGGAATCAGATTGGCAGGTCCACATTTCGCTCTTATGTCGCCAAGATGTGACATTTTGCTTTTTGACAGCCGAACAGCGTTGCCACGTGTCGCGGCTGGGGTCTGTAGCGCTTATGGGCTGTCGCGGTAACTGCCTGTCACCCAAACCCGCGTTTGACAGAATGACAGCTGTCAAGCGTTAATTTGGAGGACCAACAATCAACATAACCTCTATAACCTACAAATTTGAAGTCCGGTCGGTCGTTTACTCGTTTTATTTTTAGCCGCGTTCGGATATTACGTCGGATCGATCTGAGAGCTCGGAATCGTTCGAATATTGCAAACCGACGAGCCAGATCAAGATCTGTACCGTTCGGATAATACCTCGCAGAGGCCTCCGAGCACGCTCGGTTTCGTCGGAGGTTTTTGACCGAGCTCCCAGATATTTTTTGACGCATGTCACCTTCACTTGTCACGCATGTATGTGCTTGCGTCTCCGTACATTTTCGAAATCGTTTATTTTCTAAATGAACAAAAAATCGACGAACCAGCTTTGGCACAACAGGGTAAATGGATGTCTAAAGTGGCCCATACACTACGCCCGAATGAACAAGCACGTTCAGGTGAGTCCGCGCTCAGTTTTGACACATACAAGCCGCGTTCGGATATTACGTCGGATCGATCTGAGAGCTCTGAATCGTTCGAATATTGCAAACCGACGAGCCAGAGCAAGATCTGTACCGTTCGAATATTACCTCGCAGAGGCCTCCGAGCACGCTCGGTTTCGTCGGAGGTTTTTGACCGAGCTTCCAGATATTTTTTGACGCATGTCACTTTGACTTGTCACGCATGTATGTGCTTGCGTCTCCGAACATTTTCAAAATCGTTTATTTACTAAAAATGAACAAAAAACCCAGGAACCAGTTTTGGCACAACTAACAGGGTAAATGAATGTCTAAAGTGGCCCATACACTACGCATGCAAGCACGCGAGCAAGCACGTTCAGGTGAGTCCGCGCTCAGTTTTGACACATACACACTGATACTTGTACGCGAGCCTAGGCCTGTGCAGTCAAGTCTTAGCACTTGCATGCGTGTGTATGGGCCACTTATGGCGAATATCGAATGTGATATGAACACATGCAGCGAAGATGCAGCACAACAACAGCAAAAAGGGACGACAGACGACAAAAGTGATAGGTGTACACACCATTTCCGGCCCATTACCTTGAAAACCCACCATTGTCTCTTACAGAATAAATACGCCCCAAACAACATTATGTTAGAGCCAGCACAACGGAGCTATGTAGTCAACATAATGTTATGACGAAATTACAGAATCACCCCATTAGGTTAGGTTAGCAATTGAGAGCAGACAGCTCTCAGGTATCTCAGGTATCAGCTGTCACTTTTACATACGGAGTAATCTCGACCGTTCGTTTATTAAAAGTTGCTCGGATCGCTCTGGCATCACGTGATCAAATATCTGTCTGCTCTGTCTGCTCGCTCCGAGATAATATCCGAACGCGCCTACACACTGATACTTGCACGTGAGCCTAGGCCTGTGCTGTGTCTATGTGTGCAGTCAAGTCTTAGCACTTGCATGCGTGTGTATGGACCACTTATGGCGAATATCTAATGCGATATGAACACATGCAGCAAAGATTCAGCACAACAACAGCAAAAAAGGACGACAGACGACAAAAGTGATAGGTGTACCACACCTAGGGTTGCCAGATTTTTTTGAATCATATATATGAGACACCTGAGAAATATATATGAGATTCGCAAAAAATATATGAGGTCCTATTTTTTATTATGATTATCCAGATCCACATCACAATAAACATTCCGTAAAAAAGACAAATAAAAAATGACCAATTTGAAAATCTGATGAAATTTAATAAAGTCCTAATTTTACCTGGGGTCCTCGCAGGTTCACCTATATTGGCGCCCCAACCAACCCCAACCCCAACCAGCCCGATGGATAAGGCGCTCTCGGTTAAGCAGCCAATTAAACCAGTGAGCTTGTATAGTTGAAGACCTACGCACGAGCTGCGAGCAAAAGGGAACCGCCTATATGAGGAGATCTATTTTATACTAACTACCTACCTCTATTATTAACAATTAACAGTTCGCTCATCTTTGAAAAATAGGTAGGTAATCTAAAGGAATTTAACGATGAAATACTCTTTTATCAAGTTAAGAAAAATAACTTCATTCAGGGCAATAATTCCGACCCTTTCATGTAATTTTTAGAAAATAATAAGCACAAGACTAAGTACAGACATATATTCAAAAATATTTTGCAGCTGCAGCTGCCGATTTTCAGTAGCTTTTTTGCTGATGCCTTCCGTCATTAGCTGGACATCCGTTCATTAGTGTCTCATGATGAAAAAATCCTCTTAACTTGAGAAAGAATATAACATTCCAGTTCAGAATTGTTATGCTTGAATTGCAGCGCAAAAATAAAAAAATATAATAAAAACTAACAAAATTATGTCTGAAACAGCTAATAACTGAAAATATATGAGATTTGCTCATATATTTGATGTGTGGTATTAGGTATGAGATCTTGTTGAAATATATGAGTCTCATACCAAATATATGAGATCTGGCAACCCTAACCACACCATTTCCAGCCCATTACCTCGAAAACCCACCATTGTCTCTTACAGCATGAATACGCCCCAAAAAACATTATGTTAGAGCCGAGGTTAGAGCCAGCACAACGGAGCTATGTAGTCAACATAATGTTGAAACAACATAATGTTATGACGAAATTACAGAATCACGCCATTAGGACAGGTATCAGCTGTCATTTTTACATACGGAGTAATCTCACGTCCGTGAACCTAGCCGCCAATGCTGTAGCCGCTGATTTGGCGAGTTCAACCGAACGGTAGCCCGACCCACAATGTACGAGTAGGCGGCAAATTAGCGGCTATCGGCGGCTGGAGCCGCCGAACCGAAGTGAAAGATCAGCGGCGACCATCGAACTCTTAACGTGAAAAATCAGCGGCTGCAACTCTGCAACTGTTCGTCAGAATTTACCAACATCAATTTATTCGCATTTTATTATTATTTTTATTTTTATTATTATCCCTAATAAAAGAAACAGGAACCCAGTCTCCAAAACTTTCTTGAATTCTTGGATTTCTTGAAAAAAGGGGGGAGAACCACCACAAGGACCATCTCCATCGACCTGCACCCTAGTCGCTACTCGCGCGGATTCCGAGGGGGGTGAGAGCAACCCCTGAAGCCTCAAACTAAAAAAAATCACAACTCGAGCTTGGAAATTGGGATTTCTTGAAAAAAGGGGGGAGAACCACCACAAGGACCATCTCCATCGACCTGCACCCTAGTCGCTACTCGCGCGGATTCCGAGAGGGGTGAGAGCAACCCCTGAAGCCTCAAACTAAAAAAAATCACAACTCGAGCTTGGAAATTGGGATTTCTTGAAAAAAGGGGGGAGAACCACCACAAGGACCATCTCCATCGACCTGCACCCTAGTCGCTACTCGCGCGGATTCCGAGAGGGGTGAGAGCAACCCCTAAAGCCTCAAACAAAAAAAAATCACAACTCGAGCTTGGAAATTGGGATTTCTTGAAAAAAGGGGGGAGAACCACCACAAGGACCATCTCCATCGACCTGCACCCTAGTCGCTACTCGCGCGGATTCCGAGGGGGGTGAGAGCAACCCCTGAAGCCTCAAACTAAAAAAAATCACAACTCGAGCTTGGAAATTGGGATTTCTTGAAAAAAGGGGGGAGAACCACCACAAGGACCATCTCCATCGACCTGCACCCTAGTCGCTACTCGCGCGGATTCCGAGGGGGGTGAGAGCAACCCCTGAAGCCTCAAACTAAAAAAAATCACAACTCGAGCTTGGAAATTGGGATTTCTTGAAAAAAGGGGGGAGAACCACCACAAGGACCATCTCCTTCGACCTGCACCCTAGTCGCTACTCGCGCGGATTCCGAGGGGGGTGAGAGCATCCCCTGAAGCCTCAAACTAAAAAAAATCACAACTCGAGCTTGGAAATTGGGATTTCTTGAAAAAAGGGGGGAGAACCACCACAAGGACCATTTCCATCGACCTGCACCCTAGTCGCTACTCGCGCGGATTCCGAGAGGGGTGAGAGCAACCCCTGAAGCCTCAAACAAAAAAAAATCACAACTCGAGCTTGGAAATTGGGATTTCTTGAAAAAAGGGGGGAGAACCACCACAAGGACCATCTCCATCGACCTGCACCCTAGTCGCTACTCGCGCGGATTCCGAGAGGGGTGAGAGCAACCCCTGAAGCCTCAAACAAAAAAAAATTACAACTCGAGCTTGGAAATTGGGATCCTGAAGCCTGAAACAAAAAAAAATCACAACTCGAGCTTGGAAATTGGGATTTCTTGAAAAAAGGGGGGAGAACCACCACAAGGACCATCTCCATCGACCTGCACCCTAGTCGCTACTCGCGCGGATTCCGAGGGGGGTGAGAGCAACCCCTGAAGCCTCAAACTAAAAAAAATCACAACTCGAGCTTGGAAATTGGGATTTCTTGAAAAAAGGGAGGAGAACCACCACAAGGACCATCTCCATCGACCTGCACCCTAGTCGCTACTCGCGCGGATTCCGAGAGGGGTGAGAGCAACCCCTGAAGCCTCAAACAAAAAAAAATCACAACTCGAGCTTGGAAATTGGGATTTCTTGAAAAAAGGGGGGAGAACCACCACAAGGACCATCTCCATCGACCTGCACCCTAGTCGCTACTCGCGCGGATTCCGAGAGGGGTGAGAGCAACCCCTGAGGCCTCAAACAAAAAAAAATCACAACTCGAGCTTGGAAATTGGGATTTCTTGAAAAAAGGGGGGAGAACCACCACAAGGACCATCTCCATCGACCTGCACCCTAGTCGCTACTCGCGCGGATTCCGAGGGGGGTGAGAGCAACCCCTGAAGCCTCAAACTAAAAAAAATCACAACTCGAGCTTGGAAATTGGGATTTCTTGAAAAAAGGGGGAAGAACCACCACAAGGACCATCTCCATCGACCTGCACCCTAGTCGCTACTCGCGCGGATTCCGAGAGGGGTGAGAGCAACCCCTGAAGCCTCAAACAAAAAAAAAATCACAACTCGAGCTTGGAAATTGGGATTTCTTGAAAAAAGGGGGAAGAACCACCACAAGGACCATCTCCATCGACCTGCACCCTAGTCGCTACTCGCGCGGATTCCGAGAGGGGTGAGAGCAACCCCTGAAGCCTCAAACAAAAAAAAATCACAACTCGAGCTTGGAAATTGGGATTTCTTGAAAAAAGGGGGGAGAACCACCACAAGGACCATCTCCATCGACCTGCACCCTAGTCGCTACTCGCGCGGATTCCGAGAGGGGTGAGAGCAACCCCTGAAGCCTCACACAAAAAAAAATCACAACTCGAGCTTGGAAATTGGGATTTCTTGAAAAAAGGGGGGAGAACCACCACAAGGACCATCTCCATCGACCTGCACCCTAGTCGCTACTCGCGCGGATTCCGAGAGGGGTGAGAGCAACCCCTGAAGCCTCAAACAAAAAAAAATCACAACTCGAGCTTGGAAATTGGGATTTCTTGAAAAAAGGGGGGAGAACCACCACAAGGACCATCTCCATCGACCTGCACCCTAGTCGCTACTCGCGCGGATTTCGAGGGGGGTGAGAGCAACCCCTGAAGCCTCAAACTAAAAAAAATCACAACTCGAGCTTGGAAATTGGGATTTCTTGAAAAAAGGGGGGAGAACCACCACAAGGACCATCTCCATCGACCTGCACCCTAGTCGCTACTCGCGCGGATTCCGAGGGGGGTGAGAGCAACCCCTGAAGCCTCAAACTAAAAAAAATCACAACTCGAGCTTGGAAATTGGGATTTCTTGAAAAAAGGAAGGAGAACCACCACAAGGACCATCTCCATCGACCTGCACCCTAGTCGCTACTCGCGCGGATTCCGAGAGGGGTGAGAGCAACCCCTGAAGCCTCAAACAAAAAAAAATCACAACTCGAGCTTGGAAATTGGGATTTCTTGAAAAAAGGGGGGAGAACCACCACAAGGACCATCTCCATCGACCTGCACCCTAGTCGCTACTCGCGCGGATTCCGAGAGGGGTGAGAGCAACCCCTGAAGCCTCAAACAAAAAAAAAATCACAACTCGAGCTTGGAAATTGGGATTTCTTGAAAAAAGGGGGGAGAACCACCACAAGGACCATCTCCATCGACCTGCACCCTAGTCGCTACTCGCGCGGATTCCGAGAGGGGTGAGAGCAACCCCTGAAGCCTGAAACAAAAAAAAATCACAACTCGAGCTTGGAAATTGGGATTTCTTGAAAAAAGGGGGGAGAACCACCACAAGGACCATCTCCATCGACCTGCACCCTAGTCGCTACTCGCGCGGATTCCGAGGGGGGTGAGAGCAACCCCTGAAGCCTCAAACTAAAAAAAATCACAACTCGAGCTTGGAAATTGGGATTTCTTGAAAAAAGGGGGGAGAACCACCACAAGGACCATCTCCATCGACCTGCACCCTAGTCGCTACTCGCGCGGATTCCGAGAGGGGTGAGAGCAACCCCTGAAGCCTCAAACAAAAAAAAATCACAACTCGAGCTTGGAAATTGGGATTTCTTGAAAAAAGGGGGGAGAACCACCACAAGGACCATCTCCATCGACCTGCACCCTAGTCGCTACTCGCGCGGATTCCGAGAGGGGTGAGAGCAACCCCTGAAGCCTCAAACAAAAAAAAATCACAACTCGAGCTTGGAAATTGGGATTTCTTGAAAAAAGGGGGGAGAACCACCACAAGGACCATCTCCATCGACCTGCACCCTAGTCGCTACTCGCGCGGATTCCGAGGGGGGTGAGAGCAACCCCTGAAGCCTCAAACTAAAAAAAATCACAACTCGAGCTTGGAAATTGGGATTTCTTGAAAAAAGGGGGGAGAACCACCACAAGGACCATCTCCATCGACCTGCACCCTAGTCGCTACTCGCGCGGATTCCGAGAGGGGTGAGAGCAACCCCTGAAGCCTCAAACAAAAAAAAATCACAACTCGAGCTTGGAAATTGGGATTTCTTGAAAAAAGGGGGGAGAACCACCACAAGGACCATCTCCATCGACCTGCACCCTAGTCGCTACTCGCGCGGATTCCGAGAGGGGTGAGAGCAACCCCTGAAGCCTCAAACAAACAAAAATCACAACTCGAGCTTGGAAATTGGGATTTCTTGAAAAAAGGGGGAGAACCACCACAAGGACCATCTCCATCGACCTGCACCCTAGTCGCTACTCGCGCGGATTCCGAGAGGGGTGAGAGCAACCCCTGAAGCCTCAAACAAAAAAAAATCACAACTCGAGCTTGGAAATTGGGATTTCTTGAAAAAAGGGGGGAGAACCACCACAAGGACCATCTCCATCGACCTGCACCCTAGTCGCTACTCGCGCGGATTCCGAGAGGGGTGAGAGCAACCCCTGAAGCCTCAAACAAAAAAAAATCACAACTCGAGCTTGGAAATTGGGATTTCTTGAAAAAAGGGGGGAGAACCACCACAAGGACCATCTCCATCGACCTGCACCCTAGTCGCTACTCGCGCGGATTCCGAGGGGGGTGAGAGCAACCCCTGAAGCCTCAAACTAAAAAAATCACAACTCGAGCTTGGAAATTGGGATTTCTTGAAAAAAGGGGGGAGAACCACCACAAGGACCATCTCCATCGACCTGCACCCTAGTCGCTACTCGCGCGGATTCCGAGAGGGGTGAGAGCAACCCCTGAAGCCTCAAACAAAAAAAATCACAACTCGAGCTTGGAAATTGGGATTTCTTGAAAAAAGGGGGGAGAACCACCACAAGGACCATCTCCATCGACCTGCACCCTAGTCGCTACTCGCGCGGATTCCGAGAGGGGTGAGAGCAACCCCCGAAGCCTCAAACAAACAAAAATCACAACTCGAGCTTGGAAATTGGGATTTCTTGAAAAAAGGGGGGAGAACCACCACAAGGACCATCTCCATCGACCTGCACCCTAGTCGCTACTCGCGCGGATTCCGAGGGGGGTGAGAGCAACCCCTGAAGCCTCAAACTAAAAAAAATCACAACTCGAGCTTGGAAATTGGGATTTCTTGAAAAAAGGGGGGAGAACCACCACAAGGACCATCTCCATCGACCTGCACCCTAGTCGCTACTCGCGCGGATTCCGAGAGGGGTGAGAGCAACCCCTGAAGCCTCAAACAAAAAAAAATCACAACTCGAGCTTGGAAATTGGGATTTCTTGAAAAAAGGGGGGAGAACCACCACAAGGACCATCTCCATCGACCTGCACCCTAGTCGCTACTCGCGCGGATTCCGAGAGGGGTGAGAGCAACCCCTGAAGCCTCAAAC
This sequence comes from Anaspis maculata, assembly GCA_949128115.1. Lineage (NCBI taxonomy): Eukaryota > Metazoa > Arthropoda > Insecta > Coleoptera > Scraptiidae > Anaspis > Anaspis maculata. Next base: position 25,294,004 of record OX421966.1, read on the forward strand.
AAAAAAAAATCACAACTCGAGCTTGGAAATTGGGATTTCTTGAAAAAAGGGGGGAGAACCACCACAAGGACCATCTCCTTCGACCTGCACCCTAGTCGCTACTCGCGCGGATTCCGAGGGGGGTGAGAGCATCCCCTGAAGCCTCAAACTAAAAAAAATCACAACTCGAGCTTGGAAATTGGGATTTCTTGAAAAAAGGGGGGAGAACCACCACAAGGACCATCTCCATCGACCTGCACCCTAGTCGCTACTCGCGCGGATTCCGAGAGGGGTGAGAGCAACCCCTGAAGCCTCAAACAAAAAAAAATCACAACTCGAGCTTGGAAATTGGGATTTCTTGAAAAAAGGGGGGAGAACCACCACAAGGACCATCTCCATCGACCTGCACCCTAGTCGCTACTCGCGCGGATTCCGAGAGGGGTGAGAGCAACCCCTGAAGCCTCAAACAAAAAAAAATTACAACTCGAGCTTGGAAATTGGGATCCTGAAGCCTGAAACAAAAAAAAATCACAACTCGAGCTTGGAAATTGGGATTTCTTGAAAAAAGGGGGGAGAACCACCACAAGGACAATCTCCATCGACCTGCACCCTAGTCGCTACTCGCGCGGATTCCGAGGGGGGTAAGAGCAACCCCTGAAGCCTCAAACTAAAAAAAATCACAACTCGAGCTTGGAAATTGGGATTTCTTGAAAAAAGGGAGGAGAACCACCACAAGGACCATCTCCATCGACCTGCACCCTAGTCGCTACTCGCGCGGATTCCGAGAGGGGTGAGAGCAACCCCTGAAGCCTCAAACAAAAAAAAATCACAACTCGAGCTTGGAAATTGGGATTTCTTGAAAAAAGGGGGGAGAACCACCACAAGGACCATCTCCATCGACCTGCACCCTAGTCGCTACTCGCGCGGATTCCGAGAGGGGTGAGAGCAACCCCTGAGGCCTCAAACAAAAAAAAATCACAACTCGAGCTTGGAAATTGGGATTTCTTGAAAAAAGGGGGGAGAACCACCACAAGGACCATCTCCATCGACCTGCACCCTAGTCGCTACTCGCGCGGATTCCGAGGGGGGTGAGAGCAACCCCTGAAGCCTCAAACTAAAAAAAATCACAACTCGAGCTTGGAAATTGGGATTTCTTGAAAAAAGGGGGAAGAACCACCACAAGGACCATCTCCATCGACCTGCACCCTAGTCGCTACTCGCGCGGATTCCGAGAGGGGTGAGAGCAACCCCTGAAGCCTCAAACAAAAAAAAATCACAACTCGAGCTTGGAAATTGGGATTTCTTGAAAAAAGGGGGAAGAACCACCACAAGGACCATCTCCATCGACCTGCACCCTAGTCGCTACTCGCGCGGATTCCGAGAGGGGTGAGAGCAACCCCTGAAGCCTCAAACAAAAAAAAATCACAACTCGAGCTTGGAAATTGGGATTTCTTGAAAAAAGGGGGGAGAACCACCACAAGGACCATCTCCATCGACCTGCACCCTAGTCGCTACTCGCGCGGATTCCGAGAGGGGTGAGAGCAACCCCTGAAGCCTCAAACAAAAAAAAATCACAACTCGAGCTTGGAAATTGGGATTTCTTGAAAAAAGGGGGGAGAACCACCACAAGGACCATCTCCATCGACCTGCACCCTAGTCGCTACTCGCGCGGATTCCGAGAGGGGTGAGAGCAACCCCTGAAGCCTCAAACAAAAAAAAATCACAACTCGAGCTTGGAAATTGGGATTTCTTGAAAAAAGGGGGGAGAACCACCACAAGGACCATCTCCATCGACCTGCACCCTAGTCGCTACTCGCGCGGATTCCGAGGGGGGTGAGAGCAACCCCTGAAGCCTCAAACTAAAAAAAATCACAACTCGAGCTTGGAAATTGGGATTTCTTGAAAAAAGGGGGGAGAACCACCACAAGGACCATCTCCATCGACCTGCACCCTAGTCGCTACTCGCGCGGATTCCGAGAGGGGTGAGAGCAACCCCTGAAGCCTCAAACAAAAAAAAATCACAACTCGAGCTTTGAAATTGGGATTTCTTGAAAAAAGGGGGGAGAACCACCACAAGGACCATCTCCATCGACCTGCACCCTAGTCGCTACTCGCGCGGATTCCGAGGGGGGTGAGAGCAACCCCTGAAGCCTCAAACTAAAAAAAATCACAACTCGAGCTTGGAAATTGGGATTTCTTGAAAAAAGGGAGGAGAACCACCACAAGGACCATCTCCATTGACCTGCACCCTAGTCGCTACTCGCGCGGATTCCGAGAGGGGTGAGAGCAACCCCTGAAGCCTCAAACTAAAAAAAATCACAACTCGAGCTTGGAAATTGGGATTTCTTGAAAAAAGGGGGGAGAACCACCACAAGGACCATCTCCATCGACCTGCACCCTAGTCGCTACTCGCGCGGATTCCGAGAGGGGTGAGAGCAACCCCTGAAGCCTCAAACAAAAAAAAATCACAACTCGAGCTTGGAAATTGGGATTTCTTGAAAAAAGGGGGGAGAACCACCACAAGGACCATCTCCATCGACCTGCACCCTAGTCGCTACTCGCGCGGATTCCGAGGGGGGTGAGAGCAACCCCTGAAGCCTCAAACTAAAAAAAATCACAACTCGAGCTTGGAAATTGGGATTTCTTGAAAAAAGGGGGGAGAACATTTTTACGAAACAAGATGATATGAAAGGCCACTATTTCCATTCATTTGGTTTATGACATGGAAGAATGTTTTATGCGTCATTATAGTCAACTTCAACCCTCTGTGGGGTGGAAACTGGTCATACGAATGAGTTTTCCCTTGGTAATCTTGTTTAGCGTAACTGGTAAAGCACAATATCAGAAATTCAGTCGAATTGACCGATGGTTTTTTTTTCAACCCCACCCCCTATTTGGGGGTTGGAAAAAAAATTGTGCCAAAATTGATAATTCGACAAAATAGAACCATCTGCATGACTTTCAAACGTAATTTCGAATTTGATACTCACAAGTAGGGGTTGGGGGTGAGGAAGGGGGTTGATTTTCTCACATAAGAAAAAGGGAATTGTCATGAGTTCTATGTGTCAGAAAGGACGTTGAAATGTTCTCACTTACGTTGGAACATATTTTTTTACCTTGAAATAATCCATCTTCAACCCCTTATAGAAAAAAAACTGTCCATTTTTTTGGGTAACGGACGATGGTTTTTGGCTCGTGTCAAATTGGGCTACAACATATAAGAAAATCAGGGAATTTGACCGAGACCCATTTTCCATAAGAATCGTGCGGGGTCCTTTGTGGCCCGGTCAATGTAGCATGTCCCATTTTTGCGAATTTCAAGTAGGTTTTCCTGGTCTCGCCGGGCGCCATCGCAAATGACGACGTAAACAAGGAAAATGTAGGATTTGGGATTTTCGCCCTCCTCAGAAATATATAAGTAATGTACCTACAGGTTTGGTAGATATTTATTATTTATACAATTCCAACAATAAAGTTGGTATAAAATTTTCAAATTTTCAGAGGCAGACATCTTGGATTCATGATTCATGCATAGACCAGGAATGATAAATCCGTCAAAATACATCATAAGACAAGATTGCATGGAACAGACAAAATATATTTTGGTCGGTTATTTTAATTTTACATGCAAAGTTTTCCCTCCTATTGAAGTATTAAATCTTTTGTCCAAAAACGGTTCCGAAACAGTTTCGCGGCGGATATCTTTTGAACGATGTAAGATATATACCACCAATAGTAACTTTCATTATAGTGGTATACCCAACGCTTGCGCCAAATTTTGGCGTCAAATACAAAATTTGGAAACAAATGCTACAAAATCGCAAGAAAAACCGCCACAAAGTTGAAAAATACGCGCCGCAGCGAACAGGGTAATAGGCTAGAGGTTAATACACACTAGTGATTACTTATTTTTTATCAAAAAGTCCGCATTGTTCATTAAATTATAAATAACTGCGTTTTACATTGATCGGATGTGCGTACGCAACCCATAATGCAACCCCCACCAACTCTTATTTCAGTTTGACAAGCAACGGCCGTGACTTTCCGCTGCTGTCAACGTCAACTATTTATTCGCCATTTTGAAGTTCGCTCCGAGTGTCGTACGTTTGTGAACAAGTGGGCCGCTATTCTTGAATCGTGTGAGAAAAGTCCCTGGGAGTAAAATACATTCCGCAGTACACTGATGTAGCGAGTGTTGCCTAAAATCGTGGTTTTTAGGCAACTTTCGCTGGTCAAACTGAAAATAGAGTTGTTAGGGGTTGCATTATGGGTTGCGTACGCACATCCGATCAATGTAAAACGCAGTTATTTATAATTTGATGAACAATGCGGACTTTTTGATGGAAAATGAGTAATCACTAGTGTGTATTAACCTCTAGCCTATTACCCTGTTCGCTGCGGCGCGTATTTTTCAACTCTATGGCGGTTTTTCACGCCATTTTCTAGCATTTGATCGCAAATTTTGTATTTGACGCCATTACTTCAGGAGACGAGTATGCGCGCTGATTGCGCGCTGGGCTGGATAATGAAAGGTACTATTTGTAGGATTTTTCTCGCTTGCCTGACTTCTGGGCCCATAGGTAGACCATATGGGCGAACAGTGTACCCAATCGTTCTTGTTTCATTTCATACGTTTTCAGCGACCCCGAAAACCTAAGAATCGATACCCAACATATGGGTAATTGAAGCTTACTTTGTAATTTTGTCCTTCAGCTCTAATTTTGAAAGATGACGACTTAACTCGACTTCCGGTGACCGCACAAGAGTTTTGACATTGTCATTGTATCGAGGAGGTCTGAGTTATATAGTTTTGACACCAAACACGCCTCAGCAGGTTTGGATGAAAAAGTTTGGTATTTTTTTATAGTATTCCCTCCCTCTCCCCAAACCTCGGGTCCTAAGGGATGAATTTTTAGGAACTGCGGGTCAAATTTTTCTAATGGGTTTAGACAACAAATATGCAAAGTGGCTTGCTTGTATCATCAAATGCCACTTTTTTATAATAATCCTGGTGTACCGCTTGCACTATATTGTATCTAACGTTACTGTAATATCTCCATCCGTAATGGGAGATATTACAGATGGAGGTTCAACATAAAGCAAAAATAATGAGTGATAAGTCAATAATCATAAAAATTTATGATTATTTTTAGTTTGAGGCTTCAGGGGTTGCTCTCGGAATTCAGCCCCCTCGGAATTCGCGCGAGTAGCGACTAGGGTGCAGGTCGATGGAGATGGTCCTTGTGGTGGTTCTCCCCCCTTTTTTCAAGAAATCCCAATTTCCAAGCTCGAGTTGTGATTTTTTTTTGTTTGAGGCTTCAGGGGTTGCTCTCACCCCTCTCGGAATCCGCGCGAGTAGCGACTAGGGTGCAGGTCGATGGAGATGGTCCTTGTGGTGGTTCTCCCCCCTTTTTTCAAGAATCCCAATTTCCAAGCTCGAGTTGTGATTTTTTTTAGTTTGAGGCTTCAGGGGTTGCTCTCACCCCCCTCGGAATCCGCGCGAGTAGCGACTAGGGTGCAGGTCGATGGAGATGGTCCTTGTGGTGGTGCTCCCCCCTTTTTTCAAGAAATCCCAATTTCCAAGCTCGAGTTGTGATTTTTTTTTGTTTGAGGCTTCAGGGGTTGCTCTCACCCCTCTCGGAATCCGCGCGAGTAGCGACTAGGGTGCAGGTCGATGGAGATGGTCCTTGTGGTGGTTCTCCCCCCTTTTTTCAAGAAATCCCAATTTCCAAGCTCGAGTTGTGATTTTTTTTAGTTTGAGGCTTCAGGGGTTGCTCTCACCCCCCTCGGAATCCGCGCGAGTAGCGACTAGGGTGCAGGTCGATGGAGATGGTCCTTGTGGTGGTTCTCCCCCCTTTTTTCAAGAAATCCCAATTTCCAAGCTCGAGTTGTGATTTTTTTTAGTTTGAGGCTTCAGGGGTTGCTCTCACCCCCCTCGGAATCCGCGCGAGTAGCGACTAGGGTGCAGGTCGATGGAGATGGTCTTTGTGGTGGTTCTCCCCCCTTTTTTCAAGAAATCCCAATTTCCAAGCTCGAGTTGTGATTTTTTTTTGTTTGAGGCTTCAGGGGTTGCTCTCACCCCTCTCGGAATCCGCGCGAGTAGCGACTAGGGTGCAGGTCGATGGAGATGGTCCTTGTGGTGGTTCTCCCCCCTTTTTTCAAGAAATCCCAATTTCCAAGCTCGAGTTGTGATTTTTTTTTGTTTGAGGCTTCAGGGGTTGCTCTCACCCCTCTCGGAATCCGCGCGAGTAGCGACTAGGGTGCAGGTCGATGGAGATGGTCCTTGTGGTGGTTCTCCCCCCTTTTTTCAAGAAATCCCAATTTCCAAGCTCGAGTTGTGATTTTTTTTAGTTTGAGGCTTCAGGGGTTGCTCTCACCCCCCTCGGAATCCGCGCGAGTAGCGACTAGGGTGCAGGTCGATGGAGATGGTCCTTGTGGTGGTTCTCCCCCCTTTTTTCAAGAAATCCCAATTTCCAAGCTCGAGTTGTGATTTTTTTTAGTTTGAGGCTTCAGGGGTTGCTCTCACCCCCCTCAGAATCCGCGCGAGTAGCGACTAGGGTGCAGGTCGATGGAGATGGTCCTTGTGGTGGTTCTCCCCCCTTTTTTCAAGAAATCCCAATTTCCAAGCTCGAGTTGTGATTTTTTTTAGTTTGAGGCTTCAGGGGTTGCTCTCACCCCCCTCGGAATCCGCGCGAGTAGCGACTAGGGTGCAGGTCGATGGAGATGGTCCTTGTGGTGGTTCTCCCCCCTTTTTTCAAGAAATCCCAATTTCCAAGCTCGAGTTGTGATTTTTTTTAGTTTGAGGCTTCAGGGGTTGCTCTCACCCCCCTCGGAATCCGCGCGAGTAGCGACTAGGGTGCAGGTCGATGGAGATGGTCCTTGTGGTGGTTCTCCCCCCTTTTTTCAAGAAATCCCAATTTCCAAGCTCGAGTTGTGATTTTTTTTTGTTTGAGGCTTCAGGGGTTGCTCTCACCCCTCTCGGAATCCGCGCGAGTAGCGACTAGGGTGCAGGTCGATGGAGATGGTCCTTGTGGTGGTTCTCCCCCCTTTTTTCAAGAAATCCCAATTTCCAAGCTCGAGTTGTGATTTTTTTTAGTTTGAGGCTTCAGGGGTTGCTCTCACCCCCCTCAGAATCCGCGCGAGTAGCGACTAGGGTGCAGGTCGATGGAGATGGTCCTTGTGGTGGTTCTCCCCCCTTTTTTCAAGAAATCCCAATTTCCAAGCTCGAGTTGTGATTTTTTTTTGTTTGAGGCTTCAGGGGTTGCTCTCACCCCTCTCGGAATCCGCGCGAGTAGCGACTAGGGTGCAGGTCGATGGAGATGGTCCTTGTGGTGGTTCTCCCCCCTTTTTTCAAGAAATCCAAGAATTCAAGAAAGTTTTGGAGACTGGTTCCTGTTTCTTTTATTAGGGATAATAATAAAAATAAAAATAATAATAAAATGCGAATAAATTGATGTTGGTAAATTCTGACGAACAGTTGCAGAGTTGCAGCCGCTGATTTTTCACGTTAAGAGTTCGATGGTCGCCGCTGATCTTTCACTTCGGTTCGGCGGCTCCAGCCGCTGATAGCCGCTAATTTGCCGCCTACTCGTACATTGTGGGTCGGGCTACCGTTCGGTTGAACTCGCCGAATCAGCGGCTGGAGCAATCAGCGGCTAGTTTCACACCGTTAGTAAACGTGACCGTTCGTTTATTAAAAGTTGCTCGGATCGCTCTGGCATCACGTGATCAAATATCTGTCTGCTTTGTCTGCTCGCTCCGATATAATATCCGAACGCGCCTTTTGTTGTGTGTTGTCGATGTGCTCCGTACAGACAGATCCAGATGTGTACCTACTGTGAGTGCGTTCCACTAAACGATCGCAACGCCCACGCCCACGACCGCAGATTTTCCCGTTCCACTAGCTTGCAAACGCCCGCGGTCGTTGTGAGCGGAAACTCAAGTGGAACGGGCGTGCGGTCGTCGTGGTGTGTCGAGTCACTCGAGTCACGTCTTTTCTGTGGTCAGGGAGCCACATGACATGACAGTTGAACGTCACGTTCTCCGTTGAACAGTGTTAATTTCATTTTTTTTGAGTTCGCCATAAGGATACCGTATGGGAATTATGGATGGGATACCGGCACAACTTTTTTGTTTGACGCATGGGTTTGACGTTTGTAGAGAAAATTGCAGCGACAGTGTTGCCGGTTTTACGCCGCTGATGCGTAGCCAAACTAGTGTTGCGCGAAATCGCAGTGCCCTGCCAATGGTCTCTATCTTTTAAATGAAGTTGCGTAAAATCATGTGGAAGGAGGCAAAATAAAAAAAAAATCGTTATAGAACTGATTGAACTTTAAAGTCGTCACTTTAGGTCGCCATTGCCAAATCAAAAAAGTAAGTCGCAATTTCCAATATAAATTGCTAGAGCTGGCAACATTGCCGCTAACGACCAGAAGACGACCGCAACGCCTCACCTTTTCAGCGCGATCGTTGTGGGCTTGGAGTGGTCGCGATGTATGACGTCATTCGTGACGTAGCAACGACCGCAACACACGACCGCGGCTATAAGTGGAACGGGTAGACGGGCGTTGCGGTCGTTGCGATCGTTTAGTGGAACGCACTCTGTGTGTATTCAAGGATCTGTCGTAGTATTTGTGAAAACGGTGGGCAAATATTTCCATGGATTTGAAAGCTTGAAAGAGGGCCCGACCCGAGGCAGGCTATCTTTTGCAAAAATCCGCTTGTTGGGCGGGATTGCTCATCTACACAGTCATCTGTGGTCTAATTATGTCTAGTGAACAATCAGCTCTTGTTCATACCAAGGTAACTACCAACACTGTGCAGCACCTAACAATAAGGTCCTTACATGTTTTGCATAATTATCTTTTTTTGTAGGTCCTGCACTCCCAGCGAAAAGGGAAAAAGCTCTTGCAGTGATGATCCAACCAGAGACATAATTTCTACTCATGCCTCCACAGCGGGATTCCAAACAGATGACACGGTAGCTCCTGTGACTACAGCAACGACCAGAATCCTGGTGCACATTTTGAATGTGATGCATGGTTGCTATCATCACAGCTGTAGTGTTGTGTTCAGAATTTCACTGCTGTATGCAATTATTGATCACAATGTTATAAACTTGGAAGGAGTCTCTGTGACAAAGTATGTATATTATTATAAATTATACGCAATTTATAATACTTGATTTGTTGTGCAGGTGGAAAAACATACTGAAAGTTACCCTATGCTGTTTCAGAGGCATCGAGGGACATAGATTTCTTACTGAGAGAGAAAATTGTCAAAGGTGAACTCTTGCCGAACACAAGGAAATTGGCTACATCAGTCAAGAAGAGATTGTGGAAATGGAAACCCTCCAACAAGGATGTTGATCAACAAAGCACTCCGTTTGCAGTTATTTCCCTATTCTGTGGTACTTTTATCTAACATAGATTTAAACATAGAAAGCAAAAATAAACAGATGTAGATATTTATTAGTTTTATTAAAATTGGTTTGTTTTTAAAGAAATTCGGTGTAACAAAATTATACTCAAATAATGAAGTAAGTGATAAAATCGATGGTAAAATTCTTATCATCAGCTTTTCAAACTTTTGAAGTCCTCGGTTCTCTGTCAGGTGTGGGAACAACGCTTGAAAATCGGAAATCCAGGATGTCGCCGTAGTTATCTTGGGAAACATTGCGAGGTCATCGGAACATTCAGAAATTCAGAATCCATGACTGTGTACATAGCAACCTCGCCAAACACGCGGATTTTTGTAAGATAACCTGCTTCGGGCCCCCTTTCAAGCCTCAAATCTATGGAAATATTCGCCTATCATTTTCGCAAAAACCGCCACAAAGGATATCATCGACAACGACGAACCTTTGAATCACACTGTAGGTACACACCTGGCTCTACAAAGCACAGAAGGAAAATAAATCGAGTAAGACCAACTTCAAATTTGTTGGTTATAAATAGGTTATGTTTTGACGTTGGTTGTCAAGCGCGCGCGGGTCTGTTCGTTTGTCTGTTGGTCCTCCAAATTAAGTGATGCCCGAACTCCATACAGCACTGATTAAATGAAATATCTCCAGACAATTAAAAATGTCTGCGGTAAATTTGAATGTTATGGTTGAAGTGTTCCATGTTTTGTTATTTCGTAATTTGGGGCATTTGGGAATGACCCCTCACATATGTGCTTTCATTAATAGGTTGCGAGGGTTACACCGATTTTTCTATGTAACCACTTCTACTTGAAAACGACGCATAATCCATTGAGATTAGTTTGAGAATCACCTATTTTACAGCGTAACATAATATGGAAGACTTAGAACGAATCACCTCGTTTTTTAGCGCATGCGCTAAGCGGTCACGCAATATTGTGTATTGAATAGTGCGTTCTCCTGACCCGACGGCGCAGATGCAACATGAACGCAACTGTCGCTAATGGGTGCTTTCCACCTAGACGGTACAAATACCACCAGACGGCACATGTTCCATGGTGTGGCACAAAATTTTAGGTGATCCAATGAACGGCGCAGAACCGAGTAGAAACACGTAGATGGAAAGCACCGTTTGGAACCCGCACATGCGTAAATGGCAGGTGTACCGAACTTGAGGCTAGGTGGAAAGCACGCATTTAGTGCCAAATTTGAAACATCCAGACAAATATCGACTTTTTTATGGAATACACGTTTTCAAAAAAGCAGTTGTCTCTTTCTTGCAATGACGTCACGATTACGATGCGCAGTAGCTCTACGGTCATTTGGGCACTTACGTCAATCAGTAATGTCAGTTGTCAGTTATATGTCAGTCGTTTGGTTAGGTTTGTTTGGTATCCTGCAATGTTCGTTCGGTCTTCTAGCTATGTTCCTTGCGGAGAGCCCCATCGAGAAAAGCCTGCATGAGTCTTCTGCCTGGTCATCGTTTGTGACCCTTCTTGTGATGTGAACCTCTTGCCTTCATAGGCAAGACGGAATAGGTTCAGGAGTCTTTCACCGCCACTGGCGTCACTTGGTCTACGCTGGTAGACGCGGCACTAGCTGTATGCGGCAGGACCGCGTTGCACAATAGAAGAAATTGAAAAAGTCCATCCTCTCCGAGTGGTGTTGAGGTTATCAATTTTTATTTGTTTTTTCGAATTACAATTATTGATAAACCGGCCAAATTTTCAACGCTCTCCTCTTTTCTCTGTTGTGATCACCAGTAAGCGCTTTGGCCGATAGCTTGGAATATGAAAAATGACATGGGCATATGGCATGTGTCAGAGGAAGTCACGCTTGACAATGGTAAAGCTACACTTGAGCTGGGTTCCCAGATGCGAATATTCGGACAGAAAATGCGATTTTATATGTCAAATTTTGAATTCGAGGGCTCTGATTGGCCAATATGACGACTTTGACATTAAATTTCGCATTTTCTGTCCGAATATTCGCAACTGGGAATCCAGCTTAATTTGCAAATGCAAACGTGACACATGACAGTTATGCACATAACCTGTAATTTCACAACACGACAGGGTCCGACAGCCGATTTGAGCTGTCAATTTTCAAAGTTGCCGCCATGAATGACAGAAGTTCCCATATGACCGCGCAGGATTTTCTGCTTCACTCCATTGATAACGTGTATACCAGGCTATTTCATGACTAAGTCTCCAGATAGATACAAAAAAGTTACTAAAAATGGGAAGAAGAACCAGTCGCAAGTCAAATTTCTATTTTGTATAGCTCTTTTTTACAAAATAATACAAATATTGGAAGTTCCTTGCTTACTTCGCAAATGATCCACAGTCTGTTAATCGCGATGTTGTCAGATTTGGCATGGCCGCCGTTACCAATAATACGTTATATTACATACACTGTCACCTCAAATAGTCACTATAAAATCAATTTGTTTTGCAAGATGTTTCCTTGCGCTCTTCTAGTTAGGGAATCTGACACCATACTGAATGAAAGTTCAAAATTGGGAAATTATTATATCGAAGTAATTGACCATATTAATTATTCAAAGCGCAGTCGCAGATCGGGGAGAGAGACAACCACATGTGCTGGGTTGAAACTCCCATAAGAATATGCATGTTGAATGACTTTGTAAAATGATCAATTCAAGGTGCAAATTGACAATTTCAACGAATGTATAACATAGCAAGTGTGTAAAAAGAAATACCTGATCTACTTTTCACCATAATGAAATGGAAAATCTTGCTGTGAAGTTTATGCGAAGCAATTTAGAATGGGGTTTTTGAATCCAAAACAATTTCAAATTACCCGCCATATTTTATTGCACAACTTCCGCTAACGAGAATTTTGACAGCGCTTGAAAGCGAACCGAGCGTTAGCCGTCACGTAAAAGTATGGTTAAAAAGGTTAAAACGTCCCAAGAATCAAGAAAACACCTTGAAATCGTAAATTCTGACAGCGACAGCAAAGTTCCGTTTTCTATGCATGCTGTGGCGCGCGAGATCTTCTACTGCTGTGCGCATGGTCACAGGCACATACCTAACTTACAAATGACTAGTGGAAGGGGAAAGTGAGAATAATTAATATGGTCTATTGAAATTTATATTTCTTGTTCACTTGGCAACCCCGAATACGGCTTCTGCCGTTCTCCTGCCTAGCTTCTGGGCCGGACAGTCTTATGCAATCCGCAGTACATTCATGTAGCAAGGATTGCCTGAAACGTACCATATGAGAGTGGCTCTCGCGGCTCGCCTACTTTTGGCCCCAGAGGCTTTCAGTTAGAGGAGACTCGGAGAGGGCCCTGACCAAAACTTCCACGCCACGTGTTCGCGGAAACGGAATAAAATTAAACCTTTTTCTTCATCGTATCGACTTTCGCTTCTACACTTGTCATGACGCAGTGTTTATTTCCATTCTTTCTTGTAAGAACCGAAAGCGTGTCTTCCTATTCCACCTTTAAAATGATTGTTTTTTATGTTTAAAAGATTAAAATAACATCAGTCTCACAACTCACAAACAGTGAGCTTCAATAGTTGAAAATTTCACTTACACAAACGATTATTGATAGTTTTTCTGATCATGTTACGTGTTAACAGACTCTATTTGTCTGGAAGTTTCATATCAAGCGCCTAATTCTACGCGCATGGGCCCGGATAACACGTAAGATACACAGTCCTAAGTGATACTCTGTGTGACACGTTTTTCTGCGATAAGTTGGTTAAGTCAAGTCAATTTCCTTACCTTTGGGGCCGCGCAGACCTATATTCAACGATCCGGGAGACGCGTTTTCACCATACATTAACTTTGAACGATGACAACAAATTACGTCGTTCACTCACATTCCTTATCTGTCATCTGTCAGGTACCTTACCTTACATACCTAGATAACATACCTATTAGCACTGCGATTCTGTAACTCGTTATGTCTGTGGTGCCCAGGGAGAGAAAATAGTTTTAATAATCTAATGAGTAGTCACAAAAATTATCTAAATAATTTCCTTTATTAGAATTTGCTTTAGTTGCAATTGAAAGTTATCAAATAGCTCTTCAGGTTCTAGACGTCAAGTAAAGCATTATTTTTTATAACGAAGCCACGAAAAACTTATACTGATTAGAAATAGAGAGCGACCGGGGAAGCGACGTTTTTCAAAGAACAGAATGACGCATACTTAAAGTGGGCACACGTGCCATCCAACACAAAGGAAACTCAATCCGTGAGAAAAACGCAAAGCGCGACATTCAAATATAAACAATCAAACCCACATATAAACAAGTGTCAAGCGAGGTGTTAACTGAAACATTTCGCGGCAAAAGAGCGATAAATAAAAATCTAAATAAATCAAATACCGCTTGACAGTTGTTTATACAAACTGACAAGTTTAATGGTTCTGACGCACACCAGTAGAAAAAATCTCACGCGATGGACCACCCAGCAAAAAACTGGGCGGATATAAAAACCCCCCAAAAACCAAGACAGAAGACAATAGATAGTAGAGAATCGAGAGTAGAGCACCGACATCGAAAGCAGTTTGAGTGCGGCAGAAGTAGTATAGTCAGACCAGAGTACAGCAACAACCAAGACCGATAGAAGCTAATAGTTCCTGCCGCCTAAGGCGGTAGGAACAAGTAGTGACAGTACCGAAAATGTGCCTCGAACCATCTCGCACTCTGGTATGTACTTGTACACTCCACCCTTTTAACCTGAGAATTGAACTGAATTAAGCTCAGTCCGCACGGGCGATATATCGCTGAAATTTGGCGATATGCCGCTGTTTTTGACATAACAACAATGACAACAATTGGATTTCAGCGGTATATCGCCGAATTTCTGCGAATCTGTCGCCCGTGCGGACCGGGTTTTAGTCTCTTCGTATGGTGTTTGTAGAATTCTTATTATGATTGTTATTGTTTCCATAAGTACCAAGTTTTGTCTAGATTACCTTTAGTCTTTATTTTTATTCACCCCTTTTGTATATTTCTCTTCTTTGTTACTCAATAGATATTTTATTTTGTTTCCATTTGTTTTCCTGACAAGCGAACCCACGATGCCCAACAGAAGGCCAGCTAATTCAAATGATTCCTTTGGTTCAGATCAATTCTAATGATTCCCTTGGTTTAAGTTCAGTAGGTAGGTCATAATTGTGAATGGGGTTTAATCCCGGCTCCATCACATGTCGATACCCAAACTTTGAATAAAAAAAAAATTAACATGCACCTAAAGTACTCAGAATTGCTGTACAATAGTGTTGCTCTTTCTTACCTCTTACCTTATAAATATACAGGCAGAACCATGGATGGCGATGGCAGAACCAAGGGCAGAACACTTTACGCCCGTTTTCGGTCAACTTGGTCTATGAGCGTCCGTTACACTCTAGGCAACATGGCCAACCGCGTTTTCAATTCTACTCAATTTAAAACGTGAACGGCATACATAACAATGCATATACCAACAAGTTTATCGGTATAATGTATTGGGCAGACGGAGACCACGTGATCAGAAATACTGGAATATACAGGGCGGCTGACCATATACCTATACCGACGTACCGTCTTTCGTCGGTATATACGATACCTCTTTAACGAGTTACAGATTCGCAGTGCAGCTCTTGTAGGGAGCCCACTCAGCGGTCCACAGCGAAATCAGTCAACAGCTCAAACGTCCCACCGGAAAAAAGTCCCTTTAGTCCCGATGAGTTCTCCCACCGCGAAGACATCCGCTGCTAAAACGATCCGCACCGAAAGAAAGTCCACCACGCATTTATTTTATCACCGAATTCTGACGCCGCAAGGACATCCACTGCTCAAACGGTCCACCGGAAAAAAGTCCACCACGCATTTATCCCCGAGTCTTCACACCGATAAATCATCTCACGGCCGCACGGCTCAAATGTCCCCCCGGAAAAAAGTCTACCGCTCATTTAGCCACTGTCACATGCCGCCTACACCATAGACATCCATAGACATTTCAAAACTAGTAGATGGTCTGTTGAATGTACCGGGTGTTTATAAACGTCTGTGATCGCGGCAGGCTTTGGTCAGGCCAAAAGTCGTAGTGAAAGGCACGATTCGAAAGAGTGATAGGAGATTCCAAAGGCGATATGATAACAAACGTTTATAAACACCCGGTATGTTTGGTTGCATAATTATATTGGCATGAAAAATAGCAGCAGTTTATTTTTTGTCCATGATATTACTCGACAATTGCTCGTTTTCTAACAGTGATCTTGCAGTGAAATTTGCAAATTTCAGTGCCACAACTCCACACATTTTGGAATTGAGTGCTCTCCAGGGACGAAATTATAAGGGGATAGGGAGGGAGGCTACCGCCGACTATAAATGCCGACAGTTGGCATTTCCAACTTCCTGGTTTTGCAATGTCTACGGGCGAAGTCACCTGACAGTGGATAAATGCGTGGTGGACCTTTTTCCGCTAAATCGTTTTAGCAGTGGATGTCTTCGCGGTGGGAGAACCCGGAAATAAATGAGTCGTGGACTTTTTCCGGTGGGACTATGGGACGTTTGAGCAGTGGATAGCTTCGCGGTGTCAGAACTGCGGGAATAAATGCGTTGTGGATTTTTTTTCCGGTGGATTGTTTCATTGGCAGTGGATGTCTTCGCGGTATCAGGGGCCCTATTTCTAACAGGGAGTTGGTCACCCAGTGACCGCAATGCAACCCGCCTCGCCGCCTTATGTAGAAAATAGGTATTTCTGGGACCTTAGCTCGGCAAGTTCCGCGACGGAATCGTGTTAATTCGTCAAACGTGACATGACAGCGTGCTGTTTTACCGACACGACTAAAACGGAGCGGAGGCACGAAATTTTCTTGTCCAACTTGTTCCTCAATAAAACTTCTCAATAAAAACAAACCCCAATGAATAAACCAAAAAATGTAAGGTATCTTTGCGAATGTAGACTGTCATTTTTTATTGTCCCTCAGAAATTTTAGTAGTTTCTAGGGAATTTTTCCTCTAGAGATTGCTATGCCCGTTTATCACTGAAAGAAGTGATAGATATGCAACCCATCAACTCAAAGCAAAGGAGGTGAGTCCGCTCCCTGGTTTGGGCCGGGGAGTTATGCTCCTGTCAAATTTTCCTGTCATTCTCAGGGAGGCGAGTATCGACTCCCTGCTAGAAATAGAGCCCCAGAGCTCGGGGAAAAATGAGTCGTGGACCTTTTTCCGGTGGGACGTTTGAGCTGTGGGCTGATTTCGCCGTGGACTTCTGAATATGGACCCTTCCTGTATGATGACAGGGGTCCTATTCTTGAAACGGCCCAACAAACACGGGTGCAACGGGCCAGCATCGTACAAATGCACTGATGGATTCCATCACAGTAGTTTTGGCCCAGCGCTTGAAGTTATACAGGACCTGTGCGCCGATGAAATGGCGGCGGACGTGCGGTATTTCACTGGCGGCTAGCTAGCTTTACCGGCGTTGAGAAACAACAATCAACTTTCGTAATCAAAGGCCCAGCAACTTACAGACACTTATTACCTGATTATCTGATTCTGGCAAGCGCTTCTTATACTCTGGTGAAATCGTATGGTGAAATGCTGGCATGCCATAGCCATCACACTTCGCCATCATTGCCAATTAGGGTTGCATTTTGACCGGTCAAATGAGATTTGGTCAATTGACCGGTCAATTGACAGTCAATTGACGGTCAAATCGGTCAAATATTAAAAAAATAAGCTAAAAACAAGTGTTCCTATCATTCAACATTATTTATTGAAATTAGACAACAATCTGAATATTTCGTTGAGTAGGTGAGTACATACTATATTTTAGGTACTCGATTTTTTATTCCATTTCAATACAAATAAATTTGAATAAAGATAAATTTCAATTTTAATTTTTGATAATTATGGGTAAGTACCTAGGTACGCGAACACCTGTAACTAACTCAGTTCAGGTACTCATACAAATATGGTACAGTATAACATGTTCCAAAAAAAAAACTTATATTTGGTTTTAATTTTAGACTTTATTGGATTCAAGCTATTATAATATGAACTGCTCAACAACTGAAATGACGGTACCTATCGAAAATTTTGCTCTTATTCAAAATTACGTAACTCTGGATTGACACAACCGATTTTGAATTTGTTTTCACAGTTTTTTTTTATCCATGCATTTTTCAGCAATCCATCCCATTCACGAGATTTTGTCTTGATTTCAATTTTTTTTTTTACATGGTGGAATGTGAAACATTGCAAAATTGTGCTGAGTTCTACCGATCCCCGTTTCTGTGAATTTTTTTTTTTCGATTTCTGATAATCATTCATGAAGCCTGATGTCTAATCTCGGAATGATTTTGAATTTTCCAGATCAGAAGTTCAACAATGACGATAAGATTTTTGTTACTGTCCCGACCCACCAAAAACTGTTCACGGGATCAAAAATTGGAAAATTTGCAGTTTTTCCAGAGAGGAAAACTCGAGAATCGTGTGTCCGATCTCGGAAATTTTTCCTCTAAGAACTAATTCAATCTTCTCTCCAACTTTTATTCTCAGCACGTCTGCACCTAAAATGAATATTTGGTGTGGCTCATCGCATGTCAAAGTTTGCACTGCAGTTTTATCAAATTCACGGAATGTGCAACATCCATTTTGAAAAAATTATCGTCGGGAAACCTGAACCGTGTCGATTTGAAAATAGATCTACACTTTTGAAATGGTCTTGATTGTCACTGGGGACTTCAAAACGGATATATCCGTCGAAATCTGGGGAACAATTTTTAGCGCGTTCACAATACTTCTCCTCCTCGTTGGGTGGTGGGTCGGGAAAGTGAAAAAAGTCATATCGTCATTGTTGGACTTCTGATCTGGAAAAGTCAAAAACCGTTCCGAGATTAGGTACACATCAGGCTCCATGAATAATTCATAAGAATTCGAAAAAAAGTTTTTTTACAGAAACGGTGATCGATGAAACTCAGCTCAATTTTGCAACGTTTTACAATCCACCCTGTAAGAAAAGTAATTGAAATTAAAAAGAGAATCTCGTCAATGGAATGGATTGCTGAAAGATGGATCAAAGAAACTGTGATAACAAATTCAAAATCGGTTGTGTCAATCCCAAGTTACGTCATTTTGGAAAAAGGCAAAATTTTTGATACCGTCATTTCATAGTTGTTGAGCAGTTTAGTCTACCTCAGGTAACTTTATTTTTTGGATTTATTTTGTCTTTGTCAAGAGCATCAGCAGTTCCACTGAGATAGAGTTGACTACTCGGTTGACTACTTACTATAGGCGATTTACATTAGAAAAACGCCACCTGGTGTAGAGCTCGGTACTTGATCGTCGAGGACGTTTTTACGAGGAAAACATACTCCGACGTCTAGTAGCCTAGGTGGGCACTAGTGGATACCTGTAATACCCACATATTGACATGGAAATTTGACAAGTAGAAATAATCTGAAAAAGGGGTTTGCATTTGTGTCTCTTCTTTCATGTTATGGTTGGCGTATTTAGCAGCTTTGTAGTAGATCTAGCTCCAGAGGTGCGCAGCTGAAAGACTACGCCCCCAGCAATGCACTACATTATTGCGATAAAAAAAGACAACGTTTACGTCGCGAACACAGAGGTAGCTACGGCGAGCTTGTTAGAATGAAAAATGCGGATCTCCAGCTGAAGTCGAAGCAGGAAATCTTTAGAAAAAAGCGAGGAAAAAAGGTAGGTGGTGGTTGACTCTGCACGGCCAGCCCGAGGTGATTTTTTCTTGGCTGGCAGGCTGGTCGACGTGGGTCGACGGGCTTGTGTGTTTCCCTCCGTGCGGGTGTGACAGAGTCTGTTGCTCTTCCTTGGGCGGAAGCTATGGATGATTTAGAGAAAGGTCTGCGACGACGCTGGTCATCAACATGGGGCCCAATAACGAGCCTATGGGGTCCCAAGGGTTCACAGGAACGAAAGTTTGCTTGTAGCGTACTGCACAAGACAGCAAAGTGACAGTTTTGACATGCCACCAATTGACGTAACCACCGCCGTTGCCGGACGGCAACTTACACCAGTTCTAAAAATTAATGCCCTAAAACTTCCTCGACGAAACGGCCATTTTCCCCAATAAGGTCAATCGCCTATAGGTCGTATCGACGTGACGTCACGCTCCTGAAAATCGGCAATTTTTTAGAAGCTAATCAAACTGACTTTTATCACATCAACTAGAGTGTCACAAAGTTCATGTTTTCAATGACCCAGAAGGTGGTAGTTTGCTCTGTTCGCTGTGTATATGGCTGTTCGGCCACCTACTCCCGCATGGGAGCATCGGTTTTCACATTCTCTGGTTTTCACTGTTTTGGACTACCCTGGAGTGTTGATATCCCGTGGAGATCGGGCGCAGGAATGATCTGAACAACGAAATCCTGATGGCTTTATCGAGCAAGTCGAAGAAATTATCTCAACAGAAAGTTCACACGAGACCTGAGAGCTTGCAGAGAACACTTCTTGCGTGCGGTAGGTCGTGTGCTTCTTCTGCTTTATGAGCTATGAGTTGCTTGACTGAAAACGTTTCTGTACCCAACGCAAGTAGCCTACAAGGGCCTCCCGCGTTGTGTGTTTGCATCATATCCAATGTGTAGCCGAGATTTTGATTCACCGGCTCAAATGAGTCACACTACAAACACAGTACCGCAAGTTTCTACTCGCAGCTGGGCAAATCATCGTCAGCAAGCGCCTTGCTGTAATTGCTTGACAACTTCGCCATGTCAGTCTTGATGTAGGTATGCGACAAATCTAAATCTCAGTCAGCTGTTTTTGATAAGCTTCTACAAAATGGCCGCTTCGTCGATACAACCTATTGTAGACAGAAAAAACTGAACGACACATGAATGACATTTCAAAATTTTGTGAAAGGCCCTTTAGGATTACTATTTTTGACGAGCCCATGACATATTGCCAGTGATTTTTTGGAGATACAAGACAATGTCAGTTTTGTATTTGATATCTTTGGACCTATGGACCAGGAGTATAGAAGAAGGTGAAGATGAAAATTATTGATCATTTCCACCGAGATTTCTACCCACTGTATCAACACGAACCGAAACACGGCGACTTCGTGTTGATTCCATGTAATATGCTACGAGTACCTACATGGCAATGGCGGTCCGTTGCCTTTCGTTTGTAGGGAAATTTAAGGGGCTCACAGCACGTCGAATATTGGCGAATGAATCGTCCTCTAGCATCTGGTCATAGACCATTTGGATTAATGCTTGATCTTCGGCTTCGGTGGTAGCTTTGCGTCTGGTAGAACCGGGTTGCCTTGTCGGCGTTGAATTTTTCCGCCACCTGCACATAACGTTGAGACCGTCCTTTTCCTGATACCGAGCACCCACTATACCGAGACGGTCTGCTACCGTCTTGTACGCGATACCACTCTCCACAAAAGACATAATTTGCACCCTTAAGCCTAGTCTACAATATGGTCTTTAGTTGCAAGTTGCAAGTCGCAACGTGGAAGTGAGGTTGGAATTGCAGTCGCTAGTCGCAGTGAAAGTTGGTTTTAGACCAACTCTTGCGACTAGAGACTTGCAACTTGCAACTAGAGACCATATTGTAGACTAGGCTTAACAGAAACATTGAGCATTCTGTCACGTTTGACACAGAAAACGACAAAGCATTATTGGTTATGGGTGGCATATTCTTGATGACAGTAAAGCTGATTCACAGGTCAAAAATTTGAAAAGTCATTCATCTGTCGTTCAGCTTTTTTTGTCTACAATAGTAACTCTGTCTTGAAGCAGGAAAGAGCTTTCTTAAAGTAAGTTACTTTTCGCCATCTACACAAATCGTGCCAAACGAGGCCCGGGGGCTCGTATTTGACCGGTCAATTGACCAGAGTATTTGACACGGTCAAATGACCAGTCAATTGACAGCTCATTTGACCGGTCAATTGACATCGTGCAACCCATAGGTGCAACCCTATTGCCAATATTAAACCGCGAGTCGGCCGATACTTGCGTGTTTGCGGGGGGGGGGACAGAGTTCACATGTGTAGTTGCCAGGCAAGTAGGCAAGGGCAAGGACCAATCATAGCTCTCCTTGCACAACAACATCGCATGAGAACTATCTATGATGATAACTTTGTTCCCCCGTTTCAAGAATAAGGCCCCAGGAGAGTAGTCTGGCAGGGGCAGTCCAATAGGGCCAGTTACAGCTACTATAAAAGGGTAGCTGACTCGTCAGCCATTTTGGTGCAGATGTCAGTCCGACGTTCCGATGTCAAGCGTCTTTTTGCGTCATTTTTGCGTTTAGTAAACCTAGTTTTTCGAAGACAACGTTAACTATGTACGTCAAGTTGCCGTAAATGCGTCGTTGTTGACGTTTCAGAGAAAAACTGACAGATATGGTAAGTGTGCACAATTCAACTGCTCTTATCGTGATTTTTCTGGTAATTTAGTTGCATACATGAAAAACAGAATAATTTGAGACATGTAGTTTCTCATCCGTCGTGGGAGGGACCATACCTACACCGTGGTGGTGAACTGGTGAAGAGGATATCAACGACGACGTGAACGCCGGACCAAAGAGCCCTTACAACCGAGATGAGTTATTCACCTGGATCGACTCGCACAATACTGAGGGAATAATGAAGTGCCTGATGCCTGCATGCTCGCGAAGAACAAATAGTGCAGTACTTACCTCGTACGCACTGGCGGCTCCACGGGGGGTACGACGGTACGGCCGTACCCCCTGTTGCAAATCAGGGGCGCCAGACGTCAAGCTTATAATTTTGAAAAAAATCCACAAGTAGTACCGTTGGATTAATCTTTGTAAAAAATAAATAACGTGATAAAAACTTGCCAATGAAATTGATAATGTTACCTGTGGAAATTCGCTCTGGGCGTCGCGCGATAAAGTCTTGGAACTATTCTTATAACATCTATGAAGGTGGAAAGAACTTCTACTCACAACCACCATAATCATTGTTCATTAGTGACTTTTGAAAATGTTGGAAAATAAACCATTATGAACCATCGGCCTGCGGCGCGCTCTGCAGCTACCTTGGCTCTTGTCTGTAATGAACCTCTTTCCGTCTCGGTATGTAATGTACCTACTATTACTCACAACCATTGTGGTAATTGATTCATTACATACTATGTAAGAGGGCGGGAAGTCACTCATTACCTACTCCGCGGGAAAAAGAAGAAATGGTTGCTTTGGAAGATACATTCCAGAATAATGCATTCAACCAAACAATGAGTAAGTAAATCCGTATTCCTTATGAGCCAAGTTTCAGAAAAATTGATTTGCCAATTGGAAGCTATGGCAAAAAAATATTTTCTAATCTGCTGAGGGCTAGAGCCTCAAGGCTCCGCCAGAACCAAAAGTTGGTCCACGATGACTGAAGACTGACTAAATACCCTGTTGGTGATTACAGAAGAGGCAGATAGGTGTAAATTTAGTTTTGTAGAATAGATACGTAGAAAAGAGTTCAATTTATACTATTAAAACCAAGTGGTTGTCATGATCGTTTTTCTTTGAAAAACGCTTATGAATCAACTACATATAGGGAGTTCGAGTAAAGTCATAAAGAGAAGCAGGGGCGTTTCCACGGGGGAGGGATGAAGGGTATAAATCCCCCCCTAAGGCTTCGACCAATATCCCCTGACGAATTATGATTTGATTGATTGCTTGATATAGTAGGTTCACTTGTAACGTGATTCTAGTAGGCTGGGCAAATTTCACAGTTTGGCATTGTAGACTTCACGTCCAACTGCCTAGTGTGCGCCTGCGCGTCTGACTTCGAAAGATAGGTTATGTTGGTGTGATGGTGTGTTGACTGTTGCTGTCAAAAATGAAAAATTTACCGAAATTAACTTTGCAAATTGCAAATATGGAGTGGATGTAGTTCACATTTCACAAGTTCCGCAAATTTCTTGTTCCAGTACGATGTCCTGAGCAGTGAAATCAAGTATTAACGCCGATGAATCCCATCCCCACAAAAATTAGGAGGGTTCAGCTTCCCATCGTTTCCAGCCTTCCAGAGTGTGGGTACTTCTTTTAAAAACCAGGAATAGTTCACAATGCTTCCATATTATGTGGTTTTCGAAAATAGATTCACGTCTTCTCCGCAAAGCTGAACGTTATGGGGTACATGCCGAGCACCTATTCCGACCATTTTTTCTCTCAGAAGCGAGTTCTTGATGGCACTCTCGAGGACTTTAAAATGGGCACTGGACGTTATTGTTCAAAACACAAGCTGAGGCGCAAACACAGTTTTCACAGTAATGGGCATAATTTCACCACAATTCTCGTGAAACTCGAGATTTTCAGTCTATTTGACACTCGATTTGACAAACGGTAAAGTTGTTGATCTTGTCGTCAAGCTTAAACTTTCAAATAGATAGATAGATAGATAGATAGATAGATAGATATATTACGCCACATTACATGATTACATCAGTTTGAAGCAAGATAAATAATTGGATTTATACAAACAAACAAAAAACAGTCAAAAGTCAAATACACATGAAAAACATCAACGGAAACATCACGTAATATCAATGCAACCAACTGCCAAGTTCTAGGGAGTTTTCAAATATCAGATTTGAAAACTTAGAAACAAAATCTCACAGCCAACTAGAATCACGGTACAAGTGAACCTACTATACCTACATGACAGGTATCATTCTGTTTCAAAAACAGAATTTAGGTTATGTTTTTTGAGTAGTTTTGCATTTTTGAGATTTGCCTGAGCCTCGAAGGGAAGAGAATAAAATGAATTAGAGAGGCTCTCCTTTTTCCTGCTTATTATTGTCAATATTATTATCACTATTAGGCCCAAAAATTTTCGCCTGCGGCGCTAGTGTTTAGTGGCTGTGGTGGTCCAGTACAGAGACGATCTTTTAAAAATACACAAAACCTCCTCGACCCCCCTCTCTTGTCCATAAATCTGGGTACGCCACTGGAGAGAAGCATGGGGCTCATTTTGATTGTAGCCCTTACCTTAAGGGCGCCTGGTCGGTGAACCGTACCCCCTGTTCAAAAATGCTGGAGCCGCCAGTGCTCGTACGACAATTCATGTGACTTGTAAATTAGCAGTACCTATATGCAGCAATAAAACAGTGAAATAGTATGTGTTTGAACCATATACCGTTTGAACGTTCCTCCTAATTATTAAAGTAGGTAGGTACCTAGGTACCCAAAGCAAATTCGTAACACTACTTTGAATCCTCTTCAGCCAGTGTGGTGTGCCAAGAAGAGGGCGGGGAGTGCGGTTCGCTCCGGGTACCAGCAGTAAGGGGGTGTGTCAGTGTTGTTGGATTATTCGAGGTATCGGGGTGCAAAAAGGATATACAGATCTGGGGCGAAAGGTCTTGGAGGGTGCAAAACAAACTGAAAAAGCTCAGTTTTCTGGGGCGTGATTTTTGATCCCAGAATTCCCGGGGCGCAAAACTGCCGAATCCGACACGGGTTTGGGGGGGTTTCACTACAGTCTGCAGTTCATTCTCTAGGTAGGTGGAATTAGGCAAGGGGTCACGCCGCTGTCGGCATTCATTTATGGACAAGGCGAAGCTGATTATAGTTAAAAACTGATACCTCGTACGACGAGGTTGACGATTCATTTTCAAATTTCCCGCTATTAATTATCCACGCATCACAACGCGTGACAGAGTGCGCAAATGTGACATCTGCACCAAAATGGCTGACGAGTCAGCTGTCCTATATAGAGTAGCTATAGGGCCAGTGATGTGAGTCGGGTATTTACCGGGTAGGTAGGTAAATAAAAATCGGGTATTTATACTCGGTATTTTCCCGAGCGATATTTACCCACCCTGCCCAGTTTGACAGAAAAGTTGACACTGTTGACAGCTCGGTTGACAGTGTTGACGGTTAAAGGTTGAATGATTTTTTTTTCCAAGTTCCAAGGCTTTATAAACGCAACCTCCAAAGCACTTATCATTATTATGCTGATTTTGCTGCTGTAAGCCAAAATCATTCAATCATTGTTTGTTGTTGTTTCTCCAATTTTCATAACAAATGATGAAAATAGATACCCTATTAGAGACCCGATTTTGGGTAAATACCGTAAATACCGGGTATTTACCCTTAAATATAAAAACCCGGGTATTTTGTATTTTACATCACTGCATATAATAGGGCAATCCAGCAGGGCAGTCCGTCCCTGTCTTTGGCCAAATGTTGGTAAAACAGATTGCTATTTTAGAAGCTGATTTGATCATAATGCGCCACATGCGGGGTTTTTCAACATCTCAAGCTGTCAACGTCAACTTGACGTCTAACATAACCTAAAAACATAACAAATCAACAATTATTTTGTCATTTTTCTTCTGCTGAACTGCGGTAATGGCAATTTGTAAATTTTTTCTGGAAGGCACGTGCCGCTTCGGCGAATCGTGCAAATTCGAGCACGCCATGCCGAGAACAGGTAAAAATAAAGAATTTTGTCAGTATTTTGGCGCAACATTATCAATGTTTATTTTTCAGAGCACAGCTATACGAATCCGCAGTCGATTTTGCTGCAAAATAAAACCGGAACAAACAATGTGGACACGGCCCAAATAGTCAAGGCCGTCATCAACGACATGGTATCGGCTGAAAGGGGTGGGCAATGGATCTTATCATCGTATGCCCCCTATAAGGACAAAGGACCTTTTCCTGGCTTTGAAGACTTCAGCATGGAAGAGATTCGACTTATGTTCTACCAAGCCAGGGCGTCCAATACGTTAGACCAGCACAAGCAACAAGTGCAGGGACTTCTGCAGCAAGCCATGATGAAAATACGGCTTCTGCAGAATCCGTCCCAAGATATTATAAACATGCTGAGGAGCATATATAATGCAGCGCCTGTAAATCTGCAGCAGCAACAACAACAACAACAGTTTGCAGCAGCTCAACCTGGGGCTTCATCTTCTTCAATATTTGGTGCTGCAGGGGCGAATCTGCAGCAGAAATCAATATTCGGCAGCCCTCCTCATGCCAGCAACCCAAGTATTTTTGGAGGTGGTGGCGCCCCAGCACAAAGTGTATTTGGAAGTCCTACCAGTACCCCATCGGTTTTTGGAGGTACAACCCCGTCCAATCCCCCAGCATTTATTGCTGCAACAAATGCCCAACAGTCTATCTTCGGAGGGAATCCTCAAGTGGGTAGCTCGATTTTTGGTGGTGGCGGCGGCGGCAGCACCCAGCAGACAACCAGCAATTCAATTTTTGGAGGAGGGAACACAACTACAAGCTCAATATTTGCCGCATCACAGCCAGGCTTAGGTGGCGCTGCCAATCCAAATCCATTCGGAGGAGCGGCACCACAGCAAGCTGCAAATAATGCGTTTGCCAGTCCTTTACAGAGTGCGCCAGTAGCAACGGCACATTCAAATTCGATTTTCGGTCAAAGCACTCAAGTTCAACCTCCTCAGTATGAGGCTTCTCAGCCTCCTCAGTACGAGCCTCCGAAACCTCAGATGACCCAACAGCATGCTTTCAACATCATGCAGCAGAATGCCAGAGGCGGGTTTTTCCCATCGCAACTCGCACCTCAGAATGCCCAGCAAGCTTTCGAACATTCCAACAACATATTTGGAAATTTGGTGCAACAACAACAACAACAACAACAACAACAACAGCTGTCACAGCAGCAGCAGCAGCATCAACAACTACAAGTGTCACAGCAACAACCACTGCATAATAATGATAACCCATTCATCAGTATTAATGACAATAATTACTCAAAGCCAGAAGACTTGACCCCGGCTGAAATCGCTTGGTTCCAAAGTGATAATCTCGACGTCACTGAGATCCCAATCAAGCCCCCCACGCGAGAAATGTGCTTTTAGATTTTTGGAAACATTTTGAAACACACTGAAAGTTTTTTTGTTCTTAAACTGTTGAATATGTATGTATATTGATTTTTTATCACATAGGGTGAGTTATAGATTTTCAAAGTCTAGTTTTTCTTGAAAAAAATCAGAAAGCTTTCTATGAAAACGAATCATGTTCTTTGTTGTTCTACATCACTTCAAGAACCTTTGGAACTTTTTGCAGGTATTCTTGAAAAATACGGATTTCCAAAATTTGATTTGCACCCTGGGCCGCTATTCTTGAACGCGTGAGAAAAGTCCCTGGGAGTAAAATACATTCCGCAGTACACTGATGTAGCGGATGTTGCTCAAAATCGTGGTTTTTAGGCAACTTTCGCTACAGAAGTGTAGTACGGATTATACAGGTCTTTTTTTTTAGCAATGTCACTATTCCGGAAGCTTCTGGTAAACAAAGTACGCAACTTTTTGACAAGGGTATGGCAGCATCTTGTAGTTTACAGTTTCAAGTTTTGTTTGACACTACATCCATGGCTGGCAGTCATCAACTTCGTGTACACGGTGCCAAGAGCCTTAAAAATGCAAATTTTTTGTTTCTTCATTTTGAAATTCAAAATTCTCCTCCATTTCTGTACCAATACAGGTTTCCTCAAAAGAGAGATGGAGAATCCGCGATTCCGCGCAGCTGTTTTCGGCACGTTCTGGGCACAGTGTGCCATGAGTGATCGCGCCATTTGTATTTACATTGCTCCGCCGTGTTCAAAGTGCGTTTTATTTTTTGAATTCTAAAGCCAACCATGCTGGGAGAGTCGCTAAAAAATATATCGAACTTCTCAATGAATATTGCAAATGAATATTTCGCATAGATGAATTTGCCAGAGAGGCATTTGATGCGCGGATACAACTATTTTTGTAATGGATATATCAACGATATATGGACGTGCGCAGAAAGCACAGGTAAGTGCGTGTCCCAAGTTCAAGTTTTGATACTTTTTATGGTGTATTATGGCCATCACTGTATAACTTGTGGACTTGCATAGTGGCACACAACATTTATTTACCATAACTACTTATGAAAACTGTATAAATACCAATAATAACACCATCAAAACACACGTTCGGCTTATGGAATCGGGGCAAAGTTGGCACACTATGACTGCGACGATTTACTGCGCGATCGAACGTGACGTCACGGGCCAGAAAGAGACGCTCAATTTAGGAAACCTGTATTCACTTGAAACTTGTAACAAATTGAAACCTAGAATTTGAATTTTGATACGGTGAAAGTTGTCTTCGTGCAACTTCAGGGTGATGGCCGCTGTTAACCAAAAAAGTCTTAAATCAGAAATGCAGTGCTCGGCGGGTGTCACAGAATCTCCAAACATAATTTCAGTGCAGATATTTTTGATTCTCTTCTCAAGATAACGAATGTCCCTGATTACGTCTGTGAATACCTGGTCTTTGAGAATGCCTATAAAGAAAAAACAAAGCGACTTTTGAACACTGTTTCCTTCTATGGCCAAGCACAACATTTTGTTCTGTCGCACCGTGCTGACAAAGTTGATGGCTGACAACTGTGGTTGTAGTGTCAAACAAAACTTGAAACTTTAAGTTACAAGATGCTGCCATGCCCCTGTTGGTAAGTTTCTTACTTCGCCTGTCAGAAGCCATTCAAATTATGACATCCATAAAAAATACCCTGTATAAAACTCCCACGGACTTTTCTCACACGATTCAAGAATAGCGGCCCTGTATAGTGGGTAAATGAAATTTAAAAAATTCACCGTCACCGCCGTCGAACGGAAGAACAACGTAGCATATACGATACGTAGTATGTATGTGTAATTAAAAAGACAAAATAATTTTTGGCATTTTCACATTCTTGAAGTGTAACTTCATCTGTAGGCCAGTCGAATAAGAAAAGCTAGAGGGAAAAACTGTTTGAGTTTTGGAAATTTGACAGAGATGTTCGCTAAGGTCTACTGATGAAAATACTAAAAGTCCCCAACCGAGTCCCCAACTCTACCTGTTGCGCTCGAGTCGCCATCTTGGAAAAAATGGTCCTTCGATCCAGTTTTCTGCTTATATTGCGCTAACTATTAGCAATAATTAATTACTTTTTTATAAAATAACGTCACACGACACGATATTCAGCGGCACGACATGCGCGGTAGGTTTGCAAAGCTAGGGGATGGAACTCATGCGTCTGCGCGAGCTAGGAAAAGTCAAAACCTGCAGACTTTCAGCCACCGATCTAACAAAGGAAAATATATGACAAGAAACTCCTGATTTCCATGCTAGATTATGCGAAATAATGTTGTCCATGTGCATTGCTGTCGAAAAAATGAATTCCGCGCATAGTGTTCCAAAAAGAACGAAAAAGCCGTTTTCAGTGTATAACTGGTTGCCTAGGTGATGTTTTTTGGGAACACACATGGAATGTAACTGCAATGTTTTTTTCGTACGGTTTTTGCATTAGTGGACGTGGTAGGAAAAAAACAAGTTGCAAATGATGATTAAGGCAAACCACTTTGCAGGATCGTAACTATGACTTGAATAAACGATTTGACCCGCAGTGCTTTTTTTTCGTCCCTTAGGATTTTCAAAATGGCGGATTTTATCTAGGGGCAGAAGGTATCGAATAGTCTGGTGATGTCCAGCTTCGTTAGAATATATGGAGCTAAGTTTCGATCGGTTTCTGGGACATCAAACACTATTTAAAAAAAGGGTGGAACATTGACATCTGTCGCAGGCAAATTTGGTGGAGGCGCCAAAATGAATTTAGTACGGTCATGAGAAAATTGCTGTAACATTTTCATTTTTCAACCGATTTCAACACAAGGTACCCATCTCATTTTGTAGAAAAGTGAATTCTTCTTATTATCTTATACCTTCCATAAAAATAAGAAATATTGAAGGAAAAATTTGAAAACAATTTGCAAAATTTTTTTTTTTTCATGAAAATTGCCTTATTTGTAGATTTAGATGTGCCCTTTTTAAATTTGCACTTTTCCGATTTATATCTTTGCAGTGCGCACCAGTGGCG
This sequence comes from Anaspis maculata, assembly GCA_949128115.1. Classification (NCBI taxonomy): domain Eukaryota; kingdom Metazoa; phylum Arthropoda; class Insecta; order Coleoptera; family Scraptiidae; genus Anaspis; species Anaspis maculata. Next base: position 25,324,236 of record OX421966.1, read on the forward strand.
AACTGAGAGAATTGGCGGCCCTGGGCGGAACTGTGAGATGGGGCCCCTAAAGAGTAAAAGTTGAGAATATGAAGGGGGGCCGGCAGACTTTTTGGCCCGCCCTGCCCCGCCGTGATTGAGCAAAAGCCTAAAGGTGCGTTCAGTCAGCTTATTTAAGGTGCGTTCAGTCAGCTTATTTAGCCGCAAGTTTTAATTTTAGTCGCTAGCGCAGCGACGCCCATTGGCTCTTATGAACCAGTCTCCTCAGAACAGCCAATAAGCGATGCAGCGCTTACGGCTAAAATTAAAACGTGCGGCTAAATAAGCTGACTGAACGCACCTTTAGCCGCAAGTTTTAATTTTAGTCGCAAGAGCAGCGATGTCCATTGGCTCTTACGGACCAGTCTCCTCAGAACAGCCAATAAGCGATGCAACGCTTACGGCTAAAATTGAAACTTGCGGCTGAATAAGCCGACTGAACGCACCTTAAGAAACAAAAAAATGAGCTGTTAACTATAAAACACACAGTGGCATAGTCAGAATTTGAGGGCAGAGAGGGCAAAGCGAGGGGCAAAGGCAATGACGAGGGTGCAAGTCGGCGAGAGGTAGCGCCGCAGACGAAATTTTTTGGGCATAATAATAATAATGCTGATGATAATCGGTATATTACATGCGTTTCGCGATTTCGGTTTTTGACGTTTTTACCAAAATTACTTGATAATCAAACTTTTTTCAAACAAAACATCAAACAAAATTTTTTCTGTATCGGTTTAGTGTGCGATGAAGTGCCGTGGGCGGAGGTGGGAGAGGGGGGTCATTCGCCCACTCTCGCCCTCTTTGGCTATGCCACTGACCTACATAAAGTTTTCGGTTCCAGCGTTGGATGTTGGATTGGATTTGACAGAGATGAACGCTAACAGAACGCTAACAATGACTCTCCCAAAACTACACACTACTACGACGCAAGACACCTTGACCAAGACTTCAGAAAACAAGAACTGCAAAAGATACTGTCTCACTTAAAATCGAAGAAAAGTCCCGGCCCGGTTGGTATACCAAATGAAATTTTCAAAAACTTCCCGGAAGAAGGCGTTCAATATCTTTTATCATTTTTCAACCGTATATTAGAGCAAGAAAAAACTCCTGAAGCCTGGGGTAAAATCCAGTTAGTACATCTGTACAAAAAGGGCGACAAAGCAAAACCAGAAAATTATAGAGGTCTATCACTGATAAATGTATGCGCAAAAATATTCACCACGCTCCTAACAGATAGGATTAATACTTTTTCTGAAAGTTGTGGGCTGTTACCGGAGGGCCAAGGGGGCTTTCGTAAAAACCGATCTTGTCTGGACAACATTTTCACATTAAACGCCGTGATAGAGAACAACTTGAGACTTGAGGGACGTAAGATTTACGCGCTATTTGTAGACTACAAAAGGGCTTTTGACGAAGTTGGACACCATGCACCTGTTATGGGATTCACTCTTTACGCTAGGTATAAGCGGAAAGATGATAAGGGTAATCAAAGGCGTTTACGAAAGTGCCCATGTTCACGCAGACTTCACGCACCTATTTTGGTACTCGGGGTACAAATGTTTACCTTTTTATTTTTATTTCACCCTGTATATGCCGCCGGCATAGTTCGTCTTGATGGCTTCAAGTTTCAACCAAAAGAGAGTGGATCAAACACCTCTACGAAGTGGCACTCCGCCATCATAAAACTCAAGGTCCATACCAGTCTTCAGCATCGAGCATCTGGACTATTTTTATTTTCTTGTGTTTTGACGAAGAAGGAGATGACTGACGATGAAATGTGTAAGGACCTTTCTTGTAGACAATAGAATTTCCAACAATTTCTTCCTGGGAACTTTTTCCCCAAGTGCTATTGTTCACGAGATATACGCAAAAAACTGATCCTCAAGTTCTTTTCGAGGCCACAACGGCCGAAGCTCACACCGGATTCTTGAAGACTTTTAGTATGTTGAACTACATGCTTAACTGACCTGTATAAGCTCTGTCCAGGAATTAGTGTTACAAAACTCACAGGGAAATAGAAAATTGAAAAATAAGGAGACTTTTGTCAATAAACATACTCTCCCAAACGTATAATAACGGAGATACAGGCCTTCAAAGTTGTTTTTTGAAAACAGTTTTTTTTTTCATAACTCTTGAACCGTTAGACCAATTTCAGATAATAGGGGCACCCCCTATTATCTTCTCCCCTAGAAATGTTTGAAGAAATGCGTTATCATTGTTCAATAGAGATCTGTTTTAGTAAACTTTAGTTCAAATTTGACTGAAATCGGTTGAACGGTTCAAGAATTATGAAAAAAAAACTGTTTTCAAGAAACAACTTTGAAGGCCTGTATCTTCGTTATTATACGTTTTGGAGGGTATGTTCATCAACTAAAGTCCCCTTATTTTTCAATTTTCTATCTCTCTGTGAGTTTTGTAACACTAATTCCGGGACACCTGTATACAAAAATCCGGCTAGTTTTCATTTTTGTTCGCTATTTGCGATTTAAACAGCTAAAATTCCTGGACTGTAGTAAAAAGCTATAAATATATCTAGGAACCACGCTTCCACGCTTAGTTTCAACAATTCATACAAATCAGTTCTCCAAGAGCAAACCTCCAAAGCCAAGTTCGCAACGGGTGCAATTAGTACCTAACTTGATTGGTCGATCCAAAATGTCTAGCATAAATTCAGTTTTCCATCTTTACGACACAACCGTTATCAGCACACTGATGTATAATGCAGTACTATGGGAAATAAAATACACCGAGGAGCTAGAGAAAATACAAGTAGGTTTTTTCAAGAAAGCGTTTTACCTAATTATCAAGTACGTACTCGGTTACATGCACATTGCACAAAGTTAACAATCTGAAAGGAAATAGATACCCAAAGAGAGCCCTGCTCAGGCTGATTAGTTTGAACGGAACCACTCCCTGCGCTCAGTTCAACTGGTACACAAGGTTGTCAAATTTCTTGAGCTTCAGCGAGATCAAACTGGACATAAACGACTTGAACCATAACAAAATTGATGACGTACTAAAGTCGTATTTCAACCTGCTTAAAATTGAAGATATGAACAATGTCCTTTTATCTGTCAATAACGCACAATATAAACATCTGGTACCTAAGAACACAGCTCACTACATCAACAATGCAGAAATTCCAATCTCACTTAAAAGACTTATGTCACAATTAAGAACAGTAAACAATACAACCGCAAAGATCTACGTCAACAAAACAACTCACACCATTGACCTCACAGGTGACTGTACCATTTGCTGCATGAGGAGGACAGAGTCACTTCGTCACATTTTTTTCGAATGCCCGTTGTATTCCCCGTACAGGCCTTGGTTCATAAGTCATTTTTCTCACCACGATGAGCACGACATTTTGAACAGTAACGAGCTCATTGATGTCACCATCTTGCACAGGTACCTCTCCGGATGCATGAAACTTAGAGATTTCATCCTGAGCGACTGAAAACCAACAGCAATTGCCTGTCATAGTTTCATGGGCTGAGCTTTTCACTTTCATTGAATAACTGACTAAGTACACACTTCACAGCCTCCGACCGCAAAACATGTTCTTATTAACACCCTATTTTTGTTACACCTTGTTCCGTGTTCCTACTCGGTTCTGCGCCGTTCATTGGATCACCTAAAATTTTGTGCCACACTATGGAACATGTGCCGTCTGGTGGTATTTGTACCGTCTAGGTGGAAAGCACCCACTGTATCGCACAGTGGCAGAATACTCCACACTAGAAGGTGATTTCTGAGAAAGGAGGCAGAATACAAGTTAGGTTGTACCCGGGGTTATACTTGTACCGTCAGGAGCAAAATACTGTATACATCAAAATTTTCGTCATTGGAAAAAAAGCGACATAGTCTTGCTTTATTGCAGTTATGGCCTAATAGAATAAAAGACTTGGTTTCTGGCTTCATGGTGGATGTACTACGTAAGGGCTTCTTCATGGCTATGTCACATTTTTTGGAGTTACAAAAATTTTGATGTATGTAATACAGTGCTCTGACTACCTAAAAAAAATACACAAGCGATGTTAAAATCTGTATTTTCAATACAGCCACAATTGCACCTCTACCGTACTGAAAACATGATAACAATTCTTATTAAAATTCAAACCAGAACTGGATCAACTAACGGAACAGATTGTTCTTCTTGCGCCGATTTCAACGAGTCTTCCCAGGCCTTGTCAAAGTTGTAAGAGCTTTCCACACCTGGTTTGTCCACAAGATGAGGTTTCATCTTGAACGAATCGCGCAGTTCGTTCAGTTTGGCCTTGTCCTCGTACCGCACTCCAGTAATAGATTTGAAGAGGTCTTCCGGTGACGCAACTTCAGGCACTTTTTTCTTGAAGAACTGAAACAAACAAAATGTACTCGATTAAACTTTGGGTTTACATTGCTAGAAGGGTAGATGAGTACTTGAATTATGCACGATATGTTTATTCAATCGATTGCTTTATTGTATCTAATTGCGTATCTAAAAGACATTCGATTTCAAATCCTCAACAATGGAACATCGAAAGGCCAACAAATCGATTGAAAACTCTTTGAAAACCGTTTTGAAAATCGGTCAATTCTTTGGAATATTCCCACTGAAAAATATTAACGAAACAGATAAAGTTGAGATGCGACTGAGATCTTGGCCCTTTGTGTATTCGTTGACTTTACTGGCAATTCAGCTATTTGCTGGAGCAGTTTATTGCCATCATTTATGTTTCGTTCATTTCAGCTCTACTGATTTAAGTGAGTATGTACCTAATACGACGGATGCATGTTTGATATTTTGCACTACAAAGTTAACATTATCCTATCCAACGGCCAAACTGTGTAATTTAGTATCTTAGGAATCCCACTGAAGAGGTCATCGATATGTGCACATTGCGTATGTATTTTCCACAATTCCACAATAATTTTCAAGACCAAATTATTGAGTAACTAATTTTCTGGCGCCAGTTGGCAACTGACCAATTATCCTCCTTTTTAAAAGGTTAGAATAATAGGTCCCTTCGTTTCGGTTTTTTTGAATGCGCATGTCTGGCGCAAATTTCATAGTTTCGTACACCAATATTGAAAATTAGCACTAGAAAATATTGTAGTGGGCCCAAAATTCCACAAAAAATTTGGTTCAATGTTAGATACCATTTCGATATCGAAAGGAAATGTTTTATAGGAATTAAGTTCAATGATCATTTGTGGAAATACAGGATCAACGGAAATGGCAACAGCGCTCGAAACAACAAGAGATCGGCGCCAACTGTCACTTGTGACAATTATGACACTTCTCACTTCTCGTTTCGATCTAACCTAACCTCCACGTTTGTTACCACCCACTCTTTGAGAAAAGATCACGACTTGTTAAGAATGGTTTTACCAAGAAGAAAGTTTAAAGAAGCTACGAAGAGATGTGTTCACGGTGTGTGGAATAGTGACAGCCAGGATCAGTAGTAGCTGATCGGGGGCTAGACAAAGCATGCAGCGTTGCCAAGTTTCCATATTCACATTGACAGGTGTACGAAAGTTTTCGAAATCTGGCGCTTTTACACATGCGCACCTGCTTAAACGAAGTAGCTTATTAACTGAGAAGCTATTTTTCCCACCTATACGGAGCAGAAATCCAACATGACGGACCCAAACACACAATTTTCAAGGGCTTCGAAACATTTTGTCAATGGATCCTGTGCGAGCCTGGAAGCGGGTATCAATATTTGACAATAAACGTTCAAAAAGAGCCAAAAAAAGTCTGTTCGCAGACTTTTGACAAGCGATCACGTGTACAGGGGTGGTAAACGGATCAAGCTATGGTATGCTTGGCCCTGCATGACGTCACGTGCACACGACCTATACTAATTGCATCGTTCAATAATACCGGTCTGTGCTATTCAATGCATTGAAATGATATTTGAATTCCAGTCAACTTCTTGATGAACGCAAACATAACTGTAATTCTATCGTCTTACATGATCTTCGCCAAAGATCTGTCAGAAATTTTGAAACAATGGCGCCAACTCGACGAAGCAATGTTGAAAAACTACAGCTATTCGAAAAACGTCAAACGTGTCATTATCGCCATGGTAACCGCCTTTGGTATACTGATTATAAGTTCGGGAATAGCAAAACAAAACCAAAAACAAAATCAATTTGGCACTCCATTTTTCAGTCGAGGCGATTTTCAGAGCGCAAACCTACTATTTCTGGATATTCAAAGACGAAGCCTTCTGGTCTTACTCAAAAAATGATTCCGACCACAACCTCATCAAGGATTATTTCAGAACTAATAAGATAATAGGTGTGCTTCTGCTGGTAAGATTTATTTACTCTAATAATCCGTGCCCCCCCTCCCACCCCCGAAATGAGAAACCTTATTTTTTATATCTTTCTGACACTCCTGTACAACAATTTAGACTCTGTAGATACTCTAACGTGTTCTAGATCAATGCTCAATATTCTCCCGGCATTTTCGTCTATGGTGACGTGTTCTTGATTCTTGTCGGATTAATAATGACATCAAGATTTGAACAAGTCACTGAACGAATCAAACTTCAGGAACTTAACAAGGTATCCTACGTCTTCGCCGTGTCTTGTCACGTAGGGAGAAATCCTAATCTTTTGCTCAGAATAGTCAGCAACAGACCTTTCCAATTTTACCTGTAAGGTTTCGTCTATGGAGGCGACACATTTCCGATTCAGAGTTGACAGGTCAAAATAGAATTGTCAGAAGACAGTCGGTGTGTAAATAATGTGGAAAAGGCTCGGTAATATCTTCCAGAGCTGCGCGCTTGTGCCCTGTTAGTTCATGCTGAGTCTTCAGTCCCTAATCTACTCCGAATAAGGCGGCGACACGGCCTCGTAGCCAGCTAGAGGCAAAAAGAAATTGGTTCACATTTGGATTCGTGTTGGAATCGAACATTTTCAACGTTTTGATACATTTTGGAGCTTCCAATGGGCCAGAGACCTTCACACATACAAAAACCTCACAACACGGGCACATAACAAAATTGAACCACTGCAGTTAGAAGGGAACAACGAAGAAAAACCGTTTAAATCACTATTGACTTGACAATTTGACAGCCATTTGAATGCGCGCCAACCGGAAATGTATGATAACCATTGTCTAAACCTAACAGCTCAGGTAAAATTGGAAAGGTCTATTTTGTGCTTAACGAAGGCTTCGCAATGAGTGTACTCCGTATTTCCAAGTTTTTTTGAGCTACTCGAGCTTAGTGAATAGTTCTTGAAGCTTTCTGGAACTCCCAAATCTTAAGTTCATATTAAAGATTTGAAGACTTTGAAGTTTACAGACTGAGGGCTAAATTTCAAGTCCGACTTGCAACCGTTGCAAACGTCAAAAAAATGTCAAACTTAAACGTTGATTTACAGCCTCCTCCTGAGTCCAAACCTGAGACAGACCTATGGCAAATGGGGGACGAAAATGGGAGTAGAGACCTTCCTCGCATTTAGCTATAACTTGAAGCTCAGGGGAATACTCGTATTCGCGATTTCAAAAATCTAGACGCGCTCTGGTGCCGTTTGTGCGGACTAAAACTATGAGTAAATCGGCTCTGATCTAGAAAGCTCTAACGTCCATCTGACATTTTTGAATTTGTTCTGCTGTCATCCCTGCTGCTGTCTGCGCGTTGTCTCATTGACTTCGCGTGATTCAGAAACGGCCGAAAGAAGGACTCATACACCACTTGCACTGTCTTTAGTAGTAGGTAAATCAAGAAAAAGCCAGGTAGGTCTGTCATTTTTATCAATTACCTAGAAAAGACGCATCACAAGTGCATATCATCACAATCAAAAACGATTTCGGCGTGGTTTCGCAAACCATGTGCCGTGAAAGGGCATGAAGAACTGTTCTGAGCATCAGAAAGCCAGCAATAACAAGCATGAGGGCTTGTTCGCTACCTTTTAAACCTAGCGATAATTTTTCGACAGGTAAGTCTCGCTAGCTAGTTCTAATTTCTAATAACATCAGTAGTCCTCTTCCAAATACCACGGCCCGTTAGGCTGAGAAGAAAACACAACGAAGGCAGGTTGCCTGTCTGGGCCGACGAAGTCTCGGCGGGGTCCTGGTCAAAGTGCGGGCGCTCACTGTTTGTCCAAGAGAAGATTATCAGCACTGGGTACTGGAAACTGGCAACCTGCCTCCACTGTTTTCAGCCTTAGGTCAGAGTCAGCGCGCCTTGAAATTCTGTTAGAGGAATCCATACGTGTAAATGCTGGCATCAACATTCGGAATACCCACCAAAGAAACGCACAGACTTTTAAATTCACAATTACAAAGGATATTACGGAGTGCGAGGTCGGTGACAGATATCTGAATTCTGATGAGACAGCACTGTCACTGACGACACTGACACCGACAAAAGTTACTTGTAGTCCTCCATTTTGTTTCCTGCGACGACAGCGCACCATCGGTAGTTAAAATCGCGAATAGTCGAAAACAAAATTACCATTTTCAAAGCGTGCAACTTTGTATCGGTAGCGAGTCGGGACTTGAAATTCAGCTCTCATCTCCTAATTGATCTCAAGTGGGCCTTTGTTCAAAAAAGCCCCGCCGCGCCGCCAGCGTCTCAACAACCGCAATAGAATCCTTTTCAAGTTTTTGTGGTCTTTGGCATGCCGAAAAGTTGAAAATATCTCGACGTGACAAGATTATGAGATCAAAACAATTTGAATTTGAATTTCTGAAAATCGCACTTTTTCAGGCTAAATCCAACCAATTTTGGCAAGAAATCCGCGAGGATTACGATCGGATATCGCGTCTTTTCCTTCAACTGAACAACGGGCTTTCGTACGTGACGTTCGCGACACTGGGGTTCCAGTGTTTTTGGATTTTGTTTCAGTTGAACAGCAGCCTGACAACGTCTTGGAGCAGCGTGTACCTTTTCTACGTGTTTCTGAGTTTGTTTCGATGTTCGTGTATGGTGATGAGCGGAGTGAGGCTGAACGAAGCGAGCAAGAAACCTTCCGTCGTGATTCAATTTTCAAAACTGCCCGTTTACAATATCGAAGTGAGTTCTATTCAGCAGCAGCCAGATCGGCCCTTGAGTCTGGAATCCAATGAGCTTTTCGCTCCGAAAAAATCCAGTTTACAACGTCGCACTATAGTCCAGGAATTTTAGAAAAAATAGCGAACAAAAATGAAAGCGAGCTGGATTTTTGTATATAAGCTCAGTTAGGCATGTAGTTTAACATAGTAAAAGTCCTCAAGAATCCGGTGTGAGCTTCGGCCGTTGTGGCCTCGAGAAGAACTTGAGGATCAGTTTTTCGCGTATATCTCGTGAACAATGGCACTTAGGAAGAAAGTGCTCCTGAAAAAATTGTTGGAAATTTTATTGTCTATAAGAAAAGTCCTCACACATTTCATCGTCAGTCCACTCCTTCTTCGTCAAAACATAAGAAAATTAAAATAATCCAGATGCTCGATGCTGAAGACTGTATGGACCTTGAGTTTTATAATGGCGGGGTGCCACTTAGTAGAGATGTTGCTCGATCTATTCTGTTTTGACTGAAACTATTCGCAATCAATACCAACTATGCCGGCGGCATATACAGGGTGAAATAAAAATAAAAAGTTGAACAAATGTACCTCAAGAATCAAAATAGGTGAGAACATATACATCGCCAAAAATATTCCTTATTACATGGTCATGAAGTCGTCGTGAATCTGGATCAAATATGTTGAGCCGTTTCTGACATATCTTCAGAAGACTGAAGTCGTTACGAGAAAAAACTAGTTTTCCGTATATCAGTAATTCTTCAGATATTGAATCGAGACTTGGTGTTTTGAATCGAAACAATGATGAATAACATTTAAAATTAAATAATAGTGAAAAACACTCTCTAGGCCAACTACTTTCAGAAAAAAACACAGTCAACTTTTTTTCTGATGAGTAGGCGAAAAAATTATTTTTTTCGGTAACAACTTCAGTGTTTTAAAGATATTTCAAGAACGGCTTAAGATATCTAATTCAAATTTACGACGACTTTATGACCATGAAATCAGAATTATTTATGGCGATTTACATGTCTTCACCTATTTTGGTTCTTGAGGTACAAATGTTCAACTTTTTATTTTTATTTCACCCTGTATATGCCGCCGGCATAGTTCGAATTGATGGCTTCAAGTTTCAATCAAGAAATAGTGGACCAACCAACACATCTACGAGGTGGCACTCCGCCATCATAAAACTCAAGGTCCATACAGTCTTCAGCATTGAGCATCTGGATTATTTTAGTTTTCTTGTGTTTTGACGAAGAAGGAGTGGACTGACGATAGAATGTGTAAGGACCTTTCTTATAGACAATTAAATTTCCAACAATTTCTTTCCAAGCATTTTCTTCCTAAGTGCCATTGTTCACGAGATATACGCGAAAAACTGATCCTCAAGTTCTTCTCGAGGCCACAACGGCCGAAGCTCACACCAGATTCTTGAGGACTTTTACTATGTTGAACTACATGCCTAACTGAGCTTATATACAAAAATCCGGCTCGCTTTCATTTTTGTTCGCTATTTGCGATTTTAACAGCTAAAATTCCTGGACTACTAGCTTACACTACGATTTAAACGAACAGCTATCATATCATTTATCGTGTGATCAACTGGATTCCTAATTTAGGCAGGCTGTGCCCTAGCCAAATGCAGCTTCGCACGCCTGATTTTGACCAGGTCACAGCCTGCCTAAATTAGGAATTAAATTGATCACACGATATAAACCGTTACCGTCACTGTTACTGTCAGATAGCAAATTTCATAACCTTCTAAGCAATAGGTTTCCATCAGCATTACTTACTTTGACACTGGAAGTAGGTATGGGTTTTCCAGCGTAACCGTAATTCGAGTGAACTGCGGGTCAATTTTCTAGTTTAGTATTGTAGGCTTGCCGCCTTCTTGCCTGGTGTGAAACTGGCTTGTCTAAAAGTTATGCTGCCTGCCAAAACTGACAAGCAAAAATGAACGCATTTTACAAAAATGCGTTTCAAAAATAGCCTGAGCGAGACCGCGTGTCGTCGTGAATTCTTGTGACGAATATCTTCGGTGCAACCAATCGCAAAGTTTTGGGGACTTTCTATAGCAATAGATTTAAAAACTTGAAATAAAATCTCTCCCGTTACTCGAATCACGGTTATGCTGGAAGAACTATAAATAAGCATCTACTTGGAATGGCCGTTATTATTACTGGATTTATAGGTAAGTAGCGATAATGGATACAAGATTATGTATTTTCTTACAGATCAGTAGACTTTTGCTTCAAATCAGCTTTGATAACGTGGCTTGGGAAGGGCTGAAACTTTTCAAAATAAAACGAGGAATTATACTTGGCGTAAGTTGCAAATGATTAAACTAGTCGTCAATTGAAGTGGGACACCAAAAAAAAATCACCAACTTTGGGAACCTTCAACTTTTAGCTTGGATGACCGATTTCAAAAACTCTTAAACTGTTGAATTACCTCATTCTTCGACAATTCACTCGTCATACCATTTCTTTATCTAACCACTTATTGGGCTGTATACAGGGTAATTTATCAACACATGTTTTTTACCCCAACTTTGGTCCGTATTTTTAGCGCATTTTCGTAGGAAATACGCTATTAGCCGCGCTTTGTTTACTTTTGTGGCCACCCTGTAATTATGGTTCATATCTCGTCTTATAAAGACATGTTTCAGCTACACACTCCATTTTGAAATTCAGCTCTGTCTCTCTTCAATTTCGAGATATAACCTCAGACATGCGAAGGGGTAGTTTTTTTTTCCAATAATGTGTCTATACCCGTATTATGTCACGAAGCAGTGTGCATCGTGCTGTCCAAAGGTTCCGAGTAAATCACACGTCACAATATACTCATAGTGGAGGTCGAGGAAGGACTACCACTCCTGCTGCAGATAGACAATTGAGAAGAACAGGAACCGAATGATGAATGCCACGAAGATACGGCAGGAAGTTGACGTGTTCGATGCCAACGCCAACGTTTCGACCCCTACGGTAAGAAGAAGACTTCATGACGTGGGTCTTCACGCTTGTCGTCCCTTGAGACGTCCAAAATGGACACGCCAGCATAAGAGATGCCGGCTGCAGTTCGCTAGGGAACATGCCGACTGGAACATGAACAATTGGGCCAATTGCTGGTTTACCGACGACTCCAGATTTTGCTTGTGGCCAGATAGCCGACGCACTCTTGTGTGGAGACGTTTAAATGAAAGAACCAACGAAAACTGCACGGTTGGAGTAGTTCCCTTTGGTGGATGGTCCATTATGGTTTGGGGAGGCATCGCGCTGGGGCAACAAACCGAATTGGTGGTTTTCAATGAAAATTTAAACACCATATGTTACCTGAATGAGGTATTGGAGCCTGTAATATTACCTCTAGCGAACGAAATCGGTGTACAATTTCTGTTCATGGACGATAATGCGCGGCCGCACCGAGCCGCGGTCGTGAACGAGTTCTTTGAGAGGAACAATATCAGGCGCATGGTATGGCCGCCCATGTCGCCTGATATTAACCCCATTGAGCACGTATGGGATCTTCTGCAACGCCGGTTGTCAGACAGAGAACCTGCAGCAAGAACTGTAGAAGAATGAACTGAATTCATACAGGAAGAATGGGTGGCTCTTCCACAGCAGTTGATTGATAACTGCATCAGAAGCATGCCACAGAGGTGCCTGGCAGTTAGGGAAGCCACAGGAAGTTGCACCCGTTATTGATTTTTATAAAGTTGAATTACTGTTTCACGATTCTGCATAACGAAGATCTTTTCTGATTCGATAATTTATACAGTATTTTCATGAAAATTGAATTAGTGGCACTATCCAACGTATGAGGTCATATCTCAAGATTGAAAAGAGACAGAGCTAAATTTCAAAATGAAGGCTGTAGCTGAAACATGTCTCCATAAGACAAGATATGGACCATAATTACAGATGACCACGAAAGTAAAAAATACGTGTTGATAAATCACCCTGTATAAAGCCCAATAAGTGGTTAGATGAAGAAATGGTGTGACGGGTAAATTGCCACAAAATGAGGTGATTCAACAGTGGAAGAGTTTTTGAAATCGGTCATCTAAGTCAAACGTTACAGTTGCCCAAAGTTGGTGAATTTTTTTGGTATCCCACTTCAATTGACGACTAGTTTATTTAAGAATAATACCGTAGTTTTCAGCGGTTGAATCACGGTTTTTAGATTGCCGAAGCCATAGTAACATATCAACTTGTTTTACTTCAATACCAGTTGAGATTTATTGCTGACTGAAACCATAATGGAAGCTACGATATGTGGAGATCTCAAAGACCGCCGTTAGAAAATGTAAAGTGATCATCATAATTTTTGCACAAAAGAAAGGCCTCGAACGTTGTGGAAAGAAATGAGCACGAGACATCCTCGGAACTGTAATAGCAAGTAGTTTTCTCAGCATTTAAAAGTGGTTTCAACTTTAAGCCGTCACTGTAGGTACCTACGTACTCAGTAGCGCAACTAGGGGAGGGTTAGGTGGGTGTGCTCACCCACCTATGAAGATTTTGCCTGTAAAGGCGCCTTTTAGGTGCCTTGATCAATTTTTGTTTTGAATATTGAAAAAGAAATATGAAATAGAAAAAAAATCGGTCTGAGCTACCAAAACAAAATTTGGCTGAAAATCTGCCGAGCTTTGATCAATTTTCATTTTTCACTTATATGTAGATCAAATTGTTTTGGTAAACGTTTCACAGATTTTGTTCAAAAAACTCTCATATTTGCGCCTTCAGATCCTGATAATTTTGCAGACGAAGCGTACCTAGGTAAACGGTTGAAAGGACCTTATTTCATTTTACAAGTCTGATCTCCCAAGTTCAAAAATCACAGTGGGTGAATATAAAGAATTCAGAGCATTGTTTCTGGAAGTTTTTTCGGAAATTGAGTAGAAACCAAATATTTCAAAAATGTTATCGTTCATGTTCGGCAGTAATTACGATGCTGCCTTTGTCCATCTGGTTAATCTGAATGATTAAACCTTGGAAGGACCGATTTTACTAAACGACTCAAATAACGAACAAAACAAAACAACTTCCACACTAAATCTACAGAAGACATGACTTACCTATGTAGATCATCTGGTGGATGCGAAAGGGGTTGCACAATTTATAATAATTAGCGCGTGGACACATCAAGTCATTGTGGCACACACGTCTATTCGAAACGACTTTCTACGACGACGACTGTATAACGATTGATTCTATTCTTTTCTATGCGGGCCAAGAAGTCTGGTCCGCTCCTTTGGGGGTGGGTTAGGGTTGCACACATGTGTTAGGTAGGTACCTAACCCCCACTTGTTGAAGCCATGCTACTTAGTTTTAGGTGGAAGCAGACAATTCACAAGTGTAACTAATATACTATAATTAACGCGACACGAATTTACAATTACCACTTATCAATTATTATAATGGATGAACTATAAGTATAACTAAACTAATACCGCACTGACTTGGCACCGAACAGTTCATATATACTCTAATAGTTTGAGACATAGTTGTCTGAACATTGTTGTTTTGTATATAATATTTTTGAAGTTGCTTATCACATCTGCTTCCGCCGAACGGTCTTTCGGTCGATTAAAATTGATAAAAAGGTTTCTGCGTTTAACAATGGGAGGAAAGAGGCCAAGTTCTTTGGCGAGGCATTAAAAGAGACATGTGTGAAGTGTGAATGAAAGTCTCGACTTTGACGCAATTTTAGAAAAGTTCAGAAACGACAAAGAGAGTAGGCTTTGGTTCTAGATTTTGAATGTTGTCTGTTTTTTTCTCAATTATATCCCAAGTCTTACCGTCAGTTCCACAAAAACCAGAAGATCACCAGAAGGTGATCAGCGATCAGGCTGATTTCAGATTAACTGAACTTTTTCCTGCTGAATTATAGTCGATTAAAACCACAAAAAATGCCCAACATCTGTACAGACTCATCATATTCTTTTCACTATTGACAGATAAACCAGCATTTCCATTGATCAGTCAGCTACAAATTAGCTGCGTTCCTTTTATCATCTGAACTGAGAATTCTCACTTCAATTGGTAGTTGTGTCTCTCTCCCTCTCATGCAATTCTCGCTCTTTCTCTCTCTAACTGAGGTGAGATTATCTGCGATCTCATGTAAAAGGAATACAGCTATTGACTAACAAAAATCGCGAATCAATTGATCTCGTATTATCTTTTTTTGTGGAACCCACGGTTAGTGATGAGGCTGCTTATGCAGTCAATGTATTATTGTTTGAGCAAAATAAAACTGACAATCGTGTTTCAACTTTTTTCCTCAATATCAACAAAATTGTAAAATATCGAGAAGTCGAGATTAAAAAAAAAATTGTGAAAAAAACAGAGATCAATGGCGCCTTTTTCCAACATTCATACCTGCCTGTAAAATATCCTAGTTGCGCCACTGTACGTACTATTTTCAATATCAAAATACCTTTCACAAAGATAATACTCACGATTCTGTTTACTATACCTAGCTTTGTTTATTTAGGAGAGTATAACTGACCTTTGACAAATAAATGTTTATTTAAATTTTACTTTCCCGGTCCCGCCCCGCCACCTCACTTGAAATGGAAAGTTAACACCGACGCCGTTGCTAAAGCTACCAATCAGAATCAATGACCAAAGAATGCGCGAGCAACCAAAGTAAAACCTAGAGGGTCTATTGATGACACCTCGACCACCCCGTCCGGATCGAAATGATTTTCGACGCTGCACCTACTGCTACTACAGACGATCTGTGAAAAAGTTCTTAAGTTCGGAAATTACCTACCCCTAGTTACGACACTGGCACTGGCAAATGACGCTCGTTGTAGCCTGTTGACTTGCGATCCAGGCAAGGGATTTTGGCTGTACTCGTTACCAATCACGCGAGCGGTCGAAGAAGACGAGTTCTTTTCAAAAGAACCCGTAGAAAAAATTCGAGTCTATAAAAACCGACCGAACGTGCAATTTTTCCTCTTTTCTTGCGCCGCAACTGTCGACTCCACGTGGCAGAGTGAACATGATCTTTGGTCTGCACTACGCACCTTTTGCCCCGCCGGTGCGTGCAGTGCCACCCCTGGGCCCGCATGAGCGAACACTCGACTTGACAGTTCGACGATCCGAGTTGAGTCTTAACATTTGTTTCCTTTGTATGTCCACGTCCACGTTCGAATGCCGACCATTTTCTGGAGTGCTTGATTTGTTCATATATTCGAAAAACGCGGCGAGTCCCGAAGATGTCCTTTGCATGGCAAGTGACATTTGCGTCACTTTTGCGGTCAATTGCCTGTCACGATTGACAGCTGCGTCACTCTTGTATTGTTAAAAGCGTGTCTAACCTAACCTCCTACCAGGACTTCACCACGGCGGAATTCGCTCGCCTGGAGGGCCTATGAATTACAGCGGGCTTCCGTATTTGTATTCTGATCTGGTTTTGTGTTTCAGCGGCGCCGCCCCCCGACGTGGTGGTCACCCTCGAATCGTTGTCAAGCTCTGGGGGCGCGAAAAAAACTAGATTCGTGGCGCCCCTGACCAATTCTGAACATTATTCTCTCCGGCAAGAGGCAGTCGGTTGTGCCTTCAGCAGGGGGCTGCCGCGCACGGGACCGCAGCGGCGCGGCTGGAACGCGGCCACGTACGTACGGATCCCTACTGCGCCAGTGCTAAAAGTGCCTGTTGGTTGGCGTACAGCTTGACTCGAATAGAATAAGATAACCACTGCAAGAATACTTACGTTGTAGATGTTGAAGCAGTCCCTGTCCAAGAAGGAAAACGCGTTTTCGTTGTTGGTCATGACCGACTGGCTGACATCGATGAAGTGACACTGACCCTCGTGCCACAGTATATTGTACTCGGACAGATCGGCATGGACCAGATCCGCCTTATCGTACAGCGTCTTCATGGCCTCCACGACTTGATCGTACGCCACGATGTAATCGGCCGGGCTCATGACGGCGTCTTTGAGTTTCGGAGCCGCCCGTCCGTCCTTGCCGATGAACGACATCATCAACACGTGCTTCTTCAGCGCCACCACCTTTGGGCACGGGATCCCGGCGTTTTTCAGCCTCGTCAGGTTGTGCATTTCCTTTTCCGCCCACAGGTGGACGGTCTTGCGGGCCGTCTGCTTGCCGATCCTGTCCTTGAAGCGATGATCGTCTTTGATGTACTTGTCGCGCTGTTTGAACTCGGACAGCGTCGTTTTGAACACTTTGATGGCGCACTCGGCGGGCAGCGGCGGCGGGATGTCGCACTCTTCCGGATCGTAGTCGGGATTCGTGTCGCAGTGGATGATGACCGCCTCCTTGCCGATGCTTATGGTGCCGTTGACCCGCTGGAGGACGCCCGCGTTGATCCACTTGATCAGGAGGAGGCGCGTGAATTCGTCGACGCCGAATTCGGCGGTGGCGCGGTCTTCTTTTTTGTCTTTGATTTTGTGGCGTCGCTTGGCTTCCGTGTGTTTTGAGTGTTTCTTCAAACTGAGAAAAAGGACAATTATTTATCAAGTTGTCAAATATTTGGAGACTGAACATTCACTATTTTTGTGGAGTGAAGCCACCTGTTGTCAGAAAACTCGAGCCCTCTCCCCCTCCCTTGAAGAAGCATGAACTGAAGAATGATTCGCATTGAACCAGTAAAATGTAATAGCTCGAATAGAATTAAACTGGTAATGCTTCACCGTCACCGCTTGCGGTTACTTCACTTTTCACTCGACTTTTCATCAAACAAAAATTTCCACAATACGGCTGACATTGTCGACTTTCCTCAATCAAATACTGAGCAGAGCCGCACCTCAATATCTTTTGAAATGTGCACGTACGAGGCTCTTGTAAACCGTACCAAAAAATTCAGGGAAATTAGATTTCGTGCTTTACCTATTGAAGACTTTGTTGGAGAATTTCATGTCGAAGTTTTCGCCGTCGCCGGTTTGGAAATTCGGCGGAAACGAGGAGAGCATTTTGCAGGCGTTTTTCCGGCCGTTCATGGTGATGTCGTGTTTGGTGACAATGACGCCGTTTTCCACTTTGTAGCCGCACGGTGGCATCGAATCTTGCTGACGCTTGAGTGAGTCGAATCTGTCCCAGTCCCGGCGCTCAATGACGTCCACCGGTTGGTCCTCCTCGGAGTCGCTTTCAAAATCTGGAAGAAACGAGCATGTGAAAATAGGAATATGAACAATATGCATGTAAACTGCCGGGAACAAAATAGAGATACCTATTGGCAATTTCTTTAGAACAAAATAACTTGAAGGATCGGTACGTACCGCCAGGAGCAAAATGTTGCATACATCAAAATTTTTACCATCGGAAAAAAGCGACAAGGTCTTGCTTAATTGAAACTATGACCTAATAGGATTAAAGGTTTGGTGCCTGGCTTCATGGTGAATGTACTACGTGAGGGCTCCTTCATGACTATGTCACTTTTTTTTTTATTACAAAAAATTTGATGTATATAAAATACAGTGCTCCTGACAGTACCTATTGGCAAATCAGTTTAACTTTGAAAAATTCCTAGAATATTTTTTTAAAGTGGACGGAATTCTACATAAAAGAAATCTCAGCACTGCCATCGCTTTTGTACTTGATAAATAAGAAGGGTTTTCTTTTTGTTGGCAAAAATTCTTTGCCGGTAATTTATTACTATATAAAAGATTTTCGGCGAAAGTAGTTTGAAAGCAGTACTTATCTTATGGGCATGTTAAGCATTTTTCAATTCTAATAGATGCAGAATCTTTGACTAGAAAAAAGCGGTGAAATCCTTCCAGCGGGACCGTGATTCGAGTGACCTGAGAGATTTTGTTTCTCGGGAAATTCCCGTGGTGTATTTTCCGGCCCGTTCTCAATTTTCGTCAGAAAACAAAGAAATCGAAGCAGCCTGTGACACAAGTGACTCTCAAGAAAAGTATATTCAACCTCTCGAAGCTGGTTCAGTTTTTCGACGCTTTAATCTACAAAGTATTGCCCTCGCTCAAAAAAGTGTCGCAATAATGGAAGCACCGACCCTTAGGCCTGAACAAAGAAACGCGCCAAGCCCTGAAGAATAGGTAAATAGGGAACATTCCGGCAGGTCTGCACTTGCAGCAGGATTTTCACGTGTAAAAAGTTGAATAATCCAAATTTTAAAGAACCCGGCCGTTCAAAGTTGCGGAAAGAACCGAAATTACTGTGGTAACCGTCAATTTGTCACTTGCTTTCGTTTTAGGGCCCGCGCGAGACGAGTTCGTGCTGAGGCGCTGCCAGGCTGTCAAGACGAACCCCAAAAACTGTGAAATTCGATGGAGGCCCGTGCGGTTTTTGTGTTAGAACGCCACTAACACGACTCCGCGGCTCCCGAGTGAGTCGCATTTCCACGCATGGCACGGTAGATTTTTCAGATTTTCATATTTTTGAGTAAGAAGGCGGAGAACCTCTAATGCTAAACTAGAAAATCTGCCCAGGTCACTTGAAACACGGCTCAGCTGGAAGGGCAGGCTATTACTATTAACAGAGTAGCAACTGTTATTATTTTGTCGTGTTTTTGAGTGGATTACATCTATTGCTCTGAGCACGAAATGCGACAGTTTTGAGACACCCTATGTAATTGGTATAAGAAAAAAGACTCTATGGAATGATCCAATAAAATACAGGATGTTCCACTTAAAAAAAGTTAAATGTGGCAATGCTGACAAAAACCGGGAAAAATGGAAGCCGGTTTCCCGACCGGTTTGAAAGCTGGCTCCGAAAATCGGCACTGAAAATCGCTCCGAAAACCGGTGTTCAGATTCTGCATAGGGATATCAATTTTACTGGACCAATGGGGTGTTTTCTCTGCAGTTGTCAAGTTGTCAAGTAGATGGCAGCAGGGGCCAACCCGGGTTATTTTCCCACTACTTTTTGAACGGTTCTCTCATGGAGGGGGTTTTCTTTTTGACTTTGGTGTCTGCTTGCCGGGTCGGCTGTCATGTCAAGTCAAGTATGGATGTGTGTCGTCAGAGGTGAGGAAGGAATTAGATGGAAAAAACTACGTACACTTGGCTTTCAGAGTAGAGGTCTTTAGTACCTATAGATGTTTTTGAAGAAGAGCATGATTGTATTCTTGAACATGGACAGTGGGGCACACGGCACGGTGGCAGGTAGGTTGCAATAGGTTTCAAATCGGCCGGCGCCGGCGTGCCCGCGAACTGCTCTTCGAGTGCTGTCTCCCGGACGGTCCCTCTGGCAAACATTTGCACGGTCATTGGGCCCTTTCAGCCCTCGAAAATCACCAAAACCGACCAGTACAACCCCACGTTCAATATTTTTTTCAGCAAATGTCAGTTACATGATCGTTGCTGTCATCTTCATTGTTGGAGTGATCAGTGGCAGGTGACAAAGTGCTTGGTGTAGCATGATGCTGCTAGGCAATATAGCGTTACGCATACACACACAGACACATCCCTGACAGACACACAAACGGGCTGAAGAGATACGAGATACCAACATGGAGCAGGTAGGCTTATCAACCAACAGTAACCTAGTGATAAACCCGGGTTGGCCCCTGCTGCCATCTATCGTCTTCTTCAGTGGCGAAACACCCCATTTGAAGTTCCTTGAAAAAATCGTCGAGGAAATTTTTTGTTTTTTCGAATATCACGAAGAGGAATCTCCTAGGGGAAGGTGAATTTTACCGTGAACACCCTGTACCCTACACTGCTTTAACTAATTTGATTAGTTTATGCCTCTTTGAATAATTGTGCGCGCAGAGAAAGTGGTCCGAAAATCGATCATTTTGCAAAGAAAACATCGCCTACGGGATCTGAGCTCCGAGAAGTCGCGAGCCCATATTTTCTGGAAACTGATCCTAGTTTTTAGCTGAAGTTTTGTTTCTGATTGATATTATAATGAATGATGTTTCGGAAATGAAATGAAGGGATGTTTCAGAAATATTTCAAAGTGAGGTTCTCTTGGCGTGCGTGGAAATCGAACCTGCATCATGCGAAGCTAAGGGTGCTTCGTGTGCCCTGGGATGGCACATGTTCCTAATTGGTTCCTTCCTTCAATACTGGGAGTTTGTCGTCGTTGGTCTTCTTTTCAGTTGCATTGAAATGTACACCGCAAATCCTGTGATGCTTTGTAGGCTGCCACGAGTCCTTCCCACAACCCCTTTTATCTGGGAGCTTTATCCAGGGTACCCAGCACGTTTAAGAGGTGAAAAACCTTTGCTTCTGAGACTGAATTTATCCATTGGTACTTCGCAATACAGGGATTTTGTGAGTACAAGTAGTAGATTGGCGACTGAGATTTGTTTGATATATTGAAGCCACCCGCATTTGACGGGCCAAAAATAATCCGGAGAAAAATAATTCAAAGCCGTGAAATCGAGGTATAAGAATGTGAATATTCAGAGTCAAGGCATCATTAAAAGATGTCGCTAGTTATTTAATTCACTCGTGTAAATCCCGCAAAGCTCTACAACATAATTTACTTGCTCCTCATCGAATTCATTAACCGTCCCTGCTCGACGTCCGATGAAATGGTAAATTGGTGCATATGAAGTAAAGCACTCGCACATCAACCAAGCGAGTTGCTGCCGTACTCCTGCTTATTGACGCTCCGTGCTGCCGCCTGCCGCCCGCCTGCCCGCCATCATCCGATTCTCACGTGTTAGCACCGCCGGTCACATTCCTGCGCGCTTCTCAAGTTACTGAGCTGTCTATATCCCGTTCGCGATCGTTTTGGATGCAATAAAATATTCCAAATTGCTGGGAATGGAGGATATCGCCGGAGATTGACCGTGGTACCTGGACCAACCCTCCTGGGCTGCCGTCCGCTCCCGACTTGTCACGTCCGTTGCCGAGTGCTTCTGCGGGTCTGTTAGCGAAGAGTTTTAGTCCCCTTCGAGGAGGCTGAGTTAAAACCCGTTTATGTTGCGTCGCGACCCTCCTAGAGGCCGAAGCGTCGAAGCCCCAATGATGAGTCCCAGCCCACTTGGAAAATGACGAGTCGATTCCCCGGCCGATGTGTCTCAAAGGCCCCCTGAAGAAAGTCGAGTTGGAACCCTTCGGAGACGTGTTTTGGTCCCCTTGGGGGCACGTTGAGTCGAGAACCCTCCAGGTTGAGTTTTGACCCTCCGAGAGACTGATGAGTTGCTTCCCCCGTTGAGTTGCAACCCGTCTCTAGGATGTCGTGTCAGAGCCCTTGGACGTTGAGTCTTGATCCGCCTCCAGGTGTAGAGTCAGAGCCCTCCGACGATGAGTTCCAGCCCTTCGCCAGGTCGATGTGCCAAAGCCCTTCCGGTGTTGAGTTTCGACCCTTCTTCAAGTCGTAGAGTTGGGACCCGTTGACGAAGTGTTTCGAACCCCCTCCAGGATGCTGAGTCGCGTTCCCTTGACGATGAGTTCTAGCCCATAGAAATGAGGTCTCTCGTTTCGGTAGGTATCTTGTGTGGCGGAGTGATGGCCTCGACGAGCGGAGGGTTAGTCTTGGTGAGTTGGGATAGTTGCTGACGGTTAGGCTTTGTCGTGAAAAATGTATGATTGGGCTCACGCGTGCGTTCTGAATCTGCCTGCACGTGCTGGTATCTGCGCTACTGTCTGCCGTCAGGTACAGCCACTGTCAAGCCTCGTCCTTTGTTGGATACCTTCATAGAAAGGTATTCGCGCTCTTGGACCCTCTGGACTTGGCTTTGTGACTGCGGTACTCAGAGCACCGGACCTAGTGGGTTAGGTCTGGAAACTCGCGGGTGAGCTTCCTCTACGTTTCTGAAGCTCCTAGTTATTCGGAAAAAGTAAATTTCAAGAACTACGTGAAAAATCAAGTAATTGAAATAAAATAGAATCGTGTTTGTATCGGGGTTCGGACCCTGCCGTAGAGTCGCAATTGTTTATCGGATTGATGGAACCCCCCCCCCTCCTTGAAACTAATGATTTTGTTTTAGCGCCACGACCGTTCCTGATATTTCCATGTAGAGCTTGTCCCGGGAATGAAAACGTTCTTATTCGAAACTGATGAATTCATTCCGGTACCCAACGACGTCACCGTTCAGATAGGGACTTTGTAAAAATGAATTGTTATTAGGGCTCGATCAGGAATAGTGTAGACGGCGATTATTTCGCGTTAGGGCAAAGATTATTTCGACGCCTCTCCGCATCGGCTTTTCGGCGAACACCCTGTATAGTCTATTCTCTGCGTTTTGTTTCTGCTGGCTGCGGCCTTCTATCACAAATTGCTAAACAACAACGAACTAGCGCGTATACGGGGCGTGCTCAAAACGTTCCCCAAATAAAATTTGTACCTTGACTAGAGTAATTGTTTCGCGCTCACCATCGGTTTGGAAGTTTTTGGAAGGGTGAAATTCGGTTCAACATTTCCGGTAATAGACACGCGCGACCGCGGGAATCTTTCTAAGCGTTGGGGGCGACTCACGGTGAAAAAAGGGAATAGGCCCCCACAAAGGCAGCCATATCCAATCCTTTCCAAACGGGCAAAAGAGACCATGGCCCAAAAAGAAGCAACAGCCTTTGAAAAGAATGCCACAATAAGGTGGGCTACCATACACACACCGGCCCACAAATCTTGGATAGCACTCGTGGTCGAAGTCACTCTTCTCTTTTCAGTGTCTAGAAGCCGGGCCTAACCCTAACATAACCTCTAACACTAACATAAATGTTGGATCTGATTTGACCAGAAAAAGAACTTTGAACCGCGAAAACCAGTCAGAATTAAATGTCGGTCAAGGTGTAGAGTCAGGTGTTCGTCGGAGGGTTGGGGTGTTGGGACGTCTGAAATAATTAGGGGAAAGTTATCACTTCGGTAATAGGTTAGGTCTTTCAGATAATTTAGCCTGCGATGTGAAGGTAGGACTAGGTATAGGAGCGAGCCATTATTTAAACATTTTGAATTGTACATAGAAGTCAATAGATTGATGTTATGTTAAAATTTAATACTGTGTTTTATTGTGTTCAAACTAGTAGTCAGACTTGTCTCAACAATCTCGAGAGCTCTATAATCGAACAACAAGAAGAGAGGCACAACGGGAGTCGTCCTGATACTAGATGATCATCGGCCAAGCGGTTCCAAAAGCGGGAAAAGTGATTTAATTCAAATAAGTTGAATTAAATGCCAGTATAATAGGTTGCCTACCCATTCAGGGGTACAAGACGATAGCTGGGGTCGTTTCAATATCCAATTATCTGATGACCATCCATCAAGAACTTCGATGACATTCTTATGATAACCTAGCCACCTACTTTACCTACCGACCACAGATCTACCGACCAGCAATATGGACCAGGGCCGCGATTCTGTACTCTCCTACCGACACTTGTCGGTGTCGGTAGCTAGGCAGAAGCGAATTTGATTGGTTCTCACCCTAGCTACCGATCCGATAGTTGTCGGTAGGCAAGTACAGAATCGCGCTCCTGGACGGATATTTATTGTGTACCGCTTATTTTTATGCTAATCGTGTCTTTTGCTATCAAGAAGAGAAGAAACGTGAAAGGAAGCTTTCATGTATTCATGTTTTAAATTTTACATACATGTCACATTTACGTACAAGTACAAAAAACATACTTAAATAGCTACTTAAGTATATGGTACTACATCACAACATATTAAAATGTAAAACGCGCAAAATAGTAATTTGAAAAGTAAATTTACACCATGTTGATAAGAGATAATTTGAAGAAGAACTATTGTCGATTTGTAAAAGCATTTTCTCAAGAAAATAGCGTTTTTCCTCATTCTTATTCTTCACTCTTCTATTCAATTACTTCACTGTTCTTCCTCAATCCGGTTTAGTTGCTCGATCAAATCCGTCATACCTTTCGATCGCACGTGGTCGAGCATGTGATTCTTAACTTCCAACAGTTGTCTGATGTAATCTGCGAAGTCATTTTCAATATTGCTCAGCGAGATCAAATTCGAACGTCCTCAAGTTGCGTTTGTCTTTTTTGTCGAGAGTGTTTCCAGTTCGCAGTGTTCGCACAGTCAAAGAGTTGCACGCCAACCTGAGGACGTTCGAATTTGATCGCAGGCTATTTCTGTAGGAAGGAAGACATTATCCGGTGAGGATCATTTTACGTAAGGTACTTACATTCATCAATTTGAAACCGCCTTGGATTCGCCCCGTATGATGCTCCAAAGAAAAAATAGTTGTCGTTTGGATGCACCATTCTGCTCAAGCTGTTGCGAGCAAATCCACTCATTTCATCAAAATCTTCTCTTCTCAATTGTATGATGGACCGAATCGAATCGTGCTCGAAAATGTGCATCAAACATTTGATGTGATCCGGAAATTTTTTACGCGTTTCACGTTCGACGAGTATCCAAAAAGGATTTCTTCTCGCCCTTCACATCATATAACTTGCCTCCAATTCATTCGCACGTTGATCCATTTTTTAAGGGCAGACTGAGGGAGCTTGATGAGCACGCGGTTTTTTTGAAAAACAAAAAGCTCATCAGTAGATAACCACCTATGCGTAAAAAGAATGGAATAAATTCGATAAAATTGTACATTTGATTCCGAGGAAGTAGCACGAAGTGCTCGACAGGTCGATTTCAGTTTCAATTTTCGACTGAATGCGACCAACCTACATAATACAATTTTGTATTATCCTCTTCTCCTCCTGCAAATTACGCACTAGAAGATTATTCAAGGCCGTTTTAGACGGGAACTTTTTTGTTAACAGATGGACCTAACTTTGCTTGGAAGTTGAATACCATACAAATAATAATAGTTGTAATAATTGATTGTTCTCATGGTGTTTGCCGAGGTGTTTGCTTTTCATTTGAGGAATATCCAGAAGTTCTTTGGGAGTGGACATAGGACAATCTTAATAAGGAAATTAAGGAACATAAGTGGCAAATGATGAATGATGAAGGCAAATCTCTTTGCAGAATCATAGTTAAAACCTAAATAAACAATTTGACCCGCGGTGCTTCATTTTCGTCCTTAGGATATAAATTGGCCCCATTTTCAAAATGGCGGATATTACCTACCGAGAAGGTATCAAATAGCCTTGTGATTAAGGTTTTCGACTATATCCAAATTCCAGTCATGTGAGAGTGAAATGTTTATAAATAAAAAAATATATTTATCCAATCCTATTGAATAATGCACGCATCATCACCCGCATACATGCCTGCATTTTTCAATAAGATTGGATAAAGCATAGTATTCTACTCGCGGGTAATGGCTATTACTCATTTGGATGCTTTACGACACTCGCCAAAACTCGTGTCGGCAAACTGCATCCTCATGAGTTGAGATATCAACTATCCATCGGAAAAAGTCCCAAGGCTCTAGCTTCAATCCCCGAGAAGGAGTATAACTTCTCAATTTCTACACGGACAGACAGACAGACAAACCGGCCATATAAACGGTTTTTTTTTGCCAAAATGCGCGAAGGAATACACGCCTGTACAGGTTTTCAATTTGCAGGGGCGCATGCGCCGAGCTGTAACTTTGCAGTCGTTTTCAAAATTTCGTAACTACATATTGACCCGAGACGGGGGTCGTACCGAAGTGGAGTTTTTGTCAAAAGAAGGTTCAAATTCTTTTCTAAACATTATAACCCCGTACATGTGATAATGTATTTTCATAAGAACATGTACTTGTCCGCGTGTGAAATTCAGCAATTATTCCGCAACGCCACCTCCGACTGAAATGTTATTATTGTAATTGTTTATTGTTATTTCAGCAACTTTTCCTTGGTTCGTGTACCAAGACCATGAGTTATCCATTTGAGTTGAAATTTTTCTTGTCTAGGATTCCGTCCCGTTCGGAGAAGAAGATTCCATTCCAAGCGCCAGCAAACAACGAATAATCTTTTGCCACTAAGCCGTAGCTTCGGGGTCATTTGAAAAAAAATTTATTAACTGTATACCCGTGGGTCGTACCGATGTGGAATTTTTGTTGAAATAAAGTTATAATTCTCGAAATTTCTAAAAAAATGGAAATTTTCATTTTTATTTTTGAAAATTTAAAAACTAGATAGCAACGCGCATACATCTTTTTTCCAGAAAGTCGCATGCCAAATTTGGATTTTCTATTTTCAAAAAAATTACCGTTGCGTTGATTCCGCAACGCTTATTTTACCAATATAACTCCGTCCTTAAACCTTACATGTAAAATTTTATCGAATTTATGCCATTCTTTTTACGCATAGCTGGTTATCTACTGATGAGCTTTTTGTTCTTTCGAAAAACCGCGTGCCCATCAAGTTCCATCACTTCCGCCTCAAAAATGGAACGACGTGCAAAGGAATCGCCTGCAAGTTTTGTGCTGCGAAGGGCGGAAAGAAATCTTTTTTGGAAACTCGTCGAACGTGAAACGGGCCTAACATTTCCGCCACACATTAAATTCTTTATGAACCTTTTCAAGTACGATTCGATCCAGTCCATCGCACAATTGGAAAGACAACATTTTGATATGATGAGTCGATTTGGTCGCAGCACTTTGCCTAAAATGATGAACCAACACGACAACAAGTATTATTTTTTCGGATTACACGGGCGAAGTACAAGGACGTATAAAATTGACGAATGTAAGTACCTAGGTGAAATGATTCTCATTAGATAATGTCTATGAACCTTCCTATAGAAATAGCGTGCGATCTAATTCAAACGCCCTCAAATTGACGTGCGACTCTCTGACTGTGCGAATTAGAAACACATTCGACAAAAAAAAAACAACGCAACTTGAGGACGTTCGAATTTGATCTCGCTGAGCAATATTAAAAATGGCTTTGCAGATCACATTAACCGAGTATTGGAAGTAAGGAACCACGTGAGATGGGAAGGTGCGGCGAATTTGATCCAAAAACTAAACCTGATTGAGGAAGAAGAACAAGGAAATTGAGAAAAACAAAGTGAGGAATAAGAAACCAGGGCATGATAACGCCCTTACAACTCGACAATGCGTTATTTTTGAATTATCTCAATCAGTACGGTTTCAATTTACTTTTTATTACGTAATTGTTTTACGTGTTCTACATTTTAATATGTTGTGATGTAGTACCACATACTTGAGTAGCTATTTAAATATGTTTTAAGTTCTTGTACAGGGTGATCCACCAAGATTCCGCCTCCCCCCTCCCCTGTAGAATTTTTTCGGTTGGAATAAATAAATAAATAAATAATATTTATTGATGCTGATATACAATATTCAATTATTGCTTACACATGTCAAACAAATACACAAGAGAGATAACTAGATTACAAATCAATCAAATTACAAATCAAAGAAATTCACACACACTGTAAAATGCCGAACGTCTCAAGAAATCTCTAACTTGGATTTTAAAGCGGTTTATATTGACTGAGCTCAGTTATTTTTCTCTTGAGGTCCAACAATTTTTTTGGCAGGGGTCAAAAAAGTGGTTTTATTTCTTGTTTTATTTTTTCACTTACGCAAAGAAACGATGAACTCATAATATGTTATGTTCTGTTCCCAACGAAATCGCATTCCGTAAGTCTTACGAAGATTTTTTTCGCAATGGTACTTCCCAAAGAAGTGGCGACCTTTTTAGTACAACTCTTTCAAGGGCTTTTTTTTTCATGTTCCCACTAAGTATCAGTCATAATTTTTGCAGAAATGGACACTCTTGAAAGAGTGTAAACTCTTAAACTATTTGACACCCTGTATTTTTCTTATAGGTCGCGGTAACAAAACGTCACCTTGGCACCCGCTATGGCAACGTTGCAAGTACGCCTGACGTGGCAACAGCGCAATGCGCATTCTTTTCGAGGTTGAATCAACATCATAAGACGCTCGCGCCCGCGCATAATGGGGTGCCAAGGTGCCGCTGTAGAGATTTGTTTGTTTTTGACATATCTCAGTAAAAACTTCAGTTTAGCACAATTATTATTTTTCTATATACAGGGTGATTCGAAAGTGTCGAACCAAAACAATATACAGTACATGGAATCCTTTATGAAGCATAGAAAAAATATCCAAACAATTCTTAGACTTTTATTTTTGAAGTTATGAAGGGTCAAAGGGTAGTTATTTCAAAAGAATTTGATAAACTGATGGTGATAGAATTATAAACAAAAAAACACAACCACTGGATATGTATTGAATTTTTGTTTTCTATATCGGGTGAGTCAGAAACCTCGGAAATTATCTTTCTTCAAAAATGCTTCTGAACCATTTGGTTGGTATCTCAACCGATTTGGAGCAGAAGATAACACGGTTTTGTAGTAAGGAATTTTTTTGGGAGGACATTTTTGGAGAAATTGGATTTTTTAGTTCATGAATCACCTGTATGGTAAATGGAAACGTATACCTACAGTAGTGTCAGTAGTTAATATTTTTCGTTCAGAATTCCTGCGACAACAGTTGACAAAAATCTTTTGAAGCAACAAAAATAAAAGGGTCTGGAGGACGAAGGACCACTCTTTGACTCGTCATAACTTCAAAAGTAAAAGTTTAACAATTTTTTAAATAATTTTTATGGGCTATAACTATAGAAGTTTCCATATACCGAAACAAAGCTCTCCGACTACCACAAAGGTCGCTATATGGCCCTAAGAGGCGCAATATTCATTTATATTTGCGTGTTTGTTGTCTTCCATATACCGTGTATTGTTTTGGTCCAATACTTTTGAATCACTCTGTGTTTATTCAAACGAAATAAAAATAGGAAACGAGAAAGAGCGAGAGAAAGAGGCATATCATACAATTATATTTTTCTGAATCAGGACGACTAGGAGATGGGAGGTTCATGAGGGACTTGACGGTTAAAGTTTTGATGTTTGTATTCAGCCAGGTTAAATACCCAGGAGCGATACCTATTTCAATTT
The DNA here is from genome assembly GCA_949128115.1 of Anaspis maculata. NCBI lineage: Eukaryota > Metazoa > Arthropoda > Insecta > Coleoptera > Scraptiidae > Anaspis > Anaspis maculata. Next base: position 25,354,007 of record OX421966.1, read on the forward strand.
TGGTCCTAGTTTAGTAAACAGTTAACTATACCTACTCGTGCAACTCAAGTGAGTATCACAGATCTTAGGATAACAAATAAAAGTCTCACCATCATTCTGTGGAGTTCTCCGGAAGTTGTCGAATGTGACTCGCACCTTGGACGAAGCGTTGTATTGCTGTTCCCTACGCTTCAGATCCTCGTCGTACTCTTTATCGAACTGCATTTGGAGCATTCTGGCAATCATCTCGTCCGATTTGTCCTCCTCATCGTCGGCTGCCAGAGCACCCAAAGCATCCAGAACTTCCTGGGGTATTTCAGGAGGACCTTCCGCAGGAGCCGGCTTCATGGCATCACCGTATTTTTTGTCCTCTTTGGCCTGGAGGTCTTTGGCCACTTCTTCAGACAATATGTCTTGGAAACTAACGGGTTCCACGGGTTCGACTTTGGCCCACGGACACGACATGTTCTACTTTAGCTTACACACTAACAATAAACTAATATCACAATAAGTAAGGGCTTTAATAGTAGTCGGAAGCGTAATGTTGTGCAACGAATAATAAAATAGCAGCAAGGTTGCAAGGTGTGCAGGTGAATGGTGAAATTTCTTGGAAGACGTCAAGTTGACAGGTGTCAGAAAGTGACGTTACATAAACGGCTCGTCATACGTCAAATTAAATTTGAAATTGATATCCTTCTTTGTAATTAGGCAAAAAGTTTAATTATAATAGTTCCAATTGATATTTCAAGCTAATTTTGGATAGTGGTGATTGCTCAAACTGAGTGATTTGTTTGAAATAGTAAAGGCTTTTTGAGGAAGCTACAACGCCACTGGTAGCTGTGACAGATGACATAATTGACAGGAGGTGACGCGTCAGCTGGCGGGCGTCCGTTAAGACTGAGGTTAGGATCGTTTGAATATTTTCGAATTTTGTTTTCGTTTCATTTTAATTTTCTGAATGTAAACGCGAGAAATACATAACGCAATCATGTCGAACGAAGGCATACTGTCGTGCAGCGTCAACATGGAATGGACCAATCCACAAGGAGTCGTAACGAGAAAGGTAACCCAAAAGACTGCATTTTTGAGACTGATCCGGAGCAATTTGCAAGAAATCTTCGTGGAAATCACCGCAGTCAAATCGGCCCCCGTCAGGCTACAGCTGAAAGGCATTTCCGTCCACAAAAAATTCATGAACGAAGGCAAAACCTCGATCAAGTTCCAAGACGAGCGTTGCACCCTGTACTTATCGAACGCACCCCCGGGTCAGCTTCTCAGCTTTCTGAAGACGATGTTCGTCAAAATGACCAACGATAAAAACAACGGCGGCAAGGCCGTGCCCCTGCGCACCCAGCTGCTTTCGAATAAGCCAAAGCAATTTGAAGAAATCAGCCCCATGACCGTTGCCGAAATCGACAAGGCGAAAGCCAAGGCTTCGCGATCCACCGACACGACCCCCTCTCCGTTGAGCAAGAAGCGAAAACTGAGCCCCAAAGACAAGACCTCGTCATCGGCCAAACGCCTCTACAGTTCCTCTCCCATTCCGAACGAACCCCTGGATTTGGAACAGAAGGAAGTTTTGGATGCGTGCTTGAGCGGGAGGAACGTCTTCTTCACCGGAAGTGCGGGGACCGGCAAGAGCTATTTGTTGCGGAAAATTATCGGGGCTTTGCCTCCCGACGTGACCATGGCTACTGCTTCTACCGGTAATTTGTTGAGTTGTGTTATTAAATGAATCTTGTCTTTTCAAATTTGTTTTTTATAGGTGTGGCAGCGTGTCACATCGGTGGCATAACTCTGCACCAGTTTGCCGGCATAGGGGCTGGTGAGGCGACGCTCGAAAGAAGCGTACAGTTGGCTTCACGATCGGCTTCGGCAGTGATTTGGAGGAGATGCAAACATTTAATTATAGACGAGATTTCGATGGTGGATGGTTCCTACTTTGAGGTAGGATTTTACCTTACTTAAGGTTTTAGTTAGGTAGGTACTACAGAGCTCAAAAATTAGAGAAGATCTGAAACAGAAACGACTTTTGCGCCAATTTCCAGTGATTGCATTGAATATTACAAAGAGGGGTAAAAAAGCAGAAGAAACCCCCATTATCCACGTCTCTGACAAATTTTGATAGATCGCGGTATGATTGTTCGATATCGAGTTATTTCAGTAGGTAAGCTTTGGCTCAAGTTTGAACAAAGTCGGTTGAGAAGTTCCAAAGTTATGCCGAAAAATCGAATTTTCAAGTTCAACTTTGAACGCCTATATCTCCGTTGATATTCGTTTCTGACTTTTTTTTTGAGAAAGTCTACTTTTGAAGTTTCCCATCATTTCCTGAAAGGACGCGATTTAAATTTGAAACACCCTGTATACCAAGAACTAAACAAACAGCACTCTGTTAGTTTGAAAACTCGAAAAACTGGAGTGGTATCACAATATTTGAAAAATACAAACATGAAAACTCCACTAAAGTTTCCCTATAGTACAGGAAAAATAAAAAAAAAATAAAAATTGAATGCTCCACTACATATCCAAAATCGCCAAAAATCGCACCTGGGGTTTTGAGTTATTGGAGGGGGGGTGAAAAATTGCAACTTAAAATGGAGGGGATGAAACCCGTCAATCCGTTGGGAGCAAATACGTTATGATTCGACGCATCATATCCCGTTTGTATCATTCCGGTACAAAAACTGTCGATCATTATGGAAGGGGGCTCGTGTGAATGCGAAGCTCGGCCAGGGGGCTCTTTTTTCGTCCTGCGCCATATTGAACCGATCACGACAAGTTTGGCATCTTTTCCGACTAAATTCAATCTCCTTAAAATAAATCCGATGTGTAAATTGGGATGACAACAAGTTCGAACAAGTTAATTGAAACAAACTTGTTTTTTTCTTTGACAATTTTGACGATTTGTTTTTTTACTGTTAGAGATGTTCATATTTGAAAATATTCCAGGGGCCATTAGATTGAAGTGTATTCTCCACGAGAATCATCCACTCGATGTATAATTTTGTTTCTTGAGTTTAAAAAATCGATTTGAACCTGAGCCGGCGAGGCGCGTCGTCTACTACTGACCAGAACACTACCTTTAAATGAAAATAGCTCAAATTATTGAAAAAATAACAACTGATCTTTGAAAATTCGGGGATCTGTGCAGAATTGAGTTCCCTATAACAAAAACAAAATCGTCATGAATCGCACTGCAGGGTTTTGAGTTATTTGAGGGGAAAGGCAACAGTTCATGAAGTATGAATCTTGCCAAAATGTTATTCTCCTCCTCGAATAACTCAAAATCCTGCGGTGCGAATCATGGCGAGTTTGTTTATGTTATAGGAAATTCAATTCTGCACAGATTCTCGAATTTTCAAAGATCAGTTGTTATTTTTTCAATAATTTGAGCTATTTTCATTTAAAGGTGCATGCTGTAGTGTTCTGGTCAGTAGTAGACGACGCGCCGCGCCAGCTCAGGTTCAAATTGATTTTTTAAACTTGAGAAACAAAATCATACATCGAGTGGATGATTTTCCTGAAGAATACACTTCAATTTAATGGCCTCTAAACATTTTTTAGAGATGAATACCTCTAACAGTGAAAAAAATCATCAATACTGTCAATGAAAAAACAAGTTTTCTCAAGTTAAACTTGTTCAAACTTGTTTTCATCCAAATTTACACAACGGATTCGAGTTTAGGAGATTGAATTTAGTCGAAAAAAAAACTAAACTTGTCGTGATCGGTTCTACATGGCCAGAAAAACAAAATGGACCACCTAGTAGAGCTTCGTCCCCCCACGACCCCCATTCAACAATGATCGACACTTTTTGTGCCAAAGTGGTATCAACGGGATATGATGCGTCGAATCATAACGTATTTGCTTCCAACGGATTGACGGGTCTCATCCCCTCCATTTTAAGTTGCAATTTTTTACCCCTCCTCCAATAACTCAAAACCCCTGGGTGCAATTTTTGGCGATTTTGGATATGTTGTAGAGCATTTAATTCTCAACAGAATATCAAATTTTTAGGACGTCCATATTTTTTCCGAGGTTGGAATCTATCTTTCTTGTACTACTAGTTACTGTTATCAATCAACCTTTTGAAAAAAAAAACCGGAAAAAATATTTTACAGAAAATTTCAGGAGATACTCTTTATTACTCTTGGTCATGATTAAAAGTATCTTCAGTCAAATCTGTTTCATTGGCAAGTACCCCATTTTGCTGTAACTTTTTTGAATATAATAGGTGGCAAATAACTAAATATCCAGGTTAAACTTGGAAAAATCATGAGCTATGGTAAGTATGTTGATAAATGTGGTAATATTCAATGACCAACTCTGTTTAATAAAAAAAAAACGGAAAAAAAACTGCCCACCATTGGGATTTGAACCCGGGATCTTTCGAATGGGAGTTCTTGTCCGGCCTGGGCTAGGAGGACCTGGGGCCCTATTTTCGGAACCGGTGAACAGATCATCAGGTGATGTTGCCTAGGTGACAGCCAATCACAGCCCTGGTTGCCTAGCAACTTCGCATAGGAACGGATCACACGTTTCCCGCAAATAAAAGCTAGTCCGCACGGGCGATATACCGCTGGATCGATTTCCTGTCAAAAATGTCCAACTTTCAGCGACTATTCACCTTATTCGAAATTCCTCTGCCATCTTTTGACGATATGTTGAAGTGGAGATATCTGGGGGGATTGAGTCCCAAACCAAAATGCACCAGATTTTCTCATGTCAACTTTATTTATAATGTCAACACAACAAAAGCGCGCCCGTCGCCAGTGACATAGAAACAAAATAATATTTATCATCACTATGGTATTATTCAAGTGTTTGTAATTTGTGGTTTCTTCAGTCATTCCCATGTCATTCTCCAGTGGAATGGCTCTCCAGTGCTTGAATCAGCTTGGATGGTGCGATGTACCCTTATGAAACGCTGAAGTGGTGCAATGTGGAAGCCAGCAAGACGACGGACCTTGGCAGTTTATCGTCGTAACTTTTCTTCCCCGATGTAATGAAGTGTACGCCGCAAACCTTGTGGCATTTTGTAGGCTGGCATGAGTCTTTTTCACAACTCCTTTTTCTACGCGCTTTACCCAGACCTTTCTCTTCTTTCGTCTTTGGTGAACGCGTGAATTGAAACATTTCGACTTTCGGCTGTGTCCGACTTGCAGCCAGGTCCGTGAGCCAGGTACACAGCACCTTGTATACCCCTTTGCTGATTGCGACTTCCCACCATTGGTAGGTCGGTATTTCACAACATGGATTAACAAATCAAACTCAGTAATTAAGCAGTAGCCACAAATGATAACAATAACCGGTTACAACAGCAGCAGCAATAACAAGACAAAATAACGAAGATGAGAGAAAATTCGGAAAGCTGCGTGTACTTGGAACGTAAACGATCCCTGCTCGTAATGTCAAATTGACAAATTCAAATACGACACTTGACTGGAAGAAGTCGAACTGACATCTATGCAATATAGTAGTTATCTACTTTACCTACGCTGTGGGGACCCGTTTCCCATGATGCATTTCATTTACGAATAAGGTGAATACAACTCACTGCTCCTTAGACCAATCCAGTGTCTCGATTTTCCTTAACAACACTGCATTACATCGGGTATGCCGTTGCGACGGGCCATTTTTGCGAATATACGAAATCGATTATACGTAGACCTCTCGTATAATCGCAGTTCATTTGAATTCAAAAAACCACAATTTTCGCCCTTTGCAACAGTGCTTGCCGGATTTCACGATCTAACCAGCAGCCTTGCCACACACTGAGCCATAGCTGACCCTGTGCACCAGAAGCTAAAGTTTGACATGTCGTATATAATTCTATCTCGGGTGTGCCAGTAGCGGTAAGATGTATCAAAACGAAAATCGTGCAGAACTTTCGTCCAACTTCAGCAATTGGAAAGTTACGAATAAAATTTTTACTTGCATTTATATGGTTTAGTTCTCACTCGCTCATATTGTTACTGTGGGACAAATGGAATTCATAAAAAGCAATGCGAAAATCTCAAGTGAGGTAGGTAAGGCATGGCCAAAAAAATCAAGTCGTAGCCAATGTCAAACAATAATAACTTATTTGACAATGTATTTTTGAATGGTTGTCTTTTGCATTTCGAAACCAACAAATGGGTCGTTTTGTAACCACTACAGCCGAACAATTCAAGACTTTGTATGGTCAGTTGAACCAGCCAATACTGTTAGAAGAGAGGAATATGTTTGACGGCAGTTTCAACCATTTTCCGGACGAAAAGTCCACGCTAAAATGGCACACATCCTGGAAAACTGATGGGCATACAACATGCGAAAAACGAACGGAGGTGACTCAAAGAGGAAAATTTGAAGATCCTATGGAATCTGACGGCAAAGCGGTTGCAGTTGAACTTTTACTCTGAATTCGGGAAAAAGACTGATCCTTTCAAAGGTAATCTTTGTAGGCTGATTGCTGTGTTGTCATTACTTTTCACTCTTCTTTCAAAGGTGTTGGCATTTCGTAAGGCAATGATGCTCGGAATTCCGAGGGAAGAGTTCACCAAGGGATGACGGAATTATGGAAATGCATTTCAGCACCATTGACTGCTGAGGAGCTACACAGAATACTACAAACTTTCGGCGAAGACTCAAGTTCTTCTGTTACCTACCAATAAAAATTGTTCACTTCTATCACCTGTTCAAAATAAACGATTCACTTTGCTCCTTATAATGTAGTTATGATGATATTTATTGTAGATTTCGTAATACAGATCAAACAGGGATCAGGCATTAAAGGTAAATCAGGACCAAAACGTCAGTTTGACAAATTATTTCTGAATTTTGAAAACTGTCATTGACAAAAGTCGGAAGCAGGTGGGTCGTGCAAAGCTCGTTGTATAGTCTAACGAATGCAACTCGAGCATCAAAATAATCTGAATATACCGCTCTTGTTCGATGTATTGCTTCAAAACACAGCTCGACCTATGGTCTCGCTGTGTTTCTTGCAATACATCTCGCAATCGCGGTATATTCGATTATTTTGATGCTCTTGTTGTATTACTACTGAATATTCGCTAAAAGTTGAATCCCCGCCAACTTTTAGCGATTGACCGCTGTTTTCAAAGTGTCAGCATTGACACAGCATGAAAATGTGACGTGAGGTTTTGCTAGGAAGGAGCCCGGTGCTTATCTCAAGACGAAATGGAAAAACTTGATCACCGATGGGTGTATCAGTCCAAGGGAGAGGAAAAATGGTGACTACTGGACGGTGGACACGTATCAGCTTGATCTCAGAGTTATGAATCCATCTGCAGTGTTGTTGCTGCATGAGCTTGAGTTGCACCAGAGCAAGGTCAGAGGCAAGATTATCAAGAAAAAAAGAAAACGTGCACGGTTTTGAGTACCACCAAAATACATGTACCTAGGTTTCACGCCACAATTTTTCTTTTATATATTTGTGCCCGAGTTTGTGTCTTTCCCGCAATGGAAGTTTGAAGTTCCACAGTGGAGGCCTTTTCTAAACCTCTTCAATTAGTTGCAAGGCTGAGAGCGGGGTTCACTGTCCACACCGTGTCGTCACTCGTCATCGTCGTAGGTGTGATTGTGATTCTCATGGGCTCGGGCTGCTCATTTCTGTAGTTGACCATTCCAAAATGCTCACATCATAAATCATTAAAAGACACCCGTCGCGCGTCGCCAGCATGTATCTGTTGCAAAAAATAGTTTCCTACTCAAAAGAAGACCACGTACTTGTGAGAATTTTGCTTTTTTATTTATCACAATAACATTAGATAGGTATTAACATCGTCTTTGATTTGAAGAACACCCGTCTTTTGAAGAATATCCAGACACTACATCATGCAATTCGCGTGACAAACGACTGACAACCGGATCTGACACTTTAAAAAACAGACGTGACACTAATTATTCGCTGATTTTCGCCGCTCATGCGGACGATGATTTCAGCGGCAAAAAAAATAGCGGTATATCGCCAAAAACCAGCGGTATACCGCCCGTGCGGACTAAGCTTAAGACCCCTGCTGAGCTACTTCGCTCATTGTGCGTAGATAATAGTATATTACATACCGAGGTGGGAAGCGTCTCATTACAGCCAAGGGATTCAATATATTACCGAGGCGTGCCGAGGTGAGATAGAATCCCGTAGGCTGTAATGACGCTTTACTCCGTGGTTTGTATAGGACTTTATTCACAATGATCCAAATAATTGGCTTTTCTAAAGTTTTTCGCGTCAAACGTTTTTATCAGGTAGGCATAGGCAACCTTTTCAAACAACGCATCCATCAACACTCCGCGCTCCGCGACAGCTGCTTAGATCAGATCACTTCTCTTTATACGTCACTTTCGGCCCGTGGTCCGAAAGTGACATTATTTTCCAACCTGTAAGGAATCATTCACTTTCCAACTTTTTAAAAGTTAGGAATCTATCGATTGCTAACTCATTGTAAATAAAAAAATTTAACTCTGGCCCCTGCCAAAAAAAAAGGACCTTAAGAGAGAAATAACTGAGCTTAGTCTACATAATATAAACAAATAAGAGACCAACAAATAATTATTACAGATTCTCAATCCTTAAAAATCTGAGTCGCTGTGAAAACTAACATCCTTCCTTTTTGAAGGATTAGTGAACGCAAGATGTTAAGTAACTATAGGGTTCTACTCTACCGTTATTTGGGCAAACTTCAATATGGCGGCCAAGATGGCGGCGAAATCATGAAACTCAGCTTGAAAATAAGAATGATCATCCGAGACAAGGGTAACTTTCAAGTTTCATGAAAATCCTTCCACTTATACGAGATTTCAATATGGCGGCGAAGATGGTGGCTAAATCATGAAATTTGGCTTGAAAATAAAAATGATCATACGAGACAAAAGTCAGTTTCAAGTTTCATGAAAATTGTTACACTAATAAGAAATTTCAATATGGCAGCCAAGATGGCGGCAGAATCATGAAATTCAGCTTGAAAATAAGAATGATCGTACTAGACAAGGATAAGTTTCAAGTTTCATGACAATCGTTCCACTAATAAGAGATTTCAATATGGCAGCCAAGATGGCGGCGGAATTATGGAAGCCAATCTGCCTATTTGGTCCTTGAGGACCTAAGCTATCCATCGGATAAAGTTCAATTTTTAAGGGCTGTAGCTTTATTTCCCGAAGAGAAGTTCAACTTCTTCGAAGTGCACAGGAGATCTCTGTTTTTTGATAATAATGATAACGGTGTATGGATAACAAAAATAGTGCCCATTGGCCACCCTCTGGGGACATCAGCTATCCATCGGAAAAAGTTCCAAGGCTCTTGCTTCAATTCTCGAGAAGGAGTACATCATCCTAGTTTCTACACGGACAGGCAGACAGACAGACAGACGAACCGGCCACATAAGCGTCATTCTGTTACTCATAAAAGAATGTTTTCCTACTGATTTCGACCTCCTGAACACGAATATCGGGTTTATTTTTGAATCGGAACAATTCTTTTTTTAACGAAAAACCGAAAAAATGGTAGTCTGTCACATGATTTTTAGTGATACCTACCTACTTTTTTTGTTATTGAGCGAACATGTTTCATAGTTTGAATGCCATTATCCTTCAGGTACCTAGTAATGCCTATTTCAAAATGTTAAATAGTGTTAATGGCACGTCTGATTTTAAATTTGTAGGGACACGTAGGTATATGCGCCGAGCCGTAGTTTTGCGGTCGTTTTCAAAAATGCCTAACAATTGACCCGAAGGTCGTATCGAGGTGGAGTTTTTGTCAAAAGAAAGTTCAAATTGTTCTCTAAATATATTCCCGTACATGTAGGGATGTATTTCCATAAAAACATGTAGCTACCCGCATATCGTAACTTTCAACATCTAACTGCGAATTCCAGCACTTAATCGGCGAAGCCGCCTTACACCAAAATGTTATTATTGTAATTGTTCATGATTATTTCGGAAAGATTTTTCTTGGTTCGCGTACCAAGGCCATGAGCTACCCATTCAAGTTAAAATATTTTCTGTATTGGATTCCGTTTTGTTTGAAGAAAAGGTTATCAAGCACCAGCAAGCAACGAATAATCTTTTGCGGCCGAGCCGTAGCTTCGGAGTCATTTTCAAAAATTTATAACTATTGACTGGTACCTCGCACCGATGTGGAATTTTCATTAAAATTAAGTTCAAATTCTCCTCTAAATATAACTCCGCATATGTATTATTGTAACATGATAAGAACGGGTACTTGATCGCATGTGATAACTTTCGAGATCAGGCCGGCTTCTGAAATGCAGCATTCAACGGCGATGCCGCGTCACACTAATTTGTTATTATTGTAATTGTTTATCATTATTCCGTCGAGATTTTTCTTGGTTCGGGATACAAGGTCATGAGCTACCCATTGAAGTAAAAATTTTTCGCAAAAACCTTTTCGTCTAGGACTAGATCCACTGACGGACGGACGGACGGACGGACAAAGCGAGGACAAAACCGCCTTCTCGTTTGGAGAAGTGCGCTAAAAAGTAACATCCACTTCAGAAATTTGCAGAACAGATGCTCGCGATGAGAGGTCCCGCGGCAGAAATGACGACAATTTTTTTTCATGTATTCATGTTTTAAATTTTACAAACATCTCATTTACGTACAGGTGATCCACCGAAATTCCCCCCCTGTTAGAAATTTCCCGTTGGAATAAATTGGGGGGGGGGGGAGAAATTTCCCAACCATTGTTCCCGTAGAATTCAAATTTGAACATGACATTTTTTTTATCTCATAGTATACACTCAACAGGTGTTTCAAAAAAACTTCCAAATTTTTTTGACACCTTGTATCTAAATATTGGAAGTGATGCGGCTTTTTCTCCCGAGTCCAGATATATTATTTGAGATTTGAATAAGATTATATACAGGGTGTTCATTTTCACACTTCCCACACCAAATTTTTCCCCGCCAAATGTTTTTCAAGAAAAACGCCGGAACAGGTCGATTTTTATTTTGAAGGAGACATCTAGGACACGTATTGCCGAATTCTCATCGATAAAAATCGACCTGCTCTGGCGTTTTTATTGAAAAAAATTTGGCGGGGAGAAATCTGGGGTGAGAAGTGTAAAAGTGAACACCCCTATATGATCTTTTCAGATATCAAATTACATATCTGGACTCAAAAGAAGAAGCCGCATCATTTCCAACATTTAGATACAAGATTTCGAAAAAAATTGGAAGTTTTTTGAAACACCCTGTACACTATAAAATACAAAATACTTTGGTGTCCAAATTTGAATTATTCTACGGTAAAAATGGTCGGGAAAAATTTCTTTCCCCACCAGTTTATTCAGAACCTGAAAGATGAACGTGATCATCTGTGCTATTTGAATGACTTATTGAAGGTTTGTGACACAGAGGAAATGCGGACCATTTGTAATGAATTTAAAAGTAGTTATCGAAAATGTATTAGAAATATAGTCCAGGAATTTTAGAAAAAATAGCGAACAAAAATGAAAGCGAGCCAGATTTTCGTATATAAGCTCAGTTAAGCATGTAGTTTAACATAATAAAAGTCCTCAAAAATCCGGTGTGAGCTTCGGCCGTTGTGGCCTCGAGAAGAACTTGAGGGTCAGTTTTTCGCATATATCTCGTGAACAATGGCACTTAGGAATAAAGTGTTCGGGAAAAAATTGTTGAAAATTTTATTGTCTATAAGAAAGGTTCCCACACATTCCATCGTCAGTCCACTCCTTCTTCGTCAAAACACAAGAAAAGCTAAATAGTCCAGATGCTCGATGCTGAAGACTGTATGGACCTTGAGTTTTATGATGGCGGGGTGCCACTTGGTAGAGGTGTTGTTCGATCTATTCTGTTTTGACTGAAACTATTTGCCATCAATACCAACTATGCCGGCGGCATATACAGGGTGAAATAAAAATAAAAAGTTGAACAAATGTACCTCAAGAACCAAAATAGGTGAAGACATATAAATCGTCAAAAAGATTTCTTATTTCATGGTCATGAAGTCGTCGTAAATTTGGATCTAATATATTGAGCCGTTTCTAACATATCTTCAGAAGACTGAAGTCGTTACGAAAAAAAACTAGTTCTCCGTATATCAGTAATTCTTCAGATATTGAATCGAGACTTGGTGTTTTGAATCGAAACAATGATAAATAACATTTAAGATTAAGTAATAGTGAAAAACACTCTCTAGGTCAACTACTTTTAGAAAAAACACAGTCACCTTTTTTTCTGATGAGTAGACGAAAAAATTATTTTTTTCGGTAACAACTTCAGTGTTTTGAAGATATTTCAAGAACGGCTCAAGATATTTAATTCAAGTTTACGATGACTTCATGACCATGAAATCAGAATTATTTATGGCGATTTACATGTCTTCACCTATTTTGGTTCTTGAGGTACAAATGTTCAACTTTTTATTTTTATTTCACCCTGTATATGCCGCCGGCATATTTCGTATCAATGGCTTCAAGTTTCAATCGAAAAATAGTGGACCAACCAACAACTCTACGAGGTGGCACTCCGCCATCATAAAACTCAAGGTCCATACAGTCTTCAGCATCGAGCGTCTGGATTATTTTAATTTTCTTGTGTTTTGACGAAGAAGGAGTGGACTGACAATGAAATGTGTAATGACCTTTCTTATAGACAATAAAATTTTCAACAATTTCTTCCCAAGCACTTTCTCCCTAAGTGCCATTGTTCACGAGATATACGCAAAAAACTGATCCTCAAGTTCTTCTCGAGGTCACAACGGCCGAAGCTCACACCGGATTCTTGAGGACTTTTACTATGTTAAACTACATGCTTAACTGAGCTTATATACAAAAATCCGGCTCGCTTTTATTTTTGTTCGCTATTTGCGATTTTAACAGCTGAAATTCCTGGACTAATAGTAAAGTTAGTGAAAAGTACCTACTCTTGAATGCCCCATACAAATTTCAAAACGATAAAATTGATAAGGAGAAAATTGCAGTTGGTTTTCGAAAAATACATGTACGATCGCACGCAAAATAAACGGAGACAGTGTTTCGCGCGGAGTGTACCGATTTACTGAATTTTAGCTTGGTGTCACAGTGACAAGAAGGCTAAAATTCATTAAATCAGTACACTCCGCGCGAAACACTGTCTCCGTTTATTTTGCGTGCGATCGTAGGTATTTTCTTTCCGGATAAATTCAGAGTGTCTTGTCGGTTTCAAGCGAATAAAATACTAGAAGTGGTTCTCAATTGGTTGAAAAAGCCAGTGAAAATGCTGCACTGCCATCACATATTTCTCCCTTCCGCATTCACATAGAATATTCCCACAATACTGCGGAAAATTTCAAGATGTGATTCCTCAGCGTATTTAATGCATACATTTTGAGTAATTTGTTCTTTTGCCTCATGTTTCAACAGAAAATCGAGCACGTGGCCCGACAAGTCCGCAAGAGCGACAAGCCTTTCGGCGGCATCCAGTTGATTCTCTGCGGGGACTTCTTCCAATTGCCTCCAGTGAACAAGACCAAGGCTCCCACAAAATTCTGCTTCCAAACCAAGGCTTGGGAGCAATGCAGCCTGTCACTTTACGAACTGAAACGCGTCCATCGCCAAGACGACGACGTGTTCATCTCCATGCTGAACCAAATCAGACTGGGCCAGGTGACGGACGAAATGACCAAAAAACTTTCAGAAACCGCCAAACAAAAGATCGAAAACAACGGCATTCTGGCGACGCGCCTTTGCTCGCACACCAACGACGCCAACATCATCAACGAATCCAAGCTGACGGCCCTCGAAGGCGACCAACAGACCTTCACGTGCGAAGATTCCGATCCGAACTCGTCCAAACAACTGGATCAGCAGACTCCGATCCCAGCGAAGTTGGTGTTGAAAGTGGGAGCGCAAGTTATGCTCCTGAAGAACATAAGCATATCCGCCGGATTGGTGAACGGCGCCAGGGGCGTGGTCAAGTGCTTCCGCGAGGGGCTTCCGGTCGTGCAGTTCCGCAAAAAGGAGTACATGGCCAAGCAGGAGCGCTGGATGGTGAAGACCGCCGGCGGGGCCGTCCTGACGCGCAAGCAGGTGCCCCTGAAGTTGGCCTGGGCGTTTTCCATCCACAAGTCGCAAGGACTGACGCTGGACTGCGTGGAAATGTCCCTGGGAAGGGTCTTCGAAGCGGGCCAGGCGTACGTGGCCCTAAGCAGGGCGCAGAGCTTGGACACGCTGAGGATTCTGGATTTCAAAGCGTCGCAGGTCTGGGCCAATCCGGACGTTTTAAAGTTTTATCGCGAGATGAGCGCTCGGATGGCGCTCGTAGAGTACATCCCGTTGGGCAGGAAGAAGGAGGCCAACAAGAGCGCGGCAAAGAGGGGGCCGTTGATGAACAAGTTGATGAAGTCCATGAAATCCGCGATGGGCAAACCTCTAGTCACTATTAATTAGGAAGTAAAGTGCATTTTTTATATTACTTACTTATTTCGATTATTGTATTTATGAAGATTTTTTTAGATAGTAAACTTAAATACAGTGTGTATTACTCCAAACTTCCATTTCTCTGTAAAGGTGTCATCTTCTAAGTTTTGAGCTTGAAACTTTCAAGTCTGGTCCTCGCCTCGGTTTGGCGAGCAAAGTCTCCTGATAACAGTCCCGATTTTCTTCTATTGACAGTTAATTGACTTGTTTCAAAGTTTCATAGGTATTTGGAATGAAAAGAAGTTGGTAAACGTGACTGAACGTTCCATAAAGACTCATCGCTCCAAATTCACGGATTCTCAATTTACGTTTCATTAGTTCTACCAATCAGTTGTCGAGTTGTCTCTTAGTGGTGTCCGAACTTTAAATCCGGGAATTTTGGCCATCGAAACAGGAGCAGAGTTTCTCCAGAGAACATTTTCCAAAAACATAATAATGGGAGATACAGAGCTCCTTCGGAGCTGGAACCGAAAAATCGCGTTTTTGCGTAATGGACCTTTTCAGAAAAGAGACAGATGCGTGTGCGTTCGTACCGAGCAGTTGGTGGTGTCTAGCTATAACGGCGCCTAATATCTCCAAGGGAAACTCCGTTCGTTATGAAGTGCGCGGCACCATACTGCGGCTATGTGGGGCTGTGACGTAAATCGTGCGAGAGAAACCGTCTTTATAGGGTGATTGCATGAAATGCGTTCACATGATCACCGGCAGGCAGCGCAAGGATCGACAGTTATGTTTTGACGTTTGTTAGCGAATTGCATTGGGGCACATAACAGGGCCGCTATTCTTGAATCTTGTGAGAAAAGGCCCTTGGAGTAAAATACATTCCGCAGTACACTGATGTAGCGAATGTTGCCTTAAATCGTGGTTTTTAGGCAACTTTTGCTACAGAAGTGTAGTACGGATTATACAGGGTGTCCCGAAAATACACCGACAACGTTCTAGGGCAGTTTCCTCTCATCGAAACAAGAAAAAAAGTTCCTATGAATATGGGTCCGAAAACGCTTCCTAAGGGAGCTACAGGCCCCTAAAGGTGGGACCCTGAGGATGGTTTTTATTCAATATCTCCGAAACCGTTCAAGAGAAATCAATCAAACTTGACACATTGACTAATCGTCTTGTGCCCAACAAAATGAGGCAAGAATATTTTCAAAATAATTCACAAGGGGTGAGTCAGGCTGAGGTGTGGGGGTAAAAATAACCCCAACTTTTTCAAATGTGGATCGTTTCCAAATTTAACAAGAAATGATGAAATAGTGGAGTTTTATACCAAAAAAAGGTCTCCCTGTTCAACCTCGATAGACGCACCGTTTACGAGATATTTGAGTTTGAATGTACGAAAACGTGGTCAGTAATGCTGATTTTTTAATTACGATATTCAAGGCGAAAGAAAAACCATTTCAAAGCAACTTCATTTTTGTTAGGCATTTAAATTTTGTTGGGCATATAAAGGTTATTAAATGTGTCAAGTTTGATTGATTTCCCTTGAACGGTTTCGGAAATATTAATAAACACCATTTTCAGGGTCTCACACCTTTAGAGACCTGTATCTCCCTTAGGAAGCGTTTTCGGACCCATGTTCATAGGAACTTTTTTTCTTGTTTTGATGAGAGGAAGCCGCCCTAGAACGTTGTCGGTGTATTTTCGGGACACCTGTATAAAACTCTCAGGGACTTTTCTCACACGATTCAAAAATAGCGACCCAGGTGTAAGGCATTGTTAGAAATGATTAGAAATCACAATCTCGATCTCGTAAACGCCGAATAAACCAGTATGTGAACAAAACACGTAAAAACGATAGTATTTAGTGAGGTTAGCAGGTTAGTCCCGTTGACGTTGACTCCGACATGGATGCAACTTGGCAGATGACAATGACACTATTGACATTTTGCCATAAACGCCCTCTACATGCAATCACCCTATTGGAAAGGTCCATTTGAGTCTTTTACTCAATTTTACTGTCTCGGCCGGCACCAACATGAAAGCCAGTAAAAGAAGATTTCGATGGTTTTATCCGTTTTTAACGTACCCAAGATGACAAGACAATTTCCTGAATGATGTTGCTACTACGAGTTCAATGTTCAATGATGTTAGCTATTTTTCCGAGTTCCGGACTCCCGGCACAGCTCCCGGCACAAGATACTCCCCGAACGCAAGAAGTGACGAGCTCTGGCTGTTCTCATGTATATTACTATTTTGGGACGTTCATGGCCTGGCCATGGCTTATCCTCATAACGGCGATAGTGGTACCGGTACTGTGGTACACTCGGCAGCAAAAGTACCGCCCACTTGATTTATAAAGAAGACGACCATTTGCTTGGCCTGCTCTACCGTAGTAGGTAGGTATGTACTCGAGATGAATAAAGCAATGCCGTCCTTGAAGAGGATTGAAAAAACAAACTGGGTGTTGGGTCGACGGCCTTTTGTGTTTCTTCTACCACTACAATAAAACGATATTTGGATACTTTGTGTTTAGGTTGCAAACGTGTACCTATGCTTAATTACTGGAAAAAAAGTTCCACAACAGTTTCAAATCCAATAATGGTGGTGCAAAATGGCGAGTCCGGTCCCTGTCGGCACTCAACATTGTTGAACGTTTGAGTGGTTTATTGAAGGACAATACAAATGATAAAAAGGGCAGCAGTGCTTTCTTCCTCTCGAATATTACTACTTACCTACTATGGTAGAGCAGCACAAGCAAATAGTCGTCGTAGTCAAAAATCAAATGGGCGTAATTTACGTGCACCTGTATGTATAAAGCAGTAGGGTTAAAATTACCTGGTTTTCAAGAAAATATCTGATCAGTCACCTTGAGATTCTTTTTAGGAGATGAGACTCGTTTTTAGAATTAAAAAATAATACCTTGGTAAGAATATTTCTTTAGATAAGTAACAAAATAAGCTTTCTCTGAACAGATTTATTATTAAATATTTTGCACAGCTCATATTTAGTCTTTAAACCAGAAGAACAGCATTAATACACCCATCATTTTCTGGGTTGTTGGTGACTTGCGCGTACTTGCCCCACACGACTTTACCGGCCTGCGTCACCAGACCCAGCTCTGAAATGTTGACTTCGATAATCGTACCCTTGGTTATGACACCCAAGCTGGTGAACATGGGAGATGTTGGATTTTTCTTCACGCCGATGATGTTCAAATAAAACGTCGCCTTCAGCTCGGGATGCGTCACGTGCGCCTTCTTGAACCGCAACCCCATGGGCCTGATGAACCTCTCGAACTTGGGCGGCTTCCTCGTGAACCCTTCGCCGACGAACGTCACCTTGGTGACCATTCGCTTCCACGCTTTCCTCTTGCTCTTGCCGGTCTTGACGACTTTGAGGACTTCCGAGTCGGCCTGGGCGCGGACTTTCGGTATGGGGACGTCCCACTTGCCGGCTTTCTCTTTTCGTTTCTGTTTGATCATGTTCGACAGGACTTTGGATCTGGTCTGGATGTCACGGTCGAGGAGGTAGACGGGCAGGGCGCCTTCGGCGACCTTTTCTTCATTCTGCTTGGTTTTCTTTTCTTCGTGCGCTTTGATCTTCTTTTTCATCTGGATCTTCTCATTGCGGCGCTGTTTGTTGAATATCTTGGCTTTGATGCCCCGCAGGCTCTGGGCCACTTGCGAGCGTTTGTGGGGTTCGCGTGCCTCCTTTTTCCTCTTGCGCTCTTCATAATCGAGCCTGCGACCGTGCAGTTTGTGATGGCGCTCGATGTACTCGTTCTGTGGCATTTTGTTGTGAAATTATCGACAACACGTTGGAACTCACAACACGGTTTTGACTGAAAGAACTTGGCCTTAACCACACTTTTTTGACGTTCAGGTTCTAGTTACTACAATTACAAACACGAAACTCCCTAGGTTCTGACAAAAGAAGTGACGGATCTGTCACTATGACAGTTCTCGAGAGAGGTTATGTTTTGAATTTAAACGTCATCCACCTCCTCCCAACAGAAAAAATAAGAACTCGTTTCGTGTTTGGAATAAATTAAAATAAGTTTTAAGCCTCGAAGCTATGGAGCATAAACCAGCTGAAAAGTACAGGTAAACACATGACCAAATCAAAACACCCATTCAAAAATCGTCAAGTTTGCCCTTCATTCTTTCATGCGTTCGTTTATTCCAGCTGAATCTTTACAAATGCGTTCTTCTGTGAGTTACATTTTATCGAGCAGTACCAGCGAGCCCAACATGTCTCACCCGGACTACGAGCAGTACTCGCACGACCACGCCGCACTCCTCGTGCTGGTCAAGCACATCGGTTCGCAACTCAAGCCGAAAACCTTTACAAAATTCTACGACCGTATCGCCAAAATTGGCACAGTAAAAATCACGGATTCCACGGGAACCGTGCGAAACATCCTGATCAGGTACGTGAAAGAGCACCCGGTCGAAAACAACGACTGGGGCGACTTCCAAACGCACCGCCGGCTCTTAGGGCTGATTTCTTTGGGCAAGTATGATTCGCAGCAGGAGCTGAACGAAATCTGCCGCGTTCATGAGAGTTTCAAAGTCAAGTACACTGGCACCCTTTTCGATTCGAGATGCATTCTGTTCGGGCCGACCAAGGAGAGCTCACCGGAAAGCCCGGTGAGCGACAGCAGCAGCGGCAGCACGGAAGAAAAAGAGGAAAGCAAGAACATAGAGAAATTCACCACACCAAGCAATTTCAAAACGCGCGGTTTGTTTTATGACGAAAGCGGCCCTTGTGCTGACTTGGAAAGCCAAGTTATTGAATTCATCAATTCGTTATTCTGGGTGCTGGAATCGAAACGTCTGGAACGCTCACGCGAAAAGCTAGAGCGAGTTTCGCTACTTCTGGCTCCATTCGAAAAGAAAGATTTCGTCGGCCTAGACATGGAGTCGAGAAACAACAAAAAGAAATGCACCGGCCGCATGACAAAGCACTTGGGCGATTTGTGCCTCCAAGCCGGGCTGCTGGCCGAAAGCCTGGTTTACTACACCGGAGCCGTGGAAACGTTGAAAACCGTAAACGATTGGCTCTGGCTCGGCGCGGCTTTCGAAGGCCTGTGCGCAGCTTCGGCTCTGGTGCTCTACCCCGAAATGCAGAGGAACGTCCCCTTGCACCGGAACGCGAGTCTTCAGGAAGGCTCCTCGCCGAAACGGGCAAGCATCACCGCCGCCAATATCAACACCACCATTGACATCGGCGTGAGAAAGGCGGCAGTGCCCAACACGCTGGCACCGGAAGAAATATCGAAGAGGTACCGCGAAGCCATCATCCACTACAGCAAGTACCAGAACGCCGGCATCGTGGAGACCGAGGCGAGCTTCAAGGCCGCCCGCATCGCCGTAGAACAGAACCACTCGCTGCAGGCGGCCAGTTTTCTGCAGAACGTCGTCTACATCAACCTGACGCTGTCGGAACAGGAGAAGATCCAGCGTTTTGAAACCTTGGCTGAGCTGTACACGCAGATCGGGTTCGTGAGGAAGGCGGCGTTCTGTCAACGTTTGGCTGCCACGAGGTACTTATTGAAAGCTTTTTTTACATCTTCTGTGATGCTTTTCCGTCAAAACTTCAACTCTGCACACTTTCAGCTTCTCACGAATTTCGAATTTGGCGCGCTTCTTGATCAAAACGTCGAATGATATGACTTTCCATATGTCAAAGTAAAATTATGACATTTCAAGTGTCAAAAAGTCAAAATTATGACATCAAAATTATGACATTCAAATGGCCAAAAAGTCAAAATTATGCCCAAAATCATGGACCCAAAATTATGGAAAAAGTTACGACCAAGGCTACGACTTTCGAATGTCAAATCATCAAACATGCAATATTTCAAATGTCAAAAAGTCAAAACTGTGACCTTCAAATGTCAAAAAATTGCAAGAAGGACGCTTCACATGTCAAACGATGGCGACTGTGTCATAAAGGGGACCGGAAGCCGCACATTTCACAGTAACGATTCCACCACCATTCTCTCCCTTATGCTCTTTTGAGTCGATGTAGGTACGAAAGAATGCGATTTACTAACGTTAACTATCCCATTTTCGCACTTGAACATCGCCCACTTTCCTTGCTTGTCGCTATGGTAACCACTCTATTCTCTCTGTTCTTTTTTTGACAATTGACGTTTCATTCACAGCTGCCAAAGTTTGTCAGCTAGCCGACAGCTGTCAAACGACGCTGCTCCTTGCAGTTTATTGTGCGTTTCAAAGTGTATGATGTGAAAAAGGAAACAGAATACGTGCCAGATATTTCAGCTTTTGTGTCATGCACAGCCAATACGAAGCTTTCACTGGTTCGACGTAGGCAACAGTGGAAAAAGCTGTATTGTTGGTTGCCTATATCACTTGAGCGGAGAATAAAAGCACGCTACGAAAATTTTACAGTTGTATTATTGTTACTTGGAGCTATGCGAAAAATGTGAACATGCTTGTGCTCCACAAAGCGCAGTACGTTATTGCATGTTATTGTCATTAAAAAAAATAAATCAATATATTTTTTGCGACTTTCTTCCGTTCTCTGAGTTTATGCCTTTTTTTTAAACGTACTTCAACTCTAATTTATGCTTTCCATGCGTTGTTATCTTTTTTTATGCGCTCTTTCGCTATTTTTTCCTGCATTTAATTCCTTCTATACACGCGTCGACTGCTCTTTTGCGACTTTCTTCCCATTTCGTGTAATTTATTCCTTCTTAATGATTTTTTTTACGATTGCTAGCTACTTTTAGCCCTGTTTCTTTTTTTTTACGCGTTCTTTTTAGCTTCTCCCCGCCCAACACTTCTGTTTTGCTCTTCGGACCCGTTGTTGTCTTTTGGTAGCGTATTGCCACAAACCCAATGTCTTTAGTGCTTTTCTTACAATTACTTGCGATTTCCCACCGTGTTCTTCGTTTTGTGACGCGTTATTTTTTGCTTATATCCCCGCCCAACATCCCTATTTTGCTCCCCTATCACGTTGGTGTATTGTATCTTCCGGTTAGTACAATTTTCCACTTCGTTCAGGGGGTTGCATATCCATCCACCCGGCGCTACTAAAAATAGTAAAAATACACTGCGTAGTTTCCTAACTTTCATAATTTTTTTCTCGGAAGTTTGTGGATCTTCCGCAAAATTTCTTTTGAAAAACCTTCTTGACCACTGTTTGTTGTCCATTCCTACTTTTGGAATGATCGAAATCGAGGTCCCCTTTATGACACGGTCACCTCAAATAATCAAATATACGATATTTCAAACGTGAAAGAGTTGACATTTCAAATGCCAAAAAGTCGAAATTTTGTAAATGTCAAAGTCAAATTTTTTTAAACGTCTTTTTACGAAATCACCGCAATTAGTGAATCCGCAATCCCACTTATTGCGTTCACATCCCCATCACGAACTTTGTCTCAAAAGTCTCAGGGGGCTGCAGAACTTCAACTTTGACGAGATCCGACCTAAGTAATGAAAACACGAGGTATAAGCGGTTCACCGAACTCAAATGACAGGTTGATATTTAGGTTGTTCGAAGCTTAGATGAACTCCCATTTTCTTTTAGATGATTTTTGTGTTTGAAAAATTTTGAATCTGGAAGCTTTGGGCCCAAATCAAGAATGCCAAAAATAGGGCCCCTAAAAACATGTTTTTTCTCTCGCATAAACTAAATAGTTCAGACGTGCTCATATCAAAATTTTGACAATAGATTTTGATTCAGAAGATAGAATTTATTACAAAATGATACCAAACACTTTAACATAGCGAAATCCTATACATATTATCAGAAAACGGAAATCGTGCAAACAACCCTAATATAAATAATCTTCCAGGGTAAGATTGAGGGGAGTTTCAACCTCTCAAAAATTCAGAAATAAATCATAGAATACAAAATAAAACTAATTCGGCTTCTCTCATGGTGAATCATGAAAATAACCTCAAGGGCCCCCGTAAAAAACTACCCAAAATCGAGAGTGGTTCCACCCCACAAAAAACTCCGTTAGGACCAGAACACAAAACTAGCATGATCTCGCTTTAGGCAGAAAGTGCACAATTCATCAGCTAAGCCGCCGGACTACTTAAAACGGGCATATCCGTCAAAATCTCAATTTTTGTCTGGTCAATCACAATACTTGCCGTTCCGTATTGGTGGAGGCTGGGAAACTGGAAGAGCTTCTTCAGAACAAAAAATCAATTGACCGCGTTTCCAGGTACGTCTCGCCCCAAAACCCAGCACCCAACTGGGCCCGCTGCTACAACCTGATGCTGCAAAGCCTACCGGGACACAGACTCTCTCTGGACCCGGCCGAAATGAAAGAGATCGAACAGGGCTGGCCCGTCCTCCAAGTCCAGCTGCTGCAAGAACTGGTCGTTGCCGCCAAAAGGATGGGCCATTCGGCACTGGCCACTCGGCATATGACCTTTTTGTTGCAGACAATGTGGCCCCATCTGAACGCCACAGAGCAGAAAGAGCTTTCTGTGCAATTACAAGTAAGAACTCAGCTGATTTTTCACAAAACAATACAATTACAATACAATTACAATACAATTACAATACAATTACAATACAATTACACTACAATTACAATACAATTACAATACAATTACAATACAATTACAATACAATTACAATACAATTACAATACAATTACAATACAATTACAATACAATTACAATGCAATACAGGTTTCCTCAAAGGAGAGATAGAGAATCCGCGATTCCGCGCAACTGTTTTCGGCACGTTCTGCGCACCGTGTGCCATGAGTGATCGCGCCATTTGTATTTACATTGCTCCGCCGTGTTAAAAGTGCGTTTTATTTTTTGAATTTTGAAGCCAACCATGCTGGGAAAGTCGCTAAAAAATATATCAAACTTCTCAATGAATATTGCAAATGAATATTCTGCAAAGAAGAATTTGCCAGAGAGGCATTTGATGCGCGTATACAACTATTTTTGTAATGGATATATCAAGAATATATGGACGTGCGCAGAAAGCACAGGGCCGCTATTCTTGAATCGTATAAGAAAAGTTCCTGGGAGTTATATATGATCCGTACTACATTTCTGTAGCGAAAGTTGCCTGAAACCACGATTTTAGGCAACATTCGCTACATCAATGTACTGCGGAATGTATTTCACTCTCAGGGACTTCTGTCACACGATTCAAGAATAGCGGCCCAGGTAAATGCGTGTCCTATGTCCCACTTTTAATATTTTTTATAGTGTATTATGGCCATCACTATAAATTCGAAGTGTTTGATGCAAAATTGTGGCCAAGTATACCCTTGAATTATTGATACTTGATGAACTAAGCAGGAAGCTCCCTACTATTATAACGCTGAAGACGAGGCTGAAGAGCTTGTGGTTCTTTTTGCTTCTTTGAGTGTCACGTCGTATTTTATAGATCCATGCTTAGGGACACATTCGCTGTATAACTTGTGGACTTGTATAGTGGCCCACAACATTTATTTTCCATAACTACTTGTGAAAACTGTATAAATACCAATAATAACACCATCAAAACACACGTTCGGCTTATGGCATCGGGACAATGTTGGCACACTAGGACTGCGACGATTTACTGCGCAATCGAATGTGACGTCATGGACCAGAAAGAGACGCTCAATTTAGGAAACCTGTATTACAATACAATTACAATACAATTACAATGCAATTACAATACAATACAACTACAGTGCAACTACATTACAATACATTTACAATGCATTGATGATTAACGTTTCAAAAGCGACAGAGACATTTCAAGTTTTGAATTTTTAGTCTCTGTCGGCGCAGTGCGAAGGTTCTCCCGTTCCTCTGGTATTAGATAATGGAATCGTGATACCTCCTGCAAATCTGACGAACATTCCGCTGTGTCATACGTACACGTTGCGGAACCTCCAGCCGCATTTGCAGCCCAGATGCATCCAAATCGTCAAGCAGGATATTGGGCCGTTTCTTTTCACGCCGATTCATTTCGGCAGCTTGGACAGGAGGAACATCCGGGAAGACCAGACAAAAATGGGTTAGTTATCCCCCTATTATTGTTGACTTTTTGCATACTTCGGTGATTGAAATTCGATCAAAATCAATTAGTAGATACCACTTTTATAAAGAAACTTTAGCATCATTAGTTGTACTGGTTGCCAACAGCAATAGACAAACCCCAAATTTCTTACTTATTTATTAACGTAGACATTTAAAACCGAAACCATCGGAACACTCATTTGTTGTTGTCTTGCAGGATGTCGTAAAAACCTTTCTCCTCGCTATAAAATTTCAGTTATCTAAGCACTGTCTGATGTCTTTCTACCGCTTGAGCTTCTTCATTCCCGAATTGGCTTTCATAGCCCGTTCCCCTGGATGTCCATTGAATTCCCGAGAACCTATTTGATGAGATGTTCCAAGATCACCTCATACAAATGCCATAACAGCAGTGGCTTCGTTCCGAGTTGACATTTCTCTGCACGAGAAATAAACAAACTAGGGAATCAACTATTTTCAATTTGGAATATTCAATTACGAACAAACTTTTCTGTAGAAGCAAGAATCGTAAATTACTGAATGAGACGTTTTAATGTTCTAAGCGATCATTGTAAATGCATCTGGAATGTTATCATGACATGTTTATTATCGAATGAGACGTTTTCCCGATCCAAAATATTGCCTGCACCATTTACTGACTCTTACTGTTGTGAGCTTTTACTGTTAAGAGGTGTTTTTTTTTCAATAATCATAAATTGTCGAAGAAGACGTTTTAGTCTAGATTTGCTTGCATAGTACTATGAATAACGATGGCTGCTTCAATATGCTGCGTCATGTATTGATTCTAGGGAAAATTGAAACAGTATGCCGAATCTGCCATTACACTACGTTTGAGTCCGAAGCACTTCAGTGATCAGTGAGCCTATGATAACAGTGACAATAAATTTATAAATTTCAGGTTTTCTTTGGGTGGAAGACGAACCGTGCGAGGTCACGCTGAAACTCTCGAATCCCCTGCCGTTCGAGCTGAAGGTGGCCGACATGCGACTGCTGACTTCCGGTGTGGTGTTCGAATCGCTTCCGGAAACGGTGGTGCTGCCGCCTTCCGGCGCTCCCGCCACCGCCATCACCTTGCACGGCACCCCGCGCGAAAGCCAGGGCCACCTGCAGCTCCTCGGCTACAGCACGCACACTCTCGGCGTCAAGTCCAACTGCAGACTGCGCCACATGTCCGGTCTGCAACCGCACTACGAGGTGGAAGTGGTGCCCGCACTGCCCCAGCTCGAAATCAAGACTTCGCTGCCGCAGAGCGCCTCGTTCTCCTCCTTCCACGACTACGAAAACGTCGTCACGTCGGCCACGGTGAGCCTGCACCACGGCGAAAGCGTGGAGTGCACCGTCACCATCACCAACGTCGGACATGTGGACGTCGAAATGCTGGAGGTGACCATGCAGTCGGTGCTCGAGCCGAGCGTGCAAGAACAGATGTTCACTTGGTCGCAGGACAACCTGGCCAGCCAGCTGCCGCTAAAGCCGAATTGCTCTGCCAGTCTTACTTTGTACATCTACGGTTCGTAATATTTGCTTGCTGAATAGTCGACGCTTCTGAGTTTGCTTCATGCTTTGCCTACTTGGATATTTAGAACATATCAATAATTATCAGGCTATAGCATTTTTCTTGTTGTTCAACATTGTTCTCCAGAAGTAGGTATTTTTTCTAAACGTGTTTGTACTATGTCCAGGCACTGGAAGTTTCTTGGTTCCTGGTGGAAGCGGAAACGAGTTCAGCAGCGGCGTTTTCAGCAGCAGCATCTCGGGCCCCGGTTCGTTGCCGTCTAGGCTAAACTCGCCTACCAGCAGCAGTTTCCACAGGAACATCAACTCCAGTTTTCGTTCCTCGAATTCGGGCCATTCCAGCATGAGTGCCACCCTGCAAATACCGCATCTGCCGATAAACCAGCAGGCGTCGTCTCTCGTTGAAGGGCAGTTGCAAATCAAGTACAGTGGTGGTCCGGGTTTTCAGGCGGCCTATTGCCGGATCTGCTCCGTCTTTTTGACCGTCGAGACCATACCCTCGCTTCACGTGACCAACTGGGACGTACTTCCGGCCGAAACGTGAGTAATAATATATTTTTGCAAAATTTGTTTTTGCAGTTTCCCAATATGGAAAAATTGTCCGTTTGAATCACAACATAAGGTGGAACAAAGCTACAGTACCTATGTACCTCGCTTTGATACAGAACCAATACACTTTGAATCACGAGCATGAACTGACCCTGTATCACATTAGGTGTGAAAGACCTTTCTTTGTGACCATTATTGCGTTCCATTTCGAATGACCGAAGTGGTTCCAGGACGAAATACGACCCGATGGCGGCCTCCCTACATCTATCCCTATTGCTTTTGATACGTTGAGAAGGTTTGACAAACTTGACTGAGTTCATTTCGACAGTACAATGGAACAAGGAGGGTACTTATCGAAGAGCCGGTTGCGATGTTGGGTGCTCTCTCCGCCTCGCCTGTATTTCCCGGAAAGCTCCTGCCAGTCAAAACCCGATTCGGCATTGGGGCCATGTCAAGACGCAGTTCTCCAGCCGGATCGTTGTCAGTTTTTGCGCCACTTCGCTGTATACGGCCGTTTCTGGCTTGACGATGCGTTGACATAGGTACGGCGTATTGTTCACACTTGCCTGCGACTACGCAAGCCTCAAACGGACAGTCCGCGACTCAGGGCCAGCTTCAAGTTTTGCGGTGAAGAAAAGAGAAAATAATCAGTCAGCGTCAGCACAAAAAACAACGGAACGGTGACGCCGCCCGCGATTAAAAATAAAACTGCATTTTCCTACCATAGCGAAGCGGAATAAGAAAATTGATTTTAGTAGAGTGGCTATTAAGCAAGCCCTGTTTCAGAAATCATTTTACATGTAAGAATGACTCAACTTTTTGGTTCGGTAACGGTAACTGTAAGAACCACATTTTCCGTCGCTTGAAACAGCCGCCTGCACCTTGAGCATGACTCGGGTGGGCGGTCACGGGTGGTCGAACAGAGCGGCTTCAGTAGACTCTGGTGGCGGTTGCGGCGTCAGCGGTGCATTCGATCAATGGAAAGTGGTGGCGGCACAACGGTGCATTCAGGCGGTGGAAAACTGGCGGCACAAATGGTGCATTCAGGCGATGGAAAGCGATGGTGATAGAGGGCACCCAGCTTAGTGCAGTGCGAGACGCGTCTGTTTGTGCAAAAACGAACGGGTAACCTCAAATACTACGAAATAGGGTTACCTACGGCAGTCTGAGAGGAACGGCTGCCTGCTATTAACTCTAGAATGGTGCACATTGATCGTGCTATCGAATACAAGAAGACATTTCCACTGAAAAAAGCAGAAAGCATTTACATGTCTACAATTCTCCATCTTCAAAACGAGATTTCTATCAACCTCAAGTTCTCCAGACATTTAGCATAATATGATAGGCCATTTTTCTTGATAACTTCTTTATGCTGTATGATATCTAGATGAAATTTGAGAATACCATACGTCATGGATATCTAAGATCGTCTCAAAAGTAGCAAAAAAAAGGAAAAAAACTGTCGCTGGACAGATTTGAACCAGAGACCTACAGATTTGAAATCTGATGTCTCTCGATACGCCACTCATGACCACTGTGAGTGAGGTGAGCGACCACGACAATCAGCCGAAAATCAACCCAAAAAGGGTTGGTCGTTCCAGTGGCGTAACAAGCGTGGGGGGGGGAAGTCGGGACGTAATATTACTAGGAAAAATGTCAGTTTCAATCACGACGTAGAGTAAGAGGAGAGTACAATGGCCACATTATACCCGTCCATTGCTTTGATGTCCGTCCATCATCGCTCTCGACCGTCTTGCTCAGGTCTCAAACTGAGCTTGTCAAGCTTCGAGTTACGAGCCTCTCACTTTTTAGCCACAAGGTAGCCATTCTTTTGCTGCACACGGCGAATAGTGCATAATGTACATCTACTTTTCAACTTGCGATCGTAGGTTCAAATCCCATTGTCTCCGTGCGTTTTGGGACTTTTTCAAATATATTTCATCAACTTTCACAAATATCTAATTAGTAAGCACACCTGATCTTTCTGGACTGTTCGCATCAGATCGCAGTTTTATGAGTTACGAAGCTCTGGTGCATTCCAGACATACGCGAAGGTTTGGATCATTTGTTTCAACTGGAGACTTCAACAGCCGAGTAGGAAACATTTGCCCAAATTGGTGGAGGCGCCGCTTCGAGAACACGTTGATAATGCACACGAAAAGTGTAGGATTGTTCGAGAGTCGCCTCGAAGCCCTATGTAGCGGTCAATGTGGAGATTCCTAGAGAACCGGTGAAAACTTCCAGAATGGCAGTCGGAGCTATATAAAGCACCGTCCTCAGCCAACAGATCAGTACCAGTATTAAATTCAGAGCGATACAAACGAGTAGTACTTGGCGATATACCCAAGCGCAAATAATAATTGATGGTGTATGTATAGTAGTACGCAGCAATAAACAGTGTGTGTTTTACAACGATCGTCCCCATTATAAGCGAACCTAAACGCGAAATACGTAACAACATCTATATTGTCGACTATGCATAAGATATTTTGTACATCATTATGTAGACGTCACCTATTAAACCACATATTTATTTTATTTTTCTT
This sequence comes from Anaspis maculata, assembly GCA_949128115.1. Classification (NCBI taxonomy): domain Eukaryota; kingdom Metazoa; phylum Arthropoda; class Insecta; order Coleoptera; family Scraptiidae; genus Anaspis; species Anaspis maculata. Next base: position 25,383,007 of record OX421966.1, read on the forward strand.
CTTGTTCATAACTAATAAGTAACACTGATGATTGCTTACAGCAACACACAGTTCTACTTGGTCTTAGACATCGCCAATTTAACGTCGCAAGAAATGGAATTGCAATACACCCCGTCAAAGACCATGCTCGTGGAAGGCCACGAAAGCTGCCGCGTCCCCATACCCGTGAAGAGATGTCCCCTGTCCAAATTCGATGAGTTGACTGGAAACGGTTCCACGAGCGGAGGCACGACAACGTCTCTGGACCGGATCTGCTCCGAGCACATAGCAAACCTCGTGGATCTACGATGGCACTTGCTCAGCACCGATACCAGAGGCAAAGCGTCGCTCAGAGGCATCACGTTGACCGGAGACATGCTGGACGAAGTCAGGATGTCGCCTTTGACTTGGGGTGAGCTTTATGAGACTTTCTTCGCAATTAGTTGAACAACAATTTGTCCCTTAATTTTTCAGAAGTGTTGATCAATGACGACGTGGTAAGGCCACAGGAAGAAGTCTCTTGCGGTGCGGGTGACTGCTTACAGATGAAAGTGATAGTCACCAACAGTTTGGACAAGTCGTTGAACCAGCTGACGCTGTCGGTGCAGTTTTATCAAGATTATGAGAACGGCACCCTGAATTATCGGATGGAGTCTCGATTGGCGACGGCTGGAACCACAAAGTAAGCTGATATTTTTATCTAATAACATTTCTATAGCGCAACTGCTCTTGAAACGTTCCAAGCAAAACAAAACGTTCAGCTCTGTTTAAGGTAAAGTACGACTAGTGAATCCGCGATTCGAATGACCTGGGCCAATTTTCTCAATAGCATTGTAGGCTTGTCGCCTTCTTACCTGGTGTGAAACTGGCTTGTCCAAAAGGTCCGTTGCCTGTCAAGCTGACATCAAAATGTTAAAATCTCTGAAAAATTTAACGTGTCATGCGTGGAAATGCGACTCGAGGGTGGGTGTTACCGTCGTTTAGATACCAAACCGCACAGCCCCTCTTCGAGTTTCATAGCATTCGGGATTCGTCTAAACGCTCAGGCGTCAGACTGAGGGTAAACGGCAAATTGAAGGTAATCACATTAATTTCCGTCCCATGCGCAACTTTAAACTACCTCAATTTGGATTATTAAACCTTTTACACGCAAAATTTGCTACAAGTACTGACCAGCCGAGGTGTCCCTTACCTTGTTCTGCCGGTAATTCTTTAGGGCTTCTTTGGAGCGAACACATTGTATTGTTTAGATTGAAGCGTCGGAAAATCGAACTTACCTACTTCAAGAGGTTAGAAATATTTTTCTAGACTGTCAAATGTCATAGGCTACTTTGATTTCTCTGGTTATGAGGAGAATTAAAAACAGGAGAGAAAACTACGCTTTTTTTCTATAAGATATAGTAAAGCGTCAGACATCATGTACCGCAAAAAATTTACTTCCATCTTTAGCGGAAATGTGCGAAAAATGCGTTTCAAAAGTGGCCTGGACGACATCGTGTGTCGTCGAAAATTATCATGCCGAATATCGTCTGTGTAACCAACCGCAAAGTTTTCAGGGATTTTCTATTGTTCATATTTGGAAACTTGGAATAAAACCTCCAGGTCACTCGAATTAGGTTCTGCTGGACGTACTATACTTATTATATTCGCTGTTTAATGAGTTTTTTTACACAATATCACAATCCTTTTTTTACCCGTGTTCGTGGAGGGCCGGGAAAATGCGAGGAGACCATTTCAGAATTTCCCTATTCTTTTTTGGTGTAGTTTATAATTGTTGTTATTAGCTTACTGGAGTCTGAAGGCATTTGAGCGTTTGTGTGTGTTGTTCAAGCTGTGCTTGTCGGATGCCGAAGTCTTTTGAAGAAAAACGTAGTTAATGGAAATAAAAGCAATCACAAAGGTTTCTTTTATTTCCAGGAAATTTATAACGCTACAAGAGCCACAAGAAAAGGCACAGCACGAGTGCAACGTGGTTTTCTTCACGCCAGGCCAGTACAAAATCGACATCAAGTGTTCCGCCCCTGATAACTCCACCGTCATGCCATGTCTGCCATCGACCGGGCACATTTGGAGGTTCACGCCTCCAATTAATGTGGTTGTAAACTAAGAAAACTGGAAAAACTACCAATTTGTTCTGTAGATATTACGCTTTACTCAAAGAAAAAGACTTTGTATAATGTACTGTACAATGTGTATTTAAAATAATCACGATAAAATTTTATTTATAATGTCATCGCTTTCGTTTTTAGGCTTCTTATTGTTGAAGTGTATCATCGTGGAGCGACTGAATATCCTGTAAATGTCGATCAAATTGTTTTCGTAAAAGTCGACGTCGCACTTGTTCTCAACTATGATGCACAACAGGCAACCGACGGGCACGTCTTGTTGTCCGGCTTTGATCAGGCGTTTTGCAAGGTATCCGACGGCAGGTGTCTCGAAGTTCTTTATTCCTTTCCAGTCGGTGTGTATTTCAGCTAGCACGTCGCCGGGCAGCACGATGTCTCCCTCGGTTTTCTGCCAGATGAAGATCTCGCCAGACGTCATGGTGCGCGACAGAGCCGGAAAGGTGACGAAAGTGTCGCCCAACATCGACAACAAGTATGGTAAATCCGGATAGGGACTGTTCGCGTACAGTCTGTTGTTTATTTCTGCGATCAATGCTTTGCTGGACCTTTCTTCCAGTGCTCTAGAAAATTGAAAATATTTTACTTTTACCAATAAGAAACGTAAATTATAAGCAGGTCAAAAGATTCATATGCTCCGAGTCGCAGATAATGATGCAGTATAATAAGCTATCATCCAATTAGTGATAAGATAGCCTTTTAACACCTTCTCCAGCACTAGAGCGGCAACTAGTTATACATAAAACATTGCTTTTTGAGATTTCTAAGGAAATTATAAGAAAAATCAATATTTGGATCTGTAGCGCCATTATTAACATTGAATTATATGTCTTAGAAAAAACGTCGCTAATTTGTGTGCATCTACTTCTCTGCAATAGGTATTAATTATTATAAACTTAATTTAAAAGAAATTCTGAAAATCAAATTAGTGAAAAAATTTTAAAAGACGTGTAGAGTAACGTTATAATGGCGCTACAGATCCGGATATTGATTTTTTTTTTATTTTCTGAGAACTCTCAAAAAGAGTGTATTATGTATAGACAATACAAATAGAGAAGACACATCTCGTCACGGATTTTTACGGTTGCGTAGGAACCAGGTGAGTCCATCATTCAAAAAAAAAGGTTGGCTGATTTTTGATGCCCCAATATCCGTGACGACGGTGGTGATAACATAATGGTCTTCTCTATTTGTATTGTCTATACCTATACCTAGTTGCCGCTTTAGCACTGGAAGTAAATAAAAATCTAGGCCTCTTCTCTAATACATGACTGCTACCCTGAAGCCTGGACTAAGCTATACCTATATGTATTAATTAAATTTTCATGACTCGCCGCCAACATAATGGGTCTATCCAAACAACCAAAACCATCCAAAATAACATCCAATTTCTTAGACCATACACACTCAGCGCTGCTCGCGCTTATGGACAAGTAATACCAGGCCAAAAAACGCACGGGAACCTGAAGGAGAAATTACTTTCACGCATACCTGTGAGCGCAGAGAGTTTCATACTCACTTGAGTTATGAAAACGGTATAATATCCACACAGTTTGTAAAGACAAAAAAGAACTAATCCGGCTCGAATAAATTTCGACTATACACTAAAAAGTCATGGAGCATTTTTATACAAAGTTGTTAATAAAATTTGCTTCAAACAGTTGGTTGGTAGGGAAATTCAGGTGCTACGGCAACGCCGCCCTACCCATACAATATAAGTTTGGCACGTGTACCTATAGGACACATTTCCGTTCCTCTGAGAGCGAAAAGATATTGCTCTCTCGTTTTAACGTCGGTATGTTTTTCGCACACTGGAATAAGCATAGAGATTTACTTGTACATAAGCAAGAAGTGCTGAGTATGCATGGTCTAAGATCCAATTTACACCAAATTAGAGATCAGCACGTTTTCAAACTGAGATGCAATATGTTCATGTCAAATTTGTTTTTGAACAATCGTAGTCGCCGCCGCAACAGCACCGCCCCCGATACTGTAAGCTCTTTCAATTCGATTCCGCCCAAATGTGAAATTAATATGTATCTGATATGTATTTACAATTGACCTCGGGTTCAACCAAAATTTTAAGAGCAGATTAAATCTTTTACGCTGATAATTGCTATGTACCAACCAATAGGATGGCCAGTTGCTTAGTTACTATGAGAGTGGTAAAGTTATCACGTTGATAAAAGTTTGGGTGGATCCTCCTAGGGGTGGACTAGACTTTTTCTATATTTACAGCCGCCATCAAGAGCGCCCCCCAATATTGAAGAATGATTTATTTTTAAATCCCGCTCAAAAATGAAATAAAAACTGTTAGGTATACACTGAATTTCAACTGAAAACCGACATGTGTTACCTACGTGCCCAAATCTCTTTTTTAACATTTTATGCTGCCACCCGTACCTGTCCCTAGGACTAAAGCCTTTTTTTTATTTGATTTCGCTCACATGAGAACGTACCTAACAGGTACATATTTTCACTTGAAAAGTAACCGAACATGTTACATCCACTTTTTTTGTACATTTGCAATAGGGTGATTGCATGAAATGCGTTCACATGATCACCGGCAGGCAGCGCAAGGATCGACAGTTATGTTTTGACGTTTGTTAGCGAATTGCATTGGGGCACATAACAGGGCCGCTATTCTTGAATCGTGTGAGAAAAGTCCCTGGAAGTAAAATACATTCCGCAGTACACTGATGTAGCGAATGTTGCCTAAAATCGTGGTTTTTAGGCAACTTTCGCTACAGAAGTGTAGTACGGATTATATAAAACTCCCAGGGACTTTTCTCACACGATTCAAAAATAGCGACCCAAGGTGTAAGGCATTGTTAGAAATGATTAGAAATCACAATCTCGATCTCGTAAACGCCGAATAAACCAGTATGTGAACAAAACACGTAAAAATGATAGTATTTAGTGAGGTTAGCAGGTTAGTCCGGTTGACGTTGACTCCAACATGGATGAAACTTGACAGATGACAATGACACTATTGACATTTTGCCATAAACTCCCTCTACATGCAATCACCCTATTGCCACCAACACTGCTCCTCCCCCCCAATACTCGTACTTTTCATTAAATTCAGCTCAAACGTTAAATAGCTGGTTCTCAAGTTGAGGTGGATTTATGCTCGCGAAAAAATAATCAAGAATAAAAAAATTCACCTTTTGAACATTTGCTTATGGTGGCCTTCATTGAACATCAAATGCTGCAGCGTTTTTTAGCGGCCGAGTTCTCATTGGTCACACAGATTTTGCCCGACCGATATTTATGGATTTTCCCTAAGATATTGTCGCGGTGGTCCAGGTCTCAGGTCCACGTGGTCCTGACCGCTTAGCCTCGTGCTTGGCTGTTTTAATATTGTGACATAACCTCATCATTCATACTACGCGGCAGTGCAAGTGTGCAAGATGAAGTGCAAGTACTACACAACAACAACAACATCCTGTTCACATTTTCCATAAGAACAGGTTAAACAAACAGCTGAGTAGGACCACGTGGACCACCGACAATATCTGCTGAAAGCAAAAGCTCAATGTGGGTGCATGCATCCACATTTTGCTGCTGCGGCAAAATTTGAGTGACTAATGAGAGCTCAGCTGCTAAAAAAGCTGCAGCATATTTGATGCTCAATGTAATAAGGCCACCATTAAATGTCTAAACCGCATGTTCTTAGAAAATGCGCCACTGAGACTCGCGCCCGTGGGTATACCTTGCTATTAGTTTAAATCAAATTGTGAGCAGATCTGCACCACAACGTTCATTATTTTGATATTTTGATGCATTTTAATCGTATAATTGATTATGAAAAAATAACTTACTTTCTTATTGCCCTCCTCCTTTTTCTATAATATTCACTACTGGAACAAGTTCTCACCGCATTTGTGAAACACACTGAAGCGGTGTTCTTGAACAGGGTGCTGCAACTTCGTCCGAGGATCGTTTTCAACATTTTCGTAGAGATGTGCTCTGCAATCCACAATAAGCTAGGAAATACTGACCAGAAATGAAGCAAGAAAGTCCTATTTATAATGCTGAAACAGGTAAAATTTCTTGGAATCCATAAATGCCAAACCTTTTGGAAGTTTTCGAAAACAAAGCAACCTATACATGCAATAGGTCTATACCTGTACCTGTAGGCTTCCTGTAGGACAGTAGGGTACTGGTAGGGTGTACCTATGTACATCCTATATTCATCCATCCAAACTGTGTAGGTACCTATACCACGTGCATCCATCAGGTATGCTTAAGTGAAATCGAGCGTGAAATAAAAATTAATGATGAGAGATTGTGAAAAGAAACCCATTAGTTCCAGGTCTACTATTTGGCTTTAGGTAGGTAGAGGATGTACTTTGGTTTGAGCCCATTGGCATTTCCAAAATCGAAAAAAAAATTTTTTGATTTTTGAATTTCGGAAATGCCAATAGGCTCAAACCAAAGTACATCCTTGTAGCTTTCGAAAGAGACCTGAATGGTAAACTTCTGTCAAAGAATAAGCCCACAGCGATTGATTCCGCAACGCCTTATTTCACCAATTTAATTCCATCCTTAAATCTGTAGAGGAATTATTTTAGTTTTTCAATTATTCAATATGTATCTATACAGGGTGTTTCATGACTTATACGACATAGCCTAAGAATAGATCCAGTTTTTTGAGGCGGATCCGGATCTGGCTCCGAAATTTTTCTAAGATCCTGCGTTTCAAAGTTACAGGGTGATTTATGTATTTTGGTCAAAACTTTGATAGGTCATAACTTTGGAGCAAATGAATGGAATCGAATGAAATTTGACAGGAAATGTCTCTTACCACGAACAATCACAATGACCAACAAGGCATGAAAAAATCCAGGGCCGGATTGAAAAAAATGGCCCCCATCAACTCTTGGGGCAAAAAAGCCCTTTTCGCATCGGATTCCTAAAAAAATAACATTGTACTTGAAAAGTTCAGAAAAAATGCTACAGTATCAGCCATCCAATACGAACGGCACACCTCAGTAGGTTTAGTAAAAAAAAAATAAAAAAAAATGAAAATTTAAATAGCGATATTTTTTGAATGATTTGAGATAATTCATTGCATTTACTACTTTTCAAACAAGAAACGAGCAAAATTTTCAATTAAAAAAAATTCAAAACTAATAATAGGTGATAAATACATTACATGTTATTTACAAATGGTTTTCAAAATGCCCTCCCCCAACTTCGACGCATTTTCCACATCTCGTCAATAAATGTCTAGTGGCTTTTCGAATGGTTGGTCTATTGTTCCGCGTTTCATTAGCATCTGCAATGATCTTTCCTCTCCAACCCTTCCTGGTGTTCATTTCCGTCTTGTAGACCTCTAGATCATTCATGTGGCTCCATACATAGTAATCTAGGACTGTGAGATCAGGAGATCTGGGAGCCAGGAATGAGGACCCCCGCGACCAATCCAGCGATGGGGGTATTCTGCATCCAAGTATTCTCTGTCGTTTCATGAAAAATTAAGACGGTGCCCCAATTGCATCCTGATGTGGAATTGTTCTTTTTGCTAATCATAAATCTCCATAATTATGTGCCTGTTCCGAGGCCTGTTCAAATTGCCATATTTTGGGAACTAGAGCAGCTGCAGATACCGGCACCTCTCTAGCTCTAGCTTCTGATTGAAGTTTAGATTTAGGGCTTATTTTCACAAAAAAGAATTGTATTGGGTGAACGGTTTCTGAGAGAATCACGCCAAGATGCCTTAGCTGGGATACACTGTCTTAAGTATTGAAGTAAAAAATTAAAAAGGACCTACCTTGTGACGTCCAACACCGTGAGATGGAGAGAGCGCTCCCTGTGGTCCACTGATGTCCAGCGCGTTACGATAGGGAAGGTTGTGGGTTGAAAAATGGAGTGATACACAATAACAATAATGAGAAGTCCGAAATTGCCCTCGTACAACACGGCCGGCGAAAACGGAACCGAAGAGAAACAAAAAAAATGAAGAGAACCTTCAAAACTGAAACTGAAAAATTCGCACATATGGGCACACGAAAATCCTTATGCCGAGGTACAAAAGAACTCTCAGTAGAGGTTTTCACTGAATTTGTGGTGCGGAGTGGTTGACGACACTTTGATTGGGCCACATTTCTTTGAGGAACGGCTGACGAGGGAAGGCTATCTAAACTTACTCCAAAATGTTTTGCCTGGGTTGTTAGAGACGCACAGGCGAGGTCTACAAGACGGAAATGAACACCAGGAAGGATTGGAGAGGAAAGATCATTGCAGATGCTAATGAAACGCGGAACAATAGACCAACCATTCGAAAAGCCACTAGACATTTATTGACGAGATGTAGAAAATGCGTCGAAGTTGGGGGAGGGCATTTTGAAAACCATTTATTTTGTAAATAACATGTAATGTATTTATCACCTATTATTAGGAGTTTTGAATTTTTTTTATTGAAAATTTTGCTCGTTTCTTGTTTGAAAAGTAGTAAATGCAATGAATTATCTCAAATCATTCAGAAAATATCGCTATTTGAATTTTAATTTTTTTTAATTTTTTTTTTACTAAACCTACTGAGGTGTGCCGTTCGTATTGGATGGCTGATTCTGTAGCATTTTTTCTAAACTTTCCAAATACAATGTTATTTTTTTAGGAATCCGATGCGAAAAGGGCTTATTTGCCCAAGAATTGATGGGGGCCATTTTTTTTAGTCCGGCCCTGGATTTTTTCATGCCTCGCTGGTCATTGTGATTGTTCTTAGTAAGAAACTTTTCCTGTCAAATTTCATCCGATTCCATCCATTTGTTCCAAAGTTATGACCTATCAAAGTTTTGACCAAAATACATAAATCACCCTGTAACTTTGAAACGCAGAATCTTAAAAAAATTTCGAAGCCAGATCCGGATCCGCCTCGAAAAACTGGATCTATCCTTAAGCTTTGTCGTATAAGTCATGAAACACCCTGTATCTACATTGGTATTTAATTATTGCAGTTCTAACAGGATGAAGAAAGTGTTCAGTTTTTCATTTTTGTAGCCGATTGTTCCAAGAACCCAAAAACTGAAATGACGTTGTTTTACGTCTACCTTGGAATGTTTGTAGTTAGAGTAATAAAACATTCGTAATCGTAAGACATTTTTTATAGGTAAATTTTGGAAATCATTTAAAGGCAAAGGTCAAAAGATAGGGCTAGTTATACGACAAAATATTTCTCAGCCAGATGGTGACAGAATCTTGAAAAATATGAAATAAAAACCAAAAACTGTTCAATGTAAGAATGATCCGATATGTTCACTGGAAACTTCGACTCGAGGATAAGTCACAAACCCGAACAATTGGCGGAGGAGCCGTTCGTTAACTTAGCACGTTCGTAAGCGAAGTCGCTGGACTTTTAGAGCAGCTACAAATTTAATGAAAGTAGATCGAGACGTAAAAATTATTTAAAATCATTTCCCACTATTTAAATTGGATAATGATAATACTGCCAATAATACAGGGTGTTGAAAAGTTCAACTGCGACTAGATCTCGTCAAAAACTATATAGGTATACCACTTTGCAGAGTTCGGCCTAATGACGAAAATACAGCCCTTCAAAGTTTACTTTTTTCGGATTTCAAAAAGTAGCTCAGGAACTATCCACGAAATTAACTCAAATTCAGCATAGACTGGTTTGTCGAAACTGCCTATACCGACCTGCCAAATTCTGAAAGGATTCAGCCAGTGTCGTAGGAGTTATGAAGGTCAATAATTTAGAAGCATCCGAAGAAAAGTTGACCCCCATATTTTCTACGCTATACTGCTAGTTGAATTCTTTCCACGCTATACTAGTTGAATTCTTTCAAAATTTGGTAGGTTGATAGATAATGTTGAGAAACCAGCTTGTTCTGAATTCAAGCTAATTTTGTAGAAACGATATCTTAAGTTACAAATTTTTGAAATCCGAAAAAAAAAAGAATATTGAAGGGCTGTATCTTCGTCATTGGGCCGAACCTTGCAAAATAGTAGGTATACAGGTGTTCGTCACATTTTGACAAGATCTACTCACAGTTGGATTTTGCTACCATCGCTGAAACACTCTGTATTATAGGTACCTATGTAGGTATATAGAACATTCAATTTGAGTGTGATTCAAGTGGCCTTGGAGCACCTCGCCTTGGAAACTAGAAAATAATGTAACCTGCGTGTTCTTCAAGAACTCAGGCTTCCCCTTCTAGAAAAAATGCGCCAACATGTCCATTGTCCATTACCTACGTTTTGTGTTTATTTCTCATTCGATTTTTATTTTTGAAAATTAAATTCTCCTGTAATTGGGCGTTGCCTGTTGGGGAATAAATCTATTCTATTCTGTTATCCGCGATTTACCTACAGATTGTTACGGGCTTTTTATGTTACGCTCTGTATTGGCGAGTTTCAAGATCGAATACGCCATCTGACGGCCAACGTGTAAACGACGTTTGTGCACGGATCAACCGCAGATTTGTGTGGGCTCTTATGAGCGTTGCGGTGTTTGGTGACTTTAATTGATTCCATCTGACTTAACGCGGCGTTGATTTTTTCCAACAAAGCACGTGAGCCACGCACGTTTCATTATCTTGAATATACTAGGTGTCGTCGGTTGCAAAAGCATTGCATTTTTAAATAAGAGTGGCACGTGTACGACGACTGGCAAGCAAAAGTGGCATCAGAATGGAAGGTGGTAAGATTTGTGATTTTGTCATAGTGACAAAAAGTGGCGGAGAATTTGTTGCGTTCCCGAGTGCGAGTCGCGCTGTGGAAACCGGAAAAAGGAAGAGTTACATTTTCACCGTTTCCCGTCGAAAGCGAAAGACGCAAGTTGGGTAGTCAAGATGACAAACAAACTCGGCACTGTGGAAAATATCACTACGAGAAAAGCCTGGGAAGTGTCGCTGAAAATAGGAACTTTAAATGGCTGCATCGAAGAGGCACAGCTGCGATATGTTTGCATGTCCCGGAGTGGCCTGCTTTGCAAGTGCATTTAAACGTTCCAGTTTCACAGGAACTCTCGCGAGAACTGCTACTACTATTTCTTTTAATTACAATCTCAGTTGCCTCGTGAGGAGATTCATAGAATGCGCTTGTTTGTAAACACAATCCAAATATGTTTATGTTTGAACTGAAGCTTGATTCGGTTCGCTTTCGACCACACAACACAAGAAATTGTGACTTCAGAATTTCCTATCCGTTGAGGCTTGAGGCCATCCAGTGATTGAAAACCTTCATAACACTCAATTCGCTTCTGCCATTTTCGAGTTCCACCGCAATAGGTACTAATTAACCACGTTTCACGTCTGGAGGACATTAAAAACCGCTTACTACTGATAAGATTTTTGAACGCGCGGGCAACAATCCGTGCCCTATCCGACATGTTTGTTTACATGCGAAGCGCATCAGCAGCGCCACCATCGGTAATGTTACTCGCCAATTGTTGGATTTCAGTTAAAACGATAGAAGCGATAACGTCCAAACATACAAAATCCGCGCTGCTAAAATAGAAATGTCAGTTTAACACAGCACAGAACAAAATTGAGCCACTGCATTTGGAAGGAAAAATAGCCGTTTGAATGCGCGCCAACCAGCGGAAATATATGGGTAACCTTTGACGAACCCTAATATCTCAGGTAAAATTGGAAAGGTCTCAAGATTTTTAGTTTCTTTTGGAGGGCTGTAATCGCTATATTTCTGAGTAATATTCGACCTTCACTTCTGAGAATCACTAGAGGCTCGCAGAAAGTCATCGAGGGTGCAAGCTGCTCGTGCTTGTGCACCATACAGGGTGATGCAAAAGTGTCGGACCACCTTGAAGGTGCGTAAAGGTCGCTCTATGAAATTACGCAACGCAGCCGCAACCGCAACGCAATAAGGCGCAAGGTTTCTGATTGGCTCGCAAGCCTTTCGCGTCGTTGCGTTGGCTTTGCGAATACCTTGCGAGCCAATCAGAAACGGTGCGCTCTGCGTTGCGATTGTTGCGAATTTTCATAGAACGGGCATTATATGGAAGTGTAGTAAAGTGCTGGAAAGTTGTTAAAAGAATTCTGTATTCTAATTTTGAAGTTATGGAGGGACAAAAGTTGGCGTCCTTCGAAGGGAGCCCAAAAAGAATTTTTTCTGCTGGGCCGTCCAACTTACGATATTTTGATTTTATTGTAGTTGAGACGCGAACCAATATTCATTCCAGGCTGCAGGTGCAGGCGATTTGGTTTCAACCTAGGAGGGTTTCAACAGAAAATATTCTTCCATGCCGTGTTTTATTGCAGTACAACAAAACGCAGAGTCGTTAGGTATAAGTAGGTATATTTTCCGGTAGAACTCATTCGCCTGGACTATATAGATCTCATTTATTTGCGCGTCTCCCTTACTACAAAATCAACATGCCAAAAATTGGACGACCCAGCAGAAAAAAGTTTTAGGGGTCTCTTGTGCGTTTTGAAGCCATGTTGCATGGAAATTACTAAGAAAAGAGTTCAAGCTTCTCATATCTGCGAAAATTGACAGTCTTATCCAGTAGGAACATTGAAAAAAATGCTGTTGAAAAATATGTACCTACTGAAGAGGTAACCTCTTCTTGGGAAAATGATATTGCGAAAAAACTGTCTTCATATTTGGGCTTACGGAACGCGATTTAGTTGGGAACGCAACAAAACATATGAATTTATCGTTTCCTTGCACAGCAGAAAAAATTAAAACAGTTTTTTTGACCTCTGCGAAAGAATTTTTTTTTCAAATGTGAAAAATGAATCGGACACAACATTTGATAAAAACATTTTTAATAGACCCGTAAGCTTCACTTATGACATACATGACGATACTCAATGATAATTTTGTGAAAGTTCTTGCATCTTGTCATCTTGAAAATTTGGAGGGCCCCAATTGGCCCCCTAAGGAACAAAATATCGAGTGCTGCGGGTCAAATCGCTTGTCTCGGTATAAAGTACGCCCATGCAAAATCTCGTTACTGCACTCCAAAATGCGGTATGCTTTTGCGTACCGCTCCCACTAAAAGTAACAGGTCCAGTTTTAACTGAGAGTGAGTGAACGTCATCACCATGACGGCAAAGCTCTACATGAGCCTAAGCTTGGGAATCATTAATGTCAACCACCACTTTACATATTTACAATGGATTTATTTTTTTTTTACTTAAATTAAAATCATAAATACAATGATAACATTTGCGCTCAACAAACAACCGCGATAAAATTTCACGAATATAAATGAACCTAGACACATGGTCAAAAGATGATGTGGACATTATTATATAATTTTTTCACTTTCTAACAAAGTGTACTTGAAAAAACCCCAATCCCGCCATGAAACTGCCGCGCTTGGCCATTCAATAAAAAATACTCTGTGTAAATGCATAAGTATACAGATGTCGCGGGAAAGAGGGCGGCCGTTTCACGGTCAGATTTCAATGTCATTCTTTCAAATACAACATAGACATAGGCAGTTGCAAAGGTTCTAGACATGTTTTGCTTTGTACAATACAGTAGTTATCTAAACAAAATGAAGAGGTTGAGTAAAATTTCACAAGTACCTAAGAACTTTACAATATCATCGTTTCAGGGTCTTCAAGGAGCTGACGTAGGGCTTTCAGGTATTGCGCTCCGACGGCGCCGTCCACCACTCGATGGTCGCAGCTCAGAGTCACTGACATGTATTGAGCTTCCTTGAATCTGAAGAAAAAAAATTAATAACTCAATGTTGAACTGGGAAAAGCAATTAATTACTAACCCTTTCTCGGAATCGTCTGCAATCAGTCTCTTCACTGACGTGCCAATGGCCAGTATGCAGCTCTGTGGTGGGTTGATGATGGCGGAGAAGTTGTCTACGCCGAACATGCCCAAATTCGAAATACTAATAGTGCCACCTTGGAATTCCTGCGGTTGGAGTTTGCCCTCGCGGGCCTTCGCCGCCAACGCTTTGACGGTTTTGCTGATTTCAGTCAGTCCCTTGTTGTCAGCATTAAACACTATTGGCGTGATCAGGCCTTTATCCGTCGACACGGCCACGCTCACATCGACATTGTTATACCTAGAAAAATTACGGAACTGAGAACAATATTTGAAGCGAATCCAAGAAGTGGTTCTTTTGCGAGTTTGTTGAGAGCGTGTAGAATGACACGAATGAGTCAAATGGGAGAAAGTACATCATTTTTCCCATAGTGAAAATATACCAATACCGGCAACAAACTCAAAAATATAATCAATTGATGTTTTTTGGATTTAATGCGGGGGAGTTGATCAAATACAGTTCCGTCAGATACGCAGGTCTCATTTTTGGGTCCACTGGTACCATCTGCCCAGACCAGCCGGACGCACCGAGCCGCAATGTGATACTTGGATGCTTGATGACCGGTCCATCTAAGCACTGGGGCCGCCACGCGCACGGTTCATCGGAAATGCGTCAAACCCCCAACGCCGGTACAGGTATAATAATATACCCAGTGCCTGCGCTGGTCCATTCACGACTTGTCCGTCCCCCGCCTACGCTGGCGGCTATCCTCTACGCATTGCCGTACTGACGGCTGAAGATGGAGTACTCGGAGAGACTTGCTAAAGGCTATTGAGGATTTATCAGCCTGTTAAGTAGGGCCCGCCCATCCAAATTCTGACTTGGCTTCGCGTTGCTGCAGTCGAGTTTTTACCTCGACTGGAGCAGTGCTTCACGCGCTATGTGGTCTCAAGATGGGTACTCACTGTCTGACGACTGTGTCCATCCACGCCGAATTGGCCTCGGGCACCTGTCGACACGCCAGCGCTACTGCTTTGACTATGAAGTCGTTTACGCTGATTCTCGGCCCCTTGTCTTTTTCCATTTTTTTGTTGAAACGCGTGCGTAACGCTGCCAGTTTGTCGATGTTGATGTCGATGGTGAGATAATAGTGGGGCACGTTTTGTTTCGATTGGAGAAGTCGCTTGGCGATCGTCGCCCTCATTCCCGTGACGGGAATGTCGACGTAAGCGGCTCCAGAGGATGCACTCGGACCAGGAGTCGATGCCGCCGGGGCATCGCTTCCCATCTTATCGAGATCCGACGATGTTATCGAACCGAACAATCCCGTTCCTTTACCCTGCAAAAAAACAGTAATTTATGGTCATTAGTTGAAAACGAAACAGGAGCGTTTTCGTCTGAGTTTTCCTTTTCAAGTCGATCAACGTGGTGATTTGCGTTGTTGATAAGCGTATCGCTACTTAATGGGGCGCCAGCGATCGACATAAGCATTCGCCTCAGTCGAAAAACGCGCCAACAAGGTGCGGTTCACAAGCCCCGTACGTACACATCTCTCACTTCGAAAAAATACTGTATTTTGAAAATTTTAGTTCGATGAGAAGCAAGTACCTACTCCAAGTGGTGAAAAGTTTCAAGCATTACCAATCAAGTTCCATTCGAGCTATCAGAAAAAGTTCAACGTCAGTATTAACCTGATATCTTTTGTATTTAAGTTCAAAATTTCAATTCAATGCCACGACTGTACAACACATTATAGGTTCAACGGTGACGCGGGTTCCAATGTCCCGCTGGCCAAATCCGATCAACGCTCAATGTCCGGCGGCGCGTGGCTCAACGGGACTGCACCGAAGTCTTCCAAGTGAAACGTCGCGAGAACGGTAGGTTATAGATGGAATCTATTATTTCAGTTTTGGGGACAACACAATGTACCATGAAGAAGTCCGTGATGCCGCATTATTATAATTCATAGTTTTAAAACTACTGATAGCTAGAAATGAAATGCAAGTTCATTTATCATTGACATGATGTTCGATCATCAATAGTTTTTAAACTATAAATATAAAATATGGCTCTAGGGCCGTTTCCGTGAGTGACATTGAACTGAAAATGCTTCAAACTTGTCACCACTTGTTGTACTTGCTTTTCATCGAGCTAAAATTTTCGATATACAGTAGGCATTGGCGAACTTTCCTCTATCAAAATATGCAGAAAGCCGCACCTCGATATATTTTAGAATGTGCCTGTACGAGGCTTGTAAACCGCACCAAGTTGGTGAGTTTTCCGACAGAGGCGATGCTTACAACTTACAACGCCCGCTCGCGTCCCATTAAGGTGAATTACCACAAGGACTGAATATCAAGTACGTTTTTTTTAAAGAAATGTTTCTATTTCTTTTTTTTCTTATTATTAAAGTGCTCAACGCAAATTCGTAATGATATTTTCTCGGTGATCGAATGTAAATTTCGATGTAAAAATGGTCAAATTTCAACACATCAAGTACGATCTGTAAAATAAAATCTGTGTTCCGTCATTGTGGGGATTCACCTCAAGAGATCCCAAAGAACATTGGGGGCATTCCCGGGCATTTTACCGAGAAAACCACGACATTGATTTTACTTGAAGAAAAAAGCCCCGTGAGGTTTATGTAGCGGTGCAAAAGCAGTGCTTGGCCCGAAAATATTCGGATTTTGAAAAGCTTGAAGCATGCATCTTATCAAGCCTTGTGCATCATTCTACAATAATTTCAACAGTTTACTTGTAATCAATAGGTACCTGTAGCCTGATGTTTCGGTTTTCGGCCAGACGCTTTGCCATTGGACTTACATAGACGCGATCGCCAGCGGTGGCAGCCGGCGGGACGGAAGGACCACCTGAAGATGGCGCAGCGGCGGCTGGTACCGGTGGTGGAGAGGGTGCAGGGGGAGCCGCGGCTGCCGCCGGTGCTGGTGCCGCTGCCGCTGGTGGAGGAGCTCCAGCTCCGTCATCCTTGAATATCACAAAAAAATCAATTTTATTTTCAGTACAATTTTCTTCAGTTTTGAAGTTTTTTCAAAGATATGAAAAAACTAACGTTTTTATATATGTTGTGGTACACCTGACTGCCGTTTCGAAGCCAAAAGCTTATTGTTACGTCTGGCTACTATTAGACGCATGTCCACAAAGTTGTATTGCAATCGATCCAAAAACAGGAAAAAAACAAGGGACTTTATTACTTTCTCTCAAGTTGCATGCCTGATCCAATGACAATCAATGCCTGATTTTTATCAGAGCTGTACATGTTCCAAACCAAATTTAATTGCAATCCGTTCAGTACTTCTTGACTTATTGAACGTTAAGTGCTGGCTTCGGCAGCTGATTAACTTTTGACAGATGATAAATATGTCATAATTCTACACGTTTTGAATAGTTCTTGAAGAGCTTTAAAGTAAGCTATCAAAAATAGAAATTGTTGTCTCAAAATCTTCTGTCACTCTCTGACCGTGACATTTCCATTTCTCTATGTGAGAAATAAATCAAGGGACGAAAAACGTGACAAACATACACACAAACAGACCGACCAACACGGATTTTTTCGACAGATCTCGACGTTTCAACATACGGAGATTGCAAGAAACGAATAATTTTTTTCGCGATTACCCTTCATGCGGGGTTCAATTTGTTTAGTCTAATTACCTGTAGAGAGTTACGCCTGTGCAGTCTCTGGCACTTGTTTATCGTTATTAATGCAAAAGTAAATGCAATTTGAGTTTCAAGTACCTACAGAAGCTTTATCGAACAACAAGTTTGTAATATTGTGTTTACTTTGCTTTTACTACAACAATATTGCCCATTAATTGCCTCATTATCGCCAACTTCAATACGAAAGTAGGCGCTATCAAACATTAATTGAACGTTAGTAGAGTTACTGTTTGGATCAAAAATGAAACAATAACAAAATAACAAAGAGCGCTATTCATCGTCACAAAATAATCACTAAGTGGTAGATTGACTGGACGAGACGTAGCAAGAGCGAGTCGGGCTTGAAAACTGAAAAATATGTGGTCCTTGATGTTGTTAATTATTCATTTCATCTAACCGTCCGTTTGTGTGGGTAAATACAGGGTGTCCCAGGTCAACCCAATCAACTGCAAGAAAAGATTTTCCTAGTCCTCCAAATTTAGAAAAATACAACATGCCGCTCATTCGCTTCCTAGAACGTTTACAACTGTGGGTAGTGCCAGTGGACGAGCCACGGGCGGGTCTCACCTAATTCTAAGCCGGCTGAAACTCATTCTCGGGTGGACCTGTGCAAACCCCCCGAGCATAACACGCCTGCAACCGGCAGTACGGCAATGTATAGAGGAAAACCGACAGCGCAGTCTGGAAGGCCGATGAAGTCAGAAACGTACCGGCGCAGAGCGTGGGATGTCTTGATCACAATTACACTTGCATCTCGGGGGTCAAAGACGGAGTCCGGGTCAACCGCGCGCTTGTCGGCCTCAATGCTTGGATGGACCGACCATCAAACATCAAGGCCCCACATTGTGGCTCGGTGAGTTTGGCTGATCTGGGAGGGGTACAATGGGCCTGATAATGAGGCCTACGTGCCAAGTGGAACTACGTTTCATCAACTCTCCCTAATAAATCCAGAATTATACCTTTTTTGACGTAATTATCCATTACCTTGAAGTCTTTGAAAGCAGCAATGTCCTTCTCGTTCTCCACAATGATGCAGACCAGCTTGCCGATGGCGACGTCCTTGCTGCCGGCCGGAACGAGGATCTTGGCCAGGTAACCCTCTTCGGGCGTTTCGAAGCCCATGGTGGCCTTGTCGGTTTCGATTTCGGCCAAAAGGTCTCCCTCATTGAGACGGTCCCCCTCTTTTTTCTCCCAGCTGATGATGGTGCCCGATTCCATGGTGGGCGACAGGGCCGGCAGGGCGACTCTGGTGTGGGCCGGCAAATCGCTCGAGTAGAAACGCACCGTGGTCGTTTGCCATTGCAGAGCGGCTTTGTTCGCCCTCGTCACGAGTGATCTGCAAAGAGAAAAAACACTCATTACTCAAGAAATACACGATCAATGAAAACCCTCAGCCTTACGCATATACAGGGTGATTCACCACCAAATGGACATAGCCTAGGGGTAGGTCTAGTTTTTCCAAGCGAACCAGGATCTGGCTTTGAAATTTTTATAACCCTGTTCGTTTCGAAGTTACAGGGTGATAAATGTATTTTGTTGAATTTTTTGACAAGCCATATCTTCAGAACGACTGAATGGATTCAATTGAAATTTTGTGGGTTATTTCTTCCATTGATCGCTGACACATCGCCCGATCAAGCAGTTTAAAATTTCTACGGCCGGCCTTAAAAAAAACCTAAAAAAAAGACAATTTGTATGCATATTTTTTCAAATTCATTCTCATATTCAGAAACTTTTCGTCAGAAAAATGGAAAGAATTTTTTCTTCGTTTTCTTAGTACCTAGTAACGGAAAAAAAATCAGCAAAATTTTCAATTTTTTTTGTTACGTCCCTGAACTTCAGCTCAATTTGGAATTCTGAAGATATGGCTTGACAGCGAGGGGGCTAGATGTCCCCCTCGAAACAAAAACCGGCCTGTTTCGGCGTTTTCCTGTGAAAAATTTTGGCGGCGAGAAATCAGGGGTGACAACTTTTCAAATGAACACCCTATAGACTCCTCGCGACCAAAAAAAAAGTAAGTACCTACCTAAGACTTGCCTAGCTAAACTGATTCCTAGAATCACCTTGATGAGTCGTAGTAAATCCGTAATTTAGAGAATATAAAATAGCATGCAAGTAGGCATATATTGCTCTATCTATTATTGTGTTGCATTCTCGAAATCTCAATCATTTTGTATGTCTAACTATGCGTGAATGTCACGCAGCATGTTGATAGTGGGCTAGTGTAGATAATAATGAGCTGACATTCTACATAGTACATAATCAAATCACTATTCGATGATTATGTATGCACAGGTCACTTATATGTTATTGTGTCTTTGAAGATGAGTAAGTGAACTTGAAAAATTGATATTTTTATGCCATGCTACTTCAAAATTGATTTTAAACAAGTGGCAAGGTACTCACGGGCGTGATACTCAGTAGCGCATTTACTAAGGCGCGATTCAGACACCAGGATGGGAGGGCGGTTACTACTTGTTGAAAACGTTCATTTGACGTGCCGATTTGCCATGCCGTGACGACAAATTTGGTGACAAAAAACGCAACTGGATTCTGAATTTCATCAAAATTAGTCCACTCTATGACCATATCATGCCTCGTATTATGCCAAATTTCAACCCAATCGGAACAATGACTTGACATTGACAGTTATCGTGAGAGATTACAGACTTACAAGTGCGCTCGAGAAAATAGTTCGACGGAATTAAAAAAATATCTAAGAATCGAAACGTAATAGCCTGTACCCTGTAGCCAAATAGCTGAGAAATATTGTGCAAATACTATTGTGACGTTTCGCTTCTGTTTCCTGTATTGCTGAAAATGACGTATGAGACACAAGTACCCAAATATCTAATACATATTAGATTACATATCTAATACAAGTACATGCAGACGTTGATATTTTTTTGTGCATTCGCATTATTATGCCCCAAACAGTACCTATGCCTAGATATTTTTGAATAACTAGAAGAAACTAGAAGAGCTCAAAGGACCGACCTCCTTTCGACCTTTCATAGCTTCAGAAATGTATTTTAAACATTTTCCCGACACTTTTCAAGGATTTCTTTCAGTTTTGGAATTGGAAGCCTTTATACCTCGCTTTATACAGTGTCGCGACTTTGACCCTATTAATTTTAATAAGGGCCAATTCTGTATCAAACCCGTTTAAATTTAAAGGCCGTTAAAAGAAAATCAGACAATCGTGAAGCCCTTTTCTGATCGTTCCTAGGTGACCGACGCCTTTAAAAATTACCATTAAAAATGAAGCTGCCTTGACCATAAAAACATGCCTCGCAACCGCTAAATAATGGAAATACAACGAGTCCTTCAAAGTTTATCTCATTTATTACTTTTAAGGTGCGTTCAGTCAGCTTATTTAGCCGCAAGTTTTAATTTTAGTCGCAAGGGCAGCGACGCCCATTGGCTGTTACGAACCAGCCTCCTCAGAACAGCCTATAAGCGATGCAGCGCTTACGGCTAAAATTGAAAATTGAGGCTAAATAAGCTGACTAAACGCACCTTTACTTTCCTGACCCCCCACCAACATGGAAGGGGAAGTATTGTAATCGCGCAGAATTTTTTTTCTGAGATTTCACCGGATATATCCATTTTGAGGTTCCCCAAGACGATTAAGACCTTTTCAGAAAGAGGTCTGTCTGTGATCTTCCTCGATAACTGCCGAGCCGACAGCCATTGACCCGATCGACTTGAAATTTGGTATGCGGACATGGTTTTTCTCTGGAAAGAGCTCATTAGTTTTAAGCTATCATCTGTCAAACAGAAGTGTCACTATTAACAAATGTCAGAAGCTATATCTCACGGAACTTGACTTGCAGTATGTCATTTGAAAGCCCATAATAAACTGTATTCAGAACAGTTGAAAGTATTGCCCTATGTGTCATCTGTCAAATAATAAAAAATGTCGAAATTCAAAACTTCATCATCAACTTATTCAAAATCTATCCGATGGATTGAAACCAAATGGCAGGAGGCAACAACACAAAAGAATCAAACTAAGTCTGCAGTTGTAGTTTTCCACCATTTTCCAGTCAGGCGTTATGAATTTTCAAAATTTCTCCTAGCCGTTGCCACCCAAGAGGACCTTTCACCCGTGTTTTGACCAGGAAGACTGGCTTTTGATGTAGGACTCCACTCAAAAATTCATTCCTGCTCAGGGATCGACTATTTTTGAAAAATTCCAACTGATGTCGAAAGAAGATTGAATTGGGCGTCGTGTTGACTTATTTCCAAAATCGACACGGTTCCTGTTTTCCGACGGTGATTTTTTCAAAATGAAATTTGTACATTCCGTGAATTTGAAAAAAACTGCAGTCCAAACTTTGACATGCGGTGAGCTCCACGAAATATTCATTTTAGGTGCCGACATGCTGGGAATGAAAGTTGGAGAAAAGATTGAATTAATTTTTGGAGGAAAAACTTTCGAAATCGGATCCACGGTTTTCGAGTTTTCCTCTCTGGAAAAACTGCAAATTTCCCGACTTTTTATCCCGTGAACAGATTATCACAATTTTTTTTTAACAAGAGGAAACTTGTTCTTGAACATTTTCCTCGACATTTTCTAACTTTTTTTCTATTTCCCGGGAATTTTCCGGTTGAAAATGCAAAACCGGCCTGGGTTTTTGAGCCCGGACTTGAATGATGGAGCTTAAAGTGAAGCCTGAATTGATGATTTTCACAATAAGATGATTTGGAATAAGATTTGGGGTTTTCCCGGAAAATCTCAATTTTCCTGACAAAATTTTCAACCTCCTGCAAATTATTTTCAAACTTTTTCTGTAATTTTTTCAACTTCCGACCCGAAAGGACGTTTCTGATGAAAATTTCCAAAGATCCCTGGATACTAGTCGGGAAAGTTTTGGGGTGACACAACCGATTTTTTTATTTTATGTTACCGTTATGAATTACCTTTAATTCATAATCATAAACGAGCTGTAACCTGCCAGAGATTTTGTTTTGAATCATTTCGAAAAAAATATGGTCAAGTCAGCTTCATTTTCGATAATCTATCGTCTATTCCCCCCTGAAATTATTAGGTTCATTGTCGGGACATCCTGTATACAGGGTGGAGATATGGAAAGTCGAAGGGTGGAGCTTTGCCCTCTTTTATTTTCATTATTTGATCAGATTTGAATGAACTTTTTAGAACAGACTAAACAGACTAAACAGAAAAAAATTGAATTCTTCAGTGCATGTGCATCATTTTTACTTACTATGACTCGAAAATCCTGGAAACAGTTTTCATAAAAAACCGCTCCCAAAAGAATTCTAGAAAACGAATCATTTTGCTTTCTGTCTTACATCGCATTGGGCACGTCTCGAATATTTTGCAATTATTTTTAGAAAGCCTCTCAAATTATTTCTTTCATATTTTCCCTGGTATTGACTTAAGCTTCATACACCCGATCGTAAACAAAGTCCTGAAGAAAAAATCGGGTTAGTCAAGTCAGGTGACCTCGCAGGCCATGGCACCGGATCAAGCAATCAACTTAAAAATCAAACTAATTCTAAATCCAAACTGCATCAACTAATTCCGACAACCAACGTCAATATGACTTCTATTGTACGTCACTTCCAAATTTTGACAAGAAATTATTATGTAAAAATTAAAAAACTTAAAATGTCGGAGCAAGGAACTGAACAATATTATTTATTGAGGTAGTGCAACAAATCAATAGTAATAACATTTACTACTACATTTGCAATCGTAAAAACGGTTTAAAATGACAAAATTTCTTGTCAAAATTTAAAAGTGACGTACAATAATAGAAGTCACTTTGACATTGGTTGTCAGAATTGGTTGATTTTCATTGCACGCTAAGTTTAATCGATGGAATTTGTGTCGAGTTTTTAGAAAAACCGAATTATTCTCCAAACTATCCACTTTTGAGAAAAAACATAGGAGGTAAAAAAGATGTTAAATGAGACGCTTGATATGAATAAGAAATAAAAAACAGGGGGTGCTATTTGAAAGAATGAAGTTATGGCCCTTCAAAGTTTACCAAAATCAACGTGTCACAGCAAGGTGATACCGGAACGGAAACAGGCAATATTACCGCCAAAAGATACACTATGTTATTGCTTAAACATGATCTAAGTCCCAACTTGATAACCTAAAAACCAAGTGCCTTGCGATTTATTTAGTAAGTGCCTACAAACGTATTATATTTAGAAAAAAATTAATAACTTCTGAACAGTTGAAGCGAATTGCAAAAACTAAACGAATTTGTAATGCCTGAGAAAAGGCAAATCCAAATATTCAAAAATATACAGGGGGTGCCATTTGAAAAAGCTCGTTCAAAAACTGCTCTGCAAAAATGGGGCACCCTGTATAGAGCAAAATAGTTTTACAAACTGCACTTTGACCTCCCGTTTGCAGTGCCGTTTGGTTCACTTTGATATCATCAATGGCGTAGGTGTAATTGAGCTCGCCCATATAAATGACTCACCCTGTATAAAAATTACACTGGAAAGTTCAATTTTTTCCTCAAGTAGTCTGCCCTAAGAAGTTTACTAAAATCTCATCAGATATAAAAAAATTAGAGGGAACAGAGCTCCATTTTTTGACCCTTCATATGTCCAAAAATAAAAACCCCAAATATTTTTTCAACATTCTCGGACACATTTTTCCCCAAAGTGCTTGTTCTGGGACTATCCTGTATACAATTTTTGGTAATTGTTGACGACCACTACTTCTCGACTTCAGCCACCAACTTTTCACGGTAGGTAGACACCACCACAACATCACGTTCGTCGACCGTAGTTTCCTGGGGAAACCACTATTTCCACTGTAAAATGCCCCTTCTTTCCATTACTTGTCCTACGACGTAAGTACATGCAAGAAGGAGACGTCCTATATAGCTGTTTAAGTGGTTGCCTAACTCTTAGAAAATGCTAGTCGAGAAGTAGTCGTCGTCAACAATTACCCAATTTTTTATTATTATACCTTCCCAACAGAACATGATATGGTCTTAATCTCAGTCTTGATGGTCCTAATTTAATTTGAAAATAACAAGTGTGTGTGTGGTGCTTCTTCTGAACTTCTGGCCGCCACTGCACCCCTGACTGCACCTGATTTTTTTTAATAAGTATTTTGTCTTCAAAGTCAACTTCAAAAAAATGAAGACTTTGTTGATGGCATTCTTCCAATGCATTAACTAATGCAGGACACCCTTGCCCCTTGCCACGTGCCAAGGAACTTCATTCAGTAAACGCAAAACACTGCAGTTCCGTCACCTCTAGTTGCCATCCCCAAACCGTCACCTGGTTGTCCTAGGCATGAACTCCTGAACTTGAGTTAGGTTATGTCAGATATCCACCGACGAACGGAACAATCAACCCGGCGAGAAAATACCGGCACAATCGATAAAAAGACACAAAAGTCTCTCACCTGTTTCCGTTCCTTCTCTTCAGTAGCTCATTGGACAAATTCCTCACGATGTTGCTGCTGCGGGCTAATGTGGTGGTCCTCCTCAGGGTGCAGCCGTTACGTCCGACGATCGTTCTCAACATTTTTGTGAATTAGAACCGGCGTCCACTTGCAAAACCAGACGGATCGAGCGATTTCCGAACGTTCTCCTGAGAACAGAGGGCGACTTACTTGAAGATTGTGTCGTCTAGGTCATTTAAAAGACTTTCACGTCTGAAATCTGTGACTGTGACGTACAATCACACGTTTTTTGACATTTACACCGCGATGCTGGCCGACAAGTGTCATTACGTCAAAGATTCGCGAGATTCCCCGTGCTGCTGATCCACCATGTGCGTTTGCATATCTATCCTTGTTTGACACGTACAGAAAAACAAAGATAGCCAAAAAGAACTGTGCGTGCCAAGTGCGTGCACAATCACCCCCGAGGGCATAGAAGCAAAGCGAATCAACTTATTCAGCCAAAGTATTTTTTATACACGAATTCATATTTTTAAAAATCACAACGTAGCTATAAGGTGATAGCAGTTATACGTTAATGATAACGTATTGCCTTCTTGTTCAGTTGAACAATTAAAATATTGATATCACGTCGGGAGTATGACACGTTCACGTGTTTTGTTTTGAAGGTGAGCGAAATGCCAATATTGACAGACGTCAGGGTGAACGTCAAAGTGACAGTGACAAGTGAGGTTATGAAGATGAAGTCGTAGGCGTATTTTTCTCGCAACAAATTGCCGTTTTCTTGTTATAATTTGATGAGTTGAAGGATGGCGGACGTGAAAACGAACATGCGAGAGCTCGAAGCCGCGGCCAAGGCTTCGGCGACGGCTCACGTCGTCAACATGTTCCAGCGTCCGGGCCAGCTTGAGAAAGTGGAACAGTACAAGAGGCGTTTGACGCGCAAGAAGGCCTCCGTGGAGGCCCTGCTGAAGTCGGCCATGCAACAACAGCTGGACGGCGTCAGAGTCGGGCTGAATCAGCTGCACTGCTGTTTGGAGGACGTGGTGGAGATCGACGCGAGCGTCAAGAAAATGTTCAGCTTGTTCGGGGACGTTCCCGATCTAGCCAATCGTTTGAATCAAGTAAGCACAGTACGGCGCACAAGTTATCGCAATCGCTGTAGCTCTAAAACTGAAATTCCACCAACTTCTCTTTTACAACCAACCATACAAGTTTAGTACCCCAAGAACTAATGAAGGCTTGTCCAGTCAGTAGGCCACTTTTTGCGAGGCCTACACTCGCTCATGGATTGAGATAGAGAGATGGATCAAAAAGCAAAAGAAAGTTCATTTTATGCCATTTTTATTCATCTCTGGAAAATAACATTGGTCAAGTCCAAGTGCAAGTGATTCGAGAAGTGATCCAATGCATCATTGTTGCATTTTTGAATACAAATTCCACTCCCAAATAGCCAGCACCTGTGGCCAGCACTATAGTAGGTTCACTTCTACTTTGACTCTAGTTGGCGGGGCAAATTTTCTATTTTAGCATTGTAGGCTTGCCGCCTTTTTACCTGGTGTGAAACTGGCTTCTCTTAAAGTAAAGTTATACAGGATGATTGGAAAGTGTCGGACCACAGACCACCTTCAAGCTGCGTAATATGGAGGTGTAGTAGAGTGCGGAAAAGTTGTTAGAAAAATTTTATGTCTTTTAATTTTGAAGTTATGGAGAAACAAAGGTTGGTCCTTCAATTGCTTCTATTTTCGTTGTTTAAAAATACTTTAGTAAACTGTTCATGGAAAAATGATGAGTACAAAAAATCAACCTCTAAATCTGTGATGCATTTCTGTTTTCTATACAGGGTGAGTCATAAACTACAAAAATTTAGTTTACCTAAAAAACCAGAAGCCAAAGAATGACATTAACATTCTTGGAATGAATTGTGTTTTATTGTGCTCTACATAGGTTATGGGACCATTATGACTGTTTGCACGTACTTTCAGAAAAAAATAATTTTCGGGATTGATGACTCACCCTGTATACAAAACCAAAATTTATTACAGATTCAGAGGTTGTTTTTTGTACTCATTGTTTTTCCATAAACAGTTCACTAACATCTTTAAATCAACGAAAATAGAAGCCAACCTTTGTCCCTCAATAACTTCAAAATCAAAAGACATAGAATTTTTTAAGCAACTTTCCAGCACTCTACCACACATCCTTCAAGATCAAGAAGGATATTACGCACCTTCAAGATGGTCTGACACTTTTGAATCACCCTGTATTTCTTATCAAATTGATATTAAAATCTTGGAAAACTGACCTTGTCATACGTGGAAATGCGACTAGAGGGGCGCAGAGCTGTATAACCGTCATTTAGACGCCAAAACCGCACGGGGCACGGAAAGCAAATTGCAAATTGAAGGTACTCACATGAATTTTGGTCCAATACGCAACTTTCAGCGGCTGGGTTTTTTGAAATTCGGTTCATTAAACTTTTTACACGTAAATCCTACTGCAACTGCAGATCTGCTGGGATGTTCCTTGTCTTGCCTATAATTCTTCATGGCTTTGTCGTGTCTTTCCGACTGGAAGAGGTGAAAGGATTGATGATTCCATGGGTTCCCTTTTTTTGGACGAAGGGCTAATATTTTTTAGTTTAATCGTAATCAGTAATCAGTAATCGTAATCATCGTAAAGTTGAACTGGCCTCGAGATGTTAAAAATATTTTTGACAACTGTCAAATAATGTCAAAGCTGCTTTGATTCATTTGTTCATTGGCGAAAATTAAAAACAGGTCGAAAAATTACTACATTTCCCACTAAAATAGAAAAAACCCTCAGACATCACGTGCCGCAAAAATGTTCCGTCTATCTGCAGAGAAAATGCGTAAAAAATGTGTTCCAAAAGTGGTCCGAACGACTTCGTGTCTCTTCGTGAAACTATTGTGCAGAATGAAGCCAGAGCAGTAGCAGTCAACCGCAAAGTTTTGGGGGATTCATTCCCATTTCTATATTTCAGATTTGGAAACTTGAAGACAAAATCCTACAGTTGACTAGAATCACGGTAGAAGTAAACATACTATATTTGCTGTACTTTCAACTCAAATACCCTTGACAAACTGCACCTTAATGATCATTAAGTGTAATGGTCATTAACGTTGAATGACGATTGCAAATTTGGGGGTGACACACTGCAAATCGTAATAAGCCTATGAGCTTGCGCCGTAGCGCATGAATAAACGTGGCGATCAATTTTCCCCCAAAATGTCAATGTCAAATAGTCCGAAGTATATGGCTATTATTGCCATTAACATCTATAATTATAATAATTATTCCATATTTTAGATGATATGTGAGGTGGTATTCAGCTTAGATTCCATTCAATCAAGGAAGCGTGTGGTGTGAACATTGCCAGCAATAACAAAATTATTATTGCTTGCAATGTTCACACCACATCATGCTATCTTTATTTATTGCCAAAATATATGTTGAATTTGTATTGAGTCTAAAGAAATGGAGGAAACGAAGAATAAGAGACTGATGATTTAGTCAACCTGATTAAATAGCCTAGGAATTTTAGGGTTTGAATTATATACCTACCTGTCTCACGGATACTTACGGAAACCTGTCTCCTCATCCATAAATTCGACTTTGCCAAAAATAAAGTGCCGCCAACCGACACTGTGCTACAAGTTTGCAATGTTCGTATCATCCAAATTTCGCGAATAGGCGGTCATTTCTTATGTGAAACAAGAAGTTTGAAATTTTTCGTTCATGCTTATACGCACGTAATTTGCACGCTGCGGGCATTATCTTATAATTTGGTACAAGAGATGCTGTTGCAAAAGGCAAGGCACAAAATCCAGCTCCTTCATTCCAGAAATACGTGTCTGAATGGCGTACTGAAATGACAGACTTGATGGCAGATGACAGATATCGCGATTCATTGTAGAAAAGCTGGCCAATGGTATTCAAAAATCACGGCGATATGATGCACGACCACCGGCGATTATTCGGCGATTATGGTTACTCCTAGTTAATGATCATTAACCCTGGGTTCCACAAAAAAGATAATTCGAGATCAGTTGATTCGCGATTTTTGTTGTGAATTTGTAGCCTACTGATCAGTGGAAATGCTGGTTTATCTATCAATAATGGAAAGATGATGGGTCTAGTACAGATTTCAGGCATTTTTTGTGGTTAATCACCTAGCAATTAGTAGAAAAAAGTTCATTTAATCTGCAATCAGCCTTGATCGCTGATCATCTCTTTTGTGGAACTGACGGTAAGATCCTAAATGACGTTCTAAATGATCATTAAGTAAATGACGACGTGACACACTAGTAATTTATATCGTAATTTACGCTTAATGATCATTAAGTCTTCTAGTCTGTCAAGGGTAAAATATTGGTTTTGAGTTCGAGTGTGCGGGATTTGTCAGCGTAGACTTGCGCTTTCAAAAAATCAAGGAAGTGCCTACACAGCCGGCCCCGGCTTCATGACACGGAGGCACGTTCTAAAATCAAACCCATCGAATCTCTAAAATATTTTTGAGTCAATCGGAATGAATTAAGACGAAAATAGCCCAAACAAGCGACAATAATTGGAGTTGAGCAACATAATTATTGAAGGCTCTTCCAGTTATCTTCACAGTGGTGCTATTTTTCCGATTCGAATCGATTTTTATAAGATACGCCTTCATTATGGAGATGATGGAACGTGGTTCCACCTGGCACGTAGGCCTCGCTTTTGGACCCATTCGAGGACCCATTGTACCCCTCCCAGATCAGCTGGACTCACCGAGCCGCAATGTAGTGCTCAGATGTTCGATGGTCGGTGCACCCAAGCAGTGGGGTCGACAATTGCACGGTTGACCAGAACTCTGCCATGACTATGCGCTCCCCATTTTACGCCTTCATGTGAAGCAGCCTTTTTTTCAACAGAACTGTACCAACGTGTTTCAGTCATCCCCGGAGTCATCCTTTCTCTTTCAGTATTGACCGCAACGGTGAATTTAGGCTGAAAAATAAGGCGGTTCCATACGAAGGCGTGAGCGCATTTCACAGCAAATCGACCGGCGCCCTCAACAAAATTTTGGAGCAAAAACAGCACCGCTGTTAATACAATGAGCTTCAAACTGATGTGTTGGTTAATCCTTATTGTCATTTATTGAAATTTTCGAAAAGGTTGGCATTCCGGCTACGGGAATGGAACAGCACGGTTGAATGGGTTAATAGCACTTGATGTCCCCCTTGAAAAAAAGAATCAACCTGTCTTGAGCTTTTTTCGAAAAAAAAGGGTCCGAAAACTCGTCTGTTGTGTTCTTATACTTAGGTATGACTCATACTTAGGTATAATCAGGTATAGTCTGTACACCGATAGAACGGACTTTTTTGAATTTCAGTGATGTAACCTATAGCAAACAAAAGCACCAAAGACTGTAACAACATAGGCGCGTTTAGAACTAATATTAGTTTTGTTCGGTTGGTAGTCTTACCCGGGCAAATTATTCCTACGCCAAGCCAATGGCATTACATTCAGCGAGTTTGACACTTACGTACGATTTCTAACCTCCATTTCTCTATGATGTTTGTTATTTTTAGTCGGCTCGGCTGTTGTGAGTGGTGTGTAATAAAATCAGCTTCATTAAAAAAAAATATTGTCTCATTCATTAAAATTGGTATTAAACTGGTGTCATTTAAAATTACCATAGCACTTAGCTGTGATTAGCGGAAATAAGCACCTCTTTCTAACTGGAATTTTAAATTTCGCGGGTAACGCTCGGGACTACTTATCAAGCGGAGGAATCTGGTGGTCCTTTCTATCAGTGTATAGAGTATACATACTTACCTACCTACTAACATTTATGTCACATAATCTTTTAAATGTAGAGGAGGTCTCCTTAAACGGGAAGGTATTTCAATATTTGCTGGAGACACTCTACCAGGATACCTCTGTGGTGGAGAGGGAGGTCTCTGATCCATTGCTGTACCATGATCAATAGTGGGTACTACAGGTGGTTTGTCACAATCGGGTAATTCTATGTCTTTCAACTAGTCCGGATGCTAGTTGAGAGTACCTTGCATTTTTTGATGAGAAGATGCCACTTGGTGGAAATGTTCTTTGCATCGTACTCTTCCGATCCAGAAAGGTAGCCATCAGCGCCATCTATGCCGGTGATACAGAAAAAAAGGTTGAAAAATTCTCTTTAATTAACCGAAGCATGTGGAGACGTGTAATTCACCACATACATCAACTGTTTTAAGTTTATGAAGTCACAGCAAACTGTTCTTGACTACCTTGAACCGTCTTTGGAATGTAGGGGGAAAACAGGAAAAAAAACAAAAACACTCTTTTTTCCATAAATAAGTGATTATTTAAGATATTGACACAATACTTGGTATTTCTACGAAGAGTAATGTTAGAAATGATATGAGCTGGGTAGCCAATTTCTGAGCCAACTATTTTCAGAAATACGATTGTCAACTTTTTTTCCCTCTTGAGCACCATCTTGAATCTGCTTTCTGAGGCGTCGTTGAAAAAGTGATCAGCGACATGATTTAACATGCCCAAAAATCTCGATAGTTCTTTCGCACTTTTAGGAACTGGTATTCTTCTGGTAGCCTCAACCTTACCTTCGTCAACTCTAATCCCTTCTTTATCCAGCACATGACCAATGTATTCCATCTGTTTCAACCCGACTTTGCATTTTGATTTTTCAAAACGCACCCCTTTTTCTTCTGCTCTCTTTAATTCACGCTCCAAGATGTTGTCGTGTTCTTGTTCGGTTTTCGCGAATATTATTAAATCATCAATGTAAATTCTTATGTTTGGTATACCTTCAAAAATTTCTGTGAAAGTACGATGGAAGATTTCGGGCGCATTGCATAGTCCATATGGTAATTCATGTTATATCCGTTGGATATAAGTAATAATACTATTTTGGTATACGCTCTCCAAAATGGTTATTTTGCGAATTGTTTTGAGCCCGCAAAAATACGTCTTTAGCGGACTAGTCCTTTAAAGGTAACTAGGCAACACTTTAGAGGACTGAATTATTTGTTTATTGGAATATGCCATTCAACATCTTCATTCACAATATTCACACTATTGTTCTTTTTCCATTCGATGAGTAAATCATATTCTCGCTCATATTGCGTGCAAGACTTTGCTGTAAGAAAATCGAGGACAATATTCTTTGCTTTTTCCGAAATATCTATTGAAACGTCATCCAGGTTGCCTTGCCATAACACAACAATTCAGCCAGCGTGATTATGAGTGGAATTCATGTAAATTCCTGCCTGAAATCCAACAGCTATACGATTAGGTATAGGTACTGCTTGAAGGAGTCGTTGAAGAGGGTTTGGAGAGCTTATACCAAAAATCGTTGTATGCAACACGTATGCAAAATGCTTCAGCGGACTCATCCGCCCTAAGCAAGCGAATTCGTCCGCTAAAGATTCATTTTGCGTACTTGTTACATAAAATACTATTATAAAAACTATTGTTTTTAGAGTCTGACATTTATTCATTGATTATTTTCTGTTGATCCTGTTGCCATAATTCTAATACTACAGCCTACCGAGATACATAATACTATTCATATAACAAACCCCAGAGGCGCTCTCGTCTTGCCAGCAGGAGCTGCTCGGGGTAGATCACTAGACAAAGAAAGTAGATCCAGCTGCGCCGTGATTGGTGTATGTAATGTATCTACTCTCTCTATCTAGTGATCTACCCGGAGCAGCTCCTGGCGCAAAACGAAAGCCTGTATTAGAGGGTCAGACTGGTGAGATCGGTCCCGGGGGTTGCCTGCATCATTAATATTTGTTGATGATTTCCTCGCCTCAATGATTTCTTGATGTTTTCCAGTTCTATGGTTTGAAATCTCGAAAAAAGAAAAAAATAGGGGTCGCTTAATTTTCCATCACAGATTCTGAATTAATGAGATTAAAAATGCTGACATGCCTATATTCATATCGAGTCTCGTACCTACTTATTCAAAAGCTGCTAAATCCAGAGGAGCCTTTTACTTTCAATAAACTTGGCAGCTTGTAAACTTTGATAACTTTAAAAACTTCGAACCGACGGTATTCTAGACTGAAAAGCGAATTTATTTTTCAGGTGCGCGACGAGAACATGCGTCATTCACAGTACGTGACAGCCCGGGAAAACCTGAAGCACATCTTTACCGTCCCCGAAAGCGTGGAACGCACCAAGCAGTGGATCAACGACGGCAAACTTTTGCACACCCACCAGTGCCTGCGGGACTTGGAGAATTCACGCGACGACTTGCTGTACGAGCTGCACAAATTGCCGAACCAGAGCCCTCACGACAAGTCCATGCTCAAAGCTTACTTTGCGGACGTCGAAACCCTCTCGAACTTGCTAGAAAAGCAGCTGCGTCTTGTGCTGTCGCGCACGCTAAATACGGTACGCAAAGAACCGACCGTCATAGTCACTGCTTTGAGGATCATCGAGCGCGAAGAAAAGACAGACTTGGAAGCGGTGAAGCAAGAGAAACAAACCGGGTTCATGCCGCCCGGAAGACCAAAGAAGTGGAAGGATATGGCATTTGAAGTGCTGGAAAAATCGGTTGCGACCAGAATAGAAGGTACGCAAGTCGACGAACGCGAAGATAACAAACACTGGTTGATCCGTTATTTGGAATTGACACGTCAACTGATTCTTGAAGATTTGCGAGTAGTGAAAACGCTTTGCGTGCCGTGCTTCCCGCCCAAGTACGAAATCATCGATAAATACGTGCAGATGTACCACAATTGCCTGTCTAGACATCTACAAGAAGTCATTCAGAACGGCTTGGAAGGCAACGAGTACGTATCGATTTTATCATGGGTATCAAAAACCTACCGAAGCGCAGACTTGTTGGGTCATCCCGACTTGATCAAATCCACAGAAGACTTGGGCCCCCTTTTACCGACGGCCGTAATGGAGCGATTGGAGAACGACTACTTGAAGAACATCGAAAACAACTACATCGAATGGATGCGCAACACTCTCAACTCGGAAACTCAAGAGTGGCATTCGAACGTCGAACCGCAGGACTCGCGCGCTCCTGCGCCCATCATCATATTCCAAATGATCGATCAGAATCTCCAAGTCTCCAAAACCATCGGCGACGAACTGACGTACAAAGTCCTAAATTTGAGCTTGAGACAGGTGATTGCGTTCGGCGAATCGTACGGCAAAGCCACGCTGGAATTCAAAACAAAATACTTCGAAGACAGGAAGACTCTACCGTACTTTACGCAGTACATGATCATGATCGTGAATAATTGTTTGCAACTTTCCGAGCTGGGCACGCAGCTAGAAAAGCAGTACTGGAGCAGCACTTCTCCGCAGAGCTTGAACGAAAACTTCAACAAGTTGCGCACGACTTTCATCCAGCTGCGAAACGATGCTTGCGATTACTTGCTGGAAGAGCTCTTTTTGGATTTAGACAAGCATTACGACGAGCTGTTCACGGCACGCTGGCTCGGCACGTCTCTCCCCATCGAAACGATATGCGCCACCATAGACGACTATTTCCAAGACTACAACCGTCTGGCGGACGCCAATTTCAAATTCATAGTCCACCAAGCGAGGCTTCTGGTCGCGAAGCGCTACTTGACGGTTCTACTTTCGAAAAAGACGACGTTCAAAACGTACGATGACTGCGTCCAGGCCGCAGGAAAAGTGATAAAGGAAGCGAAGCAGCTGGGTAAGCTCCTGGACACGCTTTGCGAGCTTCAAGGCGAAGATCCTTTCGAAGCGGTTACGATGTTGGCGGAGATCTTGAAGAGTGACGATGACATGTTAAGTTTTGAGCTGCACAGAGTGGTGGAGAAATATCCGGATATTCCCGACGATCATTTATTGCGTCTGTTGAGTTTGAGAGGTGATCTGGCCAGGTCGGATATCAGGGACAAAGTCGCGTACGTGCCCAGGGCCAAGGCATCGCAGCAAAGCACGATTTTCCGAACGCTTGTATTTCCTAAGTTGGTAAATCTGAATGTGTTTAACAATTAGATATTAATTAGATGTTAAAAAATAGAATATACTACCATCATGTTACTATCCTTGGTTTCAACTTTTGTTTGCCTTCCAACTTGGTTTTTCATGTCCAACCAGATGGTACCAGTGTTGAACGGGACGATCGGTAGACGGACGTCATTCGCGCATCAAGTTTATAGTTCAACCTATCGCTCAGTTGTAACTCAATAGGTAGTGTTGTATTATACCAAGCTGGTGGTACCAAAACGTAGGTAATGAAAAATCATCACCATCACCATCACCATCACCATCACCAAAAGTCAAATCATCAGATCTTACGTTTACTCCATCTCTCAAATTTGTCCAACAAAGTAATAAACCACTCAGAATGGTGTCTAGAAGAAAGATCTGAAATCAAAATTGCGAACCATCCATGCAGATCCTTGCTCTCCCGGATTTACTGTGATAGTAATAATATATAGTAATAAACCCTCTGGGACGAAAGGAGCAACTAGACGAAGGGCGAAAGAGGAAGGGGCCACGCACCACTTAATGCTATTGTGTGGTCTACGCTGGAAGGAATAGTACGACGCAATAAAATTATTATAATCTTGGAATCAAGACGAATTCCAGCATTCGTCGTCACTCTCATGGACTTGAAAATGTATGTAGAAGCATAGAGGTAGAAGTAAATGTGACGTGTTTCGTCACTAACAAAAGTCTGGAAAAAGATGGAGTCAACGTAACTGGAGCCAAAGCATCCTTTTGGGAAAGGGGATCTGATTGGAAAATTGAAGGAAAAACACCTACCAGGTCGAGCGAGCATCGTGGGAGGCAAACTTTACACATATAACCACACATAAAAATTTTAAAGCACTGTGGTTAAAGAAGTCTCAGGGAGCTGCAGAACCTCAACCTTGCCAAAACCTGGTTTTATCTGCCACTCTTCTTAGAAAGCACCTTATCCACATTTACAACGACAGATAACCTTTTCAAGTTCTATACAGGGTGTTGCATGAGGAAGCCGATACATATAGCTTAAGAGCAGGTCCAGTTTTTTAGGCGAATTAGGATCTCGCTTCGAAATTTTTCTATCGCTTTTCGTTACGATGTTACAGGGTGAATCATGTATTCTGACGAATTTTTTGATGAGCTATATCTTTCGAATGACTGAATGGATTCAATTAAAATTTGATAGGTATATTCTCCTAATTATAGTTATACATCGCACCATGGAACAGTTCGGAAGTTTCAGGGTCGGACTTTTTTCGAAGTTTTTGTTAGAAAATTCTTTTTTGAAACGTATGTTGCAACGCAAGCGTCCGCCCATTCACAGTGATTTCGACCAGAAAAGGGTTTTCCGCAAGTTTGAAAATTTCTAGCACCCGACCTGGTGGAAAGCCCCAACTGGTGAATAAAATTTTCTTTTTTTTTTGTTGCCTTCATGTTTTTTGCCGATGCGATGGTACCTAGATCTGAACTAAATGGGGGATGAGTGATGGAACATAATATACATCTGATATGTTGGCCTCACTTTGGAACCATTGCACGACTTCCCCAGACAAACCGAACTCAACGAGCCGCAATGTGATGCTTGGATGTTTGATAATTTGTCTATCGATTCATCCAAGCATTTAGCCGCCACACGCGCAATTGAGCTAAACTTGGTCAGACCCCCACGCTGGTGTGCCCACGTTGGTTCGTACTGATACTCTCCGTCACCCCGATCGATTCATGCTGGCGATTATCCGTAACACATTGTTGTACTGACGGTTGCACGCGTAATACTCGACGCTTGCCCAAAGCCATCCGAGAGGGGTTTTTCAGCTTTGTCCAAAACTGGATGAGCCCAAACGGGATAGCGTCCACCCATTCAAATTTTGACCGCTGCCGGCGCTGCTGCAATCGAGTTTCTTGCTGTCCCTTTGTCGATGGTATCATCGCGTGCAAAAAATCTAGTACTGTCATTTCGGGTAGATTTAATCTGGCTTTGAATATTCAACGGAATCAAAAAGCTTTTCTCACAGGTCATAGGTCAATAACATAAGCCAGAGTTGAGCATCGGCGACTCTGACACTATCACCATTATTTATGAAAACCAAGGTATCTTGGCTTCTTTACTGTACTAGAGTTCTTTTTTTTTGCTTGCGATGGTACCTACTGGGTGATTCCGGGATGGTTGGATAAAACTGGGATAATTTCTAAACAGGATGAATTTGGGGACTCATCGAAATAAATGGAGTATGGAGTTTGCATCATTCCTCCTCGACCTACCGTACTCTTCAAAACCTCGACCTACCGTACTCTTCAATTCTTCATCTACAGCTCGTAGGTACCTATATCAAACTAAAAGTGTTGTAAGTTGTAGGTAGTCTACAACCTGACGCAATGTTGTGCATTCCTTCTCATTAAACGTTCTCATGTAAAGATTTTTTTCGAATATCTTTTCGTAGGTAGTATGTTATCTACATGACAAATTATGTTGCGTATATGACCAAAAGGAAATTTCCTGCCTACCATTCAGATAACTTTACGTTATTTGGTCTAGATTTTTTTTGCATTGCCGACATCCACAATCCACATGTTTGTATAATAAAACAATATGCACAAAAAACTATAATAAACAAACTAATCAATCAGCTGAACTCATTATTGTCTTGGAATAAAGCATAATTAATGAAATAATAATAAAAGAATACGGTTGATTGTTATAAGAAGAGATGCAGGAAATGTGTAAACAAGATAAAGCAAAAAGGGTATCAAAAAGAGTTCAATCAACAGGGCTTGGCAAAAATTATATAAACAAAGGTTTAAACCCTCCTGGGTAGTGCTACGCGATGAAGTTGTTGCTGGTGTCCGCAGTACTGGCCGGGCTGAGCCTGGTCATGGCCAACCCCGTCGACCAAGAGTATGGGCAAGGCTTACGCAAGTTCAAGATCTGTAAGTAGTTTCATATTGTTCCTCTTTCAATTTTCTTGTGGTCAGGATTTTAATTTGAGAATTCTTTTAGCTGATAAAGTGTTCCTCGAGCAACAACGTGATATTTTGAGACTCTTCAAGTTCATCAACCAGCCGACCTACGCTCAAGACTTGCTGGACATCGCCGGGAACTACTCCATCGAAGCCAACATTGAAGCTTACACGGTATTTTAACTTGAATAGGTACTTTAGCAACTAAACCACGCATGCAAGCTCTTTTCGTTAACTTTTTCCATACAACTTAGTTCCCAAAGGTAATCCCAAAGTCGTCTAAGAAGTCTCTTGAAGAAATAAGAAATGTGCGAGAAAATGTGTTTGTTGTGTTTTCAAAAATAGCGAGTGCAAATTACACTTAATTTCCAGTATCACTTATTTATTGTATGAATGTCAAGTTTCATTAGGGTATCTTGAAAAATCCGCCCTGATTTATTGCGGAAATATCACTTTTGATAAAGATAATTTGAAAACGGCTCATAATATTTATGAGCTTTAATAACGGACTTCACGGACAAAGTAAAGCTAAAAGCGCCTTTTTCCCATTTTTTGGGAAAGTGCGCTAAAAATAAAAGAAATTAATATGACATTTATTTTAAAAGTTATACGGGGGGTCAAAGGGTGGAACTTCGCTGCCCTCTTTTTTCGTTATTCAGACTATTCAGAGTTGATTTTGATTGTATTGATTTTGATTTTTACTGTTTGTCATAGACTAATCAATAAAAATTATCAACCACTGGGTGTGCAATGAACTTTTATATAAAATACAGGTGATTCATAAATCTCCAAAATTCATTTTCCTTCAAAAACCAGCCAGTAAAAATTCTTTTATGGAAACGAAAAGTGCTATATCTCTTGTTCGAAACTATTTTGGGGACCAAGAGAAAATTTTACAGGCATTAATGGAGAAAACTGTATTCTTGTGATTCTGACTCGCTCTGCATCGTTAGCAAAAGTTCAGTAAAAATTCAGTATCATGCCCATTCACATGGTTCCACATATTTTGATTCGTGAAATAGGAATTTTTTATTTTTCAACTTCATGTTCTACCCTATATGCATCACGGGACCTACCAAATCCATAGCAATAATCGTTCAACAGATTTCGGAGAATAAGAAGTAGTTGTATGCTTTTATCATCAAGTGCAAAGTTGAAACGAACACCCCGGCTAAACATTATTATGACAAGCATTTTGCTCAAAATTCTTTAGTGGTGTAGATATGGAAGAGTTTTACATCCTGTAACTTTGGAACGAAGCATTCCCGGACACTGGTCATATATATTTTAAGACATGGTTTTTGATAGGAAATCTACCATATAAATACAGGGTGATTTTTTGAAAAGTTTCCACCTCCAATATTTTCCCGCACAAATTTTTTTTGCAAAAAAGCCAAAACAGGTCGATTTTCTTTTCGAGGGGGACATCTAACCAGCGTATTTTCAATCTTACTGTTTCATCCCCCTAGGCAGGGTGACTACCCCTTCCAAAATCTTAAATGGGACTAGGGGTCAAGATACACATTGTTTTGAAGGTCATTCAATTCTCTTTATAGTGGTGCATCTAAAATGAAAATCTAACCATCCGTTCTCAAACTATGAATTTTTTAAGCCAGGAACCTTCGCTGAATAAATTTTTGTTTTTATTATGCATTGGCGTATCAAGAACCGCCAACACACGTCTATTTCAATCAAGTATTAGGGGAAGGGGCATTTTTTGACAGATCGTTGAGATACGTACCTCTCACCCACTCCTTCGCCCCCATCATGCAACAACCCCTTGGAAATCTGAAATGGGATATGAGCCATCTTGTGATACCTCATTTGAAAGGGGTATCAATAATTCGCCAGTGCATTCGATTCTAATGAAGTCGTCAACAGGTGCCTAAAACTCAACGATCATTTTGGAAAAATTATTCAGAAAGCATTTTTATTCAAATAATTTCTTTTATTCTGAAAATGCAAACGTTTCAACAGACAGAAGCAAGTGGAACTGAAAGAAGTCAGTAGTTACAATCACAAAAGATAAGATAATTTTTTTACTTCAGTTTTTCCCAGTTTTTCAGGTACATTATTTTGTTTTCTACAATACACTAACCCCCGGTTGCAAGAAACTAAAATTTGCTCCGTCGCAAATTAGCTTCGGTACCAAACTCGGTATCAAATGGTAGGCTATTTGTAGGCGTAAAAAAAGGAGTGTGTCTAGGGTGACGACTGACATAATATGTCAAACAAAAAATTGAATAAAATATGGGAATGGAAAGCTGAGCTGATATTGTGAGTGAGAAAAGCACTGGTGTGCCTAATTCAAACCGAGTATACGTTTGGGTTTACATTTTGTGCTCATAAATAGAGAATTTTGGCTGATGGGTGCAGGCAATCAGTTATACAGGTTTGTTTGTATGAGGACATTTGAAACAGTTGAAGTCTAGCTGTCAAGAGTCAAGCAAATTTGAAGAGTGGAAATGGTGCGCGGAAAGAAATACACCGAAGAAGATAGCTCTAGGTCTTTAACTCCGATGAGATCCACGATCCGCAACACATTGTCCTTCGTGAACCTATATCGCTCCTTAAATTCCTTGTTGTTGTAAAACTCGAAGAGGTTTTTCCGCTCAGCATTTACACGACGAACTGCACCTGCAACGTCTTGCTCTTCTTCAGAAGAGGAAAATTCGGAGACTTCCGAAAATTCAGAAAGCGCCGAGTCAGACATTTTAGATACGCATACAGCGTGACATATTGTGACGGCCCGGTCAACAACAAACCGTCCACCACACGTTTCGATCCGGTTAACTCTTTATTGCAGTTGCCGAGTCGTGTGTCGTGTTGGGACCTGATGGGCAAGGGACCTAAACTACCTAAATGTGCACATCTAAGGGTTAGGGCAAGAGACAATAAGACAAGAGAAAAGAGGCAGCCATTTTCAGTGTGTGAGGTCTATTTTTGTACCAAAGAAAAACTTGACAAATCCAGAATTCAGTTTCAATCCTTTCTCTCAATTTCTTTGCTGTTGCTCATGCCAACGACTCCTGCAGTATTTCCTGTCGTCAAAAGCTGTTCTGGAGCTACTGAATCAGCACTGGATATCACCTTGACACATGCTTGATACAGTGTCACTAGCGGCCCAAAATTGTTCAAGTTTCGTCACGGGATCACAGTCCCAGTACTCCTGTAACTCATCGTTGTCACCGAAGCACTCATACTTTGACTGAGCAATACTTTGCAATAAAGAGCTCCGCGTTCTTGGTGTAAACAACAGCTTTGTTTCCGCCGTACAGGTACAGGGCTCGTGGAGGCACCCAGCAAGTGTTCGCAATTTCAGTCGGTAACTCCCATCGCCTGAACCTGGAATTGTTGATCGACATACGATTGTTGTTGCATTTACGGAGGCAGTTTGTCATATTCACCTGATCGACAGCCTGTGCATGGATTTATGCCTCAATTCGACGCAATGATTTGCATTATTATTCTTCAAAACTCGAAGAAATAAATAATGCTGTTAACCTCTGAAATTCCTGACGCTTCTTTGACTTTGACAGCTTGCGACGCGAGGTAGGTAAATCTTATCTACGAGACGGTTTTTTTTTGATCGGCAATGACACAACGAACTGCATCTTCTACTTCTTGTTCTTCTTCAGAAGAATAAAAATCGGAGACGTTGGAAAATTCAAAATAAAGTGTCGAATCAGACCTTTTAGCGCTTTTAGGTACGTGCATACGCATAAAAAGATGCAAGTAGTTCAAATGCGTGATAACCTTAGCCACAGCCTGTTTGCTACCTCGTTTGATACCCTGTTCCTGCAACCCGATCCAATTTGCTACGTCGCAAAATTTGCTACCACGTTCCTGCAACCGGGCATGAGTGTACCGTATTCGACGTCGGTTGAATTGTTACATGTAAAAAATGGCTTACGCTGTTGCCGAGAGGGTTGAAGTAATTTTGATTTATGGTGCAATGAACTGTTACCGAGCCACGGCCAGAGTTTTCAGTGAAAGACATCCAGATAGACAAATGAGCCATATGTACGTCAGAAAGCTTTTACGAAAATTCCAGGAAACGGGGTCGGTGAAGAATGTGAATAGAAGAGGTAACGTGGTGGTGGATGAAATGGCTCAGATTGAAGTACTAGGTCATCTGGCTTTGGATCCAACTAACTCTTTGCGTCGGATTTCTGCAGGACTGCAACTGCAACTACAGGACTTTCGTACTCATCCGTGCGCAAAGTGACAAAACTTCATAAATTCCGTCCATACAAAATGAAAATGCTGCAGGAGCTTGTTGAAGAAGATCCTGATCGGAGACTAGAGTTTTGCGAGACCATGACAGAAATGATCACTGCAAACCCAAATCTGGTCAAGAACATATGCTTCAGTGATGAATGCAGTTTCTATTTAAACGGCTGTGTAAATAAACAAAATGTGCGTTATTGGAGTGATGAAAATCCACGCATTTTCAGAGAGGGACATACGCAAGCTCCTCAAAAATTGAATGTTTGGGCAGGAATACTTGGAGATGCGGTAGTCGGTCCCCTATTCATTGAACAAACATTGAATGGTGATGTGTATTTGGACTTGCTGGAGAATACCATCGATCCTTTAATAACCGATGAAGTTGAAAATCAACGTGATCAAGGTGGAAATCCGATCCTGGATGAAAATGGGCTATTCTTTCAGCAAGATGGAGCCCCGCCTCATTACGCTGTCAATGTGCGAAACTGGCTCGACCAGAGATTTCCGAATCATTGGATTGGCAGGCGTGGAGCGATAGAATGGCCACCTCGATCACCAGATTTGACAAGTCCCGACTTCTTCCTCTGGGGTCATCTTAAATCTGTTGTCTTCAAAACTCAGCCAGTGGATTTGGTAGATTTACGACAGCGGATAGTTGACGAATGCAGAAGGATTCCTAGAGAAACGTTCTCTAGAGTGAGACAGGAATTCGAAAATCGTCTCTACTACTGCATGGAGAATAACGGTGGTCACTTTGAGCATCTTTTGTGATTGTGACTACTGACTTCTTTCAGTTCCACTTGCTTCTGTCTGTTGAAACGTTTGCATTTTCAGAATAAAAGAAATTATTTGAATAAAAATGCTTTCTGAATAATTTTTCCAAAATGATCGTTGAGTTTTAGGCACCTGTTGACGACTTCATTAGAATCGAATGCACTGGCGAATTATTGATACCCCTTTCAAATGAGGTATCACAAGACGGCTCATATCCCATTTCAGATTTCCAAGGGGTTGTTGATGGGGGCGAAGGAGTGGGTGAGAGGTACGTATCTCAACGATCTGTCAAAAAATGCCCCTTCCCCTAATACTTGATTGAAATAGACGTGTGTTGGCGGTTCTTGATACGCCAATGCATAATAAAAACAAAAATTTATTCAGCGAAGGTTCCTGGCTTAAAAAATTCATAGTTTGAGCTGTGGTTTGAGAACGGATGGTTAGATTTTCATTTTAGATGCACCACTATAAAGAGAATTGAATGACCTTAAAAACAATGTGTATCTTGACCCCTAGTCCCATTTAAGATTTTGGAAGGGGTAGTCACCCTGCCTAGGGGGATGAAACAGTAAGATTGAAAATACGCTGGTTAGATGTCCCCATCGAAAAGAAAATCGACCTGTTTTGGCTTTTTTGCAAAAAAAATTTGTGCGGGAAAATATTGGAGGTGGAAACTTTTCAAAAAATCACCCTGTATAACACCATCAATGGAACAGCCCTGTATTTAACCAAAATTTGAAAAACACTATCAAGCGGTCCTGCCGATGTAACAATTAATGCAATGTTGATACATGTTCTAGCCCTCATGACTGCTTCTATCCTCTTTTATTTCTAGAAATAAATTATTCTATTCAATTTTGAGGCAGAATCAACCATTTCTTCATCATTGCCGTTCAAGTCTATCAAGAGAGTTTAAAACTGCTCTTCCCTGGCATATATGCAGTTAACGGTGCAACTTGTACCATACTTATTTGATAGGGTTGCAATCTGGAGAACGTGCTGGCCAATCCATGCAATAGATATTATTGTGCTCCGTTAGAGCATAGCCTCGCTTTTTTCTGTTTTCAATACATTCTAGTATTTCTCTAAGACCACGAGACTTTTAAATTCTGCGACAGGTTGGCGTTATGCCTTGTACCGATCAATGGGGAAAAAATAAATATTATGATACTACAAACTTAACTAGTTAGAACCATGGCTATAACTCTAGTTTTATTACAGAACCCTTCGGCAGTCAAAGAATTCATTCGGCTGTACAAGCGAGGATTCTTGCCGAGAGACGAAATTTTCTCGGTCTTCTACGAGCCGCAGCTGGACCAAGTCAAAGCCCTGTTCAGACTCTTCTACTACGCCCGCGACTTCACCACCCTGTACCAAACGGCGGTTTGGGCCAGGAACAACTTGAACCAGGGCCTGTTCTTGTACGCCTTCTCGACGGCCCTGAAACAGCGCGACGACACTTACACCTACATTCTGCCGCCAATCTACGAAATCTATCCGTACTATTTCTTCCCGAGCGAAGTCATCCAGCAGGCGCAGCAGTACAAGCAGACCTTCAAAGAAGGCCAGCCGCCCTTGATAATCTACGCCAATTACTCCGGACATTATCTCAACCTGAATCCGGAACAGTCGCTGTCGTACTACTTGGAAGACATCGGTGCCAACGCTTTTTACTACTACTGCAATGTTTACTACCCGTTCTGGCTGGACGGCGAGGAGTTTAAGTTGAAGAACGACAGGCGCGGTGAACAGTACTACTATTTGTACCAGCAGCTGTTGGCGAGGTACTACATGGAGAGGCTGTCCAATGGCTTCGGCGAAATCGAGTTCTTCAACTGGGAGCTGCCGTTCAAAAACGGTTATTATCCCTCGTTGCGGTACCCTAACGGTTTGGAGTTCCCTGCAAGACCGAATTTCGCAAGACTGTCGGAGTACTTTTACAACTACGGCCAGTCGTGGACTGGGAAGAGCAGATACGGTTACGCGTACACTCGCGTCCAAGAGTATGAGCGCAGGATTTTGAGTGCCATCGATTCTGGTTTTGTGTTAACGGTAAGTGC
This sequence comes from Anaspis maculata, assembly GCA_949128115.1. Lineage (NCBI taxonomy): Eukaryota > Metazoa > Arthropoda > Insecta > Coleoptera > Scraptiidae > Anaspis > Anaspis maculata. The sequence continues at coordinate 25,427,929 of OX421966.1, forward strand.
TTGACCAACTTCCGAAACATCAAGTATTATAATTAAATTAAATTGCAGAGGAAAGGCAACAAAGTCGACTTGTTCGAAGCCGACAAGATCGACATACTGGGCAACTTAGTGGAAGCCAATCCTGATTCGTTCAACCAGCGCTTCTACGGCCCCTGGCAAATCTACGCTCGCCACTTGCTCGGTTATTCGACGCAACCTTTAGATTATAACAAAATTGCACCGTCTGCGTTAGAACATTACGAAACAGCCCTCAGAGACCCAGCTTTCTACCAATTGTACAAACGCATTTTGCTGTACTTCTTCCAGTACAAGGCGTACCTGCCGCCGTACTCCAGCAACGAGCTGGGCTTCGCCGGAGTCAGAGTGGACAAAATCGATTTCGATCGCTTGATCACCTACTGCGATTATTTCGATTCGGACTTGAGCGGCGCTTTGTACGTCGCACCTGCCGAGTACGAAAAAAGCACCTTCAGCGTCAAAGTGCGCCAGCAACGCTTGAACCACAAACCCTTCACTTACCGCGTGACCGTCAATTCAGACAAACCTCAAGATGCAGTTGTCAGGATATATCTGGGACCGAAAAACGACGAGTACAACCGTTTGATTACTCTGAACGAGAACAGGTTGAACTTCGTCGAACTGGATACGTTCACGTACAAGCTCAACGCGGGCGACAACGTGATCGAAAGGAATTCGAGACAAGCGTACTGGTTCGTTCCTGATAGAACGTCTTATCGAGACCTATACAAGCGAGTCATGGGTGCACTCAATGACGGCAAAGAATTACAACTGGATTCCAGCGAGGCGTTCTACGGTTTTCCAAACAGGCTATTGTTGCCTCTCGGAAAACCCGAAGGACAAACGTTCCAAATTTACGTGATCGTGAATGCTTACCAACAACCAGCTGCTCAGAAAGACATCAAACAACCCTATTATTTCCCCCGCGTCGGCACCGGAATGAACTACATCGACAGCTACGCTTTTGGTTATCCCTTCGACAGGGTCATTGACGATTTCGAGTTCAACGTCCCCAACGCTCGGTTCCAAAACGTGATCATCTACCACAAAGAGTTGGATGATTTGAACGTGTCGCAATAGATTTAAAACGAAATGATACTCTACCTGTATTTTTGTGAAAAATATAATTGTATAAATAAACTCAGCAATCATAATCACTGATGGTAGATTCGCCGATTAGTATCTTGTGAACATCGTTGACGCCAGCGTAAATCTCGGTGATTCTGGCGTCTCGGTAGTGACGTTCGGCCGGCTTGTCCGTGATGTACCCTGCGCCGCCTAAAATCTGAATTGCGCTGTGCGACACAAAAGTTGCTGTTTCGCTTGCGGCAAGCTTAGCCATCGAAGATTCTTTGGTGGAGCGCTCGGGCTCGTCGCACATGACCGCCGCTCTCCATACCAGAAGACGTGCCGATTCCAGCCTCAAAGCCATATCACCTAGCCTCAGCTGTAAATGCACAGAGTGAAAGAAGTATGCTTGAGCTTGAAAAAGGCGAAAAAAAAAACCTTGACAGCTTGAAGTTGGTTGATGGACTGTCCAAAAGCTTTCCTCTGTGCCGAATACGTAACTGCTAGCTCCAAAGCGGCTTGAGCGATTCCCAAAGCTTGAGCTGCGATTCCAACTCTCGCGCTGTCCAGCTGCGTCATTGCGATTTTGAATCCGTCTCCGACTTGCCCTAGCAAAATTAACGTTAGTATAGACAAGGTCTCTGCTAATTATTGTGAAATATTTAATAATAAAATCAATAGAATAGTATGAAAATAGTTCTGAAAAAGGTGTCGATTTGAAGGTGAAGTCTGAATCAAGCTTTGCGCACCAAAAACCTAGTGATGTTCGATGACGTCATTTCGCGTTGGGAGCTTTTTTTCGCAAGGTTTACTGCGCAGCGACGCAACCCTGAATCGCCACCTTGATTTATCGCAAATTCAAATTTTGCCGAAGAAAAACTGCGAAATTTTGTTTATCAATAATAGGTATGGGTGGTGCATACCTAACACGTTTGACTTTGGAACACACACGTTGTCAAGTATCAAATCGCACGTGGACGACGCCCTGATACCCATTTTGTCTTCTTTTTTGCCGAGGGACAGTCCTTCGATCGGCATGGGGACTAGAAAGGCGGTGATGCCCTTGTGTTTGAGGCCTCTGTCGACCGTGGCGAATACTACGGCGGCTTTTCCTTCAGGTCCGCTGGTTACCCACGATTTGACGCCGTTCAAGATGTAGAAGTCGCCATCTGCGATGGCCGTGGTGGATATGTTGCCAACATCGCTTCCGGCCTCTACCGAAACAACAAAAGTTAGGTACAAACAAAATTCTCGTTTTAAAGCGGACTTGACGCAAATTTTGAAATTCGTACAGTACCTACTTCAATAGAAGCGAGCAAGCCGCCAGCATTTTTATTGGTAAATCAAGGGTTACTTCAAGGAAATCAGGAGATATATTGAGGAAATCTAATGGGTACATGGGGGCTTAGGGAGAACGAGTGCAAATGCTTTTGTTTGATAAATATGGTTAGAAGTGAGTACCTACGTGAAATAATCCGGAATTCCTCAAAACCTTTTACAATCCATATGCATTTACCTAAGAAGTTTGACAAGGGTGAACCGCGTCATATTTTCTATCAAAAAATTGTGTGGTGTTGACAATAATCAAATTAAATAAAAACTAAGAAGTTTTACTTCTGCCGCGCGTTAAGTTTGGTTATATACATACACATTATACATTGTACAGGGTGTTGGATAATAAAGTAGGTGGTACCATGAAAGTTCTGACTGCCAATGAAGCTGAAGGTTCTGGAAAAGCTGGCTTATTATATTTATAAAGAGTCCTTCAAAGTTTTTTCCGCGTTTTTCTTCAAAGACTCTGAATGGATGGAGGTATTTCTTCTATAATTTGCCAGGATCACCTGCCTATAGCAAATTTAAATAACGAACAAAGGTTATTAGAAAGGGTTAGTGGAAAAAGTTGATTTCCAGGAGGTCACCACATCAGATAGGAGGTAAAGGTTCCTTTTGCAGTAGATAGGTACTGAATTCTGGGACGCCATCCATCAGGAACACCATGCATAGATGTCCCGGGTTTTTCTATGGCAAAAATTGAGCTATAGAGTCCAAGCGAGAGCCACTCGCATCCCCTGATTTTAGTAGTGGCTCGAAAACGCTGATAGACAAGCTCTGTAACGATGGTTACGGTGCAAAAGAAACTGCACTGACGAATCAGATTGCCGTATTTGGCAAACCTTTCATGATAAGTTGGTCTTTACGCCGGGCGTATCATCCCCGACTTGAAATTGAACCCCAAGAGAACCTAGATGATATCTAGGTAAAATGATATACCTACACAAAAAGCCTTACCAGGTTCACTCAAGGCAAAACACCCCAACGTCCCGTGGGTGAACGGAGTCAAAAACGTCTTCTTCTGTTCCTCAGTCCCCAGCCTGTCCAACAGACTGGCGTAAAGACAATTGTGAATCGAAATTATCGTCCCGGTTCCTCCGCAACCCCTCGCGATCTCTTCTACGGCCACCGCCAAAGCCAAAGTGGAACCAAAGCCGGACCCTCCATATCGTTCAGATACGTTTATCGCCAGCAGTCCTAATTCACCTAATTTTTTGATCTGGAAAACATAAGCTAAAATAAGGCAATGTTACTTTTTCAACATAATCTGTACTGACGTGAAATCGACCGCCAAGAAGGAATCAGTGTCATTTGGGCTGGCATCGTTGACGGTGTTAACAGTTGAAGACTGTCTCTGCCGTTTGCCAGGGAGCTGGCTTGAGTTTCATTGGCGGGCTTCTGAGCCTTGGGGCTCAATTTCAAGTCCAACTGCGTCTAATATTGCGTCGGATTACCATGACAACGGCGCAAAACAGCCTGTTTTAGCCAATCAGGCCGCAGTATTTGGCAAAGTCGCACCGCCGCAACTTTGCGCCACCTGACTTTTGAAATTGAGCCTCAGCGTATGATGGTTCGCCATTTGGGTTACAAGTGAGGTGCCTTCTGAGAAGCCAATTTTACGTCATGCATCAAATGACTTTCGACAAATCTGAATTATCAAATAGGTGATAAACATCAAAACTTCCAAGTCGCGTGATGACCATTCACCGACACGTCAACAGGTGAATTAGTGAATTTACGGAATTTACAAACATACTGACACACGCGGCCACCAACTCATTGTGAACGAAAATACTACATACAGAATTACAGATGTCTCAGAAGTACCGCATTCCAAGTCCAGGGCGCCATACGATATCCACTCAAGGGGTAGTATTAATAAAAAATTAGCATAAGCATTTGCTTACATTTCAGAGGAGTTGCTAGGAAAAGTTTGCTAAACAACTCCTCAAAAACGTAAGCAGATGCTTATGCTGATTTTTTTTATCAATACTACCCAAGAACACAAGAAAAATATTTAAAATAAATTAATGACGTTTATTTTTAAACGTATGGGGGCTAAAAAGTTGAGACTTCGCCGATCACTATTTCCGTTATTTTTGGAGTGATTTTGGGCAATAACTTACATGGTGCTGCTAAGCAACTATCGTTATGCATACGCAAAACTAGATGAGTTTCTGGCAGGGGCGCGTGAAGGGGGTGCTTGTTGGTGCATCAACAATGTGATTGACATTAATTTGTTGACAAAAATTTTGAAGGTTGTATTTTACAATTTTGAAACTATTCAATCAATTGCATTTCCGGCAGGATTTACTTAGACAGGATTGCCATTCCATGGTTGCACATATTTTCTCGATACATAGATGATAGTCTCTACACATAACTCGATTGGGGTACTAAAACCGCGTCCGTCTCCCTTACTATGTGCGTGAAACTCTCATAGGAAAGGTGGATTATCAAATGCAGAGCTGCGACACAAGTGCGAGCTATCAGTTGTGCCAAGTAATGTGTCACTGTTCTGAATGATGCCGCTCTTCCTAACGCGCAACATCAATTCGTATCAAACTGGACATGTGTCTAGTTGGAAGTCTGATGGCAACGCACAAAACGCCGTTATTTTGTAATTTGACTTACCACAAAATATATTATTTCAAGAATAAAGAACTATGATAATAATGTTTCACCTGTTCCGCTGGAAATTTATGCTCTTTGTCCAGTCGGGCGGCAACGGGCATTAGCTCGGCTTCGGCGAAATTCCTGCAGGTCTTTTTGAGCATTTTGTGCTCTTCAGACAACTTGTGCAAGCTGAAGCTGAGCGCATTGTTGGGGACTGCTGAAACTGTTGGAGGGTCACTGGTTAGATGTATGTAATGAATGTTAACCTCTAAAAATTCGTGTTTATTTTTTAAAGAGTAATAATTTACCTTTTTGAAACAAACACTTGGAGATGGTCCTCAGCGACATTCTTCTTATTTCACAAAAGTCAACTTGCGGAACAGCCGGACCGAAAGGGGCTATGGAAATTTTCAAAACACTACCTACTCAAGCCGACCTTAGTTATTTAGAGATAATAATTACTATTTGCATTACAACAATCACGATTTTCAAATCAGTTACTCTGCTATTACACAACGGTACATTTTAACTTAAAATTTGTTATCTGGACCTACAACAGAGAGTAGGGGCATTTATCGTGATTTTTTACTGACTCGACTAGGTAGGTAGGTACCTACCAATACATAAATGCGATAAATTCGAAACAAGTTTCTTGCACTTGCTCGCTCTAATCAATTCGAAGGTTATGAATTTTATCATAGCGCTAATGAAGTAGATATATAGGTACCTACCTAAATCAGTCGAACACAATTGAAATGTTTATTGAACTCGTGTCTTGATAGAAGTGGCATGATTAAACCACTAGAGCTTGAAAAACTTGCACGTTTGAGAAAATTTGATCTGATTTTAGTGATTTTACAAAAAAAATGTCAGAATGACTCAAATAATCAAGTCACTGAAAAGTCAAGGTGACAATAATTTGAAGATTGCCAAAATGACAACACTAAAGGAAGAGTGCCACATTTCAGAAAAAGTCATGTTGGGATATGAATCATGCAGGCCAGAATGGGAACAGAACGTGGAGAGAGCCGAATTTCGAAAATATAATTTTGCATCATTCCAAAAAAAGCAATAACAAGGCAATGAAGGAGTCTTCACGTATTTCGAAGGCCGAAGTACTTGGGAGGTTTGCCTAGAGTCTTGCCGCGGAGGAATTTGGCGCCGGTGTCCCGCCTTCGAGTGAGCCACACCACAGTCATGTTGCAACCGTCAACCATCCAAAGACGGGTCGCGCTGTGTATGGCTTGGATTCTGGATTCGCACCATTTATAGTGCGTGAACAAAATGGGCTCTGCTAGCGCGACAAAACAGCGCTGGGCAAAACAGCATGACAGAACAGCGCCTGGACAAAATGGCGTTATAGTCAAAATAGCGCCTGAACAAGACAACGCATGAACAAAACAGCAAACAGCGGCTGGACAAAAACAGCACAGACGTTTGTCCTTTCTTCTTTTCAGATCCACTATATAGGATGTATCAAAAGTGTCGCATTCCGAGTCCAGAAGCCGTATTCTTCAACTCGCTATGCACTCGAACCGACAGTATAATGGCCGAACCGAATAATGGCCTATAACCGAACCGTATAATAGCCAGTATAATATTCGAACCGAATAGGATGGCCGCTATACAAAAATACACAACACAGCCGCAGTCGCAACGCAATGAGGCGCAACGTTTCTGATTGGCTCGCAGGGTAATCGCAAAACCATCGCAGCGCAGAAGACTCCTTGCGAGCCAATTAGAAACGTTGCGCCCCGCGTTGCAGCTGCGCAGCGCATTTCATAGAGCGACTTTAAGGATGGAGTTGAATTGGTGAAATCAGCCTTTGCGAAATCAAGTTCTACGGGCTTAATCCTTGACAGAAATTTGTCATTCATTAAAAAACGGAATACGGACATTTTACCGACAACCAACTCACCGACTGGACATTTCACCGACACCCAACTCACCGAATCGCCGATTCGCCGACAGGACATTTCATCGACTCGCCGTTTCGCCGACTGGACATTTCACCGACACGCCGATTCACCGACAGGACAGTTCACCGACTGGACATTTCACCGGCACGCCGATTCACCGACAAGACATTTCATCGACACGCCATTTCACCGACAGGACATTTCACCGACACGCCATTTCACCGACAGGGCATTTCACCGACACGCCATTTCACCGACAGGACATTTCACCGACACGCCATTTCACCGACAGGACATTTCACCGAATCGCCGATTCACCGACAGGACTGCGGCGTTTTGAGTTTTGGACCATAGGTATCGTCGTACCAGTGCGATTCCGAGCATGGTTGCTGTTCAGCGCCAAAAAGTGTATTCGATAATCAGATAAGAACCTAATTTTCACGTAAGTATCTTCCTTCTTTTCAGACCCACCTGATAAAATGATTTTTTGCTATCTTCGTTTTTTAGACCCGCCAGTTGAGGAGTTTATTTTTGACTAGAGTATCGTCCTTCTTCTTTGCCTTATGTCTAGTAATTAGGTGGTAACTACCATCAGATACACAGTCAGTTTCTGAATTTTTGACTCAAGCATCCTTCTTTTTCTCAAACCCACAAAATGAGAAGTGTATTCTTAACTCAAGTATCATTTTTCTCGGACCCATTACATAAGAAAACGATTTTTGACTCAAGTATCATCCGAGGTATCATCCTTCTTCTCAGACCCACCATATAAGAAGTTCATTTTCTATTCAAGTATATCATCCTTCTTTTGTGACTCACCAGATAAGGAATTCATATCAGACTCAAGTTTTATCCTTCTTAGACTTAGACCTTAGACCCACCAGATAAAATTATTTTTTGCTCAAGTAGTATCATCCTTCTTTATACCGGCACCAGATGAGAGTGTTTAATTTTTGAGTCAAGATTTCTTAGGCCTACCGGATATGAAGTTTATTTCGAACTCAAGTATGATCCTTCTTTCCTGACCCACCAAATGAATAACTGATTTCCACTCAAGTACCATCCTTATTCTTTTCCAACTCACGACATATAGATTGAGTAAATTTTTGACCAGAATACTTTTTCTACCCGCTAGTTCAAGAGTTTATTTTTGATCGAGTATCATGCTATTTTTTAGACTCACCATATACAGAGCCTATTTTTGAGTTTTTGATTCAAACACCTTCTCCTTTTCCAGACCCAGCAGATAAGAAGTTCATTTTTTACTCAAGTATCATCCTTCTTTTTAGACCCACTACACGTATGAGGGGTCTATTTTTGAATCAAGTATCCTTAGGCCCACTGGATATGGAGTTTATTTTCGACTCAAGTATCATCCTTCTTCCCAGACCTACCAGATCAAGAACTGATTTTTGACTCAAGTATCATTCTTCTTGTTGAACTTACTGCATTGATAAAGTCTATTTTTGACTCGAGCAATCTTCTTTTTTTAGACCCGCCAGTTGAGGAGTTTATTTTTGACTCGGTAACCGTACGTCCAAATCCAGATTGGTTGAGGTCTAGATTTGAATTTTTGCATTTTATCATAGGTACCAATTTCATTTTCCTCGAATTTTCCGGGAAAGAGATACAGGCAACAATCTGTTTTCCACGTTTGAGCTTCTAGCAATGTACAGGGTCAATGTGGAAACATAAAACCTGATGCACAAAAAAAAGTTTTTTTTTCGCATTCGCCGAAACCAAATAAAACACGATATGGTTACATTTTGCAGCATTTTCCGGGAACTCATTTTCAAGCAAAATTTGCAAAATCGGCGAGTTAGTCAAATTTCCTGTCGGTGAATTGTGTAGTCGGTGAAATGTCTTGTCGGTGAATCGGCGAGTCGGTGAAATGTCCTGTCGGAAAATGGCGTGTCGGTGAAATGTCCTGTCGGTGAAATGGCGTGTCGGTGAAATGGCGTTTCGGTGAAATGTCCTGTCGGTAAATTGGCGTGTCGGTGAAATGTCCTGTCGGTAAATTGGCGTGTCGGTGAAATATCCTGTCGGTGAAATGGCGTGTCGGCGAATTGTCTTGTCGGTGAAATGTCCAGTCGGTGAAATGTCCGTTCGGTGAAATGGCTGTCGGTGAAATGTCCAGTCGGTGAGTTGATTGTCGGTGAAATGTACCAAACCCTAAAAAACATTGAATTTTTTTTTCAAAATTGAAAGAATCATTTTTGGATTTTGAAACAATTTTTTTGGATTCTGAAAATACCAGAAGGCTCAAACTGAAGTACATCTTTGTAGCTTTCCAAAGAGACCAGAATGATAAATTTCTGTCAAGGAATAAGCCCGGCGTAGCACTTGATTTCGCAACGGCTGATTTCACCAATTCAACTCCATCCTTGAGAAAAAATTATTGACGTTAATTTTTGAAGATAGGAGGGGTCAAAGGGTAGGATTCGCCCCCTTCTATTTTAGTTATTTGAAGTGATCTTGAAGAACTGCTTGTGACTAATTTATCACTAAAAATTATCAACCAGTCGGCCTGATTCTATAAGGGAAAAGTTATGGTAATCACCGTGTTTACAATCAGATTGCTATGGCGACAGCCAACAGGAATACCCGTTCTCCTTTGTTTTCGAAATATTTTGTTGTTCCCTAGTAGTACAGGCGGTACGGAGCACATTTCATAACAATCCTGCATTTAATAAAGAAAGCAAACCACTTTGCACAGTGACTCTTCGAATCATTTCGAGCGATTTGACCCGCAGCACCCGATAATTCGTCCCTTAGGGGGGCCATGGGGGCCCTCCAAATTTTCAAGATGCAAGAACTTTCACAAAACGATCATTGAGTATCGTCATGTGTGTCATAAAATGAGCTTATGGGTCTATTGAAAATGTTCTCAGCAATTATCGTTGTGTCCGTTCCATTCTTCACACTTAAAAAAAAAATTCTTAAGCAGATGTCAAAAAAACTGTTTTTATTTTTATATCTACGTAAGGAAACGATAAATTCATATGTTTTGTTTAGTTCCCATACAAATCGCATTCCGTGAGCCCAATTATAGAGACAAAATTTTTATAATGGTATTTTCCAAAGAAGTGGTGTCCTCTTCAGTACACCTTTTTCAACAGCATTTTTTTCAATGCTCCCACTGGATAACAGTGTTAATTTTTACAGGTATGAGAAGCTTGAAGTCTTTTCTTAGTAATTTGGATGCAACAAGGCTTCAAAACGCGCAAGGGAGCCCTAAAAGAATTTTTTTCTGCTCGGCTATCAAATTTTTGGCATGTTGATTTTGTAGTAGGGGAGAAGTGGACAAAAATTCAATCTCGGTCGCGCGGGCGGCGGCGGCGGTTTCATTCTAGCGGCAAATATATTAACGCACAACGACTTTGTATTCCGTTGTACTGCGGGAAAACTTGGCACAGGAGTAGCTTGTACCAAAGCAAGTGATTTGGCCCGCAGCACCAACATTTTTTACCCAGGGTACTCTGCATCGTGACCATTCTTCAGAACATGACCCACAATGCAACTGTTTCTGTTATAAGAGCTGATGAATCGACTTGATGGTCATTTCTGTGCAATGTTTGTTGGCAAAATCGAGAGCTGTAGTCTTGAATAGATGAAAAATTTATTCAGTAGCGTAATTGTCATATTCTTGTTATGATGTTCAACAAAATTCAAGAAATCAATGAAGTGTTAAATGCGAGTAGTTACTCGTAACTGGACCGACTTCCTTAAAAATTCGAAGAACAAAGCGTAGCTCTTCGATTTTTTAGGATCGAATGCTCTCTGTGATACATATTGGGCACCAGTTGTCACAAATATGCAGGGAACGATTTTTTCCTCTGCTGATGCGTCAACTTCATTCGTTGAAGTCACCATAGGAGACATGGCAGATGGCCGCATAATCTTGCACATCAGGGATTGGTGTCTCACGGAGGAAAGAGTATTGTTTTCCTCACCGTTGTTACGGATGTTGTGGTATTGGGTATATCGTTTTTTTTCTGCCTTCGCTCTCAAGAACTTCCAAAACTGTGGGCACTACTCGGTAGCGGACTGCACAAAAGATTCATCGCTATCCATCGGATTGCAGAAGGTTTGGGCGAAGAGAAATCTTTTTGCTCTGAGAGCCTTTCACGCGTTCTGTGGTTGCGATACCACCTCGTTCTTTTCGTCCAAACTCATGGAAGACCTGGAAGAGCATGGAGAAAGTGACTTCCGCATTTCGTGTCTTGACTCTGCTCTCCGACTCTGAAGCTGACTCTCTCGTAGACGTTCTTTTGCCGTCCTCTTGGGGCTAAAAGAAAATCGATGAGAGCTGGTCGCCAGTCTGGACACTGATTGCTGAAGTGTGGGGGGACTGCAGTGAGCTACACAAGTACGTTTTTCTTTTTTTTTTGTGAACCTATAAGAACTTCTAAATTTCAACAGCTGCAAAATGTAAGACTGACTGCAAAACAATAACGTGTACTTGTCGAAAAGCCAGACTTCTGTGTACGCTCCAATGCAAAATATGCAAAGGAGAATGCTGCAACAAAAGGTGGATTCTTTGCCACTCCTAGGTTATTTCAGAGCCTTTCTAAAAAACAGAGGCGCTATTATTGTCATTCCAATGCAATGGGGTACTTATTATCATAATATAAACATCCCTGTATTTGATTTCAGTATGGCGGCATCAAAAAAGTTTTGGAAGAGGAGGAGAAATTCTGAAGAGGTTGAGAAATACATCTAGCCGGGGAGAAGTTCCAAGTTTATTTCCAAAATTGCGCCATCATGTTGATGGACCTAGAGGATTTGAGTACCTTGTTCATTTTTATTACTCAAGGACGACGCTGGGCACGGCGTAGAAGCAACACTCATTTCTTGAATTATGTTGAAGGTTATAACAGAAATACATGTAGAAGACTTGATTTGACATCAAAAATCAGAAATCAGGTATGTCGTGGGTGGAATATCTTACTGCAAGTCGATGATTATTGCACACGGCGCAAGAAGATTTCTTTGCGACATGGACGAAGCGGTTGCTGCATGCCATAACACCCACTTTTGATACCTTGCCTGAGGCATACAGTGAAAATTTCTATCGGGTTGGACATATCTGGGGCCAAACTGATGCTATCATAGATTTTCTTCGCTGTCCTCTTGGGGCTCAAAAAGAGTTGTAAACTGGTCGCCGGCGGTCTGGATGCATATTGCAGAGGTATGGGTGGACTGCAATGAGCTGAAACTCAAGTACGTATTTTTTTGCGTATACAAACTTCTGAACATCTTTGTATTTGGTCTCAGTATGGCTACATCGGAGACAGGAAAAGTTTCAAAAGAGGAAGAATTCAGAAGAGGTTAGGAAGTACTGGTGGAGACGAGGGTGGAGATGTTTCAAGTTTATATTCAATAATTTCCAAATAAATCTTGAATGACTGGAACTCGAGTATTTTGCTCGCTTTTATTATTAAAGGCTGGGCACAGCGCAGAAGCAATACTTAATTAATTTCTTCAATTCTGTTGAAGAATTCTACCCTACTGAATAAATTTTTCATCTATTTCAGACTACAACTCTCGATTTTGCCAACAAACATTGCACAGAAATGACCATCAAGTCGATGCATCAGCTCTTATAACAGAATCAGTTGCATTGTGGGTCATGTTCTGAAGAATGGTCACGATGCAGAGTACCCTGGGTAAAAAATGTTGGTGCTGCGGGCCAAATCACTTGCTTTGGTACAAGCTACTCCTGTGCCAAGTTTTCCCGCAGTACAACGGAATACAGAGTCGTTGTGCGTAAATATATTTGCCGCTAGAATGAAACCGCCGCCGCCGCCCGCGCGACCGAGATTGAATTTTTGTCCACTTCTCCCCTACTACAAAATCAACATGCCAAAAATTTGAAAGCCGAGCAGAAAAAAATTCTTTTAGGGCTCCCTTGCGCGTTTTGAAGCCTTGTTGCATCCAAATTACTAAGAAAAGACTTCAAGCTTCTCATACCTGTAAAAATTAACACTGTTATCCAGTGGGAGCATTGAAAAAAATGCTGTTGAAAAAGGTATACTGAAGAGGACACCACTTCTTTGGAAAATACCATTATAAAAATTTTGTCTCTATAATTGGGCTCACGGAATGCAATTTGTCTGGGAACTAAACAACACATATGAATTTATCGTTTCCTTACGTAGATTAAAAAATAAAAACAGTTTTTTTGACATCTGCTTAAGAATTTTTTTTTTAAGTGTGAAGAATGGAACGGACACAACGATAAATGCTGAGAACATTTTCAATAGACCCATAAGCTCATTATATGACACACATGACGATACTCAATGATCGTTTTGTGAAAGTTCTTGCATCTTGAAAATTTGGAGGGCCCCCATGGCCCCCCTAAGGGACGAATTATCGGGTGCTGCGGGTCAAATCGCTCGAAATGATTCTAAGAATCACTGTGCAAAGTGGTTTGCTTTCTTTATTAAATGCAGGATTGTTTTGCCTACCGCTTGTACTATAGCCCAAATAGTGGTTTTCTAGCATAACATAGGGAACCTGTATCCGTAAAGAAATCGTGAGCTTTTCTCAAATTTTAATTTTAAGACTCTTGAACATTCTATCTTAAACATATAGAAAACAAAGCCTACAATCAAAATGTTAGCAAGAAAACTTTCATCATTTTTACAAATTGAAAAGAAGATCTAAAAACGAGCCTAAAAATGTTGAGAAAAATGTGATCAGTTGACCCGTCAGGAAAAAATGTCTTAATTTTTCATTTCCACAGCACAAACTCAAAAAGATATAAAATAGTAAGCTTAAAATTTGGAATAAACAAAATCTTAAGAGACGGACAGCTTCATTTGAATTTTGAAAACATTTTGTCATTCTGACATTTACATTTTGAAAAACCAAACGCCTGACCTACTCTGAGCTTTTGAACATCATTTTGCACCCAGCCTACCAGATTGCGTGCATATCGTGGGTGCTCTTGTGCTACTGTGATGTGTGAAAATTTCGCTGTTTAATTTTTTTTCGTCGTGTTTGATCACAAAAAGGTTGAGACTGGGGTTGAGACTGATGCATCATTATATTCAGAAAAGCGTAAGGAATCCAAAAACCAATTAGAAAAATATAGCTGGCCATTTGAAAAACAAAAGTTGACTGTCAGTGCTCAGAAGCATCATGATAAAAAAAATATTTTGTACTGTCGAATCATAGAAGACATTAGGTATACCATTTTAAACTGGTTTTTTTAATTTTGGAGATCAGATAAGGAATAACGATACTACAGCGGTGGCCGTTTTTTATGCACTCCTCTGTATAAGCTCGACTCACCCTGTATAAAATTACCAATCAAGATGTTATCAATCAGTTTAAAAAGTTAATAGTGGTAACTCTGTAAAATTGAAACACGTTTAGAGTTTTAAAGGATCTCGTTCACCTACAAATGACGCCTAGAAGTGCTCCGAATTCAGCTTCATGATTGGCTGAAACTTTTTTAACAGCCTTTAAATTTTAACGGGATTCATACAGAATCCAACTTATTGGACATCAAACTTGGGTCAAATTTTAAGAGTGCGACTCTTTTATGTGCCAGTCTTTCTCACATGTTTCCATTTCTGAACAGGGCAGCTTCTAAACAAATTAAACTGGGCCAAAACTGAAGTGGAACACCCCAAATTTTTGCCTTAGTTAAAATGGGGATGTCTCAAGAAAAAATTGCCCAATTCTAAAATTTTTGTGGTGCCCAAAAGAGCAATGTTTTGTTTTGCCTATAAGATAACATCTTCAGTCACCCGATTGTTGACCTTATGCAGGATATACAGGGTGACAATGAAAGGAGTGCGAAAGGCACGTGACTTTAGCAAGGTCCCACTTAATAAAAACAAGTCCCAGAATTTTGTAGGTCACATTTTTGTAAAGCATGTATCATCATCTTGAAACGGTTTTGGACTTCTATTATAATAGTAGTAGTATATACCTAGTAGGTGAGTATTTTCTTTTTGGGAAAGGGTGGGCTACTTCAATTTTGATCCACTTCAACTGGAATTTAGTTTGGTACTTCTACGGTTGGTAGGTTCCGGACGTATTTGACTGGCATTGCCTTAAACTGAAGAGACCTTTGCTTTCTGTATATAGAATCAACTGGGATTCAAACCTAAAGGTGAATCAATGAGAAATCACTCAAACTCACAGAAGAAGTTACAGAATCATTATGGTTCGAGATCCCATGTTGGCATGTTGGTTTTGCACGAATAACTTTGGATCCCTGTTTCCCGGTCGTCCTGCTGCCACAGGTTATCTCTGGCCACAGACTTCTGCTTTGCTAAACAAAAGTAACAAAACATTGCTTGAGGTTATGTTATGTTTGACTTTGACAGCGCTGTCGCGGGCTGCCGGCTGTCAGATGTCACCTGTCACGATTTTTGACGATGGGAAGCTGCTGTCAAATCCAATCTCAAAATTAAAAATATTAAATTTTTTTCTACTCAATGACAACTCCTGTTCCACCTTTATCTTGTATTTTAAATTTTAATACTTGCTCAAGCACTTCTTTGGGCCGAGAATTGGCAAAAAAGCTTCCCACGCCGAGTTGGTTTTTTGTAGGTTATGTTGTGACACATGTCAATCCATTTGGGTTGCGAAAAAATGGGATTCGAAAGGTCAAGATTAAAGATACTGAAATTCGTGAAAGATAACACCATTAAGTAACCAGCCTCGTGCGGGATCAGACGAAAAACTACAAAGCCATGGATTCGGAAAATGTCGTGGTCGTGGGGTCTTGCATGATGGATTTTGTGAGGTGAGTTTCTTGCTGTAGCGAAAACTGAAAAAATTGAATTAAAAATTACAGCTACGCCCCACGTCTGCCTCTCGAAGGTGAAACTATTTTCGGCTCAAGATTCGATACGAATTTCGGAGGGAAAGGCGCTAACCAGTGCGTGGCAGCCGCTAAATTGGGAGCCAAAGCGTCCCTAGTTGCAAGGGTATTCCTTATCCTTTTTTTTTAACTGTAGCGTTTTCCAGTGAAAACAAAAGCGCGCATTTATTGCCCTCGTCCACAGGGAAACTCATCGAGAAGCCCTACAATTGGTCTGTGCTCATTGCCAAGGTCGAGGTCAGGGCAGTTTATAGTCTTGCACACTTCTTTTCTAGTAAAAAACACCAGAACTAGATCTACTTATGTAGATCTCTTGTAATGTCACATTTTGGAGGTGAAACTTAGCATCGCCTAGGCACACATAGCTAGTTACTTCTCTAGTCTTGAAGATGATACAGTTTAAAAGATTACCGCTCTAGATTTGGGCCTTTAAGAGGGTGAAGTGAATAGAGGGATCAGGGCCCATGCTCCAAACTGGTCTGGGGCCTATTTGTCAAACTAAGTATCCTCTACGTACATACTTAGCAGTCTTCAAGTTTGGAACAATTGTGTGTAGGTAAGACGAAGGCCATGTCATGCTCTTCATGCCATAAGGAAGGCAAACAACAGGGGTTGTTTGGGTGTTTATTATACTCGTATCAATAATTAAATTCAAGGATCAATCAAGATAGTCCTGTAAGAAGAAAATCTTCTGAAAAGCATTTGTCAAAATGCATAATCACTGAGATAAAGTTTGAAACAAAAGTCGTCTTTTACTTATACCTACATAAATTTTTAAACCGTTCAACCATTTCAAAGGTCAACCATCATTCTAGAAGACTCTAGAAGACTAGAGTCTTCTAAAATAAGTCTTTGCCCTTCTCAAGATTCTTTGTCCAATTTAGAAAAAAGTTACTCCTGTAAAATTTTCATCAAATTACTCCCTCGACCCACCCCCCAACGAAAAGGGGCAGTATTTTGAACGCGCTAAAATTTGTTTTCTAAATTTCGATGGATATATCAGTTTTGAGCTCGGTTTTGAGGTACTTATGACGATTAAGACCATTTCCAGAATGAGCTCTGTCTGTATGTAATATGTATGTGTGTATTTATCCGATCGACTTGAAATTTGGTACACAAAAATATGGTTTCACCATCGAATGAGCCCATTAGGTTTGTTCCATCAGCAGTCCCTGACTGTCCGTGGACGTTACAAGAAGCATGCTGTGACGTTCATTTTTCATATTGATTCCAGGTACCTACCTACTTGATGTAGTTCTGTATTTTCATTTTAAATTATTTTGGTTAAGAAATAAAATAGAGCGGGCGATAAGGTTTTTGTCACGACACCTCGATCTTACTTTTTGGCCTCTTTTTTATCGAGCGCATTTTTGATATCTTGACTTGGTCGTGCTCGAAATATTCGCCACGCTCGCTGTTGAAGCGGATAAATTGTCTTCTGGTTGAGTTTCGTGTCTGTATTGGGTTCAGAATATTGCCGTGCTTACAAGGATAATTGTGGAGTGTGAATATTATTTATTCGTTCCATCTTGGCATTAGTCACAGCATTGTTGATGTCCCATTGGTGGTGATAAAAAGACTTCGTTCCAAGCAAGTACATTTCTCGAAATTGGCCTCGTTCAATATAGGTACTCATGGTATCATTATTTCAGGTTGAAAATAATTAGTGAACGCTTTTGGATTTCTGTTGAAGACGGAACTGTGCTTACCTACGTGCTATATTTTGTGACAAAAACCCTTATTGGAAATAAGGTAATCAGTGGAAGATCGACTGACGTGGTGTGTTTGACACAAATTTGTTTTAGGGTTTTTTTTTTATATTATCGGCGGTTCTCTTTTCTGGAAGTTTTCATGGTTGACGTAGACGCCTGAGGTGCGTTTTAATTATTATTGTGCAGCGACGTCGTCAGCACACATACCGTCAGCATCAATAGTAATACACCCATTCAGTTTTACCTGGTCTGCGCGCGCATCTGCACGACTCGGTGCCATGATAACGGTGCAGGTGAAATGGTGAAAAATGACATCCTTGGAAAAATCAAAGTCAAAGTGTCAAAGTTGAACTGATAGGTGTACGGTACATACGCGTGATCCCTGGTACATACCATGTATGCTCCCTGCAAACATCACCTTGAAGAAAGAGTGGTTGAAAGCAACAAGATGTGGTTAGATTAAAAGTCCCCGATCGATCGCGGAAAACACGGACAGTACCTATAGCTCCCAGACTCCCCAGTTCCTTTGAGTGTTTCTGTCCGCGATAGTGTTACAAATTCTTACAGGTCGGCCTGTTTTCGGCTACTGTCACCTTCTGGGAGCACTTATAGATCATAGTCGTAGATCTCTAGGCCCTCGAAGAGTTGCTGTCGGTGACAAAGGATGCAAAGCTTCTTCCATGAGGTTGACCCGGAATACATGTTCTGTAATAGGTGGGAATGCTGCTGACCTGTATGTTTTGCGGTTACACGGTCTCTGCCTCTCCTTCGTTTAGAGGGGTAGCCCTGGCACACATCTTGTTCCACGTTGAGTGGAAGTCACCTCATCATTCAGCAGTGAATTCTCACTAGCGTAAACGTCAAAATGACGGCAGTTGAAGTCTTAATCCACATGCTCCGTCGAAAATGAAACACACAGGGAATATCAGGAGCGCAAACCTCATGCTGAATTTCCCTAGATGGTCGTTCAGATGCGCGCGCAACTCACTTTGTGTCTCTTTTCTCACACAGATTTCTGTATAAGTCTGTCTCTCTCGTTTTCACCGAATAGGTCTATTGTCGGAGTCGTTTGCTACCTACTACCATTGTATAACTACTCCTAGTAGGCCAGCCGTCGTTGAAATTGTGAAGGTTGTGTAAAGCACGGACAGATGGCGTGTTCAGGATCTGTCGCTTTTCGAAACTCAGCAAAGAGCGCGAAAGCTGGGTTGAGCGCTCGGCTTCATCATTTACCGTGAAATTGGCTCCGCCCTCCTGCGCAGCGGGAAGCTCCCTCCGATTGTTAGTTTCCTGAATACTGGGACATTTTACACATTTCACATTTCAAAGATTTCTACCGCTATCTGGACATACTGCACATGTGCAAGGGCAAGTAATGGCGGAATATTGAAAACAACCGGACAAACCAATGCATTTACGCAGATTTGTCATAAACAAAATTTCTGCACAGATGAAATATTACAGCATAATTTTATCTCAAAAATAGAATAGCGTTGGAAATCTACCACGTTATATTACATTACAGGTGCATTAGAGTAGGATTCGAATGTTTTTGTCCGGTTGTTTCAAAAAGCCCGCCTAAAATTTGGCTAATGCACTCTGTTATTTCGAAAAACACCTATTCTGATGAACAAACTAGCAATATCCCATCTCTGTACAAGAACTTTGCAATCGAAGTAAAGAGGAACTGATGGACAGAATTTTTTAAAAACCAATTCTTGGGAAATTTTTTGTGGGACTATTTTGTAACTTTGATGCCACTGTTTGGATTTTAGTGAAATTCAAGTTTCCTCAACCGGTTTTCGAAAATTATCGATGAAAAGCCAGCAAAAAATCAAAGTTCTAAGAGCTGAACGTGTCTTCTTTACGGATATGGAGCCGAATTTTTTGAAACCAACTTGACAGGAGTCACGTGTTTCTGACGAAATTTCTGTTTTCCGGAAGTATGGCTACATCGTGCTTTTTAGGGTGAAATTAGGTGCTTTCCTTTTACCACAAAACTCACTGATCTGATCTATGTTTGAGAAAGGAAAAGCGAGAAATCACCAAATGGACATAGCTCAAGGATAGGTCCAGTTTTTTCAGGCGAGCTAAGATCTGGCTTTGAAATTTCTCTAACGCTGTTCATTCGTTTCAAAGTTACACGGTGCGATTCCATTATTTTGTCGAATTTTTTGATGAGCCATATTTTTAGAATGGCCGCATGGATTCGATTGAAATTTTGTAGGTTTATTCTTCTACTGTTAACTGACACATCATCCTATCAATTAGTTTGAAATTTCCAGGGCGATTCTTGAAAAAACTTCAAAGCTTTTTTTAAAACAAAGACATTTTGTATACACATTTTTTAAAACTCATTCGTCTATTTAGAAACTAACATGAAACATGTTATTCATATTGCAAAAAAATTGCTTGGTACAATTGAGCTAACAAGAAAATTTTGTAAATCCTGAAGATTTTTGATGTTGGGATTTTTTGCAAATTTATATATTCAAATATTTTTTGCAAACGATCTATTTTGGCCTTAAATTCCAGCCGTTTCATCAGAAAACAAAATGTTTCCTCGTTTTCTTAGTAGTAACGATAAGTTTCACCAGAATTCTTAAATATTTTTTGTTACGTCCCTCAACTTCTCTTCCATCCCATATTGAGCTGAAGTTGAGGGACGTTACAAAAAAAAAAAAAATGTTGCCACAACTTTTCGTTACTACATACTAAGAAAACGAGAACAAATTTTGTTTTTGATGAAACGGCTGAAATTTGAGGCCATAATAGATCATTTTCAGCTGCATTTGCATAGATCATAATAGCTGATCATAGCAATAATAGTCAATTTTAGCGAGAGCGCAGCGCCAAAATTTCAAAGAAGTGGACCCAGCAAGGCACTATTTTGGAAATAGGAGATACAGGCACTCGTACTATACGCTAAAAATCCACACAAACTACGCACACTGTACTGTGGTTGCAGTGGCGAGGCGCAAAGAAACACATTTTCAGGTAGTAAAGTGCATTGGGCATAAGTACTAACTGTACACTCGATCATTCACAATAGGCCGTGGGCGGAGCCAATTAGTTCTGCACCAAGCCTCATCGCTTGTGGAAGCCGGGCAGCGCACCTTATTCCATTTTATCAGTTTGCTGAGTTTGCTGCTAGATGGCGAATAATTTCTTCCAGGACGGGTGCTCTTTCCCGATTTGTGCGACCTCTCGTAATAACATCCTAAACCCGAGGCTGACCTACTAGTAGTAGTTATACAATGCTACTACCTACCTACGCTAAGTACCTACTGCTACGCTGGTCACCATCTTCACCGGCAGCGAGGCTAGGAAGCTACACCTTTTGGAATATGCGATATTCAAAGGCACGACTTGCGCTGTAGGTTCGCAAAGCTAGGGGATGGAACTCATGCGTCTGCGCGAGCTAGGAAAAGTCAAAACCTGCAGATTTTCAGCCATCGATTTAACAAAGGAAAATAGATGACAAGAAACTCCTGATTTCCATGCTAGATTATGCGGAATGGTGTTGTCCATGTGCATTGCTGTCGAAAAAATTAATTCCGCGCGTATAGTGCTCCGAAAAGAGCGAAAAAGCCGTTTTCAGTGTATAACTGGTTGCCTAGGAGGTGATGGTTTTTGGGAACACACATGAAATGGAACTGTAATGTTCTTTTCGTACGGTTTTTGCAGCCAGGCACTCAACAAACTGCCTGTCATTTTTGAAAAAAAAAAACAGAAAACACAAAACCTCTGATATATTATACATATAACCCGGTAAAATTTTAGTTACCATTTGTTTACATGCAGTTTCATGCCATTGACAGACAGGACGGCAACCGTAAGGCAGAGAAGAATACTAGAAGTAGGGCGGTATTTTCAAAAACACACCAACTGATAAACACGTCACCATATTTTCGCTCCTTGTGTATCTAAAACTGATCCATCATTGCTGGTCTTGAACACAATGGAGGATCAAGAAACACTCTTTTTTTCCATAGCTTATTTGGAAGTTTCATTTCCAGCCGTTTCAATAATATACAATGTGGAAATTACGCTTTTTACATGTGTTAGCATACGGCACTATTCTCAAATCCCCTAGCATAGTTGCGCCAGCGCAGAAATGGCACTGAATTTCGCCTATTGTGAACGAATTTAGTGAAGCCCCGTGAAAGGTCAGACAAGTCCATAAAATAAATAAAGTTGTTGTGTTTTCTTCCTAATTTATAAATAATTGTTACTCGCGGATTACACTGTTGGCGCCTCCGTACCGGTGGCATCGTAAAAGTTCCTCCTGCAGGAAAACAAAATTAGCCGCGCTATAACCTAGGGCCCTCGGTACCGAAAAACAAATTTTACAGTGTCCACTTTAGCGAGATAGCGACAACAGTTAAGTACCTACGTTGTTATTTTTTTTCAATTCAATTTTCGTCCCGTTATCTTGATTTCTCGGTTCATTCGATTTTCGTATTTTATTGACTTAACCTATACCTATCTATTCTCTGACTTTAACTTGTTCACTAAACTATCAAAATCTTGTTCACAACTTGTTTAAAATTCTCTTTTCACTCTAACTTCATTTATTTCATTTTGTAATTTGCTTACCGCTTTATTGTTTTGTTTTTCTCATTTCAATCATTCCCTTTGGTTTATTCTACCAATATATTTTTGATCTGGAATAAATATTGTAGTGGCCATTTTATTGTTTATATTGAAACCCACCATTCCAGCCGTGCCATATACTGCGGAACCCACCCTGAGGTTTTGTACCGTCACAATGCGCATTACGATTTTGGCGTTTCATAAATCGTGATGCGCAGGCTGCTGACGTCCACGGACAGTCAGGGACTGCTGATGGAACAAACCTTTTAGTTTTTGGCTGTCATCTGTCAAACGGAAGTGTCATCAAAAAATGATGGAAAAAACCGAGGAACAAAATCCGTGGGAACAAACCTTTTAGTTTTTGGCTGGCATCTGTCAAACGGAAGTGTCATCAAAAAATGACAGAAGCTATATCTCACGGAACTGGACTTGCGATATGCCATTTGAAAGCTCATAAAAAAATTCTCCTAGCCGTTGCCACCCGAAAAGGCCTCTCGCTCTTTTTTTTGACCAGGACGACTCGCTTTTGATGCAGAACTCCTGCTCTGAGATCGACTTATTAATATTTATTTATTTCGAAAAATTCCAAATTCATTTATTTCGAAAAATTCCAACTGATATCGAGAGCAGATTGGATTGGGCGTCGTGTAGACCCATTTTCAAAATCGTCACGGTTCCGGTTTTCTGACGGTAATTTTTTTCAAACTGAAATTAGCACATTCCGTGAATTTGAAAAAACTGCAATGCAAAACTTTGACATGCGATGAGCCCCACGAAATATTCATTTCAGGTGCAGACATGCTGGGGCATGAAGGTTAGTAGTCCAGGAATTTTAGAAAAAATAGCGAACAAAAATGAAAGCGAGCCGGATTTTTGTATATAAGCTGAGTTAGGCATGTAGTTTAACATAGTAAAAGTCCTCAAGAATCCGGTGTGAGCTTCGACCGTTGTGGCCTCGAGAAGAACTTGAGGATCAGTTTTTTGCGTATATCTCGTGAACAATGGCACTTAGGAAGAAAGTGTTTGGAACAAATTGTTGGAAATTTTATTGTCTATAAGAAAGGTTCCCACACATTTCATCGTCAGTCCACTCCTTCTTCGTCAAAACACAAGAAAATTAAAATAATCCAGATGCTCTATGCTGAAGGCTGTACGGACCTTGAGTTTTATGATGGTGAGGTGCCACTTGGTAGAGGTGTTGCTCGATCTATTCTGTTTTGACTGAAACTATTTTCCATCAATACCAACTATGCCGGTGGCATATACAGGGTGAAATAAAAATCAAAAGTTGAACAAATGTACCTCAAGAACCAAAATAGGTGAAGACATATAAATTGCCAAAAATATTCCTTATTACATGGTCATAAAGTCGTCGTAAATTTGGATCAAATATGTTGAGCCGTTTCTGACATGTCTTCAGAAGACTGAAGTCGTTACGAGAAAAAATTAGTTTTCCGGATATCAGTAATTCTTCAGATATTGAATCGAGACTTGCTGTTTTGAATCGAAACAATGATAAATAACATTTAAAATTAAATAATAGTAAAAAACACTCTCTAGACCAACTACTTTTAGAAAAAACACAGTCAACTTTTTTTCTGATGAGTAGGCGAAGAAATTATTTTTTTCGGTAACAACTTCAGTGTTTTGAAGATATTTCAAGAACGGTTCAAGATATCTTATTCAAGTTTACGATGACTTTATGACCATGAAATCAGAATTATTTATGGCGATTTACATGTCTTCACCTATTTTGGTTCTTGAGGTACGGATGTTCAACTTTTTATTTTTATTTCACCCTGTCTATGCCGCCGGCATAGTTCGTATTGATGGCTTCAAGTTTCAATCAAGAAATAGTGGACCAACCAACACATCTACGAGGTGGCACTCCGCCATCATAAAACTCAAGGTCCATACAGTCTTCAGCATCGAGCATCTGGATTATTTTAATTTTCTTGTGTTTTGACGAAGAAGGAGTGAACTGACGATGAAATGTGTAAGGACCTTTCTTATAGACAATAAAATTTCCAACAATTTTTCCCAAACACTTTCTTCCTAAGTGCCATTGTTCACGAGATATATGCAAAAAACTGATCCTCAAGTTCTTCTCGAGGCCACAACGGCCGAAGCTCACACCAGATTCTTGAGGACTTTTACTATGTTGAACTACATGCTTAACTGAGCTTATATACAAAAATCCGGCTCGCTTTCATTTTTGTTCGCTATTTGCGATTTTAACAGCTAAAATTCCTGGACTATAGAGAAAAGATTGAAATAATTTTTGGAGGAAAAATTTTCGAAATCGGACCCACGGTTTCCTAGTTTTCATCTGTGGAAAAACTGCAAATTTTCCAAGTCTTTATCCCGTGAACAGATCTTCACTTTTTTTTTAACAAGGGACTGGCTCTTGAACATTTTCCAACAATTTTCTTTTCAATTTCCCTGTTGAAAATGTAAAAAGAACCTGAGGTTATCGGAACCGCGTACTAAAATGATGGAACTGAAAGTGAAGCCGTAATTGACGATCTTTACATTAAGATGATTTGGAACATATACCTATTTGGAAAAAGATTTGAGGTTTTTCCGGAAATATAGCATTTTCAAAATTTTCAATTTCCTCCCAATTATTTTCAATCTTTCTGTGGTGCCAGTTTTAGATCGTTCACCTTCATCCATGTACCAATGCGTCTGACTGCCTCAGTCGCTTTTCTTTCTACATAATTTGGTTCCAAGTTTGGTTCCTTCTGAAAAACTGCAAATTGCTAACTTTTTACAATTTTTTTTGAACAAAGGGTAAGTAGTGATTCTTGAACATTTTCAAGCCATTCTCCTTCAAGATTCTCCAAGCTTCAGTGGCGTAACTAGAGGGGGGGGGGTTCGGGGTCAACCCCCCCCCCCATTGACCATCGAATTCCCTGAAAAAATTTCAAATGCAACGCTTTTTCATTCGTTTTGCTCGCATATTCGCATATTTTTCAGTCGTGCCCCCCCCCATTGGACACTTCTAGTTACGCCACTGCCAAGCTTTCCGAGAGTTTTCCACTTTAAAATGAGTAACCGGTCTGGCTTATCGAGACCGGACCCAAATGATGAAGCTCTTAGAGAAATAGAGAAAATATCTCAATTCTTCAATCTTATCTAAAATCTAATTCGAGCTTCCCACCCGAAGGGACGTCTCATATTAAAATTTCCATCCGTTCTTTGCTACTCGTCGGGGAAGTTTTGGCGTAGCACAACCGATTGTTTTTTTTTGTTTTTGAAGTATTTGTGTCTGATATGTTTGAAAAATATCTTGCTAACTTGATATTGAAACACTGATTTCAAAATCAATCAGTGTTCTCTATTCTTTATAATTATTTTCTGCAACGTTTCCTAGTGTTATCTCCTAGAACGCTTAGAACACCCACTTCATTAAAGAAATATGAGTTTTCTGAAAAAATATATTTCCAGAAAATTTTCCAGAGAAGATAGAGCACCAAAATTGAAATGTTAACTTCGTCTGACCATCCAAAATAGCGTTTGGCTGATTTAAGTTGAAATTTAAAAAAATATTCTTGAAAGATTCTAGTTTTTTAACTCTAACTCTTTCTTTAACTCAGCTGAAGAGTGCCAAACAATTATTTAAGAAACGCTTTTGGTAGCAATTTTCATGTAGTTTTAGGCTATGACATCAGATTTTGAAAAAATATAGGTACAGGTGCTCACGCGAGACGGATACCCCCCCATAAAAAAACTTTTTCTTCACGATAATTAAAAATAGAAAGAACTTTCCTGGAACAATTTTCCCGTAGTTTCTGAATATGTCAAGTATAATTCTCCATGTCGTGCCATATACAGGTGCCGCCACATTTTTTTTTTGCATTTTTTCGAAGCATCCTGTATTTCATCAGCACAATCGATCCATATTGTTATCGTGATTACAAGTATGCAGAACACTTCTTGATTTTTTCTGAGCAAAATAATGAAAAATTCACGGTGGCATCTTGAAAATTTTGTTTTTTCAGAAAGATCGATTTATTTTAGGAATTAAATATGTCCCGAATATTTGTTTAATCATTTTATGTCATTCCATGTCATTTAACAGTGAAAGAAAATATCCTGGAAATATTTGAATTCTGAATTATCAAAAAATAGATGTTTTCAGTGATTAGTGAAGTTTGATGCATATTGGTAATTAGGATAACAATGTGCATCGATTGTGGTGATGAAATACAGAGTGTTTTGGAAAAAATCGAAAAAATTTACGACGCCCTGTATATATATGGGAGGAAATAGAAAATTACACTTGACATATTCAGAAAGTACGGCAAAAATTGTTCCAGGAAAATATTTTCTTTTTTGAATTATCTTGAAGGGGAATTTTTTATGGGGTATCATCCGTCTCGCATGAACATCCTGTACTTTTTTTTCATTTAATATATTGTTACGGTATTCGGGTTCGCCTATTTCGAAATTAAACGTGCTGATTTATTTGTAAACAAACTGCACTTTATTCACTACTACCGAGACAACTAAAAAACGCACAGAATTATTAATCGCTTAGAAATTCACAATGTCGCTGAGATGTTAACGCCACGGTCGCTCGATTCAAACCATAGATTCAAACTGTCTGATGCCAGGTCGAGTTCCTCTCTTATAGTGGCATCGAAGGTTCTGGATGCTTCCTGTTTGATCGTTGGTGTTTCCATCACACACGATTTTTTTTGGTATCTGCGTCGAGAATATACGCGTACCTTCTACGGCACCTCCACCAGAAGTCTCGACGTGTCGTGACCTACCGCTGAAGTCTCTCGATGCTTCCCGAATGCAACGCGGAAATCTAGATTTCTCTGGAAAGAGCCGGGATGGTCGCGAGCTTCGTAACACTATTATACTCATCTGATGATGACCTGTACATTTCAAGGTATTTTATGATTGACTTTACTATAATTTGTTCGTTACAATTTCAGGTCGGAGACGACGTGTGGGGCGAAAAATACATCGAAAACCTCAAAGATCAGCGAATCAACACCGATCACGTCCGAAAAACTCCAAATACGGCCAACGGGATAGCACAGATCACCGTATCGGACAACGGCCAGAACCAAATCGTGATAGTGCCGGGGGCCAACGAAAAGCTAAGCGTAAACGACGTTTTGCAGGCCAAAGACTTGATAAGCACAGCTGCGGTGCTCGTTTTGCAACTGGAAACGTCAGTCGAAGTCGCCGTGAAGGCACTGGAACTCTGTCAAGGGGTATTCCTTGCGGTCTCGGCTTGTCTCCAACAATTGAATTTTGTCAGTTTTCAGTTTTAAATGGAGCACCTGCTCTGGCCAAATACAACCCGAAATTGCTGACTCTGCCCAGCTTGTTTTGCGTAAATGAAACTGAAGCTGCTACGTTCTCAGGACTCCCAGTCAATAACCTGAAGTACGTATTATTTTTATTTTATTTGTTAAATTATTACACTCAATGACCAAAAATCCTATATCTTGGTATACCCGCCTATAAACCTACCTACCTGGAAAATTATTAATCGATTTGATGGCTTTCATTTTTACAATAAATTGATAGCTATACCTAGCTATATATTTTGGAAACACTGTCTTGAAATTTTTCTCTGAAATTCTCATCAAGTCATCAAATTAATCGCCAACAAGATCGCCAAGCTACCAAAATTAATAAATTTTTTAGGTAGGTCAGTTTTTTGCAGCTGAGTATAATAAGTTGATTTCTAAAGAGTGCTTGAAATTTTGCAGGGAAGCTGAAGTCGCCGCTAAAGCGCTGATTGCTAAAGGTGCAAAGAAGGTGATCATAACTTTGGGAGCTGAAGGTGCAGTCTACGTCGATGAAGCGCTCAATGTGGACGTCATACCTGCAGAAAAAGTCGAATGTGTCGATTCAACCGGAGCCGGGGACGCGTTCATTGGGGCTCTGGCATACCTAGTGGCCCATTATAAAAAAGCCAAGTTGACTGGACTGGTCAGTGTTGCTTGTAAAATTGCATCTCAGAGCGTGACGAAACCTGGGACACAAATCAGCTTTTCCACTGCTGACGGAGCAAAGCAATATTTGAAAGATATACACTAGCAGCTGTTGTAGGGACTCTTCCTAGTAGCAAAAAACTCTTTGATGAAAAATTTTGCACCGAAACAAAATCTCCATTTTGTGAATTATCATGTCATTGCAATTCTTTTATTTGAAGCCGGCTTATTTTAACGCAGCTTGATATGCTAATAATATATTTTGAAATGAAATTATTGCTCAAAAGACATATTTCGTCAGCGGCTACTTTAATTCTCATAAACATTTTAGATTACGCTCAGTTTAACATGTACTTATGAAGTTGTTTGCATTTAATAGATTTTATCTTATTGTTCAAAAGTTTATGGTTATTTATTTAATTTGTTCAAGCCATATTTTCAAGTTACACATCTTTGGTGACATAATATGAAGCATAATAATGCGGCTCGTAAACGTTTTCAACTTTGCCCTTCATGATATCAAGGTGTTATTTTGCCCACTCCTTGAGCCTGTATAGGTATATGATTCAAGAGCTCGCCACATCTGATCAGCTCCTCAGGGGGCGAGTGGTGGCCCCTTCCTAGTCAAAAACACCAAGAAAACAGAAATCTGTTGTGGCACCACAATACTTTCCCTACTAGTATCTAGGAACCTATGTAAATTTTTGTTTGAGATTTCCCTTCGGGTGGAAAGTTTGAGAAAAGGAAAATTGAAAAATTTTTTTTTCCAAAGCTCTTTCCAAATCGTCTCATATTGTAACAATCGCCTAATCACTATGTTCATGGCGATGATTTTAACGTGGTCAAGAACTGAAGCTTGTTTTAGAGGGCACGTCTCGAACGCGTATGCGTCGATCTTTGTGTTTATAATTCGCTAGTAGTGGATATTCTATCTCGTTCTAACATGTACTGGGACTACCTACTGAAAAACAAAGAAGGCGAATAAGACTTATAAGTGTTGTCACCAGCAATACACACTTCTTTTCGTTATCAAATTGACATCTTGTTTGTAAAATTTCGATACTTTCGAAAGTTCGAGAGAATCCGGCCTAATTTCGGTCAACAAAAGTTAGGATTCCCGACGATTACACCGTGTACGTCAGTACGAAAAGAGTGGCTACGGGTTATAAAAAATAATAAATCGTCATAGATGAGTACCTACCTCGGTACCTACTTATATGATTTCCAGAAGTGCCAAGTGAACGCAGTGCGTTTTCAAAAGAGCGACTCTGAAGTAAATACGTACCTATATACCTACTTATCCTTTGATGGCGAGAGTACGGGGATGAAGTCCTGCATTCACAAGATCAGCACGCTGTGAGTCTGTGACTATAAAAAACGTGAGTGCGTAACCATAGTCACCCTCGGAAGAAGTGAAACTTCTATAGTTATGAATCAATCAGCAAACAACGTTCGAAGAGATGTTCTTTTTGTACTCCCGCTCCGCTCCCTCACGGTTTGTATCATCTTGTTTTTCTTATTATCAATCTTATTATTATTATTATTATTAGTCACTCAAAGGGCAGAGTACTTTCGACATGATTCATTTTTTCACGATTAGACTTCTTTTATTTCTTTTCTCGCTGAGCTCGGCGCTTAAACTCCCATTCTCCGTCACATGAAATCTCACTCATACCCCTAATACAATAAATATCTATTTTCATCAATAATATTCTCCACAAACAATTATGCGAATGTGACATCGTGACGGATTTTCTTACTGTACGATTTTCCCGGTTATATTACAGCACGGTGGAAACTGTGTTCTAGCAGGCACAGCATGACAATCTAATAATCTCCACAAAGTATAAGAATGTCGTTTGGAATACTCGATCCGGTATTGATTTTAATTGAAAAAATATAAAATACATAGGTATTTACATAGGTATGTAGGTAGGTACCTCGTGAATGTGATTTTAGGTAATTACGTGGTTCTAGAGTTTGTACGATATTATCTTCTCTAATCAAAATAAAGCCATAGGTTAAATTGAAATATTGACAGAATTGATATGAGTATTTCCAGTTATGTGCTCGCCACCGTACTTATATTTAGAATGTCACATTTAATTGAGGTGAAATCAAACCATTCAAAAGATTAACAAAGAATAATGTCAAAAATCAATTTCCAAACATAAAAACTTGATTATCAAACCAGTATGATATCATCGCTATACAATCAGCTGACATCTAGAGCATTAGGCAACTGTTTCAGCCTCAATTGTCGAAAATTCTTTTTCCCCTCTGGGCTTTAATCATCCACCCCTGCTTTTCTGCTTAATAGGTTCGTACATAGGTACCTGAAAGTTGTGTCCACATTTGGGTGTGCGGCATTCGATTTTATTTTTGAATTGTAAACGTCCGTTGAAGAATATACCCAGGGCCGGGCCTGGCCTAGTTGCCGCCTGCGTGCCACCGAAAAATTGCCGCCCCCTCACCGGCAGTGGAGAACCCCACCAAATGCGGGAATGAAAAGAATCCTTCGAAATTCAACTTAATTATTATATTACCGCCTCTATGACTTGCCGCCTGCTGTACTCGCCTGCGCGCCGGAACGCACTGCACGCCTGCTAGGCCCAGCTCTGAATATACCTCCCTATCCCTATTATAAATCACATCCGCTCGAATCTATTCAAGCCAAGTCGAGAGCCATTCTTGTCGGGCCAACAGTACGACAACACGAAGAGCAGTCCAGTGTCGGCGATTAGTAAAAAATAAAACCGAACGCGGCGAACGCTGCAACAGCTTATTCTTCCATTTCCTGGGACGACGCTGGTCACCCCAAGGTCAGACAAGACAACGTTACAGCACATCGTTACAGGCGTTCGTTACAACCACTGATGTTATGAAGCAATTTCACTCCCATGTGTGGTTCTGCGTTAGTGGTGTGCTGTGATCTAGGCGCGAGAATAGAAGTTTCACTTCAAAAATTACAGGAGAGACACGGCAACCCGCAACCGCGATAACGGAACAAGGGACGAGTTCAAGCAGTCACAGTAACAGCACATTTATTATTACATCCAGGCACACAGCCCTTGAGGGGTAAATTAATGTTTAATCCATATTAAGTACTGTCAGGAGCACTGTACCTATTACATATACATCAACTTTTTTTGTAACTCCAAAAAAAGTGACAGCCATGAAGGAGCCCTTATGTAGTAGCTACATCCACCCTGAAGCTAGAAACTAAGCGTTTTATTCAATTAGCTCATACTTTCAATGAAGCAAGATCTTGTCGCTTTTTTCTAATGACAAAAATTTTGATGTAGATATGTAATATTTTGCTCCGACGGTACCTAATCCTAGAAGCAACTGAAACATTCACATTGACATTCAACCAGCATTCAATTAGATGGTTTGTCAAATTAAATTTCAACGCAAACTTCAAACGTCGCATTCCGTCGTGGAAATCTGTTAACGGAGTAAAAAGTTAGAGGTCTCAGTTTTTTCGAAAACCGTTGATCCGGTTTCAACCCCCCCCTACCCCCTACCCCAATCCCTCAAATATTAATTCAGCCTTTTCTTCAACTAAGCAAGTCTGCACTCGCAAGACGAACTTTGCTCTGCAATTTTTTTCGATTCACGGAATGTGTGAGCTTCATTTTGAAGAAATCACCACCGGAAAACCGAAATCGTGTCGCATTTAAAAATTGGCCTGAATGACACCCACTGCAGTCCACTTCCGATATCAATACACAATATTGCGTGACCGCTTAGCGCATGCGCTAAAAAACGAGGTGATTCGTTCTAAGTCTTCCATATGTTACGCTGTAAAATAGGTGATTCTCAAACTAAGCTCAATGGATTATGCGTCGTTTTCAAGTAGAAGTGGTAACATAGAAAAATCGGAGTAACCCTCGCAACCTATTCATGAAAGCACACATGTTAGGGATCATTCCCAAATGACCCAAATTACGAAATAAAAAAAACATGGAACACTTCAACCATAACATTCAAATTTACCGCGAAGTGTCTGGGGATATTTCATTTAATCAGTGCTGTATTGTATTGACGACAGCATGGTGTGGCGACAGTCGGTCCTCTGAGTGGCACACACTTTTTCGACCGCCAAATATGCATTTTAAATCGGAAGACTTCACAAGTTGCTGTTGGAACTGTACAAAACGTCAACATCAAACACTGAAATCAATGTCATTGTCGAGTTCTGGGCCGCTATTCTTGAATCGTGTGAGAAAAGTCCCTGGGAGTAAAATACATTCCGCAGTACACTGATGTAGCGAGTGTTGCCTAAAATAGTGGTTTTTTAGGCAACTTTCGCTACAGAAGTGTAGT
Organism: Anaspis maculata; assembly: GCA_949128115.1. Taxonomy (NCBI): domain Eukaryota; kingdom Metazoa; phylum Arthropoda; class Insecta; order Coleoptera; family Scraptiidae; genus Anaspis; species Anaspis maculata. The sequence continues at coordinate 25,460,330 of OX421966.1, forward strand.
ACGGATTATATAAAACTCCCAGGGACTTTTCTCACACGATTCAAGAATAGCGGCCCTGAACATGCGCGATGACAACTTGTCACCGTTTTCTTAGTTCGCTGACATCCGTGTCGGAGCGCCACTTCCGCGCAATATTGTGTATTGGAATATAATTTTTCCAAAAAAGTCGATCCCCGAGCAGGAAAAAACGTCTTGAGTTGAGTCCTGCACCAAACGCGGGTCGTTCTTGCCGAGGTTCTGGTCAAAACTTGGGCGAGCGGCCGTATCGGGTGGTAACGGCCTGGAAACAATTTGAAAATGTGTAGCGCTCGACTGGGAAATGTTGAAAAACTTCAACTGCAGGGTTAACTTTTAAACTTCGTCATTTTTTGAAAATTTTCCTCGAAATTTTCACTCTTACTACAGAAACTGGTAGGTAGGTACCTCTGACTGGAAGCAACTTCTGGTGGATGCGAGCTTGAGGAAATGTGCTTGAAATAATCGCGAATGGTTTTCCCAACATTTTTAATACACCATCTTATATCCGTAGAATTCTGGAAATCATTAGAGGGATCTTATCTATGGAGGGATCTGATTTGATATACTTATCCAGATAACATATTTCTTTGAAAATTGAAATTTTGAGTGGACTCAATTCGATGAAACTCTAAAACGAATAAAATCAGTAGAACTTCGGAATAATTTTGAAAATATATTTTATCAGCCAAGTATCTGCTTATAAGCTATAGGTACTTATATTATTTTTAGGATCAGAGTATATAGACAATACAAATAGAGAAGATCATATGTTATCACCACCGTCGTCACGGATATTGGGGCATCAAAAATCAGCCAACCTTTTTTTGAATGATGGACTCGCCTGGTTCCTACGCAACCGTAAAAATCCGTGACGACATATGGTCTTTTCTATTTGTATTGTCTATACCTACCTACTAATTTCATCAAAGTTGGGTACCTATCTACTAAAAAATGCACAAACAATGTCGATCCATAATCATTATGAGATCCATATCTATCATCTTGAACAATCGTAATTGTATTTTTATTATAAAGTTATTTAATCAGCTTTTTTGGTTTCGAAGTACCTACTACAATATCACTTCAAAGGTTCTTAACTGCGTGCAATATACCTATGTATAACCGTATAACGCAACCATTTGGTAAGAGAAGCTAAAAGCAAAACGTCATATTTGAATGGCATTTGGTTTGTTCGAGTTTCTTCGCTTATCTTTTGGGCGAGCTTCTGGGCTATCCGCAATGAAGGAAAAGGAAAAGGGCTATTTATATTTATTTACGCCAAATTAACGTTTTTCTAGTTTTGAAGGGTTCAAGAGTTGCATCGTCGTTAATTTGTATTTTTGAGAAAAACGTTTTGGGAACAGGCATTTTTGACTCACCCTGATGTAGGTACAAAGGTACCGTCATCCGGGGTGAGCTCGGACGAATTTCGAGGTTTTAAGCGAATAGCGCCCATAATTTTCAGCCGAAAATTTTGAAAAAAATAATTTAGATACCTCTATACTTCATCTATCGACTCCATTAAAAAAAAAAACTGATTGTCTATACCTTATCAGTTTTTTTTTACACAAGTAGTGTCCGAATTCACCCCTATGTGTAGGGTGAATATGGACACCCCTTTCTTTTGGCCTAAAATTGCATTCTAAAACCCACAGGTGTGTATTCGGACAAAAAATAAAAAAAATGAATTCTAACATAGCTAGGAGCCACCAAAGTTGAATTCTTGGATTAAAATTGAACAAAATATTCAGAAACTGTTACACAATTATTTTTATTCATTCATCAATAAACCTGATTAACAATCAGAAAAGACAATACAGAAAAATAAATCAACAAAAACTTCGCATTTTATGAAAAAATACTCATATTCCATAAAAAAATACAAAATTCTGCCGTCCGAATTCACCCTACCTAGGAACACATTTTTTTATCAGGCTCCTCCACCAAAAAGCCATTGACATAAACAGTGATATATTTAGTGCAATATGTTGTTTATAAAATGCACTTTCACCATAGGCTAAAGGTGTGAAGAAAAATCTTTCCTAAATTTCCCCACAGAGGTTTTTTTCCACGTTTTGGAAAAAGTGCGAAAAGACGAAGAAATGTTAAATGCATGAAATAGTTACTAACTGTTGTAAAATCAGCGTACAAAGTTACAGACTTGAAGAATGTACATTTGTCAACTGGTTTCAACAGCTATTTTCAGGAAATTGGCACTTCAATCCCCCCCAGATTAAAATGGCGCAAAAAGGTACTGCTGTCCGCTGTCCGGACTCCCCCCTACTATCCGAATTCACCCCGGATGACGGTATAGGTCTTGACTCGGGTAGGTACTTCCATTTCTTACAGCTTGTTTGTTTACTTTTATGTTTACCACTAACTCGTCTCTCTAAAATGGTCTAAAATCCCTGTCCAAATAACTGAACACTTATTCCAATAAATATCTACTTACCTTTCTACGTAAACTATTAATCTCCTACGTTATAAAAGCATTCCTTCTGTTCCGGGAACATGACTTTCTGATAACATCAATAACCCACAGGTATACCTTTCTACGTAATCTACCGTTTATTCCAACAAGATAAGATAAATCGAACCGATATTTCAAATAAACCGAAGTATTTTGATGTATCACATCCAGTATTGTTTAGTTCGAAGAAGTATACCATATTCTGCTTCCACGTAAGTACCTTCTTATCATTTAATAATAATAAAGAAAACATCATGCAAATAGACACTACTTTCAAGAACTTCTTTGTTCTCCAAAAATTACAGATCATGAGTAAAAATAACCCAGTCACACACCAGCCCAACGGTGCTTACCCACCGCCGCCATATTCTCCACAGGGATATCCGCCGCAGCAGGGATATTCTCAGGGAGGTTACCCTCCACAAGGAGGTTATCAGCCTCAAGGAGGTTATCCCCCTCAAGGAGGTTATCCCCCTCAAGGTTACCCACAGCAAGGATACCAACAGGGCTACCACTATCCTCCGAGCGGACCGATGCCTCACGGTGGCCAGCAACAACCGGTGGTAGTCGTGGTCCAGAATCAAGATTGCTGTGATGACGATCACCATGCAGCTGCAGATGCTGAAGATGCGTGCTGCTGCATGCTGTTGCTGTGCTGCCTGTGCAGTTGTTTCGCGTCAATGCTCAGTAACTGAGCTTCGCCTTCGAAAGTTAAGGATACTCATACCTTAATTAAAAATCTCTCTAAGCTCCAGTTTCAACGAGCGCAGTTTGGATTTTATCGTCGAGTTGAATTTGAACTTGCACGGCCCCTATTGACTGAAATTTTGAGTTGCACGGTGAAAAGTTTAACTTGATAATATCGAAAATTGAGCTTGGTGGAACTGAGAGAATGTACCTATTTTTACCATATTGTATCGAACTGTTTTAGAATTAAGTGATTGATTAGATTAAGATGTTTTCAATAAAGTGAAGTCGTCGCTATGAAAAAACATTAATTTTTTATTAGTGAATCATCGATGATAATGACATAATTATTGTTATGAGGTATATTATACATATATTATAATTATATTTTGAAGGTAATATTGACTTGGCTTAGATATATGGATTTCAGTTTCGAAGAGAATTCAAATGGCGTATCATGGGATCTCCCATTGAGCGATTTCCCGCATGACAACCTATCAACATTTTGTTCTAAATACATATAAACTTATTGGTCGGTTAGATTAAACCGTCATTTGTGGTAAATTGTGAAAATAAGATATTTTGTCAAGCATCAATATTGTTACCTACGAATTTGCAGTGGGTAGGTACTTTATAAGAGGCCTCTGTACGCTCAGAGCGGCTCCAACGAAAAGACCTCCACATCGAATAGGCTTGTGATTTTCTTTGAAATATGGCATTTACATGTAAATACATGAAAGTATTGCATAATTACCTATTTACCTACATAAGTACTTATGTATAAACGGGTGGCAGAACAAAATCCGAGAAAACCCGATCATAACCGAAGAACCTCAGATTTTACACACACGTCATACTAAGGCCTTTATTTGACACGAAAAACCTTGTTTTTTCTTCAGGTCCGACTTCTGCAGTATTTTGCATGATATGTCCGATACGATACGACCTCTTTCACTCGCTTCTTGGGATGTACCAACTGAACCATCTCCTTTTTCCCCCAGGATCAGGACTCTCCCATACTCTCTTCAGCTGCCCATTCTCCATCCTCAGAGAATTCCACTGAGCCCAGAGAACTTTAAATTCAGGACCTTCACCAGATTTTTCGACCGAGTTTGGTCTGTCTTAGCCAAGTTATTCTTTCCTTTTAGCAAGTGAACCGATGGCTGGGTCCTTTCGCTGCTCCTTGATAAGTTTAGCCGTAGTCCTCTCTGCATGGTCTTCAAGAAAAGGCATCCGCATTGTCATGACCTTCTCAAGACGATGTCAAATTTTGAAGTCATGTTGTTGCAGTTTCTGTCTTCTCCCATAATTCCCCTCCTTTGGAAGCACGTGGTTCCTTTAGATTTTATCTGGAATTCGCAAAATCTGTAAGTGAAAACTTGGTGCTATGAAAGATGTTTCCAATTCTCGTTACGGAAAGCCTTGTGTTGCGATTTTTGATGGAGACTCCGATGCAAGGATAAGCCACATACCTGCACAATTGGCGGAGGAGCCGTATACCAAAACTTGTCTGAATATTCCCGTACTGTTAATTGATTTATGAGATCATTATAATAATTATAGTAAGTCCAATATACTTTCTAGAAATCAAGAAAAATCACAATTTTGAACTCGGATGAGTCATATTTTGGATCTGAGGATTCTGAGGCGAGACCTTCCGAATACCTATTCTTGGATTATTCATCAAGTTTTTAAAAGAAGCCGAGCTACTTTGAAAAATGATTATGCTGGAGCCATAGACAGCTGGAGCTCTTCCTGAATACAAGACTATTGTGTGGTTGGGTAGGTACTACTTATCTACTATAGGCTATAGGTACCTACTTACCTATGATTCAGTTCTATCTAAGCCCATTTTATCTTTCAATGTCAGCATTTTTGTCGACGAAAACGATTCTCAAGCACTTCCATCTCCGTTTTTGTATATAGGTATCTCGCTTGTTCTTCATTTACATATTCAGAAAGCCCTTCTTTCAGTTTATTAGACCTCTCTCTCATCGTCATCTCGCCCAACAACTTCGACGTCATTATTTCCTTCAACTGTTCAGATCATCTGTTTGTGTTTCTCCCTTATTGTCCTTTTCCACTTCTGGTAATTCTGTGTTCTGCTTTCTTCTACGAGCCTATTTTGGTCTGATGCTCATAGTGATTTATGATCTCACGTCTTTTCTACACTTTTTAAAATTGGTAGGTGAAAGGTCAACAGATTGATATAGGTAAGTAGCTTGATTACCTAAAGTCTGTTGCGCACCTAGGGTATTTGGGGCGGACTATCCTATCCCTCAAACCTACCTCAGAGAATGAGCTGCAGATGGTAGTGACACCCCCTGTGCCAAATTAGGCAGTTTTGCGCCCTGGGATTCTAGGATCAAAAACTCGCGCCCCAGCTAATTGGTGACATGGTATCAGACGTAGACGTAAAAGAGCGATTTCTTGATGAAGCGAAAACACTACAAACAGGGACTAACGTGGGAAAAAAGCGCTGCAGGCAAAATTTTCCCGGGAAACGGGTCTTTACCAGCCTGTTTTGCACCCTACAAGGCCTTGCGAGCCAGATCTGTATGCCCCTTTTGCATTCCGAATAATCCGACACTGATACCCCTCACTGTTGGTACCCAGTGCGGGCCGCACCCCCCACCCACCCCTTGGTACGCCACTGCCTAAAGTTCAATACTCGACCGCCTCTACATCAAGTGTTTCCAATTTACCTACTACGTCAATGATTTATCTCCTGCATTACCAAGTATACCTACCCTGCTTCTGTTCCGGAAACTTGATTTTTCGATATACCTACATCAGATAAGATAAAATAAATCGAGCCTATTTCAAATAAATAAAATCATTTGATGCATCACGTAGTATTATGTTCTAGGTAACTTTAACAAGTGTTGCTTAAGCCTAGATCTTCTGCTATACGTGAGTATTACATTTAACATAACATTTCCTAAAGTTTGACGCAACTTCAGTAGATAAAACTAAAACACCGTGTACACAGGCTGTAGATTGTGCGTACAGCGTGTGTACACGGTACTATGTACTACACCCATCCACACTTTCAAAGTTTTTTTCAAAAATAATTATTGCAGGTCATAATGGACAAAAGCGATGAGCCAGTCACACACCAGCCCAGCAGTCCATACCCACCACCGCCACCGTCATATTCTTCACAAGGATATCCTCCGCAGCAGGGATATCCCCAAGGAGGTTACCCTCCTCAAGGTTACCCGCAGCAAGGGTACCACTATCCCCCTAACGCACAAGTGCCTCACGGTAGCCAGCAACAACCAGTGATAGTGGTGGTCCAGAAGCCAGACCACTGTGAAGAGGAGTGCCGCCGACAAGAAGCTGCTGCTGACGCTGAAGACGCGTGCTGCTGCATGCTGCTTCTAGCTTCTTTGTGCTGTTGCTTTGCCCAAATTCTCAGCAACTGAGCTTCGGAAATTAAAGACTCACCCAATAAATCTCTCAAGTATTTTTAAATATAAGTTTCAAACTGTGTTTCAAACTTTAGTAGATAGGTACCTTCAGCCTGTGTAATTTAGATTAAGAATTAGGATGTTTTCAATAAAGTGAAGTTATTGTTACAAACAAAAGAGTCTCATAAGAATACGAGTGAATCATCATCAGCAAGCAAACATGCAATCGAAATATTGTGCAATGACCAATCTGGATTTCGGTTCCAAAGGGCATTAGATCATATAATGTATAACGCGTCATTGGATTTCCCCTCGGATTTCCCTATATGCACATTTAGGTAGAATACGTGAACTTAGGTAGGTAGGTAGGTTTAGTGTGATTTTTGAGAAACAATTAGATGCATTCTCAAAACAACCCTCGAAACAACCTAATTATACAAGCTACATATAACACCTTAAACAGCACAAAAATAAGAAAAGTTTTACAGCTGTACCTACTAGGTACTTGAGTACTTGAGTACTCTGTTAGTCCCGAGGTTAGTCCCGAGGTACCTCCGGTACCACTGGCGGTTACACCTTACCTATTGAGTATTGAAGGAGGTATAAGAAAATAATTAATTTGAGTACAATCAAGAGTATGAGTAGCTATACCTACAAAGAGACTGAAAGTCTAAGTGAAGCGTCCGAGACTTGGAATTTCTGGGAATTGCAACTAAGTATACCTACTAACATTCAGGACTTATTCATTCCCACCAAATTTTTTGTATTTATCACTTCTCTCGCCCATTTTGAAAATATTTATTCCAGTCTGTCTGTGAGTCTCGCTATAGCAGTGCTGGTTGTCAGAGGCGTATCTACGGGGGGGCAAATGGGGCACGTGCCATGGGCGCACTTTGATCCTCAGGGCACAAATGAGAGGAAAAAATGAAAATGTGAAAAATGTAGAATGAAAAATTGGAAAAATGTAAATATTTGAACTGTTGGGCACGAGGTTGGGCATAATTCGTGTGTTGACGAGCGAAATGGGAAAGAGAGAAAGGGAAAAACCAAAACCAATACATCCAAACAGACGACCAACTTTAGACTTTTTCATCTGAATCAGATAAAGCTTAATAGGAGGGCCTAATTTGATGTTGGCCCGCCTGAATTCTGAAAAAAAAGCCTAATTCAGGGGCGCAATTCTCAGTTTTGCCCTGGGCGCAATTTACCCTAGATACGCCACTGCTGGTTGTATGATGACACCGTAAACAAGTCAACCTTGTCGACCTAAAATAGATACCAAAAAATAAGCCATGCGGTGACCCTAGTGTAGTTTTAATTTAAACTTTATTGTAGTAATTTCAATAATCGGAATTCAAGTTGCAGTAAACAAAAATGGAGCCAAACAATAATCCCACTGATGAACCCGACGAAAGTAACAAACTTCCTGCTGATGAACGTCCGATGATTGCAATGAGACCATCAGGGTTCATTATTTCAAGCACCGAACCTGAAGTAAGTAACAGACTGCTTCCCGATGCAACTTCTAATCCATCATCAGTTATCGACATCTGTGGTTATCGATAAGACACCGGTCAAAAGTGTCAAGGACAAAACAGTCGAAGAGCTCCTGCAAGAACTTGAAAGCGTTGAGGCGTCTGAAGATGTATGGTCTACGATTGAGAGACCAATAATAACAACGACACCGTTGGAAACCTCAAATCCAGATAGAAATAAGCGGAACAGAAAGGAGGAAATCACACAGGAAGAGTGCTGTGCTTGGTGTTGCGTAGCCTGTATTGAAGCTTGTATCGTGAGTTGTATCCAAGATTGTGTCGAAGGTTGTTTTTAGTGGTGGCACATAGGTATGTGGTGGTGGTGAACAGTCAGGCCTGGGTTATCGAGACCGGACTCAAATGATGGAGCTTGAAGTCTTAGTCTTAATTGACGATTTTTTACAATAAGATGATTAAAAAAAGATTTGAGGTTTTCCCGGAAAGTTCAATTTTTATAAATTTTATATTGAAGTATGTTTCCAGCAATGATGTTGCTTTTTCTTCAGGTGGCTTTAAATATATTAAGGGTGGGGGTTTAGGAAAAAACCCTCACCCTTAAAAATTGCAATTGACCCCAACCCATTGCAAATTGAATTGGGGTGACACAACCTATTTTTTATCCCGTGAACAGATTTCCACCATGTTTTATAAACAGGAGGCAATTATACAGGGTGAGTGATTGATATGGGCAATTTTGAGAGTTTTCTTGCTGATGAAGCTCAAAATGAAGCCTTTATCGACTATTTTTACAATGAGACGACTTGGAAAAGGCTTTGAGCTGTTTCCGGAAAATTCAAATTTTCTTGGAAAATTTTTGAATTTTCTGCAAATTTGTTCCAGTCTTTCTCTCAGACTCCAGCTCTCCGTCTTTGTCTATTGCTTTGGTGTATTTCCAGGACTATAGTAGTCTTGTATAGCACCATTAAAGACTTCGCAGAATTTTTTAATTTTTTTTTAATCACATCCTTGGTCACACTCTGGTTTTCAAAGTCAAGTGGCTATGACGCTACTACGCTTATACAAAAATACTCTCACTTATTCCCACCACATTGAATAAATAGTTAGGTAGGTACATCAATCGCTTCTAGCGGACCTGCATGAAATCAAATTTTAACCTTGCAGTACTGGTTTTATGGTGGCCCCGTCAACAATTACTCGATCTTGTCAGATACAGGCAGGTAGGTGTCATTATAACAGATATACCATCGGATATACCAAAAAGTCCTCAACTCCATATTGCTACACAGCATCTTCAATCCAAACTTCGTGAATTATGTTGATTGAAATGATGATCAATATACCTACCAGCGTACCTAATCGAAGATTACATTTCAGTAGAAAAATGGTACGAAACAACGAGTCAAGCAATAACCTCGAAGAAAGTACCAGATTTTTTCCTGGTGAAAATTCAACGGGACCGAGCAACGATCGTGAAAGTGACAGATTTCTACCCGACAAAAATCCAGCTATCGTCAAAGCACCGACCAAAACTGCTGCAGAAAAAACGGGCGAAGAGGTTCTGCAAGAACGCGAGAGGGTTAAAGTGAGCGCACAGTCGGAAAATACTCTGCCAGACACTTGTCGAGTCATAAACGAGGACGGGAAGGAAAACATTGCACAGGATGACCCGCAGGATGCTTGTTTGTGGTGCCTGTGCCTGTATAGTTGCTGTATGCAAATTTGTTGCCAAATTATTTTCGAAGCTTGCATCGAGTTTTGTGTCCGTGCTGTTAGTGGTTGAAGATTTGATTGATTGCTTTGGTCAAAACTCTATACTCTATGTACATACCTACCTATACGACAGCTGACAGCATAATATTCTACTCATGATACTGTGATCATGATCATGATATACCTATACCTACCTTGGTGAAAGTAGGCGCTTTTCAGATCTAGAATCATAGCTTCCATTTATTCAATTGTTCGGGGATGGAGTGCTAGTGCAGATTATTTATTCCAAAAGGAATAATGATATTAGAATTCAAATAAATATTGGCACCAAACAAGAGATTTTGTAGTGTGTGCATTTACAGTTTATATTCGACTTTGACTCGTAAAAATCAACTTCTCGTTATAGTATTGTTACATCATCAGTGTAATACTGATTAGGGTTGGTGATAGTCAGCTTACTTACATATTAGAACAATAAAAATAGGAAAATAATAATTAAAATAGTTCTGTTCCATGACGTCTTTTTTAAACTTTTTTCGATTATTACAAATGAAATACACTCTTACACTCTCTACAATTATTTAGACGAGTTCCCAAGTATAGGTAGATAGAATTGAACATTTGTATACTACATCAGATATATCATATTTTATATCATACCTATACATACATAGGTATATTATATCTCTGATTAAGACACTTGAACTGATCTTGCCTAAGAGAAGAATGAAAAACAAATATAGTGAGAGTGAGAGATCAGGCAAATGGACGAATGAATGACAAAAGCATGAAATTCAGTATAATCCAGAAGGAACCTTTCTTTTAGGTGGAAGGTGGATCTTCTTTCAACATCAAGTTTTCAGTATTAATGGACAGGGAGTTGGTGCCTCAAAATTTACGTCATAAGGTACATGATTTTAACCCTGTAGGTCTAATGTGCGTTGATAAGGATATTAAAAATTGCTTTGTCTTACATGTCAGACCGGGGGCTTTAGGCTGGTATGAGCCTGTCAATTTTCGAAAAAATGGCCAAAAATTCACGTCATAAGGTACATGAATGAAACCAACTGGATTTTGTGTGGGAACATCCCCTTGGTCAAAAATCTGGTCGTAAGACAAAATTTTTGGGGGCTTTCGGTCCATAAGACAAGCTTGAAATTTTCAAAAAAGGACCAAAATTGATCAATTCTTTCACAGACGTTTTGTTGACTAATCTACCAAGTGTGATATATATTTATAATCAGGATGAAGAACGGAATCGATTTCGATGTTAAAATACAGGGTGTACGATTTGAGAAATTTTTTTCGATGTATCGATGTAAGCGATGTAGGTACCATTAAAAATTTTTGTGGACAGATTCAAAATCTGCGTAAAAAATCATGAGAGAATCGTTCTTCAGTCCTAAAACTATGCCAAAGGTGAAGTCTATAGGAGGAGGTAAATTTTGGCCATTTTTGAAAATTTCAAACTCGTCTTATGGACCGAGAGCCACCGAAAATTTTGTCTTATGACACGATTTTTGATTAAGGGGATGTTCCCACACAAAATCCCGTTGGTTTCATTCATGTACCTTATGACATAAAACTTTGACATTTTTCGAAAATTGACAGGCTCATACCAGCCCCCGGTCTGACATGTAAGACAAAGAAATTTTCAACAACCTTATCAACGCACATTAGACCTTCGGGGTTAAAATCATGTACCTTATGACGTAAGTTTTGAGGCACCAGCTCCCTGTCCATAAACAGTTCAAATAGCCAGAATAGTATAACGGTTCACCGTAGTATTCGGGTTCACCTATTTTGAAATTGAACTCTCTGATTCACTTGTAAACAAACTGCACTTTATTCACTACTACCGATACAACTAAATAACGCACACAATTATTAATTGCTTAGAAATTCACAATGTCGCTTGAGATGTCATCGCCACGGTCGCTCGATTCCAACTCTCTCTCGATGCCAGGTCGAGTTCCTCTCTCATAGTGGCATAAGCTTTTGCTTTTCTAGTTTCATACTCTCAACTGAGTGAAATTCTTGGTATTTTTCATATTTATATGTGATGTTCAGGTTGGAATGGGTCATTGGTGTGTATAAAAAGTCAGATTCCAAATAGTTATTTTATTTTCTCCAAATCATTCCAATAACACAATACTAACATCCTTTGATAACTTTGACTTTTTTTTTCTTATCCAATATCTAGTAGTGTTGTGAATCTATACAAAACATTGTACACACTTTCAATGAGCAATGCATTTAAAAGGTTGAAATTCCCGAATACGCTAGCTTCGTATAAACAGTGTAAATAAACGATCTGATTCTTTCTCCCATCATCTACAACAGTAAACAGTGCGACAGGAATTCTCGTGTGTTTAACAAGTAATCACGTTCTCATCTTTCATTTCTTCATTTATCATCCTGAACACTTTCTTCATTTCTGCTTCAATCTCGGTAGGCCTGAGATAATACCAATCATACCCACATGGTTTTGCATCTTTTGTTCTGTAACAACCAGCAGTGGGAAACAATCCATTGCCTATAATTGCATTTACTTCTTTCGCCAGCATGGGAGTGAATTGATGTTGGAGTGTTTCCACTATGAAACAGTTCTTGAAAATGTAGGAGATTGCTGCTGCTAAATTCTTAGTTTTTAGATAATTGCGCTGTTCTTCAGACGTTGTTAAGGCGATTTCGGTCTCTTCAAATGTTTGCGTCCCTGTATTTTCACCCCTGTTGCTTTCAGTTATATAGTGTTTACGATAAGCATCTACGAAACCTGCGATGAAGTTGTTGTTTTTCGGCTCGAAGGATGCCGTTTACTCCAAAATGACACCACACTTGGCAGTTCATTCGTTGTGGGGATGAAGAATTGAGAGAAACTGTTTTTTCCGATCTGTCATAAGAATTAATTTTTTTCAGTGTGAAGAACTATTTGGACATGGTAGCAAATGTTGTCAATGTGTAGGTTAGAGTCGTTTGATGGCCTCCCAGTAAGAATTACGTGGTGGTATGGTGATTTGGTGGGAAGCCTCGCACCTTCAACTTTCAAGGGCCCCCCAGACCCCCTCCGCATTGAGTGCACCGATGTCTCCAACTCTTAAAATTAAGGTTTGAGTATCCCCAATCGAACCCCAAAAGCGCATTGCTTAAGCTCAAAATGCATAGTTCGAGCTTTTTTTGGCGCTTAACCACCGTACTAGTATATCAAAAGTCAGATTCTTAATAGTTATTTTTTTTTTTCACAATTCATTCCAATGCTTTGCGTATTTTCAGTGTAAGCAAATTATCGAGCTCCAGGAATAAACGGTGAAGAGCCATCTGCTCTTCCTGAAAGAGTTTCCTTAGCTTCTGCTTCTTTGCAATCCTGGGAGGAATTTTACAGATTATTCTCAAATTTGGTTGTGGGGTGTAGGTATCAAAGCAGTCCTCGCCCCAGCATTCTTCATCTCCAGATTGTTCTTGAAAAAATACAACAATATCAAACAATGATTCTTTCTAAATTACATTTTGCTTACCTTCCGCATCAGAATCAAAATTCAAATGATGATGAGTCATTTTTCGAGCAGTTAGCTTTTTTGGTGTTTCATCTATTGTTCCTCCAGGGTGTTGTGGGATAGGATCCGACACTGGGGTATAAACTTTGCTCGTTTCGGTTGACATGTTGTTGTTGAATTTATGCTGACGACTAAACTCAACTGGTAACAATCTGGATTATATGTACAAAACCCCCACCAATTTCCATTGCTTTTGATTGAGATTGATAATAACCTTCGAAATCAGGTTTATAACCAAACCGCTCCTCCCACTCCTACACCTGATCCGCCCAGACAAGTTTCGACATGTTTTTCATGCTTGTTCCCCCATCGCCTGCTTGGGTAAAAGAACTTCCAAGGTTGCTCCCCCCACTCCATGCGGTCGAGGTCAATGAACTTTCAAGGTTGCTCCCCCCACTCCATGTGGTCGAGGTCAATGAACTTTCAAGGTCAAGGTCAATGAACTTTCAAGGTCACGGTCAATGACCTGCCAAATTCAATGTCAAGGTCGGGAGTCAATGACCTCCTCCTCCGACTACGCGATCATATTTTATCTAGTCGAAGGTTCTGGATGCTTCCTGTTTGATCTTTGGAGTTTCCAGCACACAAGGATTTTTCTGATATCTGCGTCGAGATGGATTCCAGAGCCGAATGGAATATACGCGTACCTTCTACGGCACCTCCACCAGAAGTCTCGACGTGTCGTGACCTACCGCTGCAGTCTCTCGATGATTCCCGAATGCGACGCGGAAATCTAGATTTCTTCGGAAAGAGCCGGGATGGTCGCGAGCTTCGTAACAATAGACAGGGCTGAGCTCGACTAGCATTACACTGTTTTATGATACACACTGGAGACTTCGACTTGTGAATAGACTACGAACTCACACAATTGGCGGAGGAGCCGTTCGAGAATTTCCCGGAATAAATAAAAGAAGCGGGCCGAGGCAGAGAATTCATATAATGTAGTATCACCACAGACTAGGTACTAGTATCGCATAATTTTTTTAGGGCGAACCAATGCCGTTGCTTATTCTATGAATCTATGCTAACAACTCGTTGCTGAAAATCGCTGTAAACAACACACAAAACTCAGTTGGGGAATGTGTGAGCGTACTTACCGGTTTTTCGGTTTTTCGATGTAACATTTAAGACCATATTGATTTTCATTGCGAAAATAAACCGATACTCAAGTTCAGTACGTAGTTGAAGAATTGAATTAGTTGAAAAAACATAATTATATGCATATATTTTAGAAAAAGGACTCCTGCTTAAAATCGTCGTCATCTTACTTTCGGAGTGGGAAATGTTGACAAGTCCTTGGTAAAAATTAATCACTTTGGTGTTGGTGTAAGGAGTTATCGTGGCGAAGGGCATCCCATCATTCCCATCTAATTCATTTGCGGTATTTTTCCACTTTATGTCGCGTACCGCACCAGCTAGAGGTACTTCGGTCCTGATTCACTGCCTATAAAAAGTACTTCCCACCACAACCGATAAGTAGGTAGGCTACCACCTATTCATTGCTCATCATAAGGACTACTATAGACTTAGAGCATCAGTACTGGTTGTATGTTCCAACTGTAAACAGGTCGACTTCGTGGGCCTTTGATAGAAACCACGTTTTATTAATGAGGTGCTGATTTAAAACAACAGTAAGTCAAATTGAAAATCGTTTTGATAATAAACTATTATCAATAAATGATTTTAGGTACTAATACCAATAATAAATTTTAGGTAGGTAGGTATAGAGATACCTACCTATCATGGAACCAAATAATAATCCAGAAAGTGACAGGTTTCTCGTCCCACCGGGCGAAAATATAGTAATTGACAAAGCACCGACTCTCGCACCGACCAAAACGATCCACGAGATTTTGGAAGAGCTCGAAACTGAGACACCCCCAACAGCCAAAAAAGAAGAAATTGTTGAAGAAGACGGTACCACTACAAATATTTGTTTGTCGTTCTTCGACTGCCTGTGCGAGTGCTGCGCCGAATTTTTCAGCGGAATGGACTGCACAGAGTGTTGCCAGGATTGTGAATGCGGTGACTGTGATTGTGACTGTGATTGTAGTGACTGAAAGTTTCCTCCCACTGATGCAAATTCCACATACGTAGTCTTCCATTTCGTTATTTATAAATGAACATTTATTTTTTACATACATTTTACATACTTGTCTAGGTACCTAAACGTACGTACCTGTTTAAAGAACCGCTTTTTATACGCACATACAATAATTTTGAATAGAAAATGCCTGAAGCAACCAAAGATATTGTTGATTGTGATCTTACGTAGATAGATAGGTGAGGTATCTATCTGTGTTACGACTGTTACGTAATTTAGAGATACCGTATTAAGGAAGGTACTTCCGTTCGTTCTGTATTGGGAACAAAGCAGTATTTTGATATGTGCATGTCCTTCAACCTCGAAATTTACATTCTGTTGTACTAGCATTGGCCGTGTAAGCCCAGGAATTTTAGGTGAAATTTTGGTCAAACCCTGAAATAAATATGTCCTTTTTGAAAATTTGCACAAATGGTTCCCAAGCAATGCTGAACAACATACTGAAAGCTCCAGTCCAGCAGGTGTGCGGAACATAAATGTTTTGAGCAAAAAAGAAATAAGTGCCGCCAAATCTCGTAGCGCCTGATTGAGACATGATGTAGAACCCTAACTGCAGACTTAATTTGATTCTTTTCTTCTGTTGCTCTTTGCTGAATTTGGTTCAAATTCATCCAATAGATTTTGAATAAAATAATCGCAAATGTTTGAATTTGGATATTTTTCAATATTTGACATATGACAGATAAAGAAGTGCTTTTAACTGTTCTGGATGCAGTTTTCCAAAGGCTTCCAAACGACATATTGCATTTCAAGTTCTGTGAAATAAAGATCCTGTCATTTTTTGACAGTGACTTTTATGTCTGACAGATAACAGCCGAAAATTAATGGGCTCATTCGACAGCAAAACTATGTTCGCATACCAAATTGCAATTTGATCAAATAAACCGTTTGGTAGTTATCGTGAAATATTACAGACAGACCAACACACAGCTAGGCACACACAAAGTCGGATACACAGACAGACAAACTTTTATCTGGAAATGGTCTTGATCGTCTCAGGGGGGCTCAAAATGGATATTTCTGGGTTTATCTCGAAAAATGTTTTTTAGCGCCCTCACAATACTTTCCCTTCTTTTTGGTTAGTAGGTCGGGAGGAGGGAAATCACAGAATTCTGTTTTAAAATGTTGATTAGCTTGATTGAAAAGCATTCAGAGCAACCAGGGTACTTCAAAATTTTAAGGAAATCAAATTTTACAGAGTTACCAGTGTCGCGGAACTTGCACCCTTATTGCTCATCAAAAACTATGACGCTTACATTTCAAGGCCTGGAGCTTCCAGTACGTGGATCAGCATAGCTTGAGGGACACGTTGGTCAACGTTGAGACTTACCAGTACCATTTTCTTAGCTACAGCAAGAGTTTATCTGATTTTGTGGCACTTACTCCTTTCTTGCCCAAAAAAACTATGTTCCGCACACTTGTCGGGCCGGAGCTTGTCAGCACTTGTCAGCATTGGTCAAAGGCCATTTGTGCAAAATTTCAAAAGGGACATATTTATTTCAGGGTCAAACTCTAAAATGCCTGGGCTAGTGGTATGGTACCCACGGAACTTGAACAGGACACGCTTCAATTCAGACGATTTGATTTGTCCGCTTTTTCAATTTCTCCACTCGGTGGAGATGTCGTTTTTCGTTCCTGCGTGATATACACTCGTATCTATAAGCTTGTGATGCCTCGTATATATTCTTCCCTCATTCCTCGCCTTGTTCAAGTTTCAGGAGTTCAAGACAAAATGTAGGGCTATGAAGCTAAAACAGGGTTCTCTGCTGTTTCCTACTGTTTGCTGCAAGTTAAGACAACGCAATAAAGGACAGCAGAAAACAAACAAGACCGTCGTTCCATGTCGGATTTCTGATGATAAGACTTGAAGCTCAGCTATATGCAGACGATTATGGTTATAGGTATTTGGGAAAAGGTGGAGGAGGGGGGCAGGTTAGGATAAGGAAACTGACCGTGGGTTCCACAAAACAGATAATACGAGATTAGTTGATTTGAGATTTTTGTTTGTCAATTTGTAGCTGACTGATCAATGGAAATGCTGGTTTATCCCTTAATAATGAAAAGATGATGGGTCAAGTACAGATTTCAGGCATTTTTTGTGAGTAATCACCTAGCATTCAGCAGAAAAAAGTGCAGTTGATCTGCAATCAGCCTTGATCGCTGATCATCTTTTTTGTGGAACTGATGATAAATAACGAAAATAAATGACAGGAAGATTGATTAATCGCCATTAAAAGATCAACAGGTACTCGGTAAACAAAAAAATTCCACACAGTCCAAAATGTTGCCAAAAAAGTGAAATAAGGTTCAATATGAATTTTAAAAAATCATGTTCTTTTAAAAGATAGAAAGCCATCACCCTTTTATTATAGATGTCAAATTGTGTAGAGTGACCAATCGCGTTTTTCCTGCCTGAAATGCTCTTTCTGATGAAGTAGTCTAGGCTTTGTCGGTGAACTCTTTCAAGAACCCTCTTGACGCCCACCTTAAATAATTATTTAGGCCGACTTTTCGTTTTCGTTGTTGTTTTGCTACTTTTTCTCTTGGTCTTGTCTTTATTGATAATATAAAATCTTATCTTTGTGTCAATAAGATGAGTAGGTATCCTTACTTTTGAAATCAAATTTCTACCTAGATACTCGTTCAATCTGATCCGCTAGAGCATACGAATTGTATCTTCCATTTATTAGACTAAGAAATTCAAGAAAGTTTGACTTTCTTCTTCTAATTTCGTTAGCCCTTTGATAAATTAGAAGATTCATCTCTTCTGTTTAGAATAGTCTTTCTAGGTATAAGGTAAAGTAACACTCTGCAGTAAATAATGCACACAAATTTCACGTTTTTTGTTTGTCAATTCCTGTTGGATTTTTATAATTTATTATAAAACATTATTTCCAATTTGCGTCGGGTACTTTGATAATTGAAAGACGAACGTTTAAATACACTATTCGCCAGTTAAATAATCGCACTCAGATATGTTTTTTGTCTAACTTCGTCGATGTAAAGGGTGACAATTCAAGAATGGCGACATTCTATTCTTCAATTATGAAACAGCTAACCAAGATATCAGTATGATTCCTCTTTCAGATAAAAAGTAGACATTCAAGCTGTGTCTTTTATATCTTGAAAATTACATCGAGTACCGCCGTTCCCATCGATGCTTATTTGAGCTCGACACAACAAGGACTTCATTACACGCTGGCACATTTCGGCCGGAGCCTGAGTAATCACTTTCTTATTATGTTCTTCTTCAAGTCATTTGAAGTTTGAAGTCGGTTCTGGTACACTTTAGACTATTGCATTACTCATGTATCGTCTACCGAAGACGACATGGGTAATGCAATAGTCGTTAATAGCGAATGATACGTGGAAATGTTGCAAATGTTCCTGAAGGTTGCCATCGGTCAACTTCACTTACCAGCGGACGTCATTTGGTATACCAACAAGATGATACGAGGCCTCATGTGGCCAATGCATCTATGAATGTATTGCGTGACATGTTTCCAGGTCGACTTTTGTCTCAACGGGGAGATGACCAGTGACCAGCAGGCTCTCCCGATTTGTCTGTTTTGGATCACTTTCTGTGGGACTATGTTGAGTCACAGCTAACCAAGATATCAGTCTGATTCTTCTTTTAGAAAAAAGTAGACATTCAAGTTTTATTCTCGTAATATTTTGAAAATTGATTCTTGAAAATTACAACGAGTAAATGACCGCCATTCTGAGCGAGGCATATTTGACCTCGTCCCAATAACGAGTTCATTACACGCTGGCACATTTTGGCCGGAATCTGAGCAATCACTTTTCTAATGTTCTTCTTCAAGTCATTTTAAGTTTGAGGTCGGTTCTGGTTCACTTCCGACTCAACATAGTCCTACAGAAAGTGATCCAAAACAGACAAATCGGGAGAGCCTGCTGGTCACTGGTCATCTCCCCGTTGAGACAAAAGTCGACCTGGAAACATGTCACGCAATACATTCATAGATGCATTGGCCACATGAGGCCTCGTATCATCTTGTTGGTATACCAAATGCTATTAACGACTATTGCATTACTCATGTATTAGCTAATACATGAGTAATGCAATAGTCGTTAATAGCGAATGATACGTGGAAATGTTGCAAATGTTCCTGAAGGTTGCCATCGGTCAACTTCACTTACCAGCGGACGTCATTTGGTATACCAACAAGATGATACGAGGCCTCATGTGGCCAATGCATCTATGAATGTATTGCGTGACATGTTTCCAGGTCGACTTTTGTCTCAACGGGGAGATGACCAGTGACCAGCAGGCTCTCCCGATTTGTCTGTTTTGGATCACTTTCTGTAGGACTATGTTGAGTCGGAAGTGAACCAGAACCGACCTCAAACTTAAAATGACTTGAAGAAGAACATTAGAAAAGTGATTGCTCAGATTCCGGCCAAAATGTGCCAGCGTGTAATGAACTCGTTATTGGGACGAGGTCAAATATGCCTCGCTCAGAATGGCGGTCATTTACTCGTTGTAATTTTCAAGAATCAATTTTCAAAATATTACGAGAATAAAACTTGAATGTCTACTTTTTTCTAAAAGAAGAATCAGACTGATATCTTGGTTAGCTGTTCCATAATTGAAGAATAAAATGTTCGCCACTCTTAAACTGTCACCCTTTATATTCAAATCAAATCAAATCAAATCAAATCAAATCAAATTTATTGGTGTTTATGTACATTGTAAATGCTTACACAAGTCAGTTATGCTCGGGGAGAGGTGGTGAAATAAAAGTATGTCTTTACATACGATAAGAGACAATCGTAAACGTAATAAATATAAATATGAAGTGGACATCACAGCAGATTAAAAAAGCCGAAATTATCGTTGAAATATTCATCAACCGTGTAAAAAGCGGAATACATTAAAAATCAGCGGAATACATCACTTTCGGTGCAAATTCAAATCTGCTCGCCCTGGGCCTTGAAAACATTCCAAGTGTCTTCCGATAAATTCCAGCATTGGTCGCCAGTTCATTCGTGTGGGCTCTAGACAAATTCACCGAGTTCGCGTTTATTCTAGCACGGCACCTTCGCCAACTGTGCAAATGTGTCTTGTTCGCTAATCGGGATCTCTAACGAGTTTCGTAACTATCCATTCGAAATGAAGTCAAAAATCATTATAACAAGAACATACAACTATTTGCAATCAAGTATATGTACAAAAAAAATTAACCTATATCCCATACACTTTTTATTTTCCGTGGAATGACTTTTTGGAGCAAAAATAAAGTGACAAGCTGGGTCGCTGGGAGGATACGGCTGATGGCCTCTGATAGTTTCGCTCGAAAACTTTGCATGTGCCATCAGCCGTAGCCGTATAGCCCCCCCAGCTTGTCACTTAATTTTTGCTCCAAAAGGTCATTACACTGAAAATAGAAAGTGTATGGGATATAGGTACATACTTATACTTATTTAATACATTTTGTTACAACAAGTTAATTCACTTTCATCCATTTAAAGTTGTCCTTACACTTCAGTACCATTACTATACAGGCTGTAACATGAATACTGCGAAAGATTTCAGGGGGTGATTCCTGAGATTACTTTAAGAAGACTTTAAGTTCATATAAACATGGGTCCAAAAATGCTTACCCGCTAAGTTATAGTCCCTCAAAGATGGGACCCTGGAGAAGGTTTTTATTTAGTATCTCCGAAACTGTCCAACGTAGGATAACGAAATTTACCACATTTACTGTTTTTATGCTTGATAACATAGGCTTCAAATCATTTTACCAGGGGGGGGGGTTAAATATGAAGGATTAGGGGTAAAATTTGAAAAAATAGTCCAAAAATATCAAAATGTACCCTTTTATCTCCAGAATTCTTTGGATTTTCCAGCAATAATTTTCTCACAACGGAAATCAGTTTTTTTTTCAAGATACTTATCTCTGAAACGGTCCAATATTTTTCAAAATGGTTTGCAAAGTCTTCATTGGCGTAGAATGATAAATGACGAGTATGTACCTATATGGTAACTTTCATGATGACTCTACCCCTTTCGGTTTATGAGTCAACATTTCTTTTATCTCTTCAGCACATTATTTCCCCCCTCTTGTTTTCTCTTCGCGGGTTTCAGTGTACGTCATCAGCATGGTCCTTGTTCATCCTGGTCTAAGGAATAGTTCGACACTATAACCACTATATACACTGGCTCCAAGCTGCACACGGACCTCAAAAAATGAACATAAGAAAACAAAAATCTTTTTTCGTCGGCGATATTTTGATGCAAGACTGCTCACTCCGTCCCTGGTGCGTCCCCAGCGTAGCCAGAATAATAGCGCCACTCCGTCACACCTCCCCTATACTATACGCTTATACAGATTTTTCCACTTCTATCCGGCTTCTATCAGTTTCTAGCGCATCCGAGTTTCGTGAAACGGAATCATCTCATGTTCATAATATTGTGATTATGAAAAACATCCTATTTATAACAGGCCGAAGTTTGTTGGTGTTCAAAGTCATTCACGAGTGAAACCAGTAAGTTCAAGTTTAATTGTTGGTTAAATATAGAAGTCAGTTATTAAGAGTTTCATCGAGTAGACACCATATGTATGCCTAATTATGTATACATTGATACCTAACTTTAGTGTAGAGAGCTGACGCTCGAGCTGACGTCACCTCGACGTCAACATGCCTCAAACTAAATTATGTGTTCTAGCTCCCGAAGAGCAATCACCAGTTGAACAGGCAACCAGCGATACAATTCCTACATAGTATAGAAGAGTTTTTAACACATACTGTTTTTAAACAAGAACGAGCTGCTTCTGCCATTTCTATTTATGGTTATCGGATAGGAGGATGCATGAAATAGTATGTTATTCAACAAGCGGGTAATGATTGCTTTTTACTCACGAGGATGCAGTTTGCCGACACGAGCCTTGGCGAGTGTCGTGAAGCATCCGAAGGTATTTTACTAATTCAACTCCGTCCTTGAGCATTAAATTAATGGATCGTTATGGCGGCTTCCATGCCTTCTGCCCCTTTAGATCATAGGATGAAATTCTCTAATTTTTTATCACCCTGTTGATGTCATCTTCATAGATCGCCATCATTTCAACACTTCCCAAAGTTGAAGGAGATATCCATAAATATTAATCATTCCAAAATACTTACATCTCGGTGTCAAGATTCATAAGTTTCTGTCCATTATTGTTGTTGCCCTACCGCACAATTTTTTCGCTTTCTACCTATAGTACAAGAAAGATAGATTTCAACCTCGGAAAAAATATGGACGTCATAAAAATTTGATATTTTGTTCAGAATTGAGTGCTCTACAACATATCCAAGTGCTCTACAACATATCCAAAATCGCCAAAAATCGCACCCGGGGGTTTTGAGTTATTGGAGGGGGGGTAAAAAATTGCAGCTAAAAATTGAGGGGATGGAACCCGTCAATCCATTGGATGCAAATACATTATAGTTCGTCTTATCATATCCCGTTGATACCATTTTGGTACAAAAAGTGTCCATCATTGTTGAAGGAGAGTAGTGGGGGGGCGAAGCTCTGCTAGGTGGTCCATTTTGTTTTTCTGGCCATGTAGAACCGATCACAACAAGTTTGGTATCTTTTCCGACTAAATTCAATCTCTTCTCATTGAAGAAATAACAGCTTATCTTTGAAAATTGGAGGATCTGTGGAGAATTGAATTCCCTACAAAATACAACATACAAACATAAACAAAATCGCCATGAATCGCACTGCAGGGTGTGAGTTATTCAAGGGGAGAGGTAACAGTTCATAGAGTATGAATCCTGTCAAAGTGTTATCCTCCTCATCGAATAACTCAAAACCCTGCAGTGCGATTCATTGCAATTTTGTTTATGTTATAGGGAATTCAATTCTCCACAGATCCTCCAATTTTCAAAGAAAAGCTGTTATTCCTTCAATAGTTTGAGGTGTTTTCATATAAAGGTGCATGCTGTAGTGTTCTGGTCAGTAGTAGACGACGCGCCGCGCCGGCTCAAGTTCAAATCGATTTTTTAAACTCAAGAAACAAAATTATACATAGAGTGGATGATTTTTGTGGAGAATACACTTAATTTTAATGGTCCCTGGAAATTTTCTGAAAATGAACACCTCCAACAGTAAAAAAAAAATTCGTCAAAATTGTCAAATAAAAAACAAGTTTTCTCAAGTTAACTTGTTCAAACTTGTTTTCATCCGAATTTACACATCGGATACGAGTTCAGGGGATTGAATTTAGTCGGAGAAGATACCAAACTTGTCGTGATCGGTTCTACATGACCAGAAAAACAAAATGGACCACCTAGCAGAGCTACGCCCCCCCACTACTCCCCTTCGACAATGATGGACACTTTTTGTGCCAAAATGGTATCAATGGGATATGATACGTCGAACTATAATGTATCCGCATCCAATGGATTGACGGGTTCCATCCCCTCCATGTTTACCTGCAATTTTTTACCCCCCCTCCAATAACTCAGAACCCCCGGGTGCGATTTTTGGCGATTTTGGATATGTTGTAGAGCACTCAATTCTGAACAGAATATCAAATTTTCATGACGTCCATATTTATTCCGAGGTTTTGCCGATTTTTTCACTATTTTTCCTGTATTACTACTGCAAGATAGTCTTTCGCGTTCTTTCTACATCACCCTCACATGAGAACATCCTGTGCCAGTTTTTATTAAACCTATACTGAAGAAGGCTTTTTTTCTAATAAGTAGTTCAGAATAAATTTATCAAAATTCCATGAAGGATATTATCCTAAGGACCTAAGAAATAACCCAGAGACCTCGTAATTTTCTGATTTTTCCACGAAAAAGCGACACTTTTTTATTTAAACAGCTGCTAAAACCGAACTGCTGAACATATTGCTACGAATCTTGGTAAACAATCTGCAAAATAGTCTAAGATCATAATCGCGGTGTTCAATTACTTGCATGCAGGACCGGACCGAAACCGATTTGGTTGGGGGGGTGTGAAAAATCTCAAAATGCCGACTATAATTATTATAGTGGTGACCAGTGGCGTACCTAGATTTATGAACAGGGGAGGATTGAGAAGTTCTAGTGCATATTTGAAAGAGTCTAAACAAGGAACAGCGCCGCAGAAGAAAATTTTCTGGTGTAATAATAATACTGATAGTAATAAGCAAAAAAGGGAATTTTCCTGATTCATTTTTTTTTCATCAATCCAACGTTAGCCTTTTTCTGCAACGGAGTTTGGAACCGACGCCGGAAATTCTCCAAAACCATTGTGTGTTCCGTTCCAACACCGGGTAGGGATTTTTAGCAACCATCAATATCGCATGGGGTAGGCACCATTGTTCACATTTCATGTGCTATGCGACACACAAATCAAGAAGCTTGTTTTAGAGACGAATATCCGACCGCCCTAGGTAGAAATCGAACGTCAGACTCTTGACATGACATTCGGACGCGCTGACCACCACACAACAAGCTCCTAATTTTGTTTTTCTTCCTTTATTTTTTTATAAATAGCTCCATCAAGAAAAAAATGGCACAAGTAGGTCATAACCCTAGGGTGATTCTCAATAGCGTAAGGACGAAATGTTCAGTTGAAAACTGAACTCTTTAAAAAGTTCTCACTCTAAAAGAGTAGGAGTATTCCAAAAACAGAACATTAATTTCATCGGAAGTAGGTATCAATCACAATCAAACAATCACATCAAATTATAATATCGAGGAATCAAGCCGCCTCAGAGCCTTGGCCAGCTCTTCAAAAATCTCGTCTGTGGATAATAGGTACCTATATATCACTAGAATATATCCTACAAAGAAGTTCCGCAATTGTTGGAATAATCAGTGCCGGGTCAAGGCTTTTCTCTCGGGGGTGCAAAATCCAATTTTGCCGCCCCTCATCGATATGCGAGAAGCGAAGGGTGGTTTTGGACCAAGGAGGCCCCTAGTAGTCCGCAGATGAAAGTTGTCTAGATTTTAGAGGGACTACTTGAGCACAATACCCCTCTTTCCCCATCATTTTTTTCCAATATGAGAACATACAAATTGCTGGGTCGACTGCCTGTCACCCATGCGCGCTGTTGCGCGAATCTGTTTTGAGATGTATTATCGTTTTGGGGAATTCTATTTGAATACTTCCACAAAAAGATAGAGAGCAAAATAATGCTTCCATCAATTTTTTTTATTGATATGAAATTAGACCTATTTTTGCCGCCCCTTCATTTTGCCGCCAGGTGCATATGCCCCGGTTTGCACCCCCCTAGATCCGGCGCTGGGAATAATCCAAATTGTATATTATCTTCTACATACAGAGGAGTGCATAGAAAACGGCCACCGCTGTAGCATCGTTATTCCTCATCCGATCTTCAAAATTCAAAAACCAGTTTAAATGGTGTAATGTCTCCTATAACTCGACATTAAAAACTATTTTTTCTATCATGATGCTTCTGAGCACTGACAGTCAACTTTTGTTTTTCAAATGACAACTATATTTTTTTAATTTATTTTTGGATTCCTTACGCTCATCTGAATATAATGATGCATCAATATCACCCTTTTTGTTATCAAACACGAAGAAAAAAAAATAAACTGCGAAATTTTTACACATCACAGTAGCATCAAAACACCCACGATATGCACGCAATCCGGTAGGCTGAGTGCAAAATGATGTTCAAAAGCATAAAGTAGGTCAGGCGTTTGGTATTTGAAAACGTAAATGTCAAAATGTTTTCTAGTTCAAAAAAAAGCCCGTCTCTAAGACGTCTATATTCTCTATTTTCAGCTCACTGTTTGATATCTTCCTGAGTATGTATTGTGACCCGTCAGGAAAAAATGTCTTATTGATTCTTCATTTTAACAACACATACACACCTAAAAAGATATGAAATAATAAACTAGAAATATAGAATAAACAAGTCTTAGAGACGGACAGCTTTTTTTGAGCTAGAAAACATTTTGACATGTACGTTTTCAAATACCAAACGCTTGACCTACTTTATGCTTTTGAACATCATTTTGCACCCAGCCTACCGGATTGCGTGCACATCGTGGGTGTTTTGATGCTACTGTGATGTGTAAAAATTTCGCAGTTTAATTTTTTATCTTCGTGTTTGATAACAAAAGGGGTGATATTGATGCATCATTATATTCAGTTAAGCGTAAGGAATCCAAAAATAGATTAAAAAAATATAGTTGTCATTTGAAAAACAAAAGTTGACTGTCAGTGCTCAGAAGCATCATGATGAAAAAAATATTTTTTACTGTCGAGTCATAGATGACATTACACCATTTGCACTGGTTTTTGAATTTTGAAGATCGGATGAGGAATAACGATGCTACAGCGGTGGCCGTTTTTTATGCACCCCTCTGTATAGTTTTTGGTGCTGAAGCAAAACTTAAAAAAACTTTCGAACTACCAACACTGATGACAATTTGGTGACAGTGTTCGAGTAAATATAATACAATACACACAAACTTATAGGTACCAACAAAGTTCCTGTTGCATTATGCGCGAATACGTGATAGTTGGTCGCCTATTATTTTTTTTTTCAAATCGTTCTTACAATATTTCAGTTCATCTCGATTTTGCCGACTGAATTTGATTTTGCCGACTGGATGTTCGCGACTGGGGGGGTGTTACACCCCCCACACCCCCCCTTCGGACCGGCCCTGCTTGCATGGCTTGATGGTTAGCAGGATAGGTCCTCTAGTTCTGAGGAGCTTGATAAAATCAGTGCGTCTGCTTTCTTTCAGCAAAGATGGAATGATGGTTCATCCAAGGTGATCTTTCACTTGATGAAGTGATGGCATGGTGCTCAGCTGATGACTATCAGTCACTTTTCCGGTCATCAGCTAGACAATCATAAACCAAGACGGCGGCTCTCAAAAACAAAAAAGTTGACTGTCTTATTTAAGAAAATAGTAGGCCTAGACAATATCTGCGACTGCTATTCATTTGTGACATCTCTTATTAGGCAAATATCAAATTTCACTGCGATATCTTCAAAAATAGGCTATTTATTGAAGATGATTTTTTTTGACAGATCTCACTTTTTTTAGAATATCTGAAAAACGGTTGACAATATTTCAAAATGGTTTGATGTATCTCAACAACCATCAAATTACACATCATTTGACATGCCCTGCAATGTCTGTGGCAGGGATGAGCAAAATTGTTCAGCAGGTTCTGAACATGGGTGTGCCAGAGCCCAGAGGGCATTGTATTCCTCAAAAATGCAGCGTACAAGACTTTTTCCAAACGTGCCGACTACTCCACTACAATGGAATTTACAGACATTATTAAGAAAGCTTGGTTTTTGTTTTTCTGATTTGTGACTCACCCTCTATCATAACCAGGAATTCAGTGCACACCCACTGATAATTTACACCCATAAGTCGATAACAAACAGTTCCCCAAAATCTCTTTGATTATATCGAAAATAGAGTGGTAGACGAGTCACACCCTTTGACCCTCATTATCTTCAAAAATTAACGTAGGTACCCCTGTAGGTACCTAATTATTTTTTATATTTTTCTCATGTTTTTCAGTGGATTCCATATACCGCTCTGGACCTTGTGATGACATGTGTGTTTCTGAGAAATTAATAGGCATAAGAACTAGAGGTAGATATTCCTAGGTTAGGAACGTGCGGAAGAGTAGTAACAATACTAATAGGTACCTACTTATTGGCCGGCACAGTCCACGCATCGGATCGGGATTTCCAACCGCATCAATTAATTTATCAAAATATCAGCCAGTCCAGCCAAGGCAATTCCAACGCATGCGAATTTCATTCGCTCCAATATTCGTATAATGAAAACACCATCACAAAATCGACGTACCTATTACGTCTTAAGACAGAAACCATCGAAAAAGCCACATGCACATTCAGCAAAGCATAGCAAAGCACGAAAAGAGTCATACAAAGCCACAGTGTCGCTTCGTCGTTTTTAAAAAAAAAAACAGGTGAGTTTTATTTGCAATCACTTTAGTATACTTACGGGATTATTGTAAGTAGGTACCTACTGTTGTTATTTTTACATCATATGCAAAACACTTTTTCCGTCGTGTGTCTGTTCTTTGATTCGAGCGCGTCGCGCGGCCAGATTCTCAATTGACTTGCGACAAAATTATTCGACATTCAGAGCAAGTTAGGCAATTTGTTCAGCTTTGTAGCGTTATTTTACTAGAAAAATAACTTGGCGGAAAAAATAACAAAATCAAATAATTTTCTTAGTAATTATGACCCTCTTAGAATATACCCTTGAATCTCGAATATACCCTCCCTAACCAAGACATTATTTAGTAATAAATAACCCGCAAAGAATCCGGAGCAAAAACAATAGAGAACGGAAATATTTTTACGAATTTGCTTTGGGTACTTTTGTAATTGAGACGAGCTTCAAACACACACATTGTTTATTACTGCGTACTGCTAAATACACGTCAATTAAATACCGTAATTGGATAACGCTTTGCTTAACTTCACCAATGTAATTCGCTCAATGTGGCTGTGAATTTAAATCTGTTGTCGGTCGACTTATCTACGCTTATATACTTGAGTATTACCATCGGGAACATTCCACGCGTTTTCTGGTATATTCCAGAATTAACCGCCGCCAGCAGATTTGCCATGGCTCTAGGAACGTCTCTCGAATTTCCGTATATTCCGACAAGCTCTGGAAAGGCGCACCTCCGCCAGTTGTACAGATGTGTTTTACCGCGCGTCGGGATCTCCAGCTTGTTCGAATAATCCAGAGCCACCGAATGCATTCTGATATTCTCAAATGTGTTGGAATTGAAAGAGAGTTCAATTCAACTCGCTCACGCCTCCTAAGTAACTGTTCCGTACTGAATAAATGAAATTTCAGAAGGAACAAATGGAGCCAACAAGCGACAAACCAGACAGTGATAAATTTCTTGTCGCTCCAATCATTGATACGCCACCAGCACCAATGCATGCCAAACCAATCCGAGAAATCCTGCAGCAGCTTCAGCAAACTCAGGACGAGTCTCCATCTCCACCGCCAATAACGGCGCAGTTGAGAGGAAAAGTTGACGACGGGGACGAGACCAAGTGCTGGTACTGCTGTGATTGTTTTTCGAATTTTTGTTCGTCGTTCGGTGACTGTTGTTCTGGGACTTGCGAAATTTGCTGCGACTGCTGTTCTGAGACTTGTGAAATTTGCTGTAATAATTGCGACTCGCCGTCTCATAACGATCGTGCTACTGTTTACAGCAGAAATGGTCAGCGTACCAGACACTACAATCGTGGCACTCATTTCGGCGGAAATGGTCACCATACCAATAGTGACCATTCCAATAATGACTCCAACTGGGACTCCAATCATCACAACAATTACGATGATAACTGGATCAATGCCGATAATAATTGCGACAGTGGCGGGGGTGGCAACGATACCTGTTGTGATAGTGGTGCGAGTGGTAACGATACTTGTTGTGACAGTGGGGGCTGTGATAATGGCGGAGGCGGAGGCTGTGATGACTAAAATATCATCTATTTTGTCCTTCAACATCTTACTTGTGAATGAAAAATCTCATTTTTTAATAATCACGTAATTTAGGATGAAGTAATCTGCTGCTTATATCTTTGTGAACATTGATTAATAAATATTTTCTACAGTGGCGCTTGAGTTTGAAATTGCACCACCCTTCTGAATCGATCAGTCGCATTTGCATTGTTTGAAAAAGCAATGACTGAAAATTAGCTTCTTAATTTTGTATAGGTCATCCGATTTTGGATTCCGCCACTGTTCCTACCTATGTACGCATATCGAACTTTTTACGACATTAACGTACCTTTTTTGCGAATTTTAAATAGTCAGGCGAGTGTTAGCGTTTAGTAACAACTACAAAAAGACTCTATCCTAACCTTTTCGTATTGGTGACCCAAATGACGTCACAGTACCATCAGCTTTCGATTCCAGCTTTGGCGCGAATTGTTTTTCAATAGGATAATAGTGTACTTATATAGTCGATTGTTACTTTCGGGAACATTCCACGCATTCTTTGGCATTTTCTAGCATTACCTGTCGTCAGCAGATTCGCCGAGGTTCTAGAGACTTCCATCGGATTCGCGTATATTCCGGCAAGCTCTGAAAAGGCGCGCCTCCGCCAATTGTGCGGATGTATCTTACTCGCACGTCGGGATCTCCAGCTTGTTTGAACAATTCAGAACCATCGCGTTTTCTCTCGAGTGTACTAGAATCGCACGGGAGCCTCGCAACTCGTGACATTATCTCTGTCGCTTTGCGGCAGAAAATTGAATTTGTGAATTTTCCGGATAACCGCAAAAAACTGTGGAATTGTTTGACTAGGGTTGCCTGCTTAGCCTACTGGTGTTTGCTCTTGAGTACCAATAATCGTGGCTGATGCCTACGGAGTAATTGCCTCCCGAGTAATAGTCATTCACTAAATAAAATAAATTTCAGAAGGAACAGATGGAGCCAAGCAGCAACAAACTGGACAGTGACAAATTTCTTGTCGCTCCAATTATTGATACACCACCAGCACCAACCCATGCCAAACCAATCCGAGAAATCCAGCAGCAGCTCCAGCGTGAGCAAACTCAAGACGGGCCCCCATCTTCACCACCAGCAAGGGCGCAGTTGAGAAGGAAAATTGTCGAAGAGGACGAGAACCAGTGCTGTTATTCTTTTTAAAATTTTTGTTCGTCGTTCGGCGACTGCTATTCTGAGACTTGTGAAATTTGCTGCGAAATATGGTGTGATTGTTGTATTGGGTGCTTCCCACCTAGAGGGTACAAATACCACCAGACGGCACATGTTCCATGGTGTGGCACAAAATTTTAGGTGATCCAATGAACGGCGCAGAACCGAGTAGGAACACGTAGATGGAAAGCACCGTTTGGCACCCGCACATGCGTAAATGGCAGGTGTACCGAACTTGGGGCTAGGTGGAAAGCACGCATTGATGACCATTCGTCGTCTCGTAACAATTGTGGTACTTATTACGACTGAAACGGTCACCATACCAGTAATCACAATCCTAATAATGACTACAATTCTGACACTTATTATAACGGTGAAAACAGTCACTTAAATCATTACAACAATGACGATAATAGCTGCCCCAATGCCGACAATAATTGTGATAGTGGTGGGGGTGGCAATGATACTTGTTGTGACAGTGGTGGGGGTGGCAACGATACTTGTTGTGATAGTGGCGGGGGTGACAACGATACTTGTTGTGACAGTGGGGGTTGTGATGATGGCGGAGGCGGAGGCGGAGGCGGAGGCTGTGATGACTAAAATGTAATTCAAAATATGTAAAATGTGTAATTCTTGATTTTGTACAGGTGGTTCGATTTTAGATTCCACCACTGTACCTATCTAGCTACGTAAATCTAATTTTTGACGTCATTATCATGTTTTGTTAATTCTAAATATCCAGGCGAGTGTTAGCGTTTAGTAACAACGACAAGAAGACACCATCCCAATTTTTTGGAATCGGTGAGCCAGATGACGCCATAGTACAATCAGCTTTCGATTCAAGCTTTGCCGCGGATTTGTACAGGTATGCCAAAAATAATTTGCATAATTTACAAAGCGGATATCTCAAGACAAACTGTGATTGATGTATTTGATTTTGCCTTATAACTAACTAAATATAACCAAGATACAGCTCTCCAAAGTTTGATCTTTCAAAATTTTTGAGATTCTCGAAAGCGTTGTTGTCTAGAAATTGAACAAGTGTATCATAGATACCTACACTTCTAAGATAACCAAGAGACCAGCACCACGAGTTGGATTGCTTCATGGCAACAACGGCTGAGACTTTGGAATTTTCCACAAAACATGAAATTAACAATCATCTGCAGGCCCACCAATGCGCAGTGCGTGGGTGGAAGAAGACGTCGGCGTCAAGAGCGATATAACAGCATAATTAAGATTTCATCGCGAATGAATACCGACACATTCTTTTATCAATGGAATAGTTTGCTGAAATTTACCAGAGGCTTGTTATGAATGATTACCGATTACCTATACTTATTAGTCGAGTTTCATTGAAATTCAGCTGGTAGTTCCAAGACTCAACGGGTCTGATGGTTCCTAAAAAAAATAGTTGAGTTTCTGAAAAAAAATCATAAAATCAATCCAGTAAGGACTGTGCTTAGTTAGTAGTTAGTAGTTATTGGAAAGGCTTTGTTCTTATGTCAGTGTGCCCAGTACCTACTTCTGAAAAATTCATCAGGATAATAAGTCGCAGCTCTCGACTTACTCTGCGAATCGCAGCTAGCTTAAACATACAATGCCAAATCAAAACTAATGTCAGTGTCAGAAATGTCACCACTTGCGCCTCTTTGTATTTGACACTAGACGGTGTTAGGTAGTGCCTACTATGTACCTATAACAATTCTGTAACAAACGCTTCTGTATTATAATCCTTTTTTTAAGTTCAGTATGTACAATATGTGTATCATAATACTCATAATTTTTTTTTCAAATATGGGTTTATGCTTACATTATTCAACAAAGCTGATAAATCAGATATTTTGGTGTGTGCCAGTCCTTGAACCTCGGAACCCTAAATTTTTTGTTGTGTTTGGTCGTGAGCATGCTAAGTATGGACAGGCTGCGTGTTTGGCACCTTGCAGATACAGTACCTACTCAATTCAGAATGAGGCGCCTATATACTATGCGATCAACAAAATTCGGAATTGAGGTAGGCTGTGACCTGGTCAAATTTGAGGATGTCAAGCTGCTTTCGGCCAGAGCACAGCCTGCCCCAATTCCGAATTTTGTTGATCGCATGTTAGAAGCCAAGGGATATACTTAAGTAGAATTTCTGAAGAAATGGGGACCACTACCTACACGTTATTATTTTTACAATTGTGAAAAATGAAGAAGTCAAAACATACCTACACCTAGTGAACTTGATAGCTACAGTGCTACCAGATGACATGACGGAACAAAAAAAAATTGAGCGGTTTATAAAAAAGATCAAGAATATGCTCACACTTGATCACCTAAAAACGAAATTTGTGTCACTTATACTCCTTGGTCTAAACGCCTCAAATTATTCATACAGGGTAATCCAAAAGTGTCGGACCATCTTGAAAAATGTTCTGACTTTTAATTTTGAACTTGTTCCTTCGATTGCTTCTATTTCCGTTGTTTCAAAAGATTTTAGTGAACAGCTAATGGAAAAACAATGAGTACAAAAAATAAAAAGCAACCATTGAATTTGTAGTGAATTTCTGTTTTGTATACAGGGTGAGTCATGAATGCTGAAAATCATTTGTTCGAAAAGTGCCTGCAAACAGTCACAGTGGTCCCATAACTTATGTATACGGCAGAATAAAACAACTCATTCAAAAGAATTCTTTTGCTTGTTTTTTTTCAGGAAAACTTTATTTTTGTTGTTTATCAAGAAATTAGAAATTCAATACCGATTCAGAGGTTGATTTTTTGTACTAATTATTTTTTCATAAACAGTTTACCAGAATCTTTTAGAACAACGAAAATAGAAATGATCGAAGGACAAACTTTTGTCTTTAAATAAATTCAAAATTAAAAGACATAAAAATGTTTCAACAACTTTTCAGCACTCTTCTACATCTTTATATTACGCACTGTATACATGTATGGCTACGTGAGTGTAGCAAAATAAAAATGTACAGTGACAGGTACCTGGTAACTTTTTTATTTAACATTTGACTAAAAATCAAGTCATCTCATAAGCCTCCTTGTCAGTCCTTGATATGTTACATTTACGGAAATTGCCACTTGTGGTTGATTGGAGCCACACGGGGCGGGGCTCTGGCAGTGAGTTATAAATGTCATTAATTAATCAGAAACGCACAGTTATTGTCAGAATTATTAAATAGGTGTAGATAAATACTGTTCAACTTTTTTGCTTTTGATCATGAAATAGGTACAAAACAAACATTTTTCTTTTGTCGAATTTGTTTTTTTGCTAATCGAATCATATCTATGTTGGCTCGACATTTATGTCTGATGACGATGAGACAATAACTGTGTGAAGAATTTCAATTAACAAACGTACATCTGCATATTTCTCATCTAATTGTGAGAACTCTAACCAAGTCCAGCAGCTTCGCTAAGCTGTCGACAGCTCCTCCGCCAATTGTACGGGTTTGTGGCCTATTCCCGTATCGCAGCCTCCGGGTTTGTAGCTTATCCCCAAGTTGAAGTCTCCAGCGAATATCGCAACAATTTCTCAATCGTTCAACACGGTGATCAAGTTTGTGTTTTCGCGAATTAAATCTCATTTATTTTGATTTGACATCTATTACCTTTGAAGCCGATCAGTCAACTTTAAGCAAATATAAATTTTCGAGTTAGATACTTAGGTATTATTGTGTAAAATTAGGAAAGTAATCTCAGATCATTAGACTGACCGAGCAACAACCATCGAAATCCAGCAGACACGTGTTTCGATCTGTTTGGGTCTTATAATCAGTGCTGAAGCGTTCGAAGCTGAGGCTCGATGGTCTAAATATTTGGATTACCCATATGTATCTACTCTCTGGGGGTACTCATAAGTGAGACACCCGTGCGAAATTACAAATGTTCAATTTCAAAAGTTTCAAACACTTAGATTTAGAAGTATACACAGATTGTTCTACAACTATAGGAAGGATAATTCAAATTTGTCACCCCAAAATTTACATCTGATTAGATAAAACCAATTCCTGTCCTTCTTACAAAACTACACGTCACATGCTTAGCTATTCTAACCATTGAAGTTCTCAGCTAATGCAACAGTAACAGTACAAACATGAGTGCAGAGTGCAAAATGAGATTTCATGACTAGTACCATAGAGTCTAGTACCTACTCAAGTTTTTGATACTTGAAAAAAACATAAAAATAAATTACATAATTTCAAATAAAATAGAAAGTGTGAGATTTAAGGGTACAATCCCATTCATTACGATTATTTGATGTGATGAGAATTGGAATAAACGGTAAAAGTTGAACAATTCAACAGTTTTTGAGAATGGGACTCGATTCGGAATTCCGTGTTAGGTGAATGATTTGTGGCTTGAAATAATCGTGACAGGTGTTATTTACTATGGAATGCTTGGAGAAAACGTACGCATAGGGAAACGTACGTGTCGGTGGAAATTGTAGAGAAAAAGCTGGAAAATGTCAGTTACAAGATAAAGTAAATTAGATAAAATAATATAAATATTTCACTCGTTCAAAGAGACGTATCGTCACACTTCTTGCCAGTATTACGTCTTATGATCTTCAAGAATAATCTTTAAAAAAAACTCGGAAAATCCATAATGCTTTATAAAAAAAAAGTTCAAAAAAATTGAAGTCAATTTTATCGCCCTGGTTCGAGGGCCATGTTCACGTCTTTTGAAACCCCAGCTTAGCTCAGCGACCTGCGGAGGAGGTTTTCTTTGCATGAATATAGGCAGTGATCGAGGCAGTGATTTTGAAAATAATAATTTGTATTGAAATAAAAATGTAAAAATGAAATGATCTTCTGATTTTGATACCTTTACCAAAAATGAAAGAGTTGAATGGTGATTCATATAATAATAACTGTGCCATGCCATGCCATGCCCAGGAATTCCCATCCGACTCGTACGATTTCCCCACTATTGACATCAGTGAAAAACCGGCTGAATGAAAACGAGTCTTCGCTCAAGTTAGACTGAAGACATTGGCTTTATGTTTTAGTACACAGATGAATGTTACGTGTTGAGCCACGACAAAAATATCGCTCCAACCTCTTGACAGAAAAACCTCGAAACTGTGAAACTTCTCAATTTTTTCAGATATTCCCATTAAGATAAACTAATAGTTGGGCTGTTAATTGTGTTAGTATAAAAGTGTGCAATTTTGCTACGAAGTGAGAACCTGAAGGTATGTATTTTTTCATAGAAAAATATCTAGATATACTACAAGATACGTCAGTTTCATGAACAAAATATTTTTGTGAATCAAGAAAAAATAACAGTAACAAGACTCTTTGAAATGGTCAACTGGAAAAACGCAATGAAACATTGAAATACATATAACAATGCGGAAATGACAGACAGGCAATTAAAATTGGGGTTTCCCGCGGGATTTCCAAATTTTGAGAATATTTGGCAGCTGGCATTATTATTTTTTGAGGCATTTCGCACAATTGTAAGTACCCCATTCAAAAAACAAAACAAAAATCCAAAACATCTTTGTTCATATTGCGTCAGCGAGAGCTTGAAGTCATGAGGTTTTTTCGCAGATTTTTTTTCCAATTCTGCTCTTCATTTATTCCTCAAATAGGGTCTTGAGATCCTCATACGCTCGTTAGCAGTTTTATTCTTGCGAAAGTTCATTTTTTCTTTAGCTATATACTGGGAGGATGCGCGGCCTTGAGAAGGTGCAAACGTTTGTTCACCTAAAACTCTACTCTTTTCCAACTCTACACTGGGACTAATCGATTAAATTAGTACAAAGCAACTTCAAATTTAGAACAATGGATATTTCATTTTGAAGGTGGTGACTATTATTGGTACCTTCTGGTGCTCATCAAATTCTTCTTGTTATAAGTCAGTCCAAGAAGTATACAGCGTGGAAACTTTAACCTGAAATTCAGTAATTTGATAACCAAAAACATATCACCAAAAACCTCGGCCACGTCGATTTTGAAATGTAGAAATGCCACATTTTGATACTAATTACGTGACCTTCATAATGTCAGGGACAGGAGCCCAATTTTTTTAAATACAATGGAGGTCAAAAAAATCAAATTTTTATCTTCGCTTAGTTCTCTATCCAACCTAGAAAAATAATAGGCTAGTGGACATGGGTTTTTTATTTCTTTTTATGAAAAATCCTCTCCACTTGCATTGGCAAGATGATTTTGTTTGAAAAAGTTTTTGTACATATAAAAAAAAACATGAAAAAGATTTGTCTGTTTGAATGGCGCGGCAAGTGCGTGACGTCACATTTTGAAGAGCCAATAGGAACTCTAGTTGGCCATTCAATTACTGAAGAGCATCTTCTCGTTTTGAACTGATTTATACCAAAAAAATATAATGAAATGCTGAAGTGCTATGGTTTGACCTCAAATTTGGTCAATTCTTCCTTAAAATTCACTTATTTTTGCTCGTGCAGGCTTCGGATTAATGTCACAACAGTGTTATTAGTGCCATATGAGTGGCAGTACTGCGAGTGTCGCATGCCATATGTCAAGCCCACGTCAAATAATCTAGTTTTTTGTAATGCAATTTCGCTTCATAATACATAATAACTCCATGCAATGGCATCAAAAATAAGTTCCTTGTGATAAAGTTGTGCTCGCACGTGAAAATACACTACTACGTAATAGATCCAGAACAAATGTTTCGGTGTCAAATGCGTTCCCCTCTCCTTTCTCCCTCCCACCTCCTAGCCCACTTTCAAGCTGTGACGTAGCATATTATTCCTGATTTGAATAAGTCCACTTTCAAATTGATTTTTTACTTGAATGAAATCATATTTCGAAAAACTTTTCCAACTACAAATTCGTCATTCAGATATCTATCAGGTTTATGATACTTTTATACTGAAATGCGATTGATGTCCAGTAGCCTATTTGAATCCCATCTCACAAAAAAATATGGAGGTGTTTAAAAAGTCAGTATCACGATTCATTGAATAGGTGGCATTTTCTTGAAATCTGGAGCAGTATCACTTGTTGAGTCATTTTAATTTTTAGCAAAATAATAAACGTGACCTATTCACCTTGACAACACCAATGGCGGCGAAAGAAGAAGGGACTGAAAACTTTTGATTGTCAAAAATTGTAAGTTGTTTATACATATGAGATACATGGGATTATTGAAGCAAATATTGAAAATGTTCGCACAAAAAATCAGTTGTCAGTAGCTGATGTGATTCAATTTTGTGTCCCGATTGAATAGTCAAAAAAGTATCGTCCAATGCGTTAGACACTGGAGGTATTTTTGAAATCAGAATGTGCAATTTGATTAGAAGAGATGCCAAACTCTGTCAAAAAAAGGAGTTAGCAACGGCCTAATATAAGACCTTGTGGAAAATCGCACGTCGGCTCCTTCGCAGGTGTCTAGTATGCCACTGGTGCATCACACATTCTGGAAACTTTTTACTTATTGCATTGTGTTCCATGACCTTTGAAATTCATAGACCAATGAAAATAGTAGGTACAAAAAAAGCAACGATATCAAAATAGGTAATTTCTTGGACCTTCGACCTCCTACAGAAAAAATGCCAAGCGTAAATCAAGCCGAAAAACTGTTTTACTATTTTTCCCGTGCTCAAAATGTTCTCTCAAAAGTACCCGAGTGGAAATTTGCCATTTTTGAACTACCCTTTATATCAAAGTAGAGAACTGTACAATATCATACACCTAATTTGTTCCAAATAATGGTTCTAATTCAATTTTTTTGTTTCGTTTCATAGCAAACATGGATTCTTGCCGTTCACAACATGTCGAGACACCTACTCTTCAAGCCACTCAACGTGTTCCAGAACCAGAAGGATGTCCTTCTCAAGATCGAGCACTGTCGCTGGTGCCGCCAGGAACCTATATGGGACAGTATCTACAATTTTCGCAGCAGTATCCCGGGAGACTGAATTCACCAGATTTTGTGAAACACTATATCCAGATGCTACGCCACCAGGGCGTGTTGGGGAATCAGAGTGTTACGGCACAGCAACTTGAAGAACAGCTTCCTCAAGCCCAGACATCAGCTCAATCTGCACCAGTGCTTCCGACACAAGAAGCAAAGTGTTCTCCAGCAGCCCCAGGCTTTAGACCTCAGTTCCTCCCCCACATCCAGGAACGACCTCCTCTTCGTGCGAGACATGTCCTTCCGAATACCACAGATCGGTGTTATGTGGAGGTCCACGATAAAAATGCCAAAAAAGAAAAGAAGAAATCCAACACAGGAAAGTGGCTGACGTTTGGTTCAGGACTACTGAAATTTCTTCTAGTCATATTCAAGATATTCGGCAACGCGGAACCATCAGGCGAATAAGGATGATGCTTGCGATTATGATTAATCTTCTCGAACAAAACACGTGGACGAATTTAGTTCTGTCAGAGGTTCTGTCCTTGTTTTCTGTGCATGAGTTGGATTGTCTTGGCATTTCTATCGGTGCGCTTCTCAGTGAATGATGCACAGCTACCTATATGTATCGGTGACTATACATAACTCCAAAGAATGTACAAGTACCAAGAGCTATTGATGATGATGCCATTGGAGTCAGCAGTAAAATCATCCCAGCTCTGAAAGAAAGAACCAATCCTTAGACGAACCCCTTTGAGCAAACTTGATGTTTTGAAATGATTTTTATTCTACTAACCACCGTTAGTGTTGTTGAGTTGTTGTTGTTAACACTATACAATATGATGGTAAAAAGCGAATTAAAGCAGTACCTACAAACCATTTCTGTCTCTCTTTTTGTGCTTGATTTGTGACTGAAATCCTCTATCATTTAATAGGTATGACACAAGGAATGCAAGTGCTTGAAAAAACCGAGTCTTAAATATACATATATTTACTTATATTTTTCATAGGTTGCTTATTTTATTTGTCGATGTAGTTTAGAAGTTAAAGGGGGACTGTGGGTAAAATTTTGTGTCAATTTTAAAATTTATATAGCTGCGCGATGGCTTTAGTTGATTTTTAGTCAAAATCGCATCGAAAAATTCCAAGCCGTTACGAAGTTATCGTAAATTTTGTGGGCTGATTATGACGTCATACTGCGCACCGGAAAGGACAGGTCGGCAGGGCAAGGCACCACGCCAACAATTACTAGACCTTTATAAAATGAAACAAGTTTACCAAACGGTAGACGCAGGTCATTTGACTGTAATTTCAAAGTACGGTGAACCAAATTTCAGTAGATATTTTTAAAAATATAATTAAAGTGCGACTCTATCTGTCAATGAAATAAAGCGGCAACATGGCGAAATAGCGAAATTAAATTCGGCAGCTTGACAGAAGCTTGACAGCATAGGGAAGTCACAGTCTATCGTATAACCCTGAAAACTTCCGTCAGTGAAATCTGTTGGTGCATGAAAATAAGAGATTAGGTATACCAGGCCTAAATGATGATGCTATAGGGTCAGAAACATGATGTCAGGAACGACCAGGACCATTTTCAATAAAAACGCACTGGTGTGGCTGACTCAAAGGAATATGAACGGATTTTGATATACACTTCTTTCGAATTCCGACCCAAATCGGTAGTCGGTTGTACCACCGATTAGAAAAAAGCCCCATCAGCGGCAGCAGCCCTAAAATACATTTAATTATTCACTACATTATTATGTGGAAGCGAAAAGTATACCTGATCTCTTATTTTCATGCACCAACAGATTTCACTGACGGAAGGTTTCAGCGTTCTACGATAGACTGTGACTTTCCTGTACTGTCAAGCTGCCGAATTTCATTTCGCGATTTCGCCATGTTGCCGCTTTATTTCATTGACAGATAGAGTCGCACTTTAATTATGTTTTTAAAAATATCTACTGAAATTTGGTTCACCGTACTTTGAAATTACAGTCAAATGACCTGCGTCTACTGTTTGGTAAACTTGTTTCATTTTATAAAGGTCTAGTAATTGTTGGCGTGGTGCCTTGCCCTGCCGACCTGTCCTTTCCGGTGCGCAGTATGACGTCATAATCAGCCCACAAAATTTACGATAACTTCGTAACGGCTTGGAATTTTTCGATGCGATTTTGACTAAAAACCAACTAAAGCCATCCCGCAGCTATATAAATTTTTAAATTGACACAAAATTTTACCCACAGTTCCCCTTTAATAACAACCACTCTGTGCATTTTGTACCCCTAACCTCTATCTATAGTTATACCACTTGCCAGACTCTGGTTCAACAGAGTCCATCTCTAACATCAAATACTCAAAGCTTTGTTCTTTGAGTCTCTGAGTTTCTGGTGAAGAAGTCATCTTGGTAGGTATAGACTTTTTCTTAAATCTTATGTCATATTCGGATAGTACATGAATAATACAGTACGTACAGCCAAACGTTATTCCAGATGATCAAACAAAGTTACCATTCTGATTTTGGTGTTCTAACTAAGCGAGGATGATTACAGAAGAACTTTCTGGAAACATGAATTCAGGTAGGTACCTCTATCTATAGTTATACCACTTGCCAGACTCTGGTTCAACAGAGTCCATCTCTAACATCAAATACTCAAAGCTTTGTTCTTTGAGTTTTTGAGTTTCTGGTGAAGAAGTCATCTTGGTAGGTATAGACTTTTTCTTAAATCTTATGTCATATTCGGATAGTACATGAATAATACAGAACAGTGGCGCAGCCAGGATTTAGCCAAGGGGGGGGGGGCTAAGGGACGCGAGCAAAGCGAACTGCGCCGAAGGCGAAAACCCCCCCCAAAAAAGGGACGTGATCATCCTATTTTCGAGTATAAATAATTATTGTGTTACCAATATTACCTACCTTAAATTGAAGTAGGTATTAAAGAACGGCATTTTCGAAATAGCCCAGGGCGAAACGTCTTGCGTTTTTTATGGAGGAATAAGGGCAGGGAGTCAATTTTAATTAACGCGAATAGAGCATTGCAGTATGGGTGTGGACCGGGCACATATGCTCATATTCAGCCAAAATTTCAGGCACAAACACATAGCATGTTAAACCAGGTAGCAAGTAACAGGTAGGTCTCCAATCTCCATGAAAGATGAGGTGAATTGTCTGGAATTTTCAAAAAATAGCGCGAAATAGAAAATTTCACTGCGACTGGATCGAAAGAGTTTTTCTCTTCGCACCAATTGAGAAAAACGCACAATCCAATAGCAGTAGTGCAACTCTCACACAGGGAGACTAATGATCCATTCTCTAAAATATAAAGAAGGTGACAGTCGAACACAATAATTTTTTTATTTTGTTCAAAAATTTTCATTGCTTCGGTAAAAAAGCGAGACTGTCTGGAGGGGCTATGGCCCCCTAGCCCCCCCCCTTGGCTGCGCCACTGATACAGAACGTACAGCCAAACGTTATTCCAGATGATCAAACAAAGTTACCATTCTAATTTTGGTGTTTTAACTAAGCGAGGATGATTACAGAAGAACTTTCTGGAAACATGAATTCAGGTAGGTACCTACCCCAATTCCTACCAAATTATTATTTTGTAACAGTTTCTGTTGAAAAGCTTAAAAAACGGTAATTTCTGGTACTTTTGAATAGCTGTAGCTTCAAGGCGCTTCAGCCGATTTTAATCAGATTTTCAGTAGGTATAAATAAGTATGCCAAGAAAATACGTTTCACAATAATATGGATATCTGAGCTTACGTACCCCTTTTGATGAAGTCCAAGAGGCCAAAACACGTGTCTGAGGGTTCCTTCCTAGCTCAACGAGTTGCTCGAGCGTTAAAGGCTAAGCAGACTTTGTAACCTGTCCAAAATATCCTGGAGAACCCACGCAAAATTCATTGCGATTATTATAATACAAATATTTCCAGAAAAGTGACGTTTCAGATTCAGAAACAAATGAAAATGGCTAAACTTTTTTGCTCTCCTCCATAGGTAGGTACATAATTTCCGAATGGTGTAAGGAATGTACAAATCAAGTTCCATATCAACTTGTGTCACAATAACATCCAAATTTACATGTACCCCTACGACTAAATTTAGAATGAACCTAATATATTGTTACGAAGCTCGCGACCATCCCGGCTCTTTCCAGAGAAATCTAGATTTCCGTGTTGCATTCGGGAAGCATCGAGAGACTTCAGCGGTAGGTCACGACACGTCGAGACTTCTGGTGGAGGTGCTGTAGAAGGTACGCGTATATTCTCGACGCAGATACCAGAAAGAATCCTCGTGTGCTGGAAACACCAACAGGAAGCATCCAGAACCTTCGATGCCACTATAAGAGAAGAACTCGACCTGGCATCGGCAGAGTTTGAATCGAGCGATCGTGGCGTTAACATCTCAAGCGACATTGTGAATTTCTAAGCGAATAATAATTCTGTGCGTTATTTAGTTGTATCGGTAGTAGCTAATAAAGTGCAGTTTGTTTACAAGTAAATCAGCGCGTTTAATTTCGAGATAGGCGAACCCGAATACCGTAACAATATACATCTCACGGAAGAGCCAGCATTTCTATGGTAGACCTTATAGGCTGTCAAGTGTTTTTCTGCTCCACAGCTGTTTTAGGTTTGAAATGCCCTATTGAGAGTTCGGGCCAGGCCGGCTCTGTCTATCGCGAAGAAACCAGTCAGGTCTTTGAGAAGTTTCGCTCTGCTGTAGTGGTGACGGACTCACGGCGCGCCACGGCGCGCCGGCGCATGGAGTTTGGAAGTTTTCCATCTTGGCATAAATAGATGGCAGACGGCAGTGAACAATTAGGATGATTTGAACCCGAACAAGGCCAGATGCCAATTTAATAAGCGTTTCATCACGACGGCTTACTTTAAAAAACCGAAAGACATCTCAAGGTAACATAAAAACGACATAAGGTTTTTTGCTTTTGGAGTCTGGTCCATCATTTACATGTGTGAACTCCTCTTTTCATGGTTTCAATTTCAAGCTATAATCAAGTTCTAACTTCGAAACGCTAGCTTCAAGAGACTTTTATCAACTTTCACCATTCAGCTACAGAAAACTTCGATCAACTTTTCATAAGAACCAGGTTCAGGATCTGGACTCGTACGTTCGAATTTCATCATTTTTAGTCTTCAAATTTCTTCAATGTGCAAGTCGTATTCGGGTTTCGGTTTCATTGTTTTATCTGGAAGGTATCTCCCACTCGTTGTGGTGATA
The DNA here is from genome assembly GCA_949128115.1 of Anaspis maculata. Taxonomy (NCBI): domain Eukaryota; kingdom Metazoa; phylum Arthropoda; class Insecta; order Coleoptera; family Scraptiidae; genus Anaspis; species Anaspis maculata. Next base: position 25,504,538 of record OX421966.1, read on the forward strand.
TAAATTCACAAAATATTCTAAGTCAATCGGAATGAATCTTGACGAAAATAGCCTAAACAAACTAAGTTCACTGTATAGGGTAAGCTGAAAAACGAGATATTTTGAAAGCATTTGTATTGCTTCGCGGTGTGAATTGTGAAAAAATAATTTTTCTCGAAACTTGTCATTATATGGTGGTCATGGAATGAGTTTGATTTTGCTTTTTAGCGCATTTTTAACTATCTTTCTGCCTCAGTTCATAACCCAGCATTGGCTTTACGAAAAGTGATCATACTGACCGAAAAACCTTGTATGACCTGCTCCCTGACCGAGCCTTCCTTTGAGATCGCGTATTCGCGTCTTGTATTCAATATACAGACCGCTACTTCCGGTACTTGATACAGCTTTTTCCGGAAAGGGCCCGAATGTTCTCGTTGTTTCCATTGTCATTCAATATGTATTCCAGCAGTGGGCGCGAGAGCTCAAGTCCATCGGCTTTGCACAATAATTTCCGGCAAGCTTTCGAAGCACGGCTCATCCACCAATTGTGCAGGATGTGTCTTACTCACACGCCGTGGTCTCCAGCGAGTTTCGTAACAACCTACCTTACCTTTCCTATACGAGCTTCATTTCAAGATGTCTACAGATTCCTGCTAGAGCTCTGCTCTCTTGGTTTGTTGATTTTTGACAGTCACGATCGTTTCCAAATGGCGGTTGTTGAGCCAACAATAATTATATCATTATAACCTACCTACCTACCAACAAGTATCATCACAGTCACTGATGCTACAAGCTGTAAATCGTAATAAATGTGGAGTACTAAGTTCCTAGTACTTAGTAAAAATAACCAAAATATCGATTCTTGCAAATAAACCAATTCAGACAAGTGACAAGCTAAGTGGTTACGCACAAAGATAAGATTAAAAGAAATGCGTTTTCATAGCGTTCGCAGGTAGATAAACCATTTGCGTGAAAAATACCTACGTCTCTACATCCCGGTATTTTTGATAAAGACCTGAACCTACCTATTTTTTTATTTGTTTTGTTTAATCTAAAGAAAATACCTATATATTTATGTGAAACCTGAGTACCTATACGCTTTTTCTACTTCCAATTTTGAAAGATGGTCGGCAGGACGGTACCTCGCAAAGATCCGAAGGTGAGCGAATCAAGTTGTCTTATTTTTTAACACTACTACCTACTTGTTGATACTTTATTAGCATCATCACTTGTTGCCAATTCCAATTTTTATAAGTTTTTCTTAAGGCTGTATACGCAGGGTATCAATATTTCTCCCTCAAAAATAAAGACGTAGAGATTTTGATGGGATTCCATCAAATGTTCTTCCACCTTATTTATGTTTGGATTACCCCACATTTTTTTAGAAGCCGAGTAGCCCTTAAACACTGGAGAAGTTTCTGATGTATTGCCGGAACATTTTTTTACAAACGAAAAAATTATCAACTGGTTCATAATTTTGAGAAATAGTCTGGCGGAAAAAGACCAGAATTGTGCACGTAGGAAACGGACTTACATCCAGTTCCACCAGCGAATTTAATTATTGTTAGCTAATTGAGACATTTTCTCTGATGGATTCTAGGTCAGTGTTGGTCAAATGACCCCGGAAAATGCATACAAGTTGTTGTGGTCTAAACATTTTTCCATAATCTTTCGTGAAACTTGTGTTTTCTCTGGTCACTAAGCCAATAATCACCAGAGAAAATGCCTCAATTAGTTAACAATGATTAAATTCGCTGGTGGAACTGGCTATAAGACGTAGAAAATTGAATACATGTCCGTTTTTTGAAAAGAGTTGTCAACAAAGAAGAATTTTTTTTTACGTAATTGAAAAAGCGCTTGTAATAGATTTTCTAATACACTCAGTACACCGTATAAAAAAATGAGTTTTTATCTTCAGTTTTGAGAGAGAAATATAACTTTGCCCTGCTGAAAATACAGCCTTAAGGCTGAGCTTATGATCATTGAATCAAGCGTCAAATAATTGTTTTAAGTTGAATAATAATAATAATAATTCTCGACTTTTTTTTCAGTCACACACAGAGAAGGTCGAAACGAAAGAACAAGAATCCGTGCCAGGACCCTGCATTGTTGAAATAAAAGACGATTTCGATAGTGGCACTCTTCCCAGATTTCAAGTTTCCAATTTAACAGTACGAGAAGATTTTGGAGATGATAACTGCTGCTGCGATCGCTGTGCATGCTGCGGAAAGTGTTGGGCTAAGACACCATCATGTCTTCGAATGTTTTTGATTGGATTAGGGACGGTTTTGCTGTGCTTAGCCCTTTTTTGTCTTGATCTATACTTGAATTATCTGCAATACGATCATATGCACCCGAGTTTGCACCACAAGTAGAATATGGTTATTAGGTGCAAATATTCACAACAATATCTAATCATATGAGATTATTTGCGCGGAGCCAGGATTCCCGGAAGGTAGTTTTGCACCTAGTTACCATTTCAGCCTTGGTTCGGTGATCGACGGACCAATGATCTTCTGTATTTTCTTGGACACAGGGTCACCTTCTTGGCACTGACAAGTACCCATCCATAAAGTCACCACCCGAAACGTTGTTTGACTTTGATTGAGGTACCGGTTCGGCTAACACTTTCAGTTTGCGACACGCTGTCTCCAGATGGTAACTTTATTACTGAAAATTCGTTTTTGTCATAGGTATTTTGAATTGAAAGGGTACATAGTTACTGAATACAATCAAATTCTCAATAAATACTGAGACAGCATTCCACACCGAATGTTCTGATCTTATGAATTTTGACCTTCTTGTCATCAGTGACTGAGCACTAAATCAGTACCTACCTACTCTCTGCAGGTAACATTGTCCAGATTTTTTTGAAATTGAGGGTACTCATTTACAGTGTCTTTAATACAAGGTTACTTCAATTTACTATATACGTCATTGATACAAAGATGGGTACCTCTTTTTTTCAAATCCCAGTCAACACCTTCATCTATCCACCCCTCGAATTATGTATTTATAATGAATATATTTCAGGCATCTACTGCCTATGCGTGCGGATATCTAAATGTTTACATAAATATCTAAGTATACTAAGTAATAAGTAAATAATAATGTATGATGATGGACTTTATTATTCTAGGGAAACAAAAATTCTCAAAAATACTGAGTGACTTGTAGAACTCTTTATTAAAAATCGAATTTGTTGTATTTATTTTTTTTACTGGTTTCATCACATCACGTGGAATAAAGTGATGGAAGGAATCTATTAAGGTGATTTTATAAAATAAAAAAATTTAATTTTTTTCAAGTTTTTATTCACCAATGAAGGATTTTCTCTTGAGGTAGATTTTTGGAAACAAACAAGAAAAACTCTAGGTATTTGCCGACGTTTCGATTTAATTAAAATCTTTTTCAAGGCTCATGACCCATTTACTTTAAATAATTATTGACTGAATTATAACTGACATTTTTGTGCAGTTAACTGCTCAACAAGTCAGGCAGGGTTAGTTAAGATTTTAATCAAATCGAAACGTCGGCAAATACCTAGAGTTTTTTCTTGTTTGTGTCCAAAAATCTACTAATCCACCAAGTGTGACATATATTTGTAATCAGGATGAAAAACGGAATCGATTTCCATGTTAAAATACAGGGTGTACGATTTGAGAAATTTTTTTTTGATGTTGCACCCTGTAAGCGATGTACCATTGAAAAATTTTGGAAACAGATTGGAAACCTGCATTAAAAATCATGTGAGAATCGTTTCTCATTCCTAAAATTATGCCAAAGGAGAAGTCTCTAGGAGGAGGTAAATTTTGGCCTTTTTTGAAAATTTCAAACTTGTGTTATTAGTGCAATAAAGATAGGTTTTGGGGTTGGAAAAATCAATTCATGAAATTTTAAAGCTGTTATCGATTTGTTATCGATCAGAATTTCATCCTCTACCATGTACTTAAAATCCCCGAAAATCCCATTCGAGCATTTTTCTTGCGGCGCTGTCAAAGTATATCATGTTTGCTTTAACAAGTCCGAAAATTGTATCCTCGCTTTTGTCACATTAGAGCTCTATTGTTAGTTCAGAGCTGTTGGTATATACTCCAAAGCATGACCAGAACGTCATCTGAACCACTGAAATCCTATTTCCTGCAAAAGAAAGCATGTAACTCGCTTTTAATCTGCAATTACCAGTGGTAATCAAGTGTAGTTCGGGGATTATTGACCAAATTTAATAAAATCTGTTCTTTTTGTGATAAAGGCATGAAATTTGGTACGAGTGGTCTTCATGGTCCCCTTTTCAAATGTAGACATGACGTCACGCCATATTTTGGTAGTAGGGGGTTTAGGGACCCCCTTGAAAATTGAAGTTGCAGAAACTCATGAAAACCACCATTAAAATAATTGTCACGCATCTCAAAAAGTAATCATTCAACTCTACGTTGAATCTCAACAAGAGACACACCAGTTGTCACCATGTACGCACTGTTCTTCATAATGAAAAAAAAAATTATTTGAAATGTCAAAAAAAAATCGGGTTTTTATAATTTTTTTATGTAATAGAATCATAATCATAATCATAATCATAATCTTTATTAACCTTCTCTTGATACTGTATGTACATAGGCAAGTCAACATAGGGTACAGTCATATACTGTACAGTAAAATAATGTACGATCACGTAAGTGTACACACCAAAAACAATACATTTTTTGACAAAAAAGAGACAATATTATTTTAACAAACAACAAAACAGACAAGCCCCGATCAGCCATGCTCCATAAACTCACCGACCGTGTAATAGCAACCCCGGATGAGATGATGTTTCAGCAAATGTTTGAATTTTTGGGGATTTGTTTCAAGTCTAATTGATGAAGGCAGTCTATTGAAGAGCCTGCATCCGGCGTTAGATGGCGCTTTCTCCTGGAAAGCGTGTCGAGCCCTCCGCGGCCTCAGGATATCACCGTTACGGGTAAAATAACCACTGTCCGCGACAGAAAATTCTGACTTTTTGTTATAGATATAGGTGAGAATTCTATACAGATAAAGTGAACACACAGTCAATATTTTTCTGCTTTTGAAATATTCCCGGCAAGACTCACGGTGCGGCAACCCAAAAATCAACCTGACCAGCCTCTTCTGAAGAATAAATACGCGGTTCACGTCAACAGCCCGCCCCCAAGCAATGATACCGTAGGAAATCGCCGAGTACGCGAATGCATAGTATATAGTCAACATTGTGTCAATGTCTAGTGTCCTTCTTAGATTCAGTATCACATAATAGCATTTATTGAGTTTTTTGCACACCCTATCCACCTGGTACGACCACGCCATGTGTACATCGGTCGCGACACCCAGAAAAACCGCACAATCCTCACATACCAGCGTTGTGTTTTGGAACTGGAATGTTAACCCCAGGGGTTGAACGTGTCTGTTGCAGTACTCAATTATTTTTGTTTTCGAATAATTTATGATTAAGCCGTTTTTCTCACACCACTCACTAAACTCACATAGAGCCCTCTCCACGCGGGAGCGAAGCAGTTCGGGATTAGCTGCTGATATGACTATGCTGGTATCGTCAGCGTACATGAATACGCGCCCCTCTGTTATGTAAGCAGGTAAGTCATTCACATAGAGTAAAAAAAATTGATGGTCCGGCTACTCCTCCCTGAGGGGTGCCCACGTCACTTTCGAAGGGGGTGGACAGCGCATTACCCACTTTTACGACGAACTGGCGCTCCGACAAATAAGAAAGAATCCACTTGTTGATCGGTCCACGAATACCAAGTTTTTCAATTTTTTTCGATACAAAATCTGGTCTTACTGTGTCGAAGGCACTGGAAAGGTCAAACATAACACATATCACTCGTTCATTCACATCCATTTTCTCATTTACGTATTGTGTAAAATCCGTTATTGCGGCCTCGGTGGAGAGGCCAGGGCGAAATCCATACTGTGAAGGGTGGAACAGCTTTTTGCTATCTAAATACTGATTAATACGTTGTACTACAATTTTTTCAAAAATTTTGGAAATCACACTCAGTAGAGAAATGGGTCTGTAGTTCTCAAGTTCAGATGTTTCTTTTTTTTTGTGTACTGGGACCGTGACAGACTTCTTTAGTGCAGTGGGGAAAACACCCTCCTCTATAGATTTGTTGAACATATCCGCTAGCTTATTTGTGAGGTCACCCGCACACTCCTTCAACAAGCAAGTCGGGATTTCGTCTATACCTGTGCTTTTTTTGTTAGGAAGGGATTTTATGGCGAGCTCGACTTCAGCAGGCAGAATTGGGGAAAAAAACATAGACTGGCCGCAATCCCTACTTGTTGTGCACTCATTTGGAATGTGATTACCGAAACGTTCTTTTATGCTCTTGGAAACTTTAGTCTGGAAGTATCTGCCGAATAGTTCTACAATTTCCCTCGGACAGGTGAAGGAGATGTCGTCCTGTACTATTTCGCGAATGAACTTTTTCTTGGGCGGAACACCACGAGTTTCGTTAATTATGCACCAAGTTGTTTTTTGTTTGTTTAGGGACTGAGCCAGCCTACTTCTGTAGATTTCCTTTTTTTCTTTGTTTATTCTAGTATCAATGTTTTTTTTAAGCTTCTGGTATTGCAAGTCTATGTTGTTGTTATTATTTGTCCTTTTAATCCAATTCAAAAATCTAAGTCTATCTAAGTCTTTCAAAAGATCCTGAGAATACTCTGCTGCTTTGCTGTTGGGTTTGCAAGATTTTCTAGCTGTACGGTATCTTTGACATGTTAAATTAAAGCACCAGAGAAAATACTCCATGAATTCGTCAAACACTTCATTGGTGCTTCTGTCAAAATTAATAGTTATCTTATTGAAATGATGCCTAAACTCGCTTATGTTGTTCGGGTTAATTTTTCTAATTTGATAAGGGTGGTTGTTTGTATTTTTTTTGACGTTCAGCCTGTGCTTTAGCGTAACACTCTGCCCAAAATGGTCAGCAAAACCGGGGTTCACATTGTCACAATAGTCAATGTCTTCCGGGACATTGGTCAATACGTAATCGAGACAAGTTGAGCTTGTGTACGATTTTGTCGTTGCAATTCTAGTAGGCGCTTGTATCAGTGACGACATCCCAAAGGATCCGTACACGTCACACAGCATCCTCGTGTCACGGCCATCGCTATCGAGTTGATCAACATTTAGGTCACCACACAGCAAAACTCTTCTGAAACGGGAGTGTGCTCTGTACAGAATCTCACCCAGTGTCTCCATGAATACCTCCACATCTCCAGCGGGAGGCCTGTAAATCGCTATGATGCACGTGTCGCCATCAACAGAGACCGCGGAGCACTCAAGCACCATCTCAACACTCAGCTCATTCAAAAAATCTATCGCCAGGCATTTTGCCGGGAGACTTTTCCTTACAAATATAGAAGTTCCTCCGCGGGTGCGCACGGAACGGCAAAACCGACTAACAAGCCGGTAATTGTCAAAATGAACAGCCTCCAGGTTGCCCTCACACAGCCAGTGCTCGCTGAAACAAATTATATCAAACGAATTACTTGACAAAAACAGCTGAACGAGACCTATCTTGTTTTGCAAACACTGAATATTAATATGAAAGATTCTTATATTTTCCAGTAATTCCACATTTATATGTATTAACTTTTCTCTTGTTTGGGCGGTCTTCTGTGGAAAAAACGGGATACTAAGACCCCTGCCGGCCACATTTCAGTCTTCTTCGCCTCTTCCAAATTTTTCAAATCAAGAGTGATCCTGAATGAAGCGTACTTTTCAGGGTACTTTGAAGTGTGCCTCTCGCATTCCACTTCTGGCAGTCTTGCCTTCAGGAACGCCGCAACGTCTTCAGCGGTTGTTTTGGGATCAAATCGTGTTGCATGCAGATATGCTTTTCTTGGGATTGTCTTGAGGTTGGCGGTGTCTTCTGCACTTCCCACTATTACTTGACGCTTGGTGCGTCCCTTCGTTCCATTCCCATTATCAGCGATAGGAGCCATGGCCTTCGGGGTGTCTGCATTCACATTAGTCTTCTTTGACGTTTTCGCCTTGTCCGCGTACGATGTGGTACCTCTACCAGCATCCGCGCAATGGGTTGTCTTGGTGTTGGTGTTGTCTGTGTTTTTGTTAGCTTCCGTGGCTGGTCGGCTGTTGTTGTTAGTGTTCTTGCCGTGATAAGTTTTTAATAGAGGAACAAATTCATCTTCCGCATATCATTATCCACTAATTTGTATCTGCCGAAGCCATTGATGGAGTCCATTTCTTCATATTGACATCTAGAAGCAACAATTCCAGATGAAACCAGCCAATTCAAGTGCTCAGTTCAGCAGCGTTTTTTTCAATGTTACCAATTGATATGAATGACAATTTATCATTGGGTAGATAGCTTCAACTGTTTAATAATTTTATTGAGTATAACTAGATGAGGAGTGATGGGCAAAAGCCCCGAAAAAATGTTTTTCAACCGCCACCTATCACTGTTAGAATTGCACCAAATTTCATGCTACTTTGGCGAAACAACAGCAAATACAGACTAAAGACTATAGACAAACGGTAATACGATCTGTTGTCAAGAAGAAGGCACAAAGAATGAGGATTGAGGCGTGGAATACTTCAAAGCACTCAGTTCGAGTGAATACACGGTATATAAATATTTTCAACACACCCTAGGGGCACAAATTTTATGATGGTGAGCGACGCGAAAAAATTTTTTCTAATGCTTTTGCGCTTGGTTTCGCGTGTAGTCATATCAAATTACGTTACAAAACAGTTCCAGCTATCCATCCATTCATAAATTGTCGATCATATTGATTGGAAAGAATTAAAAAACGTTGTTGAACTTCACACTTGGATTGGCTCATTTCTTCGGGAGCTGTCATCCCTAGAATGACAATATCAAAAAACAGACAAACAGACAATATCAAACACACTCCGGCAAATACAAATTAGTGAATAATGATACACAGCAGATCAATTCACCGTTTCTTAGTTTAAAAAATCATTAAAAACTGTGTTTTTTTTGACACTCCGAAGAATTTTTTTTTAACACGAAGAACAATGCGTACATGGCGACAACTGTTGTGCTCTTGTCAAGGTTTGGTGTAGAGTCAAATGATCACTTTTTGAAATGTGTGACGATATTTACCGGTGGTTTGTGAGAGTTCCTGAGAATTCAAATTTTTAAGAGGTTCCTTAGGCCCCCTAACCAAAATATGGCGAGACGTCATGTTTACATTTGGGAAGAAGACCATGAAGACCACTCATACCAAATTTCATGTCTCTATCACAAATCAAACAGATTATAACAAACTTGGTTACTAACCCTCGGATTATACCTAATCAACACTGTTAATTGGAAATTAAAGCGACTTCCGTGGTTTTTTTTGTCGGGAAATACGAGTTAGAGGTTCAAACGAAAGTCTGGTCATGCTCTGCAGTATATAACAACAGTTCTAAGCCAGCAATGTAGCTCTAGTGTAACAAAAACCAGAATACCATTTTCGGACTAGTTGCAGCAAACATGATATACTTTGACAGCGCCGCAATAAGAATGCTTAACTGGGATTTTCGGGGATTTTGAGTATGTGGTAGAGAGTGGAATTCTGAATTGATATCTGCTATAAAGTTTCATGAATTAATTTTTTCAAGGTTTGCGGTCTTTTTTGACTATCTTTACTGCACTATCTACCTCCCTCATCAATGATCGACACTTTTTGTGCCGAAATGGTATCAACGAGATATTTTATGATGCGTCAAATTGCGATGTATTTGCATCCAATAGATTAACGGATTTCATCCCCTCCATTTTGAGTTGCAATTGACTACCCCTCCCCCCCAATAACTCAAAACCCCGGGCTGGGATTTTTGTCAATTTTGGATAATATGTAGTAGGGCATTCAAGTCTGATCAGAATATCAAATTTTCAGGACGTCCAAACTTTTTCAAAGGCTTTAGCGACTTTTTCACTATCTTTCCTGTATCATATGCATTTGACAGAAAAAATCGAAATATTACAACAGAATATGGAATTTTTTATCGTGTTTGGTTCAGAATTATTCAAATGTTCATTCTCAACATTTGCAGTCTCCAAATAACTGTGTATAGTTACTTGAAATCTTATAACAAATCAAGCCTAATTTGGAATTGTTCGGAATTATCAGTTTTTGCTGGGATTTTTCTGTAATCCCAAAATTTGGAATAAGCACAAAATTATAAACAAGACCTGTGATTTTCACGACTAGTTTTTTTTTCACGTCAAAATCTATTTTCCTTGGGCTAAAATGGTGGTCATGGAATGAGTTTGATTTTGCTATTTTAACCATATCTATCTGCCTCAGTTCATAAGCCAGCATTGGCTTTGCGAAAAGTGATCATCTGACCGAAAAACCTTGTATGACCTGCTCCCTGACCATGCCGTCCCTCAAGATCGCGTATTCGCGTGTTGTATTCAATATACAGAGTACAGACTGCTACTTCCGGTACTTGATAGGTACAGCTTTTTCCGAAAAGGGCCCAAATGTTCTCGTTGCTTCCATAATCATTCAATATGTATTCCAGCAGTGGGTGCGAGAACTCAAGTTCATCGGCTTCGCACAATTTCCGGCAAGCTTTCGAAGCACGGCTCATTCGCCAATTGTGCAGGCTGTGTCTTACTCACACGCCGTGGTCTCCAGCGAGTTTCGTAACAACCTACCTTACCTTTCCTACACGAGTTTCATTTCAAGATGTCAACAGATTCCTGCTAGAGCTCTCTCTTGGTTTGTTGATTTTTGACAGCCACGATTGTTACCAAATGGTGGTTGTTGAGTCAACAATAATTATATCATTATAACCTACCTACCAACAAGTATCATCACAGTCACTGATGCTACAAGCTGTACAACTTAATAAATGTGGTGAGTTCTTAGTACTTAGTGAAAAAAAACTGTTGTGGGGCGACACAAAACTTTCCCGGCGGTATCCAGAGACCTCAGTGATGATTTTGGGCTATAGCCCAAGAAAAATAGATTTTGACCTCAAAAAAAATACTGTAGTCGTGAAAATCACAGGTTTTGTTCAGAATTTTGTGCTCTTTCCAAATTTTTGGGTTGTAGAAAAATCCCAGCGGAGGCTTTTTTTTGGAGTTGTCAAAAATCTGAAAACTTATAATTCCGAACAATTTCAAATTAAGCTAAATTTTTCATGAGATTTCAAGTACACACAGTTATGTGGAGACTGCAAATATTGAGAATGAACATTTGAACAATTCTGATCCAAACACGATGAAAAATTTCATAGTTCTATTGGAATATTTCGATTTGTTCTGTCAAATGTATATGATACAGAAAAAATATTAAAAAAATCGCTAGAACCTTGGAAAAAATATAAACGTCCTGAAAATTTTACATTCTGTTCAGATTTGAATGCCCTACTACATACCATACATAATACTACTGGATGCAAATACATCGCAATTTGACGCATCATATCTCGTTGATACCATTTTGGCACAAAAAGTGTCGATCATTGTTGAGGGGGGGTCGTGGGAGGAGCGAAGCTCAGCTAGGTGGTTCTTTTTGTGTTCTTGGTCATATAGAACCGATCACGACAAGTTTGGTATCTTTTCCGACTAAATTCAAACTCCTGACCTCGAATCCGATGTGTAAATTTCAATAAAAACAAGTTTGAACAAGTTAACTTGAAAAAACTTGTTTTTTTCTTTGGCAATTTTGGCAGTCTTTTTTTCACTGTTAGAGGTCTGAAATCCTCGAAAATATTTCAAGAGCCATTAGATTCAAGTGCCTTTTTCACGAAAATCATTCACTCAACGTATTATTTTGTTTTTTGGTATTAAAAAATCAATTTGAACCTGTGAGTCGATCCGGCGTGGTGTCTACTACTGACCAGAACACTACAACATGCACCTGCAAATATAAATAGCTCAAACTCAAAACCCTGCAAAGCGATCCATAGCTATTTTGTTTTATGTTATAGCTAATTCAATTCTACAGAGATCCTTGAACTTTCAAAGATAAGTTATCATTTGTTCAAAAGTTTGAGCTAGTTTTATTTGCAGAAGCATGTTGTAGTGCTCTGGTTATTAGTAGAAACCGCGCCGGACCGACTCACAGGTTCAAATTGATTTTTTAATATCCAGAAACAAAATAGTACATCGAGTGGATGATTTTCGTGAAAAAGACACTTCAATCTAATGGACCATGAACTATTTTTGAGGGATTCAGACCTCTAACAGTAAAAAAAAACTGTCAAAATTGTCAAAGAAAAAAACAAGTTTTTTCAAGTTGACTTGTTCAAACTTGTTTCTATTCAAATTTACAGATCGGATTTGAGGTCAGGAGCTCCAATTAAGTCGGAAAAGATACCAAACTTGTCGTGATCGGTTATATATGACCAGGAAAACAAAAAGAATCACCTGGCCGAGCTCCGCCCCTCCCACGACCCCCCCTCAACAATGATCGACACTTTTTGTGCCAAAATGGTATCAACGAGATATGATGCGTCGAATTGCGATGTATTTGCATCCAATGGATTAACGGGTTTCATCCCCTCCATTTTGAGTTGCAACTGATCACCCCCCCTCCAATAACTTGAAACCCCGAAGTGGGATTTCTGTCAATTTTAGGTATGTAGTAGGGCATTTAAGTCTGAACAGAATATCAAATTTTCAGGACGTTCGTATTTTTTCCAAGGTTTCAACGACTTTTTTTACTATTTTTCCTGTATCATATACATTTGACAGAAAAAATCAAAATGTTCCAACAGAACTATGAAATTTTCAATCGTGTTTGGTTCAGAATTGTTTATATGTTCATTCTGAATATTTGCAGTCCCCACATAACTGTGTATACTTGAAAACTCATGAAAAATCGAGCCTTATTTGGAATTGTTCAGAATTATCAGTCTTCAGACTTTTGACAGCTCTAAAAAAAAAGCCTCCGCTGGGATTTTTCTGAAACCCAAAAATTTGGAAAGAGCACAAAATTCTGAACAGAATCTGTGATTTTCACGGCTACAGTATTTTTTTTGAGGTTGAAGTTATATTTCAGCTAAAATTCCTGTACTACATAAGCGTCCCTTCGAGAAGGTGAGATTTAATTGGGACATTGATGAAAAAGTTCTACATAGTCAGTTGAGCGTTAAGCGAGCATCCCGCATCCATTGTTGGGCCGACAGAACAAGTGACAGGTTAGGTTAGTTTTCCAAGGTGATGAAATAATTCAAAAGGTAGAACTAGGTAGCTAATTGTTGTGATATCTCAAGAATGCATGTTAGTTTCTTATTGAAACTTTTATTCCTACTTTAGACATGATAATGAAATTACACAAACTTGATTGAGAACTTTTACTGCATCTGTGTGTCAAATTTCAACTCTATATTTTCAATTTAGAGCTTGGGCAGACAAGAGCCCACACCCAATGTGCCACCTGAGGGCTTTCGATCAAAAATCATCTACCCAAAGTCTAATCAGATCATTCCAGGCTGAACTTATTATATGCTTTCGTACCTGATTTCGATTTGATCGGATCAATAATTCGGTAATTATCGTGGCAGACCGCTTAATTTGCACGATCGCAGAAGCAGTTTTATATATTCAGTAGGAAAATTACCGGAAAATGTTCAAGAACTAGTTATCTATTCTTTAAAAACAAATGGTAGAAATCTGTTCACGGAATAAAAAGTTGGAAAATTCCTAGTTTTTCCAGAGAGGAAAACTCAAAAACCGTGGGTCCGATTTTGAAAATTTCTCCTCCAAAAATTAATTTAATCTTTTTTCCAACTTTTATTCAAAGCATGTCTGCACCCAAAATGAATATTTCGTGGGGATAATTTTTTAAGGGGAGGGGGGGTTTTGAGAAGAGCGCTGCTCGTGAGATTGGTTTTCAAGTTTGGTTCGAAAGAAGAAGATGATCGAGTAGAAGAAGACGTTAGTTAGGCCGCCCCGGCCGCCCACATCTCCATTGTCCCTCCACCGATGAAGCTTTCATCCATTCCGGTGTCGAGCTAGATTCCAATCCACCACCTCGTCTCCGCCGTCGAGATTGCTGCTGTTCCTCCGGCGTTGACTGAACATCATCCTCATCGTCATCCGCTCCAGTCTTCCCAGTCCTGTTTCCTGTTTTGCCAGTTATGATCATCCAAATTCTCCTGTTGCCCGTTGACATGGCCTGTCACTGGTATTGTGCTGTTCCTGAAAATCAGAGTTTCTGACATATTGATGCTGCCAGATGACCATAGCGACTTCCAACTGTCTGCTTTCGCTTCGTCAGTCAACCGTGGGCCACCATACGACAGCGCCGGCGTCTACAGAATACGCCCCGTCGTGGTACCATCGTAGACATCACCAGGCGATCCATCTCTCAGTCGGCGTCTATCCGCCACAGCACAGTCCAGTGAGTGGTGCTTTGTTATAATGGCATGCCAGCGTACATGTCTGTTGACCTGGCCTTTGCTCACGGAAGGTTGAGCCGCCACCAACTCTAAATTATCTGTCGACGTCTATCGTCTATATCATTTGACTATTACCCACCTATTATTACCTTTTTCGGCAATATCATCAAAATTGGGGTAGGGATATAAATTTTGGGGAAAGATACCAAAGTAGTGTATGTGTCTCTGATCCCTTTCGATGTTCTAGGTGAAGCTGTCTTACTGGAGGATTGCCCGGCTGGCTCCAGTGTGCCGTTAGGACCCTCGTAGGGCTCCGTCTACTCCGCTGCTACACTGGTGGCGCCCGATTTACCTTCTCAAGTGCCGACGGAGACCTAACACCACGAGGCGAGTCCTGTAGCCGTGGCAGTTTTCCAGTAAGAACGATGGTTTCACCGATGGACAGAGAAAGGTCGAGGATGGTTATGAGCTTCACTCTGGGACCTACTAAGTATCTTTTCTATTTTATTTTGCTTTCTTCGTAACACCAGAAACGGTTACAGTTTGTTTTGTATTCCTTTTGTTATGTAACCTTGCGTCATGAATATAACTGTTGACCTGTTTCCTTTTTGCTTTTCCTATCCTTGACCCTATGCTGAATGCACGAAATCTCATAACCCGAACCCACACTCACCCCAGACTATGAGCTAGTCGTGGCCAAGACCATCAAGGGGTATATACCCGAGGAGCGATTCTCCTTGCCCCGAAGCCATGAGCGGCTTGAACTGGTCACCCAGATCAGACGGTATTATTTACACGTAATTCAAATTTATACCTCAGTTATACAAAAATTATACATAATATTATATCATTCATATTATATCATATACATTGTATAAAATAATAATTGTGAAATAAAGTTATGATATTTCTGCAATAATATTTCGTGGGGCTCACCGGTATATGGGCTCACCGCATGTTGAAGTTTGCACTGCAGTTTTTTCAAATTCACGGAATGTGCGAATTTCATATTGAAAAAATTACCGTCGGAAAACCGAAGCCGTGTTAATTTTGAAAATAGACTTAAAAGACGCCCAGTTCAATCTACTTCCGATATCAGTCGAAAATTTTCGAAAAAAGTCGATCCTCGAACAGGAATGAATTTTTGAGTGGAGTGCTGCATCAAAAGCGAATCATCCTGGTGAAAATCTGGGTGAGACGTTCTATCGACTGGCAACGGCTAGGAGAAATTTTGAAAATTCATAACGCCCGACGGGAAAATGGTGGAAAATTGCAACTGCAGATTTAATTTGACTCTTACGTTTTGTTGCTTCCTGCCAAATTTGGTCCCAATTCATCGGATTGATTTTGAATAATTAAATGGTAAAGTTTTGAGCTTTGCCATTTTTTATTTTTTGACAAATAGGGCAATATTTTCAACTGTTCTGAATACAGTTTTTTATGGGCTTTCAAACGGAATTTTGCAAGTCAAGTTCTGTGAGATATAGTTTTTGTCATTTTTTGATAGTGACACTTCCGTTTGACAGATGACAGTCAAAAACTAATTAGCTCATTTAACAGCAAGACTCTGTCTATATGCCAAATTTCAAGTCAATCAGACAATAATTGGTTCGGCAGCTATCGTGTCAGAACGTTTTTCCTGCATCCTGCATCATCACATAATTTTCCCTTGGACGGGCCGGGAACAGGGGCGGACTGGCCAAGGCCGCTAGGCCGCAATCTTGGCCTAGTTTTTTGACGAAGGGCCCCCAAACCTTTGGTCGATTAGGGGCCCCCGCGGACCAAAAGTAATTGGGTTAAAAAAAAATACAAAAACAATTATACGAAAACAAAATGGGCCCTTCAGGCCTCGAGGTCGGTAGCTTTCACCAGGTAGTTACAAATACTTTTACCAATAATAATAATTTCAATTTAAAATTAAAAAAAAAGTTTCAGCCTGTGACCCCCCTCCACGTCACAGGGGGGCCCCCAAATCACACCAGCGGCCTAACATTTAGAGCCCCAGTCCGCCCCTGGCCGGGAAAGTAATAACCACTGACTGGTAATAACCAAAATATCGATTCTTGCAAATAAACCAATTCAGACAAGTGGCAAGCTAACCGTCAGTTCCACAAAAAAGATGATCAGCGATCAAGGCTGATTGCAGATTAACGGAACTTTTTTCTGCTGAATGCTAGGTGATAACTCGCAAAAAATGCCTGAAATCTGTACTAGACCCATCATCTTCCCATTATTGAGGGATAAACCAGCATTTCCATTGATCAGTCAGCTACAAATTGACAAAGAAAAATCGCAAATCAACTAATCTCGTATTATCTGTTTTGTGGAACCCACGGTAAGTGGTTACGCACAAAGATAAGATTGAAAGAAATGCGTTTTCATAGCGTTCGCAGGTAGAAAATCATTTGCGTGAAAAGTACCTACGTCTCTACATCCCGGTATTTTTGATAAAAACCTGAACCTACCTATTTTTTTATTTGTTTTGTTTAATCTAAAGAAAATACCTATATATTTATGTGAAACCTAAGTACCTACACGCTTTTTCTACTTCCAATTTTGAAAGATGGTCGGCAGGATGGTACCTCGCAAAGATCCGAAGGTGAGCGAATCAAGTTGTCTGATTTTCAACACTACTACCTACTTGTTGATACTTTATTAGCATTATCACCTGTTGCCAATTCCAATTTTTATAAGTTTTCCTTAAGGCTGTATACGCAGGGTATCAATATTTCTCCCTCAAAAATAAAGACGTAGAGATTTTGATGGGATTCCATTAAATGTTTTTCCACCTTATTTCCGTTTGAATTACCCCACATTTTTTTAGAAGCCGAGAAGTATAGCCCTAAAACACTGGAGGAGTTTCTGATGAATTGCCGGAACATTTTTTGACAAACGAAAAAATTATCAACTGGTTTATACTTTTGAGAAATAGTCTGGCGGAAAAAGACCAGAATTGTGCACGTAGGAAACGGACTAAGACGTAGAAAATTGAAAACATGTCCGTTTTTTGAAAAGAGTTGTCAACAAAGAAGAAATTTTTTTACGTAATTGAAAAAGCGCTTTTAATAAATTTTTTAATACACTCAGTACACCGTATAAAAAAATGAGTTTTTATCTTCAGTTTTGAGAGAGAAATATTGAAGATAACTTTGCCCTGCTGAGAATACAGCCTTAAGGCTGAGCTTATGATCATTGAATCAAGCGTCAGAGAATTATTTCAAGTTGAATAATAATCATTCGCCACTTTTTTTTCAGTCACCCACAGAGAAGGTCGAAACGAAAGAACAAGAATCCGTGCCAGGACCCTGCATTGTTGAAATAAAAGACGATTTCGATAGTGGCACTCTTCCCAGATTTCAAGTTTCCAACTTAACAGTACGAGAAGATTTTGAAGATGATAACTGCTGCTGCGATCGCTGTGCATGCTGCGGAAAGTGTTGGGCTAAAACACCACCATGTCTTCGAATGTTTTTGATTGGATTAGGGACGGTTTTGCTGTGCTCATCCCTTTATTGTCTTTATCTTTACTTTTATTATCTGCAATACAATCATATGCACCCGAGTTTGCACCACAAGTAGAATATGATTATTAGGTGCAAATATTCACAACAATATCTAATCATATGAGATTATTTGCGGGGAGCCTCGATTCCCGGAAGGTAGTTTTGCACCTGATTACCATTTCAACCTTGGTTCGGTGACTGACGGACCAACAATGATCTTCTGTATTTTCTTGGACACAGGGTCACCTTCTTAGCACTGACGAGTACCCATCCATGAAGTCACCACCCGAAACGTTGTTTGACTTTGATTGAGGTACCGGTTCGGCTAACACTTTCAGTTTGCGACACGCTGTCTCCAGATGGTATTACTGAATTACTTTATTACTGAAAATTCGTTTTTGTCATAGGTATTTTAAATTGAAGAGGTACATAGTTACTAAATACAATAATCAGTTTCAACCAAGGCAGCATTCAACACCGAATGCTCTGATCTTATGAATTTTGACCTTCTTGTAATCAGTGACTGAGCACCAAATCAGTACCTACTCTCTGCAGGTACTCATACTTACAGTGTCTTTAATACAAGGTTACTTCAATTTACTATACTTCATTGATTCAAGGATAGGTACCTTTTTTTTTCAAATCTCAGTCAACACCTTCATCTATCCACCCCTTCAATTATGTATTTATAATGAATATATTTCAGGCATCTACTGCCTCTGCGTGCGTATATCTAAATGTTCACATAAATATCTATACTAAGTAATAAGTGAATAATTATGTACCTACGTATGATAATAGACTTTATTATTCTAGGAAAACAAAAATTCTCAAAAATACTGAGTGACTTGATATAGAACTCTATAAAAATCGAATTTGTTGTATTTATTATTTTTACTGGTTTCATTACTTCACGTGAAATAAAGTGATGGAAGGAACCTATTTAGGTAATTTTATGAAATAAAATAAATTACATTATTTTTCAAGTTTTTATTTACCGTCAGTGTCTATTGTTACCGTCTTTAGGAATAGTTGTGCTGTAGATGACGATCCCAGTCTTCCTGATGTTGCCGACCTGATGTCGGCGACCTTTGACAAGCTCTAGTTTTCAAAGTTAAACGGCATGAATGACACTACGAAAAATGCTCTTATGGCGGCTTTACAGAACTTCGTTTGTCGCCGGTGACAGTCCTCCACTCCACTGTAGTTGAATAACTTGAACGACACGACGACAGAAACTCGTGTCGCGGGAATTATAGCAGATCGAATCCTATTGGCCAGCGACACTGTCGCCGGCGACGAACGAAGTTCTGTAATGCCTCCCTTACTCCCAAACGCTTAATCTCCAATATTTTGTCGTATTTATGTTGTGAACCATTATGTCATAGAGAGATGGTTGGTATATCAAAGTGTTTCTTGTTGATGATGGCGACATGAAGTCGTCATCTCCGCCAGGCGAAAAATTAGTTTGCTATAGCCCGAACTACAATGATCATTCAAAGCCGATTTTCAGCCTGTTGGGAATTATTTCCTTATTGCCTCAATTTTTCATCCCTGTAAAGTTTCGTCCTTGGTTTGAGAGCAGCTCCAGTGGTAAAGTAGGCTCACTTGTACCGTGATTCTAGTCGACTGTGAGATTTTGTTTCTAAGTTTCCAAATGTGAAATATAGAAAATCCCCAAAACGTTGCAGTAGGCTGCTCTGGCCGGACCAGTTTTGAAACACATTTTTTGCGTATTTCCTTTGCAGATAGCCGGAACTTTTTTCCGGGACGTGATGTTTGACGCTTTTATCCATTTTATTGGAAAATATAACAATTTTCGACCTGTTTTTAATTTTCGCCAATGCTTCAAACTGAAGAGTATACAATGCCCTTCGTCCAAAAAAGGGGCCCCATGCAATCATCAACCTTTTCGCCTCTTCCAGTCAAAAATACAAGCCAAACCCTGAAGAATTGAGGGCTATACCAGGATCGCCGTGCAGTCTGTCATTTGCAAAAGAATTTACGTGTAAAAAGTAAATTAAACCAAATTTCAAAAAACCCAGCCGCTCAAAGTTGCGTATTGGACCGAAATTGATGTTAGTACCTTCAATTTGCAATTTGCTTTCGTTTTGGGGCTTTCCGGGACGAGTTTTTGTCGACCCTGAATGGGCCGCCGTCAAGATGACTTAGATTTGCGGCCACTCCGTGCTCTTTTGTTGTCTATATGACAGCTCTGCGTCCCCCTAGTCGACCACATATGACCAGGTCAGTTTCCCAAGATTTTAATATCAATTTGATAAGAAATATAACTTCACTTCCAGAGAAGTCAGTTTCACACCAGGTGAAAAAACGGCAAGCCTACAATGCTGAAGTAAATAATTTGCTCAGCCAACTAGAGTCACAGTACAAGTGAACTTACTATACCTACTCCGAATCCTTCGGAGTAGGGTGTCGGAAGTGCTTCCGGACACTTGCTTTTGTTTCCCAAGTCAACCCTAAATGGTATTTTTGTTGATCGCACTGTACAGGGTGTTCACGCGAGACGGATACCCCCCATAAAAATTTCCCTTCGCGATAATTGGGAAAAAAACTTTCCTGGAATAATTTTTTCCGTAGTTTCTGAATATGTCAAGTATAATTTTTCATTTCGTGCCACATAGACAGTGTCGCAATTTTTCTACATTTTTTCAAAACACCTTATCACTGACATGGGGGATGCCGGCCAGCTCCCAGGGTCGTCGTAGGTGGTTCGCTACCGCGAACGGCCTTTCCGAGTTGCAACTGTAGAGGTGGAATTGATGATGGAAACACTCGTATTGGACTTTTTTCACTGACACTTATTAATTCTTTTGATCACTTGATCTCGTTTGCAAAGGCCTCCAGCCGGGTAATGATGTGGGGTCCCTTTGCTTGTGGCAAAGGAACTCCTGTGTTTCATAGCCCCAATCGATGCTCATTGTTATCCTGATTACAAAAATTTTTGATTCAGAGCTTCAGAAAAAAATTCAGAAATGTCATGCATTTTTATAATCAAGGTAACAATGTGCATCGATGATGTTGATGAATTCCAGGGTGTTTGAAAAAATTACAAAAAAATTGCGACACCCTGTTTATGGCACGAAATGGAAAATTATACTTGACATATTCAGAAACTATAAATAAATAATAAATAAATAAATAAGTTTATTCCTTCTTTAGCAATCACACCATTACAAAGCGGTCTCCAAAGTGCTTACAAAAAGTTGAAGAGAATAAAGCAGTAAACCTTACTTAAAGTTCCTTCAAGGAACTTTGTGTGTAAGTGCAAGTGCATGATCACCGTATAATATGTTTAATATGCGTATAATTTTGGGCTATGAAAAGCCTTTGCAAAAGATGGACATACATGTTTGAAAAAAAAAAGTATAGGTAAAATTTGAAACGAACACAAGAGTACAACAAGTTAAAATGAGGGTATAGTTTAAAAACGTTTGGGAGAAAAAGAACGTATGCGGTCTCATGTGGTGTGAGTATTCGTGTCAGAGTGCGTGCGTGTCGCCTCGTCTCTGAAATGATAATATATCACTGGTAAGTATCCATTGCTTCAGTTCTTTTTTTCTCTGGATACAATT
The DNA here is from genome assembly GCA_949128115.1 of Anaspis maculata. NCBI lineage: Eukaryota > Metazoa > Arthropoda > Insecta > Coleoptera > Scraptiidae > Anaspis > Anaspis maculata. Next base: position 25,525,987 of record OX421966.1, read on the forward strand.
GTTATTATTCCTTATGAAATCAGGTACCTTGTTGAAAAGCTTTGGGGCCAGGTAAGTGAAACAGCTTTGACCAACCGTTTTCCAAGCTCTAGGAACGACAATTTCACCCTTTCCTCGTAGATCATGCTTATATGTCTTTTCGGATTTGAACTTTTGTTGTTGTTTTGTTTGGTACAAAAATAGCTTATCCATGAAAATTTCTTTTATTTTGTAGATACTATATTCCTTGAATAATAAGTAGAGAGCGGATTTATAATTTTTTACATGTTCTATTCGCTAAGCTGAATGCAACTGTCGACTTGCAGCTTGACGTTTCCATCTATAAGGAACCTAAATACCAAGTTTTATTTCGCATATAATTTATTATTTTGACTTTTTACCGCATATAAATTGATAGTCCATATAATCGCATATTTAGTCCATATTTTTGCACATAACTAAATATTTGTCAATATTCTGGCCATTTCATTTATATTAGCTGAAAAATCACGATTTTTTCATTTCAAGAAAAAAAAATTTCGAAGGAATTTTTTTTTTACTTTGATGGTCAAAGTTGGTTGGTTGGTTTTACATGTGAATGTTAGATTTTTTACTTTTTTTGCAGCTTATATCACATATTTACTCGCATATATTGCTTTATTTGAACATTTTTACCGCATATTTTGATACTTTTTAAGCGCATATAAACTACATATTTTGAGCTTTTTTACCGCATATAAATCCGCTCTCTAATAATAAGTCACTACTATAGTAGACTCCCTTCCTCAACATAATCTTTTTCAGCCTTTTGTGGGTTTGGTGTAGTGGTTTCAAATGAGTAATGTTTATTCCACCCCAAGCTATTATCCCATATCTTAAAATGGACTCGACAAGAGCTTCGTAAACCATCAATAACGGCTTCGTGTCCATAACGTTTCCGAGCTGTCTAAAAGGGTACAAAAGTTGGCGAAGTTTCTTGTTTGTTTTCTCAGCATGTTTCTCCCACCTCAAGTGTTTATCGAGTTCAACACCCAAATATCTAACTGTATACTATATAACTATATACTATAACTATATACTTGACATATTCAGAAACTACGGAAAAAATTGTCTCAAGAAAGTTTTTTCTTTTTTGAAATACGAGTTGAAATAGGTACCTACTTATCATGAGGGTAAAGTTTTTTATAGAAGGTCTCGCGTGAGCACCCTGTATCCCTGTACAATAAATGAGTCTAGATACTTTGATTCTCGTTGGTTTTAGTGTGTGGTGTCAGAACCTCGCTAAAGTTTGATTCAATAAGTTGAAGCGACAGAGACCTGTCCTGTGACAAGAGCTTTCTGATTCCGTTAAATAATGAAAGCCAGATTAAATCGGCCTAAAGGTGACTGTACCAGATTTTGTATGCGATGGTACAATATTCCGAGAGGACTCCTTCTTCGCAGCTGATGCATTAATTCTTTTGAAATAAAAAATATTCTTGATGGTCGAAAGATTATCCGCGCAATTGCACCTAGGCTCAATTTCTATTCCTTATGTTACATCCCTGTTTGCCGAGCTGTTTGCTTATTCAATAATATTATAGGAATTATATTATTCACTATACAATAGGAATATGACTTTGTCGCATTTTCTGAAAGATAAATATATTTTACAATGCATTCAAATAAAAAAGCGTTGTCAAATAAACAATAATCAATTTCCTAATAATATGGATAGGGATAGCCGAAGTGTCCATGTCCACCATAGTGAATATGTGTCCAAGTGAGTGATGTCCGAACTGGATATACTACTGGAACAACTGGAACAACTGGTGCCCAGGATACTGAAAACAAACAGTAATGTTAATAGATACCTATTCAATGCGCAACAAATATGTTGTCGCGAAGGAAAAATTGGTCCGACCTTGGACCACGATAACTTTTGAATCACACAAACCATTTCGATTCTATTTTGACAGTTAGTGAGCTCAGTCTTTCTGTTATCCACCTTCAAGATTTGAAGATCAGAAAGTTTTATGTAAAATATCCACAGGGTGAAATGTAAAACAGTGCAAAATTCCAGCAAATGCAACGGACCCCCATTTCAAAATTTTCCCAAATGCAAATACCGTAGGTATGTTCGTTAAAATCATGAATTAGGGCAGGCTATGGAAGTAGAAACGTATGTCGTGAATTTATCAATAATCACTCAAAGGACCCCGCACGATTCTTATGGAAAATGGGTCTCGGTCAAATTCTCTAATTTTTTTATATGTTGTAGCCCAATTCGACACGAGCCAAAATTCATCGTCCGTTACCCAAAAAAATGGACAGTTTTTTTCTATAAGGGGTTGAAGATGGGTTATTTTAAGGTAAAAAAATATGTTCCAACGTAAGTGAGAACATTTCAATGTCCTTCCTAACACATATGGCTCATGACAATTCCCTTTTTCTTTTATAAAAAAATCAACCCCCTCCCACACCCCCAACCCCTACTTGTAAGTATCAAATTCGAAATTTACATTTGAAAGTCATGCAGATGGTTCTATTTTGTCGAATTATGAATTTTGGCACAAATTATTTTTCCTACCCCCCAATAGGGGGTGGGGTTGGAAAAGAAACCGTCGGTCAATTCGGATGAATTTCTGATATTATGCTTCACCAGTTACGCTAAACAAGATTACCAAAGGAAAACTCATTCGTATGATCAGTTTCCACCCCACAGAGGGTTGAAGTTGACTATAATGAAGCATAAAACATTCTTCCATCTCATAAACCAAATCAATGGAAATTGTGGACTTTCATACTATCTTGTTTCGTAAAAATGTATATTCTTCAAAAATACTCTCAACCTCGTCCTTCATCCCCTATCCCTGTTTCTGAACATCATTTTCGAAATAAATCTTGAAAATTATATTATTTTTATTTCATCCTTCACATGGTCGCAGTAGGTGGCATAAGAGTGTGACATGATATTTTGCCTTGATTGAGCAGCTTTCGCTTCAAATTACATTAAATTCTTCAATCTAAACTATAAATAGAGGTGTATTCGTACAAAAGAAAAAATTTAGAAATTATGCACAGGTAAACATAATTAACCTGCTTTGAAGTTGAAACTTGATAGGAACACCAATATTTCAAAAATGATAATAATCCAGTCAAAAATCAATAAAAAAATATATATCCCACCCTAGCTTATGTTAGCTTATCCTAGCACTCTTACATAAGCATAGTGAAAGTAAATTTTGAGAGGGGATTCACAATCAGATGCAGAGAATCCGACCATAGACCTTCTCCTACATTTTCAAGATTTATTTTGAATATGATGTTCAGAAACCAGGATAGGGGATGAGAGACAGGGTTGAAATTATTTTTCAAAAATAGACATTTTCACAAAACAAGACGATATGAAAGTCCACAATTCCCATTCATTTGGTTTATGACATGGAAGAATGTTTTATGCTTCATTATAGTCAACTTCAACCCTCTGTGGGGTGGAAACTGTGAAGCATAATATCAGAAATTCAGCCGAATTGACCGATGGTTTTTTTTTCAACCCCACCCCCTATTTGGGGGTTGGAAAAATAATTTGTGCAAAAATTCATAATTCGACAAAATAGAACCATCTGCATGACTTTCAAATGTAATTTCGAGTTTGATACTTACAAGTAGGGGTTGGGGGTGTGGGAGGGGGTTGATTTTTTCATAAAAGAAAAAGGGAATTGTCATGAGCCATATGTGTTAGGAAGGACGTTGAAATGTTCTCACTTACGTTGGAACATATTGTTTTACCTTGAAATAACCCACCTTCAACCCCTTTAGAAAAAAAACTGTCCATTTTTTTTGGGTAACGGACGATGAATTTTGGCTCCTGTCGAATTGGGCTACAAAATATAAAAAAATCAGAGAATTTGACCGAGACCCATTTTCCATGAGAATCGTGCGGGGTCCTTTGATGTCAACATGATGAGCCGTCGTCATGAAATACATTTTGGACATATGTTTCGAAGTTCACAGCCTGCCCTAATTCATCATTTTAACGAACATACGGTATACAGGTGTCCCGTTTTTCAACGCTCACTATTGGTATCTCGGAAACGGTAAGAGATGCAAAGTCGGTTAAATTACAAAAAAGTTGCGCAATTTTATGGCTATTCCAAAAATGTCAAAATATCGAAGATATCTTTGGTCATTTTTGAAATATCCCAAAAAAACTGAAAAATGCCGAAATCGAAAATTTCAAATCATTTCTTTATTATGACAGCTATCAATTTTAAAATTGGTATCTTGACATTTTTGAATGTCCTTGATCGACTGACGATAATTTTTTCCTACGCTCACTAGTTTTTGAGTTATGACAGTTAACTTCATTTTTTCTTATAGACACCATATCATCAATCTACTCCATAAAACTAATCTTTTCTTTCTCTTTACAAATATATAGAACACTTGTAGCATTTTTGTCAAAATAACTTGTGAAATTGAAAGAACCATTTCTGTGGCGAAAAAATCGAGTTACCGCTTCGGTTGCCATGCTCTTGTGGCATATAATTAATGGAATTTGGTTGCTATGATCTCTTGATTTTGGAAAAAGTTCAGTTACATTCCGTTTTTGTGTATTTGATAATGATGATAAATAACAATAAAGCAAATACAGAACCAAGTATGACACAAAATGACATAGTTATAGCAATGAACATTCATAATTCACAATTGCTCGAATTGGAGTCCATTTTGGTCTATGCAGAGTTGTGTACTTTTTAGCCATGGTTTCAAAGGCTGCGCTGATATCGTGCGGGTTATCAATTGACTGAAACGCATCATCAACTCCTTGTTTCCAGGGATGTTCTGTCATGAACCACAAATTCGATCTTTGAGCGTTCCCCGCAAAACGGACCCTATTTCGAGTAATTGTAAATTATAAATGTTTATTGCTATTGCGATGTTATTTTGTGTTATACTTGGTTTTGTTTTTGTTTTATTGTTATTTATTATCATTATCAAATACTTAAAAACGGAGTGTGACTCAACTTTTTCCAAAATGAACCGACCATGGCAACCGAATGCCATTGTTATTATGCCACGTGAGCATGGCAACCGAACCAGTTACTAGATTTATTCGCCGCAGAAATGGTTTTTCCAATTTTTAAAGGATATTTTGACAAAAATGCTACAAGTGTTTTATATCTTTGTAAAGAGAAAGAAAAGATTAGTTTTATGGAGTAGATTTATGATATGATGTCTATAAAAAAAAATTAAGTTAACTGTCATAACTCAAAAACTAGTGAGCGTAGAAAAAAATTATCAACGTCAGTCGATCAAGGACATTCAAAAATGTCAAGATACCAATTTTCAAATTGATAGCTGTCATAATAAAGAAATGATTTGAAATTTTCGATTTCGGCATTTTTCAGTTTTTTTGGGATATGTATTTCAAAAATGACTAAAGATATCTTCGATATTTTGACATTTTTTGAATAGCCATACAATTGCGCAACTTTTTTGTAATTTAACCGACTTTGTATCTCTTACCGTTTCCGAGATACCAATAGTGAGCGTTGAAAAACGGGACAGCCTGTATATGTAGAAGGATCAAGTGGGGGCACTAGGTGAATTAACCTTACAAATGGTGATGAAAGCATGAAACTCTGTGCATTTACTCAGAATGAGCTCCTCTTTCAGATAAGAGGTGGAGCCACGCCGAATTTTCACCGGAAGGGGGCTCGAGGGGCTCGGGGGGCTCCTGAAAGTTCAAGGTGCTAGGACTTCCACCAAACCGCTCATCAGTTCGTTTTAATAATTAAAAAGGGAACTTATGAATATATCGTAAGCATTGACGGCGTTTATCGCCTTGTCCCGGGAGTTTTTCATTATGAAAAAAAATTAGTTCCTCGGCAGATCACAGAAATTGGTTTTATTTTATTTTGACCTACAAAGAATTGATAAGAAGATGTGCAACACGTTGATTCCCACAAATTTGTATCCTCTGAACTCGTTTGTGAAGTCAAAATTTTGATGGTGTATCTTCTTGACGAGAAGCATTCCAAAGAATAAGCTATTTTCAACACTGAGTTCAAACAGGATTTTTCCAATGTTCTGAATCGAAATTACTAAATTCCTCCCAGCAAAACATACCCTGAACCGTTCTTTGGGATTACCGCGTGCGATTGAACGTGAAGTAAGTCCTGAAACACCATCAGAATTTTTCTTCTGTGATGCTGCGCTCCACTCTCGACCGGGGCAATCAGGTTTCTACATAGCATGAGCGGAGTGTATACACGATGCAGGGTATTTTCTCAGTTCAGTCAAATTTTCTATAATTGAAATTGTGTCATAATATTGAAATTACGTGTATACACTCCGCGCATGCTATGTAGGAACCTAATTGCCCCGGTCGAGAGTGGAGCGCAGCATCACAGAAGAAAAATTCCGATGGTGTTTCAGGACCCACTCCACGTTGAATCGCACGCGGTACTCCCAAAGAATGGTTCAGGGTATGTTTTGCTGGGAGGAATTCAGTAATTTCGATTCAGAACATTGGAAAAATCCTGTTTGAACAAACTGTTGAAAATAGCTTACTCTTTGGAATGCCCCTCTTCAAGAAGATACACCATCAAAATTTTGACTCCACAAACAAATTCAGAGGATACAAATTTGTGGGAATCAACGTGTCGCACATCTTCTCATCAGTTCTTTGTACGTGAAAATAAAATACAACCAATTTCTGTGATCTACCGGAGAACTTATTTTTTTTCACAATGAAAAATTCCCGGGACAAGACGATAAACGCCGTCAATGTTTACGATATATTCATAAGTTTCCTTTTTAATTATTTAAACGAACTGATAAGCGGTTTAGTGGGAGTCCTAGCACTTTGAACTTTCAGGAGCCCCCCGAGCCCCCTTCCGGTGAAAACTCGGCGTGGCTCCACCTCTTATCTGAAAGAGGGGCTCATTCTGAGTATGTGTACCAAATTCCATGCTTTCATCACCATTTGCAAAGTTTATCCCAATTTTGGCTCTTAGCACTCGCACTATACATGAAGCGTGATGTTTTGGCTTGCGCCCAGTTTTAAAATCTTTTAAATCGGAAGTCTGGTTCTGACTTTATGATTTTTTCTCTTGGAGGATGCTGATTTATCCTATCATTACAAGGAAGACTATGTTGCTCCGACGATAGGAGGTTGCACTTCCCGAATATTATTTCTTCAACGGTTCTCAGCAACTTAACTTGCAGACCATCTGGAATACCTTCATCAAGGCCCCAAAAAGGGGGCTCATCCAAATGACCGACACAGGTTTTTTTTCTCAAAAATTGCATTCGATCAGATTTTCACATTTGAACCAAGTTTTCTTTGTGATTTAGACCTCCTGAACTTGATTTCTGATGGTCAATTTCAGTTTTTGATGATGACAGGCTCCCTAGAGGATTCACAACAGCAATAAAAAATGAATCACTTTCTTTTTCCAATATTTGTCACAAGTCACAATTCAGTGTTTGTAACGATAATAATGAAGAATGCATGGTAGATGTTTTTGTTTTTCTTGGCTTAGCACGCCAAGAGGTTTTTGCTCCTTTATTTCTTATTATTGCTACATTCCGGAAATCCAGATGATGAATCAAATGAGAAAACTTGAGGCTTTTTCGAATTCAAATTTATGAACTGTAAGAATATGCATAGATACGTTTATGAATTTGTTCCAGCAAGATGACCTCTAGGGAGCCTGTCATCATAAAAACTGGAAGTGACCATCAGCATAAACTCAGGAGGTCAAAATCACAAAGAAAGCTTGGTTCAAATGTGAAAATCGGATCGAATTCAATTTTTGAGAAAAAAAAACCTGTGTCGCCATTTGGATGGCCACCTTTTTTTGGGGCCTTGATGGAGATATTCCAGATGGTCTACGAGTTAAGTTCCTGAGCACCGTTTAAGAAATAATATTCATGAATTGCAACCTACCATCATCAGAGTAACATAGTCTTCCTTGTAGCGATAGGATAAATCAGCATCCTCCAAGATACAAAATCATCAAGTCAGAAGCAAACTTCCGATTTCAAAAATTTCAAAACTGGGCACAAGCCAAAACATCACGCTTATGATCCTCTTATTTGCATTCGAGAAAAAATAGTAGTTTACGACACGAGTTGGCTGTTACATAAGTGGTTTTCAGACACGAAGCCGAAATTTACAGAACGAGGGCGCAGCCCGAGTTCTGTGAGAGGCTGAGTGTCGGAAAATATCTTGTGTAACAAGCCACGAGTGTTGTACAACATTTTACGTGTTTGTTTCAGTGCAAATTGTGAAAATGTTGTAGTTTTTGAGGTTATTTTGACAAGTGTCAAATTAGGTACATAAACTGTAAAATCCATATACAGCTTATAAAAAGTCTTTATGTTTTATGTATCAACACAACAAACACGTAAAAAATTGAAAATGGGGGTTCGTTGCATTTGCTAAAGTTTTGAACTGTTTTACATTTCAGCCTGTGTAGATATTTCACATGAAGCTTCCTAATCTTTACCTCGTAAAGATGGATAACGGAAAAACTGAGCTCACTATCTGTCAAAACACCAAAACAGAATCGAAATATTTTGTGTCATTCAAAAGTTATCGTGGTCCAAAGTCGGACAAATTTTTCCTTCGCAACAACATATTTGTTGGGCAGTTCAATAGTAGGTACAAGAGGGATGATTTTAACCTTGTAACCTGCGAGGGGGGGGAGGTAATAGAATATATCTTTTTGATAAAGAATATAAATAAAAATGGAAGATATGGAATTTCAACTGAAAATCAAGTAACATTTTATTTGTGGAGGAAATAACAAAAAATTGAAAATAAAATAAAATAAATGGAAAATAATGTAGAATATGTCAAAGGAATGGATCATAAATACAGAATACATACAGGGTGTTTGGTGTTCGCAAACTTGGGGTGAAAAATAGAGCCGCAGTTAGGAAAATGCTCCAAAAGTGCCAGAAAAATGTTGAAAAATTTATGATTCTTATTTTTGAAAATATAGAGGGTTGAAAGGTGGTCCTTCGACCCCTTCTATTTCCATTATTTTGAAAAAATTCAGGAAACTCTTTCCATCAAATCAAAAAAACTTTAACCTTTGAATGTAAGATAATATAAGATAAGATACATTTATTGCCTTTAATAAAACTGTTTACAGGGTGTAGAACTGTCAAAAATAAATAAATAAAGGACCAAAAACACAGACATGTGTTTTGTAATCTTATTTAGTGTACAAGCTGGTTCATCCTAGCTCCCATAGCGGTCTTACCGCTCAAGATAAAAAAAAAGATGTAGAAGAAAAGTTATGTGGTTTGATGAGATCTATGACCTAAGATTATATTTTGACGGGATTAACGAAGCGTATTTTTATTTAATAGAATACCTAAAAATTTTTATGTCAAGCTTTTTTGACTGCCTTATGCCTGTATCTTTGTTTTTCAATTGTGTAGCAATGCTACCAACTGAAAATCAAAAACTGAAATAATAGCATTTTCACACTTTGCTTAAAAAAATTGTAGCAGCCTTACTTGGTGATAATCAATTCAATGACTATTATCCCAATGTCAAAAAGTTGCAAAGTTACATACAGGGTTAACAAAAAAAATAAAACTTTATAATTTCCTAAGTACCTATCATACCCCATTTTATTTTCAAATGGCATGTCTCCAGTTTTATAAAGCTATCCGATATATTTCTCATCCTCTTTCATTTTTAGTAGGAGTACTCTCTTAAACCCCATATTTTTGGGATAATTGTAAGTTTTCACAAAACTTGCAATTTTTTTTGATAAAAAATCGAAAACTGAGTCGGCCGTGATGAATAAGAGACAAGCCAAATAGTACGCAGCTGTCAGTTGGTCAGTCTCAATATTGTCGAACAAAGAAAAATGACTCAAACGCAAAAAGAAATCAAAGTTGAATCCTGGCCATCTGGATTCATACAAGAATATCATATCAATCATTTCCCTCGAGTAAAGCCATTTTTCTATGTTCGACAATGTTTAGACTGAATAACTGTCAGCTGCGTACCATCATAGTGGACTTGTGTAAACATTTTCTTTATGTAAAACATTAATAAACATTACATTACATTACATTACATCATAGAAGCTGCGTACCATAGAAGCTGCGTACTTTTTGGCTTGTCTGTCATTCATCACAGCCGACTTGGTTTTCGAAAAAAGTTAAAAAAATAGCAAACTTTGTGAAAACTTCCAATAATTATCTCGAAAAATATGACGTTTAATAGTTGCAGCGGTACGCTAGCGAAATGACCCTGATTTCGTATTTTGTGATACTGCAATGAAATTTGGCAAATGCAAACTACATAGAATTTCAAGTGATTTGACTCGCAGCACTCAAAACTTTCCAGATGTCAGAACTTTCACCATGCACCATTTCGTACCGCCCTATCTACCGTATAGGACTCGAACAACTTTGTTCCTGACCATCATAACATTTTTCGTCATGTCAACTCCATTCTTCTTATGGAAGAAAAATAATTTCTTTGCCTGGTCAACAATTTGGAATATATATATTTATTTTTTGACCACAGATAGATTGTCAAGTCCTTTTTGTGTGATCATCGATGAATCTGCATCCCCTTGATTCATTTATGGAAAAATTATAAAAAATTTATGGATTTATGAAAACTCTTGCAGTGCTATTCTTCAACGAAGGAGTGACCTCGACTTACCATTATTTTCAACATTACCTTTTTCAATGTTTTATACCAATGAATATGATTATTGTTGTACTAATATATAGCTTGAAGTTTTCTTCAACGGTGTGGATGATGAAACGGCCTCAGATTCCTTTCTGCAAAGCCGTCAAATTTGGCATTTTTGATTTTCTACAGGGAGCGACCAAAATGTCAATACACACCACTCCGCCCAAGAGCACCGGTTTCGGTACTTTCGCACCAATTTTCATTTCAGTATCATAAAATGCAAAATTGTTAGGCGTCAATATAGTTTCAGGCATTTATTCTTTTGAAATAAAAAATTCTTCTTGTGAATTCTTGATGACCGAAAGGTTATCCGCGCAATTGCACCTATGCTCAATCTCTATTCTTTATGTTACATCCCTCTGTTTGTTTATTTAATAATATTATTCCATAGACACAATAGGACTCTGTCGCATTTTGTGAAAGATAGATATATTTTTACAATGCATGCAAATAAAAAAGCGTTGTCAAATAAACAATAGTAATCAATATAAATATAATGTATGTCTATGTCCACCAACGTGAAGATGTCTCTTAGTGTAATATGTCCAACTTGGATATATTACTGGATAGTATGCTGTTGACACCCAGGGAACTGAAAACAAACAGTTATGTTAATAGATAGATACCTATTTAATAATAATAGTGGGTAGAAGAGGGATGATTTTGAGGTGGGGGGCTGGGAGGTAATAAAATATATTTTTTTTGTAAAAGAATATAAATAAAAATAAAAGATATGGAATTGCAACTCCCCACATTTCAAAAATGCTTCAGCGTTTGGAACAGCCTGATTTGGGTGTTTTTCTTCTAAAATATCAAAAATGGATTTGTCCCTTTGTTTGGAATTTGGATCCGAAATTCCTATACATCCTCGGCCAGTCACCCATCATGTTGCATCACGAATCTCCCCATTTCAATGATAATCTTGTAAAAATGCTATGATTGTGTTCTTCTTCTTTTCCTCTTGGCGAGTTGTTGTTGTTGTTGTTGTTGTTGTTGTTGTTGTTGTTGTTGTTGTTGTTGTTGTTGTTGTTGTTGTTGTTGTTGTTGTTGTTGTTGTTGTTGTTGTTGTTGTGGAATTTCACATCACATCTCACAGCCTCAGCCACTAATTCTTCAGCATGTTCTGGCTCCCATAGTTTCACCCTACGCTTCAATGATCGACGGATATCTGAACCTCCGCTAACCATTCTATCGCGCTGGAGAACGCACTTTCACTGCCGAGTTACTGCAGAGAAGAGAATTAGATATTCTTTCTGAGGGCCATTGTACCATTTGCAACATCTCTTATTTCACGAGCTAAAATATAAACGAATTGTCTTCCTACAGCGCCCTGGGGTAGATCGTATTGTTTTGCTCTCCAGTTTTATTATCTTTTTCCATATATTCCGCCACCGGAAGTCAGCACCTCCTTCACAGTTGACAGTTGATAAATCGGCTTCTAAGCACGCTGGCATCACCTCGGCAATGTGCTGAGGCATAGTGTGGTCTTCGTCAGCATCTCTCAGTTCTTTTTCAATCCGAGGTTTATTCTTTTGCGAGAACAGCGAATTTTTACACACACTGGGCTTGTCTGCCGCATAGACAGAGGAACCCTCTGAGCAGTTATTTTCCATTCGGTTTGCTTTTTCTCAAGTATTTTATCGAGGAACGACGTTGTCCATTAAAAATGGAGGAAATGAAAAACGGGTCAGTTGAACGGACTCAAATATATCGTTAGTCGACGCATCTTTTCTTTTCATGTAAGACCGACAACAACATGTTTGGTATCGTTCCTGATTAAATTTTACTTGCTGAATTCAAAATAATTCACTGTTGAAATTTCGATAGAAACAAGCTGGCAATGGGTACTAAAAATCTTTCAACCTAATGTTGACATTTTTTGTATCAAAATAAACTACGCAACGGAATTATTGTCGTACTCCAAATTTCACCCTTTTTCAAAACAAGAAAACTCCTGACTGGTTTGAACAATTTCAATTCTGTTTAAAGAATTTGAGAGGTTGATTCTCTAGCTATAGAATCGTATCAATTTCAATAAAGGATAGATATCAACTTGAGTTTCTACAGGGTGAAGAAAGTAGTGCAACGTTTATAAAGTTTGACATACTCCCATTTGGAATAAAACTGTTCCTTTTGAATTTCAACATCAATAACATACCTATGTAGCTTATGTTCATATTTCGAAACGGTTTTTGATTTATCTCTCTATCTCTTTTATTTTTAGGGTGATATCGGTGAAACAACTTTTTGGTCTTTTGATGATAACGATAACATTTCTCCTTCTTTGCCAATTTTCGAAATCCAGGGCTCATATTAAAGCTGAAGCCTTAGGTGAGAAAACTCAATGAACAAAATCGACGCAAGACGCAAGATCAACATTCAAGATGAAAGGTGGCATCAAAAGTGACATATGAATATATCTGTTCAGAAATCCGACCAGGTGGAGTATTAAATTTAAATGAACATTGTTTTCGGATGAGGCATTCATTCGGACACTCTTTGATGTTTCATGATTGATCGTCACAAGAATGATTGATGGAGGGACCAAATTAGAATTGCGTTTTTCTGAGGAAGAATCAGCTCTCTCTCGCTAGTCTGAAAATGTTCGTGACCAAGGTATTGAAATTCGGAACAATCGGGAACAGACAGTTCGGTTTGCTCTGTTTTCCGTAACACTGGTTACGGCATTTGCAGGTAGTATAACTGTCAAGGCTGTACGTTTTGTACCATATTCCCCAACCATTTAACTACCCAAAACCTTGAATAGTCACTCACTAAGTAGAAATATTTTTGTGAAAAAAATTTGAAAGCAAAGTGAAAATTTTAGCGGGTTATATCGACCAGTGGGGTAAAATCGACCACCAGGTCGGATAATATCGATCGCACGTTTTCTTAGCCATTTTGTAGTCTGCATGCTTAGCAACAGCGCAAAAATACAAGTCGAAACATCTCTTTTCGAAAAAAATCTAGTTTTTGATTTTGATTTTGCCCCCCTTTTCCTAACATTTACCAAGAACGATTCCCATGATAGGAATCTATAAGATTACCAGATAAAATTAAAAATAATTCTTAGGTAAGTACTCTCAGGAACCTCATCAGGTCATTTCCGCACCATACGAGGCGCGATTCGTTTTTCGCCGATATTTTCCGTGAGGCATCTGAAATGATGTATAAAACTCCATTTGTACAATATCGACCAACCTGGTCGATATTGGCCGACAACAAAAGCAAAAAACAATTCTTTGACGATGAAGAACCAGGTTAGATTATGGAACTAGGCCTACTACACAAAGTTACTATCAATGATTCTTGGTACATCACACCAGGAGACCTAAGTCTAACTACTATGAAAAGTCTGCAATACCTTATCATAAACACTCCTGAACTTAAATCATATCGGCTGGAAACAATATATCGTTTCTGTCAGTCAAGCGCTTCAAATAAATGGCTGACCGACAGCTGTGCTGGAGTTCACTTGCAAAATGCTAGATGGCACCCTGTGTCATGATTCCAAAAAACTTACAGGGTGGGCCACAGTGGCGCGGTCGATATTAGACTGCCGGTCGATATTCGCCTCTCTTCCCCTAAACAAGTTTTACACCTACTTTTTTTCTGAAAATGGAATAACGGCTACAGAAAAAATGATTTTATGTTTCTATTGCTTGATAGATACAATAGCTTTTGGTATTTTCTGATAGAGGAAAAACTTCGCTTATAGTATTACCATTGTATAACTACTCCTAGTAGGCCAGCCGCCGTTCAAATTGTGCAATTTTTGGAAAGCACGGGCAGGTGGCGTGTTCAGCATTTGTCGTTTGGTCGCTCAAATTAGTTATAAATCACGCTGTCTTCAAATTTCAACGTGGCGCCCAACTTACTGATAGATGTTGATGGTTTGGTACAGAAATTTTAATTTTTCTCATAGTCGCTGATGATTTCTTGCGAGCTAATTACTCTAGGCGACATCTAGCGACAAAATCCCAAATTCGAGGCTGACCTACTAGTAATAGTTATACAATGGTATTACACACAAAAACAGTGGAACCGCTCCATCATTCATCAGTAAATAAAAAGAACTGCAAAAATTGTATGAATTTTCAGGAGAAAATTGGGCATATAATCACTTTCACAACAGATCAATTTTCTGATCTAGTAATGAATACAGGCACATTGTTTTTATCGTTTTCAGGTATAAAATGGTTAAGAACAATGAATTCTGTTGGAAATACTCAATTGAGATGATTCTAACCATACGGAAACCAAAATTACAAAACGACAATTTCAGATGGCAAAAATCGTCGTTTTTTCAGTAAAACATGTTTAATCGTGCTTCAATTCAATTTTAAACACCATATTTGATATCATAGGCCAAGATTTAGTTAAAAACGATACCACACTTGCCGATATCAATTCGAGGTTTTTGAGAGAAAAACAAAATAAATTTTGCCGATCTTCTTTTTTTTCCAGGCAACCCAAACTACTTATCAACAATTCAAACGTCAAGAAAATATTGTGAAGCCTTTAGGCATCTAAATATGATTTTTTTCATTGATATAAGCTACAGGGTGTCATTTACGCATTTAAAATGGCAATATTCAGCCCCCTCCCCCACAATCAATGACGCACAAGAGTGTGCCACCGAGTATTTTGATATGTTATTCCTTAGATCTTACAAGACCCGTATACCAAATTTCAGCTTTGTGGGAATTTGTTGCGGGTTAAAACTTAATATGCCTGGGCTATTTAGCCACACGACCACTCCCGGTGGATCTAGGTGAGCCTATTATTGTCTGTTGCCCGGCGCACAAAAACATCGTGGCAGGTTCAACTTGACTTGACTTGATTATTTAATTATACTTACCCTCGTACTTACCTACCTGACAATCGAGCTGACAATGCAATAGTTTAGTTATACATGGTATATTATTGTACATTATTGTAAGTTAGTTCTGTATACAGCCGTAAGGCTGTTTCAAGGAAGTAGAAAACTTATGTTTCCAAATACTTATATCTCGACTTATAGGTACATAATTATGTTACAGTTACGAGTTATCGAATAAATTCCTCCTCAAGTCGCCTTTGATTCTTGAAAATCTGACGAAAAAACATGGCTAGCGAAGGGATCAAGGCCTACCTCGAGGAGAAGTTTATTCGATCACTCTTTATTTTCACATACCGGGTGATTATTTAAGAACTATCCACCTGCAATAACTCCCGATTCCTAGTGAATATTTTTTCGAGCAAAAACAGGTCGATTTTTATATCGAGGGGGACAACCAAAACATTCATATATTGGCAAATTTCTATATTCACCCCCCTCGCCCCCACTTACCCCAACTTTCTTGCGATACATCAAATTGAAGGAAATTAAATTTTCTTTCTGAGAAAAATATTTTAAATTTTTCCAACCCCACCCTCTTTTCCCTGAAAATTCTCTGACTGTCCCATTTTATATTCTGGACCCCTCATTTTTTTCTCAATTTAGTCGGCGTCATCCTAGATAGCATCGAAGAAGAAAATTTTTGGTGGAAAAAGTGCTACTCAAATTCCCCCCTTTGCTCTCCCCCACCTCAACTCCCAAATTTAACAAAACACCACCTACTTTGTGATACATCAAATTGAAGGAAATTGAATTCTAAATAATTTTTTCGAAATTCTCTACCCCTCCCCCAATAAATTGGTCATTTGGAGTATTCTAGGGGGGAGATGGGGGGCTTTAAAAGTTGGGAAAAAATCTTTTTCAGGAAGAGAGTTCAATTTCCTTTAATTTGATGTATTACAAGGTGAGTATTGACATTTCAAATTTTTGAGTTCAGGTGGGGGGAGCGAAGGGGTAAATTTGGGTGACACTTTTTTTATAGAAAATTATCTCTTTTGATGCTGTGCAGGATGACGTTTACTGTATTGAAGGGAAATGGAGGTCAAGAATATTAACTTGGATACTCAGAGAATTTTAGGGAGAACAGGGGGTGAGGTTGAAAAATTTTAAAATATTTTTTTTAGAAAGAGAATTTCATTTCCTTTAATTTGACGTATCGCAAGGTAGGTAGTATCATTTGAAATTCAAAAGTTGGGGTGAGTGGGGGCGAGGGAGCTCAAGATATAAATTCTCCAATGTATGTTTTAGATATCGATGTCCCCCTCGATATAAAAATCGACCTGTTTTTGCTCAAAGACATTTGCACTAGGAATCGGGAGATATTGCAGGTGGATAGTTTTCAGATGATCACCCGGTATAGAAAAGCCTCACAACACGGTCACAGAAAAAAATTGAGTCACAACAGTTGGAAGAAAGACGACGAAAAACCGTTCGAATCACTGTTGAATTTACAATTTGACAGCCGTTTGAATGTGCGTCAACCGGAAATGTACGGTTACCATTGCCGAACCCTAGCAACTCAAGTAAAATCGGAAAGGTCTATTGTGGTAAAAAGCTGCGTCAGTGAAATACAATGAATTTGGTGGGTTCATGACACTTAACCTTCGCACCTCACTCTGGGTCCGAAAGACCCGAGGGAATTTTGTTTTTATAATAATGTTACGAGCGGCGATCCCGTACATATTGGTAAACACTCGACCTTTCTGGATCCTTCCATCCATTAGATCGCAGTGTAGAAGTCTGGAGCGATCTGGTGCATTCCAGAGCGTTCGTGTCTGTGAAACTCAATGGAGACTCGAATGCCTGATCAGGGCACATCTGTTTATTTTGGCGGAGGCGCCGTCCAGAACCCGGCAGAATTATACGGGTAATGTGTACGATCATTCAGGAATGGTCTAGAAACCGCATATGCCGGGCCTCTATGGAATTTGCTGGAAGTAGACAAAAAGTTCAGGAACAATATTCGGAGGCCTTATGTAAGGCATCAGCCGGCAGCTCGCGGCAGTATCGAATTGTAATGCAAAGTGGTAACAAGTGCGAAACAAGCGAAGTACCTGCGATATAATTCCAAGTAGATAATTGTTGGCGTTATTTATTGTAGTAGTACGCAGCAATAAACGGTGTGTGTTTTAAATCGATCGTCTCAATTATATTCGAACCCGTACGCGAAAGATCGTAACAATAATTTTTTCTGGATTTCAACATTGGAGGTACAACAGATAACTCGATACCTCGCCACTTTATTCGATTTATTCCCCTGGACTCTTCATTTACAGGGTGTTATAAAAAAAAAACAGTTTCTTGGTTTTTCCTCGGGTTTTTCGGTGATATCATTTTTTATTCTTGACCGATTTTCAAAATCCAGGGTTCAAATTGAAGCTGAAAACTCGAGTAAGAAGATCCCATATTCAGAATCAACTGGAAATGAACATCGAAAATGTATGGTTCCCTCAAGAGTGACCCGACGTTTTATCGGTCCCGGAATCTGGGTTAGGATAAGAATAACCGACCTTGCCCTTGAGCGAAGCATTGAACATCTCCCGATGTTCACAGCTTGAATGACACAAAAACTATTGATAAAGGGACAAAATTACAAGTGCATGTTATCAAGGCAGAATAATGTTTCTTGCTCGTATGAAATCGCTTGTTACTGATGTTACGGAGATTAGAGTAATCAGCATAAAAAAATTCTGTTTGTTGTAATTTCCGTAACGTTGGCCACAAAATCTGCAGGTGAGCAATCACTCCCGTAACGTTAGTAACAGGCTATTTCATATGAGCAAGAAAGATGATTTTGCCTTGATAACATGCAGTTGTACTTTCGATTCTTCATCAACAATTCTTGTATCATTCAAGCTCTAAATTTCGGAAGATATTCAGAATGAATGCTTCGCTCAAGGCCAAGGTTGATTATGAGTTTATTCTCATTTCAAGCCAGATTCCGGGTCTAATGAAACGTCAGGTCTTGAGGGAACCATACATTTTCAATGTTTATTCCCTGTCGACTCTGATCATGGGATCTTCTTAGGTTTCAGCATCAATTTGAGCCCTGGATTTTGAAAATCGGTCAAGAATAAAAAATGATATCACCGAAATTGTTTTTTTTGATACCACCCTAAAAATAAGGAGGCTTGGGGGAATAAATCGAGTAACGTGACGAGATATGAAGCTATCTTTTATCTGTCCAATGTTAGAATCCAGAAAAATTTGTTCAAATGAGAGCATGTTGAACGCCTGACAGTTTTGCACCGCTATACATGTCACCCTGTATAACTTCACTCAAGTTGCATTCAATTTTTTATTCACAGTTATGGATTCTTAGAAGATTGGGCTAAGCAACGGCACAAACAGATTCCAATTCGTCCAAAACAATCAGGAGTTATCCCAATGTGAAAAGGGGCAAAATTTTCGATGTGTCGTATTCAATGTTGCGTAGTTTACATGACAACCTCCAGGTCGACGAGAAATTGTCGAGAACGAGGTCAAGAAGGAAGACAGGTGTGTCTTCTGTCCCAAAAAAAAGAAAGAAAGGCAAAAAACGTATGTTATGTCCGAGGTTATGTCTTTCATAAACCAATGTGAGACGAGCACAGAGCGTGCAGATGTGAAGACTGCATAGCGAATAATGGCAGCCTCCAACAACCTCGCTAAGACTGGCTTTTCAAGTTATATTGTTCAAATATTTTTCTTATATTTATTTGTCCTTTCTTATCGAATTTCTTATATACATTAAAAGTTCAATTCCTTTTTTCTAACGCATTGTCAATTTTGAATAAATAATTATCATATCAACCTATCACTTTTTGGTACATTTTTCGTTCATACACGTTCAAAGAACAGTGCAAGTCTCTGGATGTTGTTGTATTGTTGGTTGCCTACATCACTTCAGTGGAAAATTAGAACACGTACGGGGTACAGTGACGCATCACTTGCCTCGTCACTTGCCAACAAAATAATGTTGCGCAATGTTGTGCGTAGGTCCAAGATAGGTACCGCAAAGAAGAGCAGTACGACGTAAACAATTCAATTGCAAAGAAACTATGAGTGTGATCGTAATTTCCCCCTCAGTCGGGACTAACCATCGTGGGTAGAAGGCAACAGAGTTTGTTTCATGGTTGTAAAAAGTGTTTACAATGTGTCGCTCAAGTGTCATGGACCCAATTTGGTGATTGGGTGATTAAATGTAATTGTTTAGATTTTTTGCTCTCCTCAAAATTATGAAAATTTTTTAATTCGCGTGACTTTTCCGGATATGACGTGCGATATCCTGAGCTCGATAGTTGGTAATATTCATGCGTTGGACTCCTATAGGAATAGGTAGAAAATTGATAAAAGTCCCATGTTTTGAAAAAAAAAAGTAGGAAATATTTCTTACCACCCCAATAATATCGTTTTCCGATAGCAGACTCATCCTTGGCCTCATCCTTGGCCTCATCCTTATTCTCCTGCAATAAAAGTTTTTTGTAAGGTACAGGTCAGGTCACCTACATACTTCTTTTTCAAAGTACAAGTCGAATAGCTGTAGGGATAAGTAAGTACTCACTCTCCTACCTATAAGTGCACATAATTATTTCAAAAGTAACTTACTTCAAGAGGTAAAGGAGTACCGAAAGCAAGAGAAGCAAGCATGCAGAATAACAGGACGAAAGACAGCGTCTTCCGGAACATTGCTGTGAAAATAATAGTGAGATAGGTAATTCACAACCTTATGTTTTGAGATGACCTCGATTTCTGTGATGCCAAAGGTGTTCTGTGTGGTAAAAACAGTCACACAAAACAGTG
This sequence comes from Anaspis maculata, assembly GCA_949128115.1. Taxonomy (NCBI): domain Eukaryota; kingdom Metazoa; phylum Arthropoda; class Insecta; order Coleoptera; family Scraptiidae; genus Anaspis; species Anaspis maculata. Next base: position 25,546,350 of record OX421966.1, read on the forward strand.
TCGACATTGCTGGTAGGCTGTATGTTTACTTTTAATCATTTTCGGCCTGAAGGTTCGGCACTTGGCGGAAATTTATTAATCCGAAAATTCACCAAATAGAACTTGAATGTATGTTGACATTGACTGTTGAATTTTAATTTCAACTAGCCGTGAAGTACGTCATCTGTATTCTGGAATTATTGGATTAATTAAATCGGACCACTTTCAGAGAAATTCATAATTGGGGATTAAAGATGGCGGCCAAATGACAAAAATTATTGGTCAACTTTATATGTATAGTGGACACGTACTTATTCGATTGGCGTTTGCACCACTTCGATATCTCTTTTTTTGTTGAGGCATAATTCTCCTATCGTGTGATCAAATGAATCCTTATTTTAGGTAGGCTGTGGCCTAGCCAAACGCAGCTTCGCACCCCTGCTTTCGACCAAGCCACATCTTACCTAAAATAATAATCAATTTGATCACACGATATAGTTCTATCACTTTAAAACATGTTCAATATGGATAATACAAGATGACGGCGGGGCATCAATTGTCGAAAATTGGATGGATTTTGATGTGGTTCACATTGTCTGCAAATTCCAATCGGATCACTTTTAGAGAAATTCAAAATGACGGATCAAAGATGGCGACAAAGTACCAAAAAACCAAAAGTCAACTTGACATCATGGACAGTTGTACTATTGATCAGCGTCTACACCACATTGAGCACCACATCGATATCTTTTTTCCCTGAGAAGTTATCCCGGGTACAGACCGACGGACGGACAGACGAACGGATAAAGTGAAGCTAAAGGCGCCTTTTCCCCATTTTTTGTGCGCTGAAAAGACCAAGGAGAATTTCTAGCGTCAAAGTGTGATTTCGTCGCAAGTGATCTCGTGACCTGACATTATGACCCCTTACCATCAACCTACAGGCGTGGTCAGGTGAGTTCGTGAGTGTATCGGTCTATGAGTGTATCGATCCAAATTTACAGATTTTTATACAAGGTCATCACTTTGGCCTTAATAGGTCGCGGGAACATAACTGTCATCTTGACACCCGCTATGGCATCGTTGCAAATATGCCACGGTGCCAAAATATCGCTGTAGAGATTCGCAACATTACTCAGACAAATCTTGAGCTTAGTAACAATTATTTTTTTTGATAAAGTGGGAATTGTTCAATAAATAATCTAATTATATAATGTATTACAATAACTAAAGAAAATGGTATTCACAAGTACTAGTGAAAATAACATTTTATCATATACCCATCTTTAGCACGCCATTTTCGTTCCCGCGACCTATTGGCGGGACGGGCTAGGCAACTAGCAAGTGGTCTCGCTGGCGCCCCATAAAGAACTAGGTAGTTGACGTATCAATTCAAAAATTCACGTCAATTCACTCTCTGTGCTAGGAATAGAATCATGATCTGTGATTCTGACCGAAAGAAAGCGTCTCAGGTCAGTGAGCAAACTAAATCCAGAATGACAATCTGACATCACAGCGTGGTTTTAATTTAATTCTCTTCTTTTAAGAGGCGGCATCATCTATAAGCTGCTCTACCAAGTTCGACCTAGTTCAAGTGAAGTTTTCTTATCATAGGGACAGAAATTCTAACGTAAGCTCCTTTTAGTACGCCGGATAGTGACATTTTACCTAAGTCATTTCATCACGCGACAGACTTGGTCAAATCGGTAGTTTTTGTGATGGCAAACAAGTAAAACAACTTCTGTCACTCGTGCGTTGGTTGCTCCAAAAGTTACAGGGTGTCAAACATGTCCGTAGAGAGAGATGGTTCCTTCTAACACATTTTGAGGAGGTGGAGGAGGAGGAGAAGGAGGAGGAGGAGAACACCTGTAACTTCTGAAGCAACCGCCGCATGAGTGACAGAAGTAGTTTTCCTTGTTCGCCATCACCAAATGCTTCTGTCTCGTGATGAAATGACTTGAGTAAATTTTTTTTGTTGACATGTTTGACACCCTGTAACTTTTGAAGCAACCGACGCATCAGTGACAGAAGCTGTTTTTATTGTTTGCCATCACAAAAACTATCGATTTGACCGTATCTGCCTCGTGATGAAATGACTTAGAAATTCATGTTTGCGCTATCCGGCGTACTATTTGTATCAAGATGACAAAATCAAAAATTAGGGTGGCCAACAAAACTCAAATTTTGCATGGCAAGCTGTGTTTTTTTAGGCTTGGAATAGGTATGTTCGATTAGATGCGAATCGTGTGAACCGTCAGTTATGATTGTAATTTATTCGACTTTACAGGCTTTCAATGATGTCATATGGAGTCACTGTGAACGGAGTTGAAGTATTACGACAATTCCTAAACAATTTTTCGCGTAGGTACTTTCTTACCCATGATTTCAAATGGAGTGAATTTCTTCTCCAAACTGAACGACGAAAATCAGCCTAGATATACCCTGTATACTGTCCCACGAAGTAACCGATACAGTTCAAGGGTAGACGTACTTTCTCGAGGCAAATCAGAATCTGTCTTCGAAACTTTCTTGACGTCCCCCGTTTCCGATAGACAGGGTGAATTATGTGTTCAACCTAAAAGTTTGATTGGCCATATCTCACGAATAGATCAATAGAATCATTTGAAATTTTGCAGGTATATTCTTAAACCAAGGGCCTTTGTAGCGCTAAATTCATTTAGAGAATGAATACAGGACCGTACCCAAAATTTTGTTTTTCGAGTTTCTGTTGAAAAAGTCATCCTGTATGGATTGTTTTCAAAATCTGATGTCATATTCGGAAGCTACATGAAAAATTGTATAAAATGCGATTCCTAAATTGTTTGACGCTGATTTAGCTGATTTGAAAAAAAAATCACCAGAAATTTTTCAGGAATATTTTCAAAACTCTAATTTTAATCAGTGAAACGCTATTCCAGGTGGTCGAACAAAGTCATTATTTCAATTGTGGTGCTCTAACCTAGCCAACCAAGGATAATTTCAGGAGAATTTTCTGGAAACATGAATTTGGTAGGTACCTCAGATTCCTATCCAAATTCATGTTTCGAGAAAATCTCCTGAAATTATCCTTAGTTTGATAGAACATCAAAACTGAAATTGTAACTTTGTTTGACCATCTGGAACAGCATTTGAGAAAAATCTCTGGTACCTACTTAATATATTTTTTTCGGATCAGCTAAATCAGTGCCAAGCAATTTAGAAATCGCGTTTTGTAACATCTTTCATGTAGTTTCCTATTATGACATCAGTTTTTGGAAAAAACAATCCATAAAAGATGACTTTTTCAACAGAAACTCTAGAAACAAAAGTTGAGGTACGGTCCTGTATTTAGTTTAAAAAATGAATAATGCGCTACAAAGGCCCTTGGTTTTAGAATATACCCGCAAAATTTCAATCGATTCTATTAATCTATTCCTGAGATATGGCCAATCAAACTTTTCGGTTGAACACATAAATCGGAATGATGTAAATCGGAATGATGTAAATCGGAATGATGTATATCGGGAACGGAAGACGTCGGAAAAATTTCGAATGCAGATTCTGATTTGTCTTGAAAAAGTACATCTACCCTCAAGCCATGTCGGTTACTTCGTGGGACACCCTGTATATGTATAATGATACCTATGTTACGTCAAAAACAGCTTAGGTACCTACTCAAATAATGTAGTCTGCAAAAAATATTCAATTGTCAAGTTGATTTGGGCCTAAAAGAACAATTAAAAGTATTATTAAGAGACACAGAATTCGAAATCATCCTCAAAATAAGAAATTGTTAAGTCTTCTCACTTGTACTTGGAGTGCTCTGTGTTCTTCAAAAAACTTGACAGTTGTGCACTTAATTTTGCTTGTTTGCTTTTAAAACTTTTTCCTATGGAAAATCCTGCTTTTATTGATATTCGGGGTTTGATGAACAATAGGTGGCCCCAATTACTCTACAATAAGTTACAGCCGATTCTTTCAGTTCCACATTATGACATTAACGGCATGCTATTACTCTGGTCAATGGGTACTTTTCTGTTTATTTGGCAATAACAGCCGAAGTCAGAGCCGAAATAAAATCGTTTATGGCCGAGTAAAAAAAATCTGTTGTGACATCGAAATAATTTTCCGGTAAGTATCCAAAAAAGTATTTGAATACCTAAGTTTTTGCTAAAAGTATTTCTCCGGAAGGAAAGCCATCTGATTTAAAAATTGCATAGAAAATTCAGCACGTTGAATATACCTGATAGACAAACTTTACTTTGGGTCTGTTCAGTTCAAGACCATCAAAAGCCTTCTGATTGTCAGTTCTCAGGGCTGCAAGACCAAGCCAGTTGGGATCAAAATATTTTGGCGGTTTTGTCAGGAGGTTTCTGCCACCCTCCTCGGATATCATCCCTCATCCACACTTTCACAACGGCGAATTTCCTTTTCAAATTCTACACATAAGAGCATTGTAGTGGTAACCAGGGGCGGACTGGGGTAATGAAAGTTAGGCCGCTGGTGTGATTTGGGGGCCCCCCTGTGACGTGTAGGGGGGTCACAGGCTAAAACTTTTTTTTCTAATTTTAAATTGAAATTATTATAATTGGTAAAAGTATTAAAACCAACCTATCTGGTGGCCTGATAAAAAAAAATTTCAAACATCTTCTAGGAACCGTAGGAACTCAGCAGCTTGAAAGCTCAACTACCTACTGTAACCATATTCATTGTCACAAATTGTAAATTCTTACTGCTGAACTACATCTATCTATTGCGCTATAATATCACTGCCCTTTATTAAAGAAAAAATAACAGGAAGGAGGCCTCGGGGTCCGTTTTGTTTTCGTGTATTTTTTTTGTATGTTTTTGACCCAAATACTTTTGGTCTGCGGGGGCCCCTAATCGACCGAAGCTTTGGGGGCCCTTCGACAAAAATCTAGGCCGGGATTGCGGCCTAGCGGCCTTGGCCAGTCCGCCCCTGGTGGTAACGAAGATATTACTACGACCATGGGTCCATGGACCAAGCACAGATGATAAACTTGTACTTCTACGTGAAGTGCCGGAGTTCCAGATCAGTATAAGTTTTTTTTCGTAGCGCTACGTGGCACGCGGCTAGTCACCGAAATTTTCCTGTCCATTCACTTCAGCAGGACCAGCAAAGCATTTCACGCGATTTCGAAAATTCGTAACGCCCAACCAGTAATGGTGGAAAACCCCGACTGCTGAATAAAACTTGTTTATGCCTTGCTTTTTGCGGAACTTGTTTCAAATACATTGGGTAGTTTTCGAGTTCGAGCTACACTAATTACAGCTTTCTCTATCTTAACTGACCGTCCTTAAAGGGGGACTGTGGGTAAAATTTTGTGTCAATTTTAAAATTTATATAGCTGCGGGATGGCTTTAGCTGATTTTTAGTCAAAATCGCATAGAAAAATTCCAAGCCGTTACGAAGTTATCGTAAATTTTGTGGGCTGATTATGACGTCATACTGCGCACCGGAAAGGACAGGTCGGCAGGGCAAGGCACCACGCCAACAATTACTAGACCTTTATAAAATGAAACAAGTTTACCAAACGGTAGACGCAGGTCATTTGACTTTAATTTCAAAGTACGGTGAACCAAATTTCAGTAGATATTTTTGAAAACATAATTAAAGTGCGACTCTATCTGTCAATGAAATAAAGCGGCAACATGGCGAAATCGCGAAATGAAATTCGGCAGCTTGACAGAAGCTTGACAGTATAGGGAAGTCACAGTCTATCGTATAACCCTGAAAACTTCCGTCAGTGGAATCTGTTGGTGCATGAAAATAAGAGATCAGGTATACCAGGCCAAAATGATAATGCTATAGGGTCAGAAACATGATGTCAGGAACGACCAGGACCATTTTCAATAAAAACGCACTGGTGTGGCTGACTCAAAGAAATATGAACGGATTCTGATATACACTTCTTTCAAATTCCGACTCTAATCGGTAGTCGGTTGTACCACCGATTAGAAAAAAGTCCCATCAGCGGCAGCAGCCCTAAAATACACTTAATTATTCACTACATTATTATGTGGAAGCGAAAAATATACCTGATCTCTTATTTTCATGCACCAACAGATTTCACTGACGGAAGTTTTCAGGGTTATACGATAGACTGTGACTTCCCTATACTGTCAAGCTTCTGTCAAGCTTCTGTCAAGCTGCCGAATTTCATTTCGCGATTTCGCCATGTTGCCGCTTTATTTCATTGACAGATAGAGTCGCACTTTAATTATGTTTTTAAAAATATCTACTGAAATTTGGTTCACCGTACATTGAAATTAAAGTCAAATGATCTGCGTCTACCGTTTGGTAAACTTGTTTCATTTTATAAAGGTCTAGTAATTGTTGGCGTGGTGCCTTGCCCTGCCGACCTGTCTTTTCCGGTGCGCAGTATGACGTCATAATCAGCCCACAAAATTTACGATAACTTCGTAACGGCTTGGAATTTTTCGATGCGATTTTGACTAAAAATCAGCTAAAGCCATCCCGCAGCTATATAAATTTTAAAATTGACACAAAATTTTACCCACAGTTCCCCTTTAAGGATGGAGTTATATTGATAAAATAAGTGTTGCGGAATCAATCCCTGTGGGTTTATTCCTTGACAGAATCTCACTATTTAGGTATCTTCTGAAAGCTACAAGGATGTACTTTAGTTTGAGCCCATTGGCATTACCAAAATCTAAAAAATCATTTGTCGATTTTGGCAATGCCAATGGGCTCAAACCAAAGTACATCCTTGTAGCTTTTGAAAGAAACCTGAATGGTAAGATTCTTTCGAGGAATAAACCCACAGGGATTGATTCCGCAACGCTTATTTCACCAATTCAACTCCGTCCTCAAACTCTCTGAGAAAGTGGTCCATGCGGTTCGACATTCGGAAAGGTTTACTTCCCGAAGCTCAGTCTGGCTTTCGCCATGGATACATTTGCTCCACGGCTCTTTTGAGTGACTCCGACGATGTGCTGGCTGCCACGGATCATGACGAACTGACGATCTTGGTACTTCTTGACTACTTGGAGACCTTCGACCTCGCCTTCGACAGATTAAATCACCGCTTGCTGTTAGCCATACTAGACTAGACACTTCGGGCTGTCAGAGGCTTCAGTCTCCTTATACTGGGCAGCTATCTATCGAGAAAAGCTCAGCGTGTCAAGCTGATCTCCAACTGCTCATCGTCTGCACCAGTATTGGCTGGTGTTCCGCAGGGCTCCATTCTGACTCTCCATCTCCAGCTTTTTATAATCTACACATCCGACCTTGCCAAACGTCTGCGGAGTTGCAGGAGTCGTGCCTAAGCGGACGACACTTATATTCACAAATCTTTCAAGGCCTCCGAAATTAACAACGCTTGTCAATTAGGCCAAAGTGTTGGAGGATTGTTTTATATAGAAAAATTTGATTTAAGACTTATAGTTTTTTAGATATGATCTTTTCTCTAACGTAACAACTATGAAAGCGTGCATGGAAGTGATGCGGGCATGCCACTTATATTTACTGTGCAAAATGCACTACATAAACTGAGGTGGGCAATTTTCGTATGAAGCTGAGCTCTTACAGAAAAAATCAGATATTTGCTCTTTACAAAAAAAAAAACAAGGCTCCCGTTTAGCCTAGCCGAGTTATGGGGGCAAAAACCGCCCTCGACGGTGCCATGGTGTTAACGTAAAATCATTCTTTCTGTAGTAATGTACTAAAAACCAAAATGAACGACTCTTGCGAAGTAAATCCATTTTCTGGACGAAGCTTCCTATTAAACAAATCGCAAGGTGGAGAGATGGACTGGTTACAATTGGGCCGGCTGTGATCAAGTGGCATCAACTATTTTTGGACCGAACATTTCTTACCAAGGTTTCCATTCCTATACTTACTGAATTGCAAGGTTGCAACATACTAATTTTCCTCCTTTCGGAAATGTCGGCATCATGTCACCATCATCAACAAGAAGTGCACCAGCGTGATTTTTGCCGAATATCTTAATTTTGGGTCATCTGAGACAAAAAAATAAAGGACTTATTTTGAAGCCAATGAAATACCCTACAGTTTTGTTTCTAATAACTTAACTTTCTGCGACCTATGGTTTTTGAGAAAGATCGAGCTTCTGGAAGCAAGAGTCATTGTCGTCAATGCTCCATGGCCACTTGACTCGAAAAACTGAAATCTCGATGTGACAAAAAAAATTCAAAATGAGATTTCTCGAGAATCATTCAAGCTATAGTTGCGGTGATGGTCCTAAACTCTTCCTCTTGAACCGTTGGATTACGAAAATTGAAAAGTCAAAAACGTCACATTGTACATATACAGGTGTCTCAATATTCCATGGACATAGAGCAACCACAAATTCCTGAGGTCAAAATAAGTCGATCGGACCGAACTTACCTCTATACCAAAATGCTTCGTTTGTCCGTGAGAGGGCTTCAAAGTTTAGGAAATTTTTTTGCTTTTTCGAATCAGCTCAAAATTGGCTGATCCGAATTAGATGAAATTTGGTATGTCAATTTCTCATTAAGAATCTTTTTACACAGCACCTTGGAAAGATACGGATTTTATATTTTTTTTCTACAATAATTCAAAAAATGTGCGCAAATGATGTATCTTTCAGGCAAAAAAAGGAACAGTATTGCTACCACCCTTCCAATAATTGCGATGGATTTTATTGGCGGGTGGGGGTAGATTGACCCCTTCCCGGGTTTTAATCAAATCATCATGCACCTCAAATGTTAGTACTTTAATTGAGAAATTGACACACCAAATTTCATCTAACTCGGATCAGCCGATTTTGAGCTGATTCGAAAAAGCAAAAATTTTCATTAAACTTTGAAGCCCTCTCACGGACAAACGAAGCATTTTGGTACAGAGGTAAGTTCGGTCCGATCGACTTATTTTGACCTCAGGAATCTGTGGTTGCATGTCCATGTCCATGGAATATTGGGACACTCTGTACAGGGTGTATTAAAGGAATCAAATCAGATCAAAGAAATTTCACATCGCCCATTCTTTGGGAGTCAGCACGACAATCCTAAGAATTATAAAAAGCATTCATGATGGAGCAAACATGTCTGTTAAAAGTCAGGGCGGTTTCTCAAAGAGGTAGGGGAGATCTGCCTAAAATAACATACCCTAAGCATTTTCGTTCACAAAAAACCTGAAAATCCAAATAAAGCCAAGTTTTTGGTCACATCTGTCAGTTAGAAGATCAACACATAACTACCACAGGACAAAAACTCTATCGAATACTGTCATGAAAAAGCCAATTCTAGAAAATAGCCTCACTGTGTCATTTAGGCTTATTTGTGGGTAAAATGACATAAGCATAAAAAATATACAAAAATATACAAAAACATGACCAAAATTGAGAGAGCTCATTCAAAACCACTAGAACTAATAGAACCAAGACATATACTTATAGAGACAATAAAAGTGAACTCGAAAGACACTCAATCAACGTAAGGGCATATAAAAAACATAGGAAGACAAAAGTAGAATGAAAATTGAGCAAAAACAGAACAAGACAAAACAATAATGCTATTAAATTCAAAAACTCAAACCACACAAATGTATTCTTCAGTTTTTGACACCACATATTCTGCACCCCCGTAATGTGCCAAAATTTTACATATCAATTTCTATGTCATTTTGCCTTGATGAGTAGGATATCATTTTGCCCCAAACTAACAAAATTCTATCAACATAACCCTGTGTTGCTTGCACATGAGATGGCCTCGTAAATTCGTAGAGAAAATGACTACCAAATGACACGGTACCATCAGCAATAATCGCGGTTTTATGAGCTTTCCACATTTACAGAATCTGGGCTCAATCGGAATGAAAATATTATATCGGGTACTTGAAATTCTGGAGTTTTGTTACTGCGACAAAACCGTTCAAACGAGAAAGGATGGGGTTTGGTAGAAATATAGCTTTCCCAACTTGTCTACCGGCAAACAGCACCCGAGTACCATCCTAAACGCCTAAATCAAAATAAGCTCAGTATGTCATTTTACCCAAGTATGTCATTTTATTGTCATTTTGTGCAGTACCCATTCGTTTCTTGAACATCAATCATCATCGATTTCACCAACTATTTTTTTTTTAAATTCACCAAAATAACCGCGTTACGTCCTTTCTGAATCTCTGTTCTCGGATATTAAAAAATACGCAAATCAACCTTTTCGAACGAATAATGGTTGAAAACTGAGGAATAAATGATAGTGGGGGGGCTAGCGGAATAGTCTGTGCATTTTGTGATCAAAGCATGAAATTTGGCATACTTGTTCAGAAGACCCTCCTTCGCAATTCCAGATGTGGCGCCACGCGAGATTTAAGGCCTCTGAGATATTTCCAAAGATGAATACCTCTAACAGTAAAAAAAAGTTTTGTGAAAATTGTCAAAGAAAAAACAGGTTTTCTCAAGTCAACTTGTTCGAACTTGTTTTTATCCAAATTTACACATCGGATTCAAGTTCAGGACATTGAATTTAGTCGGAAAAGATACCAATCTTGTCGTGATCGATTCTTCATGGCCCAGGAAGAAAAAGAGCCACCCAGCCAAGCTTCGCCCTTCCCCACGACCCCCCTCCAGCAATGATCGACACTTTTTGTGCCAAAACTGTATCAACTGGTTGTGATGCGTCGAACTACGACGTATTTGCATCTATTGGATTGACGGGTTCCATCGGGTTCTATACCTTTCATTTTGAGTTGCAATTTTTTACCCCCCCTCCAATAGCTTGAAGCTTCGAGGTGCGATTTTTGGCAATTTCAGATATGTAGTAGGGCACATAATTCTGGACAGAATATCAAATTTTCAGGACGTTCATATCTTTGCCGAGGTTTTGGCAATTTTTTTACCATGTTTCCTGTACTAAAACAAAGTTGGCCTTAAAATGTATTAAAACAACGTATAAAGGCAGCATTTGGAACTTGGTTTGTGAAAATGTACTCCTCACTCATTTCTACATGTAGTTTTAACTAAACAGAACTAAAAAATACCGACTGTGGTACCAGAGACCGGCCAGGAACCATTTTTGCAAAATTTACCTCTAGCAGGTATATTAACCGCAATACAGTGTCTCTGGTGCAAAATCTCCTGTGGCGCCACATCTGGAATTGCAAAGGAGAGTCTTCTGAACACGTATGCCAAATTTCATGCTTTTATCACAAAATGCACAGATCATTCCATTTTTGGCCGTTAACCCCGCCACTATGACTAAAAAGACTGGAACAGGCGATGGATGATTAGGAGAATGAAAAGGTTCAAATTGATACTTTGTGCTAAGTATAAAAGTATAGGTACAGGGTGTTCACGATAAAATTCACCCCCCTCCAGTTGATTCCCTTTCAAGATATTTCGAAGAACTAAAAACTTTTTCTCCACAATTTTTCCCAGGGACCTTAAATCGATCCTCTAAAAGTTTCTAATTGGTACCGTATACAGGGTGTGATATGTAACTTTTTTATTTTAAATGCAACACCCTATATTTTATTCCGTTATTTGATTAAGCCTTTTTTTCTGATTACAAATATATATGACACTTATGATTTATTTTGACAAGTAAGTTGTCGCAAAAATAATAAAATAGGTAGTCACATAATTTTGTTTCGCGGCAAGATGGCTTTGGTTTCTACAGTTCACTTAAAAAAATTTATTCTCGCAGCATTTTATCTGCGGAATTCAACTCTGCATGAAAAAATGGTCCAATTCGTTCCTAATACAGGGTGTCGCGTAATTTTTAGTTTTTGATTTATTTGACTACCTATTTTATAATTTTTTTGACAGCCTCTTGTCAAAGTGAATTATTATTGTTGTATATTTTTGTAATCAGAAAGAAAAGCTTCATCAAATGACGTATTAAAATATGGGGTGTTGTATTTGAAATAAAAAAGTAAAAAGTCACACCCTGTATACGGTACCAATTGAAAACTTTAAGACGATCGATTCAAGATCCCTGGGAAAAATGGTTGAGAAAAAGTTTTTAGTTTTTCAAAATATCTCAAAGGGGAATCTCCTAGAGGGGGGGTGAATTTTATCGTGAACACCTTGTACACCCACCCACTGATTTTGACATTTTTATTGCGAGTTCAAGAATCGAGCTCAACTTGATCGCAACTGTTACCTCCTTCTACCTACATACACACAAAATACACAATCATGCACACAGCTTGGCAGCTTGGCGCTTGGAAATAGTTTTTTAACAGCTTACTCCTTCATTTTTTGATTTATTTTTGTGATACTGTCGTCGGCATAAATTTTTTTGAATGCTCTGGGTGGGCACCAGGGTGGGCACAAAGATTTTGAGGTGAGCATGGCCCACTCAGCCCCCCCCTAGCTCTGTGCCTGCAAATATGAATTTGGTATTGTTGAAGATGATGCTAGCTTTGGCCATATATCAAGTTACAAAATTAAAACTATCCAGAAAAAGTTATTAGCTTTTCAAAAAATTCTTAAAACTTTCGGACCATACGTTATTATTACTATTCACATTTGATATAACTTCAAAACGTGAAAACATATGCGATGATTTTGCAAATGATCTCCGCAATATGATATGAACGCACTTACAATAGGTACTCTAAGATGTAATGAAAGGATTGCACTACCCTGGGTATACCTGGTTGTCTCTAGCTGTAACTGCCAATTACCTAGCAATATGCCAATGTGTGCCGCTTCTAAAAAGTACAAAAATATTGCCAATATTCTTTGTCACAAGCTTCAACTTTGATTACGTTTGACTCCTACGCAAATATTGATGCGAACATTTGGAACAGTAGGTGTGTGTTAACAGTTTGTCTTGCAGTCGGGCTTGTTATAGGACGATTGGATTCTTGATTCTTGATTATTAGTGACCGTGTCACACACGTAACAAATAAGTACGATTACTGAATTCTCAGTGTCCTTTTAGTAAATAAACGATTTTGAAAATGTTTGGAGACGCAAGGCACATGCGTGACAAGTGAAAGTGACATCCGTCAAAAAATATCTGGGAGCTCGGTAAAAAACCTCCGACGAAACCGAGCGTGCTCGGAGGCCTCTGCGAGGTAATATCCGAGAACGGTACAGATCTTGCTCTGGCTCGTCGGTTTGCAATATTCGAACGATTCCGAGCTCTCAGATCGATCCGACGTAATATCCGAACGCGGCTAGTGATGTACTAGGTCATAAAAGCGCGCAAGCGCGCCTTCAACCAAAAGTCAGGTGGTCCTGAACATTGAATAAACTTGAAGATTAAATAATCTCGAACATTGAATTATCTCGAAAACTGAATAATCTCGAAAATTTAATAATCTCATAGAATTAATACCTTAAAATTATTCGAATTTTAATTTCTCCCCAACATTACTCATTCATCCGTTATTGTAGAACACACAATGAAAAAGAAATCGATTTTTGAGATCATCAACATTTCATAGCTTGAAATTTCTTCTTTCCAAAGTTTGATATAAGATTCGGAGGCCATCATAAAACATGCTATAAAATACGATTCCTTAATTATTTGGCACACTTTGGCTGATTCGAAGAAAAAACAAGTGAGTATGCCTTCACGTGCGTGAGTCTCAGTAGCGCATTTTCTTAAAGAGGCATATTATGAATGTAAAGAAATTTGGTTGAAGGAGAAACATCATTCTTTGCCCACTCTTTTCAGTCGAAACTAATTGTGATTTTTTGTTATCAGAATGGTATACTTGTCCATGAAACAGATTTGAATGAAAATTCTTTCAATCATCAATATTTTTTTGTTTGGAGGCGGAAGCTGGGAGCAGCCACTAATCAACCTCTTCTTTCAACCTAAGTAGCCTCTTCTTTCCCATTTTTAGCAAGCTATCCATACACCAGAAGAATTATATCGTTATGTCTTTGGATTTGTGTTTTTCATTTATCTTTTACTTTAAGGGCAGCGTTTGGGGGCGGCAGCATTCGGCAAAGTAACTGTTGCACAGTTTGAGTTGGGAGTTTCTAAATGTTCAAGGAAATATGACAATCAGTGAAAATTGTGGAAGTTGTTTTTTCTTTGTTTAGGGGGCGGGAGCTGGAGGCGGCGGTTAATCAAAAGTGGCCTATCTTTTCCCATTTTCAGTAAGCTATCTATATAGCGAAAGAATTAGATCGCTATGTCTTCAGGTTCATGTTTTACATTTATCTTTTGCTTTGGGGGCGGCGTGTGGGAGCGGCAGAGTTTGGCAAAGAAATTCTAGCACAGTTTGAGTTGACAGTTTCTGAATGTTTGAGGTAACATCAACATCTGAATCAGTCTAAATTGTTGGAAGTTGCACTTTTTTTCTTTTGGGGGCGGAAGCTGGAGGCGGCACCATATCACAAGTAGCCTATCCTTTCCCATTTTTAGTCAGCTATCTATATAGCGAAAGACTTGGATCGTTATGTCTTCGGGTTTATGTTTTTCATTTATCTCTTACTTTGGGGGCGGCGTGTGGGAGCGGCAGCGTTCGACTAAGCAAATGTTGCACAATTTGAGTTGGCAGTTTTTAAATGTTCGAGAGAACATCTCAATTAGTAAAATTGTGAAAGTTGCACTATTTGTCGTTTGGGGGCGGAATCTGGGGGCGGCGACTAATCAAAAGTAGACTGTCCTTCTCTATTTTCAGTCAGCTGTTCATATATCGAAAGAATTAGATCGCTATGTCTTCGGGTTTATGTTTTTCATTTTAAAGTGATTGGGGGCGGTTTTTAGCAATGTTTTCATATCTACGGCGCATATTGGAGGCGGAATGTTTCTGGGCTTACGTTTATAAGTGGCAACTATGTATTATTCATGAAATGAGAACACCAGAGCAGTAGGTCTGGGAGAAATTGCAATATCATGTTATTTCAAAATTGTCGGGGGCGGTTTTCTCTATGTTGGCGGCGCAATATAGACATTCAATATAGCCTAGCCCTCCTTTGGGTGTGGCAGCTATGTAACAGCGAAAAAATTAGGAAGCTAGGGCGTCTAGTTTGGGAGGAGTTCGAGGAACGGACGGACGGACAAAGCGGTTGCAATAGCGATTTTCATCAAGATGGAAAATGCGCTAAAAGTTACTGAGAAATGTTTCAGGAATATTTTCAAAAATGTCAATTTGGATCAGTCAAACGCTATTCCAGATATTCACAAAGTCACTATTGCAATTTTGGTGTTCTAATTGACCGTTCTAACAGTCGATAACATGATAACAACGTACTTAATCTAATGAGATGCACCTAGGTACTCATTTTACTTTCGAATTTCGATGAAGCTTGAAGCATAATACCCAACAGGCAACACAACATACAACAGTAACCTTTGTTGAGCTGAAGAGTGAGACGAATGATCGTATTCAATGCGAAAGAAAGAGAGGACCGACCGAACCTACTGCTCATTTTCCTAATGAAATCTTGGCGGACATCTCTTTTCCAGAGTAAAAAAAAAACATGCAATACAAGTACAAAATATGTATTTGTGAAAATAAACAATCTTCAACCCTCATTAGTTTAAATTATCAAACCTTAATTTAGTAAAAAAAAAGGGGGAACCGGTAATGTGAGTGCTCGTTATCCCAAAAACGACTGATGGAACATTGATGCTTGCATTATCGGTGGCGGCGGTGGGGGTGCCCCCATCTGGATAAAGGTCGCCGACACTTGTTGTTGTGGTGGTTGTGGCATAAAGGGTGAAAATGGCGAGGAAAATGGTGAATCTACAAACAAACAATTATGTTATTAAGTAGACAGATACAGTAATGGTGCGATTCTCTAAAAAATAACATTTCATAAAGGCTTCGTTACGCTGTTATTGCCTAGTACGGAAAACATAATATACGGCTGAATTATAGCGGAGCGGATGGCTGGCTAGAAAATTACAATAATTCACCATCAATTCCCAATTCGGCGCCTTTGAAGCACGTTTTGTATTCAATTCACTCTAATTACATTTTCTGAGTTCTACTGTGGGCGCAATAATACCCATACTTTCAAATCCTATCTAGTATATTGGAAATAGAATATCTGCTGGAATTATTTCAAACAAAAACGATTTTTTCACAATGGCTAGCTTTCAGTTCCCTCTTCAACATATCAAAAGTCCTCAACTCTGGGACTGCTACAAATCAGTATACAGGGTGAAAGTTTATTATTTTTCCTTACTTCCTTTCTTTCTTGAAAAACTGATGACTGAATAAAACGGTTTTAGGCTAGTTTGATAGGCCATAGTCTTCCAATAAACATATAGAAAATATACCACCCAGCCACTTCTGTGTATCAAGTTACAGGGTGAAAACTAATTTTCATCTTTAATTTTTTTTCTTGGAGGAACTGATCTAGATTGAAGCCGGTTCCTGTTCTTTTGCAAGCTTATAATGTCATATTGAACATATGAAAAGGATAGATCTCTGCAACTGCTGCTTTTCAATTTACAGGGTGAAAAGTCATTTTCACGTTTCAATTTTTTTCTTGGTAAAATTTGCTCACACAACAATTGCGACAAATTTTTCTGTAAACTTGAAGTTTTCAGTCAAACATATCAAAATGATACACTTCTGCTACAAATACGTTTTTTTTTATGAATTTAAATGTTTGGGTATATTCGGGTATATTGCATCGAAAATCCAGAAAATCTTGGAACGCAGCCAAACATTTAAATTTGTAAATAAAAACGTACCTGTAGCAAAAATGTATTATTCTGATATGTTTGACTAGAAACCTCAAATTTACAGAAAAACCAGTCGCAATTGTTGTGTGAGCCGATTTCATTATGAAAAAAATTGAAACGTGAAAATGACTTTTCACCCTGTAAATTGAAAAGCAGCGGATGCAGAGATGTGTGCTTTTTATATGTTCAGTATGACATTATAAGCTTTGAAAGAACTGAAACCGGCTTCAATCCAGATCAGTTCCACCAGGAAAAAAAATTAAAGATGAAAAATAGTTTTCACCCTGTAACTTGATTCGCAGCAGTTGTTGGGTGGTATATTTTTTATATGTTTATTGGAAGTCTATGGCCTATCAAACTAGCCTAAAACCGTTATTTACGGTCATCAGTTTTTCAAGAAAAAATAAAGTAGAGAAAAATATCAAACTTCCACCCTGTATACTGATTTGTAGCAGTCCCAGAGTTGAGGACTTTTGGTATGTTGAAGAAGGGACTGTAAGCTTGCATTGTTGGAAAAATCGTTTTTGTTTGAAATAATTCCAGCAAAGCACTTATTTTTTTCTATTTCCAATATACTAATCCTATATCCTATTATACGTATCAGATCTAAGTAAAATTATTAATACAGGTTTGCCACAAGGTGCAATAGTGTCACCAAATTTTTTTAACATTTTCATGAATGACCTACCTAACCACGTCAAAATTAAAGATTGTAAATCGATCATATATGCAGATGATACAAATTTATGTGTTTGCGGAACAAACGTTGAAGAACTCACTTTAAAAATTAGAACAGCGATGACACAAACAATCAACTAGTTTAGGAAAAATAAAATGATAATAAACACGAACAAAACTAAAATTATTGGATTCGGGGTAGCTTTTCCCATTAAAAACGTTTCATATACAAACACAAATTTTGAAGTAACAGAGAATTGTAAATTTTTAGGAATATTTCTGGACCGAAAACTTTCGTGGATAAACCATATAGAAAATTTAAAATCTAGATTAGGTTCGGCAATTTTTGTGCTAAAAAAATTAAGATTAACTTTAAATTTAAAAACTTTATTGATGGTTTATCATGCGAATTTTGGATCAATAATTCAATATGGAATACAATTTTGGGGAAACAGTTGTCATATAAAAATTATTTTAAAACTCCAAAAAAAGGCAATTCGAGCAATGTTAGGCTTAGTTCAAAGAGAATCTTGTAGGGAACATTTCAAAGATTTAAACATCATGGCGGTAATCTCTTTATATATATTAAATTGCTTGAGTTACATGCATAAACATAAAGGGGAATTTAGTGTAGGAACTTCTGTCCATAATCATCAAACTAGAAAAAATAACGAAATTAGGGGGGAAATCCCAAAGAATGACATTTTTCTAAGATCTTTTGTACATCAATCAATAGTATTATATAACAAAATTCCAATCGATATCAGAAATCTCAACTCAAAATTTTTCAATCAAAATTTAAAAACAATGTTAAAATCAAATGTATATTATTCAATGGAGGAATATATTAATGACACTTCAAAGTGGGAATAAGTAAACTTTTATACAATTACATTTTCTGTTATCATTTTATGACATTTTATTAATGTATAATTGTTATTGTTTTCTATTATTCTTGTATGTTACCTATATACCTAATTGTTATGTATTCGACACCAGTAATGGTATATGAATAAACATTATCTATCTATCTATCTATCTATAGTAGGAGGTGTAAAAAAAATTTAAAGTTTCATGTTCCTAATTCGAAAAAAAGGAAATTCTTACCTGGAATATTAACCATCATTCTTTTGGCACTGTCATCATCGTCGACCTTATCGCTCTCCTGCAACGCAATTTTTTTTGTGTGAGGTACAGACAAATATAGCTAATTTTTTAAACAACATGTTTTCTGATTATTTATTCAACATCGGTCTATTTCCGCTACCAGGACCAATCACCAAGGCCAGTGAATGCTTTCCTCTACACATTACAAGGGGCCGGTGCCGTCATTCACATTTTACGTGCTATGCGACACACGCATAGCATTTTGCATCTTTGCATTTGGCAAATATTTCAACTAAATCAAGGAACCTGTTTCGGGATGAAAAATCGATCTCTGCCAATGGTACTGGTGATAATCAAACCCACAGCCTTTGGCATAGTAGTCGGATGCTCCGACCACCATACCACAAACTTCTCAAAATACATGTTGAATAGACTTGTACGTAGGTAATACCTACCCAAGTACACATAACTATTTTAAGAGCAACTTACATCAGCACGCAAAGGTGTAGCGAAAGCAACGGAGGCGATCAGGCAGAATAAGAGGACGAAAGACAGGGTCCTTTGTGACATCGCTGTGGAAACAATATCAAGGTGAGTAACAATTCATCAGTTCGGAATGGCCTCATTTCTATCTTTCTGAGTATTTTATACGTGTAGTTAAACACTCATTGTACGAAACGGTATCGACATTCATAGGTAAGTCGACTTGTGTCGACACAAATCGACACAAATGCGTTCCATTTGATCTGTGTTCTTTTGTCTCAACGACACAAGCTAACACAAGCTGACTCAAACCGACACAAATGTTTTAAATGGAAAGCGCCCAGTAAGTTTCTGAGTATAAAGACACAGAATTACAGAATTCGGCCTCATCCCCAAAACAAGAAATTTAGAGTTTCTTACTTACTTACTATATGTTTCAAAAACTTGACAGTTGTACGCCTGATTCTGATTGCTTTGCAATGCTTTCCCGCAGGAAATTTATTGAATGTTGAGTCCCGACGAACAATAGGTTGCCGCGAGTATTAAAATAAGTTACCGCCGATTGTTTCTGTTCCACATTATGGTACTTATTAACGGCACGTTACATGTTATTACTTTCATCACTACTTGGTACTTTTCTATTTAGCAATAACAGTAACAACTTCAAATATTTGAATAAATATAAATTAATATTTGAATCATATAGAATTCCGAAAATTCCCAGCCTTAGGCACACCAGAAAATTAAACTAAAAGAATAATAGCTAAGTCCAAGAAGTGTTGTCGATTGGTTCTGGAGGTAACATTTCAAAACAAAAGACATCAGCAAAGGATATATAGGAGTTCCCAAAGTTATTCAATCTTATATGAGCCCCATATTGATCCGCCTTATCCAAAATAGTACAAAAGAATCAATCAAAATGTTAAAATATACCCTGTATAACAAAAAGTAACGATACAAAATGGAAGTAGTGAAACATACCTGGTGCCAAAAATACAGCCTTTACATTGTTGAAAAAAGAACACAATTAATTGATTATTTGAAAGTTATCGGTCCTCAAACTTGACTTTATAAGCTTCAGCCAGTCAAATAGGAAAAAGTAGAGAGAAGTAACTGTCGGAGTTTCAGAAATTTGACAGGGATGTTCACTAAGGTATACTTGTAGATTAGAGGTGGTCGTTTCGAAATGTTTCCTCCAGAACCAATCGACAACACTTTTTGGACTCAGCTATTATTCTTTTAGTTTTAATTCATATCGAGCATTCCAGAAGCTCGTGAAGGCACGCACAATACTGATGAAACCTTGTCTTACAATATGTTAATATCAAAACTGATTGATGTTCAATTGAAGCCTTTACTTCGCCCTGTTGGAAATGTCAAACTCAAAAACCAAATTTTTGCTTGATGTAAAAAAAATGAAAAAACATTTTCGCAATTGTTTTTTCTATCTCAACTGTCACGTTTAGCTTTGATGTAGACTGCCAACATCTTCACAAATTTTGAAGACAATATCTCTAGCCATAGGCAAAAAATCGCCTCAATTTCACTAATATCAACAGATACGAGAAAAAAATTGGTATGATTATTACATACAACGCCCTTGATTATTAGACCTACAAGGAAAATATTCACTTATCTAAATCCCACTGTCAATAGCAACGGAATAAAATTCATGTAAACAACAAAATCTGACAGCTGTCACTTCGGACTTCTTTTATGTAATAATCTTCAAAATATCACTCGTGCTCGAGATTTTCCCAGATAATTTTGGCCAGGCGTTTCCCTCGGGCTGATTGTCCCTGGATAAATGCCCTCCTCCTACGGAGTCGGGCATTTATCGCTACAATCAGCACTCGCGATCGCCTGACCAAAATCATCGTGAAAATCTAAGCAGTTGTGATATTACTGTTGATTATTACATACAACGCCCTTGATTATTAGACCTACAAGGATAATATTCACTTATCTAAATCCCACTGTCAATGGCAACGAAATAAAATTCAAGTAAACAACAAAATCTAACAGCTGTCACTTCGGACTTCTTTTATGTAAAAATCTTCAAAATATCACTCGTGCTCGAGATTTTCCCAGATAATTTTGGCCAGGCGTTTCCCTCGGGCTGATTGTCCCTGGATAAATGCCCTCCTCCTACGGAGTCGGGCATTTATCGCTACAATCAGCACTCGCGATCGCTTGACCAAAATTATCGTGAAAATCTAAGCACTTGTGATATTACTGTTGAAACAATTTTTGTAGACAATTTTATAGCCTCTAGTGGCGGGGTTAACGGCAAAAAATGGAATTATCTGTGCATTTTGTGATCAAAGCATGAAATTTGGCATACGTGTTCAGAAGACCCTCCTCTGCAATTCCAGATGTGGCGCCACACAAGATTTCGCACCAGAGGCACTGTATTGCGGTTAATATCCTGCTAGGGGTAAATTCTGCAAAAATGGTTCCTGGCCGGTCTCTGGTACCGCAGTCGGTATTTTTTAGTTCTGTTTAGCTAAAACTACATGGAGAAATGAGTGAGGTGTGCATTTTCACAAGCAAACTTCCAAATGCTGCCTTTATACGTTGTTTCAATACATTTTAAGGCCAACTTTGTTTTAGTACAGGAAACATGGTAAAGAAATTGCCAAAACCTCGGCAAAGATATGAACGTCCTGAAAATTTGGTATTCTGTTTAGAATTGAGTGCCCTACTTGCTACAAGTGTTTTATATCTTTGTAAAGAGAAAGAAAAGTTGGGTTTTATGGGGTGGATAAATAATGTGGTGTTCATAAAAAAAATAAAGTCGACTGTCATATCTTAAAAACTAGTAAGCACAGGAAAAAATTATCAACGTCAGTCGATCAAGGACCTTGAAAAATGTCAGGATACCAATTTTCAAATTAATAGCTGTCATAATCAAAAAATTATTTGAATTTTTCGAATTCGGCATTTTTCAGTTTTTTTTGGGGATATTCCAGAAATGATCAAAGATATCTTGGATAACTTGACATATTTGAGATGGCCATAAAATTGCGCAACTTTTTGTTATTTAACCGACTTTGTATCTCTTACCGTTTCCGAGATACCAATAGTGAGCTCTGAAAAACGGGACACCTGTATATCGAATACATTATTCAGCTACAATGTTGAAAAAAAAATGAGAATCAGAGCTGGTTTCTGGGTTTAATGTTGAATATAGAAGGGGGGAATTTTCTTTAATTTCTTCAACTGAATATTCTAGTATTCTTTTTAGATCAACAATTTGTGTTTCAATTGTCTTCAATTTTTTTGGTAACATCGTAGCTGAACAATGTATTCTATATACCGGGTGATCATTTGAAAACTATCCACCTGCAATATCTCCCGATTCCTAGTGCAAATGTCTTTGAGCAAAAACAGGTCGATTTTTATATCGAGGGGGACATCTAAAACATACATTGGAGAATTTATATCTTAAGCCCCCTCGCTCCCACTCACCCCAACTTTGAAATTTCAAATGACACTACCTACCTTGCGATACATTAAATTAAAGAGAATTAAATTCTCTTTCTAAAAATAATATTTTGAAATTTTTCAACCCCACCCCCTGTTCTTCCTAAAATTCTCTGGGTGTCCAAGTTAATATTCTTGACCTCCATTTCCCTCCAATACAGTAAACGTCATCCTGCACAGCATCAAAAGAGAAAATTTTCGATAAAAAAAGTGCCACCCAAATTAACCCCTTCGCTCCCCCCACCTGACCTCAAAAATTTAAAATGTCAATACCCACTTTGTAATACATCAAATTGACGGAAATTGAATTCTCTCCCTGAAAACGATTTTTTCACAATTTTCAAAGCCCCCCATTTCCCCCCTAGAATACTCCCAATGGCCAATTTATTGGGGGAGGCGTAGAAAATTTCAAAAAAATTCTTTTCGGACTGAGAATTCAATTCCTTTCAATTTGATGTATCACAAAGTAGGTGGTGTTTTGTTCAACTTGGGAGTTGAGGTGGGGGAGAGCAAAGGGGTGAATTTGGGTGGCACTTTTTCCACCGAAAATTTCTTTCTTTTTTTTTATTTTTATTTATTTTAAGCCTTTATTTTACCTGGCGGGGTGTCAGCCAATGGCTGTTGTTAATCCCAACCAGGATTCTTTGATGCTATCTAGGATGCGCCGACTAAATTGAGAAAAAAATGAGGGGTCCAGAATATAAAATGGGACAGTCATAGAATTTTTATGAAAAAGAGGGTGGGGTTGAAAATTTTGAAAATATTTTTTTCAGAAAGAAAATTTAATTTGCTTCAATTTGATGTATCGCAAGGTAGGTAGTGTCATTTGAAATTTCAAAGTTGCGGTGAGTGGGGGCGAGGGGGGTGAATATAGAAATTTGCCAATGTATGTTTTGGATGTCCCCCTCGATATAAAAATCGACCTGTTTTTGCTCGAAGACATTTTCACTAGGAATCGGGAGTTATTGCAGGTGGATAGTTTTCAAATGATCACCCGGTATAGTGAACGTTTCAGAGTCCAAAGTTGACCAGGGACTTGAGAAATGAGGAGGGACGGAGTTAGGTCAAAATTTCCAGTTGCTCCGCCAATGGACAACTTATCCAGAAACTGAAATTCCCCATTCTTGTTGCTTGTTACAGAGGGGCCTCGAGAGGGGCCTAGCCAAATTTTCAGCGAAATCGGTTGAAAATTGTGGAAATTGTGCCCCCACGAAACAGCCTTTTTTGAAATTTGAAGGGCTGTATCTCCATTGTGGACGACTTTTAACTGTGGGTTAATGCACGGGGTAACCGGACCACTTTTGACCGTTGCCAAAAAAAATATCTGATTCTGTAAACCTTAACTGATAGGAATAAAAAAAAAACCTTTTCGACCTCTTGAAAAATACAGAATAGTAGTATCAGTTAGCGGATAGACTTTACCTCAGTACTACACTAACTATTTCAAGAGCTACTTAGAGCAGCGAGCAAAGGTGAACCGAAAGCAACAGAGGCGATCAGGCAGAATGTAATGAATGTAAAATGTAAAAGCCTTTGTGACATTGCTGTGGAAACAATGGCATAGCAAAATAAGGTAAGTTACAATTTATTATTTCGAAAGAGCCTCGATTTCTGTTTTTCGAGGGTTTTATGTGTGGTAAAACAGTCATATACAAAACAAAATCGACATTGATCGGTGAAAGAAAGTTTCTGTAAATTCCTTACTCACTTACTTTTTTCACTTTTAGGTACTCTGTGTACGTTTCGCAAGCGCTTGGCAGGTGTGCAATTGATTGTACTTGCTTTGTTTTGCAAGTGGTAGTGAAAATTTATTGAATCTTGAGCACTGACGAACAATAGGTACGTTGCTGCGAGTATCACAATAAGTTACAGCTGATTGTTTCTGTTCCACATTATGGTATTAACGGCAAGTGTTAGATACTGCTTTCATCACTTGGCACTTACTTTTCTATTTGGCAACAATAGCAACAAATTTTAATATCTATATCTAGATATAAATACTGAAGAATATTTGAACCAGATAATTCAAAAATTGTCAGCCTTAGGCACCTATCATATCCTCGATCGGCCTACGGCAGTGAGACAAACATTTTTTTCAATGGGTAATCTCGGGTAATACCGAGGGTTAAGTTAACCCACCCTGTCGCGAGTATTAGAATGAACTAGAATCGAATGTTTCTGTTCCACATTAAGTTGTTAAAGGCATGGTACATGTTACTGCCTTTATCACTTAGTACTGACTTTTTTATTTAGCAACAATAGCAATAATTCAAATATTCGAAAATATATATATACAAATGAGTATTTGAATTGGAAAATTCCAAAAATTCTCAGCTTTAGACACGTATTACCCACAACAGACAACTGTGTAGTAGTGTAGTACTAGCGGTACACAAAAAATTCTTGCACTTTGTGATACAAACAAGAACTTCAGCATGATTGTTCCTAGAACCAAAATGAATAATTTGGCCCGCTGTTCTTTTTGATTACCCCCTGGTGGTCCGGGACTTGAGGGGTACAAGACTATTTTTTGCTGCAAGCACCAAACACTGCTATCGATTCATGTTTGATATCATTTCTGAATAACTGGAGCCTGCTGATCAAGATGTCGCCACTGACAGAATGATGCGCCCATCCATGGATGCGCCTATCGGGAGGCAAGGTGGAGCTGTCAGATTTGCAGTGGGGGCTCCCTGAAATAACAAACTTTGGTCATCGAAGGGGATGTGTGGGGTATCATTTCTGATATAATCGAGGTCTGCAAACTCGTTTCTTTGTGTAAAAATGTGATTGGTTTGAAACCGTGGAAAATATGAGGGGTCAAAATTATTATTATCGATTATAAAACATTAACGATTCGCATTGAACTGAGTTTTGTTGCACTTTATTAGGCTTAGTCAGCGAATTATAATGCCGTCATTGCCGAGGCCGAGTTCTCCAGAAGTCGACTTATGACGAATACTTTTAAATTAAAAGAATTCCTGAAACTGGCTATATTGACCGTTGAAGAGAGTGTGGAATATAATTTCGGCCGCCTTTAAACTCATCAAACTTACTTTTTTGCATAAATATAAAGTTCTGTCAATATTAATAGTACAAGAAAGATAGATTTCAACCTGGGAAAAAATATGGACGTCATGAAAATTTGATATTTTGTTCAGAATTGAGTGCTCTACAACATATCCAAAATCGCCAAAAATCGCACCCGGGGGTTTTGAGTTATTGGAGGGGGGGTAAAAAATTGCAGCTAAAAATTGAGGGGATGGAACCCGTCAATCCATTGGATGCAAATACATTATAGTTCGTTTTATCATATCCCGTTGATACCATTTTGGTACAAAAAGTGTCCATCATTGTTGAAGGAGAGTAGTGGGGGGGCGAAGCTCTGCTAGGTGGTCCATTTTGTTTTTCTGGCCATGTAGAACCGATCACAACAACAAGTTTGGTATCTTTTCCGACTAAATTCAATCTCCTGAACTCGTATCCGATGTGTAAATTTGGATGAAAACAAGTTTAAACAAGTTAACTTGAGAGAACTTGTTTTTTCTTTGACAATTTTGACGAATTTTTTTTTTTACTGTAGGAGGTGTTCATTTTAAAAAAAATTTCAGGGACCATTGAATTGGAGCGTATTCTCCATAAAAATCATCCACTCGATGTATAATTTTGATTATCGAGTTTAAAAAATCAATTTGAACTTGAGCCGGCGCGGCGCGTCGTCTACTACTGACCAGAACACTACAGCATGCACGTTTAAATGAAAATACCTCATACTATTGAAGAAATAACAGCTTATCTTTGAAAATTGGAGGATCTGTGGAGAATTGAATTCCCTACAAAATACAACATACAAACATAAACAAAATCGCCATGAATCGCACTGCAGGGTTTTGAGTTATTCAAGGGGAGAGGTAACAGTTCATAGAGTATGAATCCTGTCAAAGTGTTATCCTCCTCATCGAATAACTCAAAACCCTGCAGTGCGATTCATTGCGATTTTGTTTATGTTATAGGGAATTCAATTCTCCACAGATCCTCCAATTTTCAAAGAAAAGCTGTCATTCCTTCAATAGTTTGAGGTGTTTTCATATAAAGGTGCATGCTGTAGTGTTCTGGTCAGTAGTAGACGACGCGCCGCGCCGGCTCAAGTTCAAATCGATTTTTTAAACTCAAGAAACAAAATTATACATAGAATGGATGATTTTTGTGGAGAAGACACTTCATTTTAATGGTCCCTGGAAATTTTCTGAAAATGAACACCTCCAACAGTAAAAAAAAAATTCGTCAAAATTGTCAAAGAAAAAACAAGTTTTCTCAAGTTAACTTGTTCAAACTTGTTTTCATCCGAATTTACACATCGGATACGAGTTCAGGGGATTGAATTTAGTCGGAAAAGATACCAAACTTGTCGTGATCGGTTCTACATGACCAGAAAAACAAAATGGACCACCTAGCAGAGCTACGCCCCCCCACTACTCCCCTTCAACAATGATGGACACTTTTTGTGCCAAAATGGTATCAATGGGATATGATACGTCGAACTATAATGTATCCGCATCCAATGGATTGACGGGTTCCATCCCCTCCATGTTTACCTGCAATTTTTTACCCCCCCTCCAATAACTCAAAACCCCCGGGTGCGATTTTTGGCGATTTTGGATATGTTGTAGAGCACTCAATTCTGAACAGAATATCAAATTTTCATGACGTCCATATTTATTCCGAGGTTTTGCCGATTTTTTCACTATTTTTCCTGTACTATAAGGGGCCTCATGAAATACAGATTTTTCTCTTTTTTCCACGCAAGCATTCGTTTGAATTCTTGAAGAAATATATTTCAGCATTAACTGATGACGCCGATGCGATGCTGTCAACGCTGAAGCGATACGTCAACCAGAAGCCGAGTGGAGGCTGTAACTCTTTGTACTTGGGGTGCGCGTCTTGCATTGGATTAGATTGGTCTTGAAATATGATGTGTTGGGCATCATTTCTGATGTTTTTTGGGTCGCTGATTCCACTTCTTAATGCAAAATTTTGATTGGGTTAGAATTCGGGGAGAGGGGGGATATCTCTCATGTACTAAGACAGCTACAGCTCCGCTTGTGAGTCAATCAAAATTTTGCATTGAGAAATGGAATCAGCGACCCGAAAACCATTAGACGTGATGCCCAACACATCATATTTCAAGACCAAACTAACCTAATTCAAGACGCGCACCCCAAGTACAAAGAGTTACAGCCCCCACTCGGCTTCTGGTTGACGTATCGCTTCAGCGATGACAGCATCGCATCGGCGTCATCATTTTATGCTGGAATGTATATTTTCAAGGTTCAAGGCGAGTGCTTGTGGACCAAAAAGTACAAAATTCTCATTTCATGAGCCCCCTCAATATTGACCCATTTTTATGCGAAAAAGCACACTCCCTGAGTCTAAAGGCGGTCGAAATTCTATTCCATTTTTTTTTGAATGGCCGGGCCACTGCAGCGAGTTTCTAGAACTTTTCCAATTCGAATAAATCCGTCATAACTCGACTTCTAGCGAACGCAGCGCTTCGACAATGGCGATATCGTGACTCGCCAACTCAGCTTAATCAACAGTGCAACAAAAGTAGATTCAATGCGAGTCGTAAATGTTTGATAATCAATAATCATAATTTTGATCCCTCATATTTTCCACAGTTTCAAACCAATTAGATTTTTACAAGAAGAAATGTTCGCAGACCTCGATTATGTCAGAAATGATACCCCACACATCCCCTTCGATGACCAAAATTTATTAATTCGGGAAGCCCCCATCGTAAAATTGACAGCTCTTCGTTGTCACCCGACAGGCGCATCATTCTGACAGTGGCGACATCGTGATTAGCAGGCTCTAGTTATTCAGAAATGACATCAAACATGATTCGATAGCAGTGTTTAGTAAAAGAACAGCGGGCCAAATAATTCATTTTATGAACATTTTTTCATCTAGGAACAATTGTGCCGAAGTTCTTGTTTGTATCACAAAATGCAGGATTGTACCAGATTATGTTGTGAACCGCTAGTACTACTGGCCTAGTCGGCCTATGGTCTCGTCAGTCAAACCTTTCCTCTAATTGTTGATATTTTAACTCTAGGAACCCCGCTTGTATGATAAATAGGCTAAGCTTATCTCATCTAGCTAAGTAAAATAAGCTGAACTAAGCACTTGGCTAAGAACGATTTTATTTTGACTTCGACTCCTGCTATTTTTGCTGAATATAAAAGTTAATACCGCTTAATGAAAGCAATAACATATAACATGCTGTTAATACCATAATGTGGAACAGGAACAATCGGCTGTAGCTTATTGTGACTCTAATCTGTTTTTTGCCTGGACTGAACATTCAATAAATTTTCTAAAGAAAGCATTGCAAAACAAAGCAAGCACAATCAAGTGCGCAACTGTCAAGTTTGCGAAACAAACCTAAACTACCTACAAGTGGTAGAAGTAAGTGAGTATAAGAAACTTACAATTTCTTGTTTTGGGGATGACCCCGAATTCAGTGTCTTTTATAATCAGAAACTTACTCAACGATCAATGTCGATTTCGTTTTGTGCAATGACTGTTGTACCACACATAAAACCTTCAGGAAGACAGAATTCGAGGTCATCCCGAGCTGATTAATAATTGTAACTTACTTCTGCCATCGTCTCCACAGCGATGTCACAAAGGACACTGTCTTTCGTCCTTTTATTCTACCTGATCGCCTCCGTTGCTTTCGGTTCACCTTTGCGTGCTGCTGTAAGTTGTTCTTAAAATCATGTGTGCTTAGGTAGGTTCGAGGGTAGGTCTTACCTATACAATGTGGGTTGGATTGCCACCAGTGTCCCACCATCAAGTTCCGTGATTTAGTTGGAATATTTGCTAAATACAAAGATGCCTGTGTCGCATGGCACGTAAAAGATGAGCGATGGTGCCGGTCCCATGCCATAAGTGGGACATTCACTGGCGTCGGTGATTGGTCCTAGTAGCGGAAATAGACCGACGTTGATTAAATAAGCAAAAAACATGTATTTTGAAAAACCACCCATTTTTTTTGTCTGCAGTTACTTAATATGGAAAAAAATGCATTGCAGGAGAACGACGAGATCGACGATGATGTCAATGCCAAAAGGATGATAGTTTTTCCTGGTAAGAATTTTCTTTTTTTTTTATTAGTCCAGGAATTTTAGAAAAAATAGCGAACAAAAATAAAAGCGAGCCGGATTTTTGTATATAAGCTCAGTTAAGCATGTAGTTCAACATAGTAAAAGTCCTCAAGAATCCGGTGTGAGCTTCGGCCGTTGTGGCCTCGAGAAGAACTTGAGGATCAGTTTTTCGCGTATATCTCATGAACAATGGCACTTAGGAAGAAAGTGTTCGGGAAAAAATTGTTGGAAATTTTATTGTCTATAAGAAAGGTCCTACACGTTTCATCGTCAGTCCACTCCTTCTTTGTCAAAACACAAGAAAATTAAAATAATCCAGATGCTCGATGCTGAAGACTGTATGGACCTTGAGTTTTATGATGGCGGGGTGACACTTGGTAGAGGTGTTGCTCGATCTATTTTAATTTGACTGAAACTATTTGCCATCAATACCAACTATGCCGGCGGCATATACAGGGTGAAATAAAAATAAAAAGTTGAACAAATGTAGCCGTTTCTGACATGTCTTCAGAAGACTGAAGTTGTTACGAGAAAAAACTAATTTTCCGTATATCAGTAATTCTTCAGATATTGAATCGAGACTTGGTGTTTTGAATCGAAACAATGATAAATAACATTTAAAATCAAATAATAGTAAAAAACACTCTCTAGGCCAACTACTTTTAGAAAAAACACAGTCAACTTTTTTTCTGATGAGTAGGCGAAAAAATTATTTTTTTCGGTAACAACTTCAGTGTTTTGAAGATATTTCAGGAACGGCTCAAGATATCTTACTCAAATTTACGATGACTTTATGACCATGAAATCAGAATTATTTATGGCGATTTACATGTCTCCACCTATTTTGGTTCTTGAGGTACAAATGTTCAACTTTTTATTTTTATTTCACCCTGTATATGCCGCCGGCATACTTCGTATTGATGGCTTCAAGTTTCAATCAAGAAATAGTGGACCAACCAACACATCTACGAGGTGGCACTCCGCCATCATAAAACCGAGCATAAAACTCAAGGTCCATACAGTCTTAAGCATCGAGCATCTGGATTATTTCAATTTTCTTGTGTTTTGACGAAGAAGGAGTGGACTGACGATGGAATGTGTAAGAACCTTTCTTATAGACAATAAAATTTTCAACAATTTCTTCCAAAGCACTTTCTTCCTAAGTGCCATTGCTCACGAGATATACGCGAAAAACTGATCCGCAAGTTCTTCTCGAGGCCACAACGGCCAAAGCTCACACCGGATTCTTGAGGACTTTTACTATGTTGAACTACATGCCTAACTGAGCTTATATACAAAAATCCGGCTCGCTTTCATTCTTGTTCGCTATTTGCGATTTTAACAGCTAAAATTCCTGGACTATATCTAAGAACATGGAACTTTCTTTTTTCTACTTCCTCTCATAGGATTTGAACGCATGAGTTTTTATTGTGTTCATAACCGAACTCAAAATAGTAATTAAAGCAAATACAATTCAAGCCGCGCTTCAAAGGCGCAGAATTGCGAATTGATGTTAAATTGTTAATTCGTAGCTGCCATCACTCATCTGCTGCTGAACTATGCTGCACCGCTATACAGGGTGTTTCAATGGAAACGAGCCACCCTGATTGAATCTTTGCTAGGTGAATTTCAGAAAATTTCCCGAGACCAGTCGATTTTTGTTTCGAGGGGGGACATCTAAAGCATACTTCGGCAAATTTCTATCTTCAACCCCTTCACCCCCACCCATCTCAACTTCAAAATTTCAAACGACACTACCAACTTTGCGATACTCAAATGAAAGAAAATTTAAACCCTTCCTGAAAAAATATTCCTAAATTTTTCAACCCCACCTCCCTTTTGCATAAAATTGCAAAAGGGTCAATTATCAATCCAAAGGGTCAGAGATTGTCAATTATTATTATCACAGTAAAATTCAACGAGTGTGTACCTAATATGCTTTTGCTAGGAAGTAACTCTTTGGGGCTCTCCGGGATCTTTTTATTAGCAGCGCTTCTTCATTTACATTTGAAGGACGTTATTATTATATTTTGGTAACCCAGCTCAACACACATTTCTGAATGTTGGCTTCATTTGTCATTGCCATTGGATGCTTGAGACAACCATGATTTTTTGTGTTGTGATTGTGGTGAAGCTCTTTTGATCTAAAAAAATCACTGTAGGCGATCGATATTTCTTTCTCAGTCGTCGTTCTTGCTAAATCTTTAAAGTGTATACGAGCGGGACCACTTTCTTATACAGGTGATCAATGTATTGTCTCTGGTTAATCTGTCATCTATTATCAAACCAAGAAAATTCGTTGTGAAATTTAACTGCAATGTAACAGAATCGGAGGCCGTGGCCAATGATGATGACAAAGCAGATATTCAGATATTGAAAACTACAACTTCATAGCGCTGAGTATTAATTTTGCGAAAATCTTCGAGAAGCTGATTTGAAAACAGGATGAGAAACTTCTTCACGGAAAACGAGATTCTGTCTGCAACACACAATGGATTCATAAACGGGAACAACAGTTGGAGCCATACCATCTTTATGGGGTAATATAACACACTCAACAACAATGAAAAGGTAGCAGGACTCTTTCTGAATTCGAGTAAGGCCTACGATATGGTGTACAACAGGATACTCAAGCGAAAGTTGTTTTATTGCGGAATCAGATGGGGACCACTTGAACTGATCCGCAGTTCAGTTACCTTACGAACAGAAAACATAGACATAGGGTGCAATTACATAGATCCGAACACTGGAGAATAAATGATGATTGATCTCTGAAACAGTCCAGGCAAGGTGTACTCGAGGATTCCGAAGACTGAGGCCCACCAGAAGCTCCACTAATAAAATGGCAATTCAAATTAATGCATAAAACAACGGTCATCTCGCGAGAAGGCACAATTCCACTAGGCATAGATCAGAGAAAAGACCTCTGCAAATTGTTCTAACGTATGGTCCGAAAGTTTTGGGGAATTGTTCAAAGCTAATAACTTTTCCTGAATAGTCTTTATTTTTTAACTTGATATTCCAAGAGTTAACATCATATATAACAATAACAAATTCATATTCAACATATTGATAATAAACCATTATCTTCGATGGATCTGAATTTTCTTCTGCCATGTTCCATAATTTTTTGTATCAATTTGTCCAATGCGAAATTCTCTAATGTTATTGAAAAATGCGACGCCGTAATTGGTCTTCGTTTGCAGCTTCCCATCCCTTGTCGTATACAATACTGCTCAATACTTACCAAAAATCTTATATTGGTCGAGCTTGCGGTATATTGGGAGGCAGGAGCTCAGAAAAAATAATCCTGCTGTTGTCCAGAGAATGATCGAACATGGCAGAAGAAAACTGAGAGTAATAAAAAATAATGGCCTATCTTCAATATGTTGAATATGAATTTGGTATTGCTGAAGATGATGCTAGTTTTTGCAATATCAAGTTACAAAATTAAAACTATCCAAAAAAAGTTATTAGCTTAAAAAAAATCCCAAAACTTTCGGACCATAGGTTAAAAGAATAAACTTGGGAAAAATTTAATAAACTACGCAACATTGAATACGACACATCAAACATTTTGCTCCTTCTCACATTGGGATAACTCCTGATTGTTCTGAACGATTTGGAATCTGTTTTAGCCGTTGCTTACCCCAATCTTCCAATAATCCTTTGCTGTGAATAAGAAAATGATTGCAACTTAAGTGAAGTTCATACAGGGTGAGATGTATAGCGGTGCAAAACTGCCAGACGTTCAACATGCTCTAATTTGGAAAAAAATCGGGATTGTAACATTGGATGGATAAAAGATAACTTCATACCTTGCCACGTTATCCGATTCATTTCCCTAGCCTCCTTATTCACAGGGTGGTATCAAATAAAACAATTTTTTGGTTTTTCGGTGATATCATTTTTTATTCTTGACCGATTTTCAAAATCCAGGGCTCAAATTCAAGCTGAAACCAAAAATTGTTGTGTCGTTTATTTGATTGGATTGTGATGTTCACAATGCTTTGTCTATCTCACCCAGGAATATCTGAGGCAGTGATTCTGAAATGGTGGAGGTGGTGCTTCGGGGGGATCGTTCTGAACGGATCGTCGAAGTCTCCAAATTTTGTGGGTTCATTGTTCTATATACTGATAGTTGATACATGGCCCTATACATGATGGCCCTTCAAAATTCAGTTGCATATTCAGAGACTACATAAAACATGCCATTAATACCGCGAAAAATTGCTCGGTATGCTATCGGTGAACTATCAAGAGAATTTTGATGAACCTGAGGATTTTCAAGGTTAGGATTTTTTGTAAATCAATATTTTCAAATATTTCATTTGCAAATGATGTATTATTGCTTTGAATTTGAGCGGTTTCACCAGAAAAACCGAGAGGAAAACGCAAATAATTTCTTATTTTCCGTTTTCTAAAAATTTTAATCCCTCATCTTCACTTCCACCCAGAGGTGGAGGTGGAGGTGAATTGAGGTGGAGTTCTCTAACGTAACAAAATTTTCACTCATCTAATGTATCTATCTACTTAATGACATAATTTTTGTTTGTAGATCCAATATTTGTACCTAATCCACCACCTCCGCCAATGATGTCAATGACGGTGACGTCAATGTTACAGCCGCCGCCAATGCCAATGCCATTGCCAATGATAATGCCAACGCCAATAATGGCGCCGCCACCATTAACGATCAGTCACATTATGGGTTCCCCCTTTTTTTAACTAAATAATATAAGCTAATAATGGTTGAACATTGTTTAATTTCACAAATAGGCACATATTTTCTGTTTGAGTACCTACAAACCTACATTGCAAACATTTTTTTACAAAATACGGCTGGGTTCTTAGAATAATACTTACATCATTATATCGATGGAACAAGCCATTTGGGAACTTTTTTCTTGATTTGGTACGTTCAAAAATATGTTGGAACTTTTGCGACAGGGGACAGGCATCAGTAATTTTTGCAATATCAGTTGTCGTCGGAAGGTGCTGTCATCATAAGAGCCTGGATCACCAACCAAAGATGACTATGTTGGTCAAAGTCTGTAATTAGTAATAATAGGTAAATAAATGAGTGAATGAATAGTTTATTGCTCTTAATTTTCACAATTATGAGCAAGGAGCCCCATAATATAAGTGTAAAAGTGATATATATTTACAGTGAAATAAAACAAAAATCGATTAAAAAATGACAAAATAAACAAACTACCGACAAATTCGCAACACAAACTTCATCAAAAAAAAAAGAAAAAAGAAAACAAATCCAAGCACTACCCCAGTACCACAACAAGCCTCACCATTGCAGAGAAGCACCTTTTCCTTTTTTTTGCCATTCTTCCACACAAGAGTTCTCAGCCTCATGTACAGGGTGTTTCAGTTTTAACCGATCAAACTTTGGGATAAGATTCTCCTCATTCTTTTGATTCATAAAAATATAACATACGTGCCTGTCACTCGCTTCCTAAGAAAGATACAGGATGTCAAAGTTCACTTTTTTCGATTTTTGAAAATTGGTAACTTGCTAACCATTCAAGCAAATCAGCCTAAATTCAGCATAGACTGGTTTGTCGGAAATATCTACCTACCTGCTAAATTTCGAAAGAATCTGATCAGTGGAGTAAGAGTTATGGGAGATCATTAATTTGGAAACATCTGAAGAACCTTAAAAAATTATGACCACCCATAACTCATACGCCACTTGACAGATTCTTGCAAAATCTGGTAGGTAGGTAGATATTTTCAAACAAGTAGCAAAGTCCTCACGGGGGTGAGTCTTATGAGCGCATTTTCGGAGTGCAGATGAGTACACTGTTCACTGTTACCTGTAAACAGATTGTCTCCAAACTACCACAAGAAATCATCAATCTTTATGAAAACACGAGTTGTCAATAATAAATTAAAACAACAGAATGACATCAACCAAAACTAGAAAATATCCTGACTGAGTGAGAATTATACCTACATCGATCACAAGCACGCAGCCAGAAGCAGCTTGTTGAACTACAGCGCAGCGCCGCGACTTGAAAATCGCATCCGCATATAAGTGCATAAGTATAGATTCCGCATAAAAATAGAGATATACTGGTGGAAAACTGCAACTGCAGACTTAGTTTGACTCTTTTATGTTGCTTCCTGATAACTCTGGTTCAAATCCATCAGATAGATTTTGAATAATTGAATGGTAAAGTTTTGAACTTTGACATTTTTTAATATTTGACAAATAACGGATAGAGGAATGTTTCTAACTGTTGTGAATACAATTTTTCAAGAGCTTTCAAATGACATACTGCAAGTCAAGTTCCGTGAGATATAGCTTCTGTCATTAGTTGATAGTGACACTTCTGTTTGACAGATGACAGCCAAAAACTAATTGGATCATTCTACAGAAAAACCATGTCTGCATATTAAATTTCAAGTCGATCAGATTATTGATTCGGCAGTTATCGAGGAAAATAAGACACTCCCAGGACGTTTTGCTTGGTTCCAGCGAGCGTTCAAAAAAACTAACGTTATTCGCAGTTTTCCACAGCAAATACAAATTTATAGAATCGTACAGCATTCTATACGACAGATGACTTTATAGATGGCTTGTGACTTTTGGTATGTTGTTCAGGACATATCTATGAGTATATATGCGAAAAATTGTCCAGTAATTATCAATTTCTAGGTCAAAACCTATCTGCCCTGTACTACTAATGTTATCCACAGCCACAGACAAACAGGGATCAACATAACGCAATACGTCAAGGAGAGAATGAATAACGGAGTTCGTGATATCAGGAACTCTTGAAATAAAGAGAGGCGTTCCCCAAGGAACGCTTCAATTGGGGCCGTTCCTTGGGGTGACCGGACAATTCTTCGCGCGGACAATTCTTCGCCGGACAATTATTCGCCAGACAATTCTTCGCGCGGACAATTCTTCGCCGGGAACTTTGGAGCTCTTATGAGGCCTAGTGTGATTGTGATATTCAGAGCCCTATCCCCCACTAAGTTTTCACGTAGAGTTTCAAGCCTTGCTGAGCCCCCTTATCTCTACAAGTTTCGTTTGGGGTCTTGATGAACCCCCTTGGACATCTCCAAATTTTCTGGATATTTTCTTCGCCCCTATGGCTTGGACGGTTTCTCAGAGCTCTATTAGGCCCCCCTGTCTTCATGTTGCATTTGTACCCTGCTGAGCCCCTTTTTTATTGTTCTAGTCTTCGAAGCTCTCGTAAGCTCCTGTGAGTCTTTATGTGTCGGCTGAAGTCCTATAGGCCCCATTTTGTGTCTCTTAGTATCATTTGGAGGCTTAGTGAGCCCCGAGGTGAGCCCCACCAGGCCTTCTTGCGATTTTCAGAGCCCTATCTTCACTTGTGCTCTACATCAAAACATTTCAAGCCCTGCTGAGCCCCCTTGTGTCTTCAATACCGTTTGGAGCCCTATTGCGCTCCATTGCGTTTCAATTATTGCTTGAAGCCCAGGTGACCCCCTTCTGATTTCTCGAAGATTCTGGAAGCTTAGGAAGCTCTCTTGTGCTCCTTCTCAAGTTTCTCGGAGCCCTATGTGGCCCCCTAGTGTCTTCATGTTTCATTTGTAGCCCTGCTAAGCCCCTTTTTCATTGCATTAGTTTCTGAAGCTTTAGTTAGCTTCTGTGAGTCTTTATGTGTTGGTAGAAGTCCTACAGGGCCCCCTTTGTGTCTCCAAGTGTCATTTGGAGCCCTAGTGAGCCGTCCAGGCCCCCTTGCGATTTTCAGAGCCCTATCCTTCCTTGTGTTCTACATCAAAGCATTTCAAGCTCTGCTAAGCCCCCTTGTGTCTTTAATATCATTTGAAGCCCTATTGCGCCCCCTTGTGTCTTTAATTATCGTTTGCAGCCTAGGTGACCCCCTTCTGATTTCTCGAAGATTCTGGAACCTTAGAAAGCTCTCTTTCGCTTCTTTTCAGATTTCTCGGAGCCCTATGTGGCCCCCTTGTGTTTTCATATTTCATTTGTAGCCTTGCTGAGCCACTTTTTCATTGCTTCAGTTTTCGAAGCTCTAGTTAGCTCCTGTGAGACTTGATGTGTTGGTTGAAGTCCTACCGGGCCCCCTTTGTGTCTCTAAGTGTTATTGGAAGCCCTAGTGAGCCCCGCCAGGCTTTCTTGCGATTTTCAGAGCCCTATCCTCCCTTGTGTTCTACATCAGAGCATTTCAAGCCCTGCTGAGCCCCCTTGTGTCTTCAAGGATCGTCGTTTGGAGCCCTATTGAGCCCCATTGTGTCTTAAATTATCGTTTGCAGCCCAGGTAACCCCTTCTGTTTTCTTGAGTTTCTGGAATTTTCGGAAGCTCCCTTGTGCCCCTTCTCAGGTTTCTTGGAGCCCTATGTGGCCCCCCTGTGTTTCCATGTTTCATTTATAGCCCTGCAGAGCCCCTTTGTATACTGTGTCAGTTTTCAAAGCTCTTGTTAGCTCCTGTGAGTCTTCATGTGTTGAATGAAGTTTTACAGGGCCCCCTTTGTGTCTCTAAGTGTCATTTGGAGCCCTAGTGAGCCCCGCCAAGCCTTTTTTCAATTTTCAGAGCCCTATTCTCCCTTGTGTTCTACATCAGAACATTTTAAGCCCTGCTGAGCTCCCTTGTGTCTTCAAGTATCGTTTGGAGCCCTATTGAGCCCCCTTGTGTCTTCAATTATCGTTTGTAGCCCAGGTGACCCCTTCTGAATTCTCAAAGTTCCTGGAATCTTAGGAAGCTCCTTTGTACCTTATTAGATTTCTTAGAGCCCTATGTGGCCGGCCCCCTGGTGTTTTCATGTGTCATTTGCAGCCCTGCTGAACCCCGGAAGCTCCAGTTAGCTCCCGTTAGTCTTTATGTGTTGGCCTGCAAGGCCCCCTCGTGTCTCCAAGAATCATTTGGAGCCCAGTAAGCCCTACCAGGTTTCCGTCCGATTTTCAGAAACCTCTGCTCTCTTGTGTCTACATTGAAGCATTTTAAGCCCTACTGAGCTCCCTTGTCTCCTATATTTTGTTTGTAGCCTCGGTGATCCCCTTCTGACTTAGCGATATTTCTGGCATCTAAAAAATCTCCCTGGTGCCTTCTCAGGTTTCTCAGAGCCCTATTAGGCCCCCTTATGTTTTGAAGTGTCATTTGTAGCTCTGTTGAGCCTCTTTTTAACCTGTCTTTGTTTCTGTGTTCTAGTAAGCTCCTGTTGTCTTCATGTGTTGATCGGAGCCCTATAGGCCCTCTTGTGCCTTTAAGTGTCATTTGGAGCCCTAGTGAACCCCATCAGTACATCTTGCGATATTCAGAGCCCTATCCTCTCTTGGTCTACATTGTAGTGGCTCAGGCTCTGCTGAGCACCCTTGTGTCTTCTAATGTCGTTTGGAGCCCCATTGAGGCCCCTAATGCCTTTTTGTGTTTCTCGAAGCCCTATCTAGCCTTGTGTCTACATTGTGG
The DNA here is from genome assembly GCA_949128115.1 of Anaspis maculata. Lineage (NCBI taxonomy): Eukaryota > Metazoa > Arthropoda > Insecta > Coleoptera > Scraptiidae > Anaspis > Anaspis maculata. The sequence goes on from OX421966.1 coordinate 25,585,276, forward strand.
CGATTTGAGCTCTGCTAGCCCCCTTGTGTCTTAAAATATTGTTGGGGGCCCTAGTGAGCCCTGCCAGGTCTTCTTGTGAGATTAAGAGCCCTATCCTCCCTTGTGTCTACATTGTAGGATTTCAAGTCCTGCTGAGCCCCCTTGTGTCTTGAAGTGTCATTCAGAGCCCCAATAAGCCCGGTCATGTGCGGGCGCAATGCTTGCGAAGAATTATTGTCCGGCGAAGAATTGTCCGCGCGAAGAATTGTCCGGCGAAGAATTGTCCGTGCGAAGAATTGTCCGCGAAAAATTGTCCGCGAAGAATTGTCCGCGCGAAGGATTGTCCTAGCACCATTCCTTGGGGACTTGGGGTGTCTCCCACCGGCACAAATCAAAGCAAGTGAAGCGAAGTGTGTGTGTGTTTAGAGAGGACTTATTGAGTGTACTCAAGCAAGAGTGGTCTAGGTAGAGCTGGAAAGAGCAGTCCGATGGGGACTTACCCATCAGATACGATGAGAGTGCGTGATTAGAGTGAGTACCATAGAGATCTTGTAGCTTAACCTTAATAAATGTAGTCTGATCAGAGCCTGTGGCCTTTACCTTCTGAGACCCAATAACCCCCAAGCTAGAAGAAGCAGCCCTTCTAGCACCGTCTCAGGAAAGCCAGCAACAGCGGCTTCCCTTAGACGTGACATGGTGGAGACGCCGGGCACCGATCCCGGTACCTCTCGCATGTCGTAGGCCCTTTTTAAAATGTCCTGCGAATTCGTCAATAGGTACTAATTTTTGGTGCTAGCGCGAGTTCTGGACGCTCCTTTAGTTCCAATAAATTATAGTAAAAAGTCTTCATGTCTCCATCTCAAAATTGTTGTCGCGAATTGAAACGTTCTATTAGCCGGTTTTGTGCAAATGGATCAAATGTTTTAAGTCCGTTTTCACTTGTTCCCAATTTTTTAAACCATTCGCTGGATCACTACAGTAATCTTGGTAAAAATTGTGTGCAACCGGTGTTAGGAATCTCGCTAAGTATGCCATTCTTTCCGTTGATTTCCAAAAATTGGCCGTGGCAGCTTGTTCAAACCGAAAAATAAATTCTTCTTCCTCGTCATACCTGGGGTCAAGCACTGGCGGTTCAACATATTTCAAACGTGCTTTTTTCCGGACCGAGTTTAAAGCATCTCCTAAGGTGCATATTTGAGCCATTTTGATGTGTGTTCAAGTTTTTTTGTTGCGATTTGGAAATTTTCTTCATTAGATCGCGCTACGTATAAAATTGCTTGCGTCAACTCTACTCTCGGGGCGGTGGTTCGAAGACATGCATGCACGCCTTCTTGTTAGGTAGAATAAAGTAATTTGATTTTATTAATATACTGCTACGGTATTCGGGTTCACCTATTTTGAAATCAAACGCGCTGATTTACTTGTAAACAAATTGCACTTTATTCACTACTACCGATACAACTGAATAACGCACACAATTATTATTCGCTTAAAAATTCACAATATCGCTTGAGATGTTATCGCCACGGTCGCTCGATTCCAACTCTGTCTCGATGCCAGGTCGAGTTCCTCTCTTATAGTGGCATCGAAGGTTCTGGATGCTTCCTGTTTGATCGTTGGAGTTCCCAGCACACAAGAATTTTTCTGGTATCTGCGTCGAGATGGATTTCACAGTCGAATGGAATATACGCGTACCTTCTACGGCACCTCCACCAGAAGTCTCGACGTGTCGTGACCTACCGCTGCAGTCTCTCGATGCTTCCCGAATGCGACGCGGGAATCTAAATTTCTCCGGAAAGAGCCGGGATGGTCGCGAGCTTCGTAACAATACAATAATAGATCAGCGCGTCACTGCGGAATGTTGGTTGTAGGTATTTAGGTACCTACTCACGTATCTAGTGTTTCTGCTGAGGTTCCCTCGGAGGTTCCTCATAAAGGTCCGCTTTCTGGAGATGTGTATTGATTCCCGACTGGACTGGACGCACCACATCGATGGTTTGGTTACTGAACTTGGAGGATATGCTTATGCGTTGAAAAAGGTGAGCCGGCTGGTCGGTGGGCGAGCTTACTTGATGGCGTCTCACGTATCATGCTCACGTCGGTCGTGAAGTCTAGACTGAGTTATGGTATCATTTTCTGGGGAAGATCCAGGGACTTCACTCGGGCTTTGAGAATGCAAAAAAGATTTCCCAGAAGTGTTCTGGAATTGCAGTTTCACGAAAGCTTCATACAGCATTTTCGACAGGAGAGTACACTCACCATTCCTTGCATTCCTTGCCCCTTGTGCATTATTATGCTTGTCAAAAGGAACTCAGACCTGTTCACAGTTCTCTGCCACATCCATGACACATGAAATAGGAGAGATCTATAGTCCAGCAGATACAATTATACTTATCTTCAAAGGAATGCGAAGTTCATGACTACAAAGATCTTCAATGTACTTCAAGTGGAAATTCGCGACCTTGCTCCACCCAGATTGAGAAGAGAGAAGAAATCTTGCTGCAGAAGGTCGATTACGATGTTGAAGAATTTTTGATCGATAAAAGCTTGAAGCTCGACTTGAAGTTTCAATGTGTCGAAATTTTGAGAATTTTCAAGTGTTTGTTGAGATTTGTACTCGGATTTGTATTCACACTATATTATTTTACTTGCATACTTACTTATTCACTTTGACAGGTTCAACACCACATAGGCATGTGATGTGAACTAAACAATTAAACATCCCACATCTGAACTAATAAATCTGATTTATCTATCTATCAAGGCACCGAGCCACCGACATGAGTTCTGTCTACGCCATCTGTAGAAATACGGTTTCTTTGCCGACCCACATTTTTGAATGCTTGAGAATCTTGGAACACATTTTTATTATAACAGGTTAGCAACAGTATCTGTTACTCGATCTGTTGCTTTTAACTGTTATTTGAAAATAACATATCTGTTACATAAAAACAACAGTTTTGCCCATACTACTTTGAACCCCTTCGGAATAGGCAGCAAAAGATTGCTAAAAATGCCCTGATAGTTACCTACGAGGCTACCTACCTAGATATTTTTGATAGATAGATCAATTAGGTAGTTTTATTCAAGTTGCAACTCTGATTCTCGTTTCAAAATGGTCAAGAACCCGTTCCTTGAAACTGGTTGAGTTTTGTGGACATAAGTACTGCTCAGAACAATTTACTGAGTTTTGGGACATCTTCATATTGATTATAATCATATTCAAATACATTTGTGTAAAAAAAATATATTTTCGTAGTGTCATCAAAAAGATTCATCAAATAAAATATTTTTCAAAGATCAATGATGGTGGTGCTCATGATGTCCATGATGTCCACCATGGTGGTGGTGCGGGGGCTCATGATGATGTCCATGGTGATGGTGTGGTGGCTCAAAGTGTCCTGCAAACCCAATATTTTGTTATATTTTTATTTAGTTCCATTTGTTAGAAATATTTCATTTTTTTTAATCAGTACCTATGTAGATACTTTGCTTATTTATCATCGAGTTTATTATTTTTTTGTAGAATCTAATCAAAATAATTCGAAAAAAGAAAACTTACCATGATGATGCGGGGGTGCATGATGGTGGTGATGCGGGTCTATCGCATTGTGGATAACATGCTCCAGCAAACTTTCATGGTGGTGATGTGGAGGATTGTGATGGTGATGGTGATCCTGATGATGATGATCGTGGTGGTTGTGATGGTGGTGGTGAGACATGTTCTCTTGTTTTCCAACTTAGTTTTGGAAGACTCTTGACTATCAATGATTTTAACTGAAATAACTTTGCCTTTTTATAGGTAGAAGGTCTTGCGCACCTGTTACACTTGCCTATACATCATCAGGAGATAAAAGAACGCAATTTAGCTCATCTATTGGCCAAAGTGCCACATCCTTATCGGTTTTATCTTAAGTGGTTTTACCGCGACCGCGACACTGCTCGTATACCTAGATACTTATCGTGTGATATTAAAAATAACGTGAATCACGATAAGAGATTTAGCAGAACTCCTGAAGTGTTTGCTTCCACTTGCCAATAATTATTTATTGTTGATTTTTCCTAGCATTTTTTTTCAGTTTGTGGTACCTATTTATGCATAATATCTCTCGGTATCTACCTATTTTGGAGTTGAAAACACTCCATTCTGTTCAGGCAGGATACTAATTGTATCAAGATGTCTTTGGTATCAAGGTCAACATCACTGTCTGATAAAATCAATTTGATCACTTGTCTGATTGTTCATCATTCTCTGAACTCGTTCTTGATTTGAACATGTCGAGCTATATCGTGGAATTTTTCATAATAAAACGACATCATTTTTCACAACATTGTTGCTAAAGAATAATTATAAGAACAAGATAAAATAAGAATATTATAATCATGTGAATGAACATGAAATCACAATAATAATAATAATGATGATGATGATATGATGATTATTTTAGGTGGGTAGCCCCATGAGTAGATATACTTTCATCACTCTGGAAAATATTGATTGATACTTCACACAGAATAATCTAGAATCATGAAAATCTAGAACACTGATGAGCCAAAGGTGTTTTTTCTGTATTATCATTATCATACTGTTCACTCAGAATTAAGAACTGGAAAAATCATCAGTCATCGGTCATGATTATGTTACTTGATGATGATGAAGTAGGATAGATGCTTAACGTACTTATGATAAATAACTGACAAAGGCTTGTTTAAAAACCATCATTATTACGATGATATATGATAACTGATAACATCATATAGGCACATTTATTCATATCACGCAACATTCTCCTTTGTTGAATTGTTGAATGTTGGTGTATCGATTCATGTTCATGCATACATGATAACGATAAAATGAGAACAAATATGAAAATCAGCACATATTAAAGTAATCGGTAAAAATGACAGTCATGATGATCACATCTCCTGTGAGAAATCGTGATCGCTGTTATGATAATGATAAAACCCAAATGATTAGGCACAGTATTGATAACAGTTCTATGCAAGCAGACTCTCCTTTGAGGCACACGTGGATAGTCTTGAGCGTAAATTGTCTAAGGTGATCTATCTTTTACGGTGTCTGACATCTCAGCTGACTGTGGATACACTACTGCTGTGTTACCATGCTCTCTTCCACAGCGTAATGTCCTATGGGATTTTGGTTTGGGGAGGGTCGTCCCACGCCGGCCGGGTCCTTATTGTGCAGAAACGCGCCATTAGAGCCCTAAAAGGGGTGAGCCAGAGAGTCTCCTGCAGGCCTCTCTTTACTGAGCTGGGAATTCTAACCTGCACCAATCAGTTCATATATGAGTGTATCACTTATGCTCGCAAAAATTTTCCCATTCACGAAGGGACATACAGTACAAGATCTAATTTCATTCTACCACCTAGATTTAACCTTGAAAAAACTAAGTCTACTTTTAGATCTCTTTCCATCCGGCTCTTCAACGTCCTGCCTGGCGACTGGAAGTCTTTAACTGTTGGGAAGCTTGAAGTGAAGCTTAAATGCTTTTTAAAATCCCATTGCTTCTACACAGTGGACGAATTTACCAACTTTTGGAAGTCGACCTAGCCCAGGTGTTTTAATCTGTAGTGTTAAGATCATGTGTGTTTTTATCTTTATAATGTTCCATTTATATTTTATATTTTTGAATGCTACCAGGAGAGAGTGGAAGATCGGCCAGAGCTGAACTCTCTCCTTAACTTGATTTGTATTGTCACTGCATTTCAGTTTAAATATCTATCTATCTATCTATCTATCTATCTATCTATCTATCTATCTATGTGAGGTTATATGTTACCAAAAAGTAATTGTTTGCAAAAATCGTCGAGCAAACCAAAATTAAACAAAAAAAAAATATTATACATAAAATGGATCTTTTGCCTTGCTTTTGAAAACCTGTTGAAGTGTTTCAATTTTTGTTGAGCTAGATATCGACAAAAACTGTTCAGAGCGGCTCCACTTCTCAAATAATGCCCATACCTACGAGTACATTTCTAAAGAAATTTTTTCTCAAGTTAATTACAATACAAAATTGAAACCTTAAAATCCAACGGACTGCCACAAAAAAAACTTTTCGTAATCGTTTCATAGATACTTAGATACAAAACGCGCAAAGTAATACATAATCAAAAATACAAGTTTGCGGTTTATGTATCTTGCTTGACATTTGTCAAAGTACTGTAAAAATTCACAAGAAACTCGAGTTTTCTTTCGATTCAAGCAACGATTACGAAAAACGTTGTTCGTCACACGAGCGATGTGCTTTTTTAGGCCCTCAGCCTCTTTTGCAGCATTCGGCTACGCCTCATGATGGCAAACAGGCTTCGGGCCTGAAAACGCGCTCTTGTATCGAAAAATACTATAACGTCAAATTTTTCATTTGATCAAGGCCACCGTGTGGTCCAAATTCTCCGGATTTCGGATTGGAATAGTAACTCTTCAATGGAGAACTTCTCTAAAAACCTCAATAACTCATAATAAAAATCTTACTATCCTGGAATCGAAAAATACGCAAGGTGTTTGCGTGCATGCGTAACGTACATCCGTGTAATCTGCTACGATAACTGTCGAACCGTTGATATCACAGAGTTTGAATTTGGGAGGGGAAAGATCTGCCTAAAATGACATACTGAGGCGTACCGCTTTTGATGCGCCGAAAATAATCGGGAGGAAAGTGAATCAAAGCCGTGGAATCGAATTATGTGAGTATCCAGACTCAAGTGATCGTTAGAAGAACGATCCGCCTAGGCTGCCGTCCGTTCCAGACTTGCCATGTCCCTTGCCAAGTGTTTCTGCGAGTTTGTTTGAGTGGAGTTTTGACCCACTTCGAGGATGCTGAGTCGCGACCCTTCAACGCTGCGTTTCGACCCACCTGGAGGATATTAAGCTGAAACTCTGGTTGATGCATCTCGACCCATCTGGAGAATGTGGAGTTGAAATCCACTGATGATGCGTTCATATCTCTCTTGAGGACGTGGAGTTGAGATCCTCCCATGATGAGTTTGGACTCACCTAGAGGGTAATGAGTTACTGTTCTTTAACGAGTTTCGATCCATCTGTAGGATGCAGAGTTGAGCGTTTATGATGAGTTTTGACCCATCTCCAGATAAACTGCTGGACAACGAAGTTGTCGGTATCGGAAAAATGGTTCGACTTTGAAGACCAATAACTTCCGATTGCCGGATGCGATTTCCGTTTTTTGTTTATTGTGTTAGTTACCCTAATGCCTCCGGGACCTATCCTGTGAAAGTGAATGTTGAGAAACTTCATGTAAAATTTCTACAGGGTGATACGTAAAGTAATGCAAAATTGTATCGACTTCATCGTACCCCCATTTGTCTAAAACAATTTTTTTATGTATTTTAATACAAAAATAATGAAGTGTGCTGTCCTACCTCGAAACGGTTTGAGAATTATCTGGATTGGAAGTCTAACATCGAGAATATAAATTTTTATTTTGAAGATGACCGATCTGCCTTGTTGGCACGCGAGATATATGGTGCGATTCTCTAAAAAGTTACATTCCATAAAGGCTCTGTTACGCTGTTATTACCTAAGCAACAGCCAATGGCCGACGGGATTTTTTACATAACAGAGCGTTTATGGAATGTTATTTTTTACAGAATAGCACTATAATAGCCAGTTCCACCAGCGAATTTAATCATTGTTAACTAATTGAGGCATTTTCTCTGGTGATTATTGGCTTAGTGACCAGAGAAAACGCAAGTTTCACGGAAGATTATGGAAAAATGTTTAGACCACAACAGCTTGTATGCATTTTCCGGGGTCATTCAACCAGCACTGACCTAGAATCCATCAAAGAAAATGTCTCAATTAGCTAACAATAATTAAATTCGCTGGTGGAACTGGATGTAAGTCACCTTTGATGAATGGATGTTGACATTGAGCAGTTCAGGACAATTTCACTCTTAACACAACCCGAATATTTGTGTGGGGCCAAGCAGGGGGCACTTCTTCAACTGGTTGTCCCTACCTGTTTTCCGTACGTTGGATTTCGTCAGAATTTCATCAGAATTTTAGATATGGAACCTGTTCTATTTGCAGATTTCAGGTGGCAGAATTCAGGCTACCTTGTAATGAAACCGGGTAAAACGTTTCGATCTTTCCTACTATAGGTAGGTACCTACCAGTTCCGTAGAATCAAATCTCTTCAGGTTCAAGACTTGCAGCCCATTCTGAGAATTCTTAAGCCATAATAATATTTCTACTTTCACTACCCAAAAAGGTGGGAAAGTATTGTGAACGCGCTAAAAAACTTTAGAGATGGAAACTAATATATCCATTTTGAGGTTCCCCAAGATTATTGAGATCATTTTCGGACCAATGTGTGTCTGTGTGTCTGCTGTTTGTCTATCTGAAATTTGATATAAAGACAAGCTTTTGCTGTCGAATGAGCCCGTTACTTTTCGGCTGTCATCTGTCAAACGGAAATGTCACTATCAAAAAATGACAGGAAATACATCTGTATTCTATTGCAATATGTCATTTGAAAAACCGTGGAAAAATGTATTCGATACTGTGGGAAGTATTTCTCCACCTGTCATCTGTCACATAATAAAAAAGTAAAATGTTGAAAATGAAAATGTTGGGCATTTATTTATTCAAAATCTGTCTGATGGATTACAAACCAATTCAGCAGGAAGTAACACAACAATAGTAGTTTACAATACGAGTTGGCTGTTACATAAGTGGTTTTCAGCCACGAAGCCGAAATTTGCAGAACGAGGGCGCAGCCCGAGTTCTGTGAGAGGCTGAGTGTCGGAAAGCATCTTGTGTAACAAGCCACGAGTGTTGTACAACATTTTACGTGTTTGTTCTATTGAAAATTGTGAAATTTTTGTAGTTTTTGAGGTTATTTTGACAAGTGTCAGCTTAAATACATAAACTGTAATATCCATATACAACTTATATGAAAGTCATTACATCTCATGTATTAACACAACAAACACGTAAAAGAATAAAATTGAGTTTGCCGTTGAAGCTTTCAACAGTTTCCCAGTCTGGCTATACGAATTTATTTTTTTTTCCCTGGCCGTTATTACCAGAGACGACCGCTCACCCGGATTTTATTAGGATTACCCGAGTTTGGTGCAGGACTCTACTCAGACGTTCTTCCTGCTTAGGGATCGACTTTTTTTGAAAATTTTTTAATGTTTTGTTCAACTGGTATGGAAGAGACGTCTCGTACAAAAATTTCCATCTATACCTTCTTGCTATATACTCATTGGGAAAGCTTTAGGGCAACACAACCGATTTTTTGGAAACTAGATGATGAAACTGTTGCTAATTTAGCACAGAACTGAGATCCACATCATCAATAATCATTATAGTGAGTTGAATCGTTACTTCTAAGAATCAAAAAAACATTGAAAAAATGAGCATCTTTGCCCCTACCTAGTAAGTGAGTACCAACGCTAGTAGAGTTTTGTGAATCATCTGAAGAAGTAGTACAGGAAAGATAGATTTCAACCTCGGAATAAATATGGACGTCCTGAAAATTTGATATCCTGTTCAGAATTGAATGCTTTACAACATATCCAAAATCGCCAAAAATCGCACCCGGGGGTTTTGAGTTATTGGAGGGGGGGTACAAAATTGCAACTTAGAATGGAGGGGATGAAACCTGTCAATCCATTGGAAGCAAATACGTTATAATTCGACGTATCATATCCCGTTCATGCCATTTTGGCACAAAAAATGTCGATCACTGTTGAAGGGATGTCGTGGAGGGGCGAAGCCCTGCTAGGTGGTCCATTTGGTTTTTCTGGTCATGTAGAACCGATCACGACAAGTTTGGTATCTTTTCCGACTATATTCAATCTCCTGAACTCGAATCCGATGTGTTAATTTGGATGAAAACAAGTTTGAACAAGTTAACTTGGAAAAACTTGTTTTTTCTCTGACAATTTTGACGAATTTTTATTTCACTGTTAGAAGTGTTCATCTTTGAAAAATTTTCAGGGGCCATCGATTTGGAGTGTATTCCTCACGAAAATCATCTACTCGATGTTTGATTTTGTTTCTCTGGTTTAAAAAATCGATTTGAACTTGAATCGGCCCGGCGCCGCTTTTACTAATGACCAGAACACGACAACATGCATCTTCAAATGAAAATAGCATAAACAATTGAAAAACCAATAACTCATCATTAAAAATTTGAGGATTTGTGCAGAACTGAATTTCCTATAGCATAAACAAAATCGCCGTGAATCGCACTACAGGATTTTAAGTTATTCGAGGAGGAGGATAACGTTTTGTCAAGATTCGTACTCTATGAACTGTTACCATTCTCCTCAAATAACTCAAAATCCTGCAGTGCTATTCATGGCGGTTTTGTTTATGTTATAGGGAATTCAATTCTGCACAGATCATCGAATTTTCAAAGATGAGTTATTATTCCTTCAATAGTTTGAGCTATTTTCATTGAAAGGTGTATGTTGTAGTGTTCTGGTTAGTAGCAGACGACGCGCCGGGCCGGCTCAGGTTCAAATCGATTTTTCAAACTCGAGAAACAAAATGGAACATCAAGTAGATGATTTTCGTGAAGAATACACTTTAATTCAATGGCCCCTGAAAATTTTTTAAAGATGAACACCTTTAACAGTGAAAAAAAAAATCGTCAAAATTCTCAAAGAAAAAACAAGTTTTTTCAAGTTAACTTGTTCAAACTTGTTTTCATCCAAATTAACACATCGGATTCGAGTTCAGGAGATTGAATATAGTCGGAAAAGATACCAAACTTGTCGTGATCGGTTCTACATGGCCAGAAAAACAAAATGGATCACCTAGCAGGGCTTCGGCCCCCCGACGACCCCCTTCAACAGTGATCGACATTTTTTGTGCCAAAACGGTATCAACGGGATATGATGCGTCGAATGATAACTTATTCGCTCCCAATCGATTGACGGGTTTCATCCCCTCCATTTAAAGTTGCAATTTTTTACCCCCCCTCCAATAACTCAAAACCCCCGAGTGCGATTTTTGGCGATTTTGGATATGTTGTAGAGCACTCAATTCTGAAGAGAATATAAAATTTTCAGGACGTCCATATTTTTTCCGAGGTTAGGCCGATTTTTTTACTATTTTTCCTGTACTAAAGGTAGAAACTAAATCTTTGCACAGGGTATGCATACAACATTTCGCAGAAAACCAAAACAAAATCCAAAAATTTCTCTAAATGCGTTTGTATTCACAAAAACAGACGTCAAAACCTAACCCAAACCCAAATGACGAACAATATGGATAAAATAATGTTGAGATCTGAGGCAAGTACCTACCCACTCACCCAAATGAAAATAAAACAAAGATGTGTCAATAAATTGCCGATAAAAATGACGCAAAACAAAGTTCTTGACTGATACAAGCACATCATGATTCATAAAGCCGAACGCAATATGAAAAAGATTACATAGTATTTAGGTATCAGATTAGATAGAATACCTAAAACAGCCGACTCTCACTAATCAATTCTCATAACTGCGTTTTCATTCGAGGCTGGTGCATTCTTTGATCGAACCAAACAGAAACAAAGATGAAACACACCACCGTGGTCAACAGAACTTACTATTATCCAGCCGGCGCTGCTCCTGCAGGAACGGTTGTGGTGCAACAAGCTCAACAATCGTATTACCCTCCACCTCCACCAGGTCCGGTGGTCTACGTCCATCGTAAGTATTTTTTTTTTTTTTTTATGCTTAACCCTTTCTTGACCTCATCTCTTGTCTATCTACCCTTATCTAGTCCTGACTAAGCTGCAACTTTTTTCTGTCTTCAAATTAAATTTCGTTTCTAGCTCCTCAAGCACCAGCAGTTTATTACTATGATAACTGCTATGGTCATCACCACTACAGGCACCATCACCACCATCATGGATGGCATCATCACCATCACCATTGTTGAAAGGCATGGAATATAAGATGATAGAATGCTGTCTAGCTGAAGTGGGATAGTAATTCTAGTCTGAAATTCAATAAACCTCTGTATCTCCTCTCATTATTTCCCTTATTTATTTTATTATCTCAACTTTCCTGTATGGGAGTACCCACTTACCTATTGGAAAAATATCTGTTATTTTAATAATAAACAACTAAGAACACTTGAAGTTTACATTGATAGCTGTTTTCAAGGTGTTGAATAACTTGGATTTGATGATACTAATGATAATGATATTATAATCTTATGATGCGATTCGCTAAAAAATAACATTTTACAAACGCTCTGTCGCGCTGTTATTGCCTAGGCAATAGCCAATGACCGACACGGTTTTTCACGAAACAGAACGTTTATAGAATGTATTTTTCTACAGAATAGCACTATTAATCAGTTAAATTACCAACAATATATCAAGAACATATGTATAGTACACAAGAAGCTTATTAAGTAATAATAATAATAATGATGATACAAGTGTATTAGCTCACCCAATGTACCCAAAATTGGGAGATATCGTCAAAAAGATGAATCCGGTAGCCCCACGAGATCCAAGCTCCAAGAAAGAGTGGGTTCAAAACTTGAATGACCAAATGAATCTGAGTAAGCGCAAGATTTTGTTTTATTTGTGTTTTTCTGTTTATTTTCCGGCAAGCTCTGGAGACACTGTACCTCCGCGAATTGTGCAGCACCTCCGCCAATTATGCAGATGTGTCTTATTCGTGCGTCTCGATCTCCAGCTCTTCTCGAATGTTCTAGAACCGCACCGCCTGAACAAAGTAACATACCAGTATACCTCCGTGTTTGCTCTCGGATGTACTGGGAATGCTCGAGTGCCTCGCAACTCGCAACCTTACCACTTGCAACTCGTAACAAAACAATGGAAGTCCCTATGTTACCAATGACATTACCATTACCCTTGAACACTATGATTGTGAACACCTTCATGTAGTTCCTATAATTTGGTATTCAACATTACGATCGACATTACCATTGCCATCAACATCAACAGTATTGTGGCAAGGCAGCACCGCTTGTACTACTCGTATACAAGGTGTTCATTTGAAAAGTTGTCACCCCTGATTTCTCGCAGCCAAAATTTTTCACAGAAAAACACCGCAACAGGTCGACTTTTGTTTTGAGGGGGACATCTAGTCTAGAACACATATTGTTACGAGCGGCGATCTTGTACATATAGGTAAACACTCGATGTTTCTCGATCTTTCCACCATTAGATCGCAGTGTAGAAGTCTGGAGCGATCTCGTGCATTCCAGAGCGTTCTTGTATGTGTACCCAATGGAGACTTGAACGTTCGATCAAGGCACATCAGTCCACTTTGGCGGAGGCGCAGATCCCAGAACACATGGAAGGCATACAGGTAACGTGTGTGATTATTCAGGAATGATCTAGAAACCGCATATGCCAGACCCTCATGGAATTTGCTGGAAGCAGACAGAAACTTCGGGAACATTATTCGGAGGCCTTATATAAGGCGTCAGCCGGGAGCTCGCGGTAGTAATGAATTAGATAGCGAGTGAAAACAAGCGAAGTCCCTGCGACATAATTCGAAGCAATAACTGTTGGCATTTATTGTAGTAGTAGTACGCAGAAATAAACAGTGTGTGTTTTAAAAGTTCGTCTCAATTATATTCGAACCCGTACGCGAAATATCGTAACATTTGGTGTCAGTAAGCGGTATAATTGAGAGTAATTGGGCCTGCGACTACAGGACGTTCGGAACATTCGTGATTTGGTAAATGCCGGAGACGAGAAGCATGTCGAAGACAGGAGTCGAAGACGCTTTGGCGAACATCATGGCGATGATGCAGCAGCAGAAAAGTCTTCTAGAAGAACAGGAAAAGAAACGCGTCGTGGAGCGTTTAGAGGACAAGGCAGAACTGAAGAATCTTCTAGAAGGGCAAGAACAGGAATTGAGAAATCTGTTAGAAGAACAGGAAAGGAAACGCCTGGAGGAAAGAGAAGAAATATTAGCCGTTGTGGAACAACAAACGCGGTATTTCGACGGCAGTGTAAACAAACTGGAGGAGAAAATGGTTGCGATGGTAGAAAAAGAAGTGGAAGCGGTGAAGGCCAACCTGACAAAGCTGGAGCAACAGGTTCAGAAAACCGCCGCCAGTGCTGCGATGGTTAGTTCAGCGGGTGCCCAACGTGTGAAGCTGCCGAATTTCGATGGGAAAAGCCCATGGACTACCTATAAGAGGCAGTTCGATGCCGCTGCCGAAGCAAACGGATGGAGCGACGATGAGAGAGCCACAGCTTTAGTCCTGGCTCTCAGAGGCCCAGCATTGAAGCTGCTCCAGACGATTCCTGAAAGTGAGCAGAAGGACTTTGCCAAGCTGACGAGGGTCCTTGAGCTTCGGTATGGGGACAATCATGTGCGGCAGATCCATCAAACCCAGCTGAAGGCCAGGACACAAAAGAGCGGAGAAAGCCTTCAGGAATTCGAATCCGAAGTCCTGAGGCTGGTTCACCTGGCCTATCCAGCCCATCCAGCGGATGTTTTGGCCGACATCGCCAAGGAAACTTTCATGGGCGGAATAAGAGATCCAGATCTGCGTCAGATGGTCATGATCAGCAATCCAGCCAACATCAGCGACGCACTCATCCAAGCTATTCGCATCGAGGCTGCTAAAGATGCATCGCGCCCTCATCGTCTTAGAGAGGTGAACTTTGATGAATCCGGAGCATCACATCCTTCCGAGAAATCGGTGAAGGAGATGTTTGAGGAACTTCTTAGCGCCATGTCTCGGAACAGACCCCAAGGCGAGCCAAGAGCTGGAGGAAGACCGCGTTGCTTCGGCTGTAGAAAATCGGGACATCTGCTTCGGGACTGCAGGCAAAGGTCGAGTTCAAGTGACCGGTCCACACCGGGATGGAGAACTATCAGCCCAGGAAAACTAATTCCAGCTAGCGCTAAGGGGCGCACGCTGGCTGGCAGTCCTCAATGCCCCAGGAGTTACTCCGTCTCACTGCTGCAAAGGTCACCCAATAGCCTTCTTCTTAGTGGAAAGCTTGACGAGGACGATTGCGTGTTCGTAATCGATACGGGAGCCACGAAGTCAATCGTTCGCCGAGGGATACTTCGAAAGCAACGCATTGTACCACTGAGGGACGGCGCTCGTTTGACTACAGCTACCGGAGAGTCTGCTACATTGCACGGAGAAGCTGAAGTAAGCATTCGCTTCGGACGATTTCTTCTGCGAGAAAAGTTCCTGGTTGCTGACATTGTTGACGACTTCATACTTGGCCTGGACTTGATGGATGAATACGGATTCATCCTGGATGTTGGACAGCGGACGTTGAAAATCGGAAACGAGGAATTGGCGCTTAGAACATCCATGAAGGCCGCTGAAGAAATCCGCCTACTTTCGGCTGAAACCGTTCGTGTAGCCGCCAACTCCGAGAAAATCGTGTGGGCAACACTGAACGAACAACCTGGAGGACATGTCGCCGGCATTGCTGAACCCGACACAGCTGCCAGCTGCATCATGGCTAAGACATTGATTAACATGGACAAGACAAAAATCCCGATCAGAGTCATTAACCCGAACAAGACGAGCAAAACAATCAAGGAAGGAGAGACCCTGGGCAAGTGTGAACCCGTAGAGTGGATCTCACGTTGTGAAGACATATCGACAAAGGCTGCGACTCCCAAGCTCTTAGAGAAAAAGCTAGTGGAGATGTTCTCGCCTGACTGGAAACATCTGAGTGGCAAGGAGAAGGAGCTTGCGACGCAATTCATCCAGGAAGAAGCTGCAGCCTTTGCCATGGAAGGTAACCCTACCGGAAGGACCAACGTGATCCAACATCGGATTAACACTGAGAACGCCGCACCGATCCGACAGGCTCCCCGGCGCCTACCATTGGCGAAGCAAGAAGAGGTGTCGAAGCTTTTGAAAAACATGTTGGATGAAGGCGTGATCGAAGAATCGACGAGCCCATGGTCTTCACCGGTTGTTTTGGTCACGAAGAAAGACGGTAGTACACGATTTTGCGTAGACTACCGCAAACTCAATGATGTGACGAAGAAAGACAGCTATCCACTTCCTCGGATTGACGACACTTTGAGCACGCTGTCTGGATCGAGATGGTTTTCGACGCTTGACCTGAAGAGTGGTTACTGGCAAGTGGGACTCCACAACGACGACAAAGAGAAGACGGCGTTTTCCGCTGGGAGCGGCCTTTATCAGTTTACTGTGATGCCGTTTGGACTTTGCAACGCACCTGCCACGTTTGAACGTCTAATGGAGTGCGTCTTGCGAGGTCTTACGTGGGAAACTTGCCTAGTCTACCTCGACGACGTGATGGTCATCGGTCGAACCTTCGAGGAGCACCTGAAGAACCTCCGGGAGGTAATTCGACGTCTTCGAGGTGCACATCTCAAGCTCAACCCAAAGAAATGCGTGCTCTTCCAGAAGCGAGTAAAATTTTTGGGGCACGTAGTGTCGTCGGAAGGAATCGAAACCGATCCAGCGAAATTGGATGCTGTACGAGAATGGCCACGACCGAGAAATCAGCATGAAGTCAGAAGTTTCTTGGGCTTATGCACCTACTACAGACGATTTGTAGGAAAGTTCGCTGACATTGCTAAGCCTTTACACAAACTGACTGAAGACCGTGCGCCATTCCTGTGGACCAAGGAGTGCGAAAACTCATTCAAGACTCTGAAGATTGCATTGTGTTCGAGTCCCATCCTGGCATATCCTCAACTGCATGGACAATACATCTTGGACACTGATGCCAGCAACACCGGAATTGGAGCAGTGCTGTCACAACACCAGCAGGGCCAAGAGCGAGTAGTGGAGTACTACAGCAAGGTGTTGTCCAAGCCTGAAAGGAACTACTGCGTGACGCGTAGGGAGCTACTGGCCATAGTGAAAGCTGTCGATCACTTTCACCAGTACCTCTATGGCCGGAAATTTTTGGTGAGGACTGACCACGCTGCCCTGAAATGGCTACTGCAGTTGAAGAATCCTGAGGGACAGTTGGCACGGTGGATCGAGAAACTGCAACAATATGACTTCAAGGTCCAACACCGCCCTGGAAAAAGTCATGGCAACGCGGATGCTCTTTCTCGAAGACCATGCAACGAAGATTGTAAGCACTGCAAGAGGGTAGACCAGCAGAATGGGAACGTCGAAGTCAAGGCAATCGTCTTCGACACCCCGAGAAATTGGACTACAGCTGAGCTCAAGAAGGAGCAGCGTGAGGACCCAGCCATCGGTACGCTTGCTGAAAGGAAAGAACTTGGCCAGGACAGACCGGAATGGGCCGAAATATCTGGAGAAGGACCCGAATTCAAGGCTCTTTGGACTCAGTGGAATTCTCTGAGGATAGAGAATGGGCTGCTGAAGAGGGTCTGGGAGAGTCCTGATGGAAAGAAGGAGATGGTTCAACTGGTGCTTCCCAAGAGGAGAGTGAGAGAGGTCCTGAAGGAGATGCACGATGGCGTCACTTGAGGGCACCGTGGTGTGAACAAGACGTTGGCCAAGGTGCGCGAGCGGTTCTACTGGGTGAACTGCCGGAACGACGTGGAAACATGGTGTCGCCAGTGCGAGGTTTGTGCGGCCAGCAAAGGACCAAGAACTCGCAGCCGAGGGGAGCTGAAGACGTACAATGTTGGAGCACCTTTTGAACGCATCGCGATCGATGTGGCTGGTCCGTTCCCGACAACGGAAGATGGCAACAAATACATCCTGGTTGCCATGGACTACTTCAGCAAGTGGCCGGAAGCGTACGCCCTGCCCAACCAAGAGGCTTCTACAGTGGCAAGGGTGCTGGTGGACAATCTGATAAGCCGCTTCGGAGTACCTCTGGAGCTACACTCGGACCAGGGACGAAACTTCGAGTCCAACGTGTTCCAAGGTATCTGTACTCTACTCGGAATACAGAAGACCAGGGGCCCTATTTTCGGTGCACACGTGAACTGTTCCTATAGGAACTGTTCCCTCAAAAACAGGGGAAGCGGCATTTTCAGGTACATTCACGCGTGATCACGCCCGTTCTCCTAGGAGCTACCGAGAGAACAGCTCATTCCCCGCTTATGTCAATCAAAGCAAAGGACTGCCAAGAGTCTAAATTGAAAATCACTAAAAAAAAGTAAAAAAGCACATTGTTCATAGGTTGGCAACGCTGAATGCACCAAAAATATAACTAAAACAACCGCCAAATGACAGATATAGTTTTGACAATTGGAATTACATCCATCTCCCAATCTCCAATTTTTCGAAAGTTTCTTTAAATAATTTGGAAAAAATGGATCCATTGAACGCGGCATTGGCGGTCCATGTAATCGCGGACTTGGAAGCGGCCAAAGAAGATGCGCGCCAACCCGGCAAACGATTTGTGGACATAGAAGTGCAGTTTGTGCAGTATTTTCGCGTGACAATTAAAAGACTTCAGTGTGACTTGTGAAGGCCCGGCACATCACAGAACTAGTCACGCCATTTATCCCAGTACCCGGGGAAGGAAGCCGGCTGACCGTAGCAAGTTGACAAGGATATATGGGGTTCTTGGCCATGAGTTCGGTCAGTTTTTCTTTTTGAGTTTCGGAAATCGCATCCAATCGTGGCCTCTTGAAGCTTGGGCCGGCAGATTTCATGTTAATAAACAGCAAAAGTAGGTAGGTTTCGAAAAACTACAATTCGATTTCAAATATCACAGCTGACAGCCAAGCTTCGACATCACACGGACATGTACGAGTATAGCCGAAAAAGTGGTCACGAAAATACCACTTTTAGAACCGGGGAACTGATCACTTCACCGGCGTTCCCCGGTGATCGCCGGGGAACAGATCACGTGTACCGAAAATAGGGCCCCAGGACGACGCCCCTTCACCCACGGTCCGACGGAATGGTTGAACGGTTCAACCGGACGATGGAGCAGCACCTGTCAAAGGTCGTCGACGAGCATCAGCGAGACTGGGATCGTCATCTGCCGATTTTTCTGATGGCGTATCGCGCTGCCATTCACGACACCACAGGGGAAACACCAGCACGTGTTCTTTTTGGCCGAGAGCTTCGCCTCCCCTGCGATTTGCAATTTGGCACGCCGGAGAATGATCCGAAAGACATCCCCGAATACGTCGACGACCTGAGGCAAAGAATGTGTGACATCCACGAGTTGGTTCGAAACCGGATTCGAATCGCGACCGACCGAATGAAGACCCGTTACGACTTGAAGGCGAACTCCACGGGATTTCAGGCTGGCGACTTGGTCTGGTTGTACAATCCTCAACGAAAGAAGGGAAGGTCTCCGAAGTTGCATCCGTCGTGGGAAGGACCGTACACGGTGGTCAAGAGGATCAATGACGTCGTGTACAGAATCCAGCGAGCCTCGAGAGCCAAGATGAAAGTTGTCCACCTTGATCGCCTTGCACGTTACTCCGGGAGTAACGATGAGCCTATTCGGGACGAACAGGCTTAAGAGGGGGGCAGTGTTACGAGCGGCGATCTTGTACATATAGGTAAACACTCGATGTTTCTCGATCTTTCCACCATTAGATCGCAGTGTAGAAGTCTGGAGCGATCTCGTGCATTCCAGAGCGTTCTTGTATGTGTACCCAATGGAGACTTGAACGTTCGATCAAGGCACATCAGTTCACTTTGGCGGAGGCGCAGATCCCAGAACACATGGAAAGCATACAGGTAACGTGTGCGATTATTCAGGAATGATCTAGAAACCGCATATGCCAGACCCTCATGGAATTTGCTGGAAGCAGACAGAAACTTCGGGAACATTATTCGGAGGCCTTATATAAGGCGTCAGCCGGGAGCTCGCGGTAGTAATGAATTAGATAGCGAGTGAAAACAAGCGAAGTCCCTGCGACATAATTCGAAGCAATAACTGTTGGCATTTATTATAGTAGTAGTACGCAGAAATAAACAGTGTGTGTTTTAAAAGTTCGTCTCAATTATATTCGAACCCGTACGCGAAATATCGTAACAATATATTGCCAAATTTTTATCTTCAACCTCTTCGCCTCCACCCCACCCTACTCTAAAATTTCAAATAGCATCACGTATCTTGTGATACATCAAAGAAACAGATTTGAATGAAAATTTTTTCAATCATCAATATTTTTCTGTTTTGAGGTGGAAGCCGGGAGCAGCCACTAATCAACAGTAGCTTGTTCTTTCCCATTTTTAGTCGGCTATCCATATAGCGAAAGAATTAGATCGTTATGTCTTCGGGTCTATGTTTTTCATTCATCTCTTACTTTGAGGGCAGCTTGTGGGGGCGGCAGCATTCGGGAAAGTAACTGTTGCACAGTTTGAGTTGGGGGTCTCCAAATGTGTAAGGAAATAAGTTGAAAGAAATGAATAAGTTGCATTTTTTTTGTTTGGGGGCGGGAGCTGGAGGCGGCGATCAATCCAAAGTAACCTATCCCTTCCCATTTTTAGTCATCTATACATATAGCGAAAGAATCAGATCGTTATTTTCAGGTTTATGTTTTACGTTTTAGCGTTCAGCTGAGCAAATGTTGCACCATTTGAGTTGGCAGTTTCTCAATGTTTGATAGAACATCTCAATCAGTAAAATTGTGAAAGTAAATTGAGAAAGTTGCACTATTTGTCGTTTGGGGGCGAAATCTGGGAGCGGCGACTAACCAAAAGTAGCCTATCCTTTCTCATTTTTAGTCAGCTGTTCATATACCGAAAGAATTAGATCGCTATGTCTTCGGGTTTATGTTTTTCATTTTAAAGTGATTGGGGGCGGTTTTTAGCAATTTTTTCATACCTATCGGCGGCACATATTGAAGATTGAAGGCGAAATGTTTCTGGGCTTACGTTTATAAGTGGTAACTATGTATTATTCATAAAATGAGAACACCAGAGCAGTAGGTCTGGGAGAAATTGCAATATCATGTTACTTATTTCAAGTTTATCGGGGACGGTTTTCTCTATGTTGGCGGCGCAATATAGACATTCAATATAGCCTAGCCCTCCCTTGGGAGTGGCAGCTATGTAACAGCGAAAAAATTAGAAAGCTAGGGCGTCTAGTTTGGGATGAGTTCGAGGAACGGACGGACGGACGGATGGACGGACGGACAAAGCGGTTGCAATAGCGATTTTCATCAAGATGGAAAATGCGCTAAAAATGCAGAAACTGGAACTCCATAAGCGCCCTGTACTTCGGTTGGCCACTTAACATTATTTGGTTCAAATTTGCCGGGCGATTCCGCACAGTTGGCAACACTTCTGTGACGTCAATTAAAGGAAATGCCCAATTCTGGGCAACCAATGGTGAGTTGAAGGTTGCAATATAAGGTTTGTTCCATCAGAAATCTCAACCTAGTCAGAGCCAATGAGAAGCCCTCAAATCAGTTTGCAACTCATTTTCTCGATCCCTATTGGCTTTGACTAGTTTGAAACCTCTTGATGGAACAAACCTATCAGGTTAAGCTAATAAAATGCTTCTGGTTCGATTCTCGATACCCAAAATCGAAATAAAATTCAAGTTTAGGAAGGAACTTGATTAACGATCTGAATAATGTTCAACGGCGTATTCCACCACAAACCTGATATCAGTGATATCTACTCATAAAGACATCTAGGGAGCAATCCAAAAGTACAAGGATCACTGATTAGTGATTTCTGGCAACATGACAACTTATACCAGATCAATCTCGAAAATCACACCTGCGTACAAATACTGGAACCAATGAAAAGACTAATTCAAGTAATGTCAACTTAGTGTGATAAAACATGGAACAGATAAGATAGATAAGTAAGTAATAACAAAGCAGAAATTGAAAAACACTCATTTCCCATTTCTACGTTATCATCTGATCGGTGAAGTTGTCCACCGATGCCGATTACTGAGTACCAACGATAAGAAAATAAAGCAGAAAAACAATGAGTCACCACATCGCAGAACATATTGCCCACCATCTAATCGACACGGCCTTTGAAATCGACCACGAGAGACGGTTCCACCAAAACGAGTGCCATCCCTCGGCGCCCTCACAAACGATTGTTGTGCAACAACCGCCTCAAATGCCCCCGTCTGCACCAGTTCCCGGTCCTCAGCAGCAATACGGAATGGCCCCTCCTCCGCCGCAATACCAACAACCCCAGTACTATCCACCGCCACCACAGTATTACCCGCCACCACAACAGGCTTCCGTGACGGTGTATCAAAGTAAGTTTTCTTCTTGTTTTTGTTCTTCTATCGAGTTTCGAATCTTCTATTTCAATTGTTTTTGCTATTTACTCTTCCACTTTCTTCTACGATTACTCCTGTTTAATTCCACGAATATGTGTAAGCTATAGCTAGTAAATTTTCAGCACCAGTTGATGACCATCATTACTGTGAAGATTGGGACTGTCATCGGTGTCGTCATCATCACAGGCACTATGATCATCACTATCATCACGGATACCATCATGGTCATCACCATCATCACCACCATTGTTAGAGAGAACTAATCTGGAAAAAATACCTAGTCCACGATCCAGTTTTAATAACAGTTTGTATTCACCACTACGGTTCTACTTCTTTGTCTTTTGAATTTGATAAGCAAAAAACATCTTGTAACGTTTTCTGAGAAACAATAAATACATATTGTCGATGAGACACTCTTCCATCCCTAAGAGGCATTTTTGTTTTTGTGTTAACGGGACGCGATTGCGCGGCATATGGCCATACGGGTCCCTCAGTCGGAAGACGCGTCAATAACGAGACGCGAGTACCTACTTCTAGTGATAAGTTCACCGTTACCAATTTAGTTCCACTTGACCTATCGGAAAAAAACTGAACGACAGGTTGTAACCTGATGGTGTCTTTCGTATTCCGATTTGAAATTTTATCCGAACACCATGACTGGGTATAGAATAAACATGATAGGGTTCACTGTTAGGCCAGGCGGTATGTCGGTAAAATCACTACAATCTGGAAAAAACTCCGACCAAAGCTTTTATGGTGTCAAACTCTTCGTAAGGTCAGTAGTTATCTACCACTGAGTTTCCGCCCAAAAACGAGTTGTGCTGATTCCTCTACATCTGCGCGAAGGTAAAGGATGCCTCGAAAGTGCAAAAAGACCTGTTAAACCTTCCTACTTTTTTGTTATATTTGCCTAAATGCAAACATACAGCTCTTACGCAAACATTGGAAGCATCTGTCATCATCTCTGTGCCAATCTTACTGTTGAAAAAAAAGATTTCTTTGTGCGGATCAGATAAATCACATTCAATTGTTTTTTTCACACAAGAAAACGATGGAGCAACATGTATTTTGGATGTTTTCTAATAACTTGTACTCACTGAGCCCATCTATGGCACTAAAATTTCAATAACAGCATTTTTGAAGATGTTGCCAGCAAAAAAGTTAATAATTTTCACCCGCCTGTTCAGCAGCAATTTTTCCAATTTTACCAAACACCGTTTCCGGAAGTTTTATGAGGAATGAAAAGCTCAAACTCTTCTCTAACGATATCGTGCCTGGCTTAACCGCGGCACGCACTTGAAAGTCTAAAAAACTGTTTTCTTTTCGAGAGGTCCTGTTTCACCCGTGTGCGGCCGTGCCTACTTGACATAGACCGGACTGATTACACGAGCTTGGAAATGTACTCCTTTCCAGCTTTAAAACGCGACCATTATAATTGAGACTTTGTACATTGATTCATGAAGAATTCATACATCATTTTATCATTAATGGTCGTGTTTCAAAGCTGGAAGAAAGTACATTTTCAAGCTTGTGTAATCAGTCCGGTCTATGTCAAGTAGGCATGGCCGCACGCGGGTAAAATAGAACCGCTCGAAAGAAATCAGTTTCCTACACTTTCAAAAAGCGTGCCGCAGTTAAGCCAGATATAATATCATTAGAAAACAGTTCCAGCTTGTCATTCCCTATAAAATTTTCGAGAACGGTGTTTGGTAAAATTGAAAAAACTGCTGCTGAACAGGCGGGTGAAAGTTATCCACTTCTTAGCGGGCAACATCTTCAAAAATGCTGTTATTGAAATTTTAAAGCCATGAATGGGTTCAGTCAGTACAAGTTATTAGAAAACATCTAAAATACATGTTGCTTCATCGTTTTCTTGTGTGGAAAAACAATTAAATGTGATTTATCTGACCCGCACAAAGAAATCTTTTTTTTCAACAGTGAGACTGACACAGAGATGATGACAAATGCTTCCAATGTTTGCGTTAGAGTTGTACGTTTGCATTGAGGTAAATAAAATGAAAATGTACGGGGGTTTAACAGGTCTTTTAGCACCTTCAAGACATCTTTTACCTTTGGGCAGATGTGGAGGAATCAGCACAACTCGTTTTTGGGCGGAAACTCAGTGGTAGATACCTACTGACCTTACGAAGAGTTTGACACCATAAAAGCTTTGGTCGGAATTTTTTCTATCTAGAATGACCTACCGCCTGGCCTATGTGAAGAGATTTCCAACTCGATTTCCAATGTTTCGCTGGCCAAATCCGATCAAAGTTCAATGCCTACCGGCGACCGCATCAAAGTCTTCCAAGTCAAACGCCACAAAAACTGTAGGTTCTAAAAATTTTGGTAACAGGTGTTCTCAAAATAAATTAGTCCTCTTGAATCTAAAAATTCCTGTTACCAAGTCGAAATGTTGATCGGAAGTGAGATATCGAGTAAGATATCCACGATAATGGAAGATCGCTTCCAATTAGGAGTAAACGATTGTTTTCTGCCGTATCTTTTCAACAGCTATACTTATTGAACGCTAATTTTGTGCCTACAGGATAGTTCTTAGGTACATGTCCATGATTTGATGGAGGAGAACTTTGACAAAATCAACCAGTGCAGTGGCGTGGATTCATCCTCTTGTTTCAATTTTTAAACTACCTACTGTATTTTTTTTCAAATGACCATATTTTGGGTTCTGAACTCAAATCTGATGCTAAGATTTTCTATAGCAATATTCTAATTGATTTCGTTTGAGATATACTAGTCAACCTTCAAAATGGAACACTAAAAGTGAATGTGGAATAGAAATGATTGTGAAATACTAGAAAACTAACAACTTTTGTAACCAGCAGTTGCACTAAGAAAGAAACATTTCTAACCAAGTCGGTAGCACGGTAAGCTCGCCCCGCCTCGAAATGTGGAGGTTCCGGGTTCCGGGTTCGAATCCTCACTGGACCAGATAGACTTCACGGTGCGTTCTTTAAATTTAGCTTCATTTCTGAACATTCTGCTGTTTGATCACTTCGTTATTTTTGCTAATAGTGAAGATATGAATGTTATTGGCGTAGCAGGTCTGTTTTGAAAATTTGCTAGGGAACATTGAAAACGTGGAATCTTACGTAGGTAACAGAAAAAGTCTCAGTTTTAAGGTGGTAAACAAGTGATTGATTGAAAGCTAACTCCACCTTCATGTGGCCCAAACTTTTTCATTTTCGTGTGACTCTGTTATCAAAGAAGCTATACTTACGATGTTAAAAAAACACAAAAATGTTTTATCAACCATGGTACATTTCACAACAAGTGATAAAAGTCATAATTATAGGAACGATATCAGACCATGCAATTTCTTGCGCAAGAAATAGCCACTATTTCTTTTTGCAACAGAAATTGCATAGCGTGAAGTACAAATTGCTTGTGAAATTGCTTTGCCAGCACTCTATCAAGATTGTTGGCAAATCAATGTAATTTCTGTTCTACACGATCGATTTCGATTACAACCACAATAGCGGCTATTTCTTGCGCCAGGAATTGCATAGTCTAATAGCTGTATTACACTACACAATTTTTTGTACAATTTTTTGAGCAATCTGAGAAATCAACAATCAAATTAATTGTTTTTTGAAATTAAACTGCTCGTCAAAAGTTGAGCATAGACCAAAATTTGCTCCAATTTCAAGTGAGGATTTCTTCGGGAAAAGATATCTGATTTGAAAAAAATGTATGGTGCTTGGTAGAGCTTTTCTCCAGCTACAAGACGCTATGTCGATTCACGTCACCATTGACTTTGTCCATGATATACAGGATGCCAAAGAAAGAGTGTCAAAAGTGTTAATTTTTGAAGTCGTGGAACTTTTTTTGAAAAAATTCCGGATTTTTTTTCTCTTGAGTTTTAGAAAGCGGATATCAATATCTCGAAACGGTTTTTGACTTTTGATCGTATTTTGTTTTTTCAAAGAGTTCTTGATTTTTTTGTGGAATTTAGATTTTTTGATACAGAATTTGCTAGAGCAGTTGTCTTTTCTTGAAAATTCACAGAAACGTACACAGTTGCTGGATAATAAAACCATGAGAAAATTGACCTCATGGACCTCCGGAAGAGGTCATCCTCTGGACCTCTTCAGGGGAGATGCCCAATGAAGCATGCTGTGACATCACTTTGACACTTATTGAACCCAGCATGGATAAAAATGTAAGACTTGTAACCATACGTTGCATCAAAATTACCATGGTTACCAATTAGTCCCAACATGGGTGATGTTGTTACTGCCCAAGTCACTGGATATTTTCAAAAGTGATATCTCCTAGACGAGTAGAGATAGAGCCATAATCCTTTTTTTGATTTCAATCGGACACATTATTGGTCATTCGAGCATGATGTGCAAATTTTTCACGTTCATACTTTTTCAGTGGTGGGGGGTAGTTTTGATGTTTGTCATGTCAGAACTTTTTTTTTGTACATGTCATCGTTGAAATGTTGACATGAATGTATACTGTCAGTTTCAGCTGATAAATTTCAAGTTTGCGTTCGGTGTTTTTCTTCCTCAAAGTCCAGGTTTCCTGAGAAAACCTTTGTTGGTCTTTTGTTTTCACTACATTACATTCATGTTGACATTTCAATGATAAAAAGTACCAAAAAAAATTCTGACATGACAAACGTCAAAATTTCCCCCCACCACTAAAAAAGTATAAACGTGAAAAATTTGCACATCATGCTTGAATGACCAATAATGTGTCCGATTGAAATTAAAAAAAGAATTATGGCTCTATCTCTATTCGTCTAGGAGATATCACTTCTGAAAATTTCCAGTGACTTGGGCAGTAACAAAATCACCCATGATGGGACTAATTGGTATCCATGGTAATTTTGATGCAACGTATGGTTACAAGTCTTGCATTTTTATCCATGCTGGGTTCAATAAGTGTCAAAGTAATGTCGCAGCATGCTTCATTGGGCATCTCCCTTGAAGAGGTCCAGAGGATGACCTCTTTTGGAGGTTTATGAGGTCAGTTTCCTCATGGTATAATCCATTCAGCAACTGTGTACGTTTCTGTGAATTTTCAAGAAAAAGCAACTGCTCTAGCAAATTCTGCATCAAAAAATCCAAGTTTCACAAAAAAATCAAGAACTCTTTGAAGAGACAAAATACGATCAAAAGTCAGAAACCGTTTCGAGATATTGATATCCGCTTTCTAAAACCCAAGAGAAAAAAGATCCGGAATTTTTTCAAAAAAACTTCCACGACTTCAAAAATTAACACTTTTGACACTCCTTCTTTGGCATCCTGTATATCATGGACAAAGTCAATGGTGACGTGAATCGACATAGCGTCTTGTAGCTGAAGAAGAGCTCTACCAAGCATCATACATTTTTTTTAAATCAGATATCTTTTCCCGAAGAAATCCTCACTTGAAATTGGAGCAAATTTTGGTCTATGCTTAACTTTTGACGAGCAGTTTATTTTGTCAGATTATTCAAGAAATTGTGTAGCGTAGTACAGCTATGATAGGCCTTTGATACTAAGCAATAATTCACAAAATGAATATAGCATTATTTCCCTTCTCAACTTTGAATGACATCTGTACCTACCTACATCGACGGTTCACGCCCGTGTTAACAAATCAAATTAATTTGTGTTTTGCTGTTGGTCGACTTCTTCCCATATTTCTATCAACATGGCCGAACATCGTTCGGGGTCGCTGGTAAGGGTAAACGGTCCCCAAATCGCCTGCCGAGAATGTACCACATGTGCTCAATTAGACTGAGATCGGGGATGCGCGCTGGCCAAGTCATAGTCTCTATACGTATTTCTTGAAAATATTTGTTTTTTCACGTAGGTGAATTGTGAACTTCAAGTTTGAATTCTACAAGAAAAATGGAACAGAAAAAAAAATCGTCTCCAAATAATTTCAAAGGGAGAATTTCCAGTGTTCGGAACTCTCTCAGTGCAGAAGATGTGATATATTGGACTCTTGTGTTCCCTCTTTTTTTTGTCATTCTTCACAGCGATGTTCGAGGTGCTGTTCTTCCATGAAATGAATTACAATTTCTACTCCAGTAGTTTTGTGAAAATTTTGAGAAATAATCAATAACAATAGTTCTGGACATTTTTCAACATACCGATTTTTGACTAATTCCATACCTACCTGATAATATGTATAATCGTAGCGTGACCATAATCACAAGATTTTTTTCTCCGAGTGTCAAGAACAAAAATCAGTAAGGTATGTAAAGTTGCGGCCTCATAAAAGTTTACACTAACGGCGATCGAGTGGCCATGCTAACTCAATTTTGACGTAATTTTGAATGAGCATGGCCACACGATTGTCGTATGTAATACCTACACCGATAGGTGAGGTGTATTATCGCTACATCGAGGATTTTCACGAGGGGATCCGAGTGTAAATCGAGATGTAAGCGATAATATATCGAACCTAGAGGTGTATTCGTTTAGACAATTAAGCGAAAAACACTGAAAATCTTTCAGAAAAAGTGAAAACTATTTGAAAGTTTGAGGTTGGCCATTCTGGAGGGGTGTTTTCACCAATGATCTTGGTGAATATTTCACTCATACGTCAAAAACGCGATAATTCGGACACAAATTTTGAGGATTAATAAGCGATAATCCGAAAGACCATATCGATAATTCAATCGATATGTCATTGTTTAAACACCTACTGTCAAACAAACATGATGCGTGCCCAGTGTTAGCGTTGGACTCTGGACACTGTATGGGGATGCTCATGCTCAAGCGAATACTCGAGGACCCAGAGGAATGTGCAAGAAATTGAAACGATTTGGGATTGCGCAGTCATAATGATTTCACACTTTTTACGTCAGCCTCCGGTTCTCTTTTCTGTTCTGCGGCTCAGTACAGTTAGGTGGCTATCCATGTATCATCAATTTTATTGTCGTGTGAAATAATATGTGAATAATTTGTAGAATGATTCGGGAAATATTCTTTCGAATACCACTCTTGCAATGAAAATGAACCAGATAATTCTGAAAATGCGTGTTGCCATAAGAAAACCGCATTCGTTTGTTTTCTTCTGTTGTTCGAAAGAAGAGCCCTCCCCCTGCGGGGTCTGGCTCTTTTAGCTTTCGAACAACAGAGAAAACAAACTCAGGCAGTTTTCAGGCAACACGCATTTTTCAGAATTATCGGTAATTTTCATTGCACTCGTGGTATTATACCCGATAATACACTTGTACGGCCTACTATTTTAAGGAGTGAGGTGAATTGTCATCGGTGTAAACTTTTTTGAGGCCGAAACTGTACCTACTTCTTTAAGTATATGCATATTTTTTTTAACAAGACCACTTTTATGAAGAATGTATTACTGATCTATTAGGTACTCAATTTAGAAAGTCTTACAATTCCTAAATACTTACTATCTAGAGAATTGGAATTCTAGGGTCCTTGAATAGGTACCATTCTTAGAATCTTGAGAACTTCGAAATCTGATGCGAAAGACCAAATTTCTCTGAAAATCCTACTTACCTCCGACAATGATAAATTGATCAGAACTTTATGACGCCAGTGGTAGGTAGGTATAGGGATAGGGAGATGACTGGTTTTCACTTGCGCCATTATCTAATATTAAAGCATTTAAAGGTCGAACCCACCCAACCTACCTAGGTAATTAGCACTCAACAATTTGGGGAAATAACGCACAACGCCAATCAGTACGTAGATATGATTCACAATAATTGGAACTACGATGAAAACAACATATTCGTGGAATCATTGACTTTTGTTTGAACTAGATAACCAGATAAACGCAATATAATAATAAATTCCTGATATCTACACCAAAAGCTTCATTCCAACCACGAAAACTCCACCGTGTGCGCAAACATGAGTCTTCTATTGACTTCCGTAATTCGCCGTGCCGTCAGAAGGAAGAGGGAGAAGCAACATTTTCAAGAACAGTGCACCACTTGCCTTCCCGCAACGACTGTCGTTGTGCAAGACTATCAAAATGGACCAGTTCAGATCGAATCAGAAGCACCACCGCCATACTCATTGGATCCTCCGCCAAGAGCTGCTCCACCACCCTACTCACCATCAGCTGCGTCACCAGTTCACTCAACAGCGACAGCAGCACCAGCGGCAGCTACAAACACTTCAGCACATAACTCTGTAGTAGTTGTTCAACGTGAGTTCTCTATTCATTTGTCTGCTATAGGTACTTGAATTTTTTTTATTCACTTAGCTCAGGTATACTGACTTTTGCTTGGTTCTTATTTTTTTCAATTTTCAGAGCTTCAACCTCAACATTTTTGCCAAGATCGCCACTGCAGGCAATGCCGTCGTGAAGCGAGACACATCCGTCGTCAAAACCGCAGATCTTAATGGAGCATTCAAAAACAATCTTCAAAATCTGCACACTTTCATCAGGTTGAAGACCTTAGAAAGACATCAAGAAGAACTGGTATTTTTGCTATCCAGTGTAGAGATCTGGAAAACACTCCAAGAGTGTTTTCAATTGATTATTATTATGCATTGTACTTTTATCAAAAAATCTACATGTCCATTTTTTTCGTTTCGACTAGTTATTGTTCTTTTTTTTATGATATTTAATGTATATTTTAGCAAGTAAGTACTAGGTAAGTACCTACTATAATCAGAAATAAAATACTTGAATATAAATGGCGTGAACTTGTAATTATAATCAACCCATCTGAGATAGGACTATAAAAATTATTGTTGTCGCTTCAAGAACTGAAAAATTCACTAGAACTCCTTTCAGATTAGAAGCAAACTCTTTGTACCTCCCTCCGACTCTGGATATAACTGCATAAACCATAAATTGAATATTCGCATATGAGGTCCTGGTTATTCTTTATTCCACCTCACTGACCACATTACATCTCCTTTCTTCTTATTGAAAATTTCAATCACCTTCAATTACCTACATACCTACAGTCCGATTTATTTTGTAATACAAAAAGTTAGCTGGGAGAATTCCCAGATTTGGCATTGTTAACTACCGTTCCACCCCACCGCCTTTCATTTTTATGTGCAATTATTATGTGTCCATTTTCAATTTGTAATGTTGAAAAGACCCCAGCTATCTTCTTGAACCCCTGAATGGGTAGACAACCCATTATACTTCCATTTTATTCAACTTATTTGAATAAAATGACATTTCCCTCTTTTGGAACCGCTTGGCCGATGATCATCTAGTATCAGGACGACATCCTGTTGTGCCGTTCTTCTTGTTCTTCGAGGATAGAGCTCTCGAGATTGTCGAGACAGGTCTGACTACGAGTTTGAACACAATAAGACTATGTATAAATTTTTAACATAGCATCAATCTATTGATCTCCATGTACAAGTCAAAATGTTTAAACAATGGCTCGCTCCTATACCTAGTCCTACCTTCACATCGCAGGCTGAAATATCTAAAAGATCTAAGCTATTCCCGAAGACATAGTTTCCCCTGATTATTTCAGACGTCCCAACACCTCAGCCCTCCGACGAACACCTGAGTCTACACCTTGACCGACATTTCATTCTGACTGATTTTCGTGGTTCAAAGTTCTTTTTGTGCATCAATCAGATCCAACACTTATGTTAGTGTTAGAGGTTATGTTGGAGTTAGGCCCGGCTTCTAGACACTGAAAAAGGAAAGAGTGACTTCGACCATGAATGCAATCTAAGATTTGTGGGCCGGTGTATGCGGTGGCCCCCTTTTTGTGGAGCCTCTTTTCAAAGACTAACGCTCTTTTTGGGCTATGGTTCTCTTTTGCCCGTTTGGAAGGGATTGGATATGGCTGGCCTTTGTGGAGGCTTTAAATCTGTTCTCGCCGTGAATTGCCCCCAACGCACAGAAAGATTCCCGTGGTCGCAAGTGCCTATAACCAGAAATATTGAACCAAATTTCACCCTTCCAAAAACTTTTGAACCGATGGTGTACGCGAAACACTAACTCAAGTCAAGGTACAAATTTAATGTGGAGAACGTTTTGAGCACGCCCCGTATACGCGCTAGTTCGTTGTTGTTTAGCAGTTTGTGAGAGAAGGCCGCAGTCAGGAGAAACAAACGCAGATCATTGATTATACAGGGTGTTCGCCGAAAAGCCGATGCGGAGAAGCGTCAAAATAATCTTTGCCCTAACGCTAAGATAATCGTCGTGGACACTATACCTGGTTGAGCCCTAATAACAATTCATTTTTACGAAATCCCTATCTGAACGGTGACGTCGTTGGGTACCGGAATGAATTCATCAGTTTCGAATAAGAACGTCTTCATTCCCGTGACAAGCTCTACATGGTTATATCAGGCACTGTCGTGGCGGAGGGGGGGAGGGGGAAGTGAAATTTCATCAATCCGTTCAACAATTACGATTCTACGGCAGGGTCGAACCCCAATATAAACGCGATTTCATTTTCTCTCACTTACTTGATTTTTCACGCAGTTCTCAAAATTTACATTTTTCGAATAACTAGGAGCTTCAGAAACGCAGAGGAAGCTCACCCACCAGTTTCCAGATCCAACCCACTAGGTCTGGTGCTCTGAGTACCGCAGTCACAACGCCAAGTCCAGAGGGCCCAAGGGCTCGAATACCTTTTTATGAAGGTATCCAACAAAGGACGAGACTTGATAGTGGCTGTATCAATCGCTCAATCGCGATTGAATAGCTCAATCGTAAGCACTAATCTCAACTCACCAAGACTAACCCCCGCGCTCGCCGAGGTCATCACTCCGCTACACGAGATACCGAAACAAGAGAACTCGTTTCTATCGGGCCTGGATCATTTAGGGGTTTCGACTCGACATCCTCGAGGGGGATCGAAACACATCATCGACGGATGCCAACTCCACGACTTGGAGATGGATCGAAATTCACCACCGGGAGGGCCTTAGCACAACTACCTGACGAAGGATTGGAACTCGTCGTCGGAGGGTTTGGACTCGACTCCCGGAGGCGGATCGAGACACAACATCCAAGAGCTTTGACACGACATCCTAGAGGTGGGTTGCAACTCGAAGAGTAGCAACTTATCGGCCTCTAGGCAGGTCAAAACTCAACCTCGAGGGATCTCGACTCAACTTCTCCCAAGAGGATCAAAACGCGTCTCCGAAGGGTTCCAACTCGACTTTCTCCAGGGGGCTAAGGCGCATCAGCCGGAGCTTCGACTCGGCATCATCCAAGTGGGCTGGGACTCGTCATCGAAGGGCTTCGACTCTTCGGCCTCTAGGAAGGTCGCGACGCAACATCAACGGGTTCTAGCTCAGCTTCCTCGAAGTGGATCAAAACTCTTCGCTAACAGACCCGCGGAAGCACTCGGCAACGGAAGTGATAAGTCGGGAGCGGACGGCAGCCCAGGCGGATCGGTGCAGGTACAACGGTCAATCTCCATCGATACTCCTCTATTCTCAGCAATTCGGAATATTTTATCGTATCCAGAACGATCGCGAACGGCGTAGAGTCGTGAAAATTCCATGAAAGGTAACTTGATATAGCGCACTGGAGTGCGGCGCGGCTGGGGCAGCGGGTTTAGCGTTTAGCGGAGCATCGATACAGCAAGAGTACGCCGGCAGACTAACTGGTTTGATGTGCGGGTGTGCTTTACTTATTTCGCACATGGATCTTACCATAATATTATCGGACGTCGTGCAGGGACGGTTGTTGAATATGGAGGTGTAGCAAATAAGTCATGTTGTAGAGCTAAGCGGGATCAACAAGAATGAATTAAATAACTAGCGACATCTTTTAATGACGCCTTGACTCTGAATATTTACATATACCTCGATTTCACGGCTTCGATTTATTCTCCTCCGGGTTATTTTCGGCCCGCCAAATGCGGGTGGCTTCGATGTCATTGATGTTCCGGTGATTTGTGTAATGATTTTATTTATAATGTCGTTGATGCCCCTGTAATTTGTGTTACGATTTTATTTTTGCACTACCTATATTAAATGCGTTATTTTACGACCTCAAAACAGGGCCTAAAGTGACTCTTTTTAGCCCTTGGGCAAAAAAGTCGTCATGGCAACGAGCGCTCTTGATCCGTCAGAAGAGACGTCACCTTCAATTTTGACGTAACTACTTGATGCGATGCAAAATGGACTTCAATTTGTAGGGAACACGAAAGACTACAAGAACAACAAAATTAGCACGTTTACATACCAAAACCAATAAATATCTGTTTTATGCTAGTAAGCGATGGGGCCCCGGCAGCTACGTGTTCAAGATAGGTGATAAGTAATAACCTGCCACTCGTCCATGCGATCTGGTAGGCTATGACCTGGTTAAATTTCAGGATGTCAAGCTGCTTTCTTGGGGCACAGCCTACCCCAATTCCGAATTTTGTTGATCGCATGGTAGATCGTGCGACGTACAACCAAGTAATCAGCGCTGCCATGACAATTTTTCAACGACTGAATAATTCGAAATTTCCAGTCTTGCACTAGCCTGTGCAAAAAACATTGTATGCACCTTGGGCCTAAAGTGCGTTTTTTCCCCTTGTGCTTGCTTCCCTTGGCCTACAGCCTCGGTCGCAATCTCGCACAGCGGGGAAAAAAAGTGGCACTTTATGCCCATGGTACATAAATAACTATTTTAATGTCATTGATGTGTAATAATTTTTGTGTCAATGTTTCATGTCTGGGCAATGACTGACTCCACGAAGTCAACTTGCTTATGTTATTGATATCCTTTTGATCTTTTTTTTTGTGTATTCGCATAATTGTGTTTAATTTTTTGTTTTATATAATTTCTCATTCTATTCCATTTTTTTGTTGTATAAAGTTTTACTGTAATTGGGCATTGCCTGTTGGGGGATAAATCCATTCTATTCTATTCGAGTGACGGAAAAAAGAACGAAAAACAAAAGGTCGAAAACAAAACATCGAATGCATAAGGTCGAAAAAGAAAAGGTCGAATTTACAATATATCGAAAGTGATGATGATCGAAATACATATGGTCGAAAATACATAATATCGAATAACAGAATGTCGAAAAACAAAAGGTCGAAAAACAAAAGGTCGAAAAACAATTGGTCGAAAAACAATTGATCGAAAAACAATTAGTCGAAAAACAATTGGTCGAAAAACAAATGGTCGAAAAACAAAACGTCGAAAAGCAATAGATCGAGGAACAAAAAATCGAAAAGAGAAGGTCTGGAAAGAAAAACCGTGAAAATCGAAATTGAGCGCGAAATTAGGTGTATGTACAATTATTGTAAAGACAAATGATTTGAGAGTTTGGGACGGGATGAGAGAAGCACTGAGTCAAAAATCAACTAGCCCAAATTTATTTCTGTGGAAAAACCTAATCAGGCCTTGAAAAAAAAATACTGAACCTGACAAGATCTGTGTGGTGTGTACACCGATTTATGAGTATAGATCAATTTTGCGTCAAAAAACCGAATCAGTTTTGCAAAAAAATTACTGAACCTGACGAGGTCCATGTACACAGCTTCACGTTTCAGAGTGGATTTTGCGTCAAAAGAAAAAAACGAAACAGGTCTGCAAAAAAATTACTGAGCCTGACGAGGTCCATGCATGTGTCCAAGTTGATTTTGCGTCGAAAAATCAAATCAGGGCTTCCCCCCCACCCAAAAAAAAACAACAACTGACTAGGTCCATGTGCACAACTTGACGTTTCAGAGTTGATTTTGCGTCAAAAAACCGAATCAGGTGTGTAAAAAAAAATACTGAACCTGACAAGGTTCATGCACACAGGTTTCAGAACACCAAATCAGGTCTTCAAAAAAAAAAAAACTACTAGACCTGACGAGGTCCATGTGCACAGCTTTATGTGTCCAACTTGATTTTGCGTCGAAAAACCAAATCAGGTCTTCAAAAAAAAAAACCTAAACCTGACGAGGCCCATGTGCACAACTTGACGTTTCAGAGTTGATTTTGCGTCAAAAAACCAAACCAGGTCTGCAAAAACATTACTGAACCTGACGAGGTCCATGTACACAGGTTTATAAGTCCAAGTTAATTTTGCGTCAAGAAAACAAATCAGGTCTTCAAAAAAAAAACTACTTGACCTGACGAGGTCCATGTGCACAGCTTTACGTTTCAGAGTGAATTTTGCGTCAAAAAACCAAATCAGGTCTTCAAAAAAAAAAAACTACTAGACCTGACGAGGTCTATGTACACTGCTTTATGTGTCCAACTTGATCTTGCATCGAAAAACCAAATCAGGTCTTCAAAAAATATATATACCAAGCCTGACGAGGTCCATGTGCACAACTTGATGTTTCAGAGTGGATTTTGCGTCAAAAGAAACCGAATCAGGTTTGCAAAAAAATTACTGAACCTGACGAGGTCCATGTACACAGGTTTATAAGTCCAAGTTAATTTTGCGTCGAAAAACCAAATCAGGTCTTCAAAAAAAAACTACTAGACCTGACGAGGTCCATGTGCACAGCTTCAAGTCTCAGAGTGGATTTTGCGTCAAAAAACCCAATCAGGTCTGCAAAAAAATCACCCAACCTGACAAGGTCCATGCGTGCACAGGTTTATAAGTCTTGAAATGATTTACGCTGACGCTGATCAGATTTAAAAGATTATACAGGTGTTTCGGTGACCTTGCATAATACTTCGAGAGGTGATTTATCTCTGACGAATAAGTCGAAAAGTGAGAATAAAATTTTTCCTCAAGTGCTCTCTGAGAGAGTCACAGCTCCTCAATCGATCCGAATTGTAATCACATTTAAAACAGGTATTTCTGTTTGACAATAGCACATTCGACATTGTGCTATTCGACATTTTATTATTCGATGTTTTGCTTTTCGATCTTTTGTTTTTCGACCTTTTGCTTTTCGATATTTCACTTTTCGACCTTTTGGTTTTCGACCTTTTGCTTCTCGATATTTCACTTTTCCACCTTTTGGTTTTCGACGTTTTGCTTTTCGATATTTCACTTTTCGATCTTTTGATTTTCGACCTTTTGTACTTTCGACAATAGTGCTTTCGATGTTTTGTGGTTTCGTTATTTTGTTTCTCGACTTTATGCATTCGATGTTTTGTTTTCGACCTTTTGTATTTCGATCTTTTTTCCGTCACCCATTCTATTCTATCCTGTCCTCCTTTTTTGTATCTTTCAAAAATGTTCATTGTTTATTTTTCTGCTATTTGATATTTTGCCATGACGCTTGCGAGTATGTGACGACCTTGGTATGTTGACTAATCATTTTTCAAATACCGTGGGCAGTCGTATTCTGTGCCATCAACCACTTCTACCTAACCTAAATTGACTGTTTTTTTTTGGAATGTTTTTTGTTCTTGCATATGTCATGGGGTTTTCACCGTCTGATTAGGTTGTAGAGTACTTTTTGTTGGGGTCGAGGCTAGGGTGTCATGTTAATTTATTTGCTTTCTTTGCTATGAGATGATCAATTATTACCTGTCAGGGGGGACAGGGTCTGCCATGGTAGATACGGAAGGTTAGGTGCCAACTTTGTCGCTTGCGATATGCGTAGCGAGAGCTATGTAAGCTAATTGGAGTAAGTTCTCTTGCAGCGTCCTCGTGGCACAGGATGCGCAACAAAATTACCCTTTATTGTGTATTTACAATATTTCGGTATTGTTTTGTATTGCTCTTGTTATGCCCTTTTTACTCAAGGCTGGTCCTTTCTACTAACATGTCTTCAGTTTCGGTTTTTGTATTTTGAATGTCTGTGTGAACTTGATGTGCTTTTGCTTTGCTTCGGGGTGGGAGGGAGGGGAAGGATTAGGAATGTTTTGACATTTTGACACCACATGTTGTCACGATAGTGACATAAGGGCCGTAGGGAAAGCTCACCCCTGAAACACAACAGGACCTAGTATGTAAATGGATTGCTCAAATCAGCAGACGCAGCAAATACTGCCGCAATAACGATAGACGGCCAGACAAAAGTTTTGCACCATAAACAAGGCATACCTAAGTCACTGACCTGATTCGGGCAAATTCAATAAAAGAGGTCCGAAGCCCCGAACACGGGGTTAGTCCCCCTGGTTGTTCATTCAGATTCCGTCATCCAGTTCGGCAGTTTGTTCATTGAATGAACCAAGGGCTGTGCCCGTCGAAATCCAAGTTAAATTGTAATGATAATTATCAATTATCATGTATACAAAAGAGTTTATATCGGCGGTTGTTATGCGTGTCATGTGTTACAGTTATTGAATAAACTTGGTATAGCATAATAAAATCCATGTATAGCTATTTGCCTCTTCCGATTCTAGCTGTGCATAATCAATAACAATGCAAGCAAACCCTCAATCACGAATAGGGATAAGGGTTAGCTCTTTTTCCCTTTCGAGGCAACATTTGAGAGTCCTCTTCTTTGGGCGATACCAGGGGTTTCTTTGACGAATTCTACCCCTGCGCGCCAATTCTCCGAATCTATCACTCTCTTTTGTTTTTGACAACAGTTTGACATATTTTGTTGTGTTTTGTTTTTTTTTTTGCTGTGTTTTTCTGCAAAGTTGATTACTTTTCACACTGTTTTTCTTGTATCGATTTCCATGATTTCTTGTTTTTATTATTGTTTTGTTTTTATTGTATTTCTTTTTATTTTGTGTCATTTTGTCCATTTTGTCAGTTATAGTCATGGTGTTGGGTGTTTTGAGAAAAAAATCATTCTGCACTTCTTTTACCTTGAGTAATAAATTTCTGTACAATGAGTATATTTCATTGAGCTCCAAGTTCTTCCCCCTTGAGTCGTTTCACTTCTGAATAAAAACGGGCACACTGCTCAGCGAAGGGTTTTGACGATCATTGGTCAAACAAATGAAATGCCAGGTAAGGTGCGTACCATATTATATTACAAATCGGTGTTTGATCACTCAACGACGAATCTTTCAAGATAACGAAAAATACGGTTTTACTGCGGAACTTTGCCCAATAATCTGAACCAGCAAGAAAATTGTCAAATTCATAAAACAGTGAAAGGAAGCTAATTGTTGCCGGTATGTATGTATAGTATGAATGTAATGAACTGCTTGTGGTGGTCCTACCTATTCAGATCTCTAGTTGTAAGCGCTGACGTCTCTGAATTTTTTCTCAAAAATTTGAAAAATAGTATATTATTCGAGATATTATTATACGAGTTTATTGAGCAGGCGAAGTTTGTCATATGACCAGGGGCGGACTGGCCGGCAATCCCGGCCTAGATTTTTAGCGAAGGGCCCCCAAAACTTTGGTCGATTAGGGGCCCCGCAGACCAAAAGTAATTGGGCTAAAAAAATACAGAAAAAGTTACACGAAAACAAAATGGGCCCCGAGGCTCCCTTCCTGTTATTTTTTCAATTATAGAGGGCAGTGATATTATAGCGCAATAGATAGATGAAGTTCAGCAGTAAGAATTTACAGTTTGTGACAATGAATATGGTTACAGTAGGTAGTTGCGCTTTTAAGCTGCTAAATTCCTAGAAGATGTTTGAATGTTTTTTTCATCAGTCCACCAGGTAGGTAGGTTTTACCAGGTACCTAGTACAAATACTTTCACCAATAGTAATAATCTCAATTTAAAATTTAAAAAAAAGTTTTATCCTGCGACCCCCCTCAACGTCACAAGGGGGCCCCCAAATCACACCAGCGGCCTAACTTTCAGAACCCCAGTCCGCCCCTGCATATGACTGTTTTTGGGGCACGACGAACGCATTGAGGACCTGACCTTACCTAGCCCCTAGCCTTGTTGAGCAACTCAGCAACAATGAAATTTCACCAAACTAATACAAAATATCTTTTTTTATTCCTCATTACAGTACTCTTATGTACACCATGTTATTATTTACACTTCAAGCGTACTATCACAAAATCACCTTATTGTTAATGATTTACAAAAAGAACCAAATGCACCTAGGCTGTGTGTTACCTACTAACGTGTGGTTTTCAAATTATTTCTTTTACTTAAATAACATTATTGCTTAATAATTCTTCATGCTGCCTTTCACCAACCAAATTGAAAATCCCATAAACAAAATCGTTCACGTTCCTGAGTTGGGCCGGGTGATGATGTTTTTCTTCTTCGTATTTTCCTCTTCCTTCTGGATCGTAATAATTGTTGTTGTAGTGCTGCTATCCTAGAAACAAATGGAACTGCTCCTCGGTGAATCCCAAATCGGACAGCAGCTGGTGGGTGAGTGTGGTGAAAATCGTGGGACCACACGCCATCACGTAGATATCGTCTTGTATGTAGGACGTCTCCTGAAGCTGCTCGGCGATGGTGTCCTCGAGGATCGACCGGGATATGTGGCCTCTGTGACCCGTCCATTCCGCTTCCGGTTGGGAAAGGACGTATTGGACCTTGAACCGTGGATCTTCGGATTTCAGCTCGTCCAGCTGACTTTGGAAAAGGATGTCCGCGGAGGTCCTGTTGAAGAACAGCAAGCGCAGAGATTGGCTGTAATTAAAAAAAAATTGTTGAAAGGTCGATGTGCGAACTGCAACGTTCGGTGAGATGGTCGGGTAACAGAATATCCTAGCCAAAAATATTCCGCCACAAATATCCCGGCATCGCCCTCACCAGGGTTTGCTGCCCCCGTAGTCAAAGAAACTGTCCTACTTTGCTGTTGTCAAGTATGTGTCTCAAAAGAGAAAAACACTGAAAGTGTATATTTCTGATGAAATTATGCGTATGTAATTGAGAAAAAAAATGCTCAGAAAACCGTGTCTGTTAGATTAGAAACTCGATAAACATCTTTTATGACTCAATAAATATTTTCTATAAATATTTCAAAATGCATAGCTCAATATACTCCTATGCCCAGCAGTATGGCAATGTAAAGAGGATGACCGCTAGCGTAAGGCTGACCAAGCCTGGATGGACCGCGCGTTTGGCGATTCAATGCTTGGATGGATCAACCATCGAACATCCAAGCTTCACATTGCGGCTCGGCGAGTCCAGTTGGTCTAGGGGGATGATACAATGGACCCAAAATCGAAGCCTACGTATCGATGTTCCATCACTCCTCCCAATCAATATGTCAATGTCAATATCGAATAACTTACCGCAGGTTCCACCAAAAAAGTTAATCAAGGAATAGCTAGTTCGAGCCTTTCTTGGGTGGACTCCGGCTAATTGACCGATGTAAATTTCGGTTTCAAATCAATCGATGAATGGGTGTTTTTCGAATTTTAAGCATTTTCCGTGGTCAATCAACTAGCACTGGTCGCAGAACAAAATCCATTTAACAGCGTACTTATTAGAATTAACACCATGTTAATTTTTTAGTGAAACCCGTGGTTAATCTTTGAAAGTTCCATCCTAACTAACTTGATAACTTCCAAACTCACTTTGAAAATATTTCATCATTAAACTGAATATTTTAGCAAGTATAAATAATTAACTTGAGTATAAAACTACTATTATTATAAACTACATGAATATGAACTTTTTGTCTCCGTTTTAGTGCATCCAATGGTCTAAGCTCTAGCAGAGCCCTCGACCTCGCCAAGCTTTTATTGTGTTCTACTTCAATACCCACGAATCCTCTTTCCGTAATTCTTCTTACGTACCTAGTATCTTTCTGCCCATAAATTTTGTTAAAAGCGTTGATCCCTCGTTCTTAATTTCAAAAGTTTCTCTATAAAGTCAGTAAGTCGGTAAGCACTCGAGACAAAGCGCCATGCAGTCTGCATAACATAAAGTACTTGAAGCTGACTTTGGAAACAGAATTATTTTCATTTAGAGTTGGCTTTGGGGACAAAATATTCAGTTATTCAGCCATAATCTAGTCGTTTCAAACGATGGATAGGTATTTAGTTCCCAAAGCTAGCTGCAAATTCATATTATATTGATCGCTCATTATACAGGCTATCCAGATTAATTTGGGCCACTGTGAGAAGGTATATCTTGTAAAAAGGGTCCCTTAATAGATCTATATATACGTTGTTTCAGAAATATTGCTATCCCAGTAGGTCATGAGAATCTA
The DNA here is from genome assembly GCA_949128115.1 of Anaspis maculata. Classification (NCBI taxonomy): domain Eukaryota; kingdom Metazoa; phylum Arthropoda; class Insecta; order Coleoptera; family Scraptiidae; genus Anaspis; species Anaspis maculata. Next base: position 25,627,272 of record OX421966.1, read on the forward strand.
AATGCAGCTTTAGATTTAGTTACAAAAAACGTCAAATCAAAAGTGTAAATCTCATGGGAACTTCATTATTTATTTTCAGGTTATAAGTCAGATCTTTCACTCCTTTCAGTCAGAAAGTATTTCTTCAGTTTTTCATCGAGTATCACGTGCGGCACCCCATTCAAGGTGCACTTGAAGAAAGATATATGCAGTTTTGATGTCGAACCGTCTCTGTTTCCGATCTCCGGACCAAAAAAAATAGGCACCTGGGGGAGTCAGCAGATTTCGTTCTTGCCAGTCTCAATCAACATTGTGCACATATCACACAGGTAGATAGTAAAGCAGTTAAGCAAACTCCATGGCCTTGAGAAGGATCAGATATCAAGGAAGATCTGCTTCTAAAGCCGAGTTACGCTGTTCTATTTCAACTGAGCCTTTTAGTGAAGACAGAAGCACGAAATCTGGTAGGATATGGCACAACAGACTGTACTGTACCTACTCTTTTGATTGAGAACGGGCGCCTGGCTGATTTTCTTCTCGACTGGGCTCGGGGATCCACGGCCACTTTTTGGTTGTAAGTAGTGACAAACCTTGGCTTCTTTTTGCCAGTAAGTATGCGTTTGACCGTGCAGTACGTTACTAAATATCAAAGCAACGCGCTGAATGCTGGCAGCTGCATTGTTGGAATCTCTGATGAATTCTTCGTAACAGCGTCAAAGTATTTCACGTTCTATCGCAGATAAACGAACTGGATCCCCACACATGATGGCGTGAAAATTATCAGGTAAACCAATGAAGGAACAACACAACAGTAACAGTAGGTATAACGTAACAGGAACAACAGTAACTGTATAAGTAACACGTACAGATTCTTAAAACTTGCGTCGATAGGTGCTTATTACGATTTTCTTTCCAAAAGCTATCTAGGTGGACAGAAACATGACAGTTTGGACGACAGTAAAAAACTTCGCGGTTGATTTTGATTGACATGTCACACTGACTTGGGACTAAAACAATGGCCGCATTCATAAGTCACAACAGTTGTGGAACTGTTACCGATTTGTCCTGTGAACGGTGTGCTACTTTTCCGCTCCGCTCGGAGCGGACGGCCATGTTTCGTAGCGGCTCGGAAGTTCGCTACATTTTGGTAGCATAGTGAGCGATAGGAGTGGGAGGTGGAAGAATGAGAGAAACGTTAAATTTTGATGTTCGCAAGTGCCCTTCTGACATTTTATGGGTTCAAGAGTGTTGTTCGGTGCTGTTTACCTTGCGTGCTGTTTTGAATTTTTGAAGATTATAATTTTTCCCAGTAATGTGAATCGCTTGTTGAATATAGACCATCGAGCTATAGCACTGGGTGAAATTCTCCAAGACCGGATTATATTTTCGGCTATTCTTGACGCGGCGCTGGATGTGTCACCGCCAGTCACCGCTACTTCCAACAATGCGTTCATAAGACGCCAACAGTTCCGAAGGAGCGTAGCGGTAGCTGCTCCCGTCTTATGAAAGCGGCCATTGGCCGCATTCATAAGTCACAACAGTTGTGGAACTGTAACCGATTTGTCCTGTGAACGGTGCGCTACTTTTCCGCTCCGCTCGGAGCGGACGGCCATGTTTTGTAGCGGCTCGGAAGTTCGCTACATTTTGGTAGCATAGTGAGCGATAGGAGTGGGAGGTGGAAAAATGAGAGAAACGTTAAATTTTGATGTTCGCAAGTGCCATTCTGACATTTTATGGGTTCAAGACTGTTGTTCAGTGCTGTTTACCTTGAGTGCTGTTTTGAATTTTTGAAGATTATAAGTTTTTTTCTCAGCTAATGTGAATCGCTTGTTAAATATAGACCATCGAGCTATAGCACTGGGTGAAATTCTCCAAGACCAGATTATATTTTCGGCTATTCTTGACGCGGCGCTGGATGTGTCACCGCCAGTCACCGCTACTTCCAACAATGCGTTCGTAAGACGCCAACAGTTCCGAAGGAGCGTAGCGGTAGCTGCTCCCGTCTTATGAAAGCGGCCAATGAATGTTTTAGAACTAGACAGAGCTAAAGCGACTTTTACCATATACTTCCAATGCCTACTGAGATAGCAATCAATCTGAAACAACGTATATGTATCTATCTTTGCAAGAAATGGTGAGAGATACAAGCCCTGACGGAAATTTCAGATACAAATTCTATTTGCTTTTATATTTTTCTATATAAAGGTAGTGGATCCTATATGATATCATATAAGCTATGAGGTAATCACATATTAAGCTTTATATGTTTTTATATGAAAACAATAGTTAGCATGTATTTGGAATTAATCATTGAATTTCTATAAGTTTTTATATGAAAAATCTCTATTATGGAAACCTTATAGATTATTTATTTGCAAATGCTGATAGAATTACCGAGCGGATATCGTTCGCCAGCGAGACCTCGGGTCTCACCGCCATCAAGAGCGCGTTTCCGCCAGAGCCTGAAGGCTCCGCCCTTCAGCCTGGCCACGCCTCTTTCGTCCTTGGCATCAGCAGTTTGATCGGTTGAAAATGGGACCCTGTACTTGTTACATTTTTCCGCCGAGTTCTAGGACCCTCTTTTGCTCAACTGCTATGCGCCGAGCAGATCCTCATCCGTTGATATCTAGGGTACCCAGATTTCACGCCTGGTAGGAAATCTGTCGTGTCTATGGTCTCCAGATTCAACAGTTAGCGGAAAATGTGAATTTTGATGGGCCTCAGGTGGGGCCCACTCCACGTGAGATACAAATACAGCAAGTATCTGGACTTTTTGCTTTCGAGTTTTTGGTATATCTTATCATCAACTTACTTCATCAAATTTACATTTCAACTGACAAGAACGTTGCTACGCTATTTCTTCATATAACTTTGGCAACGAGCAGTCTGCATAAGAACATTTGAAGGCGAGCGGCCAATAGCCAAAATTGAGCACTTTTGGTGAAGAAGTGACCATTTGAGTGTAACAATGTTTTTTTTTGCATTCGAAAGAGCCCACTGTATGTGTCTCAAAAACCAAAAACGTATTTTTTTTGTAATCTTATCCATTGGAACCTTTTTATTTGGCTTCTTGATGGCGGCAGAGCGCACCTCCAGAGGCGATGAATGGCATTGAACGAACACTCTTGAATATTCCTGTACTTCTTTTAATACCAATCGTATTTTTTTTTTTTTGACCAGCAAATAGCCTTATGTCTGCCGTTTCTTCGTACTACACTAACATATACGACAAATTCTTTCGAATGCAAAAAAATCGTTCTCATACGCAAATGGTCATTCCTGCACCCAAAGTATTCATTGGCCTAGGGGCTGTAACTAAAAGAGCAATAATAAATCTCTCGCTGCCATTTATGAAGCATATCAGGTACAAGAAGCCTGATAATGTTCGAGGTGAGGAATGATCTGCTTATTATGTAAAAAATATAGCAAATGAACAACATTTTTGTCTTTTTTGAGGCCACGATAGTGAAACCGGAAGTAGTTGCAGAGGCGAGACGATTGGGTGATAATGAAAAAAGCGAATTACCATTTCCGTATCCTACGTTCTAGCACAAACAAAATGATCGCCAGCATCGGTGTGATTCCCGTTCCGGCGGCCAGTATGATGAAATTTTCCCTACGCTCGATCGCTTGCAAATCGAACGTGCCCAAAGGTTTCGAAATTGTGACGAAATCTCCAACGTCAAGGTCGCACAGCCACTTGCTTATGTTGCCGTCTGGATACCGCTTGACCATCAAGCAGATATTGTCCGTGGTCTGGGCCTGGACGCGGTATTTCTTGAACAAGCAATTCGGCACCGGAGTGTAGCTTCTGGCCAGCTCCTCATCTGCAAAATCAGTTATTTTATTAGTGATACTGGTAATTTAGAGCCTATCACAAGAACAGGAAATGAGTTTTTGATTGTTATGGTGAAACGTTAGCTCTCAATTCAAAATGAGTTTACGTACGAGGCGACGGGGGAGTCCAGTATGAAACTCGAAACCGAATCATAGCTTCTGGCACAATGTGAGCATGCGTCTCATCATGTTACGCGTCCTTCTCTCTCGGATCACTGATGATCCCCACGTGATGTGATCTGACGCGGTGACGCGAGTAGGAATGTGCGCGTGACATGACGTGAGCGTGATAACATTTGAACTATATAAACATCAATTTCTGTGAGTATGCGTGATTGAAAGCACCTCATGCGTGAGAATGCATCTTATAACAAGAGTGTACCTACCTGATGTGAAGTAGGGATGGGGGCGTGAGTCAGTTTCGACTCAAACTCAAGCAAACCAAGAGTTTCATCACTAACAGTCACGCACACAAACATATAATGTATAAGTACTGTGGGAAACCGCTTTGCCTAATATTAAATTAATTAGCTGTAATACCATGATCGACTCTACGTTGTGTTTTTTTTGTGCCAAAGATTTTTAATTACTATTATCTAAGTCTTTTGAATAATTTTCCACCTACCTCAATTTCCCGTCATGCTGATACCCCAGTTATGCGAGTAACCTCAGTTCTTTGAAAGAGGATGATTGAAATAAATGTTGAAAAATGAACAAAGTCATTCAACACCACACCTAATCTTTATTACGAATTAGTCAATCATCGCCAATTCAATCAAGTTTAGCTCAATTATTCATTACATAATTTCCAGGCGTGCTGAAACCAGCTAACGACAGGAATTAGTTAATTCAGGTTTACATTCGGCTGCTGAAAGAAAAGTACACCCTAATTACGTGCGAAACCCTGCGACTAATTCACTCAACCCTTTCAATTTGATTCCGCTTCGCATTCTTCCTAATTTTCAGAGCTATTGATAAACCAGTTTCCTAACGCACTTCAGTTTTAATTCCCGGCATACTTAATTAAGACCTCGTCGATATTCAATTTTTAGCCTTTCCTTCTTTCTAGCCAATTTTCACTTGCCCGAAAAAAAATCTTTATTAATTAGTTGTACCTAGAGAGAGATGGTTGTTCACTGAGTATTGTCTTGGTATTTCGAAATTATAGCCATTATTTTATTTATTGATCAAATAACTAACATAAAATTGAGTGTTTACATTCCATAAATTTATCACCGGCTGGTGCTGTAGTTTTGAACTTACAGACTTATCCAGCAGCTCTATTTCACGCTGGCTTAAATAACTTCACGCAAATCTGCAATCAGGTGTACAATTTATTGCGGTGAGCCTCTAATTGAGTAGCATGCAAAAATGATGTTATGTTCCTTTCTATCTTGGAGCGTTTTCGAAGTGACACTGAATTCTCTAAACATTGTTCGAAGGGGTTCTCTTTTTGGAACTCAACCTTGATGCTCATAAGCTCCTTGTCGTGCGAAAAGGGTGAATCTTTTTTTCTATGGGGGAGATAGCACGTAAGATTGTCGACCAGATTTGATCCAAATATATCTCGAGAGCGCTGGATTTTCAGCAGAACTGACCTAAGGAATCAACCTGCCGGAAACGAGATCTTTCCAACGGGTTACTGAAGCTTTCACCATTTTCTGGCGTCTTGAAGGTAGGTAGCTAAAAACAAGGCACCTATTCAAAAGCTCACAGCAATTGCAGGGTATTGAATCGGTTTGACGCTTCCTATGGGTGTTCGAAATATCAAGAACAAAACCTACTATCACTTTTTAAACAAAACAATTACTTCAACCCCATTTAAACAATTATCATTTGATCACAATGGAAATCAGACTTGCCTTAACGTTTTCTCCTAACTAATGCACTACAACTATTAACAATGGTTTAAGTACTCTAGTCACTTTCTTCTTGATAAATATTAATTTTCTCTCCTCACACATCTGCCGTTGTCGAATACCACCACGCTCATCCTCTTCACCCCCGTCTCTACTTTCGGACCGATTCTTTCTTGCTCCATTCATTCTGCTAAAATCTCCCCTGACCCACAAAACCGATGCGCCAGCATGCGTTTCCTGACTCTACCATCATTCCGTGTGCAATTTCGCCACTTCCCAATATCGCCCGTAATGCTAATTCATTCCTAAATATTTAATTCCCTTCTATTTATGTGATTTGAAGCTGCCCATCACAGTACTGTGGTGTGCAGCTTAAAATCTTGAATAAGAAATGAATTTTCTGAATAAATTCATAAAGCATTGGTTTGGAAATGTGAGAATAGCGAAATGTAGCAGTGGGGAACACCGTATTCCAGAACGTCGGGTTTATAGGAAGGGCGTGATGCGTTAGGGGCGAGATAGAATCGTCTCGGAAAGAGCAACGAGAGAGTAGTGGGACTGGCGTGGGTGCGTTCGATACCAACAGATGTATTCGACCAAAGAAAATTGGTGGTCATCAGAAATTAATCAACAAGAGTGCCAAGCTAGTTCTTAACAACTATAGTGCATCAGTGACAAGGGGAGAAAGCACCAAGGCAAGTTTACCTTCCATGTAATCAAATAATAATTGTTCAACAGGGTGAAAGTTATTGTTTTGTTTATAAACTTTATTAGGTTTGTTCTTTGTATTTCGATAACAGAGTTAATATTTCGCAAATAGCTGTGAGCTTTTGAATACATTGTTTCCAGTTACTCCCAAGTCAGCAGGTAAATGGTGGAGGCCTAAATAACCTTTCTACAAAAAAAATTGCCTCCGATAGGTGACAGTAGGTTCTATTTGCTGAGACCAAAGCACTAACATTATATACATAATTATGCAATCATAACTGAGCTAACTAGGATATCGCGAATACTTTCTCCGTAGAACAAAATATATTTAATTTTCTCAGCGTCAAAGGATTTCACGTGCATTCAGGTTGAGTTCCTTAAAATGGAAACCGCTTGAAACATGCCCAGAAGTGAAGTGTCGCTTGGAAATAGCTACAAGACATCGAAATGTAATAGGATTTTTTATGTTGATAATTGGCTCACATCTAATGGGGTCCTTGCCCTTTTTCTTATTGGCTTAATCGAAAGTACGGGTAAAAATATTGTACCCGTATTTTTTTTCCTCAATTTCAAAATTGCGGCCGTAGTGCCTGTTTTAAAAATATATTTGTGACGTCACAAATATACTAAAAACTAAACAAACAGCACTGTTGGGCTGAAAACTCAAAAAACTGTTAGAGTGGCATCACAATATTTGAAAAATACAGACATAAAAATTTCACTAAAAGGATCCCGCACGATTCTTATGGAAAATGGCTCCCGGTTAAATTCTCTGGATTTTTGATATGTTGTAGCTCATGAGATACTAATCAAATACCGTGAATCCCAAACTCAAATAATGGACAGTTTTTTACCCACAGGGGGTTGAAGTTGGAGATTTTGACGGCTTCAAAATGATATTCTGACGTAAATAAAAGCTTTCTATTTGGTTTCTCTTCAAGTTGTATTTCATACTGAATGTATTTATTTGACAGAAAAATATCAACCCCCTCCTCCACCCCCATCCTCTATCTACCATCACAAAATTCGAGATTACTCTCAAAAGTCATGCAGATGGCTTCTGTGATTTAAATTATGAATTTTGACATAAAAATTATTTTCCACCCCTAATGTTGGGGTGCCGATAATCCAATTTTCCTCGGTTAATTTGGCTGAATTTTTGTTATTGTGTACTTCTAATTCTGCTAAAGAAAAAGTTTCCATACCGAAACTTATTCCTATGAACAGTTTTCGTTCTGCAGGGGACTGAAGTTCAACATTTATGCTCTCAAATCTTCAACTTCAGTCCCCTGTAGAACAAAAACTGTTCATAGGAATAAGTTTTGGCATGAGAACTTTTTGTTCAGCAGAATTAAAAGTACACAATACCAAAAATTCAGCCAAATTAACCGAGGAAAATTGGAAAATCGGCACCCCAACATTAGGGTGGAGAATAATTTTTATGCCAAAATTCATAATTTAAATCACAGAAGCTATCTGCATGGCTTTTGGGAGTAATCTCGTATTTTATGATGGCAGATAGGGGTTGGGCGTGGAGAAGGGGGTTGATATTTTTCTGTCAAATAAATACATTTAGCATGAAACACAACTTGAAGAGAAACCAAATAAAAAGCTTTTATTAACGTCATAATATCATTTTGAAGCCGTCAAAAACTTCAACTTCAACCCCCTGTGGGTAAAAAACTGTCCATTATTTGAGTTTGGGGTTCACGGTATTTGATTAGTATCTCATGAGCTACAACATATCAAAAATCCAGAGAATTTAACAGGGAGCCATTTTCCATAAGAATCGTGCGGGGTTTTTTCCCTACTGTTACCAACCCTTTGAAAAAAAAGAAAAGAATCTTTTTAACCAATGGATATATTTTCCAAAAATTTTCAGGAAATACTATTTATTACTCTTGTTGATGATTGGAAGTATTTGCAGTCAAATCTGTTTCATTGGCAAGTACCCCATTGCACACCTAACTTAATAATTCTACACCAAATTGACCTCTAACTGAATGACAAGTTGAAAATACAGCACCAGCCTAAAGTAAATTGATCCAATTACTACAGTCAACTTCCATGGACAGTTACGATCGCATAAAATATAGAAACACTTGACATTACTTGTCATTTTTTATTTTCCATATTCTGACCGATTGTGAAGTAATCTCCCCATGGGAACTTGACTAGCCATACAAGAGAACGTCTATTTTGTGCTATCGTAAAGATCGGATAGAAAAATCAAATAATATCAGCTCAAATTAAAGAAGAAAAACAATGTCAGAGTCAATAACTTAAATTAGCGATTATGGAGTATTTGACAATTAATAGAGCAGGTGTGGTTTTAAGACTTTGTTTATTTGCCATATTCATTCGATTGTTCTCTTTCAAGAGAGCCTAGGAAAGAAAAATGAATTTGGGAATCCAAAATGAGATCTGGGAACTTATTTAAATGATATAGATGAAGGGTTACGAAAAATCTACGGCACAAAAATAAACACAACGTAAGTGTCTATTATGTCACGTCCAATTAGGGAAAAGGGGTTCTACCACAGTACCTAAATACCCACATTATTGAACAGGCTCACGCATGACATACTAGGGAGTTTGCGTGCTCATGTACCGCACGATGCCGACGTAGCGCAACTTTCAACGTGAAAATTAACAGGTTTTGTTATTTTCGACTTCTTAGTCAAAAGGGAATTTTTACATTCTATTTTGCGTTATGTGGTACGTTCCGTCAGATCGCAAACTCCCTATTTCCAAATAATGCAAACTCACGGTATTTGCGTGAGTACCTACAGCCTGAATATTATCACGTGTTCTTGTCGCGAAGTTCCATTTAACTCCATGAGAACATGGAACATGCGCCGCAGTATGAACTAAAATGGGCTTCTCAAGCCACCAAACTCACCATCGACGTTACCAAACACCTTGACGTGCTTCCCCAGCGGCACCACGATTTTCTTGCCATCGGCCCTCTCCAGCTCCATCAGAACAGTGTTGTAGTTCACCTGGGTCTTGTTCACGATCAGGTATTTGAACCTGCCGTCGCCCGTCAGCTGGCTGACTCTCCTGGTCTTCTGCGTCAGCACGCCGTAGTTGTCCCAGATGCCGCTCTCGCACTTTCTGAAGACCACTTCAATTTTCCCCGTTTCGCAAGACACCTTGATCCATTGGCTCGGCCACTGGATTTTAGCGAAAAATACAATTTCGTTATTGTAATGGAAATTGTTGTAGACAAGATGGAAGTTGATCGTGCTGTCGGATTCCTGACTTATCTCGACGGCCGGGTTGGAAAACGCACCCGTGTAGAAAATGACGGTTATGAAGTCCAGCTTTTGGATCCAATCGAATCTGAAGAAAAAAAATTAGGTAGAGTCTTGAAGCACAATCATTATAAGCGAGATTATACTCTATTTACGTATTTCCCCCAAAGCAAAATCAGTCTGAATTATTCAGTATGGTAAATGTCCAGTATTTAGGGTGAAAACTGTCACAACAACAAACAATTCTGTTAAGGGTGGCATTCTGTGGACGCTCTGTTATGTAAGAAATTCTGTCGGCTATTCGTTTGCCTAGCGTAGCGGAGCGTTTGGAGAATCGCAACATTAGTTTCCAGTTCACTTTTGCCGCCGCTACGAATTCAGATTTGTTTTGTGTTTTACTCCAGGAACGCGTACGTTGAATGTTAGGACTCGATTGAAGTATGAAAGTGGTGTGAGTGTCAGAGTGTCCAATGATTGTGGTTGCCATTCAAGGTGCGTCCAGTCAGCTTATTTAGCCGCAAGTTTCAATTTTAACCGTAAGCGCTGCATCCCTTATTGGCTCTTCTGAGGAGCCTGGGTCATAAGAGCCAATGGGCGTCGCTGCGCTTGCGACTAAATTTAAAACTTGCGGCTAAATAAGCTGACTGAACGCACCTTCACTTCTCGTTCCTCGATAATACCGACAATTTCCGTTCACAAGCTCAACTGTAAATGTCACTTATCTTGCATTCAACGAAATTGAGTGTTTACTTCCTAGAAGGAATGTTTTACTACCTTGTCACTTTATTTTTGCTCCAAAAAGTCATTCTACGGGAATAAAAACGTGAACGGCATCTATCTACAGTGTTAGATACAGTGCAGTGTTTTGCATTGATTGCTGTTTTCGTCATTTTTGATGTTTGATCAAATTAAATTGAAAAAAAATGTTTTCTTGCAATGAGAAGTCCCTGGAATGATAAATACCTCGGAAGTACAACCGTGGGTTCGGTGCTGTTGGTGGCGCTCGTCGCGGTGTCCTCGTTCGTGGCCACTGAAGACGTGGTGGCGGCATCGGAAGAAGGCGATCGCACGACTTGAGGCTCTTTCGGTGATTGAGGGGTGGTGGTGGTGGCCGTAGAGGACGATTTCTCCTGTGCTTTTTCCGCAGTCAACTGGCCCAGCAGGGCTTCCGCTTCGTCGGAAGCTTTCTGGTCCATCAAGGTCAGACGGCCCAGGTGACATTTTTGCAGGATTTGCTCGTAGTTGACCCAAGGGTGGACCTGGAAATGGTAAATTCTACATTGAAGTGTGTACAACGAGTTAAAGCTGGCAATATGCAAACTCACAAAGGCGACATGGTATAGTGATTATTCTAGCAAATTAGCTAGCGTCTAGTTTACTAGCTATTCGCTTCGTACCTACTTGCGAATCGGAGACAATAATTGAATCAATCTTGTATTCTTACGACGGCTCGATATCAAGTTGAAGGCGCAAAGTTAGAAAGCCGAATACAGCGATCTAATTTGTTCACAGGTTTCGTTTACACAGGGTAAATCAGTTTTAACCGATCAAACTTTGCGATAAGATACTTCTCATCCTCCTGATTGAGAACAATAATTCAACATGCGTGCCTCTCACTCGTTTCCTAAAAAAGATAGAGGGTGTCAACAACGTTTTCTACTTTTGAAAATTTGCAACTTGCGAGCTATCAAATCAAATTAGGCTGGTTGGTCGGACACATCAATCGACTTGCAAAAAGAATCCAACTAGTAACGCAAGGGTTATCGGGGTCAGTTATTTGGAAGCATCTGAAGAACGTTTCAAATTAGTGTTCTCTCCAGAACTGCTACGCCACTGATTGGATTTCTTTAAAATTTAGCAGGTAGGTGAATAACTCCAACAAACCAGCCTGTGCTGAATTATAGCTAATTTGGTTGAATAGTTCGCAAGTTACAAATTTTTAAAAATCGAAAAAAGTTAACTTTGACACTCTGTATCTTTCTTACAAAAACAAGTGAGAGGCACGTGATTATATTTTTCTGAATCAAGAGGATAAGGAGAATCTTATTATCTTAAAGTTTGATCGGTTTAAACTGATTCACCATGTAAATATGAGCTATATGGAAATCTTCGCTTAACGTTGTCCGAGGCCCAACTTGCCATCGACCCGTAGCACAGGATTAAGATGTTGGAGGAATATTTGCTGATAGTCAAGGCAGGCACCAGAGACGACAAATTGAAAGTGGAAAAAAATTGCTTGGAAAAACTTCCCCAGTTTGTCACAAAAATAACTAAATATGTATTACCGAATCGAATAGCAGCGTAGCGTCTTTTCCGACACCTTTCATCAGTTCTTCGGGTCCTCCAGGATGGAAAGGCAGGTAATGCGTCACGTTGTATACTTTCTCTCGTATACACAACCAGGCGTCCGTTTTCGTGTTGTGCAAGGCCAGTTCTTGACGTGTCACCTGAAAAAACCAAATAAGATGAAAAATGCTTTTTGTTGAGATCGAGAAATAAATAGAACCGACAACACTCCCAAGCGACTTCTTTAAAGATAGCAACCTTCTTAAAAAGATGTCCTTGAGCTTATAAAATCAGCAAAACAAAGCAAGGCAGGGTGTCAGAAAATTAGCGCAAGGATAAGTCCACAGCAGTTCAAAGAAATAGTTTAAAAAAATGCCATAAATAAACTGCTCAACAATTGAAGTGGTCCACTCGAAAATTTCGCCCAATTTCAAATACAAATATCTCGATTTTCCATCCTTTCTTACCGCCGCAACTGTCGACTTCACATGGCAGAGTAAAACATCATCTAAGGTCTGCACCTCGCGTCTCTTGGGCGACGACGACGTGGTCGTCACCTTCGAATCGTTCGTTAAGCTCTGGGGGCACCAGGAAAAACTGGTTCGTGGCGCCCTCTTTAACAACCCTGAGCACTATGCTCTATGCCGGCAGAAGGCAGCCGGTTGTGTCCTTAGAAAGGGGTCTGCAACGTACCTACGTATTGTGATTCAACGTTCTTAATTTTTTTGAGGTGTTAATATACTGTTACGATATCTCGCGTACGGGTTCGAATATAATTGAGACGATCTTTTAAAACACACACTGTTTATTTCTGCGTACTACAATGAATACACGCCAACTATCTACTTGAATTATCGCTGTGATTATCGCTTGCTTATCCGCTCGCTGTTTCTTCCAATTCAATACTGCCCTGAGCTGCCGGCTGATGCCTTATACAGGGTGTTTCATGAGGAAACCGACATAGCTTAAGAGTAGGTCCAGTTTTTTTAGGGGAACTAGGATCTCGCTTTGAAATTTTTCTATCGCTTTCGTTTTGATGTTACAGGGTGAATCATGTATTGTGTCGAAGTTTTTGATGAGCTATATCTTCCGAATGGCTTATTGGATTGGACTGAAAATTGATAGGTATGATCTCCTAATGATAGCTGATACATTGCACCATAAAATTGTTCAGAAGTTTCAGGGCCGGACTGAGTTTTTTTATTTTCAAAGTTTTTGTGAGAAAAGTCATATTTTTCAATGTTTTTTTGCGAAACCAGTATCAGATCCAGAAACTACAGAAAAAATGCTACAAGGAACATCCTTCAATTTCTCCGGCACACCCAAAGTCTACCCAGAAAAAAATATCTTTTGAGATTTGGGTGAAAATCAGTCAAGCACTCATTCTTTCACGGTTCTTTTAAATGTTCATCCTCTAATTTAATGCTGTCACGGTTTTTCTCACTTTTCCACATTAGTATCACTTGGTACGGCAAAAAAGACAAAAGTCCAGGACCGGAATCAAGTCTAGTGAACATTATTTCTAAAGATCCGATTTTTCAGTATTCAGTTGGAAATTTACAGCATAAAGTTATGGTGAAGTTGCTGAAAAATGCTCTTTTGTCTGCATTTGGAACTTTAGGTCACTTTAGAGACCAGCTAAACAAATTTCTCCTTTTGTTGATTTCAAGAATACAAATAATTATTTCCGAAACTTTTCGCGAACAAAATAAAAAGAAGCAAGAATGATAATTATTCAGAAACGTAATTTTAATGTGTAGAAAACGAACAATATCAATGTTTGTATGTTATGTTTATGTTATGTTTAACAAATTTCGGAAATAATTTTTTGTATTTTTGAAATCAACAAAAGGAGAAATTTGTTTAGCTGGTTTCTAAAGTGACCTAAAGTTCCAAATGCAGACAAGAAAGAAATTATTTCCGAAATTTGATAAACATTAACATAAACATAACATACAAACATTGATATTGTTCGTTTTCTACACATTGAAATTACATTTCTGAATAATTATCATTCTTGCTCCTTTTTATTTTGTTAGCGAAAAGTTTAGGAAATAATTTTTTGTATTCTTGAAATCAACAAATGAGAATAAATTTGTTCAGCTGGTTTCTAAAGTGACTTAAAGTAATGTAGACAAAAGAGCATTTTTCAGCCACTTCACCATAACTTTGTGCTGTAATTTTCCAACTAAATACTGAAAAATCGGATTTTTAGAAATAATGTTTACTAGACTTGATTCCGGTCCTGGACTTTTGTCTTTTTTGCCGTACCAAGTGATACTAATGTGGGAATAGTGGAAAAACCGTGACAGCATTAAATTAGAGGATGAACATCTCAAAGATCCGTGAAAGAATGCGTGCTTGACTGATTTTCACTAGATCGCAGCCGATCCAAAACTCAAAAGATATTTTTTCTGGGAAGACTTTGGGTGTGCCGAAGAAATTGAAGGATGTTTCTTGTAGCATTTTTTCTGGTGCTTCTGAATCTGATACTGGTTTTCCAAAAAAACATTGAAAGATATGACTTTTCTAACAAAAACTTTGAAAATGAAAAAAATCAGTCCGGCCCTGAAACTTCTGAACAACTTTATGGTGCAATGTATTAGCTATCATTGAAAGATCATACCTATCAAATTTCAGTCCAATCCAATAAGCCATTCGGAAGATATAGCTCATCAAAAACTTCGACAAAATACATGATTCACCCTGTAACATCAAAACGAGAAGGGATAGAAAAATTTCAAAGCGAGATCATAGTTGCTCTAGAAAAACTGGACCTACCCTTAAGCTATGTCGGTTTCCTCATGAAACACCCTGTATAAGGCCTCCGAATAGTGTTCCCGAACTTTCTGTCTACTTCCAGCAAATTCCATAGTGACCCGGCATATGCGGTTTCTAGACCATTCCTGAATAATCACACACATTACCCGTATAATTCTGCCGGGGTCTGGAACGGCGCCTCCGCCAAAATGGACAGATGTTTCTCGATCGAGCATTGAAGTCTCCCAATTCGGTTTCACGTAAACGCGCGCTCTGGAATGCACCAGAACACTCCGCCTTGCACACTGCGATCTAATCGATGGAAGAATCCAGAAAGATCGCGTGTTTACCAATATGCACGGGATCGCCGCTCGTAACAATACTGAAGTCAAACGAATCTGCTGAGTTTGCTTTCTGACCCCCGTCTCGTGTGTCTAGTTGTTAATAGCTCGAGGGACTATGCTACCCCCCTTTAGGGGCTCTCTGTAAGCTGGCTCAAAGCTGGCACGGCGGCAACTCCGTTTCGGTAAGGTTTTGGGCAAACCTTTTGAGTACTTTGACCCTCGTTAGCTTCTCTGGAATAATATCGCTATGCTAGAATGATAGTAAGATAACTTCAAATTTCTGATTTTCGGATTATTTCAAAATCTATAGCTCCAAGCTATTCTCTACCTGGTAAAAAAATCGAATTACTCAGAATCATCATAGAAGTACATAAAAAATGAATATCTCACTGTTATAATTATGTGTTTTTTAAACAGTTCTGGTCTAATACTCGGACATCTCAAAATGTTCTATTTCTTCTACTGAGAAATAGATCGAATTTGATCTTGCCTTCTGGTATAATACGAAGACATTTCAACATGTCCCAATTTTACAACAAATCTGATTTAGAAATTTCAAGTTGTCCTTGTTTTTCATGTTATCTCAGTATTTTACTGTGAAAGATGTCTCACTCTTATACCAAAAAACCAACTGATACAACGAAAGTCAGATATTTCATTTTAACTCACTATTGCACAAACATACCCTCATGCGTTTGTAAAATATCTTACTTTTCTCTAAGTTGTCCCACTATTTGACCAGAAATATTCCGTGAATTGTTTGAAATGGCTTAATAATTTCAACTTATCTCCAATGTACATTGCCATGATTTCGTTATCCACAGGTCAGTTTGTATTGGGTAAAACTGAACCAAAACGATGGATAGATGCGGAGGCAGACTATATTGGTTATAGCTATGGCCAAGACTGCCAAAAGTAAAAGAAATCGTGAAAATCGGTTCACAGGATGAAATGTTCGATGAAAAATCTTGAATAATTGAATGACAAAGTTATGAATTTTGACATTTTTCAATATTTGACACACGACAGTTAGCGAAACACTATCTACTGTTCTGAATACAGTTTTCCAAGGACTTTCAAATGAATTTCCAATTTCTGATAGTGACACTTTTATTTGTCAGATGACAGCCAAAAACTGATGGGCTTATTCCATGTCATACAATACTTGAGGATAACTATGAAAAATATGTTGAACCAGGCTATGCTTACTGTGCAATACTCGGACAACTTGAAAAAAAAGAGGGATAAATTCAAAATCACTCTACGAATTCCTGACGAATAGTAGGATAACTTACATGAAAAAACGGACAACTTCCAACAGAACCATTATTTCTAGCGATATACAAGGATATGTTCACTTTTTGACTTTTTTCTCGAAAAGTAAATGTGATTTCATAATGAATTCCCCACAGGTCTATCAGGAACGATATAATACAACTGTAAAATTAAAAAATCTCCGAAATTTCGAGAAGAAGAGTGTTTTTCGTTCTTATGAAATGTTCAAATGGCGATTACTCGAAACTATGTTTTTCAAGTTGTCTTACTATCATTCTAGTACAGCGATATAGTGATTGAATCCTATCATTCACTCATTGTTCTGAATTCTTGAACTTGCACTTCAAATTGCAAGTTTTCTTTCCAATATGAATTAGCAGGAAGCAAGCCGAAACTCCATCATGGGTCATTATGCCTAATAATTTTGTTCAGCTTGTTGAGAAAAAATCATTAGTCTGTACCCTCCTTGGTCTGGTACTAATCATAGGTGGCTTTCGAAACAAAAATATATCCAGGGCAACAGGATTGGCTTTTTTCAGGACAGCAGCAGGATTTTTCGCCTGCACCAAAGCCACCCCTGATTACGGATTTTGTGGATCACACGGTATTATTTGACATGTCCTTTTTTAAAGCAGTGCCTGTCACTGATTTGTTTCGTCATATGAGCATTTCAATTATTAATCCATGCATTTGATAACTTGATACCTATCTAGGCAAATGAATAATGAATATTACTGATTCTTGGACGCATGGCAAAAGTATGGATTTGTAATGTGTGAGGAAATCCAAATGCCGAAACTCGAAGCACGGAAAAACTCACCGAAAGTCGCCCGGCTTGTGCTCCAACTCCCGTGAGGTCCTTGCCGGAAGCTCCCAGACGTATCCAGTCCATGAGAGAGTGGCCCGGCTGGAGGGCACATTTATTGCGTGGATTGCCTGCAAAACAAAACACACTGATTCAGCTTACAGTTCGTTGTTTGTTATTTATTTGTTTGTTGAACAAATGATAGGTAATAACTAACAACAACAAATGCCGAAATCTTCCACAAGATTGGTTCTCAGTGATGAGTGAAGAGTGGATTTTGAACAGTTGAAAAGTGGAAATTAGGACACAAATTTAGGCAAATGAAAAAATGTATTTTAGGTCGTGACCGCTCAAAATGAGCCATGTCGATCTGAAACAGGCGGGGATCAACAGCACTGTTAACAGTTGTCGATCTCGACAAATTTCCTCTTCTCCCCTGCACTCTTTACCCTAAAGCTCAAGCAAGCAAAATGGTGAAGGGTGCAAAGGAGAAAGGATAAATTGTCGAGATCGACAACTGTCGATCCACCACAGGTTTGACAAATTTTGAAGGTTGGTCTTGATCAGGTTATTCATCTTTACTTAGAACGTCCATTGATGACACATGCAAGCATGAATATGAGCCGGTTCTGCGAGTCTGAAGGCTCACCAAAAGCAGGTCCGAGATTCATTATTTTCAACAAACAGAAAATTAACTTTACTTGTGTCTCTCTTCACAACAAAAGTAGGCGTATGTTGGCGTTCCATAAATTTTTAAAGTGAAACGTCATAATCAGTCAAAATGACTTCACGAGTCACAAACATAGAAGAAGAGTTTCACAACCGGAGGGTTCCGGATCACACCTGCCAGTTGAATGAAGACGAAAACATCATCAGCAGGTACTAAGGCATACATTTCCCTTCCCCAAATAAGTAGTACAGGGCGGTTATTGTACAGCTCCACCACGATTCGCATTGCAAGAGCTTTCTTGTAGGTACATCAGCAATGGTTACTTTATCACATGCCGGAGGATTTTTCGAAAGATGTGCATGGTCAGTGCGTCCGATCCCCAGAGCACGGCGATTTTCAAATCTACCACAAAAATTCGATTGGAAGAAATCCGTCATCTGGACCGATATTATTACATTATTCATCCGTTTAGCACAGCCAGGTGAGTTTCATTCTATTGTTCTCATGGTCCATGTTTAAGTCCAGCTGCAATCGTCTTTGTGTTCACAATGGTCGAATTATATGAATCACATAATTTCACAATCTTCGGCCACACATCAATGGAAAGCCCAGATAATCCAGGCCCTAGCAGTACTTCTGTAGGAAAAACGATGTAATCAAAATATTTTTTTTGGAATCGTTAGAGGATCATCCCAGGACAAATAATCACTCGGGTGCTTTCGCGATTTCTGGTACATTTTCCATCAATATCGCATCAAAGTTGGCGACTGGTCAATTCTTCAGTTCGCTGATATTTCTTGGAGTTTTTGCGATTCTTTTCAAATAAAAGTACTAATCTACCCAAAAAACAATTCCGGATCGAATGGTGCTGTCAGATTTTGAGTACTTACGTTATACCGGGTTAAAAAAAAATAAAACGAGTTTTATATTTTTTTTCCAACTTTTTAGTTTCTTGGCCGATTTTCACAAACTCTATGTTAAAAGCTCGCTGACTAAATCCTCTACTCAAATCAATTGTCAATATAGCCAAATTATTAAAAATCAAGATGGCGGCGGCGAACCCAAATAAAAATGTGTCGTATTTCGGGAATTTTTTTTTTATTCCTAAACTTCGTAAAGAACGACACTGATGGTGGATTCTGGAAGATTCAGCTTTCTTCTGCAATTTGGGACTAGATTCACTTGATTCGCACATTACACTGTGAAAATATAGTGAATTAAAGGAAGGTCCACTTGTGATTTTTTCCAAATTCACAATAAATCAGCAGTTTAAAAACCTCCCGCGAATTCTTATTTCTGAAGCAATTTCTACACACTTGGTAGTGATCGTAAGCTGTGTGCATAGGCTACAAATACTGTGTTGGTGCATGGCCGAAGTTTCGAAATTTTAGATGATAGATGACGTAAATGGTGGAGGTGCGCATGTCAAATATCGAATATTTTACTTTTTGTTCTCACATGTTCTGAACGAAATTTCTATAAATGGTTGGCTTAATGGTCAGCTGGATAAACACGCAACGAGAGTCAAATGTTGAAAGAGTCGAAATGTGAAATTTTCAAATAGACGACTTTACTTCTTTGGAGAAAATAAAACGGTTCTATCCGTTGGTCCAGGAATTTTAGCTGTTAAAATCTCAAGTAGCGAACAAAAATGAAAGCCAGCCGGATTTTTGTACATAAGCTCAGTTAAGCATGTAGTTCAACATAGTTGAAGTTCTCAAGAATCCGGTGTGAGCTTCGGCCGTTGTGGCCTCGAGAAGAACTTGAGGATCAGTTTTTCGCGTATATCTCGTGAACAATGGCACTTGGGAAGAACGTGCTTGGGAATAAATTGTTGAAAATTTTATTGTCTATAAGAAAGGTCCTTACACGTTTCATCGTCAGTCCACTCTTTCTTCGTCAAAACACAAGAAAATTAAAATAATCCAGATGTTCGATGCTGAAGACTGTATGGACCTTGAGTTTTATGATGGCGAAGTGCCACCTCGTAGAGGTGTTGGTTGGTTCACTATTTCTTGATTGAAACTTGAAGTCATCAATACGAACTATGCCGGCGGCATATACAGGGTGAAATAAAAATAAAAAGTTGAACATTTGTTCTTCAAGAACCAGAATAGGTGAAGACATGTAAATCGCCATAAATAATTCTGATTTCATGGTCATGAAGTCGTCGTGAACTTGAATCAGATATCTTGAGCCGTTCTTGTAATAACTTCAAAAGACTGAAGTTGTTACCGAGAAAAATAATTTTTTCGGCTACTCATCAGAAAAAAAGTTGACTGTGTTTTTTGTTAAAGTAGTTGGCCTCGAAAGTGTTTTTCACTATTATTTCATTTTAAATGTGATTTATCATTGTTTCGATTCAAAACACCAAGTCTCGATTCAATATCTGAAGAGTTACTGATAGACGGAAAACTAGTTTTTTTTCGTAACGACTTCAGTCATCTGAAGATATGTCAGAAACGGCTCAACATATTTGATCCAAGTTTACGACGACTTTATGACCATGAAATTAAAAATATTTTTGGCGGTTTATATGTCTTCACCTGTTTAGGTTCTTGAGGTACATTTCTTTAACTTCTTATTTTTATTTCACCCTGTATATGCCGCCGGCATAGTTGGTATTGATGGCAAATAGTTACAGTCAAAACAGAATAGATCGAACAACACCTCTACCAAGTGGCACCCCGCCATCATAATACTCAAGGTCCATACAGTCTTCAGCATCGAGCATCTGGATTATTTTAATTTTCTTGTGTTTTGACAAAGAAAGAGTGGACTGACGATGAAACGTGTGAGGGACCTTTCTTATAGACAATAAAATTTCCAACAATTTCTTCCCAAGCACGTTCTTCCCAAGTGCCATTGTTCACGAGATATACGCGAAAAACTGATCCTCAAGTTCTTCTCGAGGCCACAACGGCCGAAGCTCACACCGGATTCTTGAGAACTTTAACTATGTTGAACTATATGCTTAACTGAGCTTATGTACAAAAATCCGGCTGGCTTTCATTTTTGTTCGCTACTTGAGATTTTAACAGCTAAAATTCCTGGACCAACGGATAGAACCGTTTTATTTTCTCCAAAGAAGTAAAGTCGTCTATTTGAAAATTTCACATTTCGACTCTTTCAACATTTGACTCTCGTTGCGTGTTTATCCAGCTGACCATTAAGCCAACCATTTATAGGAATTTCGTTCAGAACATGTGAGAACAAAAAGTAGAATATTCGATATTTGACATGCGTACCTCCACCATTTACGTCATCTATCATCTAAAATTTCGAAACTTCGGCCATGCACCAACACGGTATTTGTAGCCTATGCACACAGCTTACGATCACTACCAAGTGTGTAGAAATTGCTTCAGAAATAAGGATTCGCGGGAGGTTTTCAAACTGCTGATTTATTGTGAATTTGGAAAAAATCACAAGTGGAGCTTACGATCACTACCAAGTGTGTAGAAATTGCTTCAGAAATAAGGATTCGCGGGAGGTTTTTAAACTGCTGATTTATTGTGAATTTGGAAAAAATCACAAGTGGACCTACCTTTAATTCACTATATTTTCACAGTGGAATGTGTGAATCAAGTGAATCTAGTCCCAAATTGCAGAAGAAAGCTGAATCTTCCAGAATCCACCATCAGTGTCGTTCTTTACGAAGTTAAGAAATCAAAAAAAAATTCTCGAAATACGACACATTTTTAGTTGGGTTCGCCGCCGCCATCTTGATTTTTGATAATTTGGCTATATTGACAATTGATTTGAGTAGACGATTTAGTCAGCGAGCTTTTGACATAAAGTTTGTGAAAATCGGCCAAGAAACTAAAAAGTTGGAAAAAAAATATAAAACTCGTTTTATTTTTTTTTCACCCGGTATAACGTAAGTACTCAAAATCTGACAGCACCATTCGATCCGGAATTGTTTTTTGGGTAGATTAGTACTTTTATTTGAAAAAAATCGCAAAAACTCCAAGAAATATCAGCGAACTAAAGAATTGACCAGCCGCCAACTTTGATGCGATATTGCTGGAAAATGTACCAGAAATCGCGAAAGCACCCGAGTGATTATTTGTCCTGGGATGATTCTCTAACGATTCCAAAAAAAAAATTTTGATTACAACGTTTTTCCTACAGAAGTACTGCTAGGGACAGGACTAAGAGAAAGAGGATTTTTTTCATCTGAAGTATTTTGTTTTGTCGGTCATGAATTTTCGAATTCTTGTAACTCGCCCAAATAGAATTGCATTTTCTTGGAAACCAGAGCACCTACAAGCATTGGCGCTCCTTCAAAAGATAGCTGAAAGGTCAGGCTTCTCCTCAATTGATTTTTTTTTTCATGTTGCCTTGTAGTGCAGTAAAGATAGTCGAAAAAGACCCCAAACCTTGAAAAAATTAATTCATGAAATTTTATAGCAGATATCGATTCAGAATTTCATTCTCTATCACATACTCAAAATCCCCGAAAATCCCAGTTGAGCATTCTTCTTACGGCGCTGTCAAAGTATATCATGTTTGCTGCAACTAGTCCGAAAATGGTATTTTTGTTTTTGTCACACTAGAGGTACATTGGTGGCTTAGAATTGTTGGTATATACTGCAGGGCATGACCAGACCTTCGTTTGAACCTCTAACTCGTATTTCCCGAAAAAAAAACACGGAAGTCGCTTTAATGTCCAATTAACAGTGTTGATTAAGTATAATCCGAGGGTTAGTAACCAAGTTTATTAGAATCTGTTTGATTTGTGATAGAGAGATGAAATTTGGTATGAGTGGTCTTCATGGTCTTCTTTTCAAATATAAACATGACGCCTCGCCATATTTTGGTTAGGGGGGCCTAAGGACCCCCTTGAAAATTTGAAGTCTCAGGACTCTCAGGAACTCTCACAAACCATCGGTAAATATCGTCACACATTTCAAAAAGTAATCATTTGACTTTACACCAAACCTTGACAAGAGACACAACAGTTGTCGCCATGTTCGCATTGTTCTTCGTGTTGAAAAAAAATTCTTCAGAGTGTCAAAAAAAAAAGAAAGTTTTTAATGATTTTGAATTCCAAGAAACGGTGAGTTAATCTGCTGTGTATCATTATTCACTAATTTGTATTTGCCGAAGCTATTCATGAAGTCTGTTTTTTGATATTGTCATTCTAGGGAAGACAGCTCCCGAAGAAATGAGCCAATTCAAGTGTGAAGTTCAACAGCGTTTTTTAATTGTTCCAAATCAATATGATCGACAATTTATGAATCGATGGATAGCTAGAACTGTTCTGTAACCTAATTTTATATGACTACACGCGGAACCAAGCGCAAAAGCATAGGAAATTTTTTTTTTCGCATTGCTCACCATCATAAAATTTGTGCCCCTAGGGCGTGTTGAAAATATTTCTATACCGTGTATTCCGAGGTGTATTCACTCGAACTGAGTGCTTTGAAGTATTCCACGCCTCAATCCTTATTCTTCGTGTCTTCTACTTGACAACTGCAGATCGTATAGGCGAGCGGCCGTTCCCTATTTTTCGAGCTATAGTGACCACGGGCGTACAACAACGATTTTTGATTTTCAATAGTAAATACTTGATGGGAGTGTGCCGCTTGTGAATTTTTTTCGAAATCGCCCCATGGGAACTCTCGCCAGGGCCCCATTTCCATCTTTTTTTCAAAGTCATCTTTTCTTCATTTTTTGCATTCGGCAGCTCATTACTCAGCGACTATTGATGATAAAGCAAAGATTCTTTCACTAATACGATGTCTGGATATTACTTATACCCTCCACATTATTTTTGTGTTGCATTTCGTGATAATAACCTTCCTGGACCATAAAAACATAAGAGGTGCAGAAATACGTCACAAGAACTTTGATATGCGGGAAGCTATATCAATTTCTCAAAATATGTGCACATATATGCGAGAACATATGTAGAGAATACTCCAAAGATGTTTTTGGGAAAAGGGCGTTGCAGCAGGATTCTTGGTTTTTGAATTATGATTTTTTCAAAATCCGACACTGATATACGCGAGCGGCCGAGCGGCCAAATTGGCGCGAAACGAGGATTTTCATCAATGTCGTTGAAAAAACATCACAGTATGAGCCACAACAGCGGTCTTTTTTGTGCTTCACCTAGTAGTAGGTAGCTCAAGGTTCAACTAGACTTCAACCAAAGGTTCAACCTGAACTACCGTTTTCGTTAAACCGTTCTAAGGAGTCGTCTACTCCACTGCAACATTTTGGAACAAAAACTTGTATTGCAGTGATTTTGATGTGGATTTTTTATCTATAGGTAAACTTAGGTTCCTTTTTGAGACTCAATGTCAGTCACCTTCTACCTCTTCATAACCTTTCATAGGTAGGCACCCCTATCACACTTTGTGTATTTTTAATGATTATTATTATTACCTACATAAATTACGAGCAGCACAGGACCGCAGACTTCAGAGCATAACATTCCAATTGCCTCGCATGGGCAAAGGGAGATGGTTTTACAAGGTTTTTTCCCATGGAAATTGCAAAAATAATCAATTCTGAAGCAACTCCAACTCTATGGTGGTTTGACCTTTGAAATTTTGATCATCTTACCGCAGTTTTTCACTGGTAAGGAGGGTTCCATACTACTTTCGGGTGACGAAGCTTTTCCTTCATCAAGTCCTTGATGCATGATTGTGCTTGTCATGAAGCTCATATGCCACATGTTGCTTAAATGCAGGTTCCAAGAGTGGCACTCTGTCAATGTTGTTTCCGCTATTTACACCCAGTTGTGCCGGGAGATCATTTACGGATCCATGATCGGTGGCATGTTTTCTGCTTGCATCTTAGACAAAAATAAAAAAATTTCTTGCTTCCAAAACTTTATCGGTCATTGATATGTGTTGGGTGATGATAGGAGTGATAGGACGCTAAGAAGTGAGGTGACAGATCCAACAGATATTTCCATTCTCCTTGTCGCTTGAAAGGCTTCTTTCTTGCCCACGCCATACATTGCTGATACTGTATTGCACTCTGTTGAAGGATAAAACGACCTGCAATCCTGCAAAGCTTCCCAAAAGTTTTCTCCAAGGTGGCAGAAGTGGAGTGTTTCTACCCAAAAACTAGGTCTATTGCACATTGTTTGGCAATACATCAGTAAGAGCACAAGAACGTCGGTGTCGAGCGATTCAACAAAAATCCGACGTGAGGAGCTTATGGTGTGGTGGTCAGCACGTTCGACTGCTATGCCAGAGGTCGCGGGTTCTATCTTCGCCGAGGACGGTCGGATTTTTGTCTCGAAAAAAAGCTTCTTGATTTAGTTGAAATGTCTTGCTAAATGCAAATGTGTGTCGCTAAGCACGTAAACTACGAACGATGGTGCGACCCCATGCGATGTTGGTGGTCGTTGAAAATTTCTACCATGTGTAGGAATACACATTACACAGGGAAGAGTTTGGCAAAATTTCCGGTAGTGGAGGAAAGCATTCACCGGCGTCGGAACACGATTCCGTTTCATTTGTACCTGAACCAGGAACCTCGATTGTTTTTGTAAGAGTTCTTCTGTTGTAACCACCAGCCAAAATAATTGATTCATTTGTTTTCCATGTCTGCCGAGATGTCTGCTAACTGTTTTTGGCGCATTATCCTACTCTATTCATTGAGACAAGAAGTCACACGAATTGCTCTTGTTTTTTCTCACGACAAAAAATAATCTCCAGTTTGGTGTTGACTGAATTCTCTGGATTTTATAGACCTGCTTTTCTTTGGTAGCATAGGAGCGTATTTGTTCTAGAAACTTGCGAATTTTATGACGCGAATCGTCGCCGTCGTACCGATCAAAAATTAAGTGAACTTAGCTGGCATTAAGCAACCTTGCTATTTTTCCAAGACAGTGTCGACTTCAGTTTGTCAAATGTCTGCAACGCTTTTTAGTAATAATTATTTTGAGGCATTTCAGCCATCCACCAAACACACGGTCGTTGTACGGTCGTTGTATGTACCTATCTCAGACAAAGAGCCTGGTCATGCACGACTTCACTCGCTCCAAAACAATTTGGATTTTGCTGCTGTTATTGGGCGCTTTCCATTTACCGACACAAGTCGACTTGTGTCGACACAAATCGGCACAAATGCGTTCCATTTGATTTGTGTTGCTGTGTGTCATTGACACAAGCCAACACAAGCCGACTTCAGTTGACACAAACCGACACAAAGTGTTGTAAATGGGACGAATGTGGTCGAATAACTTGAGACTTTTTTTAAATCGACATCATTTTGATTTTTAGACAAAGCTAGCGCTCACCGATGAAATAGGACTTCGAGCGACGAGCGAGACGATTTTATAAACATTTAACCCACCTTGGCGAATGGTAATTAGTAATCTCTTTATCCATCATGTCGGCAAAAATGTCTTCAGGCTTGAGTTTCTTATAGGTGCATAGAAGTTTCGATAATTATTTCTCGATTCAAGGCGATCTATTATGAAGCTTTGAAGCTGTTATTGACCTTTGTGTGTGGTGTCTAGCCATTTTATTTGACAAGTACGGCCAGCAGTCGGAAGAGAGGTCACCATGTTGAAATAGGTACACAATAGAATAATAATCGAAAGCTTAGGTTTATATAAAATCCATACAGAAATCAGTGCAATACAAGTTTTTGTTCCAAAATGTTGCAGTGGAGTAGACGACTCCTTAGAACGGTTTAACGGAAACGGTAGTTCAGGTTGAACCTTTGGTTGAAGTCTAGTTGAACCTTGAGCTACCTACTACTAGGTGAAGCACAAAAAAGACCGCTGTTGTGGCTCATACTGTGATGTTTTTTCAACGACATTGATGAAAATCCTCGTTTCGCGCCAATTTGGCCGCTCGGCCGCTCGCGTATATCAGTGTCGGATTTTGAAAAAATCATAATTCAAAAACCAAAAATCCTGCTGCAACGCCCTTTTCCCAAAAACATCTTTGGAGTATTCTCTACATATGTTCTCGCATATATGTGCACATATTTTGAGAAATTGATATAGCTTCCCGCATATCAAAGTTCTTGTGACGTATTTCTGCACCTCTTATGTTTTTATGGTCCAGGAAGGTTATTATCACGGAATGCAACACAAAAGTGATGTGGAGGGTATTAGTAATATCCAGACATCGTATTGGTGAAAGAATCTTTGCTTTATCATCAATAGTCGCTGAGTTATGAGCTGCCGAATGCAAAAAATGAAGAAAAGATTACTTTGAAAAAAAGATGGAAATGGGGCCCTGGCGAGAGTTCCCATGGGGCGATTTCGAAAAAAATTCACAAGCGGCACACCCCCATCTAGTACTTACTATTGAAAATCCAAAATTGTTGTTGTACGCCCGTGGTCACTCAACCCCTTAAAATGCACGTTTTTCGCTAACGGCCGCTCGCCTAGTATTGACGTTTGTCTATACTCTTCAGTCTGTATTTGCTGTTGTTTTGCCAAAATAGCATGAAATTTGGTGCAATTTTAACAGTGATAGGTGGCGGTTGAAAAAAAAAAGTTTCGGGGCTTTCGCCCATCACTCTTCATCTAGTTATACTCAATAAAATTATAAAGCAGTTGAAGCTATCCACCCAATAATAAATTATTATTCATATCAATTGGTAACATTGAAAAAAACGCTGCTGAACTGAGCACTTGAATTGGCTGGTTTCATCTGGAATTGTTGCTTCTAGATGTCAATATGAAGAAATGGACTTCATCAATGGCTTCGGCAGATACGAATTAGTGGATAATGATATGCGAAAGACAAAATCTCTCCATTACATGAAAAAATTATAAAAAACTCGATTTTTTTTTGACATTCCAAAAAATTTTTTTTTTTCATTATGAAAAACAGTGCGATTAGTGCGTACATGGTGACACTGGTGTGTCTCTTGTTAAGATTTAACGTAGAGTCGAATGATTACTTTTTGAGATGCGTGACAATTATTTTAATGGTGGTTTGCATGAGTTTCTGCAACTTCAATTTTCAAGGGGGTTCCTAAGCCCCCCTAACCAAAATGTGGCGAGACGCTATGTCTACATTTGAAAAGAAGACCATGAAGACCACTCATACCAAGTTTCATGCCTTTATCACAAAACGAACAGATTTTATTAAATTTGGTCACTAATCCCCGAACTACACTTGATTACCACTGGTAATTGCAGATTAAAGCGAGTTACGTGTTTTCTTTTGCGGGAAATAGGATTTCAGCGGTTCAGATGACGCTCTGGTCATGCCCTGGAGTATATACCAACAGCTTTGAACTAACAATATAGCTCTAATGTGACAAAAGCGAGGATACAACTCTCGGACTTGTTGCAGCAAACATGATATACTTTGACAGCGCCGCAAGAAAAATGCTCAAATGGGATTTTCGGGGATTTCAAGTACATGGTAGAGGATGAAATTCTGAATCGATAACAGCTTTAAAATTTCATGAATTAATTTTTTCAACCCCAAAACCTATCTTTACTGCACTATTGATATT
Source organism: Anaspis maculata (assembly GCA_949128115.1). Lineage (NCBI taxonomy): Eukaryota > Metazoa > Arthropoda > Insecta > Coleoptera > Scraptiidae > Anaspis > Anaspis maculata. The sequence goes on from OX421966.1 coordinate 25,655,504, forward strand.
TTCTGAGAAAATCGCGCTGGGTTGTTTACCTTGTATCTAGTAAAAATTCATGGACTGTAGACTCTCTGTCAGACACAACCTGACAACAACGGTCAATGCATATTACACGATGACCTACCTAGGGCGCAAGTGCGGAACAGGTTTTTGACATCATCAACCTTCCAGTTCAATCTCCACCTGTTGCTGCCCAAATTTTCAACATTTTTTTCGGAAAAAAGTAGGGACTTTTGAGAAGGCTTATCCTCAAGGTCGTCACCTCTTCCACGAATATGCTCATACTCAGGTTTTGAGGAGCTGCTATGGAAAATTTGTTCACCAACTCCTGCAAAACTGGAACATGATCGAATACTCTGTTTTTATGCATAGGTATGACCGAGGGTATGGCCCATTATCGTTCTTTCGTCACGTACGCGTACGTGTATCCAGTTTATTCAGTTTTTATTTTTTTAATTGACATAATCAAAAACACTGACCACCTCAAGAAAAATGCAAAAAAAAAGTCTGCACTGGAGTTGCTTACGTTCTGAGGTACTCAGAAGAACATGACGAAAACCTCAGTTCAAATGAGTGACTCTGGGGGAAATAGGTGACCATACGAAGTTAGGTACTTCGACCTACTGAATTTGAATTTGAGGCTTCAAATCCTGCATCATTAAATTTGCCATTATCGCTCCAGATTCTATTGGGAGACCTTCATGGTTGTGGTCTACTTGGTTCAGTTGGTGATGTCACCGGTGTTTGCGGCCACAGTAACTCCAATTCTTTGGTTCACCGTGATCGAGGCTAGCATGTGCGTCTTCGTGTACATCAACATGATCATCAACTTCTTCACCGGCTACTTCAACCAGAAAAAACAGAGGGTCATTTTGGATTGGAAAAGTATTGCCAGGTGAATAATAGCAATCATAATTTATTATTAGGTCGTAATTTTGTTCTTTTTGCCTACCTTGCTTGTTGCCCATCCCATAGTCATTCTCACGTGAACGGTGATTATTTTTTGCAAGAAACGAAGCCACTATACGGCTCGTATATCCCTGACTATATTTAACTGGAGGTTGGATGCTACAGCAACGATTGCTGGAACGAAGATATAATATCTTCGGCTTTCAGTTTCAAGTTATCTTTCAGAGTAGGTCAACCCGAAAAGAAAATTGTGATGGTTAGTTTGGAAATAGTCCGGAAATTACTGACCAAAAATCAAATGAACCTTCCACTTATATGACAAAAACACGAAAAGTGGTAAGATGGCACGTGCTCTTTCGACTGATAAAGACCGCCTCATAGATTTTTTCCCTGAGGGGCCAGGGGCCCTTGAAATTTGAAAGTGTTGAAACTCCTATGAAACCACTTTTTTAATATCGTTGTACCTAATAAACAGGAAATGTATGACTCTATTGAAAACCCTACAGTCCATTTATTACGTCGAAATTGCGATGGTCCTATTTTTGAAGGATGGAAAAGTGATCAATTTTTTGCTCAGTTCCTCAGCGTATGAAAAGAAAACGTATGACTCTTATCAGTAACCTTAACAGCATTAGTCACCATGTCGCTATCATTCCTTGAAGAAATTGTAGTATTCGGCTAGTGCTTTGATCACCTAGTATCAATTTCATGTCACTAACCTCCGGACTAAAATACTTTGTTGGGATGTCGCAGAGCTGAAAGGTAGAAGTCCGGTGGCTTAGCTGTTGGATTGTACACATTCTGCCAAAAGCGGGATTATGCTTTTTGTGGTCTATGGTCCTTAGGGAAATGTTTGAGGGGTGGTGCCACTGTCGATATTGCCCCTGGGAGGGAAGGAGAATTTCTTTTAGAGGCCTTTGGGGCCATTTTCTTGATTTCTCATGAAAGTATAATAATAACAAATTTTACTACTAGCCGTGAAGTGCATCATTATTGACCTCTTCCTTAATAGTCCAGGAATTTTAGCTGTTAGAATCGCAAATAGCGAACAAAAATGAAAGCGAGCCGGATTTTTGTATATAAGCTCAGTTAAGCATGTAGTTTAACATAGTAAAAGTCCTCAAGAATCCGGTGTGAGCTTCGGCCTTTGTGGCCTCGAGAAGAACTTGAGGATCAGTTTTTCGCGTATATCTCGTGAACGATGGCACTTAGGAAGAAAGTGTTTAAGAAAAATTGTTGAAAATTTTATTGTCTATAAGAAAGGTCCTTACACATTCCATCGTCAGTCCACTCCTTCTTCGTCAAAACACAAGAAAATTAAAATAATCCAGATGCTCGATGCTGAAGGCTGTATGGACCTTGAGTTTTATGATGGCGGAGTGCCACCTCGTAGAGTTGTTGGTTGGTCCACTATTTCTTGATTGAAACTTGAAGCCATCAATACGAACAATGCCGGCGGCATATACAGGGTGAAATAAAAATAAAAAGTTGAACATTTGTACCTCAAGAACCAAAATAGGTGAAGACATGTAAATCGCCATAAATAATTCTGATTTCATGGTCATGAAGTCATCGTAAACTTGAATCAGATATCTTGAGCCGTTCTTGAAATATCTTCAAAAAACTGAAGTTATTACCGAAAAAAAATAATGTTTTCGTCTACTCATCAGAAAAAAAGTTGACTGTGTTTTTCCTGAAAGTAGTTGGCCTAGAGAGTTTTTTCACTATTATTTGATTTTAAATGTTATTTATCATTGTTTCGATTCGAAACACCAAGTCTCGATTCAATATCTGAAGAATAACTGATATACGGAAAACTAGTTTTTTTTTCGTAACGACTTCAGTCTTCTGAAGATATGTAAGAAACGGCTCAACATATTTGATCCAAATTTACGACGACTTCATGACCATGAAGTAAGAAATCTTTTTGTCGATTTATATGTCTTCACCTATTTTGGTTCTTGAAGTATATTTGTTCAACTTTTTATTTTTAATCCACCCTGTATATGCCGCCGGCATAGTTGGTATTGATGGCAAATAGTTTCAGTCAAAACAGAATAGATCGAACAACACCTCCATCAAGTGGCACCCCGCCATCATAAAACTCAAGGTCCATACAGTCTTCAGCATCGAGCATCTGGATTATTTTAATTTTCTTGTGTTTTGACGAAGAAGGAGTGGACTGACGATGGAATGTGTAAGGACCTTTCTTATGGACAATAAAATTTTCAACAATTTCTCTTAAACACTTTCTTCCTAAGTGCCATTGTTCACGAGATATACGCGAAAAACTGATCCTCAAGTTCTTCTCGAGGCCACAACGGCCGAAGCTCACACCGGATTCTTGAGGACTTTCACTATGTTAAACTACATGCTTATCTGAGCTTATATAAAAAAATCCGGCTCGCTTTCATTTTTGTTCGCTATTTTTTCTAAAATTCCTGGACTATAATTGTGATGTCGATTTTATAGTAGAAAAAAAATCCTATATAAACCACGGTTGAGAAAATTATTAGAGCTTCGGCGCCTTTATATTCCTCAGATTCGCTCCGGGATTTAATCTGGCGCCTCAGTTCTAATAATAATTTCTGAACCTAGGCCTATTCAGGTATATATTATACTATCATTTGTATTCTATGATTTATTTCTAGATAGATTTTTAAGAGGTCAAGGCTCCCCTTAATCCTACCCTGGGGACTTCGGAGGGATTATTCAGGGTTGTTTGCAGGATTTTCGTTTTCTGCCAGTATAGAATTTATGTTGAAGTGTAAGGTAGCATTTCTCACTAAATTCTGTCTTCTAAATCAAAATCCACTGTACAAATTTTGACATAATACGTTCAAATTAGTTATGCAAGAAAAAACATATTTTTTGGAGCCCTATTTTTGGCATCCTTTGATTTGGGCGCAGAGCTTCCAGGCTCAAAATTGTTTCGATGATCAATAGTTTGAAGTATTTTAAACACAAAAATCATGTAATTGATGTTCTTTCTGATTTAAATAGTTTCGAAAATCAATCAATCTGTTGAAGTAAATGTTGAATTTTTGAGTTGAATAATTTTTCTTCTAAAACAATTGTGCGTTTCAAGCAAAATGTGAAGGTGAAGTAATTTTGGTGTTCTATGATCCGAACGAAAATTTATAAGAGTTACAGGCAATACCCCCCCCCTCCTCCCCCCAACTGCAAAATCAAAAGTGGCTACACTCCTTAAAAAAATCCGTTGGGACCATATAGCACAAAAATAACATGATCTCGCTGTTGGCAGAGAGAACGCAATTCATTAGAAATATGGCTTTGCCGCCGGACTTTAAGCGGACATCAAAGAACTGAGAACGATTTCAATTTGAAAACTGAAAAAAAATCACAATATTTTTCTATTTTATACTAGGCATTATGTATTCTGGCGTCCTTATTTCATTGCGGATGTGGTGGGAAGTTTTCCTTACGACCTGATATTGATCCAGAAGGATTTCAATATGGAAGAAGCGAACTATTTCTTCGTTTTCAGATTTTTGACGTTGCTGAGGCTGGGAAGACTGTTCACGCTTTTGTGGTACTTTCACAAACTTTGTGAGGTGAGTGAAGTGTCATTTAACAAAAAGTTCAAGTTACGTGAGATTTCTAACATTTTGGCGAAAATGTGGCTAGCGAAGAGACTAAGGCAAGGCACAAAGTATGTATTACTCGATTACAGTTTTGCTGCTCATACTAAACACAGTGGGTCTAGAGGGGAGCGATCGAATAAATTTCTTCTCAAGGTTTTTTCGCCTGACTTTCAGGAGTCAAAAGCGACTTAAGGAGAAATTTATTCGATCACTCGTTATAATTTTGTGACCATCCAAGACAGATAAAAGCATTTCCAGAAAGACGTCTTTTTGTGTATCAGTCTGTGAGTGTGTTGGTCAGTAATCGTCCCCGATAACTGCCAAACCGTTGAATCGGTTGTCTCGAAATTTGATATGTCAACATGGGTTTATCCTGGAATGAGCTGGGATTTTGGTCGTGATCTGACAAACAGAACGTTCACAATGACAGACGATGTTTCTTGAACTGGACTTGTGATATCCAACCAGTTGAAAGCCCTCGAAAAACTGTATGTAGAAAAGTTTAAAGTGATGCTCCATCTGTCAGAATTGATAAGCTGACGAAGTTTATTTGTTAACTCAGAAATAACTTGACGGATTTTGAACCAAATTTGACAAGAAGTAAGGCAACGAAGAAAAAAGGAACTGCTAGTCCCAGTCGGGGGTTTCCACCGTTTCCCGGTCAGACGCTACGAATTTTCAGAGTTAGGAAAAGGCATTTCCTGGTCGAAATTACTCGTAACGGCCGAACGCTGCCTTCGGGCGACGAGAACCGAGGCGGACGACCGGTTCTTGGCCATGAACGACTGTGCGCGACTCACCGGAGGAGACATCCCCTGACGAAAGATCGACTTTTTCTGATAAATTTCGACTTATTCAACAGATCCAGGATATAAAAACTGGGATAGATCTCTAGAGGACTTGAATACATATGATGTTTTTTATTTATTAAAACAGCTTTTGAAAAATGTTCACTTCAGTGTGGTAGAACTTACTCCCTCACATACAGGGCACTCAAATCAATGGAGAACTGGAGGTATTCTTGCTACTTAATGACTCGAGATGTTTGTTCACTGATGCTTCATCAGCATTTGAATCAAGTTCCAAACTCACAATGACCTTTAGCTGGGTCTCAGCACTCTCAGCAGAATGTCTTACAGAATATTTTACTTCGTATTTTACAGCAGGTTGTGTTTTTTTTTTGCTCAAATGAAAATCAATTAGGCCGACGACTTAAAACCTGTCTCATAGGCCAACGTTCAGATTTACAACACTCTTTTCTAGACTTCAGGAAGAGTCTATCTAATGCTCTTATTAACTGCTCAAAATTATATTCCACTTCAAATGCCTGGGCTATAATGATTTATTGGATTATTGGTCTTCCCGCAGAGACTGAAACTCTGGAATCATGTGGCAAAAACTGCTTCGGTCATGATCTTTTTCATGATTCTGATTCTGTGGGCCACAATGTGTCAAACGTTGTTCACCCTCATGACACCGGACGAAATCCAGAGGCTCGTCAACGACCCCGACCGCAACCACAACACGTGGTCGCTGTTTCTCGACTCGTGCCATCAAGTCGTCATGATGCTAATGCTCGTCGGACCGGTGAGCATTCCGCGGGACATGGCAGAGAGAATCTACCAGGCCGTCTGCCTGTTCTTGGGCAGCTTAGTGAACATGATGATTTTGGGTAGGTACACAATCATGCCTATTCTGTACCTCGTAACGAGCTCGTTATGTTCATGCTATCTTTGTCCGTATCTATGAATCCCCTATACCTCCCTCTCTGTCTATCTACGTTAACGAGTCGTTACGAGAATACAGAATAGACCTCAAAGTTTTTGGTGGTTATCTACCTATATGTGGTTCATGATCTGTCTCGACAACTGAATTGGAAATTTTCCGTGGCTAAGCCGGTAACTGATTTTAAATTTGGTACTTGTGTTGTCTTGTGCAAGTGAAAATTTTCGGGATTGCGTAGCGAAGATAAGAAAACGTGAGTTTCCTTGGATTGAAAATCTGCTGCCGTCGATAAAGAACATCGTCTCTACTCTCCGTCTCTACTGGTTAGTAGCTGGTGGTGAGTGACGGAAAAAAGAACGAAAAACAAAAGGTCGAAAACAAAACATCGAATGCATAAGGTCGAAAAAGAAAAGGTCGAATTTACAATATATCGAAAGTGATGATGATCGAAATACATATGGTCGAAAATACATAATATCGAATAACAGAATGTCGAAAAACAAAAGGTCGAAAAACAATTGGTCGAAAAACAATTGGTCGAAAAACAATTGGTCGAAGAACAATTGGTCGAAAAACAAATGGTCGAAAAACAAAACGTCGAAAAGCAATAGATCGAGAAACAACAAATCGAAAAGAAAAGGTCTAGAAAGAAAAACCGTGAAAATCGAAATTGAGCGCGAAATTAGGTGTATGTACAATTGTTGTGAAGACAAATGATTTGAGAGTTTGGGACGGGATAAGAGAAGCACTGAGTTAAAAATCAACTAGCCCAAATTCATTTCTGTGGAAAAACCTAATCAGGCCTTGAAAAAAAAATACTGAACCTGACAAGATCTGTGTGGTGTGTACACCGATTTATGAGTATAGATCAATTTTGCGTCAAAAAAGCGAATCAGTTTTGCAAAAAAATTACTGAACCTGACGAGGTCCATGTACACAGCTTCACGTTTCAGAGTGGATTTTGCGTCAAAAGAAAAAAACGAAACAGGTCTGCAAAAAAAATTACTGAGCCTGACGAGGTCCATGCATGTGTCCAAGTTGATTTTGCGTCGAAAAATCAAATCAGGGCTTCAAAAAAAAAAAAACCTGACGAGGTCCATGTGCACAACTTGACGTTTCAGAGTTGATTTTGCTTCAAAAAACCGAATCAGGTGTGTAAAAAAAATACTGAACCTGACGAGGTCCATGCACACAGGTTTATAAGTCCAAGTTAATTTTGCGTCAAAACACCAAATCAGGTCTTCAAAAAAAAAAACTACTAGACCTGACGAGGTCCATGTGCACAGCTTTATGTGTCCAACTTGATTTTGCGACGAAAAACCAAATCAGGTCTTAAAAAAAAAAAACTAAACCTGACGAGGTCCATGTGCACAACTTGACGTTTCAGAGTTGATTTTGCGTCAAAAAACCAAACCAGGTCTGCAAAAAAATTACTGAACCTGACGAGGTCCATGTACACAGGTTTATAAGTCCAAGTTAATTTTGCGTCAAAAAACCAAATCAGGTCTTCAAAAAAAAAAAAACTACTAGACCTGACGAGGTCCATGTGCACAGCTTTACGTTTCAGAGTGAATTTTGCGTCAAAAAACCAAATCAGGTCTTCAAAAAAAAACTACTAGACCTGACGAGGTCTATGTACACTGCTTCATGTGTCCAAGTTGATTTTGCATCGAAAAACCAAATCAGGTCTTCAAAAAATATATATACCAAGCCTGACGAGGTCCATGTGCACAGCTTGACGTTTCAGAGTGGATTTTGCGTCAAAAGAAACCGAATCAGGTCTGCAAAAAAATTACTGAACCTGACGAGGTTCATGTACACAGGTTTATAAGTCCAAGTTAATTTTGCGTCGAAAAACCAAATCAGGTCTTCAAAAAAAAAAACTACTAGACCTGACGAGGTCCATGTGCACAGCTTCAAGTTTCAGAGTGGATTTTGCGTCAAAAAACCCAATCAGGTCTGCAAAAAAGTCACTCAACCCGACAAGGTCCATGCGTGCACAGGTTTATAAGTCTTAAGTTAATTTACGCTGACGCTGATCAGATTTAAAAGAATATACAGGTGTTTCGGTGGCCTTGCATAATACTTTTAGAGGTGATTTATCTCTGACGAATAAGTCGAAAAGTGAGAGTGAAATTTTTCCTCAAGTGCTCTCTGAGAGAGTCGCAGCTCCTCAGTCGATCCGAATTGTAATCACATTTAAAACAGGTATTTCCAGTTCGACATTGTGCTATTCGACATTTTATTATTCGATGTTTTGCTTTTCGATCTTTTGTTTTTCGATCTTTTGTTTTTCGACCTTTTGCTTCTCGATATTTCACTTTTCGACCTTTTGGTTTTCGATCTTTTGCTTCTCGATATTTCACTTTTCGACCTTTTGGTTTTCGACCTTTTGCTTTTCGATATTTCACTTTTCGATCTTTTGATTTTCGACCTTTTGTACTTTCGACAATAGTGCTTTCGATGTTTTGTGGTTTCGTTATTTTGTTTCTCGACTTTATGCATTCGATGTTTTGTTTTCGACCTTTTGTATTTCGATCTTTTTTCCGTCATCCGCTGGTGGTTGCTTAGATGCCCGAGCGCGGAAGTATTCTGAAGAAAATGAAACGAAAATATCCACGGCTTAATGACCAGAGTGGGATTGAAAAAACTTCCTTACGTATAATACTGCTGACTACTCAGTGATGAGATGAGCATCAGAAGATGACGCCTCTGAGCAGTGAGCATTTTTACTTCATCTTCTTTAGTACCGCCGCGCTCAGTTATGGTTTTCTCAAGTGACCACCACTACCTAACAGCATCAGTGAAGAGCCACCCACCAACCATCAATCCGTTCCAAATTTCAAGCTGTCCTTTCCGGAAAAAAAGGTTCAATTCCAGGAAAATACCCCCAGAGGTTCTAAAGTTGAGTGACATAAGTGAAGGAAAAAAGTAGAGTTTTTCTGTTTTTATTGTTTTTCTTTAAAAATTCAACGCCTTAAGGGAGGAAATTTTTTCTATTTATTCGAATTTTTCTCTCAACTTTTAACATTCTCTAAGGATTCTAATGGTAGAAATACTTTCGATTACTTCTCGGACACCGTGTATGGCACAAAACTCAGAGAAACAAAAAATCTTCAACTATGAAAAACTTCTAAGAAAAAAATGCTCTTGTCCAAATAGATTGTGAACCGATAAAAACTAGACCATTTTGTAACGCTTTAACACAAAACTAGGCCCGGTTTAACTCTGATGTTAGCTTGATCTAGAATGCAATAGATACCATTGTTTCAACAATTGTTCCTATGACATTTCCTTTCGGTTAAAACATACCGTAGACAAAAATATTAAGACTCATGCCCAGTACTTCCATCCCGGGTCAACTGTATTCTGATGTAAACTTACGGTTACATGGCATAGCAACGATTGTTGTAATATTGAGTATCGACGGCATTTTTCAACCTTTTGGTTGAAGTTAACCAGATATAGTGGCCCTAACAATGATTTTCTTGAATTTTAATAGCACAGATTACACAAATGTATCGCATCCACTCCAAAGCGAAGAGCAAGTACAACGAAATGGTGCATCAAGTTACCGAATACATGAAGCACAAAGAACTGCCCGCTGACCTCCAACAAAAGGTCCGCAACTACCTCGACTTTAGATTTCAAAAGCAGATTTTCAAAGAATCCCAAGTGATGAATACCATTTCCATGGTTCTACGAGAGGTGAGTACCTTTTTTAGGGGAACGTTTGGTGAGACAGGATACGTAATACGTAGTGTCACGTCCATTGTAGTACAGGGTGTTCACGACAAAATTCACCCCCTCCAGTGGATTCCCCTTCAAGATATTTCGAAGAACTAAAAACTTTTTCTTCACGATTTTTTCCCAGGGACCTTGAATCGATCCTCTAAAAGTTTCTAATTGGTACCGTATACAGGGTGTGATATGTAACTTTTCTATTTCAAATGCAACACCCTATATTTTATTCCGTTATTTGGTGGAGCCTTTTTCTCTGATTACAAATATATATGACACTTACGATTTATTTTGACAAGTAAGTTGTCGGAAAAATAATAAAATAGGTAGTCAAATAATTTTGCTTCGCGGCAAGATGGCTTTGGTTTCTACAGTTCACTTAAAAAAAGTTATTCTCGCAGCATTTTGTTTGCAGAATTTAACTCTGCATGGATAAATGGTCTAATTCGTTCTTAATACAGAGTGTCGCGTAATTTTGATTTTCAATTTATTCGACTACCTATTTTATCATTTTTTTGACAGCTTCCTTGTCAAAAGAAATCATGAATGTTATATATTTTTGTGATCAGAAAGAGAGGCTTCATCAAATGACGTAATAAAATATAGGGTGTTGCATTTGAACACAGGTCCAGGTGAACACCCTGTACTCAGTCATTGTTTCGATATATGGTTTTGAGCAGATTTCAGTACAGGGTATTGAAAAAGTATTGAATTTCAGCAGTACGGTATCTATATGGCATCTTGTATGAAGCTCAGAGAACTAAAAGTTTTCTCATTTTTATAAACTGGGCCGAAATTGAAGTAAATAGGCCACCTTGAAATCTTGCTTGGTTAAAATGATGAGGACATCTCAAGAAAAAATTAGCCGATTTTGGAAATCTTTGTGGTGCTTGATAGAGCAATTTTTTTTACTACAAAGTACAAGGCAGAATGTGTAGGGTGACAATGAAAACAATTCAAAAATGGAGTGACGTTGAGCAAGGTCCCGTTTTGAGAAAATGAATCGCAGCATTTTTTTTGTCACATTTTTGAAAAGCGTACAATCTATAAATTATTTTGAACAACTACTTGTAGCAGAATCATGAGTGGAAAATATGAACTACTCAATGTGTGCTAGATTTCCATTTACCATACAGGGCAGGGGGAGTCAAAGCTGAAGAAATTCAGTTGAAAAAAACTTCTTAAAATAAATTTGAACCAAAATCGTGTTCTTCATCGGTTAAGGAATCTAAATAATAGTTTGCAGGCATTTTGAATGATTTCCACTATTTTTTTTTTTTTTGGTCTCATAGAAGATACCGTAGTACTGTTGGAATGCAATACTTTTGAGACACGTTGATATGAGCCAAACAATAATATATTGCTTTTCGTCTAATTTTCTCTCCCTTCCATGTCTTATGGCGTTTTCGACTGGCCAGAATGGAGCCAATCCGGCTCGAAAATCGCTATCACTAATTGGGCAAAGATTTTCGAGAACCAATCGAATCCCCTGATTTTAGAGCCGAACTGGTTCGGTGCTAGTGACTCGAAAACAATATCAAGTGCCATTTTCCTATGCACTGTTTCAGGAAATTATGATGCACAACTGCAGCAGGATGGTGCAAAAAGTGAATTTCTTCAAATACCTGCCCACAGCATTAATGATGAAGATTCTGGACAAACTAAAGACGGAAATTTACTTGCCAGGCGATATCATAGTGCAAGCAGGAGTCGTAGGAAACTCCATGTTTTTTATTTACCAGGGGAAAGTTGCGGTTTATACGGAAAGAGGAACTGAGGTGCGTATCACAGAAGCTAACCTGGGAATGGTATCCAGATTTTTCCTGGAACTCATTTTCAAAAAAATTTTTTTTTCGAATTTTCCCATACTTTCGAGATGAGGCCCTCTCCTTGGTGGAGCAATCGGGCTAATATTTGCTACGATGTATCCCAGCACCAAGGGGAACATCCAGAGTGAATTTCAGGCAAACCGCCTTGTCTTTTTTCTTCTTTGGCCGCGATAGCACAATCAGCAATAGGCCAGTCAAATTAGGACAATTTTTCCCGTTCGAGGGAAAAAACTGTTGAAGTTTTGGAAATTCGACAGTAATGTCCGGTAAGGTGTACTGTTGAACATACTAAAAGTCCCCAACTCTGCCTATTGAACTCGAGCCGCCATCTTGGAAAAATGGTCCTTCGATCCAGTTTTCTGCTTATATTCCGCTAATCATCAGAGATATTCGATTAAGTTTCATAAGAAATCAAGGCTATAAAATTGTCTACAAAAATTGTTTCATACCGATTTTTTTTCTCGTATACATATGTTGATATTAATAAAATGACCTTAACAAAAAAAATAATAATAAGCGATTTTTTGTCTATGGCTAGAGATATTGTGAAGATGTTGACAGTCCACATCAAAGCTAAACGTGACAGTTGAAATAGAAAAAAAAAATTGCGAAAATATTTTTCATTTTTTTTACATTAAGCAAAATATGGTTTACGAGTTTGACATTTCCAACAGGGCGGAGTGAAGGTTTCAATTGAACATCAATCAGTTTTGATATTTACATATTGTTAGACAAGATTTCATCAGTATTGTGCCTTCACGAGCTTCTGGAATGCTCGATATGAATTAAACTAAAAGAATAATAGCTGAGTCCAAAAAGTGTTGTCGATTGGTTTGGTTTCAGTAATTTGACAGGGATGTTCGCTAAAGTATACTTCCAAAGATTCTGAAAGTCCCCGCCTCTACCTGTTGTGCTCGAGCCGCCATCTTGGAAAAATGATCATAAACTTGATCGAAGGACCATTTTTCCAAGATGGCGGCTCAAGCGCAACAGGTAGAGGCGGGGACTTCTAGTATGTTTATAAGTATACCTTAGCGAACATCCCTGTCAAATTTCTGAAACTCCGACAGTTACTTCTCTCTACTTTTTCCTACTTGACTGGCTGAAATATCTAAAGTCAAGTTATAGGACTCATAACTTTCAAATAAATCAATCAATTTTGTTTTTTTTTTCAGCAATGTGGAGGCTGTATTTTTGGCACTAGACATGCTTTACTACTTTCATGTTGTATCGTAACTTTTTGTTATACAGGGTGGATTTTAACATTTTGATTTATTCTTTTGTACTATTTTGGATAAGACACATCAATATGGGGCTCATATACAGTTGAATAACCTTTGGACCTCCTGTATGTCCTTTGCTTTTGTTTTGTTTTGAAATGTTTCCTAACCAATCGACAACACTTTTTGGACTCGGCTATTATTCTTTTAGTTTAATTCATATCGAGCATTCCAGAAGCTCATGAAGGCACAATACTGATGAAATCCTGTCTAACAATATGTAAATATCAAAACTGATTGATGTTCAATTGAAACCTTCACTCCGCCCTGTTGGAAATGTCAAACTCGAAAACCATATTTTGCTTAATGTAAAAAAAATAAAAAATATTTTCGCAATTTCTTTTTCTATCTCAACTGTCACGTTCAGCTTTGATGTAGACTGCCAACATCTTCACAAATTTTGAGGACAATATCTCTAGCAATAGGCAAAAAATCGCTTATATTTTGATTTTTTTTGTTAAGTTAATTTTTTAATATCAACATATACGAGAAAAAAATCGGTATGAAACAATTTTTGTAGACAATTTCATAGCCTTGATTTTTTATGAAACCTAATTGAATATCTCTGATGATTAGCGGAATATAAGCAGAAAACTGGATCGAAAGACCATTTTTCCAAAATGGCGGCTCGAGCTCAATAGGTAGAGTTGGGGACTTTTAGTATGTTTATCAGTACATCTTACCGGATATTACTGTCAAATTTCCAAAACTTCAACAGTTTTTTCCCTCCAGCTTTCCTTATTTGACTGGTCTACAATTGATGAGCAATAACCTAACGTTGATAAGACGTTGGTAGAATGACACTTGCAAATTATTAGTCAACGACATTTGTTACGCCAGTGACATGTTCCAGTCGCCAATGATGACGTCTTGTCATTTTCATTGTGCCGTCAACCTGAAAATGACGTGAATTTGACGTGGCTCGTCGTTATAGCATAGCTGTGATGTACCGTCGGATCGACGCCTATGATATACATATGATACGATCAAGGCAAAATCGCCTGTTAAACTGATTGGTCCTTGTAGATTTGCCATCTGAACGACGGCAGCCACTTCGGGGAAATAGCCCTGATGATCAACACCCCCCGCACGGCCACCGTGATCGCGATTGCAAACTGCGAGGTCTTCCGGTTGACCCGGAAGGACTTCAACGAGGCCATCGAACCCTACCCCGATGTGATTAACGCCTTGCGTTATAATGCCATCGTCCGAATGGATAGAACCGACGAAGTGTCCACGGCCGAAGAGGCAGCGATTTCGCTGGGTGCAGCAGAAGAGGCGGCAACAGTGGCAGTAAAAGAGGCGGCGGCAACAGTGGCGGCGGCAACGGAAGCGGCGACAACAGGGCCAGCGACGACAGGGACAGCGGCAAGAGGGGCGGCAACAGGGGTGGCGGCAAGAGAGGCGGCCACAAAGGCTGCAACAAAGCTTGCAACATCAGGCGGCAACAGAGACGCTAAGAAGTAAATCGTCTATGTACTTTCTTGTTCCTTTTAATTACAATACGTTCAAGTTTTTTGTGAATTATTATGAAGTGATTGTTTCATCTCTGTTTTGCTTTACATTAAACTGATTCAACAGTAGCCGTGTATCATCACAATCAACCAGCAGTGCCTACACGTTTCCAGTAGAAATTCTCTTTTTCTCTCTAAATGTGACTTCATCGAATGCCGAATGTCACGGCAGCAAGTGCTCTTGTATCAAGGACAGATCTGGGCTTTGAATTTGAAAATATCAACGGGATATGATGCGTTGAATTATAACGTATTTGCTTCCAATGGATTGATGGGTTTCATCCCTTCCATTCTCAGTAGCAATTTTTTACCCCCCCCCCCAATAACTCAAAAGCCGCGGGTGTGATTTTTACCGATTTTGAATGTAGTAGAGCACACAATTCTGAAGAGGTTATTAAATTTTGAGGACGTCCATATTTTTTCCGAGGTTGAAATCCAACTTTTTTGTACTAGAGTCGTTCCCTAATCGTCCTATTCGGTAAACATTTTGTCCTGTCGCGTCAGGCGTCACCCCCTCTGTGCGTCGCAAAATATTCATTGTTGGTGTTGGTATTCCTGCGCTGAACGCCGTCTCTACACGTCTCTATGTTTGTGACATTATTAGGGTGAGTGAATATGTGTGTATGCATGTGACTGACTTGTGTGTACTGGACCAAAATAAAGATCCATCGTATGGAGACTCCAACGCGCGGTCAAGTGATTAACCCAATTCTTGTGAAGAAGGCAACGCAATTTTTATTAGGGTTAGGTACGAGTTCTGAAAAATCACGAATGCAATTTGATAGTAATATTACCAACACACAACGAGTGATTCCACAAAAGAAATGTTCGACAAATCTAAGTGAGTACCCACTTGTGCCGAGCGTCGAATTTCTAATGCATACGCAAATTGCAAGCATTGGACCACTCAAATACTTGAGCCCATCACCACCGCCTGCATTGGCCAAAAACTTCATCAACCCCGTCCTTCTTTTGCCTCTGGAAGAGAAGAGCAGGATGCTGTCAACCCACACTCGTTTCGCATTTCAGTTTAATAGCATGCTCGATACAAAAAGTTGATATTTCATTGAAGGAGCAGCGCAAATAAAAACGCTCTTCAGCTGGCGTCGTCGGCGGCATTATGTAAATATTTGGGCATGCGGCCACCGCCGCCGCCACTACCGCCTGCCTCTGCCGCCCCGAGACATCGTCGCCCCCCTATCGATTGGGAAACTCAAGGATGCTACCCCGAAGGATGCACACATATTGCAATGCATATACACCAATATCTTTGCATATTAATATACCTACTCGTACAGATATGAATAAGTCCAGTACTCGTATCTGCTTATTATACGGGGTGGTCTTCAGAAATAATCGAAAGAGAAAAAACTCTGAATGCTCCATCTTACTCCATGACCCCAATGAATTTTTTTTTCAAGTCCTATGCTGTATCTTCTGCTCTACCTTAGTAAGCACGGGTACGTCAAATTACCGTTTGAAGAACGTATTCGTTGTCATATAAACGATTACTGTTTATTTGTCAATGTTTTTTTTTCAGGTCGAACTGTTAACTAATAATCTAACGGTGCTTGAAAAGCGTTTAAATAGCGTGAGGGAAACGTTTTTGGTTGCAAAATAAACGTTACATTTTATTCTTGATAGAAACGATTCCAAGACGTCCAAAGTAAAACGTTATATTATTCTAAAAAAAAATAGAGTGCTAATTTGAAGGACCTTCCTGGTTAGAAGATGAACGTTTCCTATTACCTAATATCAATGAAAACGTTCGGAATACGTATGCAGAAAGTGAAGCGTTATACAGGGTGTTTCAGGGATGATAGCAAAAAACTCAACAGTGAGTAGATGTCGTCAAAACAGAATGAAAATCATGTACCATTTTGCAAAGTTCGGCCTTTTTGTAACTGTAATTTGTAACTCAGGAACGCTCCGACAAAATTAGCTTGAATTCAACATGAGCTGGTTTATCAACATTATCTATCAACCTGCCAAATTTTGAAAGAATCCAACCAGTAGCGTAGAAATTATGAAAGGTCACCTTGAGTCAACTTTTCTTCGGATGCTTTTAAATTATTGACCCTCGTAACTCCTACGCCACTGGCTGGATTATTTCGATCACTGGCAGGTCGGTAGATAAATTCGACAAACCAGTCTATGGTAAATTTAGGTTAATTTCATCAAAACGTTCCTGAGTTTTCGATTTCCGAAACTCCGAGACAAATTTTCGAAATCCGAAAAAAGTGAACATTGAAGGCCTGTATCTTCGTCACTAGGCCGAACTTGCAAAATGATATATATGTTTTTTCTATATATATATTTTGTGAAAATATGGTTTTCGTCATATTTTCACAAGATCTGACCATAGTTGAATTTTTTGCTAGCATCACTGAAACTCCCTGTATTTATTAATTATTGTCAAGAAATCGTTAAATTACGTAACGAGTAACTAGCGCGTGCTAGTTGAACTTCACGAGTTGCTTGAAGTCCCGCACCTTTTGACCTTACGCTCCATATTAAAAAAAAACAAATTTTGTATTTTTTTTTCTGGCATCACTGTTGGAGCATTTCCATGAGCTGTTTTTGACTTTTTTACGCTGAATTTTAAACACTCTGTCTAATCTGATAATGTGCTAAGATCTCTGCTTCTGACGTAACGCGTGCGGCAGTGGCAGTTTAAAGGCAAAGTTTGGCATAGCTGAAGTCAAACACGGAGTATAACACTGAACTGATGGTTCCTGAAACACTTTGCATGTTTGATTTCAGAATATTATCATTAGAGAGCGAACCAGAGGAGGAGAAACGCGTGCGAGCATTATTGTTCAAGCGTAAAATGTCTCCGAATTCATCATCAATCATTTGCGGGACAATTTGGATGCGTGCTCATGTAATTTATCATTGACATTTTTTCCGCTTGCCATTCCGTCATATCCTCAGATCCCGACTGTGTAGGTGGACTAGTGCAGATGAGTACGAGAAATACATTTCAAACTAAATATGAGTGGGTGCAGTGTGACAGTGAAAGCTTTCCAGATTATTATCTCTCAAATGATTTGCGTCTAATTTCCCACATACCTGCCCTCTTTGTCTATCAGAGGACGGATACAGAATCAAGTTCAAATCTTCCTTGTCGGTTATACAGGGCGTCGTGTAAAACCCGTCAAAAACTAAAAAGTAAACGGTTCCCCGATTTTCCGATTATCCTTCTCCACTATAGGGTGATTCGAGAAAAACAACTTCTTGGTTTTTTGGTCATAGCTTTTTTCTTTGTCGACCGATTTTTATAATCTGTAGCTCATGTTAAAGCTAAATTTTCAGGAAATAAGAATATGTCTTCGAAATTGATGCAGAAGAGAACTTGGAATTGAGACTCTGCATAAAAAATGACACAGATCTAAATAACCCCGTGGAAGCCCGGACCCCGGACTAAGCCCTCACAAGACAAGGCATAGGTACAACAGGACGCATCACGAAAATAAGCCAACAATGATAGTTTAGACCAGAAAGATAAACATTCTTTTGGAGTAATCGTACGACTCATACATTGACTGTAAAGTGTAAAGTGCAATTTCAGTAGCTAATAAGCATTTGCCGCTGTCTAGAATAATAAAAATCATAGTTTATCAATAATAATGGGGTATTCTTCAATCATAAGTTTAATCATAGCATCATCTAGGCCAGGCGGTGGGTCATTCTGGATGGAAAAAATTCCGACCAAAGCTTTTATGGTGTCAAACTCTTCGTTAGGTCAGTAGGTATCTACCCACGAGTTTTCGCCCAAAAACGAGTTGTGCTGATTCCTCCACATCTGCGCAAAGGTAAAGGATGCCTTGAAGGTGCAGAAAGACCTGTTAAACCCCCTTACTTTTTCGTTATATTTGTCTAAATGCAAGCTTACAACTCTTACGCAAATATTGGAAGCATTTGTCGTTATCTCTGTGCCAGCCTTATTGTTGAAAAAAAATTCTTTGTACGGGTCAGTTAAATGATATTTCATTGTTTTTCGATACAAGAAAATAATAGGGCAACATATATGCCGATCACGATTTAAATTCAGCAGAAAATAAAACGCGGTTGGCCATGTTGCCTAGAGTGTAACGGACGCTCATAGACCAAGTTGCGCGAAAACGGGCTGAGCTCAAAGAGGTTAGAAAATTTTGACAAGAAATGCCAGTTCTGGCGTCTCCTTGCATCATATCCGCTGCCCTGTTGCCTTGGCCGTTGTTTGTCATGATGTCAGGTGAGTGTCATAGTTGTTTACATTCCTGGGAAAATTTCATTAAGTGTTCTGCCCTCGGTTCTGCTATTGCTATATTCATGGTTCTGCCTGTATATTTATAAGGTAAGTACGAGTAACACTCTTGTCTGAGTACTTAAGTTCATGTAAATTTTTCTTTTATTCAAAGTTGACTTCAGATGCAAATGATCATGGGGTGAATCCTCGGGTGAATTACTGGGACATCAGAACGTTCAACGGATTGTGATGGATTGCCACGGGATTACCACGGGAATTCCACCGGATACGACTTCTTCAAATTAAATGGATAGCCACGGGATTCCAGGGAATTTCCACAAATTACCAACGGCTTGGGGCCACGCATGAATCATCACCAGAGAAAGGCGCTCTTGCTTTGCGGCGCTTATTATCACCTGAGGTCTCCACGCTATAAGGTTATTCATTAACGTTACATAGACCAATGGCAGATAGGGGATTTCAATTTTGTTTAGATTTACCAGCAATATTCCTCTGTTGAAACTTGTCAAGAATGATCTATGGTCAAGAATTACTGGGTAAATCAAAGTCTAGGGCCGCAGATTCGGAAAAATGTATCCCTGTGTTATTTGGTCAAATTTACATTTTTGGGAATACTGTTATCGGGTTCGAGCCATATTGAGGCAAATTTTATGGTTGACCTGCGATGTGACTCGATTGAAAAAAGTTGGCTTCTGAATTTTAGCTTTTTAGGCCAGCCCTTCTGTCAACAGAGACAAGCCATGAAATGAATTTGAACCAATTCAGTCGAACAGTGAGTAGATTATGACCAGCCAAAAATGAAAACTTGATCCAAAGTTTTATCTTGTATTTTTTTGTCAAAACTGAAAACGAACTTTTTGGACAAATAACACAGATGTGCAAAATAAAAACCCGTCGATTCTGTGATTTTTCACTATGATATTTCTGCACATAATAAATATGTATTACGATTTTCCAACAGAATTTTGTCATCTTTCAGAAATGAGGATTGAATCCGAACTCTCTGGAGATAGAGACTAGAGCCATTCATCTGAACGACAGAAGCAGTTCGTCACCTCAATGTCAGCTTTCATGGCCGGACTTCATCTGCAGCACAGTCCCACTCCAAGTACCTCGGTGGGACCTTCGACCAAACATTATCCTTCAAGATCAACTTGGAGAGACTCACTGCCAAGACGAAGACACGAATGAACCTGGTTCAGAGACTTGCGAGAACTACATGGAGTGTCGACGCCACTACTCTTCGGATATCCACTATTGTCTTGGTCTAGTCGACAGCGGAATACTACGCTCCTGTTTGGATGAATAGCACACACACACACACACACACACACAACATCATTGACGTCATTCTTAACCAAGCATTGAGAATCATTGCTGGAGTTGTCAAATCTACCCAGACTTTCTGGCTGCCAATTTTGAACATCGCAGCCAAAAATCCATGCTGCAGATTTCGAGATGGAAAGACACTGGAAGGAAATATGGGATACTGAAGCCGCCGTCAAGAACAGAGCGATTGTAGAGGATCCGAAGAGCTTCTACCTTCCAAGGAAAGTATGGATTCAATAGGATACGAACAAGGCAGGGAAAATGCAGATTTCAGTTCTATCAGTGAGGATATGTAGAAGATCCGAGTTCTGAGTGTGGAACTGAGAACCAGACCATGAACCACATCGTCGCGGAGTAGGTGTCCGCGGACAATGGCTATCAAAAACTGCATCTGAGCTAGACCTGTAGTTCCTCAACATCTCCATCGTCAACTTCGCACTCGCCCACTTGCTGCATCTACTCTACCCTCTGTTCCCTAAGATGGCCACTGATATCAGCCTCGCTGACATCTTTTCCTTTTTTTTTTGCATTAAAGCTACGTCGAGCAGTTTTTCTGTGGTTTGCCTATAGATCTTCGAGCGAATGCTGTAGCTGAAGTTAATTCATCTCACAGGTTTTCAAGAATTGTTGTATATATTTAGTTATAGTATCAATGTATCTCAAGTACCTACATATAGTGATACTAGGTACTATTGCACTATATAAGTTGATTTACGTTGTCACTAATATTGTATCCTTAGTACAGGCATAGCAATTAATTCAGAAAAATTGTGAAATTTTCGATTATTACCTTCGAGAGCTTGTAAAATCTATCACCTAGTGTTAAATTTAAAAGGCACAGATTAATTTTAGATATCAGCTATTGACCTTTATTTTTGACCAAAAATTAGAACAGTTTCCTCAACGTAATTCATTATTTTATTTGAAAAAACCTTGGAAAAACATTCCACCAGTCGCCCATTTAAACTGGCGAAAATCTACCAAAATCAAGACGCCTTGAACATTTATACAATCTTGCAACAGCGCTGTACTCGATTGACAATAAAAATTCAAGGTCATCTAGGGAAAAAGTGATCCAACATTACAAATTTGAGCATCCCCAATTATCGCAGAATTGCCAACTTGGCGTAAGAAAATTACCGTTCTAGTGCTGAATTTAAAAGCTGATCGGCATATATATTATTTTTGTTGTTTTCTAATAATTCGTATCCATTGAACTTATTTATTGCGTCAAAATTTCAATAACAGCGTTTTTGAGGATTCTGCCCGCTAAGAAGTGGATAATTTCCACCAGCCTGTTCAGTAGCAGTTTTTTCAATTTTACCAAACACCGTTCGCTGAAATTTTATGAGGAATGAAAAGCTTGAACTGTTTTCCAACGATATTATCCTTGTGTGCCCCGATACGACCACCTGCCGATTCTCGAAGTTTGGCTGCCATATATAATACACAGAAGGCCTCAATGGCCCAAATATCAGCGGAATCGAGTCAGAGGTGGCTTAAATCAACTCGTCATATAGTCAAAATGTTACGAATTGATACTTCGTGCAAACGTGCAAATTTCCAAATAAATTGCACCCGATATCAGCGCACAGTCGACTCAGACAGCTCTTTATCAGTGGGACGCTCTCTCGTGCAGAAAATCAAACCTTGCAAGAATTTATTCCTAATCAACATGCCAGATTTCTTCTGCACTGAAAATTTTCTGAAACAACTTGCCTTTGGTATGTAGGTATATACTTTCGCCGTTTTTTGTGGTCGTAACAGTTTTATACATGTGTGGAATAGGTTTTGCCAATGAGGGGAAGCCTTTTATTTCTTCGGAAAAATGTAGTGATTCGTCTCTCTGAATAACTGCGGTTACGACAATGTTCCTTGCTCTTTGCTGGCTCATGCAGCTGAGTATATAGCCGGTCCTTTGTCACAGCTTATCAACTTGTCTTTTTCAGATGGTAATTTCCCTTCTGTTCTCAGGTCGGCCGTCGTCATCCCGGTGCATAAGAAAGGTAAAAACTCGAGTATTACAAACTACCGGCCGATCGCGCTATTGTCAGTCTTCTCCAAGATTTATGAGAGGATCTTTTCTAATAGGTTACTGTCTTTTTTGGACAAGCAAGGGATTCTGAACGGGAACCAGTTCGGTTTTAGGGGTGGCCACTCGACGGTGGATGCCATCTTATCGCTCTATGCCCATATCCTAGAATGCCTGGACCGTAGGAAGGACTGTACTTCGCTTTTCTTTGACTTGTCGAAAGCTTTCGACACCGTTAACCATAGAATTCTTATCGGGGAGCTTCGGAACTATGGTATCCGTGGTGTTGCACTCGATTGGCTGACTTCATACCTGTCGAATAGAGAGCAGAAAGTGAGGGTGAGGGTAGGGAATGCCACCTATTATTCATGTTCGAGGACAGTCACTTCTGGGGGGCCTAGTACGTAGCTTAGAAAGTCCATAGCTTAGAATGTCCATAGCTTAGAAAATCCTTAGCTTAGAATGGTCCGTAGCTTAGAAAGTCTATAGCTTAGAATGTTCGTAGCTTAGAAAGTTCTTAGCTTAGAATGGTCCGTAGCTTAGAAAGCTCACAGCTTAGAATGGCTCGTAGCTTAGAATGTCCATAGCTTAGAAAGTTCATAGTTTAGAAAATTCATAGGAAAGAATGTTCTTAGCTTAGAAGGTTCTTAGCTTAGAATGGTTCGTAGCTTAGAATGTCCATAGCGTCCAGACTACTGAAGATGACGTTTCATCTAGACAGATTGGTGTGCAAAATTGTTGAGAAAGTAAACAATCTCATTGCTAGGTATTCCGATTGCGGGTCTACAAAAAAAAAACTACTGAACCTGACGACATCCATGTACACAGCTCGGTGTGCCAAATTGCTGAGAACTTTTGAGAATTCCAATTTCTAGTATACCCACTCTGTGCGCGCAAGTTTCCATCGGATTCTAAGCTATGAACTTTTTAGCTACGGATCATTCGAAGATATGATCTTTCTAAACAGACATATCCACGCAGTCAACATTTTAAGCTACGAACTGATCTGAGGTGCGAATTTCCCATTCTAAGCTATGGACCATTCTAAGCTAAGAACATTCTAACCTATGCATTTTCTAAGCTATGAACTTTCTAAGCAGTGAACATTCTAAGCTACGAATCATTCTAAGCTGTTAGCTTTCTAAACTATGGACCACTCTAAGCTAAGAACTTTCTAAGCTACGAACATTCTAAGCTATGGACTTTCTAAGCAACGGATCGTCCCCCTTCTGGGGTTCCCCAGGGCAGCACCCTCGGCCCTGTACTGTTCATTTTATTTATCAATGACATAAAGATTTCAGACTGCCACGTGACACTCTATGCTGACGATACGTCCGCGGCTGTTGAGTCAGATGGTGCCGCTGTACTTATCCGGAAATTAGGTGCGGCAGTCGCGGACATGGAAGAGTTCTGTGAAGCTAATCGTCTTGTACTCTGCAAGGAAAAGACTGACGTGATGCACTTTTCTACGGCGTCATCACGAAGGGAGCCCGGCGTTATTATAGGCGGCAAAACGTTCAACTTCAGCAGAAGTGTAAAATTTTTGGGTATTTTTTTGGACGAGGATCTGAAATGGGGGAGTCACGTGGATTTCTTGACCAGAAGATTGTCTGTCTCGTGTTTTGTTTTGAGGCAGTTGAAAGGTGCTGTGGGTTTGCATGTCCTTAAGATGTATTATAGTGCACATGTTCAGTCTCTGCTAAATTACGGCATCCTGTGCTGGGGAAACAGTCCTCATCTTAACACCATCTTGTTAGCGCAGAAGAGAATAGTGCGCACGATGACTTTTAAACGCGTTATGTTTTCTTGTCGGGGTCTCTTCAAAGAGTTGGGTCTCCTGACTGTGGCCTCCTTTTTCGTGTTGGAGTCTGTGTGTTATGTATATAAAAATAAAAATGTAAAATTTAAAGTAAGATGCGATGGGTTTTCGTTTTACAACTATCGCTATCCAGAAAGGCTGGTCACTCCGCGCCATAGGCTCGCGTTGGTGGGGAAAAGCCCGTTAGTGTTTCCCGTTCACCTGTTCAACAGACTCCCTCTGGAAATTAAGCAGGCGGCTAGCCTGGGTATTTTCAAAAGGAAGGTGAAACAGTTGCTGTTGAGGCATTCTTTTTACACGGCAGATGAATTTTTAAAATGTAACCAGTTTTAACGTTGTGATACCTATTCCTAGTCAATATGGTACTCAGATTTTGTGTACTATGCTGTGAATAATTGTGTAATTATATGTTGTTATGTACCATAAGTGCCTACTTATATCTCAATCTTTTGCTTATTATTGTTATTATTATTATTTATTAGTTTTTTTGACAAATCCTATTTGTATGTATATTATACACTAAGGGTCGCTAATAAACTATTGAACTATTGAATTATTGAACTATTGAACTTACATGATGGACACACAGAAAGTCCAAGACGTGGTTTTCCACAACACTTCTCAAGATTTAAAAAAAAATTAATATCAGCACTACAATTCAGTATTGAGGCCAAAATTTAGGTTTGATAGAGCCGGGGAAGGCTTCAATCAACTTGTCATGGTCGAAATGTCAAGAATTGATACCTTGCAGGCTACTCTACGATAAAATTACAACTTTCGAAGTTTGGCTGCCATTTTGGAAAAAGAGGCCCAAATGGCCAAAATATCAGACGGATCGAGTCAGGGGTGGCCTGAATCAACTAATTATGGTTAAAATTTGGACGCCATTTTGGAAAAAGTAGCCTATATAACGGATTCCATCAAAAAAAATTTGGGAACATCGGGCGAAATTTCTTCTTATGGTCCCTAGAAACTATGTGCCAAGTTTCATAACTCTACTCAAAAGTGCAGTATCCAAGGGATTTTTGTCGCGTACCGTCCCCACTATTAATGTACCGTATGACGTAAATTTTTGACATTTTTCAAAAATTGACAAGCCCATACCCAAGGCTGGTCGACGTTATGTTGTACTATAGGTTGCCTCATCCAGTTTATGAGTGACGTCACAAGATACCCTCCGGGAACGTAATTTTGGCTGAAACTGATGTCGCTTTTTTCGTTTGACATTTCGGATCTTATTTCGACGGAAATCCACCAAATTTCTGAACTGGACGAGAAATGGTTCATGCACATTCAACGATTGGTGGTTTTTAGATGAATCGGGCATGCTTTTATCCACCAAAACACAATTTGAACCGCCGAACTGTCAAGACCAAAAACAAGGCGATAACGTTATCACGAGGTGAAGCGGACCGCGCATCTGTCACCGGGTAGCTCATTGGTAAAGAACCTGACTTTCAACAGGAAGGTGGTGGGATCGAACCGCAGCTGTGCCGAACTTTTTTTTCTTCAAAAACACCCAAATTGTGATTTTTAAAATTAAATATGAGTTGGGCAACACTAATTTGAATTTTGTTTCCTCTTTCTAATTTTTAAAATCGCAATTTGGGTGTTTTTGAAGAAAAAAAAGTTCGGCACAGCTGCGGTTCGATCCCACCACCTTCCTGTTGAAAGTCAGGTTCTTTACAAATGAGCTACCCGGTGACAGATGCGCGATCCGCTTCACCTCGTGATAACGTTATCGCCTTGTTTTTGGTCTTGACAGTTCGGCGGTTCAAATTGTGTTTTGGTGGATAAAAGCATGCCCGATTCATCTAAAAACCACCAATCGTTGAATGTGCATGAACCATTTCTCGTCCAGTTCAGAAATTTGGTGGATTTCCGTCGAAATAAGATCCGAAATGTCAAACGAAAAAAGCGACATCAGTTTCAGCCAAAATCACGTTCCCGGAGGGTATCTTGTGACGTCACTCATAAACTGGATGAGGCAACCTATAGTACAACATAACGTCGACCAGCCTTGGCCCATACCAGCCTAAAGCCCCCGGTCTGACATGTAAGACAAAGAAATTTTTAACAACCTCATTAACGCACATTAGACCTACAGGGTTAAAATTATGTACCTTATGACGTAAGTTTTGAGGCACCAGCTCCCTGTCCATTTTGTTCATTCTTGTATTGTTTTATTACTTTTTGCGCCATGTTTATTTATGTCTTGTTTCTATGATTTTGTTGTTGTGTTCTTATTGTATTTCGTTCATTTCGGGTCATTTTGCTCATTCTGTCATTCTGTCAGTCATAGTCATGTTAATGTTAGGTGTTTCGAGAAAAGAGCTATAGAAGAACCAATTCGCACTTATTTAAATCTGATCAAACCTCGGATCAAACGAAACTTTATGTGCAATGAGCTTGTTTCATTGAACTCCAACTTCTTCCCCCTCAGAAGTGCCGAAAGTAAAAGACACCAGGGAAAATAATTTGATTAGGGCAATGTTGGGTGCAACTTTTCAAGATTTAATTAGTCAAGATATAGGTATCGATCAGAGATCCAGAGCTATCGGTGAATTTGTCTATAACCGCAAAAATGTCATCTACAGGGGCATGAGGCTTGAATATAATAATTCTTCAACAACGGCCAAAAGCCACAGAGAATCGATAGCATATACGAGTAGCACCTACACCGACCTCTGGAAACCGAATCATTTATTTACGAGCGAAACGAATACCGCGGTTTCAGTTTAGCTCTAGGCAGGTACCTCGTTCATCCCTTTCCAGTTTTCATGCATGCACACTGCATTCTCTATTCAACCATCACAAAAACGTTACAGCTCTATTTTGGAAACACAGTCATAATTTAAATAATTTACAACCGATTGATTTTCTAACGTCTCCTCTCTGATGAACGAGACAAACCTTTTCAACATCAGTTTCAACCAGGAACGATTTTTTTTCTATAAATAGATACGCACAGCACAGGTAGGTTGAGAGTAGGTAGGTATGTGGGTATACGTGTTCATAGGCAATGAGGAGGCAAAATCAAATTACAGAATGTGGCAGAGGCACCCGCAACCAATTTATCCAATTGATGGGCCGCGCAGCCCGGAGCCCACCCCCTGCCGCTTCCCTCAAATTATCGGAAAATTTCACTGAACGTTCGACTGTTAACTTCCGACAAACGTGAAACAGAGACAAAAAAAATCGTAAGCGCGAATCAAGGACTTCACTGTTTTACGTAAAGGTTTGTATGCACTGCTTCGCAGTATATCTAAGTACGTAATATTAGGAGACTCTAACGCCCGATAGAGGCGAAACCTCAACATATCCTTAACTCGTCATCAATAATAGGCATTCTTATCCTAGCACGTACTAGTGCATACCAGACGGGGCGGCAAGAAATGTTTCATTACCACCAAGGGCAAGGATATATCGTCGGCGGGTGAAATAAAGCATTCCCAGCGAGGTATGTATGCTATTTCATCCATGCACAATCATTTCATTTGTTTGTAAGAATATTTAATGATTTTAATTATGAGTTCCGAAACCAGCTCTACGTATTACTCTCATTAAGTTGCCTTTGCCGCAATCGGTGTAACGTGTAACTATGACAACAACTGACAACTGAAATTTTATTATTCTATTCAACGTGAACAGCTGTCAGAAACAACTTCATCAAAATCTGAAAAAAAATTCATGCTGGTGAATTTCAGGCTTTACTAGGGCTGTAGCTATTCAACTTTTGGATAGTTTTTCCTGAATCTCCATTTGCTGTTGATCTCCACCAATAAAGTTAGCGAGGAAGACGGAAGCTAGCAGTTGAGGGCGAGACCAAAGCAATGTTAGTGTTTACAAATCCTCGGAAAAAGTCGCATATAAGTACCAAAATGTGATAAAACTAAATCCAAATGCAAATCTATTCAGGGCGTACTGCGCAGGACCAACTTCCAAAAAACCATGGACAACTATATCCAGTAATTGGGCGTAGTTTAAGTACCTTACCTCTCCCGCGCTTGACTTTACTTTTCTCCGTCTACAAGCTGGCTTAGCTTCCCTACCTAGTGAATCCAAAATTTTACAATGAGTTTTTCCATCTTCTGTGATGGCCAGCTTAAAATCGTGAAAGAAAATCAACAATTGGAATAAATTAGCATTACGGGCGATATTGGGAAAGAAAGAAATGGTACAAGGGACGATGCTAGAGTCGCGCCGTAGTCCAGAGTAGCGGAGTTGGTAGGCCAGGGGTCGTCACACTTGAGAAAAGGTGAAAGAAGAGAGGGCCAGAAGACGGGAGTGAGGTAGCGAGACTTACGTCGGTGCGTTCGACACGAACGGATGTGTTTGGCTGGGGAAAATTATTTGTCGTCAAATATTAAATTAATCAACAAGAGTGCCAAGCTAGTTAATAACCATTGTAGTACATCAGTGGCAAGCGAAGAAAGCACCCCGGCAAGTCCACCTTCCATGTAATCAAATGATAATTGTTCAAAGGGGTGAAAGTGATTGTTTGTTTATGAACTTGATTAAGTTTGTTCTGTGTATTTCGATAACAGCCAAAAGCCAAAGGTATTGTTGAACCAAGTTAGTATTCCGCCAATAGCTGTGAGCTTTCAACTACATTGTTTCCAGTATGCAAGTACCTTCAAGGCACCAGGTAAGTCACCACGGTGACACATCAACTGAAAATAGCCTTCGACAGGTGATTATAGGTTCTATTCGCTTGAGACAAAGCACTAGCAACATACAGGGTCTTTTTTAGCAATGTCACTATTCCGGAAGCTTCTGGTGAACAAAGTACGCAACTTTTTGACAAGGGTATGACAGCCTCTTGTAGTTTACAGTTTCAAGTTTCGTTTGACTTTACAACCATAGTTGGCAGTCATCAACTTCGTGTACACGGTGCCAAGAGCCCTTAAGTTGCCAATTTTCTGTTTCTTCATTTTGAAATTCAAAATTCTCCTCATTTCTGTACCAATTCACTTGAAACTTGTAACAAATTGAAACCTAGAATTTGAATTTTGATACGGTGAAAGTTGTCTTCGTGCAATTCAGGGTGATGGCCGCCGTTGCCCAAAAAAGTCTTCAATCAGAAATGCAGTGCTCGGCGGGTGACATAGAATCTCGAAACGTAACTTCAGTGCAGATATTTTTTATTCTCTTCTCAAGATAACGAATGTCCCTGATTATGTCTGTGAATACCTGGTCTTTGAGAATGCC
Organism: Anaspis maculata; assembly: GCA_949128115.1. Classification (NCBI taxonomy): domain Eukaryota; kingdom Metazoa; phylum Arthropoda; class Insecta; order Coleoptera; family Scraptiidae; genus Anaspis; species Anaspis maculata. The sequence goes on from OX421966.1 coordinate 25,684,744, forward strand.
TACAAAGAAAAAACAAAGCGACTTTTTAACACTGTTTCCTTCTATGGCCAAGCACAACATTTTGTTCTGTCGCACCGTGCAGACAAAGTTGATGGCTGACAACTGTGGTTGTAGTGTCAAACAAAACTTGAAACTATAAGTTACAAGATGCTGCCATGCCTCTGTTGATAAGTTTCTTACTTTGCCTGTCAGAAGCCATTGAAATGATGACATCCATAAAAAAAAGACCCTGTATATGCAACATACCTGGGCTGATTACAATACCGCGAACATCTTTTCCCATAACATAAAATAGCTTCAGCCCTTTCTCAGCGTTAAGAGGCATCCTTTGGTGTCGGACGTCTCCCTTAAGCAGTATTGCTATCCAAGTATGTGGTTCGATCCTCACCGGGGGCGGTCGAATTTTCGTCCCAAAAATAAGTTCCTTGATTTAGTTGGAATGCTTGTTAAATGCAAAGGTGTGTCGCATAGCACGTAAAATGTGAACAATGGTGCCGACCCATCTGATGTTTTGATCGTTAAAAATCCATTTCACAAAATCCACAAATCCACAAAGCATTCCTCGGCGTCGGTGTTAGGTTTTGTTGTGAAAATGAGCCAGCGTGGAATAAACAAAAAAAATATTGATAGTTATGTAGTACACTTATACCAGTTTAGTACAGCATCGCATGGCAACTTTCTAAATTACATTCTAACATGGTGTAATTTAAACCGAAGCGATATCGGCAACCTTTTATTCCGAGAGCTTTTCCAGGGTGTTCATTTGTACCGTCAGCAGCAGTCGTCGTCAGTATTTTTAAAAGTATTTGTCAACTACTTAGTACAAAGTTCGGCGACGTAAGTCTCATTTAACAATATAGTTCCGCGAAGGCTTATACACGACTTTCTCATCATAGCTGTGCGCTCGCGAAACTGAACTCTTTTCATATAAGTTTGCCTTGGAAGTCCTCGAGTTTCATTTTGCTGCAGGTACTTAGAGAGCGAAGGAAGAGAATTTAATCGAATCTCGCCGGATGAAATCCAGCAGCGTAATTTACTTACAATGACAATTTGTATCGATAATCGAGTCATTCGAGTGGATTCCAACAAGAGGGTTTTGCTTTGTCGCTGGTCATGGAATACGATACGGCGAAACAGCTCTTGTTGCCAAATGCATAGCAATACTGGCAGTAATATTTTTGTTCCGAATTGGGTCACGGCTTCGCCTCCACTGCCGAAAAGTTCACGTCATCGTGTGAAGCTATTACTATGTAGAGTCGCTTTTACATGGCGGCTTTAGTTCCCAAAGCCTTTGGGTACAAAAATCGAATGCTGTTTGACTTTCGGAAAAGCACCTGCCAAGGCACCTGCATGCATGACTACGTCCTGTAAAACACCATCACGTATACGGAAATGCGATGAATATTAAATGGAAAAAGTTTCAGTTTCAGTACCCATACACCTACTGGAATAGTGGTAACATTTGCTGCGAATCCAATGTAACCAATCACGGCTGTCAATAAGTACCAGAACGTGTTTCCAACTTGTGTGACAGCGCGCGGCTGGAATTCGCATGGAGAGATTTAAAGCCACAAAATCGCTGAAATCCGCACATTTATAGGTAGCAGGTACTAAGTATACTTCTCGAAGATGAATGCCTTTTTCCTTAAAAAGAAAAAGTAACCTAATTATTATCTACCTATGATTTGAAACTAGTTGTTCTCGGTTCGAAGAGCCGATGCGTAATTTTTCTGACCTACAGTATGGATTTCCGATGAGGTGTATGGTGAGTGCGTGAAATGTTATGCATTACCAAAATAACACTTGATCAGAAATCGAAGGCGTTTCTATAAAATAGTAATTTGTGTTACTGAAAACAGAAAAACTCACACGTTGGACCAAACGGGAACTACGACTGGAATCTTGACACCCTCAACAAATTGACGAAGCAGATAAAAAGCGGATCGAGGATCAAGAATTTATTACAGAGCTCCAAAAAAATAATTCAAAAAGTGAGGTTGTGACATGTGTAGATACTTTATAGGGTGTTTGTAAACATGGGATGGAAACCTGAACCAGAGGTGAAGGCACTTGATTTGATTAACTGTTAATACACAGTCTCAAATTGTGCTGAATTCAGCTAACAATAAGGAGTTATTCAATTCAATTTTCAGTTCCCTATCTGAAAAAAACACAATCTGATTGGAGGAGCTTGTAGGGTGGTGGTCAGCGTGTTCGACTACCACCTCAGGGGTCGTGAGTTTGAGTCCCACTGCGGGCGCTGGAATTCTCATACCCAAAACAAGCTCTTCGATTTAAATTACGCAACATTGAATACAACACACTAAAAATTTTGCCCCTTCTCAAATTTGGACAACTCCTGATTGTATTGGACGATTTGGAATCTGTTTGTGCTGTTGCTCAGTCCAATTTCCTGATAATCCATAACTGCGAATAAGAAACTCAATGCAACTCAAATTTATACGGGGTGACAAGTAAAGCAGTGCAGTTCTTTTTTCTGGATTTTAACATTAAGAGATATAACCCCATACCTCGCCACGTTACTCGATTTATTTCCCCAGTCTCTTCATTTACAGTGTGGGTATAAAAAAGACAATTTCTTGGTTTTTCGGTGATATCTTTTTCTATTCCTGACCGATTTTCAAAATTCAGGTCTCAAATTTAAGCTGAAACCTCGAGTAAGAAGATCCCATAATTAGAGTCGACAGGAAACAAACACTAAAAATGTATGGTTCCCTCAAGAGTGACCCGACGTTCCATTGGTCCCGGAATCTGGCTTGGGATGAGAATGAACTGATAATCAACCTCGCCCTTGAGCAAAGCATTCGTTCTGAACATCTTCCGGTGTTTAGAGCTTGAATGATACTAGAACTGTTGATAGAAGATTGAATCTTTCTTGCTCGTATGAAATAGCTTGTAACTAACGTTACGGAAATTAGAACAATCAAAATAAAATATTCTGTTTGTTGTAATTTTCGTAACGTTGGTTACACAAGTTGCAGGTGAGCGATGCATTCTCGTAACGTTAGTTACAAGCGATTTCATACGAGCCGGAAAGATTCTTTTGCCTTGATAACATGCAGTTGTAGTTTTGTCACACTATCAACAGTTCTTGTCTCATTCAAGCTCTAAACATCGGGAGATGTTTAGAATGAACGCTTCGCTCAAGAGCAAGGTTGATTATCAGTTTAATTCTCATCCCAAGTCAGATTTCGGGACCGATGAAACGTCGGGTCACTCTTGAGGGAACCATACATGCTTAGTGTTTGTTTCCAGTCGACTCGGATCATGGGATCTTCTTACTTGAGGTTTCAGCTTCAATTTGAGACCTGGATTTTGAAAATCGGCCAGAATGAAAAATGATACCACCGAAAAACCAAAAAATTTATTTCTTATACCACCCTATGAATGAGGCGGCTAGGGGGAATGAATCGAGTAACGTTACGAGGTGTGAGGTTATCTCTTATACCTCCAATGTTGGAATCCAGAAAAAAATCTTCAAATGAGAGCATGTTGAACGCCTGGCTGTTTTGCACCGCTTTACATATCACCCTGTAGAAACCTCACTCAAGTTTCATTGAGTTCCTTATTCGCAGTTAGAGTTATGGATTATCAGAAATTTGGGCTCAGCAACAGCACAAACAGATTCCAAATCGTCCAAGACAATCTGAGTTATTCCAATTTGAAAAGGGGAAGAATCTTTGGTGTGTCGCATTCAATGTTGCGTTCTTTAGTTGGAATGCTATGGTTGGAAAGACTATGTGTGTCGCATAGCACGTGAAATACGAACGATGGTGCCGACCCCATGCGTTGTTGGTGGCCGTTGAAAATCCCTACCCTGTGTTGGAACATAAAGGCGTTCGGCAAAATTTCCAGTATAGTGGAGGAAAGCATTCACCGGCGTCGGTGGTTGGTCTCGTCGCGTAAATAGGCCGACGTTGAATAATCGGATAAAAAAATTCTAACTGCGTGATAATACTCTCGTCTGATTAATTAACCCTCTCCAAATTGACTTTCCTATTTCCGAATTCCTCCTATTTTAAAAAGAGAGAGATTCTAAAACTACTTGAGGTTGAGTACTTGCATAGAAGCACCCCGTCAATTGATACTTCCGTAATTAAGCACTGAATAAAGAAAGATTACCCCCTATCATTTCGATTAGTGAGTGAGCTCATTATTCAGTTGACTGTGATCTTTTGTTTTCCGAAGATAACCATTATCTTGATTACTTGTCAAAATAAAAATCATAAAATTAGATGTAGTAAATATCGTTATTTTATTTATTCCCGACTTTTAGTTTCGTGAAATTTTTAGAACGATTTACTTCAGCTTGTGCTTTTTGTAAACCACATATTTGTCAATCAGCCAGGCGCGTGCTTACCCGCCGGGCAGCCGGGCATTTCCCGGTAGGCCCTTAGCCGTAAGGCCTCAAGGGGCCTTTCTTGTCTTTTTTTACATTTTTGAATTTTTGAAAAATTGGATGAATTTTTTTTAAGCAAAAATTGACTATTGAATAACTGATTTCCAGACTTTTTAGATCGTAAGGATATGTTCTGTATCAGTAACCAGTTTTTCTTTTTGGGACGTGTCCAGGTAGTTTTGATTCGCTAACATGTACCTAGTGTTGAATTGAAAAAAAAATAAGAGAATGGAAATAGAAAAAACTGGAACTTACCTATTTGAAATTTATTCCCGGTATTATTATTAGCACTATTATTGTCATTTCGAAAAAATTTCGCCTGCCGCGCCATTTTGCTCGTTTCGCTCGCACTTTCAAAGATAAGTGTTCTATTTTTTCACTTTTTTTATTCAGAAATTCTCGTCCTGATTTTCATTTTTGAAAATCTGGCACCGCTAGTCGGGGAGGGGGAATAACCATGAATTTGCCCGGGCCCTTTCAAGAGTCCCAGCACGCGCCTGCAATCAGCTATGTGTAAATTGGATATGGATTAGATCAAATGTTAACCTCGGTATAAGCCTTTAATTGACCTGGAAAAATTATACAGCATCTCGATCTTCTTGTAGAAATACCTTAAATACATTGTAATTATCGACTTCTGGTTTGCTTTGAGCGGATCTCATTTTGACCTCGGCTTTAGCTCGAAGTGATTGTTGACAGATATAAGCCTTTTTCATATTGATCATCGAATTCGCGGTCTTGCGATTGTTTCGTTTCAGATAATATTGCAGTATTGGGCGGACTGGGCCCAACAGGCCTATGATACTTTTCGCGTGGATCCCTCTGGTGGTTTCAACCAAGTGAACATTTCAGAGACATATCTCTCGGAAATAGCAAAACTTCAGTTCTTGAGGTTTGAAATTCACCTCCAATAACTTCCCAACTTCGCACGCGCACCTCTCGCTGACTGTATAATTTTATTGGCCACCGGGGGAATCGTTCGCCGTGTATGGCGGTGCGGGCGGCGTAATTTCTCGCCTCAACTGCAGTAATCCCGAGCCGCGCCGGGATAACGGCTTTTACGGGACGCATAATATAAAACGCCATCAGAATAAATTGCTCGCGCCACTAAACTACTTACTTACTACCATCACCATCGCGTCACGTCGTCCTGTGTTTCTACATCAAAAGTCCGGTCCTGGTATATGAACTTCTTCCTCTCTTTGCCCGCAACGCAACTATTAAACAGTGGGGATAGAGAGAGAAGAGCAGCAGGGACAGATCCACCCTTCCGCTGCCCCGTACGCCTCGGCTTCTCCCCATGCGGTAATAACTCCCAACTTTACGAACTTTCTGATGCTGTGGCATACGGGGCCGCATTGGCCAGGGCACGGTTCCGATGGCTAAATAAAGTTAGTTAAGTAAATGGTGGCGGTCAGCAAGGGACGGGACGAGTGACGACGGACGTCCTTTTCATGTAACTGTTTGATAATGAAATGTGACGGCGAGAAGTTTAACGTGTGAATGCCTCTCTGCAAACGGTATATAGTCCACAAGATGTAATTTATTTTTGTGGCGAACGAAAGAGATATACCTCGCGGGGATATGGACTTTTTTATTGCTTTTCTAGAGTAGGTAGCGGTTTGCTCTGGAATAGCCAGTGATGGATGACGATAAAGAAAAAGTCGCTGATGATTTTCGCATTAATTTGTACTTCACTTTATACCCGTCTGCTGACCTGCACATTTCTTGAACCTCATGCATGGTATACTGGAGGCCCGGGATATTCTTGCGAAGAATCGTTTCAAACCCTAACCTGAAACAGTAAGTTGTCGCTGACACAGTTTCATGTGTACCTAAACGATTTACGAGTGCCTTGTAACTTTGATACCTATACACGTAAATTCCTGAATCCACTATAAATCTGGGGAAGTTCTGCACGTTTCCGGTTACTTGCTAAAACGCTTGTAATTAATGTTTCGAAACGTCCCCCTTGACTAGTTTGTGGTAGTTGGTCTTTTGTATGGCGCGCTGTTTTGGACAAAATAAGAACTTTATTTTGAAAAAGTTATTTATAAAAAAACGTAACTTTTCCGCAATAAATGGAAAACTTTTTCGTCCGGAGCAGAGAACTATTTCTCCACAAGAAAATAAAACTTTTTCTTGAAATAAACTTTTTCTTGTGAGAAAATAAAAAAATTTTGACGAGAAAAACAAAACTTTATTATCAAGAGAAATGAAACTTTCTTCGTTTATAAATACAAAGCTTTTGCGTGAAAATAAAATTTTTGGTAAATAACTTTGCGAGAGTCCTTTACGAGAACTTGTCAAATGTCAAAATCAAAATTTTACTAATTGCTAGTTATCCACTACCTTATAGTGAAAGGTAGTACCTATACCTGATTTAGTATCTACATAACAATAAATTATTTATTTTATTTACAATGAATGTAATTTCCATTTCGTTTCCTATGATGTAACGAATTCGTGAAATAGTTTCACTTGCTACTTCTTGATGGCTGTCTCCTCAATGTCTTGGAAGTGCAAAACCTTTAGCAAAATATATGACTCATCGTCACTAACCGTTTCTTTATTCTCAAAATACTTGAAGGCTTCTTCTTGCCAAGGCCAATGACAGAAAATGTCTAAAAAAAAGTGTTTGAAGGCTCGAATATGCAAGAGATCTGTCTGTCCAAGTTTGAGAACCTTGTTTCTCTGGTCGCTGTTCAATACGTCAAACAAGAACCACGGGATTATATGGTTGCCGTAAAATGTAGTCATATATAATTTAACTGAAAGGATCTGAGATCGTTCTTCAGAAGTAGAGTCTTCATTCCACCATAATCCCCTGCCCTCAATCAAGCAAAGCCAAATGTCTCTGAAATGGTCCAGGAAAGTCGATTGGAGCGGCAAAAATACGGTTGTCCAGAAACGTCTTATAACGGCGGTCGGATCGTCATGCGGACTTGTCATAATCAAAGCATAAAATAATTGTACGACAAGCTTTCGGTCACGCTCTTCTGGGAAATATTGTTCCAATGCCACTGCCTGTATTTTCGATGCCGGAACGAAAAGAAACGAACGCAGTGCGTCTTCGTCATCGAAGACTGCAGTTCCGTCACCCACTGTCAATTTTCTCATACGGTCCTTGTCACGTCTTCGTTTTCCGATCTCCATAACGACCCGCTTCAGTTCCGGTTTCAAAATTTTGGGCAGACCCAAAACTTCGACTTGTCTACAAAGCTTCTTGAAAACTGGATTGGAAGTGACGTGTTCAAGGAAATGCCAGTTCGGCATGGTTCTTTTCTCCGCATTGTTCCATAATGTTTCGGCCAAGGCAAGGAGTGTCGAAGTCTTTAGAGTTGGAACCACCATTGCGTACAGCTGGAAGATGAATGAATTAATTTTTTTAATGATTTAACATGATTTATCTCCATACTGCACTAACCATAATACAACATTAGATAGCTTTTCCACTACAATTTTTGTCCAAATATTATCTGTCCATAAATATTAAAGATATCTCACTTAAAACGTAGTTATGTCAACTTTCTTCTTACAGACACGTTATGTTGAGATTAAAACTACATAACTGAGCGGTGAATTTTTCCCAGTAATTAATACAGTCATGCTTTAAAATAAAAAGAATCAATTTGGCAACGCCGCGCCGCATCAAAAACGACGAAAAATGTGTACCATCATAAGGAAAAAAGACCGTTTCAGCTGCCTGACTCGGAGGCCTGACTTTGGTAAGGTTTGGCTGTAGATACTGTACAGGGTGACAAAACTATTTTTAACAAAAAATGTCCAATATTTTAGGAAATATGCACTTTAGGGATGGAGCATACTCAATGAAAAATGTAGCCACACCACAGAGATCCAGTCATGTAGGAAAGTACCGGAAACAATGGTGCCGGGGTGCCATTCTTATAAAAAATATGTTACCTGATCATTTTGTACATTACAGCCAAACCTTGTCGTGTCAGGTGGATAGAGCTGTCCCTTCTCTCAGTGAATTTTTTAAATTTGAAAGTTAAACTTGGGAACTATGCTCCGAGGGTTTTTTAGCAAACACCGGCATGCGATGAAATCTTCTATCAGTATTTTCCTATAAGTGGCCGCGGTGGCTCTAATATTTGGAAGAATACGGCATTTGATGGAGAAGCAATTTCCTTTTGCAGGTTTGTTCTTCAGGGTTTTTAAAGTCGTTCCAAACTGAATACAATTTTTGAGAAAAAGTGACGTCACATTTCTTCACGTCTAGTATATACAGGACGTCCCACGTATCCAAGATGGCGGCCAAAAAGAAAAACCAGTTGACCATCTTTCTTCTAAAAATAATAGACCTAGACATTGAATGATTACCATATTTCATTTCTCACAAGATTTTCAATTGAAAACTCAAGTTATACTTCAGGATCTCAGAAAATCATTGATTTATTGAGAAAAAATTTTTGGTTTTTTCAGTTTTTCCAGAAAATTTCAAAAATGGTTGAAGATATTTCAGAATGGTTCACAGCACCTTCAACGGCATAAAATCAGCAATATACATGGAGATTTTTATATCTTCAGCTCTTATGGTTCCTGAGATGGGAGTTGTTATTTACTTATTTTTTTCACCTGCAGGTTATGAATTCGACTGTTTTTTCCTTGAAACGCAGTAAGAGTATAATTTTTTTTTTATCTCAGAAGCCAAAAGATCTGGATATATGAAAATTACCATATATATTCGCAATTTTATGCTTCTGATGGTGCTTTAAGCCATTCAAAAAATTCTTCAACTGTTTTGAATTATTTGGAAAAAAACAAAAATCAACAGATTTTTTTTTCTTAATAAATCAGTGGTTTTTTTAGGTACTATATTGTAACATGGTTTTTCTATTGAGAATTACAAATTAAATTAAATGTGACCATCAACCAATGTCCACAATAGGGCTGTGTATCTTGAGTGTTAACCAGGCCCATGCGCGTACAATAGGCTACTTCGTTTGGGCAGGTGCGCATGTGTAAAAGCGCCAGATCATACAAACTTTCGTACACCTGTCAGTGTGAATATGAAAGCTTGGCACCGCTGCATGCTGTCTAGCCGCCTGACCAACTACTGGTTCCTGGCTGTCACTTTTACACACACCGTTAATGCATCTTTTCGAAGCTTCTTTGAACTTCCTTCTCGGTACAGTCATTTTCAACAAGTTGTGTTCTTTCATCAAAACATAAGCAAACGAAATGTAGGTCAGGTAGAAACGAGGAGTGTCATCATAATTGTCACAAGTGACAGTTGGCACCAATGTCTTGTTGTTTTGAGCGCTGTTGCCATTTTCGTTGTTCCTGAACTTCCACAAATAATCATTGGACTCAATTTCAATGAAACATTTCCTTTGAATATATAAAAATGGTATCTAACAATCAACCAAATTATTTGTGGAATTTTAGGTGCACTACAATATTTTTTAGTGTTAATTTTCAATATCGGTGTACAAAACTATGAAATTCGCGCCACACATGCGCACTCAAAGAAACCGAAATGAAGGGACCAATTAGGCACTTGATTTAAAACTTCCAGACAAATAGCGTATGTTAACACGTAACACGAAAACTATCAATAATCGTTTGTGTGAGTGAAATTTTCAACTAGTGATGCTCACTCTCACGCGGTATGTTTTAGGCAATCCTTTCTACATCAATGTACTGCGGATTGCATAAGATCATCCGGCCCAGAAGCCAGACAGGATAACGGCAAAAGCCTTGTTCGGGGTTGCCAAGTGAACAAGAAATATAAGTTTCAATTATTCCGATATAGTCATTTCACAAATTTTGAATTTTTATTCGGTTTAGTGTCAGATTTCTGTGTTAGAAAAGCGCAAGGAAACATCTTGCAAAACAAATTGATTTTATGGTGACTATTTAAGGTGACAGTGATTGTAATATAAATTATTATTGGTAACGGCGGCCATGCCAAATCTGACAACATCGCGATTAACAGATTGTGGATCATTTGCGAAGTAAGCAACGAACTTCCTATATTTTCATTATTTTGTAAAAAAGAACTATACAAAATGAAAATTTGGCTTGCGACTGGTTCTTTTTCACATTTTTAGTAACTTTTTTGTATCTATCTGGAAACTTAGTCATGAAATAGTCTGGTATTCCATAGAAAAGTCGATATTTGTCTGGATGTTTTAAATATGGCGCTGAATAGCGACACTTGCGTCCATCTTGCATCTGCGCCGTCGGGTCAAGAGAACGCACTATTACTATTCTCAAAAATAATGTAGTTAACTGTTTTTTCTTCTTGGCCGCCATCTTGGATCCGCCCCCTAGGCAACTATCAAAATGTTGTGTGGAAATTCTTAAAATGGTAACATGTAATCATACAATTGCAAAAAGAAAAATCTTGAGCAAAGACAATGACTTCTTCGCCCCAAAAAACTGGTTTTCAACACTTCATGGCCATTATCATGGGTGCTAAGCTCGGATTTTAGGAGACTTTCTTCAGTTAATTTCCTACTACTTAACGAACATGTTTACAATGGCAAAATGTCACTAAAAATCACTGAAATCTGGTAAGTTATTTCCAAAGTCACCAAGACGCCACGTGGTCGTATACGTCAAACAATCAAATAAATGTCACATCTGCTGAACACGTGATCTACCCACGTGGTAAACTACAGTTTGAGCCACGTGCAAACTGTAAAGTTTTATAGCTGTTTGGGAAATAATTGAAACTGGTACCTACATTGGCTATGTTTCTGCAAAAACTAGAGAAAAATAGTTGGTTCATCTATAAGCTACCTATTTTGCCCCTTATCACCTGCTTAAGTCAGTTAAACGCAGTAGGGGCGAAGCATTACGCCTGCCGTAGAGAGAAAAAGAAACAAGGTGCGAAATGCGCTAAGAAAAAAGGCGAGACTAAATTTTAACAAAAGAGAACTACTATAAAATAGAAAGCTACTAGGTACGAGAAATACTCAAACAGCGACCGCCGGTGTTTCTTGCATTAAAAAAGAAAAATATACTTACAGTTTTGTGAAAGAAGTCAAACAGAATACTGATAGAGAACACAACATGAAGAACAGCCAGGGAGCCAGGGCGAAAGCTGAATGCGATATTTAGCAGTATGACATGCGCCGTAGGTTCCCAAAAGTGTCGGTTTGGCACCTGCGCAGGCTAGCAAAATCTAAGATTTGCAAATTTTCAGCCAACGATCCACCACGCAAAAATGTATGCCAAAAAACTGCCGATTTCTATGCTGAAATTATGCGAAATGATGTTTTCCATTTGCAATGCCGGCGAAAAAGTAAATTTCGCGAGTGGTTTCCCGAAAAGACGGAGAAACCGTTTTCAATGTATAACTGGTTGCCTAGGAGGTGATGTTTCTTGCAAACATACATGGAATAGAGCTTGCAGTGTTTTTTGCTACGTTTTTCTGCTAGGAAATTAGTCACGACCATGACAAAGAGTCGCCGTACTTCTGTACAAATGGCGATTTCTCGTCGATTTCTTTTCGTATGAGTATTGTGTAATTTCACTTCTTCTCATAATCATATCCAAACAATTACTCTGCGTTGTATCAAAATTTCACAGGAGGCGTAGATAACGGCCGAGCTCCTCCTCTTTTCTACTATTTTTCACCTGCCTAGTTATTTTTGAAAATTTTACCGAGCCGCCATGTGATAGTATTGAGTATCACGCCTGTAGCCGCCAGTACGAAGCGCTCCTCAGTGGTGATTTTCTTATCTCAATAAAATTTTAATGTTTCTGTCGATTGATCTTCCTATACAGGGTTATTCAAAAGTCCGGAATAAAATTCATAATTTTTTTCCATATTTATTTCAGGAAAAACGCTCGAACAGGTCGATTTCTAAAAACGGTGAGCCGTGTTTTCATGACACGTGTCATGTTCTACCGTCAGCCCCTTAACCCCAAGCCACCCTTAGTATTTTATTTCAAACGACACCCTATGGCTTGTGAGGGCTCGTTGGAAAGCTTGTCAAAAACTCTATTCAGATCTACCATTGAAAATTAGATCGAATGTTTGACCATACAAGTTACCAATAGGGTAGTGACCGATTTTTTTTATTTTTTTTCAAAGTTCACTTTTTGATAAGTGACGCTATATAGTTAACAGATTTTTTTCCGGAAGTTTTCTAGGTGAAAAAAAATTATGAAAGCTTTCGATTATTTCAAATTTGGCGCGATGACGTCACAATCTTTCATAGGCGGAGAAGCAGGCTTGACAACACAAAGAACTTACCACAAAAAGCACTAGCGTCAACCCGTCAACGCTCATAACAGCTGATTGTTATATTGTTAACGCTTTGTGTATCTGTGCGGTGATTCGTGTTGTTTAGTTGTTTTGCTTGAAAATATGGAAAGTTGGTAAAATCTTTCATGATTTATGAATTTTCCAAAACTACATCAGACTTCAATGGTTATGTTATGCTGGCAGACGTCAACGTCAACACTGACACACAGGCAACGGAGGTGGGGTCATCCCCACTACTGTCATAAGATTGAAACGTCACAGCCCGCCTTACAGCTCGGTAGATTTGGAATCGTTCGCAAAAGTAGCCACTTTCAAGGCAGATTTTGAGACACTTGGAACTTTTTATTTCGAATTTTCACGAAGCGTAGTCTTCTTATTAAGGCTCTACATTCGATTAGTATGATTTTTTTAATATTTTTCGATGGTGGTCACTACCCTATTGTATTCCTTTAAAATTCATGGTCAAACGTCCGATCTAATTTTCAATGGTAGATCTAAATAGAGTTTTTGACAAGCTTTCCAACGAGCCCCCACAAGCCATAGGGTGCCATTTGAAAAAAAAATACCAAGGATGGCTTGGCATTAGAGGGTTGACGGTAGAACATGACACGTGTCATGAAAAAAAGGCTTACCGTTTTTGGGAATCGACCTGTTTGAGCGTTTTTTCCGAAATAAATATGGGAAAAAATTATGAATTTTATTCCGGACTGTTGAGTAAAACTGGGGTTCCTCAAAACTTCATGGCGAAGCGTCCGATCTAATTTTCAATGGTAGATCTGAATAGAGTTTTTGACAAGCTTTCCAACGAGCCCCCACAAGCCATAGGGTGCTATTTGAAAAAAAATACTGATGGTGGCTTGGGGCTAGGGGGTTGACAGTAGAACATGACACGTGTCATGAAAAAACGGCTTACCGTTTTTAGAAATCGACCGGTTCGAGCGTTTTTTCCGAAATAAATATGGAAAAAAATCATGAATCTTATTCTGGACTTTTGAATAACCCTTCGAAGTTGGAATAAAAAAGTTTTTTTCAATACCTTTTGAACCGGTTAACCATTTTTTTCAAATCTAGACCAAATTTACTAAAACAAGTCTCTATTGAACAATGATAACGCATTTTCTCAAACATGTTCAGAGGGAAGATGATAGGGGGTACCCTCCCCCTTTCCCCCTATTTTTCACTCCCCTAATTATTTCAAAAATTGTTTTGGATTCTGCGTTGAATTTAGAAAATGAAGTTACTGTAGCAAAATTTCGACTAGAGGCTTCGTTCTCGAGATATTTGAGTTAGAAGCTTTGGAAAAATATCTCAAAACGCCACTTGCAGAGGTCTAAAAATTGAAAAAAAATCATGATTTCTCAGCTGAAATAGGTTTTCTAGAATATCCAAGTTGATAAACCACCATTTCTTCTGAGAAACGAGAAGTTTCTAGGAAAACATTTTTTGGGCTCAATGGAAGTGGAGATTGAGAATTCGAGATGTTTTCCGAGGTTTCAAACCCAAATATCTCGAAAACGGAGCCTTCAATCAAAATTTTGCAGGAGTAACTTTCGTCTCCAAATTGACCGTAAAATTCTTGCGTAGGCGGCAAGTCACTAGGGGCGGCAATATACAGGGTGGAAACATAAACCTGTTAAAATTCAGTAATTGAGCTCGTAATTGAGTAACCAAAAACATTTCCAAAAACCTCGGACAGATCGAGTTTTAAATTTAAAACTCCATATTTTGGTACCAATTACGTGACCTTGGCAATGCCAGGGGCGGCGCAAGGGGCAGGAGCCCAATTTTTTTCAATACAATGAGAGGTCAAAAAATTATCATTTTTATCTTTGTTTGATATCCTATCTAACCTATAAAAACAATTGAGCTCCTGCCTCACAAAAAAAGCGCGGCGTTCAAAAGTCGGTATCACGGTTCCTCTCAAAAAGGTGGCATGTCGCCTTCCCCTTCCGCCGCCATTGGCCTGTCAAGGTCGATAGCTCACGTTATCAATGTGTTCAAAGTCAAGATGGCTCAACAGGTGATACTTGCTTCAGATTTCAAGATTTTCAAGAAAATGCCACCTTTTTGATAGGAACACTGACCTTTTGAAAGCCTTTTGCAGTGCCAGTTTGAATTTCGATTGTTTTTCCAAGTTAAATAGAGAATCAAACAAAAATGAAATAGGCTTTTTTTGAACCCTCATTGTACTGAAAAAAATAGGGCTCCTGTCCCTTGCGCCGCCCCTGCCCCTTGCCATTTAAAATGTGGAATTTTACATTCAAAAATCGACCTGTCGGAGGTTTTTTGGTAAAAAGTTAAAGTTTCCACACTGTATAATAAAGTTGGATTTCGAAGGATTCTTTTCATTCCGCATTTAGAGGGGGGTCTCCAATGCCAGTGAGGGGGGCGGCAATTTTTCGCTGGCACGCAGGCGGCAAATAGGCCAGGCCCGGCCCTGCACAATCCACGTTTCCCGAAAGGCTTCTGCGCATACCTGTGAAAGTAGGACGTTGCCATATCTATATCACGACAACAAGTTGACAACACTGTAATACGGTGTGCGTGTGTAATGTCACGCAAATTTCAGCTGACAGCGCTTGACGTCGATTTGACGTTTCGACAGACCTAACCAAATAACGCTCTTGTTTCGTCGATCGCCTTGCAGCTCGTTGTGTTTCGTATCACCTGACTCTTTTCTGCGTCTTTCTGCCATACGGCACGTAACATTTCATTCTGAACAATATTAAATGTTAAATATGGTTAGGAGGTAATGTTTGTTGTTTGTTTACATTTCAATTATTGATTGACAGTTGCCATTGACAGTGACACTTTGTGCGTCAAAATTGAAATTACCGCGCTCTGCAGGTATGCGTTCTCATGTATGCGCTGAAGTGATGTACGTGATGGTAAACGTGGATTGTAAATTCTGGCTGCTAAAAATTGAAACGTTTGACAGGTGACACCTCCGCACTGATGTTCGCCTACCTCCTATTGACAATTAATTATTGCTATTGAGTGAAAAGCAGTTGATGATATTCTCCATTGAAGCACCGCTTTTGATGTAATAATAAGTCCATTAGTAACGCAAAGTAGATAGAGAACTTTATTTAAAAAAAGTTATTTACAAAAAACCTAATTTTTCCGCAGTAAATAAAACTTTTTCGTAAAAAAAGTTTTCCGCAATAAATAGTAAACCTTTTTGTGTCGAAATTAAACTTTTCTTCCGAAAAAAGGAGCTAGTTCTCTAGAAGGAAATGAAGTTTTGCTCGTCCCAATGCCTCTGCCCATACTGTCGATGCCGGATCAAAAAGAGACGAACGCAGTGCGTCTTTGTCATTGAAGACTGCAGCTCTGTCACCCACTGTCAATTTTCTCATACGATTTTTGTCACGTCTTCGTTTTCCGATCTCCATTATGACCCGCTTCAGTTCCGGTTCCAAAATTTCGGGAAGACCCAAGGCTTCGACTTGTCCACAAAGTTTCTGGAAAACTGGATTGGAAGCGACGTGCATGAGGGGGTACCAGTTCGGCATGGTTCTGTTCTCCGAATTGTTCCATAATGTTTCGGCCAAAGCAATGAGTGCCGAAGTCTTAAGGGTTGGAACCACCATTGCGTACAGCTGGAAGATGAATGAATAATTTTTTTTCATGATTTCACATGACTCACTTCATACTGTGTTGATCATAATACAACATTATTAAAGTCAATAAATATTAAAGATCTCTCACTTTTAACGTAATTATGTCAACATTCTTCTTACAGATAGCTAATTTTAACGTCAAAACTAAATAACTAAGCAGTGAAATTTGTTTTTGTAAGTAATACAGTCATGCTTTGTGATTAGAAAGAAAAATCAATTTGGCAACGCCGCATCAAAACGTCGAGAAAATTTGCACCATTATAAGGAAAAAAGACCGTTTCAGATGCCTGACTCGCAGACCTGACTTGATAAGGTTTGGCTTTAGATACTGTACAAAGTGTCAGAAAGTATTTCCAACAAAAAATGTCCAATATTTTAGAAAATATGCACTTTAGGGATAGAGCATGAATCAATGAAAAATAAGGTCAGACCACAGAGATCCAGTCATGTAGAAAAGTTCCGGGGTGCCATTTAAAAGAAATGAATATGACCTTCCGAAATAACCGTAATGAAAAAATGTTACCTGATCACTCTGTACATTACAGCCACACCTTGTCGTGCCAAGTGGATAGAGCTGTCCCTCTTCTCAGTGGATATCTTTGAAAGTTACAACTTGAAAACTATGCTCCGAGGGTTCTTTAGCAAACACCGGCATGCGATGAAATCTTCAATTAGTGTCTTCCTATTAAATAACCTTTTTGATTTTCCTTATTGTTTTATTAGGCGAGTGATTGGTAAACCCAGGAAAAAGAGTCGAAAACTTGTGAAACTAATGGATATAACCAAAATGATGATCTTTTCTGGAAATCAAAATTCTACATTTTTTCGACTGAAAGACAGGGTAATTCAGCAATGATAGCAAAAAACTCAAGTGTGCGTGAGTAGATCTTGTCAAAATACTGTAACGAGCGGCGATTCCGTGCATTCTGGTAAACACGCGATCTTTCTAGATTCTTCCATCCATTGGATCGCGGTGTAGATACAAGTGCAGAGTTCTGAACGTTTCCAGCATATACGTGATGACTTGGTAACTGAAATACATGGAACCTTCAACGCTCGCTCAAGACACATCTGTCCATTTTGACGGAGGTGCAAACATTCCGGAGCACATGGGAAACACGCGAAAGTGTGTGATTATTTAGGAGTCATCTAGAATCCATACGCCAGATCACTATGGAAACTGCGGGAGAATGCATGGAACATTCGAGATGAATTGGTCGGACCTATGTAATGACGGCTTTACAGAACTTCGTTTGTCGCCGGCGACAGTCCCCCACTCCACTGTAGTTGGATAATTTGAACGACACGACGACAGAAACTCGTGTCGCGGAAATTATGGAGGGAGGTAGAGGAGTACAGGCAGATCGAATCCTATTGGCCAGCGACACTATCGCCGGCGACATACGAAGTTCTGTAAAGCCGCCATAAGGCATCAATTGTCGTCTTACGAGCAGTATTAAATTGGAATGCGAAGTGGTAGCTAGCGGACAGAAGCGAAGTACCTGCGATATATTGCGATCATCGATTCTCTTTTTTGGATTGACCAATTACTTTAGTAAGAAATTAAAGAGAAGTCGAAAAAAATTATAGGTTAAAGAACCAATTACAAATTTTTCAAAAAAAAAGTAAAGTCGCATTTCTCTACGACTTCCTTTACAACTTTCCTCACTAAAAGTTTTCTGATGGTTCCTTTTCTATTTACTTCATTATTATGCCTTCATTAAAATGCCAAATTGCGGTAATAAGTAATTAGCATCCCTGATTCAATGCAAAATGTCGCTAAAAATCACTGAAATCAGGTAGGATATTACTAAAAGTCACCAGGGGCCCTAATTCTAGGAAGAATGTGATCCGTTCACATGCGAAGTTGCTAGTCAACCAGGGCTGTGATTGGCTGCGCCGCGATCGCCCGGTGATCGCTCCCTTCTAGAAATAAGGTCTTAGGGGCCTTATTTCTGGCGGGGAGCGATCACCAGGCAATCACAATCCAGCCAATCACAGCCCTGGTTGCCCAGCAACTTCACATGGGAACGGATCACATCCTTCCTAGAAATAGGCTTCCTGGTGTCAGGTGGTCGTATACGTCAAACAATCGAACAAATGCCACATCTACTGAACACGTGAGTTAACCACGTGGCAAACTACACTTAAATGTACTAAAAAAAAAAGCGAGACCAAATTTCAACAACGGAGAACTACTATAGAATGGAAAACTACTAGGTACGGGAAAAACTCAAACAGCGCCCACCGGTGTTTCTTCCATTAAAGGAGCAAAGTATCCTACTTACAATTTGCGAAGGGAGTCGAAGAGAATACTGTGGAACAGCCAGGGCGAAAGCTGAATGCGATATCCCAGAATGCGATATATAGCGGCATGACTTGCGCCGTAGGTTCCCAAAAGTGTCGGCTTGGCACCGGCGCAAGCTAGCAAAATCTAAAATTTGGAAATATTCAGCCAAAGATTCACCAAGCGAGAATGGATGCCAGAAAACCGTCGATTTCCATGCTGAAATTATGCGAAATCATGTTTCCAATGTGCAATGCCAGCGAAAAAGTGAATTTCGCGAGTGGTTTCTCGAAAAGATGGAAAAACCGTTTTCAATGTATAACTGGTTGCCTAGAAGGTGATGTTTCTTGGGAACATGTATGGAATAGAACTTGCAGTGTTTTTTTCTCCGTTTTTCTGCTGGGAAAGTAGCCACGACCATGGCAAATTGTCGCCATACTTTTGTACAAATAGCGATTTCTCCAAGCTGTACGTCGATTCTCATAGGTTATATCCCAAGAGCTATGAATTTACAGGGTGAACTGCGGCTAGCTGGTTTTTTCAAAATTTTGCTTAGAAAATGTCTGAGACTTGATAATTCACATATTAAAACACCCAGACCGAAGGTCGAGGGGTTTTTAGTGAATTATCAAGTCGAAGACGTTTGCTACAAAGCAAAATTTTGCAAAAATGTAGCTAGCCGTAGTTTGTAGTTTGCAGGGTAGCCTATTGCATGGCTGGCCGTAGTTTGATTCATAGCTCGCGGGGTATATGATTAGAGTATTTGCCAAATCAACACCTGCTGTATCATCAAATCGACAGCTTTCAAACAATTTTTTCAATTTTCAAACGTTACAAAGGAACTTTTCTGTTTTGTAAATAACTACCCTATCTGAATTATGATTGACACGCCGCTGCCCATTACCATGTTTGACAGTTTTGTCACATTAGTTTTGCATCCACGCGAGCCCTTGGAAAGGAAAAATGTGGGCTTTGAGGCACAATTATCTATTCCTCCGTCTATTGACAACAAATTAATAATGCCAAAACGATCCATTCCTTTTTTCAACGGCAAAGCACGGTGAACGAAAACTAGATTGAAATGAACAGCGAATTTCTGACGTTTTATGTCATAATTTTTTTCCGTCTATCTACTTGATTTCTGAAACGGCTTTGGGTCGCTCTTTGGCAAGCTAGAGGGAAAGCTTGTTTCCGCCGTAAAAAATGACAAGGTACTCGGAACAAAAGGAAATTACGTTTTTAGCCTAACATTCATAGCCAATGAAACATATCATTACTTATTTGAGTAAAAAAGTTACAAAAATCAAGTATTTCAACAAATTCAGTAGAATTACATCTCACCGTCATGGTGAAACCTGCTCTAGATACATATACAATGAGCATGAGCAACGTATCACTAGTGGGAGAAGCACGGTTGTATGACGTCAGTGGTTGTATGGATCGGACTTAAGGTGCGTTCAGTCAGCTTATTTAGCCGCAAGTTTTAATTTTAGTCGTAAGCGCAGCATCGCTTATTGGCTGATCTGAGGAGGCTGGTTCATGACAGCCAATGAGCATCGCTGCGCTTACGACTAAAACTAAAACTTGCGGCCAAATAAGCTGACTGAACGCACCTTTATAATGCTCATACAACAAGCACTATATAACGGAAAGCTAGGTGGGAAGATTTGAACCTAAATATAATACTGCTCTCGTACACCAATGGCGCTAGTGTCGAATTTCAGTTACCAAATCCTAGTGATTTTATGACGGTGTTGTTGGCCATTGTCTATTTATCGATCCGGCATGTTGCGAGCGATCAAGCCACGCGATTGGCCCAAATTCAAATGTATGAAGACAGTCATTTTCAACGTGATTTCCGTTGGATGTTCGATTGTGTTCATTTCCATTCCGCCATTACGCGAAGTATGAAGTGCAATCTGTGCCCATCGTTCGATTTTTGCTTTTATTTCGTTTCGAAAATGGTGAAAAGGAACAAATTAATGCTGTGGGTTGGAGGTTGGAGTTCCGTGATGTGGGAAACGGCGGAGGCGAAGTCTCATCGCCTTCCTCAGGTGGTGGCAAGCTCCAGAAGCTGAGAATTTGCGACGTCCATTTTGTGGCGCATTTTAAAGTTCCCGGTGCCAACCGGGCAAGTTCCGAGCACTCTTCGATTCATTCGGCAACTTGATAAATTCAATAAAAATGTACCTAGGTTATTCCATATTCATTTTCTAAATGATTATAATTTTCTGGGTTCAATAAAGATGTTGTAAAGAATATTTTTCTTGTAGTTTTCTCACTATTTCTTTAATATGACCTTTATTTTCACTTTTTATCAAATTCTGTTGTTATGAAAGAAGTTGGATTTTTCCACTCTCCCATAATTACAGAAATTGATGAAATGGAAAACTGCACTTTCAATAATATAGAATATTTTGCACAATATCGACCCATTTGAATTTCCCAGTGCCGCGCAATTCTAGATTTGCTCCCGTCCGCTTGATGGCGTTCGTAACTTGGCTCCACCTTCTAACATGGTCGTTACACTTATATTGTGCTTGTTGTATGATAATGCTCATGATATGATGAAATTTCTTTAAAAAGCTAGGAGCAGTTTTCTCCCTGGTAAATTTCAGCAAAGCTAGGAAGGGTTTATGCAATGTGAAACCGCTGTAATTGGTCATAATTTGTAAAATCTCTGTACTTGATTGGTTGTCGAAATATGAGGAAAATACTTTTTTTTTTGCCCTGCATCAACAGCTAGGTTATTAGCAGGTTTTTGCCGTCGGGGTTTTTCTCTAACGATAACAATGAGGACGATAACAACGAAGTACTGTAAGATTTGCATCTTTGGATCAGTGGGGGATTTATCAGTAGGTTTTGTTTCGATGGCTTTCCCGTTTCATCCCTCTTCCCGGGGCATCACCGCACGATAGTAGATGCCCCAGTACTAAGAGACGCGTGAAAAAGTCCATCTGGTCCAGTGCGGATTTGAGCCCGGGACCTTCGCCTTCGAAAGCGAGGCCGAGCTCACCGTGCTACCGACTGGGTTGGGAAATACTTAGACTTACTATTGATTTCGTATATGTGTATTTCCACTTGTTCTCATAATCATATTCAAATAATTATACAGCGTTTTATCAAAATCTTACAGGTGGCGGAGATAACGGCGGTGCTCCTCCCCTTTCCTTCTATTTTTCACCTGCCTGGTTATTTTTGAAAATCTCACCGAGCCGCCATGTGATAGTATTGATGATTACATACAACACCCTTGATTATAGACCTACAAGGATAATATTCACTTATCTAAATCCCACTGTCAATGGCAACGGAGTAAAATTGATGTAAACCACAAAATCTGACAGCTGTCACTTCGGACTTCTTTTTTGTAATAATCATCAAAATATCGATCGTGCTTGAGATTTTTCCAGATAATTTTGGCCACAAAACTAATATGGAAAATAAGCTCAATTAATGTAACGTCAAAACGTGGGTTTTGAATGAAAACAACGAGCACTTAAGTTGGCAACACTTCTTGTCAAAGTGACAGCCAATGGAATATTTGCGGATTAATAGATACAACGACTTTTCTGTAGGGTGTACAACTGTACAACGACTTTCCTGTAGGGTGTTTCGTAACCAAAAAGGCCTTCGAGGGTGGGATAATGCTGGTTAAATACATTTTACATTTTGTTTGACAGCTGCAGTGGCGGATGTGGAAAAGGGAGAGGGTGGGAATCGGGAGTGACAGTAAGTGCTGCCAACCTAGCAGAGATTGTTTTCATACCAAACCCAACTTTTGACGTCATCACTAATTGAGCGCATGGACAGTGGCGTGCCAATTATAATTCAGACAATGCGAAGATTGCGAAGCCCAACAGACACGTGTTTCGACCTATTCGGGTCTCATCAATGTTGATTGTTGCGGCATACGAGGCGGATGCTCGATGGCCTGGCGCCTCGGAATCCAATAAATCAACTCCCCGAAGAGTACTCACGAGTGAGACTCTCGTGCAGCGCCATCTATGATAGGCATACCGCAATGTTTATGCGGAGGATTTTCATTAATCATGAAACTTTGCTTTAGAGAAAGCGCTCGAGAAAGCGTGAAAACCTTTGCATATTGTTAGGGCTTTTTTTCAATCTTTATCGTTCTTTTTTGCTTATTATAAATACATAGAACCCATTAGACATCGAGACATCGTGGGGTTTCTGGATCACGTTGAATTTTGCTTGGCCTCCAGCTGCTGGCTTCAGTCTTCTTTCTAGCGGACTTCACTTCACTTATATCCGGAAATCGACAGCAACCGGAGACTCCAGGAAAAAACTGCCGGGAATAGAATTGTGTCTCGTGAAAGAAGTTAGAGTCGAAAATCATGGAAGTAGTAACTGTGAATTGAGGTGAGGAACATTTTCCCAAGGGGTACGTTCTGTGTAATAAGTACACATTTCTATATTTTCCATTTTCCATTTTACGAGTGCACGTTTAATAAAATACTGGCCGCACGGCTCACCTTCGAGAAGAGCTCAGTTTGCCGAGCTCACAAGTATGATGAGAAAATCGTGTAAGGACTGTAAGGCCTTCGTGAAACTGAAACTATGGTTACCTACTTGAGACACGGTAGAAGTTTGTGCTATAAGTCTTCAGCGAATGCCCACTTGAAAGCTGACACGGAACAAAATGAACACCTGAAAAGTTGTTACCCCCGCTACTAAATGCTATATAACTGGCGCGCGATTTTCCTCTCAGAAGCGGTAGGTATTTCTGCTGGAAGCGATTTAAATGAAAAATTATTGTCCTCACTAAGACGCCATAACAACTTCCATTATAACTACCCTAGCGCCCAGGCGGCGCGAATGTATATCGCAAAACTCGCCAAAGAAAAGTCCCGTTGCCGCCGTGCCCCGGCTACGGCTTGAAAAATTAACTTAGAAACTTGGGATGAAGCGTCGAAATTAAATTTGTCTGCAGTTTTAGAACCCGACCGGAGACGCGAGCGGGATTAAAAGTTTAATTCCATTTTTATATCGTTTCCCTTTTGTAATAGGCGCGAGAAACCCTGCCGATGGCCCCGGCAGAGCTCAACTTTATCGCGATAAGAAAAGCCCGTAATGAGCTCATTAACTTATTGTTCGTTAAGACTCTCCCAGCAGTGGAACATTATTGATGGAAAAGAAGAAGCTTTTTCCTCGCGCCCGGGCGCCGTCAGAAGTGCGAAAGCTTTTAGGGTTTGTTTATTTAAAGAAACGGCCGTCCGATCCGATGAAACATACATGAGACGTTACTTTCTGCGGATGTTGATGGAGAAAGGAAGGAAGTATAATATACCATAATTGAGGCAACACAAGCACTATACAGGCTGGGATGCGAAGAAGCTTTCTGGTTAGACCGCCGAAACCTTAATTAAATCAATAGCGGCATCGGCGCCATTCCCAAAGTCCTGGTTATACTGAATTAATTAGCTCCTTTGGCTAATCGAGTTACCGCCAAGTTAGCTTATTGGTTACGTATATCCATTCGATTTTGTGTGATGTGATAGAGGTTACTCGTTTGAGAGCTCAGGGACAGCAGTACAGTCCATTAATGAAGGATCAACACTGTGAATAAAAAGCCGGACCGGGGACCGAGTTGAACAAAGGGAGGTTTAATTTGAGATGAATAATAAATTAATTTGCGACACGCTAATTGGAATCTATTCTTTTAGAAATAATCGCTTTCCATGCTGATTGCGGCTGGGATGGCAAGCTTTCCCATTACTGGGGTTGGTTTGCTGCGATGATGTCTTCAACGTGATTATTTAGGAGGATCGATCAATTGAACTGGTCCATCCAAAAATTTCACGTTACTTCAAGATCCAAAATCTCGTCGAAAAACCAACCGATTTCAAAAACTGTGGTCATGATGCCGATGCCGGATAGGTCATTCTTCTTTCTTCTGGCTACAAAATGCTTTGTCACGTGGACATTTACATTGTTTAGCATGTACAGAGTGAAAACAAAACCAATGTCAAAATGGCCAATTTTCAACATGGCACAACTTTTTTGAAAAAAAATCGTATCTTGAACGGTTTTTGATTCATCACCCCATCTGAGTCTTCAAGGGAGTTATGTCAATTTTTGACAAATGCACGTTTTATGATGCCAGTTCTCTCCACGGTCATGTTCTTGGCTCAAATGTGGTGGAAGTGCATAGCTTTCCTATACAAAGTAACCCTCAATCGAATTTGATCCCACTGACCATTAGAAACGCTACCTCCTGTGAATGTCAGCAACCCCCTTTGCACTTTGCAGTCTGTTTCCAAACAGGACACGTTCTACTAATACGTTGCATCCCCATCATCACATACAGGGCGGATCAAATGAACCATCAGTACCAATCCATTGCATAATAAGACTCCTTTAGATCATTACAGCCCCGTTTCTCTCAAAGGTTGTTATACTCACAAAGTTCGAAGGCTGTATCTCCCGAACGATGAAATATAAAGACAACTATTTTTTTATCTTCATTGTGATACTATCCTGAACATTTCAACATTGTGAGGATGTTTTAAAATCATCCCTCTATAATAGGGGTTGAGAACTGATTTCGAGATTTTGAACATGTGAGCAATTTTATGTTTTTTCAATATTCTGACATCACTCGTAACATTCCAAGGTGCCCAGAAATTGTCCCCCACATTCCCCAAAAATCATCCCTTAACAACTGAAGATATCCATTGCATACCTACATTACAGAGTTTTGGCAAGTCTTATTTCAACAGT